>CM060380.1:76736867-79136867 GCA_030545235.1 Helianthus tuberosus
ATTGTAGGAACCGAGGGACGTAAGCGGTAGATCTATCTGGGTGTAGCGAGCCCAACCCCTGAGCCCGCATAATGGACCAGGTGGTGACTTTGTACCCATCGCCAAATACGCTAGGTTTGAGTCTTCCTACTTGCACTTCACAAACATCAGTGGCTTTGCAACCCATTGACGATCTCTTTTTCCTTATTGCTACATACCAGGATTTTTATACTCACAAAGGTTTATTTACTCACTTACACATGAACTCGCTCAACATTATTGTTGATTTTTCAACTTACATGTATTTCAGGAAATTAACGGATCTGGCACGGTATGGAACGTTTTCCGCTGCACTAGTCATGAGGTCATCTGGGTTTGGGGAGTTGTGATTCTTTCCTGGACAAGCCACAATCCTTAAACTGTGTTCTGTCATGTCAATGTTTGTCGAATAATGTCGTTAGAACATGTTTCAGTTAAACAATGTTATTGTATTTGGTTTTCAAAACTTAATCGAATGGATAATCTTGCATGGTTTTTATTTCATATAGCTTGTTATGGTTAAGCTATGGTATTAAGAAGTCACACCAAAATAACCACGCTTCCGCAAAGCCAGGGTGTGACAGCTTGGTATCAGAGCTCTGATCATAGCGAACTAGGATTCTTTCTCGAGTCTAGACTATGATCACTAGGGCTCTCACGAAAACATTTTTACTGCATACCACTTAAGTCCAGATCCAAAACTTTGTACAAAAAAATGTTGAGCACATTTTATTATTTATAGGCTCAGTCTAGAAGGGCTGAGGCTCGGTCTGAGAGGCTGAGGCTCGGTCTGAGAGATCGAGGTAGTTGGCTAGTTGGACTAGGAAGAGTAGGCTCAGTCTTGGAGGCTGAGGCTCGGTATTGGAGACCGAGGCTCGGTCTGAGAGATCGAGGTAGTTGGCTAGTTGGACTAGGAAGAGTACGCTCAGTCTTGGAGGCTGAGGCTCGGTATTGGAGACCGAGGCTCGATCTAAGAGGTCGAGGTAGATGATAGAGCAGTCTTAGAGACTGGGAAGAATTTGGCTAGTGGGACTAGGAGAATTATTTGATTGACTAACATGTTTATATGATTATATGACTGATTATTATACGTATATGTGTTTGTGTTACAAACGTCATGCTTTCATCAAGTACTAGAAAGATGGACACTACGAATCCCATGGCCATAGTATCAGACGACATAGTTTCATCGAAGCACGAGGTGTACATTTCCGATACTACCGGCACAGACAATGACGACTTTCAGCCCTTTTGCGCTGCCTAAAGTCGTAGCAGAGCCTACTGATGGCCATCTTGTTGGGAATTTGCCCCCTTGCCGCTTATCCTGTTGTTGATATGCCCCCCGACGTTGTCTCTGACGACGATGTCAATCTATTAGAGGAGGACCCACTTAAGGGCAAGGCCCTATTGTTGCTGGTATTAGACTACTGCATGCGGACGCTTCTGCAGGGGAAACTCATGCCCATTCCCCTATCCCAGACTCATTTGAGTTTCTGACATACGCATCTTCGCATATACAGGGAGTGCAGCACCATTCACACGACGCCGACTCTGATACGGCATCATCAGCTGCACCGGTTCCCGCACACAGCTTCGAGTTTGATCACAGTATTGAGGGTGATCTTGTTCTTCCACCTGGTTTTGATCCAGACCATGACATTGAGTTCATGCATTTAAACCAGCCCTTGGGGGATCCTGTAGCACCTGTCGACCCTATGTTTGTTGATCCAGCTGATTTTGAGATGGAGTTTGTTGATCCGGAGCCAGCCGTGGCCCCTGAGCCAGGCGTTGCTCCTGACCCCGCATTGGAGCATGACCCTGTTCATGCCAATGTACCTGCTGTTGCTCCTTGATTGATCATCTGCTTGGGCGAGAGAAAATTTGGGGTAACTGTGCAAGACAATTTATTATTGCGGGGGCCCACGTAATAACGACTTGTAGTGCACAGAAATCCTGGTGGACTCTGCGGGTCAAGCTAATGAAAACCAATGTAGCAGGAAATAACTTAAACACGAATGACCAAGGCGATGTAGCCTCGAGTTCATTCTATTACGAGCAACAAGCCAAATTGGCAAGCCTATGTGAAGGCTCAGAAATTTACTTCCCCACTCATACAGTGAGTATATTTGCGTGTGAAATTGGGTGATTACATGATGGCTTATGTTGCTATATACACCTCATAGACAATTGAAACGTTGTCTAACCCGCTTCACACCACTTCGACAAAAGGGAATGTCACCCAGACGTGACACAAATACCAGTACGTTGCCAAGGATAGAAGCCGAGCTGCAAGAACGCATCTCACAGATAAATGCACGACATGAAGCCCTCCGCTCTAAGCACAACGATGGCATTAATGGAAATAACCCTCCAACTGGCTGCACCTATAAACAGTTCCTGAACTGCAAGCCTTTGAACTTTGACGGAACAGGAGGCGCCGTTGCATTTGTTCGTTGGTCCGAAAAGACCGACTCCATTCTAAGAATGAGTAACTGTTCGCCCCAACAGAGTGTTACCTATATCTCGGGGATATTTCTAGATGGCACACTCTCTTAATGGAACCTCCAGGTTCAGACCCTTGGCACAGACGCTGCTTATGCACTGAGCTGGGACGAGCTCAAGGAAACGATTGAGAAGAAATGTTGTTTTAGGACTGGAATTTAGAAGCTTGAGGTGGAGTTCAGGAATTTGAAAATGGACGAACCAGAAATTCCTGAACTTGTCCAGGGATCGCACGACTTATCTAGGGTCGCCCCCCTACTTAGTCAAACCGGAGTTCAAAAGGATTGAACGATTCATTTGGACACTTGCACCCCAGATCAGGGGTATGGTTACTACCTCAAAGCCCTCAACCATTGCAGAAGCTATCAATATGGGTGATCTATTTATAACATGAGATGTTATGTGATTGATAACATGAGATGTTATGTGTTGATATTGTTGTATACTTACGTACACTCTACTTATTATGACCTAACCTACGTAAAACATCTTTTAGAAGATGCCGCCAAGACGTCAAACGCCGTTGCCTACCAATGAGGCAGAACTCCAGCAAGTCATCGCTGCTGCCATCGCACAATACGCCGCTTCGCAAGGAGGACCCAGCGGAAGCAGCTCAAACAACAATGGCAACAATAATCCACCTCATGGTAATACTAAGTCATCTAGACCTACCATGACCTAATTGGATATCTTTAGCAAAGATGCTAATGCCGTTCACATATTGTAACGTATGTGCAGGGTGCACTTACAAGCAGTTTCTGGACTGCAAGCCCGTCAACTTTGATGGCATAGGAGGTGCTGTCGCCTTTGTTCGTTGGGCCGAGAAAACTGAATCTGTTCTTCGCATGAGTAAATGCGCACTAGATCAGCAAGTCACCTATATCTCAGGGCTATTCTTGGATGGAGCCCTCTCTTGGTGGAATTTGCGAGTACAGACACTTGGTGAAGCTGCTGCCTACGCGCTAACCTGGACCGAACTGAAGGAACTTATGCGCAAGAAGTACTGCTCTCGCGCTGAAATCCAAAGATTGGAAACTGAGTTCTGGCACTTGAAAATGGACGGTCCAAAGATAGCAGAATACGTTCAAAGGTTCCATGACTTATCACATGTGGTACCCTACATGGTCACTCCGGAGTTCAAGAGGATAGAACGTTTCATTTGGGGATTAGCTCCTCAAATCATAAGCATGGTAACCTCATCCAAGCCTACGACCATTACTGAAGCGATCGATTTGAGCATGGCTCTCACAGAGGAGGCTATTCGCCTGAACAAGTTTGATGATGCTGAGCTTAAGAAGAAAGAGACTCACGTTGAGTCATCAGGAGGTAACAAACGGAAGTTCTCGAACTTCAAGCAAGGCGCCAGTGTGGTGGTTAAGAAAGGAGGATCAGACACGCCAGCTCAGGTTACAGCTGGTAGAGGGAAGAAAGGAAAGGGATACATGGGCACCCAACCTAAGTGCAACAACTACCAACTCCACCATTCTGGCCGATGCGGGCCAAAAGTATGCGAAGCATGTGGGAAATGTGGCCACTTGAAGGACACTTGTTGGGCCAATGCTGGTCAGGGAGGCCAGGGAGGATTCGGAAACAGAAATTACAACCGGGGTGGGAATGGAAATCGCCCACAAGGAAACAATGCTAACCAAGCGGGCACCGTGAATCGTAACCAGAGGAATGATCAAGCTGGTGGAAACGGGCAAAGACTTGGATGCTTTAACTGCGGTGATATCGGGCATTTTAAGAAGAACTGCCCAGAGTTAAACCAAGCCCGTGGAAGAGTGTTCCAAATCGAAGCAAGGGAAGCACGCCAGGACCCCAATGTCGTTACTGGTACGTTCCCTGTAAATCAACGCTATGCATCCGTTTTATTTGATACTGGTGCCGATTATAGCTTCGTGTCGTTAGAATTTAAGAAAATGCTTGGTTTAGCCGCTAGTAAGTTAGATATTCCGTACTCAATCGAATTGGCCAATGGGAAGATAGTAGAAGCCAACGAAGTCATCAGAGGTTGTGTGATCGAATTAGGAGAGCGTGAGTTTGCTCTGGATCTACTACCAGTCCAGTTGGGAAGCTTTGACGTAGTAGTAGGAATGGATTGGTTATCTGGCAACAAGGCTGAGATAGTTTGTCACGAAAAGATCGTTCGTATCCCAACCAAAGATGGCGAAACAATTGTGGTTCACGGGGAGAAGCGTGATACGCCGTTAAGAATTATCAGCTGCCTGAAAGCGCGAAAGAGTTTGCAGAAAGGATGTGATGCCTTCCTGGCACACATTGTAGACAAGAAAGCTGCAGAACCGAAGATCGAAGACATCCCTGTCGTGAGGGAATATCCAGAAGTCTTCCCAGAAGACTTACCTGGACTGCCACCTCAGAGACAAGTAGAGTTCCGCATTGACTTAGTTCCAGGCGCCGCGCCTGTGGCTAAGGCACCTTATAGACTTGCTCCATCTGAGATGCAGGAACTGTCGACACAACTCCAAGAGCTGTTAGACAAGGGTTTTATCCGACCAAGCTTCTCGCCTTGGGGAGCTCCGGTCCTGTTTGTCAAGAAGAAGGATGGTAGTTTTCGTATGTGCATCGACTACCGGGAGCTGAACAAGCTGACGATCAAGAATAGGTATCCTCTGCCAAGAATCGATGATCTGTTTGATCAACTGCAAGGTTCAAGCTTTTACTCAAAGATCGATCTTCGATCTGGATACCATCAGTTAAGGATACAAGAGGAGAGTATCCCGAAGACAGCCTTCAGAACTCGTTATGGACACTACGAGTTCCTTGTTATGCCGTTTGGTTTGACAAACGCACCTGCTGTCTTTATGGACTTGATGAACAGAGTTTGCAAGCCGTACTTGGACAAGTTCGTGATTGTGTTTATCGACGACATCTTGATTTATTCAAGAACAAAGGCTGAGCACGAACAACATTTAAGAGCTATTTTGGAGTTGCTGAAGAAGGAACAGCTGTACACCAAATTCTCTAAGTGCGAATTTTGGCTACGCGAAGTCCAGTTCCTTGGACATGTGGTTAATGGAAATGGAATCCATGTTGATCCCACAAAGATCGAAGCGATCAAGAATTGGGAAACGCCAAAGACGCCAACCGAGATTCGACAATTCTTGGGTTTGGCTGGCTATTATCGAAGATTCATTGAAGATTTTTCAAAAATCGCTCAACCATTGACGCTCCTCACGCAGAAAGATAAGAAGTTTGATTGGGGAATCAAACAGGAAGAAGCGTTCCAGATATTAAAGGATAAGCTCTGCAATGCGCCAATCTTAGCACTACCGGAAGGTACAGATGATTTTGTGGTATACTGTGACGCCTCACGTCAAGGATTGGGTTGTGTGTTGATGCAACGCCAAAAGGTTATTGCTTACGCATCGCGTCAATTAAAAGTGCACGAAAAGAACTATACCACACATGACTTGGAGCTAGGCGCAGTGGTATTTGCATTAAAGATCTGGAGACACTACCTTTATGGTACGAAGTGTACAATTTTTACAGATCACAAGAGCCTACAGCACATATTCAACCAGAAGGAGTTGAATATGAGGCAAAGACGATGGGTTGAGTTGCTGAACGATTACGACTGCGAGATAAAGTATCACCCAGGGAAGGCGAATGTGGTCGCCGATGCCCTAAGTCGGAAGGAGAGGATCAAGCCCATAAGGGTTAGGGCTTTAGAAATGATTATCCGAACCGATCTTTCCTTGCGCATTCGTGCCGCGCAGAAAGAAGCTCTCAAGGAAGGAAACCTTGGAGAAGAATATCTCCGTGGGATGGAGAAGCTACTGGTACCAAACGAGGAAGGAACGTTATGCTTTGAGAAAAGGATTTGGGTTCCTTTGTTTGGAGATTTAAGGAAGGTTATTTTCGATGAAGCTCACAAGTCACGGTACTCTATCCATCCGGGAGCGGATAAGATGTACCAAGATCTCAAAGATTATTATTGGTGGCCTAGGATGAAAGGCGATGTTGCTGTGTATGTGAGCAAATGTTTAACATGCGCCAAGGTTAAGGCCGAATACCAGAAGCCTTCAGGACTTCTGCAACAACCTGAGATCCCCAAGTGGAAATGGGAACAAATCTCCATGGATTTTATTACGAAATTGCCAAGAACGCCGAGAGGCCATGACACTATTTGGGTAATAGTGGATCGATTAACGAAGTCAGCACACTTCTTACCTATCAGAGAAAAGGATAATACGAGCAAATTGGCTGAAATTTACATGAGAGAGATCGTCGCACGCCATGGAGTACCTCTCTCAATCATCTCTGATAGAGACGGAAGGTTTGTGTCAAGGATATGGCAATCCTTCCAAGAAGCTTTTGGCTCACAATTAAATCTGAGCACTGCGTTTCATCCGCAAACTGACGATCAGAGCGAGCGAACGATACAGACTTTGGAAGACATGCTGAGAGCGTGTGTTATGGATTTAGGCGGTAGCTGGGACAAACATTTTCCTTTGGTCGAATTTTCATACAACAACAGCTACCACACCAGTATTGGTGTCGCGCCATTTGAAGCCCTTTACGGACGCAAGTGCCGATCACCACTATGTTGGGCTGACGCAGGTGATAGGCAACTTGCTGGTCCCGAAATCGTCCAAGAGACGACAGACAAGATTGCGCAGATTCTAAAACGCATCGAAGCCGCTCGCCACAGGCAGAAAGCCTATGCAGATCCAAACCGGAAACATGTAGAATTCCAAGTTGGAGAAATGGTTTTATTGAAAGTTTCACCTTGGAAAGGGGTGGCACGCTTCGGAAAGCGTGGGAAGTTAAATCCGCGCTACATTGGTCCTTTCAGAGTTTTGGAAAGAATAGGACTAGTAGCATACAAGTTGGACCTACCTACTGAACTCCATTCCGTTCACGATACATTTCATGTATCCAACCTGAAGAAAAGTCCAACTCAAGATGACATTGCCATTCCCATCGACGAGATCCATGTTGACGACACGCTCCATTTCGTTGAAGAACCGGTGGAGGTTACGGATTGGAAAGTAAACAAGACCCGCCGGAGCAGTGTCAAGCTCGTTAAAGTTCGTTGGAATGCCAGACATGGTCCTGAGTTCACCTGGGAGCGTGAGGATCGGATGAAAGAGAAATACCCCTACCTTTTTCCTAAGAACCCTGCATCTACAAGCAGAACTTAAATTTCGGGACGAAATTTATTTAACGGGGGGAGAATGTGACAACCCTCACTAAACCAGGTATCCGTACAACTTAATTAATAAGTAATTACTGCTTAAATTACTGTGCTTGCTTGAACTTGTGAATAAACTGCTACTTGAACACTGATACATGTACTTACTTGCATCATACTTTACTTGCTCTCACTACATTATTTACATGACTGAACCTTAGTGACAAACATGATGCACAAAAAGCACAGTAGCACTATAACGGATAACCTATTGAACATGCTGATAAAGCCAGCATCAGGCAAACACTGCCTCTAAGGCCTGTATGAGCCAGAAATATTTTGCTACACTAGTGGTGAGTGTAGGGATATAAGGGTTGTAGAACTGCGTCTCTAGGAATAAGTTACAATGACCGGATGTGCCTAAAACGTGCTCTAAGCACAAAATTCAGCACTTTACATAATAATTCAGCTTTTAGCTAACTAATAAAGTGCCAAAACATGAGAAAAATATTACTAGACACTTTCCAAAGTGTCAGGAATGAGTTGTGTCACTAAAAAGAGTATTAACGACACTTTAAAGCTTGTTTAGCGCTTTAACGGATTACTACCCAACCGAATAACCGGACTATACCCGGAACATGAAAATATTGTTAATAACATTGCTTTTCTTTTTCTGAGACAGTTAGGGTCTCCGTATACCCTAACACCCGCTATAACGCATTACACATTAATAACCGAGTTAACCTCCACACTTAATAACTAATGTCTAACCATTTAGTTAGAAACCAACCGGGTAACCCCACCCCCCAACCGAACTCGTCCCTAGGGGGAACACCCCTTTGTACTTACTGATTATTATAATCACCTATGTCTAATATCTTGGTGACATAGTGACCCTTGGATAATGATCATATTATTTTGCCTATAAGTTCAAGATTAAACTCAACATATCATACTTACCACAACAAAAATCAACAACTCTCTCTCTTGCTCTACAACTTACGGCCAAACACCCCTATATCATCCATCATATCTTCGATTTTGTTCTAGCCATTTCAATCACCTACAAGTGTTAAGGGTCGTATGCAAGGAGTCTTGGAGCAAACGGAACGCGAAGGACCTCTTTATCTTGCTTTTATCCACGCCATTTTCGTCAAGATTCTTCCCTAGCCTCGAGCTAGTGGTATGTTGCTTAGAACACCTTCTCAATCTATTCTAAAGTGGTTAAAAGGATTTGTATCGGTTAAAACTCGTTAACATGCAAGATGATGCTTTAAAGTTTACTAAAAACACTAAAAATAGTGGTTAAAAGCTTACATGTTGTGTAAATGATGTAGTATTCGAAATGTATGATTATTTAGGCCCGATCTATGATGTGGTAGCTCGGATCATCGTTTAACCCGGTTTGGTAAGGTCATGGATCTTAACATAAGCTTGTTTTGAATGATACAAGGGTTAAAAGGTGAAACTCTACCACACGCGAATCATGAACTTGTGTAAAAGAGTTTTACTTGTGAAATTGTGTTTAAAACTAGCAGATCTACGCATCTGCAAGTGGTATTTTCGAAGAACCACGTATCAAAGAAATCATATATTTTAAAAGGTGGATTTTACACTAACAAGCATGATTTTTATAAACCACAAGTGTGTAAACACTTGTGAAATGAAAAGATCCGACAAATAACAGTTTTTGTAAAAGATGACGGGAAGTTGTAAAGATGGATTTTCTCTAAAAACGAGGTTTTTACAAGATCAAATTACCTTATATGAAGATCTACTAAATTTAAGGGGATTTACACCACAGTTTTGGGAAAACTACAAGTTCATGTAATTTTTGGCAATTTACACATATGTTGATTAGTTGTTGTGATGAAAGTTGTTCTGATCAAATAAAGAAAATTGTTGAGTTGATTTGTTAAAGAAAATGATACGCTTGAAAGCGTGGCCACCTCCAGTTACAGAGGAAACTCTGGCGAAATTTTTCTAAAAACCTAACACTTAGAACTATTTACACTACAAGTGTTAGAATTATTTTTGACATGTTTTCGAAATATGAATTTCGCCATGACTTCATTTACTAAATATTCGGAGGTGGGATTTTCACAAAATTTAACGTGATAAATATATATTTTTCACACACTGTTTATGATTATTTTGTGAAAATACATAAATATTATTTTTAGAGTAAAAATAATATTTACGAACGTTAACGAATCCAAAATAATACGAACGCTTTCACCATGAATATATAAGTTACACCGGTAATTATATTACCACTCGATGGTTAAAACTTAACTTACGCACTTACGGAAATATTTATGAACGCGTATTTTAACAACGTATTCTTGGAGAAAAATTATGTGAAATGAAAATATAATATTTTTGAGGGAAAATACTTATATTTTGGAATTGGAAATATATATATATATTAAGTGAGACTTAACGATATAATTTGAACGCACATGTATTGAATCCCCCATCCTTGGGAAGGAGAATAACTACCAAGTATATACAGAATGTAAACACGAAATAGTTGCGTAACTATTTCCCAAAAACTTAAACCATAAAGCTAAGGTACGGCCATCCGTCTAATAGAGTTAGCACGTGTAGGTCTTCATACAGCTGATCGATTTGGAGGCATACTTGGTAGAGACGCACCACTGTGAGTTCATGTCCCCCCCTTTTCTCTAACTGTTTTCAGTTTTCTTAACTGCGGGGGTGAAATACATGTTACTATGATTACGAGTACTTTATACATGGTATGGTTAGCGTAAGGAGGTTTACTACTTAGATCATGTGAGTGGGTAGGCGGGAACTGGAGACCATTAATCCTCATTGTAGGAACCGAGGGACGTAAGCGGTAGATCTATCTGGGTGTAGCGAGCCCAACCCCTGAGCCCGCATAATGGACCAGGTGGTGACTTTGTACCCATCGCCAAATACGCTAGGTTTGAGTCTTCCTACTTGCACTTCACAAACATCAGTGGCTTTGCAACCCATTGACGATCTCTTTTTCCTTATTGCTACATACCAGGATTTTTATACTCACAAAGGTTTATTTACTCACTTACACATGAACTCGCTCAACATTATTGTTGATTTTTCAACTTACATGTATTTCAGGAAATTAATGGATCTGGCACGGTATGGAACGTTTTCCGCTGCACTAGTCATGAGGTCATCTGGGTTTGGGGAGTTGTGATTCTTTCCTGGACAAGTCACAATCCTTAAACTGTGTTCTGTCATGTCAATGTTTGTCGAATAATGTCGTTAGAACATGTTTCAGTTAAACAATGTTATTGTATTTGGTTTTCAAAACTTAATCGAATGGATGATCTTGCATGGTTTTTATTTCATATAGCTTGTTATGGTTAAGCTATGGTATTAAGAAGTCACACCAAAATAACCACGCTTCCGCAAAGCCAGGGTGTGACATTTTGATCAACAGAGACTCCAGACACAACCTCCTCCTCCTCATTGGCATCATTTGCTCCCCATGTGTCGTTAGAATAGCGATTACCGAAATAATTCTCGTTCCAAAATGATGACATTTTAACAAGATTGAACAAAAAACAGAACAAATGATTTTGGTTTGGGTATAAATTGTTAGTGAAGAAGAAGATGAAAAACAGAAGAAGATATGAAGTCGAAGGGAAGCAGAGATGCATGGATAAATAGACTTTCAAATTTACTGAAATACGCAGCGTATAGCTCTCTACTCCCCGTATTGCTTTATTCACGTGCCTAGACAACATCGTATCATTGTCAAATCAGTCTGACATACGCTGCGTATAGGTCTATACGCAGCGTCTTACTTTATGTACATACGCTGCGTATAGACTGATTTGACATGGTACTAGGTTTGACTGTCTGGTCGTGTACCTGCCCCTTATATACGCAGCGTAGAGACCTATACGCAGCGTATAGTGGTAACTCTATACGCTGCGTAGAGGTCTCTACGCAGCGTATGTAAACCCTAAGTGTGTAGATAGCCTGCCAAGGTGTGCAAATAGTTTCAGCCTATTCAAATCATGATCGATCACTTTGCTGAGGATTGATCTTGCTACATCCTTGACGGCATTGTACTTGTGATTTCTGATATTTCACGTACATTTGTTGTTCATATCCCAGTAAGGGCAGAGCATGACAATTCAAACCTTTCCAATGAATATAAATTAGTAGCTTTGAGTATTCTTCGACATCAACATTGGTATATTTATGTTTGTCTATTTGACCTATATGGTAAAAATGATTTAAACTTAAACTTAAACTCATTCATACCTAATATATTAAATCTAAACTTCAAGGAATATCTCTATGTTTTAATTTTCCTAACTCCTAAGAGCTCAGCAGTCCACTTCAAAACTATGAAGAACGTAAATGATTGTTCGTGATAATGTAAGTACATTGCTGCCCAGATGGCCATGTTAGGTAAGGTTTAGAACATTCTAAGGTAATATCTTATGTCCATGATAATGTAGTATAAAAGCCAACAGTGGTTAGCTTCGCGTATAAGTGATTGGAGCTTTAACTAGTACTATCATATGTTAAATGTGATATGATGGTCTTCTTGGTTTTGGTTTCAGTTTTTGAAGTGCTTCATAAGAAGATGTGGCGCGTTGAAGACAAACATTACGCACTGGAATTTTTAAGAGTAATATGGGGAAGAATTGCCAACATGCATACGAGTGTAATTGATGAAATACTCAAAGGGCCACCTTTTTTGGAGGAAGATACATTAATAACATTCTACCCTTACCGAGTACTTTTTCACGCTGCTAAAGTGGGCAACACAAAGTTTATAGTTGAGCTCATTCGACTATATCCTGATCTAATATGGAAAAAAGATGACAAAAGAAAAACAATATTTCACTTGGCGGTCAAGCGTCGTCATATTGAAATCTATAAGTTGCTATATGAAATTGGTGCTATGAAAGATTTAATTACACCTATAAAAGACACAAAGGATAATAACATGTTGCATATGGTTGCAAAGAGTTGTAAGCCAAACCGACTTCAAGATGTGCCTGGACCTGCTTTACAAATGCAACGGGAGTTATTATGGTTCAAGGTATTTCTTCCTGTTCAAGCTTATGTATCACCTTTCTTTCTTTATATGTTCATCCATAAGTTCAACTTGCATGAACAATATATAATTAAAATGATGAACCAACCAATTTTATTCTAAAAAAGGAATTGTAACACATAGAAGGATACGGGCACATCTAAAGTCAGCCCATGCATGTACAATATATACAACTTCTAGATCATTTTATCTTATAAATTAGTTAGGTTATAATCGTAATAATAAAGTTGCTGTAATGATTCTTAGAACTGATTTCGCCTTTTTAAAGATACAAAAGATGTTTATATATCAACCCAGTCTGACCTCTATAATAAAGTAACATGTTTGGACTCCAACCATTTTGACAGGTGAAGAAAATCATTTTTGACACCTTATAATGACTTGGTATATATTGCAGGAGATAGAGCAAATGAACCCACCTGATTATAGAAAAAAGAAGAACAGAGATGGTATGACACCACAAGACTTGTTCACGGAAAAACATGGAGTCCTATTAAAAGATGCCAAGGAGTGGATGACACAAACAGCATCTCAATGTATGCTTGTTACAACCCTCATAGCCACCATTGTATTTACCGGGGCTTTTACACTCCCTGGTGGATACAACCAGAACACCGGTATACCTTTTTTCCGCAAAGAACCATCCTTCATTATTTATGCCATCTCGGATGCAGTATCTTTAATAGCCTCATCAACATCCGTCCTTATTTTCTTATCTATCCTGACTTCCAATTATGCCGAACAAGATTTCATGGTGTTGTTACCTACCAAACTAATGTGTGGTCTTGCAACACTCTTACTCTCTATTGTAACCATGATGGTTGCATTTAGTGCGAGTTTTTTTATACTTTACAACAAAAAGTTGGAATGGGTTCCAATCACTATCACTTGTTTGGCTGGCATTCCAGTCATTATATTCGTCACAGTGCAATTTAGTCTCTTCAAGAATGTTTTTTACTCGGCGTATCGATCTAGAGTTCTCTTTAAGCCAGATAAACATATCCTTTACTAACCATTGTAACGTGTGATTCCATCCAAGGCTTGTGTACTTCAAAGACTACTTTTGTATCATTCATTGTCAATTATTTTCGGGTGTTAAATTTGTTGTTGAAATAAAACTGAATCACCAACTTAATTTCCTTCAAAATTTAGAGTTTCTTCCTTTTTTTCGTCCATCAGTTCCCATTAGTTGTAAGTGGCGAAGCTTGAAATTTCCGACCGGGGGGTCGAAAACGTATATACCTAAAAAATTCTATACGAAAACTACATACCGGACACAGCGAAAAGTTCGGGGGGACGGGCGCCCTCCCCCTCCCCCCGCGGCCCCTACAAAGCTGCGCCCCTGGTTGTAATAATGCAATTTAGACAGTTGAAAATGGTCAATTATGTTTATATTGACTTATGTAGGAAAGGTAACATATCCAACTTTTTTTGTGTTGGAACAACGCTGGGATATATCTATTTCGATAGATGATAGTAATAGTATTTGGCGGATCTAGAAAATCCTTATAGGGGTAACGTTTAAAAAAAATGGGTAACGAAATCGAAAAAACGTCAAAAAAGGTCAAATTTTTCTAAAATTTACACTACCGTCGGATCGTCAAGGGGTAGCCTAATACAAGGTATTTATGTCCTAACCTGATCGTTAAACCTATCCCTCATATTATACATATTGTTACCAGGAAACTTACATTTAGGAGAAACAGATAAAAGAATAGGTAATGACTGTCTAATTTAATACAAACTTCAACTTTGAATTGGTGAAATACAAAAAAAGGAGAAAAAAATAAACGAAACATGAGGATCGCAATGAAAAGTACATGGTTAGACAAAATGTTGAAGATTAATCAGTAGAACACACCAAGACTCTTTTCTTTTTATTAAAACCAAATGCACACAAATACAAGATATCTAATCCTCTTTTTTATACTAAATATTACTTCATCACCAAGCCACTTATCCTGGCCGATTTAAGCAGGAATAATGACTCCTAGCTGGATAAACATACCACATGCACTTATCTAGACATAACTAATAACATCCTACCAATTTGAATTTTTTAACAATAAAACCATCATGTTTTAAATATTATTATATTATTGATTAATATAATGATTATTTAATATTTAAAGTCAAGATGAATGAGAGATTGTAAGGCTATAGGGTATGGGATCCGTCTCCATCCCCGTCGAGGTTCGACGCCGGCGAAACACCAACCCGCCCCCCTCCATCCCCGTCTTCAGCGTCGAGGTATGGACGTTCAAGACGATCCAATCTGGTTGGCCCCTTTTGTCTGTGTTTGTTTTTGAATTTCAAAATAAAGCTTTAGTGAATTGTACATTAGGCATTACTACTTGTACATAGTGCATAGAGATTAAAAAAATAAAAAACATAAAAGTGGTGGGGTAGGGTCATCTAGGACCATCCTCCCATGCGCTCTAGTTTTGTGGGATGGACCATCCTTGGGAGAACTATGATGTGGCGCCTACGTGGTGGATCATCCTCCAAGGGAGGACCATCACCATACCCTCTAGCCTAAACATCAAGTTTGTGTGTTGGAACTTTAAGGTGTGGGAAATTGTGTTTGTCCCACATACGTGGAGAGTTAAATCATTTGCTGATTTATAAGTAGAATACTCTACTTGAATTTATTCTTATCGCACGCTCGTATTGCTACTTGGAGCCCCCTTTAATGTTTTTCAGATGCGACTTGGCTTGGTATGTTCAGCTATAGGGTGTTTACATTCCTCTTTGTCAAAGTTCTCATAATTTATTATACCATTGAATTAGAGACTTTGTTGTATTCAATCACACACTTGCAATTCTAAATCTAAATAGTGTTAATTGCTAAAATCGTCTCTGAGTTTGGGCATGTTTGTCATTTTCGTCCAAAATAACACTTTTGTACCACATTGCCCCCAACGTTTGTAACTTTTTGCCATTTTCATTCAAACCACTAACTTAGTTTATTTTTTATGTTAAGTTGAGGATATTTGGATGAAACTGGTAAATATAAAACCACAGGGACGATTTTGGCAATTTACTCGAACCCTTTTTAATTTCTTTTATTTAATTATTTTTGTTACATATATAATAAAAAGAATATACATGGAGTTTTTAGAGAAAAAAAAATTAATAGTTTTGTCACATAATTTTTATACATTTTCATCCAAATCACTAACTTAGTTTATTTTTTCTGTTAAGGTGAAGTATGTTTTAAATTTTATAAATTAAGACAGAAATTAATTTACAGCTTCTTTATATAAATCAGTTTTATAAAGATAAAACGTCATTGGTGTGCAACACATAACAATCAATTACAACTTTTAGTATTTATCAGTTGTAGAGATAGAAAAAAATTGTAAAACGTTACATATTTTATAAATATGTTGAGCACCTAGAAAATATGTTGGTAGAAATAAAATATTTATTTAATTAAGATTATTAGGGTAACTAACTAATACTTATTCTGAGCAGTGTTGCAAAAGTCGCTAGGCGGTCCCTAGTCGGCCGACTGGGGAGTTGGGAGTAATCGGAGTACTCGGAGAGTACTCGAGGAGTACGCGGACATGATAAATATAAAGAAAATTAATTGGTGTATATTATATATATATGTTAAAAGAAGCATAATTCATGTCAAAATGAGTATAATTTAAAATGAAACATGTTTGAAGTTCAAATCTCACCGAGTATAAGGCCGAGTAGTCCGAGTAAAAGGCCAAGTAGGCCGAGTAGTCCGAGTACAAGGCTAAATAGGCCGAGTACAAGTCCGAAGTATTCTGAATACAAGGCCGACTAGCCTGAGTACAAGGCCGAGTAGTCCGAGTACAGGCCGAGTAGGCCGATTTTGACCGCCGCCGACTAGTCAAGTCCGACTAGGGTAAACTCGCCTCGCAGGTGGTCCGAGGACCGAGTACTCGCCGAGTACAAGGCCGAGTAGGCCGACTTTTACAACACTGATTCTGAGTGACTTGAGTAAAGAAACTTTTGGTTCATAGCATTATAATTACAATTTGGTGGGTAATTTTAAGGTTTGGTAACGATACGTTGTTTGATGGAGGGGGGGGGGATTGACTTCTGTTTTTCCTTAGGAGCGAATTTAAAAGAGTAGAAGACGAATTACAAACTTGGTACATATGATAAGATTTTTTTATTTGACATTTTTCAATAAGGTCACCAGCATTTTAGTTTTATAAAATTTAGAGATTTAAGTAGATTTTATTTTTATAAAACTAATTTATATAAAAAATTTGAAATTAATTTCTATCTTAGTTTATAAACATCTTTCGCCTTAATAGAAAAATTAACTTAGTTAGTGGTTGGATGAAAATTTATAAAAATTATGTGACAAAGCTATTATTTTTTTCATATAAAAATTGCATGTATATTCTTTTTTATTATATATGTAACAAAATTAATTAAATAAAAGAAATTTAAAAGGGTTTGAGTAAATTGACAAAATCGTCCCTGTGGTTTTATATTTGCCAGTTTCATCCAAATATCCTCAACTTAATAGAAAAAATAAACTAAGTTAGTGGTTTGGATGAAAATGACAAAAAGTTACAAACGTTGGGGGTAATTTGGTACAAAAGTGTTATTTTGAACGAAAATGACAAACCTGCCCAAACCTCAGGGACGATTTTGTCAATTAACTCAAATAGAGTTTAAAAAAAGACTCCAATTAATGTCACATGGCATTTTCTCTTTTAACTTATTAAATATTAATTAATAATATTATTAATATATCTTATATCCAATAAATTATTAATATATTTTGAATTAATATAAATATAGCTAATATCTAATAAAATTTTGGATATGTTTTAAGTTATTAAAAATAGTAATTATGTATTATTTTATATTTTTATTATTTAATGGTATTATTGTAAAATACGAAGAAAATTAAAAAAAACAACAGATTTACCAAGTATAAAAATGTAACCAAAATTTTAATTTCCATACTATTAATTTATAAATTTTTTTGTGCTTCATAGGGGTGTACCCTATGTTTAAGGGTTGAAAAAAATTGATTTTTCACTTTAACACAAAACTTCTCATTTTTTACAATTTAATCTCTTTGACTATTTTTACTTTTAACCTAACGCTTTTCATTATTTTGCAGTTTAACCCAAGTACATTTTTACTTTCAACATTGGTCTTCCATACTTTTCATCTTTCGCATGTTTTTTTGTTTTACGTTTCGTTCTAAATTTTGTGAGTTAACACGCCGCAACGTGCGAGTGGGGTTCAACGTTTTTTGTCTATTTTTTTCGTTTGACATGCCCGCCGCAAGTTGTGTATTTATTCCCGTTTGACATGTTCGTCACAACGCTAGATCGACTTAGTTATTTTTTCTGTGTTTTATGTTTCAGACTAATTTCTTTGCATTAACATGTCGCAACGAGTGTGTGTGGTTCAACGATTTTACGTTTGCTTTTCGTTTGGTTTTATTTTTTCATTTTTTTATTTATTTTGTTTTGACGAACTTTTAAAGTATTGGTAGTCACTGACCGTGTTATGACATTGGTGCTACTTGGTATGGTTTTACGACTCCGCCGCAGCGCCGGGGGGGGGGGGGTTAATACTAGTAGATTATAAAACAAAGTTATGTGTTTTGGTTTTACACACAATGTACTTGTCACACCCCAACCGATGGCGAAAACATCGGAGTGAGATGAAATAGATTGCTCGAGACATCATAACACTAATAATTGTGACAAGTATTTAAATAATAAATTTCATTTCATTTCTAAAGAATCAATTACAAGAATTTTAAGTAAATACAACATCATGAATAATGAAATACGGTACAATAGGAGTACAAAAATTAAAGTGTGTATCTAAGCATCCTATTAGATTCCATGCATCACCAACATCATCGTTAAACCTGCAACATGTTTTAAAAGCATAGTTCAATACAAAGGTATTGGCGAGTACACTAGTTTTAGACTCGTGACATATGTATAAAAAGTATTTTCAATCCAACATAGCAATTTGGTATACAAGGTCAAACTATAATGGATAACTTAAAGTCAAACCCAAGTGTCCACAAGAATAATAGCATCCCTCGATATAACAATATCAAGACCGTAAAGAATGAATAATAGTATCCCTCGATATAGCAATATCGAGACCGTAAAGAATATAACTTAACAAAAACCCCGTCGGGTGGTGTGCTACTCTTATAGCGCCATAATTGTTAAGGCGGGTTAACAAATAGTATGAATTAGCATGAACTTAAGCATAACAAAGCATGTATAAGGATTGATTGAATAAATCATGTTTGTGAATCGTGCATTTTAACAAGTAAAACGTGTTGCACCCAAAGTGTGATAAAAGGAAAATGGGTCAAGTGTACTCACAAAATTGCTAAGTCTTCCGATTATCCAAGTATTGACGAGTGTATGAGATTGGGAGGACGAATGTATAAGGGTTAAAGTTCCAGTTATGTTTAGAGTCGAGATTCGGAATTTAAAAAGGAATATGGAAAGTACATATGCAAAAGTAATCATCTAGTCATATAATACTTTTGACACTATGAAACCTCAAGGGTTAGAATGTTTTCATGGGTAGAATACCCATTAGAATCATAACAAGTTATTAGGTCTTAGATGATGTAATCTAGTACTTTGACGAATAAACACGAATTCATCATCAAAGGTTTGAATATTTAGATAGTATATATAAGTATTATATAGATTATGTATATCAATAAGTCCAATAGTTCAAGCATGAGGTATGAAGATGAATACTCCATTTAGGAACCTCTTTTGTGTCATAGAAGGCATGTAGGAGGTAGGAAGAACAAGTCTTCCATTTAGGTACCTCTAGGTGTTCACTACTACACTTGATGTTATGAACATTCAAGGAGGGTCATGAACATACAATAATAAAGGAAATAAGACAACTAATCTATGGAAATACATCAAGCAATGTGTGGATTCTCAAGTAGGATAGCCCAAGCTAATCCTAAATCACACAATCATCAAGCTTTAGGCTTGAACATCACTTGTGGGTTAAACCCTTGAACAAAACAGAAAGTTTGTGAGGTTTACACCTCTGATTTTACATGTCTCAACCTTTTTTTAAGCCTAACTAACCATAGATGTGGTTATAAGCATAAGGACATAGGTTTGAGATGAGATAACTTAGGCTTAATCAAGTTAAACAAAGTATGAATAAAAAACATAAAGATCAGTAAACTTTAGAGCCTTTTTGGGGACATTCCAGACCTTGGTTTTCCATGGAAAACCTGTAGAAATGTTCCTAAGGTCAATCCAAGTAAGTAGGAAAAAGAATCAAGTTAAAAAGGTTAAGAAATGAGTGAGTTATGCTCACTTTTGTAAGATGTGATGAATCTGCTCGAACTCTCTCTTTCAGCTGCGATTTTGATTGTCTGAGAGTGAATAGAGAGTGTTTAGAAAGTGAAAAATGCTTGGAGGAGGCTTGGGTTATATAGGGGATGGATTAGGGTTTTATTGGGTTGGGCTTTGGACAAGATTAGTGGGTCATTAACCTTGAAACAAGCCACTAAACCCAGCCCAAGGGGGTTGTCCACTTTTTATTTTATTTTTGTTAGTTAATCGATATATATTTGTTTATTTGGTGCCATTTATTATATAATTAACATATATTAAGGTGTGGCATGGTATTTTTGAAGTATGGACATCATATGCTAGTGTTTACTAGGTAAAAAGAACAAGTTTATAAAAGTCTAATGTCACAAAGTAGATAACAAGGGTGAAATTTATAATGAAGCGTCGAATGATTATAATGTTCGCGATTGAATAACCAAGTATCTTGTATGAATGAAATGATTTAAAAATTACGATTACACGAGAGTTGTTTATGAGTTAATTTATTATACGAACTATGTTAATAAACGTGTGTGTGAATCGATGTATAAACATGTATAAGTAATGTATATTCCACATAAAGATCAATTTCATTACGATCGAAGTCTCAAATTTACAACGATTCAAGATGAGATACGATTACAAAGGAAAGAGTTTCCGAAAAAAAAGAATTACAAGACAACTTTCTAACTAAGAATAGTTACGAAAAAAGCGGAGCGTTACAGTCTCCCCTCCTTTAGGAAATTTCGTCCCGAAATTTATTCGAGAGGAAGACTTGGAAAGATTTTTGGCAAAAGACGATTGTTTTAAAATTTGAGACTTAGAAGTTGGAGATTTTTTGAAATGTATGAAATTTTAAAGAATGACAAGATGGGTTTGTAAAAGAATTTGTTTGGCTAAAAAATGGTTTTGAGGCATAAGCATGAGTAAAAACGTGTATAGGTAAAGTGGGTCTAAATAAGTTTTGAATAACTCAATTTGGAGATGTAGTAAAAATATGTCGTACTTAAGAAGGCAAATCTTGTATAAAATGGCTTGTATTTGAAAGCGAGGATAATACCCAAACTGCATATTAGTAGAAAATTGTTTTATTGAGAGGAACGAGAAGGTTTTATGTTTTTACATAAAACGGTTTTGGAGGTATGACAAAATACGGGTGTTTGTTCGTAAATAAAGAATAGCAAGGTAGTTTTAAAAGTAAGGAGGTAGGTTAGGATTCGAACGTGTAAATCGATTTATTGTAAACGAGGTTTGTATAAATGACAAGGAAGAACGGAGGTACGAGGGTGAATGATCGATCTAGTAAACGAATACGAGTATGAGGATGGCATGTGTACTGGAGAAACGAAATTGATTGAGCTAAGGATGAAATCTCGTCGTGGATAATCGGATATAATGCGTTTGTGAGTTGTCCAAAGTTTGTATAGGTCCAAAGGTCTGTAAAACACTGAATTTCTCATGGCACGTTCTACAAAAGTTTGATAACATGGTGAAGACACTTATATATAGGAAGTACCAGCGGCGTATCCACCATGTTTTGACCATGTTACGTCCGTCTCGTTACTCGGTGTCATGTTACGTTCCGTGTCTTACCATACACAGTAGTACACTCTATGGCTTTCTTATGCACATCACTATAATCCCGTGTGCACCCGCGATTATATTAAATGTCGTATGATCCACATAGCTTGTACTAATCGTGTATGAGTTAGGGTATTTGAAAATAAGAATGAGTACGTATACGAATGTAGTGTATAAGCATGTTTATGTTTGAGCATGTATGTGACCCACGTAAGCGAATCCCTCAAGTTACGCTCACGTATAGGTACGAATGTATGAATACAAGTATGAATATGAGTGTGCGTATAAGTATAAGTATGAACACAAGTATGAGTATGAGTATGCACATGAGTATAAGTATGAAAATAAAACGTATGAGTATGAATATGAATTTGTGTATAGTTATGAATGTATGTAGGTATAGTTGTTTGAGTTTATCGAATCAAAATAAATTGAGTTTGACTTGGAAGGTAGAATCTAGTTTGTGAATGTCAAAAGTATGTAAAGCGTCTATTGATTATGTGAGGTACATTTTGTAAAAGAACGAAAATGCTACTCTTGTTTTAAAAGAATTTACGTAAGTTGAAGATGGTTGGTTCCTATGAAGTTTTCTTGCCCACGTGTTTTGAATTTAAATGACATATTGAGCGGTGTATGAAAAGGTTTTGAAATTTGTAAGTTTGCATCATATCAAAGGGTCTTGCATTAATATAAAAAAATTGAAATTTGGAGGTTCTTGTGAAAACGTGGATTCTTCTTAAAAAAATTTTAGCAAAAGGACTTAGTGATCATTGAAAAGAGTTTTAACAAATGATTCGTTGATGTTGAAAAGAGACTTTGGTAAAACGATCTTATAATATCTATAAGATCTTATAAGCATATGAGAAAGGTTGGTTTGATTTCGATTGAGTGTGGAAGTCTTTAGTATGATGATATAATGTGAGCGTGTTTTAGTGATTAAGTCGAATATGAAGTTCATGGGCAAGAGGTTCATTGGACCGATTAAATTGATAGGTAGCATTTCGTAAGGTTTTGAAATTCGGGTAATAAAACGTTTTAAGGTATGATCAAGAATTTTGTGTATATGAGTTAAGTGGAAATAGATTGTAGGATAAGAAGTACGTTTGATTAAACAATGCATGTTGAAATTTGCATGACTAAGGATTTTGATGAAAGATAAACGATTTAGGTATAAAACTTGATCGTGTTTGCATAATAAAGTCTTTTTGAAGGAAATTTGGCAACGATCACCTAGGTAAAGGGATCACCCTAACCCGTTGGTGAGGTCGTTTTAAGAAAAGAAAAGAAAGGAGCGAAGTTAATCATCGAGGTAAGGAAATCACTCCTATCTTGATGATATATCTCCATTTTTATGTTGAAAAGGATGTAAATAAATTGGGTGACGTCTTGAAATCATGCATGTGAATAATGTATAATTGGATGAGAAGATTTAGTATGATCTGTGTGGAAGGAAAAATAATCTCGAAAATGGATTTGAACTTGAAAAGATTGCATCATATAAGATTAATAATAGAAAACACATGCTTGATTAGAATTTGGATGGTTCCAAAACGGAACTTTGACTAACCAAAGTGGTCGAAAAGTCTTTTGAATTTGAGAAGCATGTTTTGGCCTAATAGGTGGAATACTCTCACCGACATGTCGGTTAACTGTGACAACCGGTGATTTACGGCTCCTAATTACACACAAAACAAGCATTAGGATGATAATAAATAATTTTTAAGATGTAGATTAACTTAATTAGGCCTTTGGAGTGCCTAGGAACGTCTATTCGGCTTTACAGTATGTGAATAGTACATTGCGGGAAATCTGCGAAACGTTAAACAATAACGAACTGAAACCGAACAAAATACTGACAACGCCGACAAATACGGATTTTCTATGAATATTTCATATTTATGAATTTAATTTTGTGAATTTATTGTGCTTCCATACGTCACAAAACGCAAACGTGAACGAAACGCACCGTGTAACACCCATCTCATTATTTTAAGATTTTAAACTAAAATCACGCATTTGTTGGTTTTTTTTTTTATTATTTCAAAATGCATCACTTCAAAACTTAGTTATAAAAACTAAGTTTACATGGTTATGGTATTCTAGTTTATAAACTAACTAGTTTAAACATTCAACATCAAGTTTAGTGTTTACAAAATAAACATTGTCTAAAACAAGATTAGATTAACGCGGAAGCTTTCAAACTTTGTGTTCGGTTCTTGAATTCTTGCTTGATCGGCGACATCCGGAATGAGACGAACATCACCTAAGGTCAAAACCACATCAATTGTTAGTTTTGACAACTTTATAACATGTATAAACAAATTCTGGTATCATACAAATAACAAAAGAATAAAATTTTAAATTTTTGATCTATCGCGCCACGCGATAGATTCCTTTCAATCCTTCGCGAGCTGCGAGCACGCCCGCGTGTCACGCCGGAACAAGTGACTCCCTTCGCGTGCCGCGGGGGAGACCGTTTTTCAGCGGGTGCAGGTTAAAATCCTGCACTTTTGCCCAGCACCATTTTCTTTCAATTTTTCAACTTCTAAGGTGCATAACTTTTTATCTACTTATCCGATTTGCGTGATTCTTTTTCCTATGCGT
Organism: Helianthus tuberosus; assembly: GCA_030545235.1. NCBI lineage: Eukaryota > Viridiplantae > Streptophyta > Magnoliopsida > Asterales > Asteraceae > Helianthus > Helianthus tuberosus. Next base: position 76,761,169 of record CM060380.1, read on the forward strand.
TCGTAATTTGATTCACCATCACATGGAGTTAAAATCCAACATCCGGATTTACAATTTTCTAGGTTTTAGGCCTTCGGCTTAATTTTAAATATTAAACTTTTAACAAAGCTTTTGACCCGTTTACACTATCATCAAACCAACTTGTTTACTACACTCTAATTCTCGTGGATTTCTTATTTTAGGGTTTTCTATCACACGAGGTTCAAATCACGGTTTAGTATACATCATTATCCCGTTTATACTTATGCGCTTGTTTTGACCCGTTAAGGGTATTTAAGCGCTTTTACGCACAAGTCATACTCATTCATTTCTAACTTCATATTCCCATATTTTAATATCTACTCATATTCCGCCACCACTATTTTTGTGGTGGATTTAACATATTGAACCCATTATCCTAAGTTTTACCATTCGGTTAGTCATTTTACGCTAATGACCCATTTTTTAACTATAAACTTATTTATGCGTACCTGCCTCGGATCAACGTATTGACCCGTTTTAATACCTTATCTCAATAATCGCTAATTCATAAGCTCATTTATCCTGTGTGCGTAAAACTCCACAAACACTTATTAGTCGTTAATTGTCAAATGGTATCAACATTACCATTTGACCCGTTTGGTCTAAACGACCAAACATTTTGCGCTCATATTTGACTAGATCACCATTTTACCCTTTTTTTTTATTCATTTAGGCTTACTTAGAAAGTAGCTGTTCAAAAATCATTTTTATTTTTGCCATCCCATGACCAAATTACCATTTAACCCATTTTACCATTAAACATGATTTTTCGTCTTTTGATACGTTCCAACTCGTATCTTCTCGTGTCAAAATCATATTTTGAATATAACCTTGTCGTATTTGTAATCTATAATTAAATACATATCTTACGATAAAGGTGTAAGCTTTACTTACCTCGCGTCCGCGCAAACATCTTTCGCATCCATCATCCGTTGACCCGTTCCTTTCCAAGCTCCCACCTAGCTTGTTTAGAGTCAAACTATATCATAACATCCATAAGATGGTTAGATTGGTCATTCTTTCAATGGCCATCACCCTATGGTCTTTTTTTTTTTTACATACTTATCAATCAAAACATGCCATATATTCAACAACTAGTTTTATACCATAATTCTTTTCATTCACTAACCGTTTGACCCGTTAGCGAAGTTACTTATATAAACTAGTTAGTAAGTGATTTTAAACACTTTAAGAACGTCACATAAAGTGTTATTTGTTCCCAACAATCAATACTTCATGCCTAAAGCAAGTATTTACAATCCTATGCCTTTTTCTTGGTTAATAAGAACATTATTAATGTGCAGCGATTTTGTATTCAGCTGCTGTAATTGACCATTTTGACCCATTTAAAAGCTGAATTAGATCAACATGTTCAAAGATGGATCGTAGAACTCTCAAATAGCTTTCTAGGCATATATGGTACGTCTTCTAACGATTTTTCTATGATTTTATATGATTTTTACAAAATCAGGACAGCAGCTTATTTTTAGCCCAAAAAACATGCTGTCTTTTCGAAATAGCCACTGAATTCGACGTTTTTGACCCATTTAACATCTGAACCAAATCATCATGTTAACTAACGAAATGCAAATTACTCCGAGACCTTTCTAGGCATATAAAGTACACACCCATATAAAGTGAATTTTTTAAAATTCAGGTCTGCACTATATTATTTAAGCATTTCATCGAACACTTGGCGGGTTTCGTATTCAAGATTAGTCTCTAACCTATCTCTTGAACACCTTGCCCCAAATTTTATCAACATATCATTACAAATACACATATGTCACTAGGTTTTAGCATCAAAATCAAGCCCCTATGTCTAGTGTACATGAGCTACATCTAGAACTAGCATCAGAACATCAATGTTCATCAATTTAACACTTTAATTCAAGTGTTCATCTTTTTATCATAAAACCCACTTAGCACCTACATAATTAGTTAACCAAAACACAAATTTATGGCGCTAAATCAACAAGTTTACATCTAGGGTTCGTTCCTAGACTCATAGACATCTCAATTTCACTATAACATTCATCATTCATACAAGAATTTCGTTTAAGAATGTTAATCAAATTTTCAAAGTATCACCAAATAACAAAATTCAACATACCTTGTGATCCCCATACTTAGGTGATCATGAATTTGTGTTCATGCATTGAATTGAGGCTAGAATAACCTTCAATTTGATGAATTTGCTTGAGTTAGGTTTTGGCTCCTTGGAGCTCCCTGGAATCGTACGACCCCCAAATTTCTAATATTTAGACTTAAGTTTCCATTTTAACATCTTAGGTCCCTCAAGTTTAGATTTTGTTTAAACCCCTTGTAACACTTGCTAGAAATTAAACAAATTCTTATAACTAGGTTTAAATATTCCTAGTTAACTTAGTGGGTTCGGGAAGGTTATAACCTAGTTTATTTTAAGTCCCGTTACCTCGGGCCTTTTATAAACTTTATTTCCTCAAAAACTTTTATTCACTTTTTATTTAATATTAAGTTTATTTATTTAAATCCTAATATTCACTGGGTTTACTTTTACCACATACGGTATTTTACCTGTTTATTTTCGGTTACTTTAATATAATTAATAAACTCGTTTTTGGGGTGTTACACACCGGCAACGAAACGGAAGCATCGGACACGCGTATTACTTTTAAAACTGAAATTTTACGATACATTTAGATTCGTAATTGAATTTTAATAACCGTAGTTGAAACCGGATAAAAAAATGGTTTAAAACGGTAAACGACGCAATTTTACGCAATTTTACCGTAAGCGATGAACGAATGCGCAAACACCGCCTACCGACACTATATCATGTACGTTTAACCCAAATATTTTATTTTAAGATCTTAGATGACGTTCGGGTTCGAAAACGGGTTCGTTGGTATTGACGGGCCAACTTAAAACACGAGATTGGGCTTGCGAGCCATGGGCCAAAGCCCATTGAGAGAAAACCCTAGGTATATATAGCTGGCTATACCTTATCTCCCATTTTGAGAACACAGAACAAAACACACGCATACATGATCTGCTTTTCCCTCTCAACTCCCAAAATTCCCTACACCTTATCCAAACCATTTCTTCTTCTCCATAAGACAAACACACTACATAATTTAGGTTGATTCTTCTTGTGAACCTGATCCTTTACACCATACTTCCAAAACCCTTTTTCCTTCTTCAAAACGAGCAGCCGACCCCCCTTTTTTAATCTCATCGTTATCTGCTCCGGCGGCGGAGCCGGAGGTGCCGGCCGGCTGCCGGCAAACACACCCCTCCTCCCTCATAAAACCCCCTATGTTTTTTGTACCAATATGCACACACACCTCAAACATCTTAGAGAGAGTAATCCGGTAGAGAGAGAGAAAGATATGTTGAAAGGGAGGCGATGAGAGAAAGAGAGAGAGCATCGGAGGAACGGGGCCGACCACCCCGTTTTACAGTGGTGCGGCGGCGGCGCCGCTACGGCGGCGGTGATGGTAAGGACGTCGATGATGATGACCAGATGAAGATGATGAGGACACGATGTTGAAGTCACTGATGATGACGAAGATAACGACTGCAATTGTCGTTCGGTAACGACAATGGAGTCTCAGAGCTCCGACAACCATGGTTCCTTCGGTAAGAGCATGTGTTCTTTTTCGATTTCAGGTCGGTAACTTGTTCCCCTCATGTTTCTTTCATTTTCACAGTGAAGCTGGTGGTGACGCCCTCATCGTCTGCATCAGCTGGTCGGCGCCGGAGACACCGGCAGCGACGAGACAATGGTGGATGGTTTGGGTGACTCGGGCCTTAGTTCGGTTCAACAGGTTCGATTTCAAGTCAAAACGGGTCAGCTCAGTCTCAGGTTCGAGTTATGAAGTCAACGGGTCAACATCAATTTTTGGTCAAGCTTCGGTTCGGGTTCGGCACAGTCAGATTCAGTTTTGGTGCGGTTCGGGTGGACTCGGTCAAACTCAGGTCAGCAGTGAGTCAACTCGTTCAAACCTGGTCAACTCAGCGAGTCAACTCGATTGACTCGGTCAACTCAGTCAACCTTTTCGGCGTTTCGACACTAGAAATTGGTAAAGATTAAGCGGCGCGCGTTAATTGTGTTATTTCATATCGTTTCCGTTATTTACATAAACACGAGCTCGAACCGAATTACTTAACGACTATTTACGTTTTCTTATTACGATTGACGTAATTTAGTATTTTGTAATTGAATTGTGTTGAATTTTGAAAAATAACAACAACTTGTGTTGTCGGGGGCGTCCAAAAAAAGAGAAAACTCTGTCCGTTTTTCCGGAAAATCCGTAAAAATGAAACGCGTTTTATTATAAAACAAACTATCGGATTCGAATAATCTTTTACAAAAACAAATACAAATATACAATTACTTTCGGCGGCACTTTACAACATACGAAAACGACGATTCGGAATTTATTTACAACAATAAATATAGTTATTATATTTATTCTGAATTTCGACAATTCTTTTATAAAAATATATAGTTTATATATTTATTTCGAATATCAAATGACTCGTATTTCCGCTATAAAAATAAATATAGTTTATATATTTATTTCGAATAACAAACAACACGAATTCGTTTTATAAAATAAATATAGTTTATATATTTATTTCAAATATCGTACAACACGAATTCTTTTATAAAAATAGACATAGTTTATATATTTATTTCAAACATCAAATGATGATAATTTTATAAAATAAATATAACTTTTTATATTTATTTCAAACGCCGAAACGGTCTATACTTATATCTTGACAAATATATACAAGACACAATATATAATACTAGTTGTTATATATTACTTTCATACGAATATTCTTACATACACGTACGACCTCTCGGGACGACAAAGCGATCCTATCAATATATTTATATAAATATTTATATATTTTAATTCTCTCGAGAACTAAGCCTTTCCAAGACTAATTAGTTATTACCGACAATAAACAAACTAAACGAGTATAACTTAATCATTTTCGTTAAGTTAACAACTTACCGTCGAATCGTTTAGTTAACGATTCGGTAGAGCTCGGTGAAACGTAGTTAGTTACCGCTTTTATTTAGAAACTTATAAGATATTCCGTGTTAGGGATATTATAGAATGCATGCTAGCGTATCACGTCTTGGAAACGATATCACAAAGTCACATTTAGCTAGCTTTGCACAAGGATATCCAGGTGAGTTCATAACCCCACTTTTTACAGTTTTACATTTTTATAAATGTTTTCGGGGTGGAAAGACATGCAAGTTTTGCAAAGCATACAAGGTTTTCGATGAACATAAATTTCGTATTTCTTAACCATGTTACAAACAAGTTTTAACTATCACAATTGATTTGTGAATTTCAGTGAATACAAATGGCTTACGAAAATTTTATGTTAAATATACCGGTTTTACAAAACACATGCATATTTTCGAAACGTGCATACGAACAACGGGATAAACCAGTGAGTTCATGTTCCCTTTTCATTTTAAATGTATTCAACTTTACAAATTGCGGGGCAAATACATGTACAATGGTATGATAAGCTAGGGAATGAAACAACTTAGATCATGTGCGAATAGGTTTGTACTTAAGCACCATTAATCTAGTTTAAACCGAGGAACAAAGGGTTAGATCTAACGGGTATTGGCAGCCTCACTCTTGGTTTTAGACCCATGCAGAAGAGTGCTTTTGTGTCACAGTCGAGGGTAATCGACGAAAAAATCGCCTAGGTTTGGATTGCTTCCTATGTCGTCACACATATTAATGTCCTTGCAAAACATTAATGATCAACGATTTCATTGACGCTTTACATACCGATTTTCATACAAATATAACTTACAGTTACAAGTCACAACTTACAGTTACAACTCACAACTTACATTTACAACTCACATCTTACGATTACATAGCATGTCTATAAATACAACTCAATGGTTCATACATACATGTTGTCAATGTCAGGTGTGAACATTGACGGTTACACAACTTTTACAAAGACAAGAGTTTACAAATATAAGGTTTTACGAACATGAGGCGTTACAAATTCGAAGTTCCATGAAATACAAAGTTTCCATGTAACATGCCGAGGAAAATGATTTTTAATTCGTTTTCTCAACAATATTTCAAAAACCGGTTATTCAAAAAGATTTATTTCAAATCTTTTACAAACAAACTATGAACTCGCTCAACTTTATGTTGATTTTTCGCATGTTTCTTTCTCAGGTTACTTTCAAAAATCATGGCACGGTTGGATTAGGAGAACCATGAGGGTTCGAGCATTTAGTGGGCGTTCGTTTTCTAGAAGTCTTAGCATTAACTGCTTCCGCTGTGCAATGAAGATACCAGTTGATCACGCGAAGCTCTGATATTTCGGGGTGTGACAGATTGGTATCAGAGCTATAGGTTTCAGCGAATTAGGTTTCTGTAGAGATACCTAGGCTCTAACCTCACTTTCCTCTAGGGACTTAGATTACTAAGACTTGGAATATTTACAGAACGCCTAAGACTCGAATATGTCTCCAACCGTTGCCGAAAACAAAGACCAAAAATTTTGTTTTTAAAACATACGCTAAAGTGGTGTTTTTATACACGGTACACAAAACAATTATACACAGAATACAAAACTTTGAGAGTTTAGGAAACATGTGGTTAGAATTTTTGGAAACTTATGTCGAAGTCCATAAAAGGTTAACACGTAGGAGCCACGTCTATTGACTCTGGCAAACGCCATTATTTTGTCATCTACGCTATTTTATTTAACCAAGCAGGTAACCTACGCAAGACAAAGCACGGGCGTGCAAAATTACATGAAACTCAATCTACACATTAACGGAGGTTGAAGAACGACACATGCGACTTTCGAGGCAAGGCCTTTGAGAAGACATGATTGAGCGATGCAACGACGATGCTAGTTTCCGTCCGCAAGAGAACTACCGATTAGGATGCGACAATTTGTCACACGGTCCTGTAACGACACGAATCACGCCAAGGAGAAGACGCATGTATCCGCATTCCCTTATCTTATTAACGACGAATACGTTATGTTCAACATTCCATGGTAATGCCACCTAACAACCTGTCATCACATGACACCCCAGGTAAAGTCCTTAAATTTCTTTTATTGAAATTCCGACTTTTGCATCTAGTGAGTAGATTTTCACATCTCTACTCCTCTTAATGGTCATTGTATCACGATAATTTCTTTCATTATAGCGAACACTCATTTGCTTCATTTCTTGAAAAATTCATATGTTACACATGCATCATTTGTTACGCATGTGGTTTCACTTCGAATGATCATTTTCATCAAAAGTTCAAATATCGTTTCGCTATATTTAATTATTACTTCGTGATCAGGGTGATCTGCATTATTGTAAATGTTGACTTCTTGCTATCGAGTCAACGCATTTCTTGAAACTTCTTTTCTTTTCAAGTCACGTACATGGTTTTTCGTTGTAACCATGCCAAAACTTCCTTGTCGATACATGTATTTATTGTCGGATTACGCCGAAACCAAGTTCAATTGTTGGAACTTGTCCACTACACGTATTCAATTCAAGGAACCATATGATGTATTGGGAGCATCATATTCAAAACGATTTTAACAAGCGCTTCATTTGTTTCGAGTCGTAGTAGACTTGTTTAGTCTTCAACTCCATTAAATCATTTGTTGATTTTGACACCTTGTGGTGGTGTTTTCACTAATTTAAAGCTTGTGCTAATCTTGTTTACACATCTCATGCACGGATTTAATTATTTATTTATTTGTTTGCTTTAAGTCTGCTTTGATTTATCATATTAAAGCAGTCTTAATACAATCGTGTGTTAAGATAATGGCACACAAATTCATTGCGTATTCCGGTGTACCTACTAACGGTTCTTTCATTATCGATCTAATGTTCTGCGATATTCATTGCTTTTTCATCTTCGATCGAAAACAGTATTTCTTTGATGTTCCATATTCAATTGAAAATCCTATGATGTTTGTTTGATACAAACATTCAGATTTACTTCGTTGAGCACTCATTTGATTTCAAACACGGTGAACTTGTTCGGTCACCGCTATTATTGAATTATCTCGATCACTACGACACTTTGTGGCGTCGTAAAACTTGTAGCTTGGGCTAATCATGATCGAGCGTTTCATGCAAAACTACTTCATTTGGGCTTGTTGCTTCTAAGTTTCATCTAGCGGATGTTATTGTTTCTAGAATTCATATGCGTATTGTGAACGTTCGTTCGGAATTCTATTACCCGAAATTCCTCTTTTATTGGAACCCTGTTAACTTAGTCACACTAGTGACTGTATCTGTACGTCTCGTTTCCTTTGAGATCAAATTCTGAAACATATTCCTTTTAACCATTGGGTTCTTATTGTTGTAGTACGTCCTTGAATTCACATAATTCGAATAAGTCTTGATTCAATTTCATGTTCATTCACTTTGGTAATATTAAATACCTGCGCATAACCTAACTCTAGGGAGTTAACATAGTCTAAATTTTGAGGACGAAATTTCATTAACAGGGGGAGAACGTGACAACCGGTGATTTACGGCTCCTAATTACGCACAAAACAAACATTAGGACGATAATAAATAGTTTTTAAGACGTAGATTAACTTGATTAGGCCTTTGGAGTGCCTAGGAACGTTTATTCGGCTTTAAAGTACGTGAATAGTACACTACGGAAAATATGCGAAATGTTAAACAATAACGAACTGAAACCGAACAAAATAATGACAACGTCGACAAATACGGATTTTCTATGAATATTTCATATTTATGAATTTAATTTTTTGAATTTATTGTGCTTCCGTACGTCACAAAACGCAAACGTGAACAAAAACGCGACCTTAGGAACGCACCGGCAACGAAACGGAAGCATCGAACATGCGTATTACTTTCAAAACTGAAATTTTATGATATATTTAGATTTGTAATTGAATTTTAATAACCGTAGTTGAAACCGGATTGAAAACGGTTTAAAACGGCAAACGACGCAATTTTACGCAATTTTACCGTAAGCAACGAACGAATGCGCAAACACCGCCTACCGACACTATATCATGTACATTTAACCCAAAGATTTTATTTTAAGATCTTAGATGACGTTCGGTTTCGAAAACGGGTTCGTTGGTATTGACGGGCCAACTTAAAACACGAGATTGGGCTTGCGGGCCTTGGGCCCAAGCCCATTGAGAGAAAACCCTAGGTATATATAGCTGGCTATACCTTATATCCCATTTTGAAAACACAGAACAAAACACACGCATACATGATCTGCTTTTCCCTCTCAACTCCCAAAATTCTCTACACCTTATCCAAACCATTTCTTCATCTCCATAAGACAAACACACTACATAATTTAGGTTGATTCTTCTTGTGAACCTGATCCTTTACATCATACTTACAAAACCCTATTTCCTTCTTCAAAATGAGCAGCCGACCCCCCTTTTTTAATCTCATCGCCATCTGCTCCGGCGGAAGAGCCGGAGGTGCCGGCCGGCTGCCGGCAAACACACCCCTCCTCCCTCATAAAACCCCCTATGTTTTTTGTACCAATATGCACACACACCTCAAACATCTTAGAGAGAGAGTGAGCTGGTAGAGAGAGAGAAATATATGTTGAGAGGGAGGCGATGAGAGAAAGAGAGAGAGCATCGGAGGAACGGGGCCGACCACACCGTTTTACAGTGGCACGGCGGCTGCGCAGCTACGTCAGCGGTGATGGTAAGGACGCCGATGATGATGACCAGATGAAGATGATGAGGACACGATGTTGAAGTCGCTGATGATGACGAAGATGATGACTGCAATTGCCGTTCGGTGACGACAATGGAGTCTCAGAGCTCCGGCAGCCATGGTTCCTTCGGTAAGAGCATCTGTTCTTTTTCGATTTCGGGTCGGTAACTTGTTCCCCTCATGTTTCTTTCATTTTCACAGTGAAGCTGGTGGTGACGCCGTCATCGTCTGCATCAGCTGGTCAGCACCGGAGACACCGGCAACGACGAGACAATGGTGGATGGTTCGGGTGACTCGGGCCTTGGTTCGGTTCAACAGGTTTGATTTCAAGTCAAAACGGGTCAGCTAAGTCTCAGGTTTGAGTTATGAAGTCAACGGGTCAACATCTATTTTCGGTCAAGCTTCGGTTCAGGTTCGGTACAGCCAGATTCAGTTTTGTGCGGTTCGGGTTGACTCGGTCAAACGCAGGTCAACAGTGAGTCAACTCGGTTAAACCTGGTCAACTCAGCAAGTCAACTCGGTCAACCTTTTCGGCGTTTCGACACTAGAAATTGGTAAAGATTAAGCGGGGCGCGTTAATTGTGTTATTTCATAGCGTTTCCGTTATTTACATAAACACGAGCTCGAACCGAATTACTTAACGACTATTTACGTTTTCTTATTACGATTGACGTAATTTAATATTTTGTAATTGAATTGTGTTGAATTTTGAAAAATAACGACAACTTGTGTTGTCGGGGGCGTCCAAAAAAAGAGGAAACTCTGTCTGTTTTTCGGGAAAATCCGTAAAAATGAAATGCGTTTTATTATAAAACAAACTATCGGATTTGAATAATCTTTTACAAAAACAAATACAAATATACAATTACTTTCGACGACACTTTACAACTTACGAAAACGACGATTCGGAATTTATTTACAACAATAAATATAGTTATTATATTTATTCTGAATTTCGACAATTCTTTTATAAAAATATATAGTTTATATATTTATTTCGAACATCAAATGACTCGTATTTCCGTTATAATAATAAATATAGTTTATATATTTATTTCGAATAACAAACAACACGAATTCGTTTTATAAAATAAATATAGTTTATATATTTATTTCAAATATCGTACAACACGAATTCTTTTATAAAAATAGACATAGTTTATATATTTATTTCAAACATCAAATGATGATAATTTAAGAAAATAAATATAACTTTTTATATTTATTTCAAACTCCGAAACGGCCTATACTTATATCTTGACAAATATATACAAGACACAATATATAATACTAGTTGTTATATATTACTTTCATACGAATATTCCTACATACACGTACGACCTCTCGGGACGACAAAGCGATCCTATCGATATATTTATATAAATATTTATATATTTTAAATCTCTCGAGAACTAACCCTTTCCAAGACTAATTAGTTATTACCGACAATAAACAAACTAAACGAGTATAACTTAATCATTTTCGTTAAGTTAACAACATACCGTCGAATCGTTCAGTTAACGATTCGGTAGAGCTCGGTGAAACGTAGTTAGTTACCGCTTTTATTTAGAAACTTATAAGATATTCCGTGTTAGGGATATTATAGAATGCACGCTAGCGTATCACGTCTTGGAAACGATATCACAAAGTCACATTTAGCTAGCTTTGCACAAGGATATCCAGGTGAGTTCATAACCCCACTTTTTACAGTTTTACATTTTTATAAATGTTTTCGGGGTGGAAAGACATGTAAGTTTTGCAAAGCATACAAGGTTTTCGATGAACATAAAATTCGTATTTCTTAACCATGTTACAAACAAGTTTTAACTATCACAATTGATTTGTGAATTTCAGTGAATACAAATGGCTTACGAAAAGTTTATGTTAAATATACCGGTTTTACAAAACACATGCATATTTTCGAAACGTGCATACGAACAATGGGACAAACCAGTGAGTTCATGTTCCCTTTTCATTTTAAATGTATTCAACTTTACAAATTGCGGGGCAAATACATGTACAATGGTATGATAAGCTAGGGAATGAAACAACTTAGATCATGTGCGAATAGGGTTGTACTTAAGCACCATTAATCTAGTTTAAACCGAGGAACAAAGGGTTAGATCTAACGGGTATTGGCAGCCTCACTCTTGGTTTTAGACCCATGCAGAAGAGTGCTTTTGTGTCACAGTCGAGGGTAATCGACAGAAAAATTGCCTAGGTTTGGATTGCTTCCTATGTCGTCACACATATTAATGTCCTTGCAAAACATTAATGATCAACGATTTCATTGACGCTTTACATACCGATTTTCATACAAATATAACTTACAGTTACAAGTCACAACTTACAGTTACAACTCACAACTTACATTTACAACTCACATCTTACGATTACATAGCATGTCTATACAAATACAACTCAATGGTTCATACATACATGTTGTCAATGTCAGGTGTGAACATTAACGGTTACACAACTTTTACAAAGACAAGAGTTTACAAATATAAGGTTTTACGAACATGAGGCGTTACAAATTCGAAGTTCCATGAAATACAAAGTTTCCATGTAACATGCCGAGGAAAATGATTTTTAATTCGTTTTCTCAACAATATTTCAAAAACCGGTTATTCAAAAAGATTTATTTCAAATCTTTTACAAACAAACTATGAACTCGCTCAACTTTATGTTGATTTTTCGCATGTTTCTTTCTCAGGTTACTTTCAAAAATCATGGCACGGTTGGATTAGGAGAACCATGAGGGTTCGAGCATTTAGTGGGCGTTCGTTTTCTAGAAGTCTTAGCATTAAATGCTTCCGCTGTGCAATGAAGATACTAGTTGATCACGCCAAGCTCTGATATTTCGGGGTGTGACATTAACGGTATTCACCCTTCCGGTTACTACATGTTCCAAATCGATCGAAAATTCGAGACTTGGAGGGATTTTTTTTTTTTTTGAAAATCAAGGAGTGGGACTAGTCGACGAGATGCGGGTTTCACCCCTAACTTGACGACTTTGTACCCTAAGTGTGGTTGGTACTCCTCGGGTCAAAATTTTAATTTCGACACGTCGATGAGGGTCTACTAGAATTTAAAATTGAAACTCTCCATTAAGGTGTGGATTTCGCTCCTAACTTAATGGTGAATTTCGTGCAAAAATAGAATCAAGCGGAATGAGAGTCGTTTACCAAATTGTGGGTTTCACGCCTATTTTGGTAAACTCGTCTTGTTTGTATAATATGAGTGTTTTCGAGTTTAGTAAAATCGAGTAAGATGTCTTAGGAAGGACGTATATTCGAAATAACAATAACAAGTATGAGCACATAAAGCATTTCAAGGCATTAACACGTAAGAGACATTTCAAGAATAGCACATAAAGGTGTTTCATAAAAGTAGCATGTGAAGCAAGTATGGTCGAATTTGGTGTTTAACTATAAACTAGGTCAAAAGCATGGCAATTTTCCTAATTCCCTATAGTTATGGCTCTGATACCAATCTGTCACACCCCAACCGATGGCGGAAACATCGGAGTGAGACGAAATAGATTGATCGAGACATCATAACACTAATAATTGTGACAAGTATTTAAATAATAAATTTCATTTCATTTCTAAAGAATCAATTACGAGAATTTGAAGTAAATACAACATCATGAATAATGAAATCCAATACAATAGGAGTACAAAATTTAAAGTGTGTATCTAAGCATCCTACTAGATTCCATGCATCACCAACATCATCGTTAAACCTGCAACATGTTTTAAAAGCATAGTTCAATACAAAGGTATTGGAGAGTACACTAGTTTTAGACTCGTGAAATATGTATAAAAAGTATTTTCAATCCAATATAGCAATTTGGTCTACAAGGTCAAACTATCATGCATAACTAAAAGTCAAACCCAAGTGTCCACAAGAATAATAGCATCCATCGATATAACAATATCGAGACTGTAAAGAATGAATAATAGCATCCCTCGATATAGCAATATCAAGACCGTAGAAAATATAACTTAACAAAAACCCTGTCGGGTGGTATGCTACTCCTATAGCGCTATAATTGTTAAGGCGGGTTAACAAATAGTATGAATTCTAGCATGAACTTAAGCATAACAAAGCATGTATAAGGATTGATTGAATAAAGCATGTTTGTGAATCGTGTATTTTAACAAGTAAAGGTGTGTATGAATCGATCTATAAACATGTATAAGTAATGTATATTCCACATAAAGATCAATTTCATTACGATCGAAGTCTCGGATTTACAACGCTTCAAGATGAGATATGATTACAAAGGACAGAGTTTCCGAAAAAATAGAATTACAAGGAAACTTTCTAACTAAGGATAGTTACGAAAAAGCGGAGCGTTACAGTACTGCAAATTGTATGGTTCACAGAACACAAACATCAAACGAATTCCCTAACTTTGCATCTCTTCGAACTCTTGTTTCAGGTATACTTTCAGGTGCTAGGCTAATCCCAGCAGTACAATCTGCTTAGGCTGTTGTACCCTGGGAAACAGATGTGTTCACCTGGGTGGCCCGGAATCTGTTTTAAGGGAAACGTCTTGAACGTGCCTCAGCCAAATTCTCGTCTTTCTTCTATTGTTTATTTTCTTTGGTAGTAATCAGTCTAATGATCCTTTGTTTCTTTATGTTTGTAATTTTCAGAAGTATTGTATTTTGTTCTATACTTTATTCCATTTTACCAATTGTAATTCGTAATGGAAACTAATAAAATTGTATTTTCTTTTATTTTGTGAATGGTCTTCCTAAAAGCTTAAAACAGATTTTAAAACCCGTTCAATGATTGGTATTATTTTTTTACAAACAGTGTGTTTTGTTTGTTAGCAAACTTTTGTAGTTTACATTGGTTTTCTGTAGACCAATTCGTTTCTGCCATAAACTAGTTATATTTTTCTCTTGTTTTAGAAATGTCTACTGTTGCTGGAACCACCTCAACCACTGTTGGATCCACATCCACCACTATGGGACCATTGGTTGGTACCCAAGCAGCCCAAGTTGTGGCTAATCATGATGACAAACCAGAAAAGTGTACTAGCTTAAACTTTAAGAGATGGCAACAAATGATGTTGTTTTATCTGACCACCTTGAACCTTGCAAGGTTCTTGACTGAGACCCCTCATGTTCTCACTGAAGGGACATCTGATGTTCAGTCTGTGAGTGTTGTTGATGCATGGAAACACTCTGTGTACCTATGTAATAACTATGTGTTCAACAGCCTTTCAGATGCCTTATACAATGTGTATTTCAAAGTTCCAACTGCCAAAGAATTATGGGAGTCACTGGAACGCAAATACAAGATTGGGGATGCAAGTACCAAAAGGTTTGTTGTGGCTAGGTTTTTGGACTATATAATGATTGATTCAAAAATTGTGATTAGTCAAGTTCAAGAAATACAAATTATTCTTAGTGATACTCTGTCTGAAGGAATGAATTTTAGTGAAACATTCCAAGTGGCAGCAATTGTTGAGAAACTGCCTCATAGTTGGATGGACTTCAAAAATTACCTTAAGCATAAGCGAAAGGAAATGACTATTGAAGACCTTGTGGTTCGTCTTTGTATTGAGGAAGACAACAGGCTGTCACACAAAGGAAGTCAAGTTGAAGCTTCTGCGAAAGCAAATCTTGTGGAACATGGTCAATCCTCAAGGGGTTACAAAGGCAACAAAGGACACAAGTTCAATGCCAAGGGAAAAAATAAAGGTGTTGACCTTGGGCCAAAGAAAAGTGGCGTGAAGAAGAGGTTGGTCCCTTTAAAGGGAAATGTTATAATTGTGGTCAAACCGGTCACCGTGTTGACCAATGCAAAGAGCCTAAACGTGACAAAGCTCTTATGGTTGATGATGATATGCCCTCAGTGGCCATGATTTCAGACCTCACTGCCATGATGGAAGAGGCCAATTTGGTGGCTAATGAGCCAAAAGGGTGGTGGGTTAATACTGGGGCTACCCTCCATGTGTGCCCAGACAAGACCCTCTTTAATACGTTTAAAAAGGTGGTGGGGTATGAGAAGTTGTACATAGGGAATGTTGTCATAGCTGATATTAAGGGAGAAGGTGATGTGATCATGAAGTGAACTTCATGTAAAGATCTCACCTTAAGGAATGTGTTCTATGTTCCTGACCTGCACAAAAGTCTTGTGTTGGGTTTGTTGCTTAATAAGTTTGGTTTTTATTTGGTTTTTGAGAGTGATATGTTTGTATTAAGAAAGCGTGATATGTTTGTTGGAAAGGGTTATGCCCAAAATGGCATGTTTAAACTTAATGTAACTACAATTAAGAAAACTATGAATAAGAATGCTTCTACTTCTGCTTACTTGGTTGAGTCTCCTACTATTTGGCATGGTCGTCTTGGTCATGTAAATTTTAATTGAATGCGCCTTTTAATTAAATTAGGAGTAAATTACTTTTTGATTCCATGTATTTTAGTGGTTTTAACCATTTGAATCCAAAATCAAAAAGTTTAACGCTTTGAGTCCCTAACCGCTCATTTTATAACGTTTTGAGTCCAATTTTTTAACACTTGTACTTTGATTTTGGACTCAAGTGGTTAAAACCACTAAAACATAGG
The DNA here is from genome assembly GCA_030545235.1 of Helianthus tuberosus. NCBI lineage: Eukaryota > Viridiplantae > Streptophyta > Magnoliopsida > Asterales > Asteraceae > Helianthus > Helianthus tuberosus. The sequence goes on from CM060380.1 coordinate 76,777,522, forward strand.
GCCTCAAAATGTTATAAAATGAACAGTTAAAGACTCGGAGCATTAAACTTTTTAATTTTTGACTCAAGTGGTTAAGACCACTAAAACTTAGGGACTCACAAAGTAATTTTCTCTTAAATTAGATTACATACCAACTATTTCCATTGACTCTAAATCAAAATGTAAAACATGTGTTGAAGCCAAAAGAACAAGATCATTATTCAAATAAGTTGAAAGAATAACTGAACCCCTTGATCTGATTCACACTGATGTGTGTGACTTAAAATTAATTCCCACCAGATGTGGTAATAAATATTTTATTACCTTTATCGATGACAATACAAGATACTGTTATGTTTACTTACTTAAGAGTAAGGATGAAGCAATCGACAAGTTTATCTTGTATAAAGCTGAAGTTGAGAATCAACTTAACAAGAAAATAAAACGTGTGAGAGGTGATAGAAGAGGTGAATATGTTTCACCATTTGGGGATGTCTGTGAAAAAAATGGCATAATACATGAGTGTACCCCTCCTTATACACCCCAATCAAAATGGCATTGTGGAGCGAAAGAATCATATACTAAAAGAAATGAAGTATGCCATGTTGATAAGTTCTGGGATGAGCCAGGACAAAGGGGGGGGGGGGGGGATTTTGTCAGCCAATTTTCTATTAAATAAAATACCTTTCAAGAATAAGAATGTAACACCTCATGAGTTGTGGTGGCGACGTAAATCATCTTATAAATACTTGAAAGTGTGGGGGTGTGTAACACCCCAACCCGAATAGGGCTAACGTGTCACTATCACAGATATCAAAACCAAACAAAATCCATTTAACAAGGGAAAATATGGAATCCAAAAGACAACCAAAAGTCTCAAATCAAACCAAGAAATCCTAAAGTCTTAGTTAATTTAAATACTGAAATAATGAAACTTCTTTTATTCTTGAATTGCATTAACTCTCAACATCGCTAGTTCCTAACATTCCCCTGATTACCTATCAACAAATAAGACAACACAACAAAGAAAACTATGGCTGAGCCAAAGGTTGCTCAATAACGGAAAAATCAATAGTACATGTAAAGATTGATACACAGAAAGCGGAACTGAACTGATGCAGGCGCAACTCACAAACAGATGTTGAACTAAATCAGAAGCATAGATCTGATATATGATCGGAACATAATCAGATGTAGTACAGAAACATATCAGAGACATATCAAATACATATACCGAATTACACGACCATAATATATCAACAAAACGCGTCATATAATATAGAAGCACCCAGAGCCAGAAACAGAGGGGTGCATAGCTAGCTAGCCCATGCACTTAAGAGATGGTGTGTGTGGCGTTCACACATTATTCCATCCCCCAGAAGTCAGAAGTCAGAAGTCAAAAATCGGAACTAGGATCGATCCATACGCCTCTAAGGGGCCAAGGTGCTACAGAAGCACAAGTCAGAGACGCCGTGATTTTGATTACGCACTGTCACGGAAAGTGTTTATGTCGTTGACGCCCAAACGACAAGTCAGAAGAACTGGGGTGACAGAGTCTAGAAGCTTAAAGCCATGTAACAATAAACCAAATGAAAATAATTCTAGTGGGAACACGCAATAATGATTACAACTACTAAAGTCTATTGCATGCTTAACAAATAATCATTGTGAAACTGAAACAACTACCGAAGACAACAAAATCCATACTGCAAAGTAACGGATATGGTAAAAATACTATGATGTGAAGACTAAAGAATCCATACCAAAAATAAAATTATACTATGATGTAAACGAAACAGAATCCGTACCTTAGTTCAACAAAGCAAAGCAAGGCAAACAACAAGTCGTCCTTAATGATCAAGAACCTACATTTTTCATTATCATCGGATTACCTTTACGAACCACTAAGTTGGTTATATGACTTATTGGCTTATCGATTTTCGGCGTCTAAGACTTTTGAGGTCCTTAATTGATCGTTAAACTCGTATTATCATGTGCTCAGTACACTAACCATACATCGATTCTAAGTTTTCTTCGAGTAATGTTATTTATTTTTACCTTTTTTTACTAAATAGCAAGAATATATATACCACTTTTCTTATTGCTTTCACTACGTATGGATAACTTTTAAAAAGAAACTGTTAACGGAGCACACTACAAAATGGATCATCGATTAAACCTTGGTTGTTAACAGACTAATGATATTGATATTTACAAGTTCTATATAATAATAAAAAAATCAACTTTAAATATTTTGTTTATCAAAAGAACGTGCCTGTTAGCTTTCACATGCACATGCTCTAGTTCTCTAGACCAATTGATTTTTATATATTTTTTTTTCACTAACGTCAATAACATGTTTATAATTTCATGCCCACATCAATTTATGACTTGTAACTTGAGGTAACTGGGCGAGTAGTAAACCATAGGAAGTAAGTACTTTTCTTTTCTAAGTTAGTACTTCTCTTTTCTATCTAGTGTGTAGATGATCACATAAATGATTTACAACAAAAACCAATTAAGAAAACTGGAGTTTAACGATCCGATATCTTGAATAGTATATTATTACAATACCTACAGTTTCGATCGCCGGCAATCGAACGGAGAACAGGATAACATATTATTGGGGTAACAAGGTTTCGATTTACCTTAATAGTCAAACTCGAATTAAACTAGAGCGTGAGGCATGAGCGTGACGATGGCTGCGATAGATCAACGGAATCGGTTAACAAGGTACAAAGCTATTGGGTTGATTCAGATCCAGTTGGGCCTGGTGGCGGGTCAGCTACTGGGTCAGACTTTTAATGGGTCAAAAGCTGTTATTTTGACGTGGGCTACTGGAGGACCTGGAAGCCTTATTTCTGCATTTTATTAGGAAAAGTATTTGCACGTTTTATACACGTTTTCTTGTTTTCGAATAAGTAACAGTTAGGGCTTTATTTCAGTAAGAGTTTTTCAGCAGTTTCAGTTTTTTCTTTGTAATCGTTCATCATTTGCTTATAAAAATCGGCAGCTTTTAGCTCCAATTCGTGTGTGTGTTGTTTGATTAATACCATTTGTTCCATCAATTGGTATCAGAGCTAACCAGGCTCGTTGAATGCCCAAGTATATCCGATCTGAAACTATGTCAGTTGTTAGCCAAACCGGAACCTCAAGAGACGTCGGTGGAGTACCGTTCCAGTGTCCGATGCTAACGTCCACGAATTACACGTCGTGGGCAATTAAGATGGAGGCAATAATGGATGCCCAGGGAGTATGGGAGGCAGTCGATCCACCAGTCGGAGTGGCTGTGGATGAGAAGAAAAGCAAAATCGCCCGAGCCTTCATTTTTCAAGCAGTACCAGAAGATGTGTTGTTGCAGATCGCCAATAACAAAACAGCAAAGGACGCTTGGAGTTCATTGAAAACCAGATACCTAGGAGCCGAAAGGGTGAAGAAGGCTCGACTTCATACCCTAAGATCTGAGATGGAGGTGTTACGTATGAAAGAAGGAGAGAGTGTGGATGAATTCGCGGGGAAACTAAGTGCCCTGGCGTCAAAATTTAATAGTCTGGGAGAGACGGTTGAAGACGCCAAACTGGTAAGAAAGCTATTGAATTCCATGCCCGATAAGTTCTTTCAACTCATAGCCTCTATGGAACAATATTCGGATCTCGATACGATGCCGTTCGAAGAAGCAATTGGGCGCATGAAAGCTTATGAAGAACGACTACGAAACAAGGATATAGGCGGAGAGAACCAAGGAAAGCTATTGCTCACACAATCAGACACGAAAGGAAAATATAAATATTCCGACTATGATCATCAAAAGGAAGGAAGAGGCAGAGGCCGGGGGTCGGCTAACATGGATGGTCGGGGAAGAGGCAGGGGCAGAGGCCGGGGGTCAGGCCGTGGGCGAGGTAATCGGGAAGGATACAATTATCACCGCAAAGGTGCGACAGGCGGTCGTGATAAAGCCCATATCAAGTGTTTCAACTGTGACGAATATGGACACTATGCGAGTGAGTGTTCAAAGAAGAAACCAAATGAAGCTGAAGCCAATCTCGTTCAAACAAATGAAGATGAACCTGCTCTTCTCATGACCAAGTGTATAGAAGAAAGGTCTGTTATGGTCCTTTTGAATGAAGAGAAGGTGCTACCCACTCGTTACGAAACCGGTGATATGGATGAAGACATATGGTATCTAGACAATGGTGCTAGTAATCATATGACCGGAAAACGTAATTGTTTCGTGGAACTAAACGAGATGATAACGGGAAGAGTTCGTTTTGGAGACGGCTCAACAGTGGAGATCAAAGGAAAGGGTTCGGTGTTATTGGGGTGCAACAACGGCGAGCAAAGATTGATAACCGAGGTATATTTTATTCCAAACTTACGTAGTAATATTGTAAGTCTTGGCCAGATGACCGAAAGAGGTTGCAAAATTATCATGCATGATGCACATCTGTGGTTGTATGAACAAGGAGGGAGACTTCTCATGAAAGTTGCACGGTCAAGTAATCGTTTGTATAAGATAAAGCTGAGGTTGGGGTCACCAAAGTGTCTTCTTGCATCACTGAATGATGAAGATTGGCTGTGGCATGCACGCCTAGGCCATTTGAATTTCCAAGCCTTGAAGCAAATGTCTAGCAAACAGATGGTAAAAGGTATTCCAAAGATCAACAAGGTCACTCAACTATGTGAAGGTTGTCTTGTAGGGAAGCAAAGTCGAACCTCCTTCCCTGCTCAAAGTGAATATCGAGCGACTAAACCATTGGAACTCATACATGCAGATTTGTGTGGGCACATTACACCGCCAACGAAAGGAGGTAACCGTTATTTTCTGTTGTTAGTAGATGACCACAGCAGGTTTATGTGGGTGTATGTAATTAAAGCAAAGAATGAAGCCTTCCTAGCCTTCAAGAAGTTCAAAGAGGCTGTTGAAAATAGGAGCTCGCATAAGATAAAAACCTTGAAGACCGATCGAGGAGGAGAGTTTACGGGTCATGAGTTCACACGTTATTGTGAACTGCATGGTATTCACAGGTCGTATACGACTCCGTACACCCCTCAACAAAATGGGGTAGTAGAGAGATGTAATCGGTCGATTCTTAACATGACTCGTAGCATGATGAAGTCTATGAATGTCCCTCGTGATATGTGGGGTGAGGCAGTAACTCATGCTGTCTTTATCTTGAACAGAGTCCCAACAAAGTCACTGAAGAATCGAACTCCACATGAAGCAATGTATAACCGAAAGCCAAATGTCGGGTATCTGAAAGTGTTCGGGTGTGTAGGGCACATGAAAGTTCCATCGGTTCACACCGATAAACTAGACGATAGAAGCATGAAAGTAGTGTATTTGGGTAAAGAACCAGGGACGAAAGGATATCGGTTGCTCGATCCGGAAGAGAACAAGGTGTATGTTAGTCGTGATGTTAAATTCGAAGAAAACAGGAGATGGAACTGGGGTGGTTCCACGGTTCAAACTGGAATTAGTAGTTCGGGGTGGATAAGTTTTGTGGTTCATCATGAGCAAAATGGTTTTAATTCAGGAGTTATAAACGCTGATGAAGATGTGGAACATGGTGGGTTAGGTTCTGACAACATGGGACCCAACTCGCCACTACCAGAACCATTAACTCCAACAAATGAGTCTGAGTCAACAGAAGATTCTGTTTTGCATGAAAACAATTCCAGCCATGCAGATTATGATGAAACACCAACACAAGGTTTTCAATCACTTGAGGATGTTTACTCAAGAGCTCCCGAAGTTGAACTTGATGCGGAAGCTATGTTGTTATTAGATGATGAACCAACGTGTTTCTTGGAGGCCAAGGGAGATGCGAAATGGCAGGAAGCTATGAACCGGGAATTGGCGTCTATCGAAAAAAATAAAACATGGCAGTTGACTGATCTGCCAAAAGGATGCAAAGCCATAGGTCTCAAGTGGGTTTTCAAGCTAAAAAGAGATGCAACAGGGGCTGTTACTAAACACAAAGCCAGATTGGTTGCGAAAGGGTATGTACAAAAACAGGGAATCGATTTTGATGAAGTTTTCGCTCCTGTTGCTCGGGTTGAAACAGTTAGACTTCTGTTGGCAATGGCGGCTCGAGAAGGGTGGCTTGTACATCATTTAGATGTCAAGTCCGCTTTTTTATACGGTGACCTTGAGGAGGAGGTATACGTGATGCAACCGGAGGGGTTTGTGGTGCACAGAAAAGAAGATAAGGTTTACAAACTATCGAAGGCATTGTATGGCCTTCGACAAGCACCGAGGGCCTGGAACTTGAAGCTACACAACACGTTGAAACAACTCGGTTTTGAAAGGTGTCATCAAGAACAAGCAGTTTATAAAAGGTACACAAAGAACTCGTTACTTATCGTGGGCGTATATGTGGATGACCTGATTGTAACAGGTACGAACAGTGATGAAATAATGAAATTTAAGTCACAGATGAAGGAAGGTTTTGAAATGAGTGACTTGGGTCCGTTGTCCTACTACCTTGGGATAGAAGTAGGCCAAAAGGATCAACATATTACCCTGAAACAGACTGCATATGCCAAGAAAATACTGAAAACCGCTGGGATGTTGAATTGCAATCCTGCAAAATACCCTATGGAGTCCAAACTGAAGTTGACAAAAGATGAGAATGGTAAGCCGGTTAACGCTACGGAATATCGGAAATTGATTGGGAGTTTGAGGTACCTGGTTCATACTAGACCAGACCTCAATTTCTCAATTGGGGTGGTTAGTCGCTACATGGAGAACCCGAAAGAAAGCCATTTGCAGGCTGTGAAAAATATACTAAGGTACGTAAAGGGAACTTTGGGTTATGGAATCAAGTATGGACGACATGGAGAAAAGGTTCTTGTTGGGTATAGTGACAGCGGTAATTCAGATGATTCGGATGATGGGAGGAGCACATCTGGGACTGTTTTCTATTTTTGTGGAGCACCGATCACATGGAGCTCGCAAAAACAGAAAACCGTGGCTTTGTCGTCATGTGAGGCGGAATTTATGGCTGCTACGGCAGCTGCTTGCCAGGCGTTATGGTTAAGGAGTTTAATGAGTGAGTTAACCGGAACGAAGGAGGAGCCGATAACTATAAGAGTTGATAATCAGTCTGCGATTGCTCTCATGAAAAACCCCGTCTTCCACGGGAGAAGCAAACATATCAATACCAGATTTCACTTCGTTCGGGAGTGTATAGAAAGAAACCAAGTGAAGGTTGAACACGTTAGCGGTGAGGAGCAAAAGGCGGATATCCTAACGAAAGCACTTCCGAGACTGAAGTTTATAGAGATGAGAGAAGTTCTTGGTGTTGAAGACTTGTCTAGCTCGGATCAGAATCAAGGAGGAGAATATTGGGTTGATTCAGATCCAGTTGGGCCTGGTGGCGGGTCAGCTACTGGGTCAGACTTTTAATGGGTCAAAAGCTGTTATTTTGACGTGGGCTACTGGAGGACCTGGAAGCCTTATTTCTGCATTTTATTAGGAAAAGTATTTGCACGTTTTATACACGTTTTCTTGTTTTCGAATAAGTAACAGTTAGGGCTTTATTTCAGTAAGAGTTTTTCAGCAGTTTCAGTTTTTTCTTTGTAATCGTTCATCATTTGCTTATAAAAATCGGCAGCTTTTAGCTCCAATTCGTGTGTGTGTTGTTTGATTAATACCATTTGTTCCATCAAAAGCAAAGTTTGAAAGAGGGAAGTAACGGTGGTCATGGTACCTGTTCCTCACAGAACGCGAGTTACCAAACTGATGCCGGTGAAGGGCTGAACTGAACTGAGCAGTTCACAGAATGTGAGTGGTGATTGGCTAGAATAACTGATCGACAGTGGCTGCCACAGTTTCTGTAACCGGATAACGAGATACAAAACAAAGTTCTAAAGAGAAAAGAAAGGGTGATCTTGTCATCTTGGTACCTGTTCGCAAATCACCGAACACGAGTGACAGAACTGCTGGCGGCGGCAACTAGTTCTGTCCTGGTGGTGCTGCGATGAGTGGTGGTTCGTGGCGAGATGGTATGCGCTCCGCCAAAAGGGAAAAAAGTCAGAACGGTGGCGGCGATATCGTCATTGGTGGTCTAGAAGATGAATAGAGGGTTTAACAAGGGAATAAGCTAGCCTTTGAATGGGTTTGTGTGGAGCAAATCACTAGAATCATATGAATTAATATGAAAACTCCTTTGATGCGAAATCCCGTGATTTACGTTGTTGAGAGAATAGTCAAAGAAAATCACCGACAATGTATAATCAAATATTTGGGATGATGAAATTTACATACAATCCATTCCATGATTAACTCATTCTTTTCATTTGTTTATCAAATTATTATATTATATATATACATAAATAAATTTTTGTTTCAAACAAGAAGTAGACACATGAATGCAATTTGATTAATTTAATTTCTATTTTCTTTTCATAATTAAGTTGTAGCATATCATATTAATATAATATTATTACTATGTTTTAATCTATTAGGGCAGGCGGGGTGGTTAAAATTTTCCCCGTGATAAACTTTGTTCACGCGTGGAAGTTTTCATTTTTCACCGCCACCAATATGTTTAACGTGTGAAGCAATTTTTGCGTGATAAAATTCACGCGTTGAAGGGTTGTGAGTGATGAGTTGTTGAGTGTTGTGAGTGATGGGTATTGTTAGGTGTTGTGAGTGATGACCATTGCCACTAAAAAGGTTGTGAGTGATGGAATAATGGTTGATGACATGGCGGAACTTAATTGAATGTTGTGAGTGATGGAATTTTTGCAAGTGATAACCACCCCCTCCCCCCTTAACTAGTGAGATTCCTCCCGCGCTTCGCGGCGGGAATTCTATCGATATATGTTTGTTTCGTTACAATACCGGTACTCACAATAACCTATAGTAATCGAAAGAGAAAACCTTATATCGATCTAAAACAATAAAAACGAATATTGATACCGGTACTGATGTTGTTCAGTTAATATTGGTTCAGTTGATTTGCGTTCTATGATTATTTTTTACAACATTGCGATATAAAGTTTATTGATAACGAATATTGTGTCGCGCGCTATCAATACGAAACTGAACCGAAACGAAACTGACTGAACAACATCTGTATCGGTAGCGGTATTATTTTTTATTGTTTCCTTTCGATAAATTGACACCGTATCATTACCGGACCGTACCGAACAACATCGTTTTCGGTACAGGAGTTTGTTTATATTGTTTTTTCTTTTGATAAACTGACATCTTAGTGCTACCATACCATACCATACCGAACATCGGTACTAGTACCTACAATCATCTTTATGGTTTTCGGTTTTGATATATTTTCATTTATACAACTCTATCTATAATGAAAATGAACAACGTTACAAGTATTGTGACATTCTGAACCGGTCGGTGCCGTACGAACAACATTGGTGCTAGTACCGGTGTTCGTTTTTATCGTTTTCGGGCATGTAAAAGATGTGTTGATTTCTATACCAAGTGCATGTATCGTATCGATACTGTAATGGAGCAAACTGATACCAATCTAATGCGCATGATAACGTACCATCGCGACGTGCGAGCAAATAATTTGGAATGTTAAAAAATAAATAAACATAGATGTGGATTTTAAAAAAAGTTAACACCAAAAACTCAAATTAAATAATCCATAAAATTGGTTACTATTTTATTACTAATACTACTAATAAAATAATTAATAAATACTTAAAAATTATGATTTACTATTCATCATAAGTTTCAATTATTTTATATAATTATATAATTTATATAATTATATAATGGGTTCTAGATTTGATAACAAAAATGATTGGGTTCGAAACATTAATTATCCGACATAATAATTTGTCGTAAAACTTTTAGTATTTATTATATTAGGGTTTTAAAATTTTCGCATATTACAGGATGCCTGGCCAAGGTGATTGTTACACCTCCTAAGGCACTTAGAATGGGGCCCAAACTATTGACAGCATTTTCATTGGGTATGTCATAAACGGTAGTTCACATCGTTTTCTTGTATATAAATCCAAGAATCCTAATGTGCACAATGACTCTATTGTAACAACCCTAAAAAAGACTCACAAACAAAACCAGAAGTGTGCGTGACAAACTTAACCGTTGATGAACCAACCCGCACAAAAGTACCTTTATTAGACTTGCAATTAAAAACCAAACCATTTAGAATTAAGACCCGAGCATACGCGACAAGCACCGGCACGAAAAACGCGCAATTGGGCGAAAAAGTCGTCCGAGGACACGTGTCACGTCGAGGCGCCACGTGTCCAGCCTACCCATGACACGTAGTAGGCCTAGGCTAGGCCAACTATTGCCACGACACGCGGGGACTTCCCACGTGCCTTCCGCGATGCACGGGAATATCCGGTTTGGGGTATATAAGGGCAGGTCTGGGATGTGTTCAGTTGCACATTTCGATCTCTGAAATCGATCTTCCTTTTCCCTCGAGTTGCTATTTCTTTACCCGGAGCCCCTAAACCCCGAAACTCTGCCCCGTTGTCAGGTTAATAACTCTAATCATTGATACGATACTTTATTTGATCGATTGAAACCGATCCAACGGATGTTTAAGTGCTGCCGGTATACGGCTATACTTTGTCATTCGTTGTGGGTTTTGATCTCGTGATTATCGTTAAAGTTGAATTGAGTTAATACGCTAATACGTGTGCATTGTATGTTTAATTAGGTATACAAGCATTAAACTAGTAGGCCAGTACCAACACCTTAAATCAGCAAAGTGAGTCATTCTCTTTTTATCAAATGCTTTCAAAACCTTATTTGTTTTCCAAGTTGTATTACAGTGATTAAGTTTTTGTATTATGAAATTACTACCGGTATGTGGGGTTTTGTATACATTACTTATTAATTGTTACGACCACGAGCACAGGGGTTGGCCTCAGTCGCAATACCGATTTGGGGTAATTAATAGATATAAATGTCACGGCCCCCGACCCAGTTTGACCCGTTTCAGGAGCCGCGGGACAGAAATCCCGTGGTATTTATTTAATTGAGTCTAACAGCGGAAGTTTATCATCAGGATCTTTTTAAAACTGAAATATTTCCCGATTATTTTATTTCACAACTCGGGATAAAACCCGGTAATTTACAATCTTGAGATTTCACGAAGAAATCTTTTATTTTACAAAACATGTTTCTTTATTTTATACTGAGCCACTTCCTTAAGCTTGTAGTGCTTCTAGGCACTTTTCCTGGATCACAACAGATCACCTGAAACATGTTTGAAAAAGGTTTTGTCAGCGGGAAATACTGAGTGAATCATTCTATTTACTAAAATGACACATTTGTTATAATTTACAGTATTAAGAGCGATTACAATGTTTCTGATATCAAACCAACTACCCACAGTATTTGTCACTCGACCGGATCTTTGACTGTGGTCATACCACTATTGACTGCCCCAATAGTGACGAGTATCACAAATTTTAGGCTCGCCCACCTAAAGTGATAAAAAGCAGTAATGTGCACACTACCCCACATACCGGCTGTAATTTGGTGATTACATAAACTTAATCCCTGTAATTATAACTTTGAAAACATGGTTTTGAAAGTAATTTGATAAAAAGAGAATGACTCACATTGCAGATTTAATTTGAGCAGAGCCTAGCCTACTGATTAGCCTTTTAACCTAAATTTATAACAAGCACACAATTCGGTTAGTAACTTAATACAGCATTTACGATAACTCACGAGATTAAAACCTTCACAATGAATAACAAAGTGCGATACTTAAACATCCATCGAATTAACGACGAATGACAAAGCATAAACCCTAATGTGGGCAGCACTTAAACATCCATTGGATAGTTTAATCGATCGGACATTGAATCGTATCAGCGATCGAGTTATTACCCTGTATTGCGGCAGCACTTCGTGAATCGTGTGTGTTGTGGGACTGTTTATGCTATAACTCAGAGTGTAATTGGAATTTAAACGTCGCATCAACGCCTAGAATCATGTCCCACAGCCTACTATTTATATCTAAAAAATGTCCTCCCCCGCGTGTCGCGACAGGTAACAATTTAGGGTAGGGTAGGTGCGTGTCCCAGTAGGCTTGCTGAGTTGGTTTTTCATGAAAAATCGATTTACACGTTAAACTGTATGGATTTTACCGAATAGGGTTTACCCCCCTGAGTTTTAGGGGCCCTGATTCTAATTCCAATTATTCTGAAAATTTTAGGGTTTGTTCAGAATCACTTGGGTTTCTCAATTAGGGTTTCCTTTTTAACTAATTAACTAAATAATTAAAACTTTTAATGAGAGTTGTTACATTCTCCCCACCTTAATAAAAATATCGTCCTCAAGATTTATTGGAATAAATGAGGATACTTTCGCTTCATCTCAGATTCCAGCTCCCAAGTGTATTCAGCTCCTCTCTTTGAATCCCATTTTACTTTAACTAGCACTAGTCGTTTGTGCTTGAGAAACTTCACTTTTCTATCTTCTATCTGAAGAGGTTTCTCAATAAATTTTAACTTTTCGTTTACCTCTATATCTTGGAGAGGTACTACCAAAGATTCGTCTGATAGACATTTCTTGAGATTGGATATATGAAATACATTATGTACTCCAGATAACTCTTCTGGTAGTTGTAAACGATAAGCAACTGGTCCTATACGTTGAATCACTGAAAATGGTCATACGTATCTTGGACTTAGCTTTCCTTTCTTACCAAATCTAACCACTCCTTTCCAAGGAGAAACTTTCAACATTACTCTGTCTCCAACTTGGAATTCTAACGGCTTGCATCTATTGTCTGCATAACTCTTCTGACGATCTCGAGCTGTTTTCAGCCTTTCCTTGATTAGTGTAATCTTGTCAGTTGTCTCTTGCACAATCTCAGGACCTGATAATTGACTTTCTCCTATTTCTGCCCAACAAACTGGAGTTCTGCACTTTCTTCCATACAGTGCCTCGAATGGGGCAGTTTCAATACTTAAATGATAACTATTGTTATAGGAGAATTCAATTAATGGTAAGTGATCATCCCAGTTTCCACCAAAATCTATCAGACATGCTCTAAGCATGTCTTCTAGAGTTTGGATTGTCCTTTCACTTTGCCCGTCTGTTTGGGGATGATATGCGGTGCTTAGGTTTAGTCGAGTTCCCATTGCTTCTTGGAAACTTTTCCAGAAATGAGAAGTGAAACGACTATCCCTATCTGATACAATGGAGAGTGGAACTCCATGTAGAGATACGACTTCATCTACATACAACTTTGCCAATCTTTCCATGCTATAGGTTTCTTTCATAGGCAGAAAGTGAGCAGATTTGGTTAATCGATCCACAATTACCCAAATCGCATCATTACCTTTTCTGGTTTTGGGTAACTTAGTAACAAAATCCATTGTTATAAGTTCCCATTTCCATACAGGCATTTCTAGTTGTTGTAGTAGACCTGAAGGTTTCTGGTGTTCTGCCTTAACTTGTGAACAAGTAAGACACTTAGAAATATATCTAGCTATATCCTTCTTCATGCCTATCCACCAGAAATTCTTTCTTAAATCTTGGTACATTTTATTGTTTCCTGGATGCATAGTATACCTAGATTTATGGGCTTCTTCTAGAATCTTATTTCTTAATTCTCCTTGCTTAGGTACCCAAATTCTGCTTTTATGGAATCTCCAAATTCCATCAACTCCTTGTTCTAATTCTTTAATCCGTCCCTTCATTCCTTCAGCATTATCCTTGATTGCTGTTTCTTGAAAATGTTTTAGTTGTTCCATTAAATCTAATTGTAGATTTAATCTGAGAGCACGAACTCGTCTTTGGTTCTCATGATACTTACGACTTAAAGCATCTGCAACTACATTTGCCTTTCCTTCATGATACTGAATATCACAGTCGTAATCACTTAAGATTTCCATCCATCTCCTTTGCCTCATGTTTAACTCTTTTTGCCCAAATATATATCTTAAACTTTTGTGATCAGTATAGACAGTAAATTTACTTCCGTAAAGATAATGTCTCCAAATCTTAAGGGCAAAAATTACGGCTCCTAATTCTAAGTCATGAGTCGTATAATTTTCTTCGTGCTTTTTCAATTGCCTTGAAGCATACGCAATTACCTTCTTGCGTTGCATTAGCACACATCCAAATCCTAGTTTTGAAGCATCACAATATACTTCAAAATCTTCTGTTCCTTCTGGTAAAGCTAAGATTGGAGCATTGGTTAATTTCTGTTTCAAGATCCTAAAAGCTTCTTCTTGTTTAGGTCCCCAATCAAACTTAACTGCTTTACAGGTTAGCTTAGTTAATGGTACAGCTATCTTGGAAAAATCCTTAATAAATCGTCTTTAGTAGCCAGCTAAACCTATAAAACTTCTAATTTCCATTGCAGTTTGTGGAACCTTCCAATTGGTAATCGCCTCTATCTTAGCAGGGTCTACATGAATACCTTCGTGATTAACCATGTGGCCTAAGAATTGTACTTCTTGTAACCAAAATTCACACTTTGAGAATTTGGCATACAACTTTTCTTTTCTTAACAAAGTTAAGAGTGCATGCAAGTGCTGACAATGTTCGTCCTGACTTTTGGAATAAATAAGTATATCGTCTATGAAGACAATTACAAATTTATCCAAATAGGGTTTACAGATTCTATTCATCATGTCCATGAATGCTGCAGGTGCATTCGTTAATCCAAAGGGCATAACTGTAAACTCGTAATGACCATACCTAGTTCTGAAAGCAGTCTTAGGTATGTCTTCCTCTTGTACCTTTAATTGATGATATCCGGAACGTAAGTCGATCTTAGAAAAATATCTAGCTCCTTGAAGTTGATCGAAAAGATCATCAATCCTAGGTAATGGGTATCGATTCTTAATAGTAACCTTATTCAATTCTCTATAATCAATACACATTCTCATCGAACCATCCTTTTTCTTAACAAACAATACTGGCGCTCCCCACGGGGATGAACTAGGTTGTATGAAACCTTTACTTAGTAATTCATCTAATTGCTTTTTCAATTCTAACATTTCTGTGGGTGCTAAGCGATAAGGTGCCTTAGCTATCGGTATAGTTCCTGGAATTAGATGAATCCTAAACTCTACTTCCCTATCTGTTGGTAATCCAGGTAATTCTTCTGGAAATACATCTGGGTATTCTGAGACTACTGGTATTTCCTTAAGATCTTTACCCTTAGTGCTAATGATTACCGAAATCATATACATTATTCCATGCTTTCGTTCATAACTAGCAACTTTCATTACTGATATGAACTTCATGGGCTTGCGTGGTTTATCTCCTGTAATCATAATTACTTCTCCGGTGGGTGCCTGAATTTCTATAGAGTTCTTATCACATAGAATTTGAGCATGGTTGGCTACTAACCAATCCATTCCTAATACAACATCAAATTCAGCTAATTTCATAGGCAATAGGTTTGCAGAGAATTTATGACCTAAAAGTTCTATGTTTTCTTGTTGCAACACCTTATCTATTTTAACTGAATTTCCATCTGCCGTTTCTACAGTAAAAATTTGCCTAATGCTGGTTAAAGGTAAGTTAAGAGCTTGGCAGAATGAAGTATTAATAAAACTTTGGTTTGCACCAGAGTCAAATAATACTTTTGCGTATACGTTGTGAACTAGGAACGTACCAGCTATCACATCTGGAATAAGTTCTGCTTCTTGAGTGGTTAGCTGGAATGCTCTGACATTCTTCTTTGTAGCTCCGTCGGCTGTCTTGGCTTTGTTGTCTGTTGGTTTGATCAATTTAGGACATTCTGTTTTGAAATGCCCTGCTTCTCCACAATTGTAACAAATTGTGGATTTCTTCCTGCAGTTTTCTTCACGATGTCCTACAGTTTTGCAAAAATTGCAGGTTATATCGCATTTTCCATAATGTTTCTTTTTGCATTTTCTGCAGAATGACGGAGTTGGAGATTGCCCTGTTCCTCTTTTCTTGAAGCTGTTATTATTACCCGTACGAAACCCTTGGGTAATTTTCTGGGCCAGTTCCTTCTTCCTGTTTTCATCTTGCGTGCGTACCAGTTCGTCAGTTAAGGTGTTGGCTAATTCTACTGCATCGTCAATAGTGCGAGGTCTCGCAGCTATAACGATATTGCGAATTTCGCCAATCAATCCCCAGATATAGCGAGAAATGAGTACCGGTTCTGGCGAAGCCAGTGTTGGTACCACTCTAGCATATTCAAAGAATGTCGAAGTATAAACACGACAATCTACACCCGTCATACGATGATTTAGGAACTTATTTGCCATTTGGTCTTTTTCATATTCTGGACTGAATTTTCTTTCTACAAGACTCTTAAATTCTTCCCAATTCATGGTATAAGCCCTATTTCTTCCTTTAGCTTGTAACACCGTGTTCCACCATTCTAACGCCCCTTCTTTGAAAAGATTTGACGCGTACATGACCTGATCCTCCTTGTCACATTTACTTATGGCAATTACTGCCTCGGTTTTCTCTAACCAACGTAGTGCCGCAGTTGCTCCTTCATTGCCTGCAAACTCAGATGGTTTACAAGCAAGAAATTCTTTGAAAGTGCAACCAGGTGTTGCGGCTTTCATTTTCTTAGGGAGCGGCGCTTGCCGTGGTTCATTATCATGATTAACATGATCATTACCGCCTCCATTTATGCTATTACTGAAGTTATCTTCAGAAATACGTTTGCTTGGAACAATTTGTTGAGGTTCAGCATGTTTCTGGACAGCAGCGACTATTGCCGGAATAGCATTGGCTATCCCTTGAGCAACGATATTTTCTATATCTTGCCTAGTCATATATTGATCCCCCGGTTGTTGTTCAGATTGATTAACCTCATTTACTGGTTCGTTATTAGCGTTTTCCATCTGATCATATATATAATTTATTAGTATTGATTAAATAAAATTTGTACACAAAATAATCATACCAATTTCAAATACGCACATATATAGTCAAAACTATCAATTTCTTGATTTTCATTTTTATATTTTATAGTATGCATCAATACACACTATTATTTTACAAAGTTTTATTCATAGTTATTTTACAAACTGATTTCATTATTACTATTACACAACCACAGTTTTACCAACCCACTATCTCTCGTCATTTGTCTTTCTAAAAACGAAGCTCCCTTTCATCATACTTCCAGGCAATTTGTCCCCCAATCTCCCGGATTCTATTTCCCGCATCCATTAGCTCTTCACCAAAATGGCGGAGTTCTGCTAAATTCTCGTTACTCATGGGTGGATTTGGTAATGGTTCCGGGTCGAACTTAGGAAGAAAGGAATAAGGACTGTTGATAATGTTTTGGAATTGCCAATCATTAGTCCACCATTCGTCCATATCCAAAGGTTGGGTGTGGACTATAGGTTCTGGAATTGCTGGGTTCAAGTTTATTGGTAATTGTGTTTCAAGAGTAGGGTATAGATTATTATTAATTGGCCTGACGACATCACAGCTTGCCAATGCCTGGTCTAATTCTTCCTGAAAAGGTAATTCATCAATCTGTCTAGAGCTTTCCCCGACTTCCCTCTAGGGTTGCCTAGAACCTTCTCCATACTCCATTCTCAGTGGCCTAGAATTTCCTCCCAATTCCATTTCCAATGGCCTAGAACCTTCACTAACTTCAACCCCTTTTCCTTTGTCTAATGGATTTTCTATTTTAGGGATCTTTCTAGTTGTAGGCTTCCTCCTACGCATACGTCTCCATCCCACAAACCTTCGTCTTTTCTTGGGTTTAGGTTTCTCTGGAGGTGGAGCATTGAATTCCACAGGTTCTTCTATGTCTGGTATATATCTATTGAAATCTCTGGAAACCTCTATTTTTACCGGATATAGATTTAAGTTCTGAAGGGCGTCAGACAAGTCACTCATGCTGTTATGCAAAATACACACCATTACTAATTATAATAAAATTTTATAGAAAATCTTTAAATTTTATTTTAGACAGGGTAACTACAAAGCAACTAAAAATTAAAACACACTAGGTTTTATTGTAAATTTATTTATTTACTGAATAAGGTTTCTGGACTGTAGATGATAAAGGTGCTAAAACTTAACTCAAATTATTTAAAGATTTGTATTAACTGCTACAGTAGCTAGCATATAAAGATCTGCCCATTTCTCATCTAATTTGTCCTCCCAAGGTGTTTTACTGGTTAATTCCTGGGTTTCCTTTTTAATTTTCTTTTCTCGGGCTTTCTTTATTTTCTCCTGACTTTTCTTAAGAATCAAGCTTCTTTTATCAGGAGAAAGTGGTTTCTCGTATTGGGCTTTTCGAACAAATATTCCTTCTTCAGGAATTGCAGAGAGTTTTGAGGACTTGGTTTGGGATGAACTTCCCTTCTTGTTGGATGATCTATCTAATTTAAGATAGATGTTTGACAACTTTTGCTTACCCATACTGTAACTAACAAATAGTCAGTTAATAAAACACATAATCACATAATGGAAATCAGGAAAATTAAGTATTGCTAAATACTTAATAGGCTTAAATCAGTGGCTCTGATACCACCTTTTTCTGTCACGGCCCCCGACCCGGTTTGACCTGTTTCAGGAGCCGCGAGACAGAAATCCCGTGGTATTTATTTAATTGAGTCTAACAGCGGAAGTTTATCATCAGGATCTTTATAAAACTGAAATATTTCCCGATTATTTTATTTCACAACTCGGGATAAAACCCGGTAATTTACAATCTTGAGATTTCACAAAGAAATCTTTTATTTTACAAAACATGTTTCTTTATTTTATACTGAGCCACTTCCTTAAGCTTGTAGTGCTTCTCGGCACTTTTCCTGGATCACAACAGATCACCTGAAACATGTTTGAAAAAGGTTTTGTCAGCGGGAAATACAGAGTGAATCATTCTATTTATTAAAATGACACATTTGTTATAATTTACAGTATTAAGAGCGATTACAATGTTTCTGATATCAAACCAACTACCCACGGTATTTGTCACTCGACCGGATCTGTGACTGTGGTCATACCACTATTGGCTGCCCCAATAGTGACGAGTATCACAAATTTTAGGCTCGCCCACCTAAAGTGATAAAAAGCAGTAATGTGCACACTACCCCACATACCGGCTGTAATTTGGTGATTACATAAACTTAATCCCTGTAATTATAACTTTGAAAACATGGTTTTGAAAGTAATTTGATAAAAAGAGAATGACTCACATTGCAGATTTAATTTGAGCAGAGCCTAGCCTACTGATTAGCCTTTTAACCTAAATTTATAACAAGCACACATTTAGGTTAGTAACTTAATACAGCATTTACGATAACTCATGAGATTAAAACCTTCACAACGAATAACAAAGTGCGATACTTAAACATCCATCGAATTAACGACGAATGACAAAGCATAAACCCTAATGTGGGCAGCACTTAAACATCCATTGGATAGTTTAATCGATCGGACATTGAATCGTATCAGCGATCGAGTTATTACCCTTTATTGCGGCAGCACTTCGTGAATCGTGTGTGTTGTGGGACTGTTTATGCTATAACTCGGAGTGTAATTGGAATTTAAACGTCGCATCAACACCCAGAATCAAGTCCCACAGCCTACTATTTATATCTGAAAAATGTCCTCCCCCGCGTGTCGCGACA
Organism: Helianthus tuberosus; assembly: GCA_030545235.1. NCBI lineage: Eukaryota > Viridiplantae > Streptophyta > Magnoliopsida > Asterales > Asteraceae > Helianthus > Helianthus tuberosus. The sequence goes on from CM060380.1 coordinate 76,797,079, forward strand.
GGTAACAATTTAGGGTAGGGTAGGTGCGTGTCCCAGTAGGCTTGCTGAGTTGGTTTTGCATGAAAAATCGATTTACACGTTAAACTGTATGGATTTTACCGAATAGGGTTTACCCCCCCCCTGAGTTTTAGGGGCCCAGATTCTAATTCCAATTATTCTGAAAATTTTAGGGTTTGTTCAGAATCACTTAGGTTTCTCAATTAGGGTTTCCTTTTTAACTAATTAACTAAATAATTAAAACTTTTAATGAGAGTTGTTACAATAAACAAATGTAAAAACCCTTAATGCTGTAAATTATAACAAATATGTTCTAACAACTGAATGAACTCATCGGTATTTTTCGCTGACCAAATGTTTTTAAAACGCATTTCAGGTAAATTATTGTAAAGTGAAGAAAAGTGTTGTGAAGCACTTCAGCTTAAATTAGTGGCTATGTAAACCTGAATAAAACGTGTTTTTTGTAATCAAGGATTTCCCTATGAAATTCCTTTATGTAAATACGGGTTTTACCCCACAGATTATGAAATGAAAACTTGGTATTTTAAAACTCTGATAAATTTTCCTGACACCCGGTCCTAATAATTTTTCCGCTGCGAAATTAATAAACACCGGTACCACTGTTGTCTACCTCGCGGCGCCCGATCCGGGGTAGGGGTCGGGGGCCTTGACAGAAGGTAGTACCAGAGCCACTGGTTTAAGCTAATTAAGTATTGTGAAAATACTTAAAATTAGTAGCCAGGAATTAGTTTACATGCTTCTATGAAATATGTTATACTAATCAAATATTATATATTCGATTTTCGGAGTTCGTGTTTTCTTTGATTTTGACTAACAGTATGAGCGATAGAGAATTAGTGGACGCATTCCACAATATGTCTATTAATCCAACATATATGGAGACAGCTGAAAGTCAATCCGGATACCAAGCTGAGGCTGATGAACCCATGATTTTCCAAGATCAACCACAACCAAAAACACCGCCAAAAAAAGAGAAAGAGGATACTCGACTGGAAAAGGGGAAGGAAGAAGAAACCAGCTGCACCAAAGAGAAAAAGAACTGTAGAACCAAAAGGAAAAGAAGTTGTAGGGGAAAGTTCTAACAAGCCTCTGGGCCAATGTGTGAGTGCATATGTCTATCGCTTGCGTCAATCACGTATCGTAGCTGGAACAAATGATAAAGATATGGTTCAAACTGAAGTTTACATAAGATGTATTGTAGGTTCGTATGAAGGGAGAACCATAGCATGTTCGTACGAACCCACTCATCAATATGAGATCCATTCGTAGTTGCAAGTTCGTACGAATCTAGGTCCGTTCATAGTTAGCTATTGTCACACCCCCAAAATCCACCATGCGGAGTATCACCGCTTGGAGGCGTGACATGACCAGGATCAAGCCACCAATCATATTGAACAACGTAATTAAGTAAATAAAACCAACCACAATACAATTGGTGACTACAAGAAAGTTACCGACTTTAAGTTAACAGCGGAAGCATAAAACGTAAGTCCAAAACATAAGTTCCATAGTTCATAAGTTTAAAGTCCAATACGTAAGTTTAATAAGTTCACAAGGATAAAATGTTTAGCACGGGACATAACAGTCCATATCCCACAACGACCTCCTCCTCGTGCAAGCTCCATAAGCATCTAACGACCTGTAAGGCATGTAACAACGAGTCAACAACAAAGTTGAGTGAGTTCACGTTTGGTTGTTTAGTTTTACGTTGTTTCTGAAAACATGGTTTGTCTTTTGCTGGCTTACTTGCCGTGGGGGTTACCCCATAGTTGAAATTATGATTAATGAGTTCCTTCTTTATTACCCAAACCATATCCATAATCAGTGGGGGCTTCCCCATGTGAACCTCTAGACTGTTACCATATCGACAACTGACGAACAATAGTTGTGCCCTACGTCAATGTCTATCATCATTGACAGTTTGCCATAGTCCATTAGTACACGCCCGTCCGACTGGCACGGTGTGAGGTTTGTTAAACCTAATAGCGCTATTAACTAATGACCCACTCGCCATTGGCCTCGGCGATTAAGTCGATATAAAATGAGGAACTTCATGATAGAGTTTTGTCTAGTAAGTTTTAAGGTTGTTGTCCTACCCAAGGAGGACTAACGTACGTATTCTACCCAAGGAGAATACACAGGATTAATATTGGCATCCTACCCAAGGAGGATGGCGGTACATATCCTTCCCAAGGAGGATATGTAGGTTCCGTTTTAATTCTTTAACCCATTCCCAAACCACCGGGAATCCCATGCCTTGTAGAGGGTGTGAACTCACCTTGGTTTGCTCGGTTAGATTAGTTACTCTAATAATCAGAAATCAAGCACGTCCTAATAAGGTACGGATAACAATCAGTTTCTCATGCATAACACTTATCCTACATACGGTTTATTTACTCATTACTTCTATCACATACCACACCATTCAAATGTCAAGTTATATTGTTAAGTTACATTATTTTACCCTAAAATAACACAACTATCTCACAAAATAAACAAGTATCCACACAAGTGTTCTAGTATGAGATATATATTCTAAATATATATTTACCCATTTTTATTTACAAAAACCAACCTCCGACACTTTGTATTTTGATACAAAATTATGGCGAAGTTTATATTCGAAACACAAGTTATAAATTATACTTGTAACACTTGTTTAGAAAAATATTTTCTAAGTGTTGGAATTTTTAGAAAATTTCGTCAGAGTTTCCTTTGTAAACGGAGGTGTCCATGCTAATAAGCATGTCATTTTCTTTTCCAAACATTATTCAACATTCCACAATCATTCACTAAACAATATTACATTCACCATGTGTAAAAAAAAAAAACAATGCACTCTACGTAGTAACATGAACTTGAGTTTTCGTAAAAATGCGTAGTAACTTGGTAAGGTATTTAGTGGTCTTAGTTACCCTCCAAGTGTGTTTACTTTATTTAAAATCTCATTCTCGTGATTTTTAGATGTTCACAACTTGTGAACATATTTTATAAAAATATTTATTTACCACATTTTCATGTTTCACTTGCATCCTTATACTCCTTTTATTTTCCAAAAATAATGTATATGCAAGAAAAGTTATGATCCTTCAAAACCCGTCTTTTAGACTTGGTTTATTCAGGAAAATCATCCACAAGTTTTAGATCCACAAGATCACTAGTTCACTTGGTTTTTTATTTTTCAAGAACAATCATTTTTCTTTCAAGTTCATGTGTAGACTAGAAGATGATTATTTCATACAAGCACATAATCACCTCTAACTTGTTAAACCATGTTTTTAATCATGCTTTAACAAGTCCCATATGATGATCAATCATCATATTACTAGTAATCACCAAGTAACATCATACATACTCAAAATAACATCATTCTAGCATTATTTCATCTCGTATAAAGCTTATGTTGAAGACTTTGTTTATGATCTTTTAGTGTTCTAGAGAGTTCATCATAAAATAACTATTAACCACCATAAACATGAAGTAAATGAGGATCAAAGAAGCTTACTACTTGCTTTTATGCTAGGGAAGAAACACTAGAGAAAATGAGTGGATAAAAGCTCGTGAAGAGGGTCCTTGATGATCCGTGAGTTCCACACCTCGTGATTCACCTTGATACACCTTTGTATATGAATGGAATGGATGGAACAAGCTTGAATGAAGGTGATGATGGTGGTGGTGAGTTCGGCCGAAGCCAAGGGAGGAAGAAAGAAGGAGTTTTGTTGTTGGTGTGAAGATGATAATGAAAGTATGAAGATCTAGAAGTTAGTCTTATAATCCTCCACCAATTCTTTAACCATTAGTCCATTGTGTTTCTTAAGTACTTAACATATCTAATAAACAACTAAATAAAATCATGGTGGGGGGGGGGGTCCTACTTTTCTCATAACCGGTTAGGGGGGGGGGGTATTGGTTTGGTTTCAAATACTAGTTAGTTAATTTGGTTAGAAAGTAAGTGTTTAGTTTAAGTGTTTAAGTGTTATGTAATAGTATGGTGTGTTATGGTGTTCAGGAACCATAACTAGTTCAGAAAAATAAAAACAATGCTTCTAGCATTATTTTGGTGTTCCGGGTAATGTCCGGCTGTTCGGTTAGATATCGTTCCGTTAAAGTGCTAAGTTATTCCATATAGTGTCCTATATATATCTTTTTGTAACACTTTTAATTCCCAACACTCAGGAAAGCATACAGGACTATTTAGTAACTTTTCTGCACAAGACTAGTATATTAACAAGCACATGTAAGTATGACACAGTAATCAGAAAGCAGTTAAGTAATTCAGCACAGACATCAAGCATTTTAATTAACATTAATTAATCGTACGGATACATGTAATTTTGAGGGTTGTCACATTCTCCCTCTGTTAAGAAAATTTCGTCCCGAAATTTAGCGCGTGGTTACTGAGGAAGCTAGTTAAGTTGCGTGGTTTCCTGGTTTTCCTGGGGTGTCACATCATCCCCCCGTTAGTTTGGAATTTCGTCCCGAAATTCTGCAGTAGCTTCAGCCTCAGTAGTGGTTGCACTTTTCTTAAACAGCTGGGGGTACTTGAGGTTCATCTTGTCTTCTCGTTCCCAGGTATACTCTGGGCCACGACGGGAATCCCAACGAACTCGGACAAGAGGTATTCTGGTACGCTTGAGAATCTTAACATCTCGATCAGTAATCTCTGCTGGTTCCTCGACGAATCGCAGCTGGTCGTCGATAGTGAGCTCCTTGAGAGGAACTATGAGGGTCTCATCTGACAGACACTTCTTCAGATTCGACACATGGAAAACATTGTGAACCCCGCTGAGTTCTGCCGGTAGATTCAGCTTGTAGGCGACTTTGCCAATTTTCTCAATGATTTTGAACAGTCCGACATAACGGGGATTGAGTTTGCCTCGTTTGCCAAAACGAACTACACCTTTCCACGGTGAGACTTTAAGTAGCACTCGATCCCCAACCTGGAACTCGAGTGGTTTTCTTCGCTTATCAGCATAGCTTTTCTAACGGCCACGAGCTGCCGCCATTCGCTGTCGTATCTGAGCAATCCTCTCAGTTGTGTCTACTACAAGTTCTGGGCCTGTGATTTGGCTGTCACCAACTTCTGCCCAACAAAGAGGTGATCGGCACTTCTGTCCGTACAATGCCTCGAACGGAGCGGCCTGGATACTGTTGTGGTAACTGTTGTTATACGAAAACTCCACTAACGGGAGGTGTTTTTCCCAGCCATTACCAAAGTCAATTACACATGCCCTAAGCATGTCTTCAAGGGTTTGGATGGTGCGTTCAGATTGCCCATCCGTCTGTGGATGATATGCCGTGCTCATGTCTAATCGAGAGCCAAAGGACTTGTGCATAGCTTGCCACAGTTTAGATGTAAAACGTGAGTCACGATAAAAAATGATGGAGGTTGGTACTCCGTGCCTCGATACTACTTCCTTTAGGTAGATGTCTGCTAGGGTAGAAAACTTGTCGGTTTACTTGATAGCCAAGAAGTGTGCAGACTTAGTCAATCGATCCACTATCACCCAAATGGTATCATTTCCGCGTTGAGATCTAGGCAGGCCAGTAACGAAATCCATGGAAATTTGCTCCCATTTCCATGTCAGGGTCTCTGGTTGTTGGAGTAGGCCTGATGGTTTCTGATATTCAATCTTGACTCTCGCACAAGTCAAACATTTACTGACGTAGGTTGCTATGTGAGCTTTCTTGCTAGGCCACCAATACGTAGTCTTGAGATCGTGGTACATCTTATCCGAACCAGGATGTATTGAATAACGAGACTTGTGTGCCTCATCCATCACAAGCTCACGTAGATTACCATAAAGTGGAACCCAGATGCTCCCTGTTACATAGTAGGCGCCGTCTTCCTTTTGTTCTAGCCATTTCTTTGATCCTCGCAGGGACTCAGCCCTGATGTTTTCTGCTTTCAACGCTTTGACCTGAGCATCACGAATTTGAGCGGGAAGGCTAGAGTGAATGGTAAGCTGTAACGCACATACACGCTTAGGTATAGTATCCTTTCGACTGAGGGCGTCGGCCACAACATTGGTCTTGCCCGGATGGTACTTGATCGCACGTTCGTAATCATTCAAGAGTTCGACCCATCGACATTGTCTCATGTTTAACTCCTTTTGCTTGAAGATATGCTCGAGACTCCTGTGATCGGTGTAAATGGTGCACTTGGTACCGTACAGGTAATGTCTCCATATCTTAAGTGCAAAAACAACTGCTCCCAATTCCAAGTCGTGCGTAGTGTAGTTCCTTTCGTGAACTTTAAGTTGGCATGATGCGTAGGTAATGACCTTGTCACGTTGCATCAACACGCAACCAAGTCCTTGGATGGAAGCGTCGCAATAGACCACAAAATCGTCTGTGCCCTCAGGCAATGAGAGGATAGGCGCGCTACAAAGTCTATCTTTTAAGTGCTGAAAGGCCGACTCCTGTGCATCACCTCAATGATAGGTGACACCCTTCTGAGTCAGTGAAGTGAGAGGTTGCGCAATCTTGGAGAAATCCTTGATGAATCTTCTGTAATATCCTGCCAAACCCAAGAATTGGGGGATTTCTGTTGGTGTACGGGGTGCAGGCCAGTTCTTGATCAAGTCAACCTTGGATGGATCCACATGAATCCCATCCTTGTTTACCACGTGGCCTAGAAAGTGGACTTCGCGAAGCCAGAAGTCACATTTCGAAAATTTGGCATACAACTGCTCTGTTCGTAGAAGTTCCAGAATAAGTCGTAAATGCTGCTCGTGTTCCTCCTGACTCTTAGAATAGATCAGAATGTCATCGATGGAAACAATAACGAACTTATCCAGGTAAGGTTTGCACACTCGGTTCATGAGATCCATGAAGACCGCAGGTGCATTCGTCAATCCGAAAGGCATAACCAGAAACTCGTAATGCCCATAACGAGTTCTGAATGTTGTTTTGGAGACGTCCTCCTCTCGGACTCTCAGCTGATGGTACCCCGATCTCAAATCAATCTTGGAATAGAAGCTCGACCCTTGCAACTGGTCGAATAAGTCGTCAATGCCTGGAAGAGGATAACGATTCTTCACGGTCACCTTGTTGAGTTCGCGGTAGTCAATACACATCTTGAAGGTACCGTCTTTCTTCTTTACGAATAACACTGGAGCTCCCCAAGGTGAAGAGATAGGACGTATGAAGCCCTTTTCCAAGAGTTCTTGTAGTTGCGTGGACAGTTCTTCAAGTTCTGATGGAGCTAGACGATAAGGTGCTCGAGCTATTGGGTGCTGCTCCAGGAGCTAGCTCGATTTGAAACTTGACTTGTCGATGAGGCGGAAGACCAGGTAGTTCCTCAGGAAATACCTCAGGAAAATCGCGCACAATATGAATGTCTTTAATTATCTTCTCTTCCATTGATGTGTCAGTAACGAGTGCTAGAATGGCAATGTGGCCCTTTCGTAAACACTTCTGGGCCTTAAGGAAAAAGATAATGCCTACGACAACACCACTCTTGTCGCCATGAATCATGAGGGATTCTTCACCAGAACGAGGGATGCGGACAATCTTCTCGTTGCAAAGAATTTCTGCTTGCTGATGAGATAACCAATCCATCCCAATAACAACGTCGAAACTACCCAGAACGATAGGAATGAGATTGATAGAGAAGGTCTGAATAGCTAAGACGAGGTTACAACCCTTAAATATGTGTGTGGCCTCGAGACTTTTACCGTTTGCTAGCTCTACCGTGTGTTTGGTGGTCAAAAGTGTTGGGGTGCGCTTAAGCAATTGACTAACTTTTAAGGACACATAACTAGTATCGGCACCCGAATCGAATAAAACAGTAACAAAGAAATCATCCAGAAGAAACTTACCCATCACAACGTTGGGATCGTTCCTCGCGTCGCCCTGACCCAGCACGAAAACACGTCCCCTGGCACCATTACCATTATTGTTACCCCCGTTGTTGCCTCCATTGTTGCCTCCATTGTTGTTCCTGTTTCCTTGGTTGTTGTTGTTCTGATTCTAGTTCAGTTGAGGACAGTTCCTCTTAAAGTGGCCTTCAGCGCCACACTGAAAGCATCCTTTATTGCCCTGCTGTTGCTGCTGCTGGTGGTTCTGTGGAGCTTGTTGTTGTTGTTGGCGATTCTGATTTGCTGGTCGTGCGCCCCTGCAATCCTTTGCTTCATGACCAAACTTGTTACACCTCAGATACCGACCCTTGTGGCACTGCCCGCTGTGGTGCAAATTACATCCATTGCACTTAGGGTGATTTCCCTTGTACCCACCCTGACCTTGATTCCCAGAAGAATGCTGATCGGGGCTCCAGTACTCATATGCCTTTCGTTGCTGGGACTGAGTCTGAACTGAAGTAGAACCTTTGCCCGAATTTCCATCCCACTTGCGCTTGTTATCACTGGGAGCATCGGTGGTAGTAGCGCGGATACGCTTGGGCAGCTTATTCTGTTCAACTGCCTGATCAGTGAGACGATGAGCCAACCGGATGATTTGCTGAATGGTACCCAGGTTAGCTGAAGTCACGTGACTTTGAATCTCTGGTACAAGACCCTTGAGGTACAGCTCAATACGTTTGATGGGAGGGTCCACCATAGTAGGACACAAGATGGCCAGCTCGTTTGACCTCTTCGTATACGCCTCAATCTCAGACCCCGTCATCTTCAGATTGAAAAATTCCACCTCTAGCTTGTGGATGTCATCATGACTACAATACTCTTCCTTGATCAAATCTTTGAAGTCATTCCATGGGGTGGCATTAGCAACCGCCAGCCCTAGCAGTTGAACCTGTGCTTTCCACCAGGTTAACGCAACACCTTCAAGCGTTCCAGTAGCAAATTTCACCCTACGATCTTCAGGGCATTCACACATCTCAAACACAGACTCAAGCTTCTCGAACCAGTGAAGAAGGCCTACAGCTCCTTCTGTGCCGCTGAAAGTACTAGGTCGGCAATCCATGAATGTTTTGAACGTGCACACAGGAGGCTGAGCATGTTGACCTGTTGCGCGAGAATAAAAGACAAGGTTAAGCACAAGGGTTGGTTTGCTAAGGTAGGATCTAAACGTCCTAAGATGGGTTGATATGGCAGGTTATACCTCCTGCAGGGACAGCTGCGAGTGCCTCAGCAACCCGTTCATTGATCAAAGCCGTCAACTGGGCTTGAGTTAGGTTGATACGTCCTCCGCGTCCGTTCATGATCTTCACAACGAAGCAACGTAAGTGAGAAAAGTGTCGCGAAAGTGCGTAAGCGTGGGATAACAGGAGAGAGTAAGCACACAAGGTTCAAATAGCAGTTATCACGTTAACTAGTGCACAGTGTGAACTATCTAACCGACAATATAAACATAAATCATACCACCTATTGTGTCGAGTCTTGCACGTAGAGTGAAGCGTCATAGTGGATCGTTGAGCACTGTACAGGTTATAGTCTGGTTTTGTCAAAAAGCTTTTCTCTTTTTAAAACCATGTTCACTATAACCAATGGCTCTGATACCAATCTGTCACACCCCCAAAATCCACCATGCGGAGTATCACCGCTTGGAGGCGTGACATGACCAGGATCGAGCCAGCAATCATATTGAACAACGTAATTAAGTAAATAAAACCAACCACAATATAACTGGAGACTATAAGAAAGTAACCGACTTTAAGTTAACAGCGGAAGCATAAAACGTAAGTCCAAAACATAAGTTCCATAGTTCATAAGTTTAAAGTCCAATACGTAAGTTTAATAAGTTCATAAGGATAAAATGTTTAGCACGGGACATAACAGTCCATATCCCACAATGACCTCCTCCCCGTGCAAGCTCCATAAGCATCTAACGACCTGTAAGGCATGTAACAACGAGTCAACAACAAAGTTGAGTGAGTTCACGTTTGGTTGTTTAGTTTTACGTTGTTTCCGAAAACATGGTTTGTCTTTTGCTGGCTTACTTGCCGTGGTGGTTACCCCATAGTTGAAATTATGATTAATCAGTTCCTTCTTTATTACCCAAACCATATCCATAATCAGTGGGGGCTTCCCCATGTGAACCTCTAGACTGTTACCATATCAACAACTGACGAACAATAGTTGTGCCCTACGTCAATGTCTATCATCATTGACAGTTTGCCATAGTCCATTAGTACACGCCCGTCCGACTGGCACGGTGTGAGGTTTGTTAAACCTAATAGCGCTATTAACTAATGACCTGCTCGCCATTAGCCTCGGCGATTAAGTCGATGTAAAATGTGGGACTTCATGATAGAGTTTTGTCTAGAAAGTTTTAAGGTTGTTGTCCTACCCAAGGAGGACGAACGTACGTATTCTACCCAAGGAGAATACACAGGATTAATATTGGCATCCTACCCAAGGAGGATGGCGGTACATATCCTACCCAAGGAGGATATGTAGGTTCCGTTTTAATTCTTTAACCCGTTCCCAAACCACCGGGAATCCCATGCCTTGTAGAGGGTGTGAACTCACCTTGGTTTGCTCGGTTAGATTAGTTACTCTAATAATCAGAAATCAAGCACGTCCTAATAAGGTATGAATAACAATCAGTTTCGCATGCATAACACGTATCCTAGGTACGGTTTATTTACTCATTACTTCTATCACATACCACACCATTCAAATGTCAAGTTATATTGTTAAGTTACATTATTTTTCCCTAAAATAATACAACTATCTCACAAAATAAACAAGTATCCACACAAGTGTTATAGTATGAGATATATATTCTAAATATATATGTTTACCCATTTTTATTTACAAAAACCAACCTCCGACACTTTGTATTTTGATACAAAAATTATGGCGAGGTTTATATTCGAAACACAAGTTATAAAATATACTTGTAACACTTGTTTAGAAAAATATTTTCTAAGTGTTGGAATTTTTAGAAAATTTCGCCAGAGTTTCCTTTGTAAACGGAGGTGTCCATGCTAATAAGCATGTCATTTTCTTTTCCAAACATTATTCAACATTCCACAATCATTCACTAAACAATATTACATTCACCATGTGTAAAAAAAAACAATGCACTCTACGTAGTAACATGAACTTGAGTTTTCGTAAAAATGCGTAGTAACTTGGTAAGGTATTTAGTGGTCTTAGTTACCCTCCAAGTGTGTTTACTTTATTTAAAATCTCATTCTCGTGATTTTTAAATGTTCACAACTTGTGAACATATTTTATAAAAATATTTATTTACCACATTTTCATGTTTCACTTGCATCCTTATACTCCTTTTATTTTCCAAAATAATGTATATGCAAGAAAAGTTATGATCCTTCAAAACCCGTCTTTTAGACTTGGTTTATTCAGGAAAATCATCCATAAGTTTTAGATCCACAAGATCACTAGTTCACTTGGTTTATTATTTTTCAAGAACAATCATTTTTCTTTCAAGTTCATGTGTAAACTAGAAGATGATTATTTCATACAAGCACACAATCACCTCTAACTTGTTAAACCATGTTTTTAATCATGCTTTAACAAGTCCCATATGATGATCAATCATCATATTACTAGTAATCACCAAGTAAGATTATACATACTCAAAATAACATCATTCTAGCATTATTTCATCTCATGTAAAGCTTATGTTCAAGACTTTGTTTATGATCTTTTAGTGTTCTAGAGAGTTCATCATAAAATAACTTTTAACCACCATAAACATGAAGTAAATGAGGATCAAAGAAGCTTACTACTAGCTTTTATGCTAGGGAAGAAACACTAGAGAAAATGAGTGGATAAAAGCTCGTGAAGAAGGTCCTTGATGATCCGTGAGTTCCACACCTCGTGATTCACCTTGATACACCTTTGTATATGAATGGAATGGATGGAACAAGCTTGAATGAAGGTGATGATGGTGGTGGTGAGTTCGGCCGAAGCCAAGGGAGGAAGAAAGAAGGAGTTTTGTTGTTGGTGTGAAGATGATAATGAAAGTATGAAGATCTAGAAGTTAGTCTTATAATCCTCCACCAATTCTTTAACCATTAGTCCATGTGTTTCTTAAGTACTTAAAATATCTAATAAACAACTAAATAAAATCATGGGGGGGGGGGTCCTACTTGTCTCATAACCGGTTGGGGGGGGGGTATTGGTTTGGTTTCAAATACTAGTTAGTTAATTTGGTTAGAAAGTAAGTGTTTAGTTTAAGTGTTATGTAATAGTATGGTGTGTTATGGTGTTCGGTGTCACGACCCTTGGCCCCGGTTTGACCCGGTCCAGAGCCGCGAGGCAGGAAATCCGATGGTATCTACTTAAGTGACAGCGGAAGTCTTTTTAAACAGGATCGATTAATATTAAAACTGCTCGTTTATATATAATATAGGGATAAATCCCATAATTTACAAATCATTGATTTCACTGGGAAATCCTTTATTTCTCAAAACATGTTTCTTTATTTATTTACATTGAGCCACTTTCTAAGCTTGTAGTGCTTCACGGCACTTTTCCTTTGCTCACAACAGATCACCTGAAACATGTTTGAAAAAGGTTTTGTCAGCAGGGAAATACTGAGTGAATCATTCAGTTTTACTAAAACGACTCGTTTGTTATAATTTACAGTATTAAAAGATTACAATGTTTCTGATATCAAACCAACTACCCACAGTATTTGTCACTCGAATCTTTACGGTGACTGTGGTCATATCACCATTGGCTGCCCCAATGAATGACGAATATCACTAAATTTAGGTTCGCCCACCTAAAGTGATAACAACTGTAGTAATGTGCACAATACCCCACATACCGGCTGTAACTTGGTGATTACATAAACTTAATCACTGTGATTATAACCTTTGAAAATAATTTGGAGTATTGTAAAACATTTGATAAAAAGAGAATGACTCACATTGTAGATTTAACGAGCAGAATATAAGCCTACTAATTAGCCTTGATTAACCTAATTTAAATAACAATGCACACACAACAGGTTAGTAACTAATACATCAGTTACGACAATTCACGAGATTAAACCCTCACAACGATTTATTAGTGCAATACTTAACAATTCAGCGGATTCACAACGAATGACAGAGTATAGTCCGAATTCGAGCAATACTCAAACATTCAAGTCGAAATCACAATGAATTATCAAAGTATAAACTCAATTTGAGCGGCACTTAAACAATCGTTGGATAGTTATAATCGATCGGACGTCGAATCGTAATAGCGATCGAGTTACTACCCTGATTGCGGCAGCGTTTTGAGATTAGTGTGTGTTTAGTGGACTGTTTCTGTGATATCTCAGTCTACGTAACTCGGATTTACGTCGTTCCAAAGACAGATTTCAAGTCCCAAGGCCCTCTATTTATAGGTGAATTTTGACCTTTACGCGGCCCGCGTGAGATCTAAGCTAATCCTTACGCGGCCCGCGTAAGACCTATTTTTAGGCATAGGGTTGCCACGATTGGGACTAGCCTTGCTGACTTGACAGTTTTCGTAAATTCAGTTTCTACAGCTCACATTTTAGATAATCGTTAACTAGGGTATTTCCCCCCCTTGAGTTTTAGGGGACCAAATTCTGATTCCGATTATTCTGAAAATTTTAGGGTTTGTTCAGAATCACTTGGGTGTCTCAATTAGAGTTTCTTATTGGACAAATGAATTTAATAATTATGACTTTTGATGAGAATTGTTACATTCTCCCCACCTTAATAAAAATCTCATCCTCGAGATTTATTGGAATAATTGAGGATACTTTCTCTTCATTTCTGATTCCAGCTCCCAAGTATATTCGGGTCCTCTCCTTGAATCCCATCTGACTTTGACTAAAACTAGTCGCTTGTGTTTGAGAAACTTGATCTTTCGATCCTCAATTTGAAGAGGTTTCTTTACAAATTTCAGCTTTTCGTTTACCTCTATATCTTGAATAGGTACTACCAGTGATTCATCTGATAAGCATTTCTTAAGATTGGATACATGAAATACATCATGTACTCCAGCTAATTCTTCAGGTAGTTGTAAACGATAAGCAACTGGTCCTATACGTTGGATCACAGAAAATGGTCCTACGTACCTTGGACTTAGCTTTCCTTTCTTACCGAATCGAACAACTCCTTTCCAAGGAGAAACTTTTAATAGTACTTTATCTCCGACTTGGAATTCTAACGGCTTGCGGCGATTATCTGCATAGCTCTTCTGACGATCTCGAGCTGTTTTCAGTCTTTCCTTAATCTGAGTTATCTTGTCAGTGGTTTCTTGCACAATTTCTGGACCTGATAATTGACTTTCTCCTATTTCTGCCCAACAAACTGGAGTTCTGCACTTACGTCCATATAGTGCTTCAAATGGAGCAGTTTCAATGCTTGAATGATAACTATTGTTATAGGAGAATTCAATTAATGGTAAATGATCATCCCAGTTTCCACCAAAATCTATTACACATGCTCTGAGCATGTCTTCTAGAGTTTGGATGGTTCTTTCACTTTGTCCGTCTGTTTGAGGATGATATGCAGTACTCAGATTTAATCGAGTTCCCATAGCTTGCTGGAAACTTTTCCAAAAATGAGAAGTGAAACGACTATCTCTATCTGATACAATGGAGAGTGGGACTCCATGTAAAGATACCACTTCGTCCACGTACAACTTAGCTAGCCTTTCCATGCTAAAGGTTTCCTTTATTGGTAGAAAATGAGCTGATTTGGTTAATCGATCCACAATTACCCAAATCGCATCATTACCTTTTCTTGTTTTAGGCAACTTACTAACAAAATCCATTGTTATAAGTTCCCATTTCCATACAAGCATTTCCAATTGTTGTAGTAACCCTGAAGGTTTCTGATGTTCTGCCTTAACTTGTGAACAAGTAAGACATTTAGAAACATATCTTGCTATATCCTTCTTCATTCCTATCCACCAGAAATTCTTTCTTAAATCTTGGTACATCTTATTGTTTCCTGGATGCATAGTGTACCTAGATTTATGGGCTTCTTCTAAAATCTTATTTCTTAATTCTCCTTACTTAGGTACCCAATTTCGTTTCTTGTGGAATCTCCAAATTCCATCATTTCCTTGTTCTAGTTCCTTTATATAACCTTTCATTCCTTCAGCATCGTCCTTGATTGCTGTTTCTTGAACTTTCTTTAATTGTTCCATTAAATCTACTTGTAGATTTAATCTAAGAGCACGGACTCGTCGTTGCTTTTCATGATACTTACGACTTAAGGCATCTGCAACTACGTTTGCCTTTCCTTCGTGATATTGAATATCACAGTCGTAATCGCTTAGAACTTCCATCCATCTTCTTTGCCTCATATTTAATTCTTTCTGCCCAAATATATACCTTAAACTTTTATGATCTGTATAAACAGTAAACTTACTTCCATACAGATAATGTCTCCAAATTTTCAAGGTAAAAATTATGGCTCCTAATTCTAAGTCATGAGTCGTATAATTTTCCTCGTGCTTTCTCAACTGTCGTGAGGCATACGCAACTGCCTTTTTGCGTTGCATCAACACACATCCGAATCCTAATTTTGAAGCATCACAATATACTTCAAAATCTTCTGTTCCTTCGGGCAATGCTAAAATTGGAGCATTTGTCAATCGATGCTTTAAAATCTTAAAAGCTTCTTCTTGCCTATGTCCCCATTCAAATTTAGTGGCTTTACAGGTTAACTTAGTTAAAGGTACAGCTATCTTAGAGAAATCCTTAATAAATCGTCTGTAGTATCCAGCTAAGCCTAGAAAACTTCTAATTTACATAGCTGTTTGTGGGACCTTCCATTTAGTAATTGCTTCTATTTTAGCAGGATCTACGTGAATACCTTCGTGATTCACCATGTGCCCTAAAAATTGCACTTCCTTTAACCAAAATTCACACTTCGAGAATTTGGCATAAAGCTTTTCTTTTCTTAACAAAGTTAAGAGTGCATGCAAGTGTTCGCAATGTTCTTCCTGACTTTTGGAATAAATAAGTATATCGTCGATGAATACGATTACAAATTTATCCAAGTATGGTTTACAGATCCGATTCATCATGTCCATAAATGCAGCTGGGGCATTTGTTAATCCAAAGGGCATGACTGTAAACTCATAATGGCCATACCTAGTTCTGAAAGCAGTTTTAGGTATGTCTTCTTCTTGTACTTTTAACTGGTGATATCCGGATCTTAAATCTATTTTAGAAAAATACCTAGCACCTTGAAGTTGATAAAAAAGATCATCAATCCTAGGTAATGGATATCGATTCTTAATTGTAACCTTATTCAATTCTCTATAATCGATACACATTCTCATCGATCCATCTTTCTTTTTCACAAACAACACTGGTGCTCCCCAAGGGGATGAGCTAGGTTGTATGAATCCTTTGCTTAATAATTCATCTAACTGCTTTTTCAATTCTAGCATTTTGGTGGGTGCTAATCGATAAGGTGCCTTAGCTATTGGTGTAGTACCTGGAATTAGATGAATTCTAAACTCTACTTCTCTATCAGGTGGTAACCCAGGTAACTCTTCTGGAAAGATGTCTGGGTATTCTGAAACTATAGGGATGTCTGAGAGTTCCTTACTTTTAGTGTTAATGATTACCGAAATCATATACACCATTTCTTGTTTTCTTGAATAACTGGCCAACTTCATGACTGAAATAAATTTCAGTGGCTTTCGTGGTTTGTCTCCTGTAATTAAAATTACCTCTTCTGTGGGAGTACTGATTTCTACCGAATTCTTATCACAAAGGATTCGAGCATGGTTGGCTATTAACCAATCCATTCCTAACACTACATCGAATCCGGCTAACTTCATAGGTAATAGGTTTGCAGAAAACTTATGGCCTAACAATTCTATCTTTCCTTCTTGCAAAACCTTATTTATTTTAACAGAATTTCCGTCTGCCGTTTCGACTGTAAAAATTTGCCTAAGGGTGGTTAAGGGTAAATTAAGGGCTTGGCAAAATGAAGTATTGATAAAACTTTGGTTTGCACCAGAGTCAAATAATACTTTTGCATAAACGTCGTGGACCAAAAACGTACCGGCTATGACGTCAGGGATTAATTCTGCTTCCTGAGTAGTTAACTAGAATGCTCGGGCATTCTTCTTTGTTGTTCCATCAGCTGGTTTGCCTTTATTGTTTGCGGCTTTAATTAATTTAGGACATTCTGTTTTATAATGTCCTGTTTCTCCACAGTTATAGCAGACTATTGTTTTCTTTTTGCAATTTTCTTCACGATGTCCTGCCATTTTGCAGAAGTTGCAATTTACATTGCAATTTCCAAAATGATTCTTTTTGCAATTGCTGCAAAAAGGCGGTTGTGTAGATTGTCTTCTTCCCCTTTTCTTGAATCTATTATTATCATTACCCATACGGAATCCTTGGGTAATCTTTTGAGCCAATTCCTTCTTTCGATCTTCTTCTCTTGTTCGCACCAGTTCGTCAGTTAGGGTATTAGCTAGTTCCACAGCATCGTCAATAGTGCGAGGTCTCGCAGCTTTAACAATGTTACGAATTTCACTAATTAATCCCCAAATGTAACGGGAAATGAGTACCGGTTCTGGCGAAGCCAGTGTTGGTACCACTCTAGCGTATTCAAAGAATGTCGAAGTATAACCGCGACACTCTACGCCTACCATACGATGGTTTAGGAACTTATTTGCCATTTGTTCCTTTTCATATTCAGGACAATATTTTCTTTCTACAAGAATTTTAAATTCTTCCCAGTTCATAGCATAAGCCATCCTTCTTCCTTTTGCTTGTAGCACCGTGTTCCACCATTCTAGCGCCCCTTCTTTGAACAAATTTGACGCATACATAACCTGATCTTCTTCGGAACACTTACTTATTGCAATTACTGCTTCGGTTTTCTCTAACCATCGCAGTACTGCAGTTGCTCCTTCATTACCTGCAAATTCAGCAGGTTTACAAGCAAGAAATTCTTTGAAAGTGCAACCAGGTGTTGCGGCTTTCATTTTCTTAGGAGGTGGAGCCTGTCGTGGATTATTGTTGTCATGATTGCCGCCTCCATTTACACTATGACTAAAATTATCTTCCTGAGTACGTTTACTAGGAACGATTTATTGCGGTTCTATTGGATTTTTAACAGCAGCAACGAATGCTGGAATAGCATTGGCTATCCCTTGAGCAACAATATTTTCTATATCTTGTCTAGTCATATACTGGTTTTCCTGATTTTGTTCAGATTGATTCCCTTCATTAACTGGTTCATTATTAGCGTTTTCCATCTGATAATTATTAAAAATATAACTATTAGTATCAAATGATTGTAAATAAAACAATTACACAGAAGCACATAAAATCTGGCAACACAGATATATATCCAAAATCGTCGATGTTTCGACTTCTATTTTGCTTTATATATTATATAGGCATCCATACACACTGTTTATCTTACAATGTTTTATTTCCCATTTTACAGAGTTATATTTAACTATTATTATTATTATTATACAGACATTCTTCCCAACCCCACTATTCTTTGGTCAACTAGCAGTTTAGTAGCGACGCTCCCTTTCGTCATACTTCCAGGAAATTTGTTCCCCCATTTCCCGGATCCTATTCCCTGTACTTATCAGCTCTTCACCGTACTGACGGAGTTCGGCTAAGTTTTCGTTACTCATTGGAGGATTGGGGATAGGTTCTGGATCAAACTGTGGTAGGAAAGAATAAGTACTGTTGATGATATTTTCGAATTGCCAGTCATTTGTCCACCATTCTTCCATTTGACCTAAAGGTCGAGTGTGGATTAGTGGGTCTGGAATAGCTGGTTCCAGATTCACAGGAAGTTGGGTTTCTAGGTAAGGATATAGATTAGTATGGATAGGGCTAATAACATCACAATTTGCCAGTAGACGGTCTATTTCGTCTTGAAATGTGATATCTTCAGTTTGTCTGGAGCTCTCTCCAATTTCTATTCCTTTTTGTTTAGAATCTTTCCTGATTTCTATCTCTGCTGGATTAGAACTTTCTCCGATTTCTATTCCTTTTCCTTTGTCTATCGGGTTTTCTATTTTAGGGAGTTTCCTAGTAGCTGGCTTTCTCCTCCATCCTACATATCTTCTCTTCTTTTTAAGTTTTGCTTTTTCCAACGGTGGAGCTTGGAATTCCAGAGGTTCCTCTATGTCAGCAATATAACCAGTAAAGTCGTGGGAGACTTCAATTGGTACTGGGTAGAGGTTGAGATTCTGAAATGCTTCCGATATCTCAGTCATGCTGGATAGCATATATGCAAAATGCACAAAAATGTTAATGTTAAAACTTTGGAACAAAGTTTTACAAATAAACATTAAAGTTTTATTGCATACGGATTTGTACAAAAGACTACAGGAAAGTGAACACACTATACTTTATTTATTTACTGGAGATTAATTTTCTACTAGACCAAGCTTATTATTTTTTTTAGATGTTTGCATTCTCTGCTACGGTAGCTAGCATATAAAGGTTTGCCCATTTTTCATCTAATGTGTCTTCCCAAGGTGACCTATTGCCTAATTCCGAATTAAACCTCACTTTCTTGACTTGGGTTTTCTTTATTTTCTCCTGTCCCTTTCTAAGAATCGAATTTCTTTTATCTTGGGTGAGAGGATTTTCATAATTTGATTTACGGACAAAAATCCCTTCTTCCAGATCTGCTGGATGTTTGGAGGAAGAGGTTCCTTTTTCTGTAGGTGTAGTATCTAATTCGTGGTAGATAGCAGAAATCTTTTGCTTACCCATACTGTAACTCAACAATTAATCAATTAATAAAACATATTTTCACATAATAGGAATTAAATTTCCTAATTATTTTAATAGGCTAAAATCAATAGTAAGCTTAAATCAGTGGCTCTGATACCACCTTTTCCTGTCACGACCCTTGGCCCCGGTTTGACCCGGTCCAGAGCCGCGAGGCAGGAAATCCGATGGTATCTACTTAAGTGACAGCGGAAGTCTTTTTAAACAGGATCGATTAATATTAAAACTGCTCGTTTATATATAATATAGGGATAAATCCCATAATTTACAAATCATTGATTTCACTGGGAAATCCTTTATTTCTCAAAACATGTTTCTTTATTTATTTACATTGAGCCACTTTCTAAGCTTGTAGTGCTTCACGGCACTTTTCCTTTGCTCACAACAGATCACCTGAAACATGTTTGAAAAAGGTTTTGTCAGCAGGGAAATACTGAGTGAATCATTCAGTTTTACTAAAACGACTCGTTTGTTATACAGTATTAAGAGATTACAATGTTTCTGATATCAAACCAACTACCCACAGTATTTGTCACTCAAATCTTTACGGTGACTGTGGTCATATCACCATTGGCTGCCCCAATGAATGACGAATATCACTAAATTTAGGTTCGCCCACCTAAAGTGATAACAACTGTAGTAATGTGCACAATACCCCACATACCGGCTGTAACTTGGTGATTACATAAACTTAATCACTGTGATTATAACCTTTGAAAATAATTTGGAGTATTGTAAAACATTTGATAAAAAGAGAATGACTCACATTGTAGATTTAACGAGCAGAATATAAGCCTACTGATTAGCCTTGATTAACCTAATTTAAATAACAATGCACACACAACAGGTTAGTAACTAATACAGCAGTTACGACAATTCACGAGATTAAACCCTCACAACGATTTATTAGTGCAATACTTAACAATTCAGCGGATTCACAACGAATGACAGAGTATAGTCCGAATTCGAGCAGTACTCAAACATTCAAGTCGAAATCACAATGAATTATCAAAGTATAAACTCAATTTGAGCGGCACTTAAACAATCGTTGGATAGTTATAATCGATCGGACGTCGAATCGTAATAGCGATCGAGTTATTACCCTGATTGCGGCAGCGTTTTGAGATTAGTGTGTGTTTAGTGGACTGTTTCTGTGATATCTCAGTCTACGTAACTCGGATTTACGTCGTTCCAAAGACATATTTCAAGTCCCAAGGCCCTCTATTTATAGGTGAATTTTGACCTTTACGTGGCCCGCGTGAGATCTAAGCTAATCCTTACGCGGCCCGCGTAAGACCTATTTTTAGGCATAGGGTTACCACGATTGGGACTAGCCTTGCTGACTTGACAGTTTTCGTAAATTCAGTTTCTACAGCTCACATTTTAGATAATCGTTAACTAGGGTATTCCCCCCCCCCCTTGAGTTTTAGGGGCCCAAATTCTGATTCCGATTATTCTGAAAATTTTAGGGTTTGTTCAGAATCACTTGGGTGTCTCAATTAGAGTTTCCTATTGGACAAATGAATTTAATAATTATGACTTTTGATGAGAATTGTTACATTCGGGAACCATAACTAGTTCAGAAAAATAAAAACAACGTTTCTAGCATTATTTTGGTGTTCCGGGTAATGTCCGGTTGTTCGGTTAGATATCGTTCCGTTAAAGTGCTAAGTTATTCCATATAGTGTCCTATGTATATCTTTTTGTAACACTTTTATTTCCCAACACTAGGAAAGCATACAGGACTATTTAGTAACTTTTCTGCACAAGACTAGTATGTTAACAAGCACATGTAAGTATGACACAGTAATCAGAAAGCAGTTAAGTAATTCAGCACAGACATCAAGCATTTTAATTAACATTAATTAATCGTACGGATACATGAAATTTTGAGGGTTGTCACAGCTATGTACAAACCCACTAGGCCTATATATAGGAGTGTAGGGTCTTGTTCATTTGTAACCTTGAGCATTAGAGAGGCGAATCTCTGCTCCTTTGTTTTCGTGGTTTTGTACCTGTCAAATATCAATAGAAAACAACATTTAATTACATCTTGTGTCTGATCTACACACGTACTTGGATTCCGTATAAGATACGTGTTTTACGCATTCATCGGTTAAAGGATCGATCCTCGGAGCGAATCTACAAGTGGTATTACAGCGGGTGATTGATTGCACGGATTGAAGACACAAAGATTTAAGCAGATTCACAGATTCAGAGACAGATTTCATCATCTTCTTCATATCTTCTTATACTCATTCTTTTTGAACTTAAAACCTCAAATCCAAGACGTTTTCATGGTTAAAAACGTCTGATTTTTAAACGAATTGTGCGAAAATAAGTTTTAACAAATCCTACAAAGTTTCAGAACAAAATTTAAACAAAATCGTACTCAAATCAATAAAAAAACATGGCTTTTTTTACGAAACTGAGTTAGTACGAACCTAGGATATTCTAGTGCATTCGTACGAACCTAAAAGAGTGCATTCGTACGAACCCCCAGGTAGTGCATTTGTTCGAACCCTGGTAGTAGCTTCGTACGAACCGGAATTAATATTCAAATTGTTTTCAGAAGTTGATTCATACGAACCCACGAGTCTACGTTCGTACAAACCGAGAAATTGTGTTTGTTTGATTTTCAAAGTTGATCCAAGTGTTTGTTTGATTGTTTGAAGGAATCATGGCATACGAATTCTACAATACGTTTTACAACGCGTTTACATCCGAAACGACAACTGAAGCAACACCCGTGACAAAGACTGCTTCAAGTGTTATTTTCGAGAGTTTGAACTATGATAATGTGTACGGAAATTAGCAACGACCACCAAAACTGATGAATATTGAAGATTATCATTGGTGGAGCAGCAGATTTATAAACTGGGTGAAAGCTTATGCTTATGATAGTTGGATGAGTTTAAATTTGGGATATGAAAAGCCATTAAACGATAAAAATGAATTACTTGAAATTAAATCTTTTTCGGATAAGGATAAAAAGTTACACTCTAATGAACTAAGAATGCTAACATTGTTACAACAATCTGTTAGAGAAGATATTATGTTCCTGCTTCAACAAGGTGAAACGTCAAAATGAATGTGGGAAGCGTTGAAAGTAAAGGCCGAAGGTGGTAAAGATATCAAGAAAAACAAAATATCTTTGTTGAAAAAAGAGTTTGATCTGTTCGGATGTATGAAAGGAGAAACTGTCCTACAAATGATAGAAAGATTCTATCATTTGAAAATCGAGCTAGAAAGGTTTGGAATCAAGAAGGACAAGGAAGAGATTATCGACAAACTAGCAGAGGCATTACCACATGTTGATGATTGGAAAATGTTTGTGATGGTTTTGAAAAATGATGCCAAGTTTGATGAAATCACTTTGGATGGTTTGATTGAAAAAACTTGAAGGTCATGATTTAGAGTTACAAAAACAAAACAAAATGACCAGTTCAAGTTATTAGCAGAATGTCGATTTGTATTACCATAGAAGTATGTTGCTGAACAATCAGGCACCAAAGATCAGTACAGCATTTAGTGCTGACAACATTGGTGATTCTTCAAAGAACAAATCTCCGAGCTATGATTCTGGATATCATTCATCGTCTGCATCGGCTAAATCTAATCCGAATCAGAACTGGAAAGATTCTCCGAACATGAATACTGATTTTGCTAGGCAACATATGGGTTTCTTGTAGGGGTGCAAACGAGCCGAGCCGAGCCCGAGCCTAACACTACTCAAGCTCGGATCGTTATATTTTTCTGATGGCTCGAGCTCGAGCTCGGCTCGATTCGAGCCTATGTTTCCTGGCTCGAGCTCGGCTCGTAAAGAAAATGTAAAGATCGAGCTCGGCTCGGCTCGGCTCGGGCTAATTGAAGAAAAATCTTAAATGAGCCAAAGCTCGGCCCAAGCTCGTGTTCAATGACCTTAACGAGCCAAAGCTCGGCTCGGGCTCGTTTTTACAATAAATTTAAAAAAAAAGTAATGGGAAGAACTAACATCATCAGGACCAACAAAAATAACCATATGTTGTTAGGAGACTAAGTTAATATTCTATACAAAAACCACATATCCACTGTTAATAAACAAAATCTGGTCTTCTCAAATTTCCATAACCAATATTCCTCCAAAATTTACTAAGCCAGAGCCATTATATCGCCACACCTAGACATTAAAATTAAAATAATAAACTGTTATAACACCAACATGTAGAAACATGAAACAAAAATTTTAATTGGCCATTTGAGATGTTTTAGTAATGATAAATTTAAAACGAAACGAGCAATAGAGTTGCAACGTACCCTTTACTAACAAAAAGTTATCAACACAAACCTAAACATTCAACCGTCAACACCAACCTGTACCAATTCAATCAAACACAACACCAAACCAAATAATAATGTAAGCACTTTAAAAAAATTCAAGGTCAATTAAGTTGTTCTAAACTTGATATGAACCCCCAAAAGAATTTAATCAGTTCACTTTAAAATCAATTAAAATCAATTATCAACACCATAAAAACTAAAGAATATGTTATACACGCACCTTAATTTAGTTTTTTTTTTCACTAGGCAGTAAAACCTCGCATGGTATCTCCTCCTTCTACAAAAGCAAAGTCAGTTGTTATAAATCATGAAATATAAAGTCATATATATTATAAAGTTGTCAAATATAACTTTAGCTTCTTCTTTAATCCATACATTTGCCTAACCCAATCCCCACCACAAATCAACATTTCAACAGTAGTAGGCGCCAATGTAGATCGATAAGGATCAATAACTCTTCCCCCGGCACTAAACGTTGACTCAGATGCAACGGTTGAAACTGGAACAACAAGAATACCCGATGCCATCTTTGACAAAACACGATATTTCAGCTTATGAGTGTTCCACCAATCTAACACATTGAAATTAATTCTTTCATTTCCTTTAAGTACACCTTCTTCCAAATACATTTTAAGTTCAGATTTATGTGGTCTCTCCACTTCAAAATCATTAAGAAACCCTTCAAATGCCTCCCAATTTGAACTCGATTCATTAGGCCTTGAAGTAGTGCTTCCTGTAGAGGATCCACTTTTATGGCTTAAAGCCTCTTTGACTGATGCATCATGCCTTTCCAAATACTCATTAAACATTTCATCAAGTGCATTCTTCACTTCTACAATATTTTCTGCAGCTTCCGTTGGTGAGTATATCTTTGGATAACAAAATTCTATAAACCACATTTTTAATCTGGGATCTAGCACTGTAGCAATGGCCATCAATAAGTGGCATTCCCCCCAATACTTGTCAAACTTATCCTTCATCTTTTTGGTCATATCCCTAATAAATTCGATCTTGGATAATACACCTTCATTCAATGCTTGTTTGACCTTGTATACCTCCCTAAGGTATAAATTTGCAGTGGGATACTCACTACCTGATATGATGTTTGTGCACGCCTTAAAAACCTCCAAAACATCACACACATTTTTCACATTTTTCCAATCTTCCTCGGTAGGCAAATGTTTAAAATGAGGTTCGTATTCTGCATATCTAGAAAACAATTAAAAGTTAATAAAATACATCTTCAATTATATAAAATAAAAGACATTTATATTCATCTTATAAACATACCTTGGGAAAACGTCTTTAAACTTGATAGCAAGCGATAACATATCGTATGTGGAATTGCATCTTGTTGGAACATCAATCATCAACTTTCTATCACGCACTTGAAGTTGATGTGCAACATTCAAAAATGTATAACGCCTTGCCTCTGAATGATTGATATATTTTACTGCTTCATGAACTTCTTCGATTACGAAATCAATCTTTGAAAGACCATCTTTGACTAACAAATTTAAGATATGTGCGCAACATCTGATATGAAATAATCTTCCACCGCAGGGAAGTTTCTTCACTCTAGAGAAGTTGGTCTTTAACGTACTAACTACCCTATCATTGTACGAGGCATTATCCACAGAAATGGAGAAGATCTTCCCCTCAATTTCCCACTCCTTTAAACATTTGTAGATGCCATGGGCAATATCAAGACCAGTACGAGGAGGAGGAACATGCACAAAACTTAACACACGTTTTTGCAATCTGTAAAGCATAATGACCAAATTCAAATATATTAACCGAAATATATTATATAGAAACATATAACATGATAAAATAAAGAAATTAAAGTATGAGGATTTTAGTCAAACCTCCAATTCTTATCAATGAAATGCCCCGTGATAACCATATACTCGATTTTCTGATGAGATGACTTCCAGCAATCAGTTGTTAAACAAATATTCGAGGCTTCTTTTACAAGGTCTTTCAGTTTTTTTTTCTCGTGATCATATACCTTAAAGCAATCCGCCTTTATTGTAGTCCTACTTATCCTCTCAAACAGTTGATTTGCCATCTTCATCATGTATACAAACATCTCATCTTCAACAGTGGTAAATGGTTGCTCAGTTGCCATCAACCAGTGTGCAATTGATTCCCTCATCTTGTTAGCATCATACTTTGCATCAAGTCCAACCAATATTAGATACTTATTATGTGCCATGTCAGCATCAACTGGTTGAAAGTTTAGTAATTGCTGAGTTCTTAAGTATTCTTTACACTAGAAACAAATAGCCATGTGTCTTTGCATTGTTGATGTAGGCTTGCCTTTACTTACAGCCAAACGATGCTTGCAATGAATGCATTCGACCTTTAGTGTCCCATCCTTCTCAGTCACCTCAATAAATTCCTGTCATACCTTTGATTTCCTTTGACGTTTAGCTTTCGGTTTCACATCTTCTTCGCCATCAGTATTTTCTTCTTCAACACCAGGATTATCTTCTTCAACACTTTGATCGGGAGGTACATCTTGGTTCTCATCTCCATCAATGTTAATGTAGTCTTGTGGAGGCTGATTTTGACCTCCTTGTTGCCCTATGGTCGATGTTGAGCCTTGCATTGGGCTAATTGGATTTGTTTGAGTTCCTTGTTTCATTGATACAAAGATCTGATATTCAAAGGAATAAAAATCATTAATTTAGAAGTGTCTAAAAAGCATTAAAATCACTAATTAAATGGTATTAAATGGACACCTGTTTTAACAAGGTAACCAAATAATCTAGTACATGGCATTCATGTGGTGGCTTTGCAAATTATTGTGCCTGTTTTAAATGGTATTAAATTGAACATGGACCCCAAAAGTATACAATTCTTTAACATATAAATTATGTACATGTACAACCTAAAAAGCCTGTTGTACATCATCCTGCTGCACAAAAGAGACAATGTACATGAGGCACGCCTCACCTTCGCCTCATGTAAAACACTGGCCTTATGTCACTCGAGGCACATCCCTTTACACCTAAGGTCGCTTCAGCTTCTTTTTAATAACTCAAAACTACAGTTGAGCATAATAACTGAACAAATATGCAATAAACTGAATCTATGACCTCGCTCACAATAATCAACAATTTCACTAACAAACAATGTAGCCACACTATGCACCAAATTCATGATCTCATTGTAATATTATACCAAATATCTCTAAGTCTTAAAACCCTAACTGTATATAAATTAAAAGGACCCGTTAATTTATTTCACAAAAAAAAAAAGTAGACAAATATCACTAACAAACCTAAGTATTTGAATCAAATACATAATAAGGTGTGACAAAGGATAATACTAACCTGTGTATACTTGTAGTCAGTGATCGATCCAGGCAATACCGACCGCTGATGACTGTCGCTGTTGACTATCAACCTAGGGCGCCAAAGAAGAAATTGGGATTTGGAATTCTAGAAACACCGGTGTTGAGTTGTTGACTTAGTAGGGTTTTCACATTTTACCTTTTTATCATAATGGGCTAAAGAGTATACTTGGGCTATAAAAATGAGTTTTGGGCTGTAAATGGGCAAATACTAAATAGTATTACTAACACATACCAGTACAACACTACTAGTAGTATATTAAACCTAAAGCTCGATAAGGCTCGACGAGCCCAACCGAGCTTCATAATCCGGGCTCGAGCTCGGGCTCGATAACTAAACGAGCTATTTTTTTAAGGTCGGGCTCGGCTCGAGCTCGATAAAGCTCGGCTCGTTTCGTGCTTTTGTTCGAGCCGAGCTCGAGTAGCTCGCGAGCTTGTCGGCTCATTTGCACCCCTAGTTTCTTGGCTTTCGTTCTAGAAGCTTACAAAAGTTTGATTGTAGGAAAAATCAGAAATCTAAATATGACAATGGAGGATTACAACCAGGTAGATCCGGAAGAGATGGAGCTGATAGATATTCGGTGGTGTATTGTGACAACTGGCACAAAACCGGTAATTTCCGTACACTTTAATTATTATTTAAAGACTGCAATTATGTGCTTAAATGTCAACATTGTCTGATTACATACTATACAAGTGAATTCATGCACGTTTTATACTACAAGAAATTTTCTTTATGCATTAATGATAGCGTTGCGTCAGAAATACTAGTAAACTCACCGGTAAGACACATTGTATAAACAATTATGCAGAAAGCAGTTAGACAATAGAATTGGAGCCTAGGTGTAGGTCCAATGACAAGAATACATTAAAACCCAAGAGTACATACAAGGGTTAACATATAGACTTTCCGGAAGCTAAATTACGCACTAAAAAGCACCCGAAACGCACTTTAAGTGCAGAATTTTACAGAATTTAGCTATAATTAGCTTTTTAACATAAAAATATTATGCAGAATTCATGTTTTATTAACCAGAGTACCCTCCTAAGTGTTGGGAATTAAAAGGGTTACAAAAGGACACTAAACGGTGCAATTTAGCACTTTAACGAACAGGTATTTAACCGAACAACCGGACATTACCCGGAACATCAAAATATTACTAGAAGCATTGTGTTAATGTTAATGTTTTTGAACTAGTTATGGTCCCCGAACACCATAACACCCCTTATAACACAATAACACAACAAGTCCCTAAAAATTACACAAGAAAGTTAACTTGTTTATAAATTAAAAGATTGGAAGTTGCAGTTTACCCCCCCCCCCCCATATGGTTCACGGTCACAAAGGGGTGTGGACCCACCCTTGATCTTGTGATCTTGCTAGATCTTGCCAAATCCATAATAATCTTGCCAAGATATTCTAGGATTTTATTAGATTTCATAAGATCTCAAAAGATATGGAATGGTTATAAATAAGCACTATGGATCAAGACCTCACTTCACACCAACACACCTTCTTCCTCTCCTCCCATTCTCGGCCGTGACCACCACCATACACCACCACCATTCTTCAATCAAGTTCATCCATTCCAAGCTTAACCTAAGGTGCAAGAAGGTGTTTAAGAAGGTTTAGAGCTTGTAGATCTTGAAGAACCTTCTCCATTCGCTTTTACCCAACCCATTTGTCATCTTCAACTTCTTGAGTTCTTTCCTAGCCCTTGTGCTAGTAGTAAGCTCCTTGTAACTTGTTACTTCATATTTTTATGGTTAAAAGTTGATGAATGTTGTTAAACTTGAAGAACACGAAAGAACATGATCATGATACTTTAACATAAGCTTAAATGCATAAGAATACATGTAAATAATGATGATTTGCTTCTTGATGATTGGTGATTTGTGTTAGTGATGTTAGACATCATAAGAAACCTACTAGATTGTGATTAAACACATGATCTAGTAAGTTAAAGTGGTGATCTTGTGAAAGACCAAGATCTTCATGCTTTATGTCTTCATGAACTTGAATAATGAAAGTGATTTTCATATGTAAAAATGATATAAACAAAATACAAATTTTGTAAATAGATGATTACAAAAATGATTTTCTCAAGAAACCAAGTTTATTTACAAGACTTACAAAGTCATGGTTAATAAGTAAACTAATAATATTTTTAGTGTTTAAACAAGACTAGAAACATGTATGTAACAAGAAAAAAACAAGAGAAGTATTTTTAGAAAAATCATCTTACAAGTTGTAAATGACTAGATCTTCTAATAAAGTGATTTACAAACAAATAACCATGTTTTTAACTGTAACTAAACCTACTAAATAACATGGTAAGTTACTACAAGTTTTTACAAAGCTTCAAGTTCATGATGTAGCATAATTTACTTGATTTTGACACTCGGTAAGTGTTGAATAAGTTGATGATTGTTGTGATGATTTTAAAAGAAAATAAACACATGTTTTGAAAACATGGGAAACCTCCATTTTTAGGGGAAACCATGTCAAAATTTTTATAAATTTTGACACTTAGAAAAATATAAGTTTTGGTGGAACTTATTCCCTAAAAATATTTACCAAGGTTTCCCTAACTTTTGTGTTAAGAAATGATGATTTCTTCAAGATTAAAATTGATACTAAGTATGTATATTTTTGAGAAAAATATATATATTTATTGATCACCAAATTTTGTGCTAAGTGTATGTAGTATGTATTACATGTAATGGTGTATTAGGACTTGAAAATACACTAAATACTCCTAAGAAGTAGAAATACAAAATACACATACAACATGCTTAGACAAATACAAGAAAATATATTTATGAAAATATATTACTTGATAGAATAAATAACTTGGACAAGTTATGAGCATGAAATGAAGTTTTGGACAAAATACATAATTCGGGTGAAAAATACAAGATACTTATATTTATTTTTGAGAAAACAAAATAAGTAAGAGAACGAGAGAAGAGCATGAGCAACATCTCAGAAAGAGAAACGTTGTGAACGAGAAAGGTATTCATGTGGACCCATCCAAGAGAGAAGCAATAAATAATTGGGAAGCCCCCAAAACCCCAACTGAAGTTCGACAATTTTTGGGCTTAGCGGGCTATTAACGACGATTTATTGAGAATTTCTCAAATTTAGCTCAACCGCTAACTACCCTTACGCAGAAAGATAAGAAGTACGACTGGGTTGATAAACAGGAAGAAGCCTTCCAGCTACTAAAAAATAAGCTATGCGATGCACCAATACTATCCTTACCCGAAGGCACTGAAGACTTCATGGTATACTGCGACGCTTCACGACAAGGTTTGGGTTGCGTGCTCATGCAACGCCAAAAGGTCATCGCTTACGCTTCAAGATAATTGAAGGTACATGAAAAGAATTACACCACGCACGACTTGGAACTAGGTGCGGTGGTATTCGCCTTGAAGATCTGGCGACATTATTTATATGGTACTCGATGTACAATTTTCACTGATCATAAAAGCCTACAACACATATTTGATCAGAAGGAATTAAACATGCGTCAACGACAATGGGTCGAACTGCTGAACGATTATGACTGTGAGATTAAGTACCATCCTGGAAAGGCAAACGTTGTAGCAGACGCACTAAGTCGAAAAGAAAGGGTTAAGACCCTAAGGGTTCGAGCATTAGAAATGACTATTCAAACGAACCTCACTGCACGCATTCGTGATGCACAACAAGAAGCCCTTAAGGGAGAAAACCGTAAAGCTGAATACCTCCGGGGTATGCTGAAATATATGGTACCAAATGAAGGGGGAATCTTATACTTTAAGAAGCGTATTTGGGTTCCGCTCTATGGCGGTATTCGAGAAGTCATCCTTGATGAAGCGCACAAGTCGAAATACTCGATCCATCCAGGATCAGACAAAATGTATCAAGATTTGAAGGATTACTATTGGTGGCCGAGACTTAAAAGCGATGTTGCTGTTTATGTTGGAAAATGCCTAACCTGTGCTAAGGTTAAGGCTGAATATCAGAAACCGTCCGGCCTACTGCAACAACCAGAGATACCCATGTGGAAGTGGGAGCAAATCTCTATGGACTTCATAACAAAATTACCCAAGACCCCTAGAGGGCACGATATGATATGGGTGATAGTTGATCGATTAACGAAATCTGCGCATTTCCTACCAATCCGAGAGAAGGATAGCACTGGAAAGCTTGCTGAGATATACTTAAAAGAAATTGTGGCACGTCATGGAGTGCCAATCTCAATTATTTCAGACAGAGATGGACGTTTTGTCTCAAGGATCTGGCAATCCTTTCAGGAATCCTTTGGATCTCAATTAGATCTAAGCACGACCTTCCATCCGCAAACAGACGGCCTGAGCGAACGAACCATATAAACATTAGAAGATATGCTTCGCGCATGTGTCATGGACCTAGGCGGCAGCTGGGATACTCATCTACCTTTAGTTAAGTTTTCCTACAATAACAGTTATCATACAAGCATAAAAGCCACACTGTTCGAAGCTCTGTATGGCCGCAAGTGCCGATCGCCATTATGCTGGGCAGACGCTGGAGACAAATGTATGGTTGGTCCTGAACTTGTACAAGAGACAACCGATAAGATTATGCAGATCCGAGAGCGTATTAAGGCGACTCGAGATCGACAAAAGAGCTACGCTGATAGAAGACGAAAACCATTAGAATTCGAGGTAGGAGACAAAGTTTTGTTAAAGGTCTCACCTTGGAAGGGCTTAGTAAGATTCGGAAAGCGTGGAAAGCTGAATCCCCAATACATCGGACCATTCAAGATTTTGGAAAGAATTGGTACCGTGGCATACAAGTTGGAATTAACGGAAGAACTTAATGGAGTACATGATACGTTCCATGTATCCAACCTCAAGAAGAGTCCAACACAAGAAAACGTGATCATCCCTGCGGATGAAGTGCATATTGATGACACCCTCCGATTTACAGAACAACCCGTTGAGGTTACCGACTGGAAAGTCAACAAGACCAGGAGGA
Organism: Helianthus tuberosus; assembly: GCA_030545235.1. NCBI lineage: Eukaryota > Viridiplantae > Streptophyta > Magnoliopsida > Asterales > Asteraceae > Helianthus > Helianthus tuberosus. The sequence goes on from CM060380.1 coordinate 76,829,430, forward strand.
GCACTGTCAAACTTTTCAAAGTACGTTGGAACTCTAAGCACAGACCCGAGTACACGTGGGAACGTGAAGACCAGTTTAAAGAAAAGTACCCCCACCTATTCAAGAAAATTCCTGCGAGAATTAGCTCAGCCTAAATTTCGGGACGAAATTCTTTTAACGGGGGGAGACTGTGACAACTGACACAAAACCGGTAATTTCCGTACACTTTAATTATTATTTAAAGACTGCAATTATGTGCTTAAATGTCAACATTGTCAGATTACATACTTTACAAGTGAATTCATGCATGTTTTATACTACAAAAAATTTGCTTTATGCATTAATGATAGCGTTGCGTCAGAAATACTAGTAAACTCACCGGTAAGACACAATGTGTCAACAATTCTGCAGAAAGCAGTTAGACAATAGAATTGGTGCCTAGGTATAGGTCCAATGACAAGAATACATTAAAACCCAAGAGTACATATAAGGATTAACATATAGACTTTCCGGAAGCTAAATTACGCACTAAAAAGCACCCGAAACGCACTTTAAGAGCAGAATTTTACAGAATTCAGCTATAATCAGCTTTTTAACATAAAAAATATTATGCAGAATTCATGTTTTGTTATCCAGAATACCCTCCTAAGTGTTGGGAATTAAAAAGGTTACAAAAGGACACTAAACAGTGCAATTTAGCACTTTAACGAACCGGTATTTAACCGAACAACCGGACATTACCAGGAACATCAAAATATTACTAGAAGCATTGTTTTAATGTTTCTGAACTAGTTATGGTCCCCGAACACCATAACACCCCTTATAACATAATAACACAACAAGTCCCTAAAAATTACACATGAAAGTTAACTTGTTTATAAATTAAAAGATTGGAAGTTGCACTTTACCCCCCCCCCCCCTATATGGTTCACGGTCATAAAGGGGTGTGGACCCACCCTTGATCTTGTGATCTTGCTAGATCTTGCCAAATCCATAATAATCTTGCCAAGATATTCTAGGATTTTATTAGATTTCATAAGATCTCAAAAGATATGGAATGGTTATAAATAAGCACTATGGATCAAGACCTCACTTCACACCAACACACCTTCTTCCTCTCCTCCCATTCTCGGCCGTGACCACCACCATACACCACCACCATTCTTCAATCAAGTTCATCCATTCCAAGCTTAACCTAAGGTGCAAAAAGGTGTTTAAGAAGGTTTAGAGCTTGTAGATCTTGAAGAACCTTCTCCATTTGCTTTTACCCAACCCATTTGTCATCTTCAACTTCTTGAGTTCTTTCCTCGCCCTTGTGCTAGTAGTAAGCTCCTTGTAACTTGTTACTTCATATTTTTATGGTTAAAAGTTGATGAATGTTGTTAAACTTGAAGAACACGAAAGAACATGATCATGATACTTTAACATAAGCTTAAATACATAAGAATACATGTAAATAATGATGATTTGCTTCTTGATGATTGGTGATTTGTGTTAGTGATGTTAGGCATCATGAGAAACCTACTAGATTGTGATTAAACACATGATCTAGTAAGTTAAAGTGGTGATCTTGTGAAAGACCAAGATCTTCATGCTTTATGTCTTCATGAACTTGAATAATGAAAGTGATTTTCATATGTAAAAATGATATAAACAAAATACAAATCTTGTAAATAAATGATTACAAAAATGATTTTCTCTAGAAACCAAGTTTATTTACAAGACTTACAAAGTCATGGTTTCTAAGTAAACTAATAATATTTTTAGTGTTTAAACAAGACTAGAAACATGTATGTAACAAGAGAAATACAAGAGAAGTATTTGTAGAAAAATCATCTTACAAGTTGTAAATGACTAGATGTTCTAATAAAGTCATTTACAAACAAAAAACCATGTTTTTAAGGGTAACTAAACCTACTAAATAACATGGTAAGTTACTATAAGTTTTTACAAAGCTTCAAGTTCATGATGTAGCATAATTTACTTGATTTTGACACTCGGTAAGTGTTGAATAAGTTGATGATTGTTGTGATGATTTTAAAAGAAAATAAACACATATTTTGAAAACATGGGAAACCTCCATTTTTAGGGGAAACCATGTCAAAATTTTTATAAATTTTGACACTTAGAAAAATATAAATTTTGGTGGAACTTATTCCCTTAAAATATTTACCAAGGTTTCCCTAACTTTTGTGTTAAGAAATGATGATTTCTTCAAGATTAAAATTGATACTAAGTATGTATATTTTTGAGAAAAATATATATATTTATTGATCACCAAATTTTGTGCTAAGTGTATGTAGTATGTATTACATGTAATAGTGTATTAGGACTTGAAAATACACTAAATACTCCTAAGAAGTAGAAATACAAAATACACATACAACATGCTTAGACAAATACAAGAAAATATATTTATGAAAATATATTACTTGATAGAATAAATAACTTGGACAAGTTATGAGCATGAAATGAAGTTTTGGACAAAATACATAATTCGGGTGAAAAATACAAGATACTTATATTTATTTTTGAGAAAACAAAATAAGTAAGACACATAGTTAAAAATATAAATTATTTTTAACACAAGAACAAATATATAAAAGATGGTGACTTGTACTTGTGCGATACAAGTCTAGTGACTAACGTTAATAAAACACGTTTAGGTAACGACGCTAGATAAGCAAAAACCGGTGAAGTTTACGGCGCAAGGAACACAAAGTTGTGAGTTCATGCTCCCCTTTTTCTTTTAACTGTTTTCAGTTTTATAACTTCGGGGGTGAAATACATGATACAAATGTTACAATGTTTACAAATGGGATGATGGATACAAAAACAAGAAGCACTCTTGGTGATGACTAGTACCAAGTATGATGCGTTTTAAGGAATGATACGAGAAATCGTGTCACGAATAGGGTACCATAAGCACCATTAATCGTGTACATACTAAGACCGCAGAACAAAAGGTTAGATCTAATGGGTTTTCGGGCAGCCACACTCTTGGTGAAAACTAGTACCGAGTAGTGCTTTTGTGTCTCAGTCGTGAATCGACAACTAGAAAAATGCCTATGGTTTGGATGCTTCCTATGTCATGTCACATGTTAATGGCCTTGCAACCCATTAACAACCTAGATACATACAGAAATACTTGATTTATACAAGATACATACCATGTTTTCATACAAAGATACTTGATGCATACAGAGATACTTTATTTATACAAACGTTCAATACAAAAATTGCATGAATTCACACCAACATTATGTTGACGTTTTCCAAAAACTCACATGTATTTCAGGTAACAAAAGTGGATGTGCGCGCGGTCTTACTCTTGCTCTTGGATGATGTTTATGTTTATCATTAAATAAAGTTGTTAACTTTTCAGACAATATGCTGTCTCGTGATGTAAACGCTTAAACTATGATTTCAGTTATGTAATGTTTGGCACTTGAAGTTATTTTTATGAGCATGTAGTATGTTTACCAATCGTATGCAATGAAAACCTTTCATGATCACACCTCGTGCTTCTGCCTAAGAAAGGGGTGTGACATGTATGGCCAACGTAATCAGGAGGGCTCAACATTTTATGGAGATCACTGGAAGAAAATGCCTTGAAGGTCCTGACATGAAGCTGGGGTTTGATAAAGCTAAGGTCACCTGTTTCAAGTGCAAACAAAAGGGGCACTTTAAAAGAGAGTGTACCTATAATAAAGCTGATGATAGTGTGAATCCATTTCATGAAGATTATTACAAGAAAGCTATCTATCATCGCACCAATGAGCAGCCGTCAAGGACGAACCAAAAACAAATTGGTGAAAGTTCATCGAGTGAGAAGAAACAAGCCTTGATAACAGTTCAAGAGGATGAAGGCTTCAATTGGAATAAATATATTCCAAAAGAGAAACTTGGTTTGGTTGCTGAGATGAGACAGGGTCGAGAGGAACGTCATGCACGAATGCATTTGAGTGATGTGTATGAGATTTTCATGGAAGCAAAAAGTACAAATAGATGGGATGGTGAGAGAGAATGCTTTGTAGATCCTTAAGGAAACCCAACAGTTGATCCTCAAAGGGTAGATTTGAAGCTCTTGTTACTGCCATTCCAACTGCAGGAGTGTGGGTTGCAGGTCTGTTGGTGCATATTTCGTACGTCTGCCACTGTGCGAATAGTTAGATAGAGTGTGTGTTGAATATTGTATAGAATAGTGAGAAGTTGGACACGATTTTGTAATTGTCAAAGTTCATCCGGTCGGATGACCATCCGGACGAATGACCATCCGTACGGATGACAATAGAATAGTCCAAACCCCATCCGGTCGAATAGATTGTAAATTGTAATAGTTCATCCGGTCGGATGACCATCCGACCGAATGGACATTGAGTCATCCAGATGGGTGTTGGTGTTTATCTATAAATAGGGACTTGGGGTTCCCATTTAGACGCAACTTTGGATCCCAAAGGGGACATGCTGTCCAACTGGTCTCGCGGTGCTGTAACTGTCAGATATGAATAAGAGACCAGATTATAAGTGACTGCTCGGTGTCGTATTCTGTTTCTACTCCTTTCTTAGTAATAATAACGCACCGAACACGTCGTATCGGGATCGAGGCTTCGTCAAACTCGTCGGCTCCTGGATTAGCAGTGGTATCAGAGCTACGGTGCCAACTTAATCGATCTAACAGTCGATTAAATCACCCAAACCTCATCAATTTTGGGTTTAACGGGAGTTTTGACGTAAAAACAGAGAAAATCATCAAAATAAAGGTCGATTCACGGATAGATTTTGGAATTGAAGACATCAATCTATTCGGAATTGATTCGCGCACAATCCTATGAAGTTTCATCATGAAATTCACACAAATAAAGATTCTGGATCGAAAAAACGTGATTTGGTGTGTTCTTGAGGTGTTAGAACATAATCCGAATGAGTGATCATCCGATCGGATGACCATCCGATCGGATGACTATCCGAGCCATATCACTATCTTATTTGAATGTTCATTGAGTGATTAATTGTTATCACTCGGATGACCATTCGATCGGATAACCATCCGAACCATATCACTATCATATTTTTTAGTGATTAAATGTTTTCACTCGAATGACCATCCGATCGGATGACCATCTATAACAACCCTCCTAAATATTTTTCTGAAACCCTAATATATTTTAAAATACCCCTATATGTCTTAAAATACACCCCAATCTTGACTTTGACTCTGACTTTTGAAACACGGGATGTTACAGCCTCCCCTAGTTGAGGGAATTTCGTCCCGAAATTAGGCCGAAGCAGTAACAAACAACTGCGGGTACTTCGCCTTCATTTCGCTTTCGAGTTCCCAAGTGAACTCTGCGCCTCGTTTTCCTTCCCATCGGACCTTCACAATGGGAATGTGCGAGCATCTGAGCTGCTTGGTTTGGCGATTGCCATACTTGTGCCTCTGATTGACCTCACACGACGTTCGTATTCTTTGATGAATAATTTATCGAACATTGGAAGTCGTTTGTGCTTAAAATAAGGATCTTACGAAGCATAAGGGTTAAAAGTAAATCATCCAGTAGGAACTTACCCATCACAACGTTGGGATCATTCCTCGCATCAACCTGACCAATCACGAAGGCACGTCCCCTGGCACCATTGCCATCATTGTTGCCCCCGTTGTTTCCATTTCCCTGGTTGTTGTTGTTGTTCTGATTCTGGTTCAGCTGGGGACAGTTCCTAACCGAGCCCAAAATATGAAATGTCATTAAAAATAAAATAAAAACAAAATTTTATAAGCTGTCGCGGGGCGCGTAGCCTTCGGCTACTGCCTACGTGGGGCGTGAGCGCGCAACAAACGAGGCCTCACCCTGTGGTGACACATGTCAACAAGTGTTGAACCTAGTTCGTGACCCGGATCAACTACAGCCTAGACCCCCCTAAGACGCGGGCCGCGTAAGCTTATGCTTACCTTTACGCGGGCCGCGAGGGAACCAGATTTCAGCCCTATATAAGAAGGCATCAGGCCTTCAGCAAAACTCGTTCAATTCATTTCTGTATCACGAAATTCTCACATAGTAGGCATAATCTTCGAGTATAATACCCCCTAATTAGCGAGGTTCTGCTCCGTTGTAAGTATTATAACCCCAGTTTAGTATTAGATACGCTGCCCGAATGATCCAGGGTTCCGTAACGACTGTCATGATTCTGTCCGACGTAGTCGTTGGAATACTGTCTCGAGGAGGGTATCGTTAATATAATTAAAGGGTTATTATACTAACATATATACATTTGTGTAAATTATAGATTAACACCAGGAAACCCTTAAACGAAGTCTAAGATAGCAATGTGAGTTTATCCTCTTTTTGTAACTGCTTTTTATAATCTATTTTTACAAAACCTTAAATGTTTTACTGTGATTAAGCGGTGATTGAGTCTGTGTAGTTCTTCAATTACTGCCGGTATGTTGGGGTTTTATATACAAAATGTGGAACACGTTACAATTGGACAACGAGTTAGCCAATGTGTAATATGACCCACCAGTCAGGATTGACAGTACTGAATAAGTAATTGTGTAGAAATAAACATTGTGATCGCTCTCAATACTGTGTTAATTGATAAAACTCTTCTTGATTAAATTGGGATACACTCACCAGTATTTCCTACTGACAAATGTTTTTAAAACGCGTTTCAGGTAACACAATGTGAAAGCCAATTAGGAAAAAGCCAGCTCGAGAGCACTGACGGCTTGGAAAAAATGTGGCTATAAAAGTTACCTAAAAGACGATGTTTTAAATTCAATAAAATAGGGTTTATCCCTATAAACATGTTATAATAAGAAACTTGGGTTTTACCCATGTGTTTATTAATATAAAATATGGTGGTTTTACTCTGATAAACATTTCCTAACTACGGTCCTGATGTAATTTTCGCTGCCAAATTAATAAATGATACCACCACAATGAATGTTCGCGTCCGCCCGTTCCCGGGACAGATAAGGGATCGGGGGTTGCGATAGAAGGTGGTATCAGAGCTAAGCCACTGATTCAGCCACAGAAGTGTTCTGCTGACATCAATATATTATCTAAATTGTTAGGAAATAAATTATGAAAAGATCTGCATATCTGTATTTTATTGTTATTTGTTAGTTTACAGTATGAGTGATCAAGGACCCTCAGACATGTATCGTCAGTTGTCCGATTCACCTAAGAGTGAAGGTACTTCTTCCCAGCCTGCGCTCTCAGGGTATTCAGCTGATCAGGAAGAAGGGATGTTTACCTTTAAAGCTTAGTCTGAAGAGCCATTCCCTTAGAAAAAGAGAGGACGGTTCAGTAAGGGAGCATTTGAGCGTAGGAAAAGAATGCGAAAGTTGCAACAGCAAAGAGTTCTAGCAGCCGCTAAGCGAGAGTCAGATGCCCATACACAAGATATGCTTAATAGGAGCTTAGCCAATTTCCATATCCTTGCAACAACTGCTGCCAACCCAAGTCTGGAACAACTAGTAGCCCCACAACCCTTACCTTTAATTCCCACTCAGCCGATGGAGGTAGAAATGCATGATTTCAACCCTGAGGAAATACTTAGGATACCAGTCCCTAATCCCTTAGACCCAAATTATGATCCATGGTTCGATGATCTTAGGGATTATGTGCCGCGCTACCACTTAAACGAAGAAACCTTGCCAAATTTAGCAGCCTATCCAGGTCTGGACCCTCTAGATCCCTACTATGACAACGATGAATACATTAGGGAGATTTTAGAGAATCCGTACCCTCAGGAGAATCCCATGCCACTGTACCCAGATCCAGTACCCGCACCTGCACCCCCAATGAGTGCAGAAAATGTGCAAGAACTCAGGACATTCGGTGAGGAGATCTTAGAAAGTAGTGAGAGGATGAGTCAGGTAGGAGAGCGACTGTCTGGAAGTACGACGAGCGCAATATGGATTACTGGATGAATCCAGATCAGTGAGGAGGATGGTGAAGTTGGTAATAATAATAATATATATACGTGTAATAATAATAATAATAATAATAAACCTATCGTAGTATAGACCACTTCGTGGTTAACGATGCATAGTAGTGATGTAATTTTTAATTCCAGTATTATTGTGTATTTGACGCATACTATAATAGAAAGAGTAAAGTCACAATGCTCGAAGCTTTTGACCAATATGTGTATTGTGTGGTTATTGTCACACCCCGACCACGTAGAACATACAAAACGTGGCGGAAATGTCGGGGAGTGTTGTAACAGAATTAATTGTTTCAAATCCATGGCAATTGAAGTTTCGTTTTATTGATTAAAAGTGTTACAATGTCTTAACAAACAAGGAAATACAACATAATTAACTAGTCTTGTATCTTTTATTGTCACTAAAGCCCAAGTCTGCCTATGTGTATCTTGATCATCTTATGCAACAGTTCCTGAAAAACACATGTGAAAATAGGTACGTCAGCATAAAAATGCCTGTGAGATACATAGGTTTTGTGAAAATAAGTTTCATGACTTATGTTTGAGAAAATGTTTAGTCATGAACCTTGTAATTTGCTTTGTTTTGTAAATCGTTTGAAAAACAATGAGTTCAGATGATAAGTATAAATAATAGAGTAATGCATGGTTAAATGAGTAACCATGTAAAATGAGTTTGTATTAGTTAAGTTGTTTGTAAAACATGTATTGTAAAAAGTATGTTATTTGTATAAAATGTTATATGTATCAAACTGAAATGATTCAAATAACGCTACAATATGTAATACCATACAAACACTTATATATAGGAAGTACCAGCGGCGTATCCACCATGCTTGTATCATATTACACACGCATCGTTACTTAATCATTTAATCAAACCAAACCACCAAAGTAATGTTTAACAGTAGTAGAAATGTTTATGTATGGTCAAATACGGTTCACACGGTTCACAGATATAAACGGTTCACAGATACAAACGGTTCACAGATATAAACGGTTCACAGATACAAACGGTTCACAGATACAAACAGTTCACAGATACAAACGGTTCATAGATACAAACGGTTCACAGATACAAACGGTTCACAGATACAACGGTTCACAGATACAAACGGTTCATAGATACAACGTTTCACAGATACAAACGGTTCATAGATACAACGGTTCAAAATACAGTATAATGTGTTCACATGCTGGATGAGCATATGCAACAGAAATGTAATGTAAAACGATGTACTATAATGTACTAACGAACATAGCAGGTATATGATATGAAAACAGGAAAGCATGAAAGTAACAAGTAGGCACATGTGTTCCACCCCAAAACAGTTTGGAAAACAGTAAAAGAGGGGTCTATGTACTCACTTGAGATTGCTCAGAAGTCCTTGAGTAACAACCAAACAATGCTAGAGATCGCGGATATCAAACGGCACCTAATATAGGTAACTATGTTAATAAACCGGACCTAGATCGGAAGATCGGGTAGCATTAAGGTTTGTAAACCAAACGAGTGTAGAGACTCGTGTCATTTGGTTTAACAAAGCCTACATACTAAATGAAACTTAACCTAAGTGTTTACGACCCATTACGACCCGTTTAGGTAGCTTATGCTACTTTAACGCGTCGTTCGCGTGAAACGCGTTCGGACCGCCTAACTAGTCCTATGACAAGTGTTATATGCCTAAACATGTTACATAATCAGTTATGTGACAAAAGTTTAGGTTACATATGCTTAATTACCAATTATACATGAAAAGGGTATTCTGGTAATTTACCTAAGGCATATAAACTACCTATCATACAACTACTTAAACGATGTGACCATAGGGTATAACCTCGGAAGGTTATTCCCTACCTACTATGGTCACCTAAAGTATTTGGTCGGATCCTAATGATCGACCAAACTGGGTCGGGTTCGAAGGTATAGGCGATTTATTAGATCGCCTACCCTACGACCCTAGACAACGTGGTAATCAGTGGGCATAGTCCCAAGGGACTATGACCAACGTGATTACACTCACGTTGCGAAGTTCAAACGAACTTCGCATTGACCATTACTGGTCAACGCTGAAAGTCAAACAAAGTTTGACTTTCGGACTCGAAAAGCAGTAAAATAAGGAAAAGAACGAAAGAATACTTACGAAGGGTCCCCGAATGCTAATCCCGATCCAAGAACTCAGGTATGAAACAATGGTTTCAACTTAGAGCTCTCAAATCAGAATTCTTGTAAGAAATGAGGTTGTGTGGGTTGGGTATTTATAGGAATACCCGAACCGTTAGGATCGTTTCATGGAAAACGTGCCATGAATCCAACCCGTACACTTGTCGGAACCTTATGGTGGCTAGAAATCCATCCTTATCAGATGACTAGATAATTAGGAATGTGTGGTTGTGAATTAAACAACGGCTAATACATCGAATCTGGTCCCGAATGCGAAAAACTGAGTTTCTGCATGTTTTCTGTCCAGAATAGGCAGTCACGTAGCGCGACTGCATAGGCCCTTAGGGCTCGCGCTACACCACTGCCTCCATGTTTCAGAAATGTTTCAAAATTGGCAGAAATGGTCCCTGTGGTGTTTTAAGGCCTTTTTCGATGCGTTTGAACCCCGTTAACCTCATTTCAAGGCTCTAAAATGAAGTTAAAGTATAGGGAACTCAAAACATGCTCAAAAATATGCCGGAGGTTGGTTCGTTTGGCCGTACGAACGCGATGTTCGCTTAATTACGACGGAATGCGCACAAGCGCGAAAAACGATCCAAATGACGCGACGAATGGATTTTTCTTATGGCGAACACTAAAATATAATGTAGTCATGCTTACATAAATTTTTGGATGTCCAGATGTATTCAGAACGTAAGTTATGCGCGAAAATGCAAACTTGTGCACTTTTTGACACTTTTAGTCCCTGAATGACACAAAAGTTTATTTTAGCATACCGAACACCTCAAAGCCTATTTCTAAGCTATGTAAAGGATATTTATGGTATGTTTAACTTATGGTCATGTTCCGGAAGGTCTATTACAGTTCAAATTGGCATACTTTCGCAGTTTGTCAACTTTAGTCCCTGTAAGCGATTAAACTTTGATTTCACCACACCAAACCTTCCAAAACTTATATCTAAGTTATGTAAAGGTTATTTAAGGTATGTTAAGTCTATTTCACTATTCCGGAGTGTTCGTTGGATTAAACTGGTTATATTTACGCATCAGTGCGCGTATAACCTTCCAGAAAGCGATTTAGAGCTTGAAATCGGACAAGAGTTGATATGTGTAAACGATACACATATTTTTACAAATCCCAAGTATGAAATACAATATTTCATTGGTTTGGCATTTGTTTGATGGTTGGAGTGACACGGGTGTTACAGTTATTGCCTAAATTACTAATTATTCTGTGATAATAATTGGCAAATGTTTAAAATTCAGATGGCCGATCAACTGAATCAAGAAAATCTGGATAATAACCCGGAAAACCAGAATGATAATCTGAATCATGATAACAATGGAAACCAAATGGACAACAGTGCTATCCAACATATAGTGGCACAAGGAATAATAGATGCAATGCCATTCATTATCCAAAATGTTAGAGAAGCCGATAACAAGAGTAAACATAGTAGTAAACGACCAACTGAACCTGAAAACAGCGTGAACAATGGACCTATACTTCAAGTGCCCAATTCCAAAAGGAGAAGGACCATGTCTTATGGTTGTTCTTATAAAGAATTCTGGTCTTGTAAACTAATGGAATTCTCGGGCAATGAAGGGGCCATTGCAGCTCTACGCTGGATAGAAAAGACTGAGGCAGTCTTAAGAATAAGCAAGTGTGCAGAAGAAGATAACATAATGTTTGCTTCTAATCTGTTTAAGAATATGGTGGAATACTATCCTCCAGTCAAGGGGAAGTTATAGAACTTACAATATGGAATGGGAAGAATTTAAGGATAAGGTAGAAAGGAAATTCTGCCCACTCAATGAGAAGGAACAGATAGCAAATACATTTCTAAATCTTAGGATGAATGGAGTTGATAGTAAGGGGTACACTAAGTTATTCTTTGAATATGCTAGAATAGTGCCAACCCTTGCTTCACCTGAACCAGTCTTAATCTCCCGTTATATCTGGGGATTAATTGGAGAGATCAGACATGTAGTCAAGGCAGCTAGACCTCAAACTATAGAAGAAGCTGTAGAACTAGCAAACACCTTGACTGATGAGTTAGTTCGAACACGAGAAGAGGATCAAAGAAGGAACCTAACCCAGAAGCTTACACAAGAATTTTGTTTTGGAAATTCTAATCATGGGAAAAATGTAGGCTCTACCTCTGCACCCTACTGTAAGAATTGCAAAAGGAAGCATTCAGGAAGATGCTCCATATACTGTAGCTTCTGCAAAATATCGGGACACAAGGAGGAAGATTACAGGAAAAAGAATAGCAACAGAATATGCTACAACCGCGGAGAACAAGGCCACATCAAGCCAAACTGTCCAAAATTAGCTCCAACCACAAACAACAAGAACACCAAAAATGCTAGAGCATTTGTTCTGACTGCAGAAGAAGCAAAGATGATTCCGGACGTAATAGCCGGTAAATTTTTAGTTAATGATGTTTTTGCTAAAGTATTATTTGGCTCTGGTGCAAACCAAAGTTTTATTAATACTTCATTTTGCAAATTACTCAATCAACCATTAACTAAATTTCCACAAGAATGTCGAGTAGAGACAGCAAATGGAGAAACCATTAAGATTTCTGAAATCTTGCAGGGAGCAAGAATAGATATTCTAAACCATAAGTTTATTGCAAACCTTTACCCAATGAATCTAGCAGGATTTGATATTGTATTAGGAATGGATTGGTTAATAGCCAATAAAGCCAGTATTTTGTGTGATCAAAAGTCAATTCAAGTAAATTCACCAAAGGGGTGAAAATATCATAATTAAAGGAAATAAAACCTCTAGATCCACCAAATTCATCTATGTGATGAAAACAGCAAGCTACATAAGAAAAGGATCATTAGTGTATTTTATTTCTATAATCACTAACACTAAAGGAAAGGAATTAAAAGATATCCCTGTAGTATCTCAGTTTTCAGATGTATTTCCAGAAGAATTACCAGGACAACCTCCAGACAGAGAAGTTGAATTCAGAATCCATTTAATACCAAGGACAGCACCAATTGCCAAAGCACCTTACCGTTTGGCACCTGCAGAAATGCAAGAACTGAAGAAACAATTAGACAAACTATTAGAGAAAGGATTCATACAGCCAAGTTCATCACCTTGGGGAGCGCCAATCTTATTCGTTAAAAAGAAGGATCGATCAATGCGTATGTGCATTGATTACCGTGAATTGAACAAGGTCACGATTAGGAATCGATATCCATTACCAAGAATAGATGATCTGTTTGATCAGTTGCAAGGAGCACGATTTTTCTCAAAAATCGATTTAAGGTCAGGATATCATCAATTAAAAGTACTAGAAAAGGACATTCCTAAAACCGCCTTCAGAACAACGTATGGTCATTATGAATTTACTGTCATGCCATTTGGTTTAACCAATGCCCCAGCTGCATTCATGGACATGATGAACCGAATATGTAAACCATATTTGGATAAATTCATAATTTTCTTTATAGATGATACTCTCATTTACTCTAAGAGTAAAGAGGAACATGCAAAGCATTTGCACGCACTTCTAAGTTTATTAAGAAAGGAAAAGCTTTATGCTAAGTTTTCAAAGTGCGAATTTTGGTTAGAACATGTACAATTTCTCGAACACCTAGTGAATCATGAAGGAATTCATGTAGATCCTACCAAAATCGAGGCAATTACTAAGTGGAAAACCCCTGAGTCACCAACAGAGGTTAGAAGTTTCTTAGGAGTAGCTGGTTATTATAGAAGATTTATTCAAGATTTTTCTAGAATAGCCATTCCCTTAACTAAGCTAACCTGTAAATCCGTTAAGTTTGAATGGGGACCAAAACAAGAAGAAGCCTTTAGAACCCTTAAGCAAGGATTAACCCATACACCTATACTAGCATTACCAGAAGGAACTGAAGATTTGGTAATTTATTGTGACGCTTCTAAATTAGGTTATGGATGTGTGTTGATGCAACGCCAAAAGGTTATAGCTTATGCATCCAGACAGCTTAAGAATCATGAAGAGAATTATTCAACTCATGATTTAGAATTAGGAGCTATAATTTTTTCTCTTAAGATTTGGAGACATTACCTATACGGTAGTAAGTTTACTGTTTTCACTGATCATAAGAGTTTAAGATATATCTTTGGGCAAAAGAAATTGAATATGAGACAAAGACGCTGGATGGAAATGCTTAGTGATTATGATTGTGATATCCAGTATCATGCAGGAAAGGCAAATGTAGTTGCTGATGCTTTAAGCCGAAAGTATCATGAAAAGCCAAAAAGGATACGTTCTTTTAAATAAAATCTACAAGTAGATTTAAATCAGCAGATTAGAAAAGCACAAGAATCAGTAATCAAGGATGATACTGAAAAATTAAAAGGAATGATTAAGGAACTAGAACAAGGAAAAGATGGAATTTGGAGATTCCATAAGAAGAGAATGCGGATACCTAAATTAGGAAACCTACGCCACGTTATATTAGAAGAAGCCCACAAGTCTAAGTATACGATGCATCCTGGAAGTGATAAGACGTATCAGGATTTAAGGAAAATTTCTGGTGGATAGGAATGAAAAAGGATATAGCAGCTTATGTTGCAAAATGTTTAACCTATTCACAAGTCAAAGTTGATCATCAGAAACCTTCAGGTTTATTACAACAATTAGAAATGCCAGTTTGGAAATGGGAATTGATAACAATGGATTTTGTTACTAAATTACCCAAAACAAGAAAAGGTAATGATACAATCTGAGTGATTGTAGACAGACTAACCAAGTCAGCTCATTTCCTACCAATGAAGGAAATTTTCAGTATGGAACAATTAGCTAGATTATATGTAAATGAAATAGTTTCATTACATGGTATTCCTTTATCAATTGTTTCTGACAGAGATAGTCGTTTTACCTCTCATTTTTGGACAAGTTTCCAAAAAGAAATGGGAACCAAGTTGAATCTAAGCACAGCCTATCATCCTCAAAAGGATGGACAAAGCGAAAGGACAATTCAGACAATGGAGGATATGCTTAGAGCTTGTGTAATTGATTTCGGAGGTAATTGGGACGATCACTTACCATTGATAGAATTTTCTGATAATAACAATTATAACACAAGTATCAATGCTGCACCATTCGAAGCACTTTATGGACGAAAGTGCCGAACCCCAGTCTGTTGGGCAGAAATTGGAGAAAAACAACTATTTGGACCTGAGATAGTACAAGAAACAACAGACAAAATTATTCAAGTCAAGGAACGACTAAAAGCAGCACGTGATAGACAAAAGAGTTATGCTGATAACAGGCGAAAGCCGTTGGAATTTCAGGTAGGTGATAAGGTGTTATTAAAAGTCTCTCCTTGAAAAGGAGTAGTAAGATTCATCAAAAGGGGAAAGCTAAGTCCCAGGTGTGTTGGACCTTTTGAAATTATTAGAAGAATAGGACCTGTAGCCTATCAGCTACAACTGCCAGAGGAAATGGCAGGAATACATGATGTATTTCATGTATCTAATCTCAAGAAATGCTTAGCTGATGAATCATTAGTTGTGCCTCTTAAGGATATAGAAGTAAATGAGTAATTAAAGTTTGTAGAAAGACCTCTACAAATTGAGGACATGAAAGTCAAGAAACTCAGGCACAAGAGATTAGTTCTGGTCAATGTGAAGTGGGACTCCAAAAGAGGACCAGAATATACATGGGAACTTGAATCAGAAATGCAAAGGAAATATCCACACTTGTTCCAGTAGACCTCGAGGACGAGTTCTAAAACAAGTTGGGCAGGATATAACAACCCTGCTAAATATCTTTCCGACACCCTAATATATTTTAAAATGCCCCTATATGTCTTAAAATACACCCCGTATATGAAAACCGAGCCAAAAATATGAAATGTCATTAAAAATAAAATGAAAACAAAATTTTATAAGCTTTCGCGGGGCGCGTAGCCTTCGGCTACTGCCTACGCGGGCCGCGAGCGGGCAAAAAACGAGGCCTCACCCTGTGGTGACACGTGTCAACACGTGTTGAACCTAGTTCATGACCCGGATCAGGTACAACCTAGACCCCCCTACGACGCGGGCCGCGTAAGCTTATGCTTACCTTTACGCGGGCCGCGAGGGAACCAGATTTCAGCCCTATATAAGAAGGCATCAGGGCTTCAGCAAAACTCGTTCAATTCTTTTCTGTATCATGAAATTCTCACATAGTAGGCATAATCTTCGAGTATAATACCCCCTAATTAGCGAGGTTCTGCTCCGCTGTAAGTATTATAATCCCAGTTTCGTATTAGATATGCTGCCCGATTGATCCAGGGTTCCGTAACGACTGTCGTGATTCTGTCCGACGTAGTTGTTGGAATACCGTCTCGGGGAGGGTATCGTTAATATAATTAAAGGGTTATTATACTAACATGTATACATTTGTGTAAATTTTAGATTAACACCAGGAAACCCTTAAACGAAGTCTAAGATAGCAATGTGAGTTTATCCTCTTTTTGTAACTGCTTTTTATAATCTATTTTTACAAAACCTTAAATGTTTTATTGTGATTAAGCAGTGATTGAGTCTTTGTAGTTCTTCAATTACTGCCGGTATGTTGGGGTTTTGTATACAAAATGTGGAACACGTTACAATTGGACAACGAGTTAGCCAATGTGTAATATGACCCACCAGTCAGGATTGACAGTACTGAATGAGTAATTGTGTAGAAATAAACATTGTGATTGCTCTCAATACTGTGTTAATTGATAAACTCTTCTTGATTAAATTGGGATTCACTCACCAGTATTTCCCACTAACAAATGTTTTTAAAACGTGTTTCAGGTAACACAATGTGAAAGCCAATTAGGAAAAAGCCAGCTCGAGAGCACTGACAGCTTGGAAACAATGTGGCTATAAAAGTTACCTAAAAGACGGTGTTTTAAATTCAATAAAATAGGGTTTATCCCTATAAACATGTTATAATAAGAAACTTGGGTTTTACCCATGTGTTTATTAATATAAAATATGGTGGTTTTACTCTGATAAACATTTCCTAACTACGGTCCTGATGTAATTTCCGCTGCCAAATTAATAAATGATACCACCACAACGAATGTTCGCGTTCGCCCGTTCCCGGGACAGATAAGGGATCGCGGGTTGCGACAGAAGGTGGTATCAGAGCTAAGCCACTGATTCAGCCACAGAAGTGTTCTGCTGACATCAATATATTATCTAAATTGTTAGGAAATAAATTATGAAAAGATGTGCATATCTGTATTTTTTTGTTATTTGTTAGTTTACAGTATGAGTGATCAAGGACCCTCAGACGTGTATCGTCAGTTGTCCGATTCACCTAAGAGTGAAGGTACTTCTTCCCAGCCTGCCCTCTTTGGGTATTCAGCTGATCAGGAAGAAAGGATGTTTACCTTTAAAGCTCAGTCTGAAGAGCCATTCCCTCAGAAAAAGAGAGGATGGTTCAGTAAGGGAGCATTTGAGCGTAGGAAAAGAATGCGAAAGTTGCAACAACAAAGAGTTCTAGCAGCCGCTAAGCGAGAGTCAGATGCCCATACATAGGATATGCTTAATAGGAGCTTAGCCAATTTCCATATCCTTGCAACAACTGCTGCCGACCCAAGTCTGGAACAACTAGTAGCCCCACAACCCTTACCTTTAATTCCCACTCAGCCGATGGAGGTAGAAATGCATGATTTCAACCCTGAGGAAATACCTAGGATACCAGTCCCTAATCCCTTAGACCCAAATTATGATCCATGGTTCGATGATCTTAGGGATTATGTGTCACGCTACCACTTAAACAAAGAAACCTTGCCAAACTTAGCAGCCTATCCAGGTCTAGACCCTCTAGATCCCTACTATGACAACGATGAATATATTAGGGAGATTTTAGAGAATCCATACCCTCAGGAGAATCCCATGCCACAGTACCCAGATCCAGTACCCGCACCTGCACCCCCAATGAGTGCAGAAAATGTGCAAGAACTCAGGACATTCGGTGAGGAGATCTTAGAAAGTAGTGAGAGGATGAGGCAGGTAGGAGAGCGACTCGTCTGGAAGTACGACGAGCGCAATATGGATTACTAGATGAATCCAGATCAGTGAGGAGGATGGTGAAGTTGGTAATAATAATAATATATATATGTGTAATAATAATAATAATAATAATAATAATAATAATAATAATAATAATAAATCTATCGTAGTATAGACCACTTCATGGTTAACGATGCATAGTAGTGATGTAATTTTTAATTCCAGTATTAGTGTGTATTTGACGCATACTATAATAGAAAGAGTAAAGTCGCAATGCTCGACGCTTTTGACGAATATGTGTATTGTGTGGTTATTGCCGAAATTACTAATTATTCTGTGATAATAATTGGCAAATGTTTAAAATTCAGATGGCCGATCGAGTGAATCAAGAGAATCTGGATAATAACCCGGAAAACCAGAATGATAATCTGAATAATGATAATCTGAATCATGATAACAATGGAAACCAAGTGGACAACAGTGCTATCCAACACATAGTGGCACAAGGAATAATAGATGCAATGCCATTCATTATCCAAAATGTTAGAGAAGCCGATAACAAGAGTAAACATAGTAGTAAACGACCAACTGAACCTGAAAACAGCGTGAACAATGGACCTATACTTCAAGTGCCCAATTCCAAAAGGAGAAGGACCATGTCTTATGGTTGTTCTTATAAAGAATTCTGGTCTTGTAAACCAATGGAATTCTCGGGCAATGAAAGGGCCATTGCAACTCTACGTTGGATAGAAAAGATTGAGGCAGTCTTAAGAATAAGCAAGTGTGCAGAAGAAGATAACATAATGTTTGCTTCTAATCTGTTTAAGAATTCAGCCTTAGAATGGTGGAATACTATCCTCTAGTCAAGGGGAAGTGATAGAACTTACAATATGGAATGGGAAGAATTTAAGGATAAGGTAGAAAGGAAATTCTGCCCACCCAATGAGAAGGAACAGATAGCAAATAAATTTCTAAATCTTAGGATGAATGGAGTTGATAGTAAGGGGTACACTAAGTTATTCTTTGAATATGCTAGAATAGTGCCAACCCTTGCTTCACCTGAACCAGTCTTAATCTCCCGTTATATCTGGGGATTAATTGGAGAGATCAGACATGTAGTCAAGGCAGCTAGACCTCAAACCATAGAAGAAGCTGTAGAACTAGCAAACACATTGACTGATGAGTTAGTTCGAACATGAGAAGAGGATCAAAGAAGGAACCTAACCCAGAAGCTTACACAAGAATTTTGTTCTGGAAATTCTAATCATGGAGAAAATGTAGGCTCTACCTCTGCACCCTACTGTAAGATTGCAAAAGGAAGCATTCAGGAAGATGCTCCATATACTGTAGCTTCTGCAAAATATCGGGACACAAGGAGGAAGATTGCAGGAAAAAGAATAGCAACATAATATGCTACAACTGTGGAGAACAAGGCCACATCAAGCCAAACTGTCCAAAATTAGCTCCAACCATAAACAACAAGAACACCAAAAATGCTAGAGCATTTGTTCTGACTGCAGAAGAAGCAAAGATGATTCTGGACGTAATAGCCGGTAAATTTTTAGTTAATGATGTTTTTGCTAAAATATTATTTGACTCTGGTGCAAACCAAAGTTTTATTAATACTTCATTTTGCAAATTACTCAATCAACCATTAACTAAACTTCCACAAGAATGTCTAGTAGAAACAGCAAATGGAGAAACCATTAAGATTTCTGAAATCTTGCAGGGAGCAAGAATAGATATTCTAAACCATAAGTTTATTGCAAACCTTTACCCAATGTATCTGGCAGGATTTGATATTGTATTAGGAATGGATTGGTTAATAGCCAATAAAGCCAGTATTTTGTGTGATCAAAAGTCAATTCAAGTAAATTCACCAAGGGGTGAAAAGATCACAATTAAAGGAAATAAAACCTCTAGATCCACCAAATTCATCTCTGTGATGAAAACTGCAAGTTACATAAGAAAAGGATCATTAGTGTATTTGATTTCTATAATCACTAACACAAAAGAAAAGGAATTAAAAGATATCCCCGTAGCATCTCAGTTTTCAGATGTATTTCCAGAAGAATTACCAGGACAACCTCCAGACAGAGAAGTTGAATTCAGAATCCATTTAATACTAAGGACAGCACCAATTGCCAAAGCACCTTACCGTTTGGCACCTGCAGAAATGCAAGAACTGAAGAAACAATTAGACGAACTATTAGAGAAAGGATTCATACAGCCAAGTTCATCACCTTGGGGAGCGCCAATCTTATTCGTTAAAAAGAAAGACGGATCAATGCGTATGTGCATTGATTACCGTGAATTGAACAAGGTCACGATTAAGAATCGGTATCCATTACCAAGAATAGATGATCTGTTTGATCAGTTGCAAGGAGCACGATTTTTCTCAAAAATCGATTTAAGGTCAGGATATCATCAATTAAAAGTACAGGAAGAGGACATTCCTAAAACCGCATTCAGAACAAGGTATGGTCATTATGAATTTACTGTCATGCCATTTGGTTTAACCAATGCCCCAGCTACATTCATGGACATGAGGAACCGAATATGCAAACCATATTTGGATAAATTCATAATTGTCTTTATAGATGATATTCTCATTTACTCTAAGTGTAAAGAGGAACATGCAAAGCATTTGCACGCACTTCTAAGTTTATTAAGAAAGGAAAAGCTTTATGCTAAGTTTTCAAAGTGCGAGTTTTGGTTAGAACAGGTACAATTTCTCAGACACCTAGTCAATCATGAAGGAATTCATGTAGATCCTACCAAAATCAAGGGAATTACTAAGTGGAAAACCCCTGCGTCACCAACATAGGTTAGAAGTTTCTTAGGACTAGCTGGTTATTATAGAAGATTTATTCAAGATTTTTATAGAATAGCCATTCCCTTAACTAAGCTAACCTGTAAATCTGTTAAGTTTGAATGGGGACCAAAACAAGAAGAAGCCTTTAGAACCCTTAAGCAAGGATTAACCCATACACCTATACTAGCATTACCAGAAGAAACTGAAGATTTTGTAATTTATTGTGACGCTTCTAAATTAGGGAATGGATGTGTGTTAATGCAACGCCAAAAGGTTATAGCTTATGCATCCAGAAAACTTAAGAATCATGAAGAGAATTATTCAACTCATGATTTAGAATTAGGAGCTATAATTTTTGCTCTTAAGATTTGGAGACATTACCTATACGGTAGTAAGTTTACTGTTTTCACTGATCATAAGAGTTTAAGATATATCTTTGGGAAAAAGGAATTGAATATGAGATAAAGACGCTGGATGGAAATGCTTAGTGATTATGATTGTGATATCCAGTATCATGCAGGAAAGGAAAATGTAGTTGCTGATGCTTTAAGCCGAAAGTATCATGAAAACCCAAAAAGGATACGTTCTTTTAAATTAAATCTACAAGTAGATTTAAATCAGCAGATTAGAAAAGCACAAGAATCAGTAATCAATGATGATACTGAAAAATTAAAAGGAATGATTAAGGAACTAGAACAAGGAACAGATGGAATTTGGAGATTCCATAAGAAGAGAATGTGGATACCTAAATTAGGAAACCTACGCCACCTTATATTAGAAGAAGCCCATAAGTCTAAGTATACGATGCATCCTGGAAGTGATAAGATGTATCAGGATTTAAGGAAAATTTTCTGGTGGATAGGAATGAAAAAGGATATAGCAGCTTATGTTGCAAAATGTTTAACCTGTTCACAAGTCAAAGCTGATCATCAGAAACCTTCAGGTTTATTACAACAATTAGAAATGCCAGTTTGGAAATGGGAATTGATAACAATGGATTTTGTTACTAAATTACCCAAAACAAGAAAAGGTAATGATACAATCTGGGTGATTGTAGACAGACTAACCAAGTCAGCTCATTTCCTACCAATGAAGGAAATTTTCAGTATGGAACAATTAGCTAGATTATATGTAAATGAAATAGTTTCATTACATGGTATTCCTTTATCAATTGTTTCTGACAGAGATAGTTGTTTTACCTATCATTTTTGGACAAGTTTCCAAAAAGCAATGGGAACCAAGTTGAATCTAAGCACATCCTATCATCCTCAAACGGATGGACAAAGAGAAAGGACAATTCAGACAATGGAGGACATCCTTAGAGCTTGTGTAATTGATTTCGGAGGTAATTGGGACGATCACTTACCATTGATAGAATTTTCTAATAATAACAGTTATCACACAAGTATCAATGTTGCACCATTCGAAGCACTTTATGGACGAAAGTGCCGAACCCCAGTCTGTTGGGCAGAAATTGGAGAAAAGCAACTATCTGGACCTGAGATAGTATAAGAAACAACAGACAAAATTATTCAAGTCAAGGAACGACTAAAAGCAGCACGTGATAGACAAAAGAGTTATGCTGATAACAGGCGAAAGCCGTTGGAATTTCAGGTAGGTGATAAGGTGTTATTAAAAGTCTCTCCTTGGAAAGGAGTAGTAAGATTCATCAAAAGGGGAAAGCTAAGTCCTAGGTATGTTGGACCTTTTGAAATTATTAGAAGAATAGGACATGTAGCCTATCAGCTACAACTGCCAGAGGAAATGGCAGGAATACATGATGTATTTCATGTATCTAATCTCAAGAAATGCTTAGCTGATGAATCATTAGTTGTGCCTCTTAAGGATATAGAGATAAAAGAGTAATTAAAGTTTGTAGAAAGACCTCTACAAATTGAGGACAGGAAAGTCAAGAATCTCAAGCACAAGAGATTAGTTCTGGTCAAAGTGAAGTGGGACTCCAAAAGAGGACCAGAATATACATTGGAGCTTGAATCAGAAATGCAAAGAAAATATACACACTTGTTCCAGTAGACCTCGAGGACGAGTTCTAAAACAAGGTGGGGAGGATATAACAACCCTCCTAAATATTTTTCCAACACCCTAATATATTTTAAAATACCCATATATATCTTAAAATACACCCCGTATATGAAAACCGAACCCAAAAAATGAAATGTCATTAAAAATAAAATAAAAACAAAATTTTATAAGTTGTCGCGTGGCACGTAGCCTTCGGCTACTGCCTACGCGGACCGCGAGCGGGCAACAAACGAGGCCTCACCCTGTGGTGACACGTGTTAACACGTGTTGAACCTAGTTTGTGACCCGGATCAGCTACAGCCTAGACCCCCTACGACGCGGGCCGTGTAAGCTTATGCTTACCTTTATGCGGGCCGCGAGGGAACCAGATTTCAGCCCTATATAAGAAGGCATCAGGCCTTCAGCAAAACTCGTTCAATTCTTTTCTGTATCACGAAATTCTCACATAGTAGGCATAATCTTCGAGTATAATACCCCCTAATTAGCGAGGTTCTGCTCCGCTGTAAGTATTATAATCCCAGTTTCGTATTAGATATGCTGCCCGATTGATCCAGGGTTCCGTAACGACTGTCGTGATTCTGTCCGACGTAGTTGTTGGAATACCGTCTCGGGGAGGGTATCGTTAATATAATTAAAGGGTTATTATACTAACATGTATACATTTGTGTAAATTTTAGATTAACACCAGGAAACCCTTAAACGAAGTCTAAGATAGCAATGTGAGTTTATCCTCTTTTTGTAACTGCTTTTTATAATCTATTTTTACAAAACCTTAAATGTTTTATTGTGATTAAGCAGTGATTGAGTCTTTGTAGTTCTTCAATTACTGCCGGTATGTTGGGGTTTTGTATACAAAATGTGGAACACGTTACAATTGGACAACGAGTTAGCCAATGTGTAATATGACCCACTAGTCAGGATTGACAGTACTGAATGAGTAATTGTGTAGAAATAAACATTGTGATCGCTCTCAATACTGTGTTAATTGATAAAACTCTTCTTGATTAAATTGGGATTCACTCACCAGTATTTCCCACTGACAAATGTTTTTAAAACGCGTTTCAGGTAACAAAATGTGATAGCCAATTAGGAAAAAGCCAGCTCGAGAGCACTGACGGCTTGGAAAAAATGTGGCTATAAAAGTTACCTAAAAGACGATGTTTTAAATTCAATAAAATAGGGTTTATCCCTATAAACATGTTGTAATAAGAAACTTGGGTTTTACCCATGTGTTTATTAATATAAAATATGGTGGTTTTACTCTGATAAACATTTCCTAACTACGGTCCTGATGTAATTTCCGCTGCCAAATTAATAAATGATACCACCACAACGAATGTTCACGTACGCCCGTTCCCGGGACAGATAAGGGATCGGGGGTTGCGACACCATCCGTTCCATTCCATCCCATTTGATAAGATGAACATGTAACGCCCTGCTTCTTCATACTTTCCATAATTAGAAATTCTTGCTTGTATTTCTATTTTTGGAAACTTTGTGTTCTTGTAATCGTTCTTTCTTTGTAACTGTTGTAAAATCCGAGACTTGGATCATAAATAAAACTTGTATTTTGTTAAATTCATGTTATACATACTTTATAGATGCTCATACGTTCAATTTTATGAAACAATTGATGCTTATTCATAATTCTTGGAAACTATGTGCTAAACTTGTAAATACATGAAACTTGTGCATAAAACGTATTACGAACGTATACGATACTTAAATATGACCATCATACGCTTAATTATATTAGGTTTATGTTCTCCATACTTAAATTTATCTTAAACTATGCTTTTATGGCAAAAATAGTCCTTAAAACACCTAAAAAGCCCTAAATTGCAAAGTTGAGGGGCCAAAGTGTAATAAAATGAAACTTCAGCCCACCCCTTGATGCTGGCCGCGTAGACTTAGCCCTGGGGCTATGCTGGCCGTGAGAGACCTCCCAGGTCAGACCCCTCATTTCACTTCACGAATTTGAGAGGGATTTGAGTTGTTTTGAGTTTAAACCGGGCTTTGGGCATTAAATACTCATCTAACCCAACCCTAATCACTTCCTTATAAATACCATGTGCCTCCCAAGCCATTTGCACTTTAGAAACACTCTCACAACTCTCTCAATCACTCAAAAACGTTGCTGCAAGTTCAGGTTCGGACAGAAGTATCAAGCTCCACTAAAGTGAGCATAACTTCTTCATTTCTTGTCCGTTTGAGCTCATTCTTTTTCCAGAACACTTGGATCGACCTTAGCTTTGATTCCATGGGTATTTCACAGTGAATAAGTCCCTGGAACTCTGGAAAATAGGCTCTAAAGTTCACTGTATGAATCTGATTTCATTTATCTTTACTATTACTTGCTTAAACTTGAGTTTAACTCACTCAAACCCACGTCCTTATGCGCATAACCACTTGTATGGTTAGTGGGGCTTAAAAACGGGGCTGAGACATACAAAATCAGAGGTTAAACCTCATATACTTTATGTTTTATTTAGGGTTTTTAACCCACAAGTGATGTTCAAACTTCAAGCTTGATGAAGGTGTGATTATGGACTATCTTGGGTTGTCCAACATAAAATCCCCACATTACTTGATGATTTCTCATAGTATAGTTGTTTGTATTCTTGTATTATTCATAGTTCATGAGCCTCCTTGTATGTTTTTACATCAAGTGTAGTGGTGAACCATAAGAGATACCTAAAGGGAAGCTTGTTCTTCCTACATCCTACATGATTTCCATGATACTTAGAGGTACCTAAATGAAGATATAATCTTCTACCTCATGCTTGACATATTGGACATCATGATATATATATATATATATATAAATAATACTCATATGTACATAATATTCAATATTCGGACCTTGATGGTGAACTCGTGTTCATTCGTCAAAGTGTTGGAATAACATCATCTAAGACATAAGACTTGTACGATTCTAATGAGTATACCACTCATGAAAACATTAACCCTTGAGGTTTCATAGTGTCAAAACAAGTACTTTATGTTCAAGGATGATTACTTTCGTATACATATGTTCTTGTGATTTAAATTCCAAAATCCCTAATCTACCGTTAATCTCCGAAACTCTTACACTTCGTTTCTTCGTGTAGAAGGACTTGGTGTTCCAGCCTCCTAATCAACCAACTCACTCGCGGGATTACCAAGTAGAAGACTTGCAAAACCGTGAGTATACTCACAACCCCCTTTTTATGTTTACCACTTTTGGGGGTGTAACATGTTACATTATTAAATCACACTTAAACTTATTCTTTATGCAATGCACGAAAACAATCCTTATACATGAATACTATGTTGTTATACTTGATGCTTATACGTGGACCATACTTATGTGATGTACTATAGTCATTAGCTTTATACGAGCCTCCATTTGACATGTATAGCGCTATAGGAGTAACGCACCGCCCGTAGACTAGTGGTCATGTTGAATTATATCTTTTTGTGTAAACAGATGGTTGACTAGAAATATCGCATGCCATGTTATGTAGATCTTGTATAAACTAAGTTGCCATGTGGATTCGTTTTAAACTTTTGTACTTATACTTATTCTTAAACTTGTATACTCGCCTTTGCTTTTGCATTGAATTGTATTTTAAACATGTTACAGGTTGATGATTGATGATGCTATGAAAATGGATAGCAAAGATTGCCTAGATACTCACTTAGACGTTTAGGTTTAAAGTGTTGTATCAATTTTGTTATTTTTATGTTTGAACAATGTTGTTATTTGAATTCCTTGTAATGTTTGACAATTTCTCTATGAAATGAAATCGGTTGAATTAAATATTGTCACAAGTAGTGTTATGAAGTCTCTTGCAATCTCGAACTAGTCCCACTCCGATGATTCCGCCATTGGTTGGGGTGTGACAGATTGGTATCAGAGCCATAACTATAGGGAATTAGGTAGAATTGCCATGTTCGACCTAGTCTATAGTAGGAACCATATTTTTGACTATTCTTGATACTTGCTTAAAATGTTATTCTTCCTACTTTGCTTCTTTCTCTTCATTTTGGTCTTAATATTTACATAATATCTTTCCTAAGATGTTTTACACAAATACACTTGAAGACTTGAAGACACTCTTTATACAAAAGAGACGAGTTTACCAAAATAGGCGTGAAACCCACAATTTGGTGAACGACTCTCATTCCGCTTATTCTTATTTTTGCACGAAATTTGGCCATTTAGCTAGGAGTGAAATCCGCATCTAAATGGTAAATTTCCAATTCAAACTCTAGTGGACCCTCGTCGAAATGTCGAAATTTTATTTTGACCCGACGAGTACCAACCACATTAGGGTACGAAATCGTCAAGTTAGGGGTGAAACCCGCACCTTGTCGATTAAGTCCCATTCCTCGATTTTCAATCTCGCCAAAGTTTCGATTGTTTCAATCGATTAGAGACGTGTAGTAACTGGAAGGGTAAGATACCGTTAATCGCTTCTCGACGAGAGTATCTTACCTATAGGCCAAAGCACGTTTCTCTAATTTGAAAGGACCTTCAATTCACTTTGGAATAGTCGACGTTTCTCTACCCGAAACAATCCTATGTTTTATGAGCCTCTCTTTTATGTGATTCAATTTATATGTGATTTTATACTTGTTACCTCATTCGTTTCAAAACCGCTACACAATTCGCATGTCTCGCGCAATCAAAACAATAATAATCCTCGTGAACAAACTAAATTTATACTCTTTATACGCATTCTTATGTGTTTATACTTGTGACTACGTGTTGAAATCTTACACTTGTTTGAATTATACGTGATACATGATGCATACATGCTTATACATGCAAAACTTATTTTCAATTTATGATCGAGTCTCATCCGTTCCGTCTCTTTAAATTCTTAGATGTCGTCCAACGCCGTGTCGAAGAAATTGACAAAGAAAAACAAGAAGGAATCCACCTCCGACTCCAAGTCAAAGAAGGGTTCGACCTCCAACGCTAACTCTGAATCCATGTCGAAAAAGGATTGTATGAAATTCGTGGCCAAGCAAATGGCCAAGGTAATACCCGACATTGTGAGCAAGCTTCAACCTAACCCCGACTCTCCACATGGTTCTGTGGATTCAAAGGTGGAAACACCCAAATCGACCTTCCAATTCAAGCAATTCATGGCTTGTAGACCCTTAGAGTTTACTGGAAAAAATGGTGCTACCGCTATGATGAATTGGTTTGACGCAATCGAGCTTACTTTCCTGCAAAGTGGCTGCCCTGATGAACTAAGAACCTTGAACGCAACTAGGGTGTTCCGTGAAAAGGCACTCGAATGGTGGACAACAGAACGCAACAAGAGGGGAAACGATGTTGCGCATGCTATGCCTTGGGACGAACTCAAGCAGCTTATGAAAGACCACTTCTGTCCTCCTCACGAACTCCAAAAGTTGGAGAACGAATTTTGGAACCTTACTCAGAAGGGGAGTGACATGGATGGTCTGATTACGCGCTTTAAACAACTCAGTGTCCTCTGTCCTGGACAAGTCGTCACCGTCCCCAAGACCATAGCCAAATTCATCCGTTGTGTTACACCTTCCCTGACAAACCACCTTGCCTCTGCTAACCCTAAAACCATAGAGGAAGCCTACACCATAGCCACCGAACTCAACAACTGCGTTCTTCATGGAACCTATGACAAGGTTTCGACGAAGAGTGTGCATCAAGCTGTCACCGATACCACCGATACTACCACCATTGTTGAGCCATCATCCTCCCAATCCAAGAAGAACAAAGGCAAGAAGCGGAAGGCGTCAAGCCAGAATTATGCGGTCGTCACTCTGCCAAACCCACAACCCTTACAAGTTGTAGCCGCCGTTGCACCTACAAACACTGAACCACCGAGACAAGGCTACGTTGGATCTCATCCCAAATGTACTACCTGTTTGTTTCATCATCCTACCCACGTACCCTACCGCAAATGCGCCAACTGTCAGAGGTATGGTCATTTTGCTAACCGATGTCAAACATCCCTCAAGCCCAAAACAACCAGAACCAAGCTATCGTTGCAAACCATGTCCCTAACCAGGCTCAACCTCAAGCTGCTCCTGTGCGAGCATGCTTCAAGTGTGGTGATCTCAATCATCTCGCCAACGTGTGTCCTCAGCGCTATTAGCCTCAACAACAGCAGCAACAGCAACCACCACCACAACAACAACAACAAGCTCAACAACCTGCTAGAGGCCGAGCTTTTGTCATCACTGCCGCTCAGTCTCAGAATGCCAACGATGTCATTACTGGTACGTTCCTTGTGAACCATGTTTATGCTTCTTGTCTATTTGATACTGGCACCGATAGAAGTTTTGTTTCGTTAGAATTTGAACAATTGCTTAAGTGTAAACGCTCTAAGTTGCCAAAATCTTTCTTTGTCGAAGTCGCTGATGGTAAATCCGTCGCTGTCGATTCCGTCCTTTCCAATTGTTCCCTGATTCTTAACGACCATACGTTCTCAATCGATCTTATACCTATGAAAATGGGTAGCTTTGACATCATAGTAGGCATGGACTGGCTTAGGCGAGTTCATGCTGAAGTTGTTTGTTCTGAAAAGTTTATCCGTCTTCCCCTTCCAAACGGTGATTCTCTACATGTGTATGGCGAGAAACCTTCTCAAGGTCTCAAGCTTATGTCGTGTATCCAAGCGAACAAATGCTTACACAAGGGTACCTTCGCCTTTCTCGCCCATATTGTGGAAAAGAAGGACAAAGGCCCAAGCATAAGCGACGTTCCCGTCGTACGTGACTTTCCTGATGTGTTTCCCGACGATCTTCCTGGTCCGCCTCCTGCTCGTTCTGTCGACTTTCGCATCGATTTAGTGCCAGGCGCTATGCCCGTCGCTAAGTCTCCTTACCATTTAGCACCCTCTGAGATGCAAGAGCCCTCGAGTCAACTTCAAGAGCTTCTTGATAAAGGCTTTATCCGCCCTAGTACTTATCCTTGGGGCGCTCCCATTTTGTTCGTCAAAAAGAAAGATGGGTCATTCCGTATGTGTATTGACTATTGTGAGCTCAACAAGCTCACTGTTAAAAACCGATACCCTCTACCTCGCATAGATGACCTCTTCGATTAATTGCAAGGCGCTACCTGCTTTTCAAAAATCAATCTTCGTTCTGGGTACCATCAACTTCGAGTCCTTGAAGAAGATGTACCTAAAACCGCCTTTCGTACGCGTTATGGTCATTACGAGTTCGTGGTCATGCCCTTTGGTTTGACCAACGCACCTGCTGTTTTCATGGATATGATGAACCGCGTGTGCAAAGCGTACTTGGACCGTTTCGTGATCGTTTTCATCGACGATATTCTTATCTATTCCAAGATACAAGGGGAGCATGAGCGACACTTGCGTCTTATCCTTGAACTTCTTCGTACTGAACGTCTATAGCCAAATTCTCCAAGTGTGAATTTTGGTTAAAAGAGGTTCAATTCCTTGGTCATACTGTCAACGAACTTGGTATTCACGTTGACCCTGCTAAAATCGAAGCTGTGAAGAACTGGATCGCACCTAAATCTCTGTCTGAAATTCGTTCGTTTCTTGGTCTTGCTAGTTATTAACGTCGCTTTATCTCTAACTTCTCGAAGATCGCTGTTCCTTTGACTTCCTTGACTCAGAAAGAGAAACCTTTTGTTTGGGGTCCCGAACAAGAGGAATCTTTTCAAACACTCAAGGAGATGCTTTGTAGTGCTCCTATTCTCGCACATCCTGATGGTAACGACGACTTCATCGTATATTACGATGCTTCAAACCTTGGACATGGGTGTGTGCTTATGCAACGAGACAAGGTCATCACTTATGCGTCGAGACAACTCAAAATACATGAAAAGAACTATACTACTCATGACCTTGAACTTGGCGCAGTTGTTTTTGCATTGAAGATTTGGCGACACTACCTTTATGGTACTAAGTGTGTGGTCTTCACCGACCATAAGAGCCTTCAATATATCTTTGACCAAAAGGAACTGAACATGCGTCAACGTCGTTGGGTGGAACTGTTAAACGACTACGACTGCGAAATCAAGTACCATCCAGGTAAAGCGAATGTAGTTGCCGACGCTCTTAGTCGTAAAACTCATGTCAAGAGTGTCCGTTGTTTCCAACTCGTCCATGATCTTCAGAACCGCATACGTGACACTCAATATTCATCTGTTAACGAGGGTAACCTCTATGACGAGATGCGATGTGGTGCTGAAGAAAGCCTTGTAACCAAATCCGATGGTATTCAATACTATCTCGATCGAATCTGGATTCCTAATCGTGGTAACCTTTGAGAGTTTTTTTATGAAGGAGGCACATCACACGAAATATTCTATTCACCCTGGTGCCGACAAGATGTACCATGATATGCGTACATCCTATTGGTGGCCTGGAATGAAGAAGGATATAGCCACTTTCGTCTCGAAATGTCTCACATGTTCAAAAGTGAAAGCTGAACATCAACGTCCCTCTGGCTTGCTCAAACAACCAGAAATTCCTGTCTGGAAATGGGAGAACATTGCCATGGATTTTATCACTAAACTTCCGTGTACTTCATCTGGTCATGACAGTATTTGGGTGATCGTTGATCGATTGACCAAATCAGCTCACTTTCTTCCCATTTGTGAAGATTTCTAAGTCGAGAAGTTGGCTAGAATCTACACTGATGAGATCATTTGTCGTCATGGTATCCCCATTGACATCATTTCCGATCGTGATGCTCGTTTTACATCTCGTCTTTGGCAAACCTTTCAATCCGCTATGGGTATTGTTCTTAACCTTAGCACCGCTTTCCATCCTCAGACAGACGGACAAACCGAGCATACTATCCAAACATTAGAGGATATGCTTCGTTCATGCATAATAGATTTTGTTGGCAACTGGGATTCACACTTGCCTTTGGTCGAATTCTCGTACAACAACAGTTATCATGCGAGTATTCAAATGGCACCTTTCGAAGCATTGTATGGTCGCAAATGCCGTTCGCCTATTTGTTGGTACGAGATTGGTGAAGTTCAAATCACTGGTCCCGAGCTCATACAAGAGAGGACGGACAAGATTTTACAGGTTCGAGACAACTTATTGAAAGCCAGGAGCTGACAAAAGAGTTACGCCGATAAGCATCGCAAACCTTTGGAATTTGAGACAGGTGACTTCATGCTTCTCAAGGTATCCCCTTGGAAGGGTGTGGTTTGATTTGGCAAGAAAGGGAAACTCGCACCTCGCTACGTTGGTCCTTTTAAGATCCTCGAAAGGATTGGCAAGGTTGCGTATAGACTGGACCTGCCTGAAGAACTCAACAATGTACACCCTGTCTTTCTTGTATCCAACTTGAAGAAGTGTCTAGCTGACGAAGGACTACAAGTTCCTCTCGAAGACTTACAAGTCAACGAAACACTTCACTTTAAGGAAAAACCGGTCGAAATCATGGACCGAGGAGTCAAGCAACTGAGGCGCAGTAGAATTCCTATCATCAAGGTCCGATGGGAAGGAAAACGTGGCGCTGAATTTACTTGGGAACTTGAGAGTGACATGAAGACCAAGTATCCACACCTATTCGATGTTGCATCTACCTAAATTTCGGGACGAAATTCCCTAAATGAGGGGAGACTGTAATGCCCTGCTTCTTCATACTTTCCATAATTAGAAAGTCTTGCTTGTATTTCTATTTTTGGAAACTTTGTGTTCTTGTAATCATTCTTTCTTTTGTTAAATTCATGTTATACATACTTTATACACACTCATACATTCAATTTCGTGAAACAATTGATGCTTATTCATAATTCTTGGAAACTATGTGCTAAACTTGTAAATACGTGAATCTTGTGCATAAAACGTATTATGAACGTATACGATACTTAAATATGACCTTCATACGCTTAATTATATTGGGTTTATGTTCTCCATACTTAAATTTATCTTAAACTATGCTTTTATGGCGAAAATAGTCCCTAAAACACCTAAAAAGCCCTAAATTGCAAAGTTGAGGGGCCAAAGTGTAATAAAATGAAACTTCAGCCCACACCTTGATGCTGGCTGCATAGCCTTAGCCCTGGGGCTACGCTGGCCGCGAGATACCTCCCAGGTCAGACCCCTCATTTCACTTCGCTAGCCCTGGCTGAGTTGTTTTGTGTTTAAACTGGGCTTTGGGCATTAAATACTCATCTAACCCAACCCTGATCACTTCCTTATAAATGCCAAGTGCCTCCCAAGCTATTTGCACTTTAGAAACACTCTCACAACTCTCTCAATCACTCAAAAACGTTACTGCAAGTTCAAGTTCGGACAGAAGTATCAAGCTCCACTAAAGTGAGCATAACTTCTTCATTTCTTGTCCGTTTGAGCTCATTCTTTTTCCAGAACACTTGGATCAACCTTAGCTTCGATTCCATGGGTATTTCACAGTGAATAAGTCCCTGGAATTTTGGCAAATAGGCTCCAAAGTTCACTGTTTGAATCTGATTACATTTATCTTTACTATTACTTGCTTAAACTTGAGTTTAACTCACTCAAACCCGCGTCCTTATGCGCATAACCACTTGTATGGTTAGTTGGGCTTAAAAATGGGGCTGAGACATACAAAATCAGAGGTTAAACCACATATACTTTCTGTTTTGTTTAGGTTTTTTAACCCACAAGTGATGTTCAAGCTTCAAGCTTGATGAAGGTGTGATTATGGATTAACTTGGGTTGTCCAACATAAAATCCCCACATTACCTGATGATTTTTCATAGTATAGTTGTTTGTATTCTTGTATTATTCATAGTTCATGACCCTCCTTGTATGTTTTTACATCAAGTGTAGTGGTGAACCATAAGAGGTACCTAAATGGAAGCTTGTTCTTCCTACCTCCTACATGATTTCCATGATACTTAGAGGTACCTAAATGAAGATATAGGGGCTGTTTGGTAGCCTCTGAATGGTCATTAAGAGGCTACCTCTTAATGGAACCATTAAGAATTTTACCAATGAGAATGTAGAAGAATGTGACATGTGAGGATTTATCATTCAGAGGTTACCTCTTAACCATTCAGACTTGAGGTTACCTCTTATTCATTCAGAGGTTTTAAACCATTAAGAGGTAGCATCTGAATGGTCATTAAGAGGCTACCAAACAACCCCATAATCTTCTACCTCATGCTTGACATATTGGACATAATGATATATATCAAAATAATACTTATATGTACGTAATATTCAATATTCGGACCTTGATGGTGAACTCGTGTTCATTCGTCAAAGTGTTGGAATAACATCATCTAAGACATAAGACTTGTATGATTCTAATGAGTATACCACTCATGAAAACATTAACCCTTGAGGTTTCATAGTGTCAAAACAAGTACTTTATGTTCAAGGATGATTACTTTCGTATACATATGTTCTTGTGATTTAAATTCCGAAATCCCTAATCTACCATTAATCTCCGAAACTCATACACTTCGTTTCTTCGTGTAGAAGGACTTGGTGTTCCAACCTCCTAATCAACCAACTCACTCGCGGGATTACCAAGTAGAAGACTTGCAAAACCGTGAGTATACTCGCAACCCCCTTTTTATGTTTACCACTTTTTGGGGTGTAACATGTTACATTATTAAATCACACTTAAACTTATTCTTTATGCAATGCACGAAAACAATCCTTATACATGAATATTATGTTGTTATACTTGATGCTTATACGTGGACCATACTTATGTGATGTACTATAGTCATTAGCTTTATACGAGCCCCCATTTGACATGTATAGCGCTATAGGAGTAACGCAGCGCCCGTAGACTAGTGGTTATGTTGAATTATACCATTTTGCGTAAACAGAGGGTTGACTAGAAATATCGCATGCCATGTTATGTAGATCTTGTATAAACTAAGTTGCCATGTGGATTCGTTTTAAACTTTTATACTTATACTTATTCTTAAACTTGTATACTCGCCTTTGCTTTTGCATTGAATTGTATTTTAAACATGTTACAGGTTGATGATTGATGATGCTATGAAAATGGATAGCAAAGATTGCCTAGATACTCACTTAGACGTTTAGGTTTAAAGTGTTGTATCAATTTTGTTATTTTTATGTTTGAACAATGTTGTTATTTGAATTCCTTGTAATGTTTGACAATTTATCTATGAAATGAAATCGGTTGAATTAAATATTGTCACAAGTAGTGTTATGAAGTCTCTTGCAATCTCGAACTAGTCCCATTCCGATGATTACGCCATTGGTTGGGGTGTGACAGAACAAGTGCCTAAAAAATACATTTTTTGATCGCAACGACGAGGAGAGTCTCCAGAAAAAATTTGGTGATTGAAATTTTTTTTGGGTTTTTAACGACCAAGCTGGGTTGTTCGGGGACACCGTCTAGGGCTTCAGTGAAAATATTTGAAGATGCGATCACGGATTGTGGAAATTAGTGGGGTAGTCATGATACTGGTGCAGAATGTTTATCTTCCAGGTTATCTGACTATTTATGGGCCAAAACGTAAAATCCGCAATGATGAAAAACTGACGTTTTGAGGAAAATTGTCATCTTTTCGGCATAGTCGTGTTTTTCACAGATAAAAGAGGACTGAATTGCTCAGTTTGAGGGGGGATTTAGTGATAGAGACGTCAGAATTTGCAAAAATGAGGGGGAATAAAATTTCAATGTCATATGTTGAAATTCCGGCATTTTTGAAATTTGTGACGCTGCAACAGTATTTGGGTGGTTCTGACTTCAGGATTGTCTGGATATGCATAGGATTTGGATTCGTAATTTCGTGATCATAGGAAGTTCAGACTCTACAGATCATGGTCAGATTGACGTCTTAGGGTTTAAGTCCCGGGTCTTCGTCAAGCCGGTCAGCAGGATTAGTATCAGGAGATGCAAACTGTATTGTGGATACATATAAGATATCACAGACGTGTGATAGTCTAAAGTGTCAGATTGGTTAATCTTCGAGCAGATGAATTGTTTTTCGGACTAATCGCTGGGAAATGATGATGTTTGTTGGTTAAGTTGCTGCCGGAACTAGCGGAGAAGACTATACATCTGTTATCGTGACTGAAAGAGGAAGAATGTGAGTCTGACCGTGAATGATTGTTTCTAAGATATGAATGTGTTACCAGATGGTTCATCCGATTGTCCGGGAATGTGAATCTGATCGTGGTTGAAAGCTTCCGAGATCAAGATGATCCGAGGTGTTGATATCTGATCATGGACGAAAGCATCGGAGATCGGAGAGTGATCGTGGATGATAGCTTCTGAGATCTAGATTATCCGAGGAGATGAATTAGATTGTAGACGAATGCTTCAAAGATCGGATTGCATTACCAGAGAACATCTAGTTTCCAATGAAGATTTGCTGATTGTGGAGATTACTGTTTATCCGGGTCTATCATTCTTGAAAAGGTGTTTCATGGTGCATAACGTTGATCACGGTGAACGGAATTTCAGATCTTCGGGGGTAATCACTGATTTGACAGTAATCAGTGAGGTAGTTTAAGTTTATATCAAATGTCGGTTTGAGTTTTTGTACATTCTTAGATCAAGCAGGCGGAATGCGAGATCCTGGTGGCTTAACTGTTACATCAAAAACCAAACGCGGATGTGGCTAACAGGAAACAAAGATAACTGCATTGATTAGTTTGAAGCTAGTGATTGTTCATGAAGGTTGCAGTCAACAAATCAGAGGAGGTCGGTAACCATGCTAACAAAGACTAACAAAGACCTGAAGATTCATTTCAGGGGGAATACACTATCAACAAAGCAAACCCGAATCATCAATCAAGGGGATTTCATTGTCAGAGAACAACATGCTTGATTGAAGTTGTAGAAAATTCAAACACGGCTCAAGGTTCTCAAAGTGTTAAAGACGATTCGACAGTGACAGCCGAGGGGGAATCTGTTGTTGCATATTTCGTACGTCTGCCACTGTGCGAATAGTTAGATAGAGCGTGTGTTGAATATTGTATAGAAGAGTGAGAAGTTGGACACGGTTTTGTAATTGTCAAAGTTCATCCGGTCGGATGACCATCCTGACGGATGACAATAGAATAGTCCAAACCCCTTTCGGTCGAATAGATTGTAAATTGTAATAGTTCATCCGGTCGGATGACCATCTGACCGAATGGACATTGAGTCATCCTGTAACAAATATAAATCCTTTTATTATAAATTCGACGTTGATATTAAATAAAATGAATTAACTAGGAATAAAAATAACCTAGTTAGATAGAAACCTTGCGGTAATAAGTTAGTGTGTTAGAAACACCTAAAAATAATAATCGAACGATAGTTGAGGGACCAAATTTGTAAAAATTGTAACCTGTAATATTAAAACAAAAAAATTACACCAAACACACACTTAGGTGTATGTGTTTGGTCGAATAGAACACATGGGGCGACCAGGAGAAATTCTCAAACCCTAGTTTGTGCAATTTCATCAAATTGAAGGCCTAAATCAGTTCCAAAACGAAATCCGAGCATAGAATAGTGATCTCCTCAGCGAAGGGATCACAAGGTATGCAAATTTAGTAGAAAATCTCTATCTAAATTTCTGGATGAACTTAGAAACTTCGAAATTTGTTGTTGCATGAATGTTATTTGGATGAAATAGGAATGATATTGTGTCTAGGAGTAAAACCCTAGTCAATCACATGTTGAAATCATGCTTATTTCTTGTGAATTCACAATCACCATTGAAGGTGATAAGTGGGTGTTGTAGGAACATGTTAAACACTAGAATTTTAATTGTTATTCTAGTGTAATTTGAGTTCTAGGAAGTAAATTCAGATGTTGTTAATGTGAAAATTGATGTGAACATGCTTAGTTGGTGTTAATCTTGTCTAAAAGACAAGTATTGAACTTGATGATAAATTGTGAGAAATTATGCCCTTAAGGTGTTTGTAAAAATGCCTAAAAGAAGGCTTAAAAACTGGAAATTTGAGCCAAAACGCATGTTTGTAAAATTATGGCGAACTATGCGTTATATATAAGAAAAGAGTTCTAAATGGTTTGCGGTTGAACTCTATAGGAAAGGAAACCGAAGCGTCAAGTGGACAAGCCGGTGGTGACGCGCGTTTAAAGGGTTTGCTTTGAAGGTATGTAACTTGTTCCGTACATTATGTAAATTCGATATTGAAATCATTCATAATTGTGTTTCAGAATAAAGGTTTGTATTAGTTGAAGTGACAATGTTCACTACTTGATTGAATAAGTTAAAACTAGATTAGGAAGAGTTTGGTAGTCATTAGAAATGGGGATTCCATAAATGAGCCAAACGGGTCGAATAATTGTGTAGTAAGTAGTAAAAGTGTGTTTTGAATAGCATTTGGTGATGACAGATCACAAGAGCGTGATACCATGGATTTGGTAATGAAACGCCGGTGATCATAAGCCCCGGATATTGGGTAAATACGCCTTGCGGTCATAAAATGTGTTAGTGGTTGAATTAGTGCAAAACTATACGGGTCAAATAAATACGTTAGGCATTTATAGACTTCCAGCCCGTATACTTTATTTTGACATGATAAACATAATAGATGTGTTGGTAATTTAATTACGGACGCGTAGGAAAAATAATCACCTAAAACGGACGCTTACATAGAAAGTTATGAGATTTTGAAGTTGGAATGATGAAAAACGGAACTGTTCTGAATATGCAGGTCACAAACCTGCACTCACTGGAAATTGGTCTCCCCCGCGGCACGCGGAGGGAGTCACTGATTCCATCGCGAC
This sequence comes from Helianthus tuberosus, assembly GCA_030545235.1. NCBI lineage: Eukaryota > Viridiplantae > Streptophyta > Magnoliopsida > Asterales > Asteraceae > Helianthus > Helianthus tuberosus. Next base: position 76,868,084 of record CM060380.1, read on the forward strand.
ACGCAGGGGACTGTCGCGGGGCGCGTAAGAATTAGGGCAATCTGTCGCGGGGCGCGACAGGCCGAAATTTCAGAAATTTTATTTTCTTTTCGTTATTTGGTACTTGAACTTGATTATACATGTTTTAAAGTTGTCAAAGCTAACATTTAACGTGGTTTTGGCATTAGGTGATGTTGATCAAACTCCGGATGGCGATCAAGCAACAATCCAAGAACCGAACACTATATTTTGAAGCTTCCGCCCTTATTTAATCTTGTTGAAAACAATGTCTATGTTGTAAACACTTAACTTGTCGTTTTGGATGTTTAAACTAGTTGGCTAGTTAACTAAGATAATATCATTATGAACTCCTACTATTTCGTTTAACAAATGAAATAGTGATTTTGTTTTGAAAGTGCTATATTTTATTAAAAAAATTAAAAAAAATATTAAATATACGGAACGGGTGTTACAAGTTGGTAATCATAGCTCAAGGTTGTCAATAAAGTGTGTTTGGTTCAAGCTTGATCAATCATCCGGTAAGAATTAGTTACTCTAGTAGATTTTATTAAATGTTAGAAAAAGATATGGGAATGGATATGCATGGGGAGAGCATGTTAACACACTCAAACCCGGAAAGTGCACTAAACATGAATGGTTTAAGCAAGTGGTGAACTTGGCTAAACCAAAACGAGTAATGCAGATGTTATAAAATGAAATGTTTAATAATGAATGTAAACATTTCAGATTCAAAATGGCTGATAGAAGAAATGATAATACGGTGCCGGTGGTCACCGAACAAATAAGAGAAGTGATTACCGAAGAAGTAGGGAAGGCAATTGAGAATAGTCTATCTGGTTTTATAGACAAAATCCAAAACACGGTGCTGAATGTGGTTGAGGAAAGAATTCAAAGGTTGGAAGAAAATGCCAACCAAGCTAAGGAAAAGTCCGGAAATCGGAAAGGTTGTTCATACAAGGAGTTTATGGCGTGTAAACCGCCAATTTACAACGGGGAGGTTGACCCAATAATATGCCAAAGATGGCTAAGTGATGTTGAAGGGGTATTTGAAAGGACCCACTGTGACGTAAGCGATTATGTGGCTTACGGAATGGGTCAATTAAGGGGTCAAGCCAAGGATTGGTGGGATAACAAAAAGAAGGAGATTGGACCCGAAGCGGTAAGGGGTATGACGTGGGACGAGTTTAAGGTACCATTCCTTAAACACCACAGTCCCAAGGCGATCATCAACAGAATCAAGGAGGAATTCATCCAATTAAGGCAAAAGGGTGAAACAATTGATAAAATCACGGGTATTTTTATGGATAAGCAGAGGTTCTGTGATGAGCTAGTGAGTACCGAGGAGCAGAAAATATATTATTATTAGTATAATATGTTAAGTGCTGAATATCGAGAGTTTATAACTCCTTCCAAATATGAGACGCTCACCGAGATCATAAATACGGCTCGGGAAAGGGAAATTGAACTTAAAAAGCAAATTGAACGAGGCGAATGAAGGGCAACGGATGTAAACCCGAGCCCTACAAAGAAGGCTCTAACGACCGAGTCAGTAAAGAAGACGGATGCGAAGGGTGGATCACCGAGTTGCAAAGTGTGTGGGAAAGGGCACAAGGGTGAGTGCCGCTTTAAAGACAAACCGTGTCCCATATGCGGGAAGACGGGACACACAGCATCCTTATGTCTGGGTAAAGTTACTGTTTGCTACAAGTGCTATCAGCCGGGTCACAAAAAGTCGGAATGCCCGGAGTTGGTCGGGAAAAAGAACGAGAAGGATTTCAAGTGGAGACCCAAAAGGCGAAGGCTAGATCCTTCCAACTAACTACAGCTGAAGCAAAGATAGAACCCGATGTGGTCTCAGGTATATTCGCAATAAACTCGATCCCTGAACGTCTATTGTTTGATACGGGTGCGAATAAATCCTTTATTTCACATGGATTTATTCGACACCCTTCATTTGTATTAACAAAATTATATGTACCCTTAGAAGTTGAAATAGGAGATAACAAGAGTTTCATAGTGTGTGACGTTTGTCAAGGCTGTAAATTGAGTATCGATGACGATGAATACTCTATAGATCTAATCCCGATGTCGATGGGAGAGTTTCAAGTGGTCGTCGGGATGGATTGGTTATCCCGACACCACGCAAAAGTCGTGTGTTACCGTAAGGAGATAAAGTTAACATCTCCGAGCAGAAAACATGTCACCATCTATGGCGAGAATGGAGGCAATCCTATGATATGTTCGATGTTAAAAGCTCACAAACTGATGAAGCACGGATGTAGAGCGTTTATGGTATACACGAATGAACCAGGGAAGGAATTACCGAAGATAGGAGACGTACCGGTGGTACGTGATTTCGAAGATGTGTTTCCGGAAGACTTACCTGGAATACCGCCCGAACGGGATGTAGAGTTCGGAATCGAATTGGTTCCAGGCGCGAAACCCGTAGCCTAGGTGCCGTACCGACTCGCGCCATCGGAATTACAAGAACTAATGTCGCAAACTCAAGACTTGCTCGATAAAGGATTTATAAGGCCGAGTGTGTCTCCTTGGGGCGCACCGGTATTGTTCGTGAAAAAGAAAGACAGAAGCATGCGGATGTGTATCGATTACCGGGAGTTAAACAAACTCACAGTGAAGAATCGATACCCGCTTCCGAGAATAGATGATTTATTCGACCAACTACAAGGTGCGAATTGGTTTTCAAAAATCGACCTTAGATCGGGGTATCACCAGTTAAAGGTCAAGGAAGAGGATGAACTGAAGACGGCTTTCCGCACACGGTACGGACATTACGAGTTCTTCGTGATGTCATTTGGGTTGACGAATGCACCCGCGGCCTTCATGGATCTCATGAACCGGGTTTGCAAGCCTATGTTGGACAAATCGGTAATCGTGTTTATCGACGACATTCTAGTGTATTCGAAAAGTGAGGCGGATCACGCGCATCATTTGCAGGAGGTGCTAGAGACACTCAGACGGGAAAGATTGTATGCGAAATTTTTGAAGTGTACCTTTTGGTTACGAGAGGTATAATTCCTTGGCCAAATCATAAGTGCCGATGGAATATTGGTAGATCCATCAAAGATAGAAGCCGTGTCAAAATGGAGCCCTCCGAAGAATCCTTCGGAAATTAGAAGTTTCTTAGGGCTTGCGGGCTACTACCGGAGATTCATTCAGGATTTCTCCAAGATTGCTTCACCGCTAACTAAATTAACTCGAAAGGAGGAAAAGTTCATATGGGGTGTTGAACAGGAAAAGGCGTTCCAAATGCTAAAAGAAAAGTTAACTCACGCTCTGGTATTAACGTTGCCGGATGGGGTCGAAGATTTGGTAGTCTATTCAGATGCGTCACATTCGGGGCTCAGATGTGTTTTGAAGCAACGAGGCAAAGTGATAGCTTATGCCTCGAGACAACTAAAAGTGCACGAAAAGAAATATCCCACACACAATCTTGAATTGGCGGCGGTGGTGTTTGCATTAAAAATATGGAGGCACTATTTATACGGAGTAAAGTGCACCATATTTACAGACCACAAGAGCTTAAAATACTTCTTCGATCAGAAGGAGTTAAATATGCGGCAAAGGCGATGGTTGGAAATGGTAAAAGACTATGACTGCGAGATACATTGCCACCCCGGAAAGGCCAATGTTGTGGCGGATGCCTTGAGCAGGAAAATAGATTATGTTCCAATATGAGTGCAGTCGATGCAACTTGTTGTAACCTCAGGTTTACTTGAACAAATCCAAGAAGCACAAGCCGAGGCGATAAAAGAGGAAAATTGGAAAAGAGAAAGAATCGTCGGTCAGTTGAAAGAGTTAACGGATAATAACAATGGGTTGAAAACCCGGTTTGGCAGAATATGGATTCCTAATTCGTGCGGAATCAAAAAGCTTCTACTTGACGAAGCGCACAAAAGCCGTTGCTCTATCCATCCTGGAGCGACCAAGATGTATAATGACCTGAAGCAAAATTACTGGTGGCCCAGAATGAAAAGGGATGTGGCCAAATATGTTGAGAAATGCTTGACTTATTTACAAGTCAAGGCGGAACACCAAAGACCTTATGGTAAACTTCAGCCATTAGATATTCCAGATTGGAAATGGGAACATATCACCATGGACCTATTGACCAAACTACCAAAGACGAACCGAGGGTTTGATGCTATATGGGTGGTTATTGATAGACTGACGAAAAGTGCTCACTTTATTCCTATACATGAGACTTACACGTCAGAAAAGATGTCAGAAGTATATACCAATGAGATTATTGCACGCCACGGAGTACCGGTATCCATCGTGTCCGACAGGGATACCTGGTTTACTTCAAACTTCTGGAGAAAGTTCCAAGAACATATGGGAATGAAACTTTTTATCAGGACTGCATACCATCCTCAAATGGATGGACAGAGTGAGAGAATGATACAGACACTAGAAGACATGCTGAGGGCGTGTATTATCGATTTCTAGGGCAGTTGGGATGTGTATTTGCCGTTAGCAGAATTCTCTAATAACAACAGTTATCATGCCAGTATCGGCATGGCCCCGTATGAGATGCTATATGGTAGGAAATGTAGAACCCCGGTGTGTTGGGGTGAAGTGGGTCCGCGTGAATTGGCCCATAAAGACGTAGTTCAAGCCACTAACGAGAAAATTGACGTGGTTCAAGCTCATTTGAAAGCGGCCCAAGACAGATAAAAGTCTTATGCCAACAAAAGACGGAAACCAATTGAATTTCAGGTGGGCGACATGGTTATGTTAAAGGTTTCCCCATGGAAGGGTGTTATCCGATTCAGAAAAAGAGGGAAACTAAGCTCGAGGTTTATCGGGCCATTTAAAATCATCGAACGGGTTGGCAAGCTAGCTTATCGCCTTGAATTGCATGATGAATTGAGCGGAATCCATGGCACGTTTCGTGTGTCACAACTCCGAAAGTGCTTAGCGGAGGAAACGGCTTATATCCACTACGATGATATCGAGGTGGACAATAGCCTTAACTATGCGGTAAGGCCAATTGAGATTCCAGATCGAAAGGTTAAGGTTTTTGGGAATAAGAAAATTGATCAAGTGAAGATCAAGTAGGAGCATAGAAAAGGTTCGGATACTACATGGGAATCTGAAGAAGAGATTCGACGTCTCTACCCAACATTATTCGGTACGTATTCCGGTTTCGAGGACGAAACCCTTTTAAGGGGGGTGGACTTGTAACACCCCTAAAATATAAATCCTTTTATTATAAATTCGACGTTGATATTAAATGAAACGAATTAACTAGGAATAAAAACAACCTAGTTAGATAGAAACCTTGCGGTAATAAGTTAGTGTGTTAGAAACACCTAAAAATAATAATCGAACGATAGTTGAGGGACCAAAGTTGTAAAAATTGGAACTTGTAATATTAAAACAAAAAAAATACACCAAACACACACTTAGGTGTATGTGTCTGGTCGAATAGAACACGGGGGGCGACCAGGAGAAATTCTCAAACCCTAGTGCCTAAATCAGTTCCAAAACGAAATCCGAGCATAGAATAGTGATCTCCTCAGCGAAGGGATCATAAGGTATGCAAATTTAGTAGAAAATCTCTATCTAAATTTCTGGATGAACTTAGAAACTTCGAAATTTGTTGTTGCATGAATGTTATTTGGATGAAATAGGAATGATATTGTGTCTAGGAGTAAAAACCTAGTCAATCACATGTTGAAATCATGCTTATTTCTTGTGAATTCACAATCACCATTGAAGGTGATAAGTGGGTGTTGTAGGAACATGTTAAACACTAGAATTTTAATTATTATTCTAGTGTAATTTGAGTTCTAGGAAGTAAATTCAGATGTTGTTAATGTGAAAATTGATGTGAACATGCTTAGTTGGTGTTAATCTTGTCTAAAAGACAAGTATTGAACTTGATGATAAATTGTGAGAAATTATGCCCTTAAGGTGTTTGTAAAAATGCCTAAAAGAAGGCTTAAAAACTGGAAATTTGAGCCAAAACGCATGTTTGTAAAATTATGGCGAACTATGCGTTATAAGTAAGAAAAGAGTTCTAAATGGTTTGCGGTTGAACTCTATAGGAAAGGAAACCGAAGCGTCAAGTGGACAAGCCGGTGGTGACGCGCGTTTAAAGGGTGTGCTTTGAAGGTATGTAACTTGTTCCGTACATTATGTAAATTCGATATTGAAATCATTCATAATTGTGTTTCAGAATAAAGGTTTGTATTAGTTGAAGTGACAATGTTCACTACTTGATTGAATAAGTTAAAACTAGATTAGGAAGAGTTTGGTAGTCATTAGAAATGGGGATTCCATAAATGAGCCAAACGGGTCGAATAATTGTGTAGTAAGTAGTAAAAGTGTGTTTTGAATAGCATTTGGTGATGACAGATCACAAGAGCATGATACCATGGATTTGGTAATGAAACGCCGGTGATCATAAGCCCCGGATATTGGGTAAATACGCCTTGCGGCCATAAAATGTGTTAGTGGTTGAATTAGTGCAAAACTATACGGGTCAAATAAATACGTTAGGCATTTATAGACTTCCAGCCCGTATACTTTATTTTGACATGATAAACATAATAGATGTGTTGGTAATTTAATTACGGACGCGTAGGAAAAATAATCACCTAAAACGGACGCTTACATAGAAAGTTATGAGATTTTGAAGTTGGAATGATGAAAAACGGAACTGTTCTGAATATGCAGGTGACAAACCTGCACTCACTGGAAATTGGTCTCCCCCGCGGCACGCGGAGGGAGTCACTGATTCCATCGCGACACGCAGGGGACTGTCGCGGGGCGCGTAAGAATTAGGGCAATCTGTCGCGGGGCGCGACAGGCCGAAATTTCAGAAATTTTATTTTCTTTTCGTTATTTGGTACTTGAACTTGATTGTACATGTTTTAAAGTTGTCAAAGCTAACATTTAACGTGGTTTTGGCATTAGGTGATGTTGATCAAACTCCGGATGGCGATCAAGCAACAATCCAAGAACCGAACACTATATTTTGAAGCTTCCGCCCTTATTTAATCTTGTTGAAAACAATGTCTATGTTGTAAACACTTAACTTGTCGTTTTGGATGTTTAAACTAGTTGGCTAGTTAACTAAGATAATATCATTATGAACTCCTACTATTTCGTTTAACAAATGAAATAGTGATTTTGTTTTGAAAGTGCTATATTTTATAAAAAAAAATATATTAAATATACGGAACGGGTGTTACACATCCGGATGGGTGTTGGTGTTTGTCAATAAATAGGGACTTGGGGTTCCCATTTGGACGCAGCTTTGGATCCTAGAGGGGACATGCTGTCCAACTGGTCTCGCGGTGCTGTAACTGTCAGATATGAATAAGATACCAGATTATAAGTGACTGTTCGGTGTCGTATTCTGTTTCTACTCCTTTCTTAGTAATAATAACGCACCGAACACGTCGTATCGGGATCGAGGCTCCGTCAAACTCACCGGCTCCTGGATTAGCAAGGTCTCAAAGAGAAACCGAACTACAGGAAAGAATTGGAGGATGGCATAAAAAGAGTGATCTATGCCAGTGCCGAGAAAAAGAAGAAGATTGTAGAAGAAATAGTTGATGAGAGTCAGAAGATGGTGGATGAGTTGAAAAAAACAGAAGAAAAAGTTGGTGAGGAAAATCAGAAGAAGGTTGATAAGAAGCTGAAAAGTTCAGCAGAGGAAGCTGTTGCTGAGAAACAGCAAGTGATTGAAGAAGATCAGAATCATATGGCAAAAGAAGATACGGTGCCAAAAACTGAGGTAATATCTCAAACTGAATCTTTTGTATCATCAAATAATATTGATAATAAAACTGATGATCAGTGCAAGAAATGTATGAAAACATGCAGTGCTTGTACTGAGAAGGATAAAAATTTAAGATCAAGAGATATTGAATTTACTAAAATAGAAAGTATTTTTAAAGAAAAATGTAGTGAAATGCTTGAAAATGAAAAGTTTATTGAAACAAAAAGAAGGAGAGCTGACACAAAAATGTGATATTCTTGAAAAAGAAAACAAAGTTTTAAAACAAAAGTGCTCAGCTGATTGCAATGAATGTTTACAAAAAGAAAAAATTATTCAAGATTCGCAAAAAGAATATGATGGAATGAAATTGTCATATTATACTGTAAAAGAAGCTTATGAAACTTTGAAGAGTCAAGTTAAAAGTTTGGACGGGAGATTATCAAACTGTTTAAAAACAACAAAACTTGTTGAAGCTAGATATGAAGATAAACAACGGGTTTTAAATCAATATATATTGACGAACTCGCTGAAGTTAAACGTGAATTAGCTGAAGAAGAAAAGATTGTGAATAAAATTCAAAGTTATCATGCTTCTTCATACATTCTGGAACATAATTTTAACATCACACCAGATGGTAAAGATTCTGAAAAGAATAAAAAGGGAATTAGGTTGGAGAATAATTATACATTCTATGATAACGAAAAGGTGGAAAAAGCTATAAACATGGTTGACCAATTACCTGACAACATCGATGTGACTTACACAAAATCTGATGATGTTGGTGATTCAGAGGTGATAAGTAAGGTTGTTGAAAATGTTTTGAGTGATGAGTCTACCAAAAGTAAGTCCGAATCACAGGATGAAGATGAGGAAAGTTTTCATAAAAACTATTTGAAATATTCAAAATCTGAAAAAGATTAGAATGATAATTCAAAAGGATTGGTATATACCATGATTGGATTGGACAAATTATTTTCAGATGTTGAATTTCTGATTCAGAACGTGATTGCGGATAAAATCGATAAATTTTCAAGATGGTAGATATTGAGAAGTCTGAAATTGAAAAATTTCCTGGTAAGAGCAAGAAAACTTTTTATAACAAACCTGGTTACAAGAAGAAAAATATGAGGGCTGGGTTGGGTTATAAAAAAAGAATCAAAATCAAAGAAAAAAGGAATGAAAAAACAAATTTTCAGAAAAAGACAAACTTTGTTCATGGAACAAGTTCCGAAGAGGAGAAAGAACCCAAATTTAGATGACAGTCTAGTGAAGAGTTTTATGCTCAGAAGAAACAACAACAACAACAGACTAAAGATGTTTCCAAGAAAACTTGCTTTAAATGTGATCAAATTGGATGTGTTGGTCGAAAGTGTCCAAATCTAAAGTATGTTAATGTTGAGAAAAAGAAGCCTGAGGATGTGAAAAAGATGTCAACCAGGTTTGATTCAAAACAAACTTGGAAGTATAACTCAAACAAGTTTACTTCAAAACAAACTTGGAAATCAAACCTGACCAGGTTTGATTCAAGACAAACTTGGAATTCAAACACACCCAGATTTAGAACAACACAAAGTTGGCAAACAACGGTTGATATGACAAAACCACATCAGTTTTGGAAAACCGAAGGTAAATTGGCAAAATGAAATGTTCAAAATGATGACACGTTTTATCAAAGGAATGTTTCAAAATATCAAGTTTGGGTTGTTAAGAAACAAAATACTTCTGTTAATGAAAACCAGAAAATTGATTCAACCAATAATGATGAAGTCAAAAATGAAAAACTTTTTTGAAAAGATTAACAAAGAGTTTTCATCATTGAATGATTCATTTTTGTTGAAATGCCTAAGGTCAAAAAGGACTGGGCTGAATTATTCAAGTGATTAAGTAGTGTGAATCTGCAGGTGCTCCAGAAGATGACTGATTGTCAAGTTGAAGAGTGGAGCAGCCTGGCACGGGAGGTGGCAGGACCCTTTGATTGAAAAACAGGGAGTGTTTGTTTGTTTTTGTAAATAAATAAACCATATAAAATCAAAAACCCTAAAAATAGAAAAATATAAAAACAAAAAATATGTTTTTATTTTGTCAAAAATTGAAAAATGAAAAATATGTTTGTTTGTTTTAAAAAAATTGTTAGAATCAAAATTTTAAAAATATATGTTGAGTGAAGTCGCCGAAACCCTCACGGCTGAACAAACATGATTAATTTCACAAGTAGTTGAAAATGGTTTTCAAACTATTAAAAATCAATGTGTTGTAAATCATGGGGGTACTTTATGCAAAACAGAGCATGTTATTGCAGAAAATGGATGGCGAGATGAAGCTGTCTGCATTGGTTTATCAAATTTTCTTTAAATATTTTTATCACACCCCCAAAATCCACACGCGGAGTATCACCGCTTGGAGGCGTGACATGACCAGGATCGAGCCACCAATCATATTGAACAACATAATTAAGTAAATAAAACCAACCACAATACAATTGGTGACCAAAAGAAAGTAACCAACTTTAAGTTAACAGTGGAAGCATAAAACATAGAACCAAAACATAAGCTCAATAAGTTCATAAAGTTAACATGGCACACAACGGTCCATGTCCCACAACGACTCCTCCTGCTCGTGCAAGCTCCTTAAGCATCTAACGACCTGTAAGGCATGTAACAACGAGTCAACAACAAAGTTAAGTGAGTTCACAGTTGGGTGTTCGTTTTAAGTTGTTTCAAAAACATGGTTTTCGTTTAGTTGGCTTACTTGCCGTGGGGGTTACCCCATAGTTGAAAATATGATTAACCAATTCCTTCTTTCCCAAACCATGACCCGTGGGGGTTTCCCCATGTGAACCACTAGACCGTTACCATATCGACAACTGACGAACAATAGTTGTGCCCTACGTCAATGTCTCTCATCATTGACAGTTTTCCCAGATCCATTAGTACACGCCCGTCCGAAAGGCACGGTGTGAGGCTTGTCAACCCTAATAGCGCTATTAACTAATGACCCGCTCGCCATTGGCCCGGCGATTAAGTCGATATAAAAATGAGGGACTTCATGATAGAGTTTTGTCTAGTAAGTTTTAAGGTTGTTGTCCTACCCAAGGAGGACGAACGTACGTATTCTACCCAAGGAGAATACGCAGGATTTATATTGGCATCCTACCTATGGAGGATGGCGGTACATATCCTACCCAAGGAGGATATGTAGGTTCCGTTTTAATTCATTAACCCATTCCCAACCACCGGGAATCCCATGCCTTAGAAAGTGTGTGAACTCACCTTGGTTTGCTCGGTTAGGTTAGTTACTCTAATAATCAGAAATCAAGCACGTCCTAATAAGGTACAGATAACGATCAGTTTTTCATGCATGCATAACACGTATCCTACGTACGGTTTATCGACTCACTAGTTCTATCACATAGTACACAATACAAATGTCACACATTGACTTTTGTGGAAGGTCATAGTTTAAAATACACTTGTAACACTTGTTAGAAAATATTTTCTATGTGTTGGAATTTTTAGAAAAATTCGCCATAGTTTCCTTTGTAAATGGAGGCGTCCATGCTAATAAGCATATCATTTTCTTTTCCGAATAATCCCAATAATCAACAACAACTATCCTTTAAACAACTTTACATCACCGAGAGCAAAAACTACATGCGTTACATATTAATCATGAACTTGATATATCCCGAAAACGCGTAGTAACTTGGTAAAGCGTTTAGTGGACTTAGTTACCTTCCAAAGTGTATTCGTTTCTTTAAAAATCATTTTCTTGAAAGAGTTAAGTGTTTACAACTTGTAATTAATTTTTACAAAAATTAATCTTTTGAACTCTTCTTGTAAATAAAAGGTTTCTACACTTATTTCATTTCAAAAAATGGTGTAAGTGTATGTACAAGTCATGATTTTCTATTAAACTTGGTTTATTTAGAAAAGTCTTTTGTAGAACTCGGATCTACATGATCATCAACCTACTTGTTTAATTATATTTTAAGAAAATTATTTTCTTTCAAGTCCATGTTTAAACTAGAAGATGATTATTTTATGTTTCACATAATCATCTTCTTAGTCTTGTTAAATCATGTTTCTAAACATCATTTAACAAGCTCCATATGGTAATTATCATCACATAACCAAGAATCATCATGCAATTAACAACATATTCACTACAACATCCAACTAACAACATTCCATCTTCATGTAAACTTTATGTAAAGCTTTATGTTTAAATCTTTTAGTCCATGTTCTTAGTGTTCTTGATATTCATCATACTTCAACTTTTGACTACTCAAAATAGAAATAAACAAGAGTAAATCAAGACTTACTACTAGCTTAAAGCTAGGGAAGAACTCTAGTGAAATGGTGGTGGAAATGGTGTGAGAAAGCAAGTAATGAAGCTCCTTGAAGTTCTTCAAGCTTCCATCTTCTCAAAGCACCTCCTAATGTTTGAAACAAGCTTGAAAATGGAAGAAGATGGTTGAGTTATGGTGGTGATGGTGGCGGTTATGGTGAGGCCGAGAGGGAAGAGAGAGAGATGAGAAAGTTGTGTGGAGTTTTGTGAAGATATGGTAAAGATATGAATGGTCTCACACTCCATACTTATAATCATAACTTCCTAATATCTTGTCCAATGTATCAAGTAATATCTACATAAAATATTAGATAAAAATCTAGCAAATATGGTGGTGATTTGGTGGGGTCCCTTGGGTGACCGAAATTGGGTAGGGGGGGGGGGGGTTAGATGTAAAATTTTGATAATAGTTGGTAATTATTAGTCACATTCCAAGTATATGCTTTCATAGCTAGTTTGCTAGAGAATTTAGTGGGTGTTATGGTGTACGGGGATCATGACTAGCCAAGAAATAGTAAAACAATGTATTTGACAAAAATTTAGTGTTCCGGGTAATGTCCGGTTGTTCGGTTAGATACCGTCCCGTTAAAGTGTTTAATTATTCCGAATAATTCCTTTTATATATCTTTTTGTAACACTTTTAATTCCCGGTACTTAGGAAAGCATTCAGGACCATTTAGTCAATTTACTGCACAAGACTAGTATGTTAACAAGCACGTGTAAGTATAACGCAGTAATCAGAAAGCAGTTAAGTAATTCAACACAGTCATCAAGCACTTTAATTAACATTAATAAATCGTACGGATACATGTAATTATGAGGGTTGTCACATTCTCCCCCCGTTAAGAAAATTGTCACACCCCGACCACGTAAAACAACAAAACGTGGCGGAAACGTCGGGGAGTGTTGTAACAGAATAATTGTTTCACAACCATGGATTTAATAATTTCGTTTTATTAAATTATTGAACTCATCGTTTATAACAAATCAAATAAATACAATTATTATCTTTCAAGTTTTAAAGTCGCTAAGGCACGAGTCCATCCTATGTATAGCATATATCAACAATCATCACAAAGCAGTACCTGAAACATGTGTAAAAATAGGTACGTCAGCATAAAAATGCCTGTGAGATACATAGGTTTTATTGAAAATAGGATTCATGACTTATAAGTTTTAAAAAGAATATTTTTTATCAAAAATAGTCATGAACTTTAAAAATGTTTTCTTTTATAAATCATATAATAAGTGATAAGAAAACAGATGATATAGAAGAAAGATGTATGAATAAATAATTAAGTAAAATGAGTTTGTATAAAATATATTGTTTTAAAAATAATATTTTGATAAAAAGGTTTGTAGTATACATGAAAGTATACTTTGGTTTTAAGAAGGTCGAATAAGTAATATATCAAAATATATTTTGGTTCCAAAATAATTAAACAGATAGTATATTAAATATACTTTAGTCGTCAAAATAGTTTTCAATAGTATATCAAAAATATACTTTGGTTCTATACATAACATATTAAACTATGCTTTGGTTTTGAAAATAACATATTAAACTATGTTTTGGTGATTAACAAAATATACATGTTGTTTTGTATAATATCACATATGAGAGTATATCAGAATATACTTTTAGAAGTATAACCAAATATACCATAATAATGTGATTTAAGAATTCAATCAGACCTTAGTGCATCAAACTACACCAATTGAGACTATAGAGATACCACGAAGGCAATCCCTATTAGGATAAAATATTGGTTTCTGACATTCCATGACAACATGAATGGGGTGTCTAGTCCTATAGCGCTATATCATACTACCAACCTGTCTGGTGAACATAAAATAAGTACTATCCAACAATTAATTTTATAATCTTTGAAAAATTAGAGTTTAAACCATAAATAATCATTCAGTTTGTAAAAAGATAAGTACTAATATGTATAATCAATTATACTTTTGAAAACAAGAACATAACAAATAGGTACACATATTTCACCCCAAAACATTTGAAAACAATAAAATAGGGGAACTATGTACTCACTTGAGGGTGCTTTGAAGTCTTGAACAACAACCAAGCAAAGCTAGAGGGAGTACGGAAACAAACGGCACCTAATATAGGTAACTATGTTAATAATCGGATCCTAAATCGGGAGATAGGATAGAATGATGTTCTATAAATCAAATAAGTAATTGAACTCATATGGTATGATTTAATAGAGCTAACATTCTGATTAGAAAGTCTACCTAAGTGCTTTTGACCCGTTTCGACCCATTATGGTAGTATAAGCTACTATAATGCGTCGTTTGCACAAAACTATGTTCGGATGGTTAACTATGTGCTATGTTAAGTCTTACATGCCCAATTATACCTAAACATGTTACTAAATCAGATTAGATGTCAAAACTATGTTCACATATGCACATTATGGATTTATGCTTCAAAAGGGCATTTTGCTCATTTTCTATGGGCATACAAGCTAACTAGCAAATGACTAATCAATCCTATGTGATCATAAGGTATAACCTCAGTGGTTATTCCCTTTGCAACTATGATCACTAATCATGCTTGGTCGGATCTTAATGATCGACCAAACGGGTTGGGTTCGAAAGTCTAAGCGGTTGTTTAGACCGCTTAACTTACGACCCTAAACAAGCACTAAACTAATAGTGACGAGTTAAACATGTCAAAACATGTTTAACTAACTTAGAAAACTGATTTGGTATCAAAACAAAGTGTTTTGATACCTAAAAGTAGTTCCATGGCAAAATGCGTGCTAAGACGCATTTTGACCGAAACTTTGACTCATCACTATGCCTAGTTAACGTGGTTATCAGTAGGTATAATCGCTAAGGATTATAACCATCGTGATTACAATCACGTTACAAAGTTCAAACGAACTTTGCGTTGACCATTGACTGGTCAAACTGAAAGTCAAACACTGTTTGACTTTTTAAGCTAGAAAGCAATAAAAGAATGAAAGAAGGCTTACAAAAGGTCCTTGCTTGAACTTGATCTTATAAACTCTCAGGTATGAAGTTATACAACTCCAACTTAGAGAATTTTAGACCAAGTGTGAGTTGCAACAATGAATTGGTAGGCTATTTATAGTTATTGCAAACTCACAAGATCAAGACACATGTTTGTGTAACCTCCAAGCAAGAATCATGGCCATACAATTGTCACAAGCAGGTACAAAGCCTTGGGGAGGTGTTAACTTGCTTATCACACCAAGAAATTTGCATTTTTGGCCCCTGAATTATCAAACAGTTGCTGATTTCAAGTTTCTGGTCACTGGGCATCTCACACGGCCCGCGTAAGGTATGGGGGGACACTTACGCGCCCCGCCTGGCCTCCCAGATCAGCAATAGTTTCCAGTTTGACAGTTTAGGCCCTGCACTTGTTTTAAGCCCATTTCAGCCCCTTTTGACCCCCGTTAAGCCATTTTCAAGGCTCTAAAAGGTCAATAAAGTTTAGAGGACTCAAAATGTGCTCGGAAAACTCTCGGATGTCGGCTCGTTTGGTAGTACGGTCACGTTATTCGTTAAATTACGACGAAACTCAAACGGACGCGAAAACGAACCAAATTAAGCGACGAATGGTATTTTTGCATGCCGATCACTAAAATAAAAATATTTTAGTGTGTACAAAAATTTTGGATGTCCAGATGTGGTCAGAACGTAAGATATGCGCGAAAATGCAAACTTACACCGTTTTTGACACTTTTAGTCCCTGTAAGATCAAATAAGCATATTTTCACACACCGAACCACTCAAAGCTTATTTCTAAGCTATGTTTAGGTTATTTATGGTATGTTTAGCTTATGATCATGTTCCAGACTGTACGTTGCCTCATGAAACGGCAGACTTTTTCAAGTTGACGCAAATAGTCCCTGTGAGTGAATAAACTTGATTTCGCCACACCAAACTTTCCAAAACTTATTTCTAAGTTATGTAAAGGTTATTTAAGGTATGTTAAGCCTATTTCACTATTCCAGAGTGTTTGTTGCATTAAACTGGTTGTATTTACGCATTAGATTGCGTATAACCTTCCAGAAAGCGATTTAAAGCTCGAAATCGAACAAGAATTGATATGTGCAAACGATACACATATTTATACAAATCCCAAGTATGAAACACAATATTTCATTGGTTTGGTATTTGTATGATGGTTGAAGTGACACAGGTGTCACAGCCTCCTCTACTTTAGGAAATTTCGTCCCAAAATTTAATTTTAGAGGAAACTTGTGAGGACAACTGTGACGGTTTCGCTTTCAAATAAATCCCTCGAACCTTAAGTAAAACTCTGGGCCTTGTCAGGATTCTTAGCAAAATTGTCAACTCTCAAAGTGAAGTCCTTGTAGCAACAAAACATGGAGTTTCGAACTACGGACAGAAGAATTTTTCTTATGAAGACTTATCATAGGAAACTGGTGTGTGTTTGAAATCAGTGTCAGAGAGTGTAAGATAAAACAACATTGGTCAAGGTCCAGGACTTCTAGTAACTTAAATAACGCTACATTCGCAATGTAATAAGGAACACTTATATATAGGAAGTACCAGAGGCGTATCCACCATGCCCTTTTTACATTGTTCCCGTTTCGTTATTCTCATCACTATAGGTCTTAACACATGACAAAATTTTCTGGGGTTTCTGTGCACTAAATTCCATAATTATGTATGCATCCATAATTACGTAATTCCTTTCACAGTCCGCACAGTTCATTTCATAATGCGTAGGGGAAAAATCAATCGAATAAACTTGAAGTGACTTGACTAGACCACCAAAGGATCTTTTTAATTAGATCAACGAACAATCTTTTTAATTAGATCAACACATGATCTTCTTAACTAGACCGTCGTACGATCTCTTTAAATTGATCACTTAAGGGATCTTTTCAATTATATCATCACATGATATTCCTAACCAGATTTTTGAATCAATCTGTTTGACCAGACCACTCAAGGGGTCCAATTATATAATAGTACTTTATAATCCAAGGGACTTAACTATGACGTAGAAGTCCATTAAGGATTTAAGATAGTACCTTTTGATATCCTACTATGAATCCCTCATATAGAGATATGGAAGATTCTACGAGGATTTGGATGTATCACATAAAAACATGAAACATATAAGAAAACACATAAGCACATAATCGCATAATTGTTTATCTTGATCTTCATTTTGTTAATTTTTTTTTTAATTGAGCACACGATTCTTTAAAGTATATCAGGAATTCAATCCGTGAATTCCATTTGGTACTTTAAATATCTTCAAGAATCTAACTATGAAGATAGGAAGACCTTAATAGAGATTTGTCTTTGTTTCTTAAAAAGAAACGTGTATTTAAGATTTTTGGGGAGATCACAAGTGATCATAAAATGACAGAACCACACGAGTAGTTTGTCTTTGTGTCGACAGCGAAGGGTTGGATCAAACATTCACACAATCGTATCAGTTTTGTAAAATAAAATTGAAACATCAAATTTTATTTATATAACAACTGAATTGTTCCAACGTCAAAAGATAACAGACAAAGAAATACAAAAGACTAATTGTTCCCTGCTGCATTGTCATCCACGTTCGCCTCATTTATGTTAAACACTCGTCCACGCGCTGGATTTGCGTTAACAAGTCTTGGGCAATTGTTTCTGTAGTGAGTAAGGTCACCACAGTTATAACACGACCCAGGTGGGAACCGTGCTTGAACAGCAGCAGGATTTGCATAACGGCAGGTATCAACCAAATGTCCCAACCTTCCACAGTGGGTACATTTGTGACACTGCTCTTACTCCAAATGATGACGGTTGCATTTGTTGCACAAAGGTGCGGTACCAACATAATTTTTCCTCTTACGAGGTTGTGCTGGTTGATTTGGTGCAACCTGATTGTTCTGAGCAATTATGGCGCAGTTTTGAGAAGCCTTATGCTTCTTCTTCTTGGATACCTCGGCCTGTTTTTCCTTTGGTTCAACTTGAGCAGCCTTGTCAGATGGTCTTGGGTCGCCTTTTCGAAAAAGCTTACCCTTCCTGATATGGGATTCGGTCAGGGTGGCAGACAATTCAATGGCCTGTCTGACAGTAGTAGGGTTGCTGCCAGTAATGATATCTTGAACTAAATCAGGAAGACCATCAATGTACTTCTCAATCGCCTTATCCACAGGCGTGACCATGGCAGGACATACCAGGCTCAATTCCTCATAATGATTAGTATAGGCTCGATGTTCACCACTATCTTGCTTTAAATCATCGATTTCCCTTTCCAATGCTCTAAGCTCATGACGAGGACAGAACTCCTTCATCATTAGAGCTCGAAGCTCTTGCCAAGTTTGAGCTAGTGCCACATCGGCACCTCTATCACGCATCACACCGTTCCACCAAGTAAGAGCACGCTTCTCGAACACACTGGGTGCAAATTCAACCTTACGCTCATTCGGACATTGCACATGCCTGAATGTGCTCTCTAAACTTTCGAACCATTGCAGGAGCGCGGTTGCTCCTTGAGATCCAGAAAATTTCAAATGTTTGGCAGAGTTGAAGGTCTTGAAATTACACTGGGTGTTATTGTTGTTATTGTTGTTATATAACTCATGAATCTGAGTTACTACACCTGGAAGCACTGCAGCCATTTGTTGAGCTACTAGGGCTGCGACTTCCTCAGCAGTAAAAGATTGAGCATCACGTCAAGGAGGCATTGTCTAAAAGGAACAAGGGAACATGAGAAACGAGTGAGGTCAATGATTGGAAAACAAAAGAGGTATTGAAAACATCGACAAAACATAAGGAAGGCGATCATTCGTTCGTTATCTCGAACAAACAAATGACACGCAGTGACTAATCAAAGTAAATGGATCATTATAATGTATCACTGAAGACATGCTCTCCTATAAGTGAACACTCACCCCAAGAGTTCCCAGCTAAGAGTGACTGGTCCGTTACTGCGGATTTGTACGAACACTCTAGCCTTAGACAGAAAACTCAGGGTACAGGCATTCACCCTTCCAGTTTGCATGTGTTCACATTATTTAGACCCAAACTTTGACGGGATTTTGAAAACTAAGAGGGTTCAAAACCTTATAACAGAGGGTTCAAAACCTAGAAATCAATCATCCTAGAACAGATGATTGGTTTTCAAAGCGGATTCAGATCTTGTATTCTTATTGTGGTTGTCACCTAAGGACAGGCGACGGTATTGTTTTAAAACTAAACACAAGATAACTTGTGTTAGGGTCCTAGGAAGGTTATAGTCTAGGTCAAAGCATTACTAATAACCTAATTCCCTATAACCATTGGCTCTGATACCAACTTTTCTGTCACACCCCGACCACGTAAAACAACAAAACGTGGCGGAAACATCGGGGAGTGTTGTAACAGAATCATTGTTTCACAACCATGGATTTAATAATTTCGTTTTATTAAATTATTGAACTCATCGTTTATAACAAATCAAATAAATACAATTATTATCTTTCAAGTTTTAAAGTCGCTAAGGCACGAGTCCATCCTATGTATAGCATGTATCAACAATCATCACAAAGCAGTACCTGAAACATGTGTAAAAACAGGTATGTCAGCATAAAAAATGCTTGTGAGATACATAGGTTTTATTGAAAATATGATTCATGACTTACAAGTTTTAAAAAGAATATTTTTTATCAAAAATAGTCATGAACTTTAAAAATGTTTTCTTTTATAAATCATATAATAAGTGATAAGAAAACAGATGATATAGAAGAAAGATGTATGAATAAATAATTAAGTAAAATGAGTTTGTATAAAATATATTGTTTGAAAAACAATATTTTGATAAAAAGGTTTGTAGTATACATGAAAGTATACTTTGGTTTTAAGAAGGTCGAATAAGTAATATATCAAAATATATTTTGGTTCCAAAATAATTAAACAGATAGTATATTAAATATACTTTAGTCATCAAAATAGTTTTCAATAGTATATCAAAAATATACTTTGGTTCTATACATAACATATTAAACTATGCTTTGGTTTTGAAAATAACATATTAAACTATGTTTTGGTGATTAACAAAATATACATGTTGTTTTGTACAATATCACATATGAGAGTATATCAGAATATACTTTTGGGAGTATAACCAAATATACCATAATAATGTGATTTAAGAATTCAATCAGACCTTAGTGCATCAAACTACACCAATTGAGACTATAGAGATACCACGAAGGCAATCCCTATTTGCATAAAATATTGGTTTCTAACATTCCATGACAACAGGAATGGGGTGTCTAGTCCTATAGCGCTATATCATACTACCAACCTGTCTGGTGAACATAAAATAAGTACTATCCAACAATTAATTTTATAATCTTTGAAAAATTAGAGTTTAAACCATAAATAATCATTCAGTTTGTAAAAAGATAAGTACTAATATGTATAATCAATTATACTTTTGAAAACAAGAACATAACAAATAGGTACACATATTTCACCCCAAAACATTTGAAAACATTAAAAGAGGGGAACTATGTACTCACTTGAGGGTGCTTAGAAGTCTTGAACAACAACCAAGCAAAGCTAGAGGGAGTACGGAAACAAACAGCTCCTAATATAGGTAAATATGTTAATAATCGGATCCTAAATCGGGAGATAGGATAGAATGATGTTCTATAAATCAAATGAGTAACTGAACTCATATGGTATGATTTAATAGAGCTAACATTCTGATTAGAAAGTCTACCTAAGTGCTTTTGACCCGTTTCGACCCATTATGCTAGTATAAGCTACTATAATGCGTCGTTTGCGTAAAACTATGTTCGGATGGTTAACTATGTGCTATGTTAAGTCTTACATGCCCAATTATACATAAACATGTTACTAAATCAGATTAGATGTCAAAAATATGTTCACATATGCACATTATGGATTTATGCTTCAAAAGGGCATTTTGGTCATTTTCTATGGGCATACAAGCTAACTAGCAAATGACTAACCAATCCTATGTTATCACAAGGTATAACCTCAGTGGTTATTCCCTTTGCAACTATGATCACTAATCATGCTTGGTCGGATCTTAATGATCGACCAAACGGGTTGGGTTCGAAAGTCTAAGCGGTTGTTTAGACCGCTTAACTTATGACCCTAAACAAGCACTAAACTAATAGTGACGAGTTAAGCATGTCAAAACATGTTTAACTAACTTAGAAAACTGATTTAGTATCAAAAAAAAGTGTTTTGATACCTAAAAGTAGTTCCGTGGCAAAGTGCGTGTTAAGACGCATTTTGACCGAAACTTTGACTCGTCACTACGCCTAGTTAACGTGGTAATCAGTAGGTATAATCGCTAAGGATTATAACCATCGTGATTACAATCACGTTACAAAGTTCAAACGAACTTTGCGTTGACCATTGACTGGTCAAACTGAAAGTCAAACACTGTTTGACTTTTTAAGCTAGAAAGCAATAAAAGAATGAAAGAAGGCTTACGAAAGGTCCTTACTTGAACTTGAACTTGATCTTATAAACTCTCAGGTATGAAGTTATACAACTCCAACTTAGAGAATTTTAGACCAAGTGTGAGTTGCAACAATGAATTGGTAGGCTATTTATAGTTATTACAAACTCACAAGATCAAGACACATGTTTGTGTAACCTCCAAGCAAGAATCATGGCCATACAATTGTCACAAGCAGGTACAAAGCCTTGGGGAGGTGTTTACTTGCTCATCACACCAAAATTTTGCATTTTTGGCCCCTGAATTATCAAACAGTTGCTGATTTCAAGTTTCTAGTCGCTAGGCATCTCACACGGCCCGCGTAAGGTATGGGGGTACACTTACGCGGCCCGCCTGGCCTCCCCAGATCAGCAATAGTTTCCAGTTTGATAGTTTAGGCCCCTGCACTTGTTTTAAGCCCATTTCAGCCCCTTTTGACCCCCGTTAAGCCATTTTCAAGGATCTACAAGGTCAATAAAGTTTAGAGGACTCAAAATGTGCTCGGAAAACTCTCGGATGTTGGCTCGTTTGGTCGTACGGTCACGTTATTCGTTAAATTACGACGAAACTCAAACGGACGCGAAAACGAACCAAATTAAGCGACGAATGGTATTTTTGCATGCCGATCACTAAAATAAAAATATTTTAGTGTGTACAAAAATTTTGGATGTCCAGATGTGGTCAGAACGTAAGATATGCGCGAAAATGCAAACTTACGCCGTTTTTGACACTTTTAGTCCCTGTAAGATCAAATAAGCATATTTTCACACACCGAACCACTCAAAGCTTATTTCTAAGCTATTTTTAGGTTATTTATGGTATGTTTAGCTTATGATCATGTTCCGGACTGTACGTTGCCTTATGAAACGCCAGACTTTTGCAAGTTGACGCAAATAGTCCCTATGAGTGAATAAACTTGATTTCGCCACACCAAACTTTCCAAAACTTATTTCTAAGTTATGTAAAGGTTATTTAAGGTATGTTAAGCCTATTTCACTATTCCAGAGTGTTTGTTGCATTAAACTGGTTGTATTTACGCATTAGATTGCGTATAACCTTCCAGAAAGCGATTTAAAGCTCGAAATCGAACAAGAATTGATATGTGCAAACGATACACATATTTATACAAATCCCAAGTATGAAACACAATATTTCATTGGTTTAGTATTTGTATAATGGTTGAAATGACACAGGGGTCACAAAAATTCCGTCCCGAAATTTAGCACGTGGTTACTAGGGAAGCTCGTTAAGTTGCGTGATTTACTGGTTTTTCCTGGGGTGTCACATCATCCCCCCCGTTGGTTTGGAATTTCGTCCCAAAATTCCACAGTAGCTTCAGCCTCAGTAGTGGTTGCACTTTTCTCAAACAACTGGGGATACTTGAGTTTCATTTGGTCTTCTCGTTCCCAGGTAAACTCTGGGCCACGACGGGAGTTCCAACGAACTCGAACAAGGGGTATTCTGGTACGCTTGAAAATATTAACATCTCGATCTGTGATTTCAACTGGTTCCTCGACGAAACGCTTCTGGTCGTCAATTGTGAGCTCCTTGAGAGGAACTGTGAGGGTCTCAGCTGACAGACACTTCTTCAGATTCGACACATGGAAAACATTGTGAACTCCGCTGAGTTCTGCCGGTAAATTCAGCTTGTAGGCCACCTTGCCAATTTTCTCAATGATTTCGAACGGTCCGACATAGCGCGGATTGAGTTTGCCTCGTTTGCCAAAACGAACTACACCTTTCCAAGGTGAGACTTTAAGTAGCACTCGATCCCCAACCTGGAACTCGAGTGGTTTCCTTCGCTTATCAGCATAGCTTTTCTGACGGTCACGAGCTGCCGCCATTCGTTGTCGTATCTTAGCAATCTTCTCAGCCGTGTCTACCACAAGTTCTGGGCCTGTGATTTGGCTGTCACCAACTTCTGCCCAACAAAGAGGCGATCGGCATCTACGTCCGTACAATACCTCAAATGGAGCGGCCTGGATACTGGTGTGGTAGCTGTTATTATACGAAAATTCTACTAGAGGTAGATGTCGCTCCCAGCCGTTACCAAAATCAATCACACATGCCCTAAGCATGTCTTCAAGGGTTTGAATGGTACGTTCAGACTGTCCATCCGTATGTGGATGATAAGCGGTGCTTATATCTAAGCGTGAGCCAAAAGACTTGTACATAGCTTGCCACAATTCAGATGTAAAACGTGAGTCACGATCAGAGATGATGGTGGTTGGCACTCTGTGCCTTGATACTACTTCCTTTAGGTAGACGTCTGCTAGAGTAGAAAACTTATCCGTTTCCTTGATAGCCAGAAAATGTGCAGACTTAGTCAATCGATCCACTATCACCCAAATAGTGTCATTTCCGCGTTGGGATCTAGGCAGGCCAGTAACGAAATCCATGGAAATTTGCTCCCATTTCCATGTCGGGACCTCTGGTTGTTGGAGTAAGCCTGATGGTTTCTGATATTCAATCTTGACTCTCGCACAAGTCAAACATTTACTGACGTAGGTTGCTATGTTGGCTTTCATACTAGGCCACCAATACGTAGTCTTGAGATCGTGGTACATCTTATCCGAACCAGGATGTACTGAGTAACGAGACTTGTGCACTCCATCCATCACAAGCTCACGTAAATTACCATAGAGTGGAACCCAAATGCGCCCGTTCACATAATAGGCGATGTCTTCCTTTTGTTCTAACCGCTTCCTCGATCCTCGTAAGGACTCAGCCCTAATGTTTTCTGCTTTCAATGCTTCAACCTGAGCATCTCGTATCTGGGTAGGAAGACTGGATTGGATGGTAAGTTGTAACGCTCGCACACGTTTAGGTGTAGTATCCTTTCGACTGAGGGCGTCGGCCACAACATTGGCCTTGCCCGGATGATACTTGATCGCACATTCGTAATCATTCAAGAGCTCGACCCATCGATGTTGTCGCATGTTTAACTCCTTTTGCTTGAAGATATGCTCGAGACTCCTATGATCGGTGTAAATGGTGCACTTGGTACCGTACAGGTAATGTCTCCATATCTTAAGTGCGAAAACAACTGCTCCCAATTCCAAGTCATGCGTAGTGTAGTTCCTTTCGTGAACTTTAAGTTGGCGCGATGCGTAGGCAATGACCTTGTCACGTTGCATCAACACGCAACCAAGTCCTTGGATGGAAGCGTCGCAATAAACCACGAAATCATCTGTGCCTTCAGGCAATGAGAGGATAGGTGCGCTACAAAGTTAATCTTTTAAGTGCTGAAAAGCAGATTCCTGTGCATCACCCCAATGATAGGTGACACCTTTCTGAGTCAGTGAAGTGAGAGGTTGCGCAATCCTTGAAAAATCCTTGATAAACCTTCTGTAGTAGCCCGCCAAACCCAAGAATTGGCGGATTTCTGTTGGTGTACAGGGTGCAGGCCAGTTCTTGATCGAGTCAACCTTGGATGGATCAACATGAATCCCGTCCTTGTTTACCACGTGGCCTAGAAAGTGGACTTCGCGAAGCCAGAAGTCACATTTCGAAAATTTGGCATACAGTTGCTCTGCTCGAAGAAGTTCCAGCATAACTCGTAGATGCTGCTCGTGTTCTTCCTGAGTCTTAGAATAGATCAGGATGTCGTTGACGAAAATAATAACAAACTTATCCAGCTAAGGTTTGCATACTCGGTTCATGAGATCCATAAAGACTGCAGGTGCATTCGTCAATCCGAAAGGCATAACCAGAAACTTGTAATGCCCATAACGAGTTCTAAATGCTGTTTTGGAGATGTCCTCATCTCGGACTCGCAGTTGATGGTATCCTGATCTCAAATCAATCTTAGAGTAAAAGCTCGACCCTTGCAACTGGTCGAACAAGTCGTCAATATGTGGAAGAGGATAACGATTCTTCACGGTCACCTTGTTAAGTTCGTGATAGTCAATACACGTTCTGAAAGTACCGTCTTTCTTCTTCACAAACAAGACTGGAGCTCCCCAGGGTGAAGAGCTAGGACGAATAAAACCCTTGTCCAAGAGGTCTTGCAATTGGGTGGATAATTCTTCTAGTTCTGATGGAGCTAAACGATAAGGCGCACGGGCTATGGGTGCTGCTCCAGGAGCGAGCTCGATTTGAAATTCAACTTAACGATGAGGCGGAAGACCGAGTAATTCCTCAGGAAATACCTCAGGAAAGTCGCGTACAATAGGAATGTCTTCAATTCTCTTTTCTTCCATTGATGCGTCAGTAACGAGAGCTAGATTGGCAGTGTGGACCTTTCGCAAACACTTCAGGGCCTTAAGGAAAGAGATGATGCCCACAAAAGCACCACTCTTGTCGCCATGAATCACGAGGGGTTCTTCGCCAGAACGAGGGATGCGGACGATTTTCTACTTGCAAAGAATTTCCGCTTGCTGATGAGATAACCAATCCATCCCAATAACAACGTCGAAACTACCCAGAATGATAGGAATAAGATCGATAGAGAAGGTCTGACCAGCTAAGACGAGGTTACAACCCTTAACTATGTGTATGGCCTCGAGACTTTTACCGTTTGCTAGCTCTACCGTGTGTTTGGTGGTCAAAAGTGTTGGGGTGCACTTAAGCATTTGACTAACTTTTAAGGACACATAACTAGTATCGGCACCCGAATCGAATAAAACAGTAACAAAGAAATCATCCAGAAGAAACTTACCCATTACAACGTTGGGATCATTCCTTGCATGACCCTGACCCAGCATGAAAACACGTCCCCTGGCTCCATTGCCATCATTGTTTCCCCCATTATTGTTTCCGTTCCCCTGATTGTTGTTGTTGTTCTGTTTCTGGTTCAACTGGGGACAGTTTCTCTTGAAGTGACCTTCAGCACCACACTGATAGCATCCCTTGTTACCCTGCTGTTGTTGCTGCTGATTTTGTGGAGCTTGTGGCTGCTGTTGACGATTCTAATTCGCAGGAAGTGAGCTCCTGCAATCCTTTGCTTCATGACCAAACTTGTTACACCTCAGACAACGACCCTTGTTACACTGCCCACTATGATGTTTGTTGCATCGGTTGCACTTGCGGTGGTTTCCCTTGTATCCACCTTGCCCCTGACTACCCGAAGATTGCTGACCAGGGCTCTTGTAGTCGTCAGTCCTTCGCTGCTGGGATGGAGACTGAGCTGAAGTCGAACCCTTGCTGGAGGCTCCATCCCACTTACGCTTGTTATCACTGGGAGCATCAGAAGTAGTGGTAGCCCTAATACGCTTGGGCAGCTTGTTCTGCTCAACTGCCTGATCAGTGAGACGATGAGCCAAACGGATGATTTGCTGAATGGTGTCAAGATTAGCTGAGGTCACGTGGCTCTGAATTTCTGGCACTAAACCCTTAAGGTACAGCTCGATACGCTTGATAGGAGGATCTACCATAGTAGGACACAAGATGGCCAGCTCGTTTGACCTTTTTGTATACGCCTCAATTTCAGACCCCGTCATTTTCATATTGAAAAATTCCACCTCTAGCTTGTGGATGTTGTCACGACTACAGTACTCTTCCTTGATCAAATCTTTGAAGTCATTCCATGGGGTGGCATTAGCAGTAACCAACCCCAGCATCTGAACCTGAGCGTTCCACCACGTGAGCGCTACACCTTCAAGAGTACCAGTAGTATACTTCACCCTACGATCCTCAGGGCATTCACACATCTCAAAAACAGACTCGAACTTCTCAAACCAATGGAGAAGACCTACAGCTCCTTCTGTACCGCTGAAAGTACTAGGTCGGCAATCCATGAATGTTTTGAATGTACATGCGGGAGGTTGAGCATGCTGACCTCCTGCAGGGACAGCTGCGAGTGCCTCAGCCACTTGTTCGTTGATTAGAGCCATCAGCTGGGCTTGAGTTAGGTTCAGTCATCCACTCATGATCTTCATATCAAAAGAAACATGAGTGAGCAAGGTGTCGCGAAAGTGCGATGACAGAAGAGAGTAAGCACACATGTGTCTCAACAATAGTTGCTAAATTTATCTAAGCATACCATGAATAATGTACTATATAACTAACAGGTAGGTAATATAAACATAAACCATATCACTTAGAATGTTGAGTCTTGCACGTGGAGCGAAGCGTCGTTGTGGATCGTTGAGCACTGTACAGGTTATAGTCTGGTTTTGTCAAAAAGCTTTTCCCTTTTTAAAACCAAGTTCACTATAACCAATGGCTCTGATACCAATCTGTCACACCCCCAAAATCCACACGCGGAGTATCACCTCTTGGAGGCGTGACATGACCAGGATCGAGCCACCAATCATATTGAACAACATAATTAAGTAAATAAAACCAACCACAATACAATTGGTGACAAAAAGAAAGTAACCAACTTTAAGTTAACAGCGGAAGCATAAAACATAGAACCAAAACATAAGTTCAATAAGTTCATAAAGTTAACATGGCACACAACGGTCCATGTCCCACAACGACTCCTCCTGCTCGTGCAAGCTCCTTAAGCATCTAACGACCTGTAAGGCATGTAACAACGAGTCAACAACAAAGTGGAGTGAGTTCACAGTTGGGTGTTCGTTTTAAGTTGTTTCAAAAACATGGTTTTCGTTTAGTTGGCTTACTTGTCGTGGGGGTTACCCCATAGTTGAAAATATGATTACCCGATTCCTTCTTTCCCAAACCATGACCCGTGGGGGTTTCCCCATGTGAACCACTAGACCGTTACCATATCGACAACTGACGAACAATAGTTGTGCCCTACGTCAATGTCTATCATCATTGACAGTTTGCCCAGATCCATTAGTACACGCCCGTCCGAACGGCACGGTGTGAGGCTTGTCAACCCTAATAGCGCTATTAACTAATGACCCGCTCGCCATTAGCCCGGCGATTAAGTCGATATAAAAATGAGGGACTTCATGATAGAGTTTTGTCTAGTAAGTTTTAAGGTTGTTGTCCTACCCAAGGAGGACGAACGTACGTATTCTACCCAAGGAGAATACGCAGGATTTATATTGGCATCCTACCTATGGAGGATGGCGGTACATATCCTACCCAAGGAGGATATGTAGGTTCCATTTTAATTCATTAACCCATTCCCAACCACCGGGAATCCCATGCCTTAGAAAGTGTGTGAACTCACCTTGGTTTGCTCGGTTAGGTTAGTTACTCTAATAATCCGAAATCAAGCACGTCCTAATAAGGTACAGATAACGATCAGTTTTTCATGCATGCATAACACGTATCCTACGTACGGTTTATCTACTCACTACTTCTATCACATAGCACACAATACAAATGTCACACATTGACTTTTGCGGAAGGTCATAGTTTAAAATACACTTGTAACACTTGTTAGAAAATATTTTCTATGTGTTGGAATTTTTAGAAAAATTCGCCATAGTTTCCTTTGTAAATGGAGGCGTCCATGCTAATAAGCATATCATTTTCTTTTCCGAATAATCCCAATAATCATCAACAACTATCCTTTAAACAACTTTACATCACCGAGAGCAAAAACTACATGCGTTACATATTAATCATGAACTTGATATATCCCGAAAACGCGTAGTAACTTGGTAAAGCGTTTAGTGGACTTAGTTACCTTCCAAAGTGTATTCGTTTCTTTAAAAATCATTTTCTTGAAAGAGTTAAGTGTTTACAACTTGTAATTAATTTTTACAAAAATTAATCTTTTGAACTCTTCTTGTAAATAAAAGGTTTCTACACTTATTTCATTTCCAAAAATGGCGTAAGTGTATGTACAAGTCATGATTTTCCAAAAATCGATTCTTAAACTTGGTTTATTTAGAAAAGTCTTTTGTAGAACTCGGATCTACATGATCATCAACCTACTTGTTTAATTATATTTTAAGAAAATTATTTTCTTTCAAGTCCATGTTTAAACTAGAAGATGATTATTTTTTGTTTCACATAATCATCTTCTTAGTCTTGTTAAATCATGTTTCTAAACATCATTTAACAAGCTCCATATGGTGATTATCATCACATAACCAAGAATCATCATGCAATTAACAACATATTCACTACAACATCCTACTAACAACATTCCATCTTCATGTAAAGCTTTATGTTTAAATCTTTTAGTCCATGTTCTTAGTGTTCTTGATATTCATCATACTTCAACTTTTGACTACTCAAAATAGAAATAAACAAGAGTAAATCAAGACTTACTACTAGCTTAAAGCTAGGGAAGAACTCTAGTGAAATGGTGGTGGAAATGGTGTGAGAAAGCAAGTAATGAAGCTCCTTGAAGTTCTTCAAGCTTCCATCTTCTCAAAGCACCTCCTAATGTTTGAAACAAGCTTGAAAATGGAAGAAGATGGTTGAGTTATGGTGGTGATGGTGGTGGTTATGGTGGCGGTCAGTTTGTGAACTTTCACAACTTGCTGAAAAAGTCACTGTGATTGTGCATTTCATTTTGCAAAGATTTAAACTTGTTTTATTTCTTTATGTTGTTTAAGCATTGGACATCCTCTGCGTATACGTGAGTATCGACCTGGATGTTATTGCCTAAACGTTCTGCTTTATTTTCTTTGGTGTTTCGTTTAAGCTTTGGACCTCCTCTGCGTATATGGAAGTATCGACCTGGTGGTTAAAGCCTAAACAACTTCAACTTATTTTATTTTTCTTATTTTGTTTAAACATTGGACTTTCTCTGCATATACGGAAGTATCGACCTGATTGTTAATGTTTAAACATTCTGCCTTGTTTTCGCACAAATCACAGTTGATAAAAGTTTAAAGGCATTACTTGAGGTAGTGTATTGCATGATGAGGGGATATGCTGAGATCGTGGGGTCCATAAGAACTTAGTGCATAATTAATATACCTTAACGTATCGGTAAGCATTTCGAAAGTTTTTAGATTGGGTTTAAGTGGACAACAATATCGTCAATCTACGTGAATCGTTTAGAACTTAAAATGTTTAAAGCTTAACGGTGTTGATGATATGTCTCATAAACTGATATGATCCTCTTACACAAACTCACAAAAATATTGTCAGTATATATTTCTTTACTGCATTTCATTAAAAACAAAAATCCAAAAAGATTTTAGTGTGTTTTAGCATAAATTTTTGAAAAATCCATAAAGATTTTCGACAACTGATATTGGAGAGCTGATATTCAAAATTCTAAGTGCTAAACAGGAAGAACAGAAGTTTGGGAAAGGTTGTTTGAAACGAGAAATGTTTTTGAAATGACTAAATGGTTCATTAATTTGAAACCAATTTTAATCATTTTAAAATTAAGTGGTAAGCATAAAGTCAAATCTTACTATTGGTTAGAGTGTATGCAGATATGCAACTAGTGAATTTCAGACTGCGATCCCAGCTTGTCGAAAGGGGGAGTCTGTAGACGTAAAAGCCAGGTTCCTGATCTTGTTGCTACGGAGTGCCAGGAGATGGTCCTGAATCTGTGAAAGTTGCTAATGCTGAGAAGATAGAGAGTGCTATATCAGATTGCGATCCTGGAACAACTTAAGGGGGAGTCTGTTAGCAAAGGGGAGATTGAAGAGTGAATGAGCCAGATTCAGATTCTGAAGGATAGCTGATAATGGTAATTGAAGAGAAAGAGAGAGTTTGAAGGATGCTTCAGCGTCAAATATTTTAGAAAGCGTGAAGACTGATTAAGACTGAATTTTTGACGTACTAAAGTCTCGTACTGAAGACTCCGTCAACATCCAAGGGGGAGACTGTTGGTGCATATGTCTGTTGACTTCGTCTTATATTGAGTCTCAGTTTCGTTACGGATCTGATCAAGAATGATGTCATCATTCTCAATGATGACATCATATATATGACATCACAATACTACATCATCATTGGAATATTACATGAAACAGAATGATCAAAACGCGAAACAGTGCATGAAATATGATTTTATATTTGTTTATTGTGAGTTCGCTTGAAAAGTCAAATGTGTATTTCAAGCGAAACTGATTGTGTTGAGTTCGCTTGAATGATCACATGGTAGTTTCAAGCGAGAGGTCATGCCTATAAATAGGCTGTTCATGTCTTCTCATTTGTAACAGTCCCATTGTTCTTGTACCGAACTGCTGCTGGTTTGTCAAGTCATATATGAATGAGAAGTGTAGTTTAACGTGATATCTTTTGTTTCTACTCATTTCTTTCTGATTCAAAATACTTTGATTGTTTCCGCCACTCAAACTGTCGTGTATTGACTCAAATTGACTCACTCGGTCGTCAAAAACGATCCTACACCATACTTATAATCATAACTTCCTAATATCTTGTCTAATGTATCAAGTAATATCTACATAAAATATTAGATAAAAATCTAGCAAATATGGTGCTAATTTGGTGGGGTCCCTAGGGTGACCGAAATCGGGTATGGGGGGGGGGGGGGGTTAGATGTAAAATTTTGATGAGAGTTGGTAATTATTAGTCACATTCCAAGTATATGCTTTCATAGTTAGTTTGCTAGAGAATTTAGTGGGTGTTATGGTCTACGGGGATCATGACTAGCCAAGAAATAATAAAACAATGTATTTGACAAAAAATTAGTGTTCCGGGTAATGTCCGGTTGTTCGGTTAGATATCGTCCCGTTAAAGTGTTTAATTATTCTGAATAATGCCTTTTATATATCTTTTTGTAACACTTTTAATTCCCGGTACTTAGGAAAGCATTCAGGACCATTTAGTCAATTTACTGCACAAGACTAGTATGTCAACAAGCACGTGTAAGTATGACGCAGTAATCAGAAAGCAGTTAAGTAATTCAACACAGTCATCAAGCACTTTAATTAACATTAATAAATCGTACGGATACATGTAATTATGAGGGTTGTCACAGTTTTGAATTTTAGGGGTAGTAAAAATTTTGAAAATACAAAAACATTAGAAAATTTGAAAAAGCCAAAAACATGAGAAAATGAAAAAATGAAAAAGAGTTTTGTGTAAAAAGAGGAAATGATAGTACATCAGTAGACAATCACAGTACGCTGAAGAAATGTAATGTTTAAATGTGATAAACGGTCTCACTAATGATATGCCAGTAGGTTTTACACATTTAGTAGATTGATTTTGAGATATAAACCTAAATATCAATAACTTTCTTATCTCGTGGGGAACATCTCTCGAATATATGGACTTAGTACTCCGAAATTTCGTTTGAGAGGTTGCCTGGTTCTGAGATACTAGGTCTTTATACTTATTGATATCTGGGGTAATATAATTGGTCTTCTGATTTTGCGTCAGCATTAGCCTAGACCTCGTATAATACTTTGTTGCGCTTAATAAAGCTTTCCCTCTGTATAAAAATTGAGAAAATATCGAAAGATAGATATCAAGTGCAGTTGTAAAGAAAATATTCCTAAGTGGAACACACCTAAAGTCGAGCCTTCATCTCTTTGTTTGAACGAAAGTTCTAACCTGAGCTCTCACGGTCTCGCATTACCCAGAGTACAAATATCAATATAGTATATTCACCTGTAAGACTGAATCTAGGGATCTTGATGTGGGAGTATATTCTGAGGTGGGACACGCGAATAAGTTAAGTTCTTAAAACACTAAATCTCATATTTTGAATCAATTGAAGTTTGTGTGAAATTTTAAGTGGACAAGTATACTGACAATCTAAGTGAATCATTTAAAACTTAAAGAGTTTATAGCTCAATGGTGCTAGTGATTTATCATAAACTGATATGATCCTCTAACACGAACTCAAACAAAAATATGTTTGTAAATATTTCTTCATTGCTTTCTTTAAAGAAAAAATTACAAAAAGATTTTAGGAGTGATTTAGCATAAACTTTATAAAATTCAAAAATATTTTGTTTCTACTTTATTTTCGATAATCGATCTCTGAAAGCTGAGTTTCAAAGTCTAAGTATGCTGAACATGTCTCTAAAAATAAACAAGTTAATTAATTTGAAACTTGAGGTTTTTAAAATGAAAAATCTAAAACAGTTTGTGAAATCTCCAAGGTCATTAATTTGGACTTGGATGAAAATTTGTGAGGATTTCGGATGCTTAACTGTCAAATATATATAGTTATTTGATAGGGGGAGTAGAGTCGAGCAATTCTGGGAGATTACAAATTGTTATATCAGTGTTTAGAGTCAGGTTATCAATCTTGGGTAACCAAAAAGCTTTCACTATTAGATATTTGTGATTTTCAGATGTTGAACCAGATTACGATCCTGATAGCTGAGGCTAAGGGGGAGTCTGAAGACAAGCTCAAAACAAGGGGGAGCTTGTAGAGATAGAACCAGGTGACGATCCTGAAAAGCACGGAAGCTTAAAGAAAGGGGGAGCCTGGAGTAAGAGTCAGACGATCGAGGGAGCTGAAGAATCGAGATGACACAGATTTAAGAGAAGCTTGAAGAGCTAAAAGGGAGTCTATGGTACTGAAGATGTCAAAGCTTCGTAAAGACTCAGAGAGAGGGAGAAGATAAAAAGCTACGAGATTAACTTCAGCAAATATCCAAGGGGGAGTCTGTAAGTGCACATGTCTATCGCTTGCATCAATCACGTATCGTAGCTGGAACAAATGATCAAGATATGCTTCAAAGTGAAGTATACATAAGATGTATTGCAGGTTCGTATGAAGGGAAAACCATAGCAGGTTTGTACGAACCCACTCATCAATATGAGATCCATTCGTAGTTGCAGGTTCATACGAACCTAGGTCCGTTCATAGTTAGCTATGTACGAACCCACTAGGCCTATATATAGAAGTGTAGGGTCTTGTTCATTTGTAACCTTGAGCATTAGAGAGGCGAAGCTCTGCTCGTTTATTTTTCGTGGTTTTGTACTTGTCAAATATCAATAGAAAACAACATTTAATTACATCTTGTGTCTGATCCACACACGTACTTAGATTCCGCACAAGATACATGTTTTATGCATTCATCGGTTAAGGAATCGATCCTCGGAGCGAATATACACAGTGACATAGGAAGAATTGGATCGAAGGCTCGCCAATTGCAAGATATTCAAGCCTGTATCAAAAGAAATAAATCTGAACCTGCCAGTTCAACCTGCAATGCCCAAAATCTTGAACCAATCATTCCTGAACCAGAAGTCCCCCAGCAACCGCTCCAAAATCTGGAAGAGTAGTCGTGGACCAACGATTGGGCATTCCAGAACCTGATAAACAACACCAATCCATACTACCCACAGTACGAACCGGCACCCGCGGACTTTCCAAAAATGAATCCTGAAAATGTGACCGAACTTCGCCATTATGGCGAGGAACTCATAGATGTGGGAATCGGGATCAGAAATGTGGGCGAGAATCTCGTCTGAAAATACGAAGAGAGAGAATTCAACTTTGAAGAAGAAAACTAACTTTATATTAAATGTTTGTATAATATATTTATGTATTCTGTGAAAAAAAATCTATATATGTATACATATATATATATAACTAAAATCTGTGGTAGTGTAAAATATATGATGCATATTATAAGAAATATATATATATATATATATATATATGTTGCAATGAACGACGTTTTTGGCAATATGCTCTGATCAGTGTGTATTTGTGTTTACGATATTTTTCTTATTTGCTAAATATTCTGTGATATTAATCCGTGAAATATGTTTACAATTCAGATGTCAAACAAAGTTAACCAATCGGTCTAGAATAATCAAGAAAATCCCTTGGACAAGGATGCCATAGAAAACATAATCGCACAGTGAATAGTGATAGGATCTGAGTTTCTTAGATTGTGTTGTTTAATTATAAATGTAAGATGAAACAGAGAATTGAAGTGCCGTGAAAATGGAAATAAACTTTAATCACACAATCAAGGAAGAATAGCTTTAAGCAGACATGATTTCATTAAGTCAAAAGATTGTATCTATTACAACATTCAACTTATGCATACATATACTAGACTCCCCCTCAGCCTGAGCTCATTGATTTGTTCGTACAAGATGACTTGTGATGAAAGAGCTAATGGAACAGTACAGGGTACTGTTCTATTTATAGTACAAACGAAACCACTGAGCATCTTTGCTGACGTCACCATGAAAGTGACATCTAACCTCCTAACAAACTCTAAACACTGTTCTATTTAAACACTTATTACAATAGACACTGATTACATAAACCACTGATTCTACTTTCCACTGTTGTAGTCTAAGCACTGATGTTGAGCATCAGTGCTTTCTTCAAAGGGTGATCAGTCTTTGAATTGGCAGTGCTTTGGTCTTCAATAGTGCTTGGATCCCATCAGTAGATAGAGCTTCAGTCTTTATTCATCATCAGGTCTTTGGCTAACAGTTGTTGTAATGATCAGTGCTTGGAGTCTATCAGATGCTAGTAAACCACTGTCAAGTGGAAAGTCTTGTACAAGCTCTGCTTATGATGATCAACTGTTCTGAACCAGTTTTGGCTTCCCTTATCATCTGTTCTTTTAGGTTTGAATGCATGGACTAACAATCTCCCCCTAGAATAGATGATGCCAAAACACTTCATTATTCATGATCTTTATTCTCTCATTAACTTCTCCCTGATTTTCCCTTTGAATTGTAATTCAAAGTTCATGGAGTCTTCATCATCCTCATCCCTGCAGAGTTGTAGTTCAAGAAGATCTTGGAGGTCAGCTACACTTAGGCCTAGTGCATCCTCCCTTGATATGTGTACAACTCCTCCATTGGACTTGAGCAAAGTCAATACATGGGTCTTTTTATAAGACTTCCACTTTAGTATTTTTGAGTTCAATGGGTTTCTTGGGTGAGACTTTATTTGATGAGAGTTTGGAGATGGAGGTCTACTTATTAATCTGTTAGCTGTTTCTTGTTGCTCTTCAATCATTTGCTTGATGGCCACCTTCATAATCTCAGCTTCTCTCAGTGCATCTTCTTCATCAATCTGCTTTTGCCTTTTTCTTTGAATCAAGGCAATGATGGAGGTGTCAGATGATGTGAACAGAGGTTTTAGAGAGAGGGTCTGCTGCTTTGGCTCATCAGTGGTTCTGCTTTTGTATGCTGGTTTCTTTGGTGCTTTAGGATCTGTCTATCTTAGTTTTTTCAGCTTACTATAGGCTTAATCAATGTACTGTCTGGACCATTTTGATATGGCCTTTGCTGATCCAAATTTTGCTGCAACCAACTCAGCTCTCTTCCTTTTGTATTCTAAAGTGAGATCTGCAATAGTCTTCTTATACTTGCTCCAATTTTGGTGCAGACCTTTTCATCTGAGGATCTTTTCTTACCCTTTCAATTCTGTTAACTTCTGCTTTGAGAGCTATGAGTGGCTAGTCTTTGAATTGTTCAACTTTGGTAGGATAAAATTTTTCTTGCATAATAAGCTCTAAAAGGTCTTTCCTTAGCTTCTTTTGCAGATCAACATTTGGTGGCAAGTTAGACATCTCTTTGCTTAAGTCTCTTGCATAGTCTTCCAGTTTTCTGATTTTGCTTAGCAAAAGTTGCATTCGACTTGAGATGCTACTATCATTCTCCCCTTGTCCTTCATATTTGGCTTGCAATTCAGCTTGCATGGCCTTGAGTTTTAGATACTCATCTATGTTCTTTGGAGTTCTGAAGCCATGAAGGGAAGGAAATTTTCTTTTTGCAAGATCATCCTCTGTATAGAATTGCCTCATCTCATTTTTAACTACATGCAATTCTAGAGGATAATTTGCTGCTAATGGAATGACTCTTGAAGGATCATGTCCTACAAGTGTTTCTGGGTCAGTGATTGGGTTTGATAATGTTGAAGGAATGAATGGTTGAGGTTTGATTTGATTGAAAGGTGCAGAAGATAGAGGAATAGGTGCGGGTATGTCATCATCATTCACCTGAAATTTTCTTTTCCTGATGTAAAACTTTTTAGGAGAAGGATTTTTAGTTGGAGATTTGGAAACTGAAATGAATATGGCTTGGGAAGGAAATTGGAAAGTTGTGGTAGTGGTGGATTGGCTAACAGCTGTTGAAACAACTGGTGTCTCAACCTCTGTTGCCCTAACATCTGTTGATTCTGTATCAACATTTGTTGTAGTGGTAGTTGGTAGGGGTGAGGTAGGTTTTGTTTTGTCTTTTTGGTGGGTGGTTTTTATGGTGGTGGTGTTGGTTTGGGTGTAGCAGTGGGTTTTGGGACCAACAGTGGTTGATTCTGGTGGTGAGCGTGATCTTGAAAATGTGGCAAGTGGTGATTTGTTGTGTTTGTGGGATTTACTTCTTTTTGAAGTACCAAGATCCTTTGTTTTTACTTCCCATTCTTTCAGTTCCTTTTGTTCCTTCTTCCACTGCCTTTCCTTTGTCTGATTCTGATTTTGAATTGTCTTTCTGGTTCTCTCCACTTCATCTGCTAGAATGTTTAGGTTTTTATCAACTCCCTTTTTCTTTTCTTTAATAGGTGTTTCAGCAGTGGTTTCAGAAGACTTTTTCTCTTTCTCAGACTCTGGCTTTTGAGTGGGCTTTTGCCTAGGAGTAGGTCTGCCAAACTTTTTCAAGTCATGTTTCTCCCCCTTTTTGGCATCATCTTGATCATCATCTTTGTAGATAGATGCAGGGGCAAAGCCAGTCATTTTAACCAAGGCCTCTTTGATGGTTTTGATGTCAGCCTGAGTATCCTTGTATCTTGCATCAACCATGGTTCTGAGTAGTGCCATTTGGTGGTTGTGCTGAGTATCTGCCAATTCCCTTTGAGCTGTGATGATTGGCTGAACTGCTTTCCAAAGCTCTTGGGAATACTGTTGTGGAGTGGGTTGACTTTTGGAAGCTTCAACCAGAAATTCAATAGATGTATTCATTTTTGTAACCATTGTTTCCAAAGTAGAGAGCCTCTCCGTCAAGTCCTGATATTTTAAACCATCACCCAAGTTAATGGGATCATCTAATTTCCCACCAGCAGTGGTTGTATCAGCTGTTGGACCAGGAGAAGTCTCCAATGGTTCATTAGTTGATGCCCCTTTTTCTTGGTACTGGGGACTTCTTTCTTCAACAGTGGTTACCTTGGATATCTCACCAGTGGTTAATTTGAACACACCAGTGGATACCTTGGTTCCCATAGAAGAAATTGCCTTTAAGGGAGTCTGACTTATGAAACTACTGTCCAGGTGTAGATCAGTGGATCCAATACCTGTAGTAGCTGCTCCACTTGAACTACAAACAGGAATTTCATAGAATTCCAGTGGTGTAACCTCCTCATCTGTTTGTGGGATAACCAATTGAGTTGGTTCAGATACAACCATTGTTGTGGTTTTACTCTTAGTAATGGGTTGGTGAGAGGGGTTGTTTTGTGTCTGAAGCTCAATGGCATCAAACAGTGGTTTTATTGATGGTGGAATTGTAGATGTGGGGATAGGAGTTGAAAGAGAATTTGCCCAGGGAGAAGGGCTATTAAGCATATTCTCAAATGAGGATAATGTTTCATGATGTGGTGTCCCTATGCTTACAACCTGTTCCTTTTGTGAGGAAGCAGGAGGAGTTGAGGCTTTGGGTGGAGATCTTTCCATCTGTTGTGAGGAAGCAGCAACAGTGGTTATTGGTGACATTTGTGTTGTCACAGGATTAACTTCTGGGATCTCATATTCCAGAAGGTACTTTTTAGAGGGTTTGGTGGGTTTTTTGGATGTTTTCTTTTTGGTCTTTTTGGTCTTTTTTGGTGGGGGTTGCACAGCAGTGGTTTTGCTGCTGTGTTCACCAGGAGTAGTGGGCTCAGCAGCTGAAGTCTGAGGAGCAGATGTGGACTCATCCAAAATTTGCTCAAACTCCCCTGCTTGTGTTTTTTAAGGTTTTGACTCTGACAACCTTTAAAAGTTTCAGAAGAAAGGTTGTTTATTTGAAAAGTTGCACCTTGTACAAGTACATATGCACGGTCTTTTGGAATTTTCTGCTGTAAATAGAAACTCAAAAACCTTGGAAATAACAAAAATGGTTTTTTCTTTTCTTTGATATTATTAACATTTTTAACTAAATCATTGAAAATTTCTTGGGAGTAATTGAAATCCTTTTTAGCCATAATAGCATACCCTAAGTATTGAATTTTCAAAGGTATTTCGTTAAAAGCTGTTGTTTTATTAGAAACACAAGTAAGTAAGGTATGAAAAAGGAACTTCATAGGAGGTGGAAATTCTCCCTTTTGCATAGTGGCTTTGGAGCATTGTCCTTCATACCCCCTTTCAATTAGATCCCTTTGATACTCTTCTTTGGGGAAAGATTTGTTACCTGTATGATCATTCATTTCAAAGACTTCTGAAATTGTTTGGGTGTAATTGAGACCAGAATTTCTCCTACTTTAGAAGTAATAGCCCAAGGCTTTTTGTCTTCAACTTCCAGATTTGCATTTTTCCAGAAATCTCGTAGGGAGTCTTGGTAAATGGGTGTGTTGCAGGTCAACAAAGTTTTGTACTTTGAGGATGAAAGAATATCAATAATGGAGTGGAAATCTGTGTTTTTACTTGTTTTCTCAAGTGTACACAGATAGTTGTGTGGGTTTTTGAGAACGAGAGCCATGGGGATTTGGAGAAATTTGCGAGTGGAAGAAGAAGATGATTGAAAAATGGAAACCGCTTTTGAAGGAATTTTGAATTCGATACGGCAGTAGAAACTCTGTTTGGGGTTTTGATCAGGGTTTTATGAGAGTGAAAAGTGAGTGCTGACGTGGCAGCGGTTACAAAGATCGGACGGCTAAGAACTGTCCACGTGACAACCTCTGATGGAAAGTGGATGACAGTTGTTTGGGGAACCACTGATGGACAATATCAGTGGTTGCCAACAATGAGAATATGAGCAGTGGCTGATTTTAACTATCAGTGGATAGCCATCAGTGATTGAAACACTGATGTTTGGTCAACAATGGTCAAC
Source organism: Helianthus tuberosus (assembly GCA_030545235.1). Classification (NCBI taxonomy): domain Eukaryota; kingdom Viridiplantae; phylum Streptophyta; class Magnoliopsida; order Asterales; family Asteraceae; genus Helianthus; species Helianthus tuberosus. Next base: position 76,908,421 of record CM060380.1, read on the forward strand.
AAAAAGAATGAGGAAACAGAGGTTGACTTTCAGCAGTGGATGATTTTCAACAGTCAGATGTTTGAACCAATCAATGGTTGTGACAGACTTATAAGGATTAATGAAAAATTTCATTTTTAACTATTTTAAGGATGGATTTTTGATTTTCTGAAAACATTTTAATGCCTTTTATTCATAGAAAAACAAGATTTTGCTTGCTATTTCATGTTAAGCATGCCAATTCTAGAGATCAGCTTTCAAAGGTGGATGTGTCTAATGCTTTTGTTAGCACATCTGCCAGCTGATCCTTAGTTGGAACATGATGCAGAGAAATCAAACCTTTTTCATAGCAATCCCTCACAAAGTGATGTCTGATGTCAATGTGCTTGGCGGTTGAATGTGAAACAGGATTTTTGATGATATTTTCAGCTGCTTGACTATCTAACATGAGAGGAGTCTTTAAAGCAGTTATACCAAAATCCAGCAACTGATTTTGAAGCCACAACAGTTGGGCTGTACAGCTTGCAGCAACAATGTATTCAGCTTCAGCAGTGGATGTTGAAACAGCTGCTTGCTTTTTGCTTTGCCAAGATACTAAGCAATCACCTAGAAATTGGCACCCTCCTGATGTAGACTTCCTGGTTGTGTTGCATCCAGCAAAGTCACTGTCTGAAAAACCTGAAAGCTTAACATTCCCATTAGCAGGATACCAGATACCAAGTGTGGGAGCACCTTTTATGTATCTGAATATTCTTTTTACAGCAATGAGATTAGAAAGCCTAGGTGCTGACTGGGATCTGGCACAAACACATGTTGCAAACATGATGGCTGACCTTGATGTTGTTAGGTATAATAAAGACCCAATCATGCTTCTATATAACGTCTGATCAACCAGTTCATCATTTTCAACAGACATGACTATCTTATTGGTTGCCATGGGTGTACTACATGGCTTGCAATCATTCATATCAAATTTGTTTAAAAGTTCTTTTGCATATTTGCTTTGATGAATGAAAGTGCCATTTTGCATTTGCTTAACTTGGAGACCAAGAAAACATTGTAGTTCATCCATTGCACTTATTTCAAACTCAGCTGTCATGAGTCTCCTGAACTCTTCACACATTTTATTACATGTGCTTCCAAAAATGATGTCATCCACATAAATTTGGACAATCATCAAGTCTTTTCCTCTCCATTTTAAAAACAAAGTTTTGTCAATTTTACCTCTTGTGAAACCAATAGAGAGTAGAAAAGTGGAAAGAGTTTCATACTAGGCCCTTGGTGCTTGTTTCAAGCCATACAAAGCTTTGTTTAGCTTGTAGACATGATCTGGATAATAAGGATCCTCAAAACCAGGAGGTTGACAAACATATACCTCTTCTTGAATTTTGCCATAGAGGAATGCACACTTAATATCCATTTGATACACCTTTATGTTGTGGTTGACAGCAAAAGCTAAGAACAATCTGATGGCTTCAAGCCTTACCACAGGAGCAAAGGTCTCGTCATAGTCAATGCCTTCTTCTTGTCTATAGCCTTGAACCACAAGCCTGGCTTTGTTCTTGACAACAATGCCCCTTTCATCAGTTTTATTTTTGAAGACCCACTTTGTGCCAATTGGACTTATATCCTCTGGTAGTGGTACAAGTTCCCATACTTGTTGTCTTTGAAACTGCTGGAGCTCTTATTGCATGGCTTCTACCCAACTATTGTCTTTCAGTGCCTCTTGGTACTTGACTGGTTGATGGAGTGATAGAAAACCTATAAAAAGACAAATGTTTTGGGATTGACTTCTGGTGAGAACCCCTTCATTGATGTTGCCAATCACTTGGTCTGGTGGATGAGATTTCAAGAAGATTAACTCTCCTTTGTATGGGATAATGGCATTTAAGGGTGAGGGCTGCAGATGTGATTCATCTGAGCTAACATCTGTTGGTGACTTTGATGATCCAACATCTGTTTGAAATGGAGGTGGAGGGATAGGAGGAATGGGTGTGGCACACAATTGATTTTTATCCACTGTTGGCAGATTTTTATCAACAGTGGTTGTGGTGGCAGAGGTTGAAGGGCTACTTTGGTCAACGACTGTTGATGTACCAGTGGTTGAGCTTTGACAGCTGTTTTGAACTTCTGCTGCTCTGATGGTGGATGTGAATTTTTGTTGTGGAATCATAACTTCATATCCATTGTATGATGGTGGAGATTGTGGTGTTCTTGCATGGTTAGTCTTGACAGACACGTCTTCAAAAGTGAATTTATCTAAATCAAACAATTCAGCAGGGTTGCTGGGATTTTCATTGATGAAAGTTCATTGCACTTTACATTCAAAGTCTCTTCCACACACTTAGTCCTTGTGTTAAACACTTTGTAGGCCTTAGCAGTGGTTGAGTATCCCAGATGATAACCACAATCTACTTTGGCTGCAATTTTGAAATTGAATCTTTTAAGTTTAAAATGAAGCATGGGCAGCAAAAGATTTTAAAGTATGAGATCAGTGGTTTGATTTTGAACAGAATTTCATAGGCAGTCTTTTGATGCCTGGGGTTAATCAAAACTCTGTTCTGGACATAGCAGGCAGTGTTTACAGCCTCTGCCCAAAAAGTTAAAGGCAAACCTGAATCTGTAAGCATGGTTCTGGCTGCTTCAATCAGAGTTCTATTTTTCCTTTCCACCACCCCATTCTGCTCTGGTGTTCTTGGAATGTTGTACTGCCTTACAATCTCTTTTGACACAAAGAAGGTGATGCGTGTGAAGTGTGTATATAAGTTTAAGTATATTTTAAGCCCTTTTACACTTTCTTTAGCCAAGTTTTAAATTTATAAAACACGATATTTACTAACACTAAACACACATATGGGCAAGTGCACCCATCGTGAACGTAGTATAGTGTTGGTAAGATACCGAGGTCGTCCAAGGACACAAGAGCTTTTAGTACCGGTTTATCCTCAACGTCTAATCAAATCAAAAAGTTTGGAAAAAGGTTTTAAACTAAGAAAAATAAAAACTAACTAAAATGCTGAAAAATAAAATAAAATAAAAAACAGATAGACAAGATGAATCACTTGGCTCCGACTCGTGTTTAGTGTAACCTTTGATTATTTCCGCACTTTTGCACTATTTAAGAGATTATCTTAGTTATTGTAGTAGGCCCCTATTTTGAAGGTGACGTTACCCTCAACCCAGTAGTTTGAGTCAGCAAGGATACAATCCTAAAGGGTCGGATTATTGAAAGATAATTAATTAAGTTATTAATGCATATTATGGTAGGCCCCTCTTTTGAAGGTGACGTTACCCTCGGCTAAGTAGTCTGAGTCAGCAAGGATACAGTCCTAAGCATGGTTGCAGAAATTGGCCTAGGCGGCCGATTAATCGGCGCCTAGGCGCTAGGCGGTCCATTACTGCCTAATTTTGAGCTAGGCGGTCAATTAATCGGTCTTGGTCAAAAATCGGTCAAAATCGGTCCTAGGCGGTCAAAATCGGTCCTAGGCGGTGAAAAATCGGATTAATCGGACAATATTAGTCGGTCAAAATCGATCAAAATCGGTCCTAGGCGGTCCTAGGCGGTCCTAGGCGGTCAAAATTGGTCAAAATCGGTCAAAATCGAACCATACTATCTGAAACTTGAAGTATTTATGTGGATTTTGAAGCATTATTTTTATATTATTGGGTATATATATATAATTTTGAAAAAATACATATAAAAATCCCATTCCGATTAATCCCGATTAATCCCTAGGCTGTACCTCACCGCCCGACTAGCGCCTAGCGCCTTCTACAACATTGGTCCTAAGTAGCCGGGTTAAAGTATTAATAGTAGCTTACATATGAGGGGATCAAAGAGTTGGGACCCCCGCCATCCAATACCGTTAACTATTGAAGGAGGTCCTACTAAATTTGACCCAGGTCCTTGCAGGATCTATACACTGAACAAGGCAAGACTCTTACTGATGTGTTAAAAATGCAACATATAAATTTCATCAATTGAGGCATAAAACTAACCCTTTTTTAGTACTAATGTTGGAAAAAGTGTGCTTTTGTCTTCCTTTTGTATTTTCAGGATTAAATGAGCTCTAATTAACAAAAGAAGCAAAAAGACATCAAAATCTAACATAAATACAAGAAAAGGAACAAGACGTGACATGCCCGACCCCACGACAGCATCTTCCCAAGCAAAACAAGAGATCAGAAGACTGAACACGCCCCGTGCTCAGCCAGCACGGGGGCGTGCCCAAGTGTCAGCAGAAAAGACAAAGTGGTAGAAGCTTCTATTGCCCACCACGGGGCCGTGCTCAGCGGACACGGGGCCGTGGTCAACTATAAGATTCGCACAATCCAGCAAATCTGCATAGTACAAAGATTCTTCTGCACCACGGGGTCGTGCTCAGCGGACACGGGGGCGTGGTCAACTAAAAAGACAAAACTGCATTAAATGAAGAAAGAGAAGGATGTGGACACGGGGTCGTGCCCACTGGACAAGGGGCCGTGTCCGAGCTTCTGTTCAGCCTATAAATAGAAGTGCTTGGCTCAAGCTCAAACCATCCCTTGGCACACCACCTCTCTCACACTTCACCCACCACCCACCACCCACCACCACCATAACACCATCATCCACCACCATCATCCATTGTCCATCGTAGAGTGTGTGAGTCGTCTCGGGATCCAAGATTGATCGTAAGAGTTCTTGACAATCAAGGCCATGTTTGCCTAAGTCTCTTACATCACTTGGTGAAGACAAAGTGTCTAGTGTAATACTTTTTATTTCTAATCTTTTGCACTTTTTACTTGGTTTTGTATTAATGACTTTAATAACTAGTTGCTTATGTTGAAGGTGCTCTTTCCTTATCGTTTGTCCGTGGTGTCTTGAAATTATTTTACTGTCTATATAAAATAAAAGATTTTCACCATTCATATCTCCACGGTCTATATGGAGGTATGTTGGCTACCTGGTCGGGGGTTAAGGGAACGGTTTGGTAAAGGTCTTGCCATTGTTCAGCGTTTAGAGGTCCTGCAATGGACCTGTGTCAAATTTAGTAGGACCTCCTTCAATACTTAACGGTATTGGATGGCGGGGGTCCAAACTCTTTGATCCCCTCATAAGTTAACTACTATTAATACTATAACCCGGCTATTTAGGACTGTATCCCTGCTGACTCAGACTACTTAGTCGAGGGTAACGTCACCTCCAAAAGAGGGGCCTACCATAATTTGCATTAATAACTTAATTAATTATCTTCCAATAATCCACCCTTTTAGGATTGTATCCTTGCTGACTCAAACTACTGGGGTGAGGGTAACGTCACCTTCAAAAGAGGGGCCTACTACAATAACTAAGATAATCTCTTAAAATAGTGCAAAAGTACGGAAATAATCAAAGGTTACACTAGATACGAGTCGGAACCAAGTGATTCATCTTGTCTATCTGTTTTTATTTTTTATTTTTACTTTTCAGCATTTTAGTTAGTTTTTATTTTTCTTAGTTTAAAACATTTTTTTTTTCTAAACTTTTTGATTTGATTAGACGTTGAGGATAAACCGGTACTAAAAGCTCTTGTGTCCTTGGACGACCTCGGTATCTTACCAACACTATACTACGCTCACGATGGGTGCACTTGCCCATATGTGTGTCTAGTGTTAGTAAATATCGTGTTTTATAAATTTAAAACTTGACTAAAAAGTGTTAAAGGGGCTTAAAATATACTCCTAATATATATAACACTAGAATACGCATCAAGTTTTTGGCGCCGTTGCCGGGGACACAAGGATTTTAAGAAAGTTAGGAATCAACGGCCTAATCGTTTTTCTTATTTTTCATTTTTTTAGGATTTTTCTTAATTTTCAGCTTCTGCAGAACTCAGCACGGGCCGTGCCCGCTGAACACGCCCCGTGCCCAATCATTGGAACTGGCAATCCTGTTTTAAGTCAGACAGTAAGCTGAACACGGGGTCGTGCCCACTCAACACGCCCCCGTGCCCAAGTTTCAGTTACTGGAAACAGAACCGTAAGATCCCGACGGTTGGTAATTTCTGACACAAACATGAGTGATACTGATACTTTTTACTTTCGGCACTCTTATGGTACTATGTGGTGTCAATTATGTGGTGGTAACCATAAAGAATTAGAATGCTTTTTTCTAAATTATAAACCCCACTATATAGACCCATCATTTCCTAGAATCCTTAAAAGGGGCGAAAGTAAAAATAATCCCTATCTCTCCCTCGAATGCGCCCAACCGGATTTTCTAGGAGAAATGCTTCTCGATGAATTATTTCAACTAGAAGATCTAATTATTGATTGGTTAAAAGAACTTAGGAAAGATTTCAATAATCTTTTTCAAGACAATAGCCAAGAAGAAGGGTTGGAAACGCATTCAAACAACTTCATTGTTTCCAATGATGCCTCTAACTCTAGTGAGGACTTGAGCGATAGTCGTCCCTGTGTCGATTGTGCCGTGAAGGACTCCCCATCAACTTCGTTTGATGCATACATAGACCTGAGTGATTCGACATACACCTTCTTTAACGAGAGCCCGGGAAAGGGTTGGACTTGTCCACCTACATATAGCATAGGAATCACCCTCACCGACAACCTCTTGCGTTCTCGTCTCAATCTAGAACAATTAAGGTATCTTAGGCACTTTGGGGTTGTTCCATCCAGTAAGGAACCGCCCGATCCGGAAAAGTTCCTTGAAAATAGACAAATTCCTTAAGACAGCTTCTAGACACAGGGTCGTGCCCAGGTCAACACGCCCCCGTGTCCACCCAAAGATTCCCTTCTGATTTTGTTAGAATGCGGACAAAAATGTGTCAGGATTCCATCTGCACACGGGGCCGTGTCCAGCCGACACGGGGCCGTGCGCAACGTACTGTCGTTTTCTATAAATGCAGCCAAGAATCCTGCACATTTGAACCATTCCAGGGACAGAGATTTGAGGAATATTCTCACATACCATCCTAGGTATTTTCTAAAAGAAGTTTCTCAACCATCTTCTTGTCCTTTCCTCTTTTATCTACTTTCATCTTCTTCAATTTTCTTCATACTTCCATTGAAGCTTGAACATTCCATAATTTCAAGCCTTATTAAGATGTTTGTTAGATTTTTGTTCATGGAATCTTGCTAAAAATAAGTTTTATAACAATGTTTTAAGTTGTTTAAGTTCAAAAATACTTCAAAAATAATAAAAACAATTTGAAACCCCAAGATTCCTTGTTCATAAATCCTGCAAATATCTGAACACGGGGCCGTGTTCGATGAACACGGGGCCGTGTCCGAAGTATTGAATCCATAAAGTTGAACTCTTTTCGGTATGTTTTCTCAGAATGGCAAGCTGAAAAAGCGGAAACTCTTCGTCGCATTCCAGAAACAACCGGCAGGGGAGAAGATCATCAACGGTTGAAGATTCTCTTGTAAACTATGTTTACGCCTTAAGAGAGGCCCTTGATGAAGTAACAAGTGTGGAAGAGGCATTGGTAGACCACATTAATCATTTGACAGTGGGACTAGAAGGATGTCTCCGGGAGGTCAACCTTTTGCACCAAAGGTTGAACATTCTCGCCTCTCCTCCTTTGGTACCGATTATCACCCAAAGGGCATGGAATGTGGTGCCGGAAGTCATCATTCCGGCCGAATGGTACGCCCTACATCCGGAACCTCCTCGAGACATACTACAAGGGGTTCCGGTTGGTGTCGTTCCTCCTCCACCAAATGTTGAGGAACATGAAGCCGCCTCCCTTCTCCCGAGGGAGATCGAAGAATGGCTCTAGCAACATCTAAGGAACACCGTTCGGCTTGGAGTTCTATAAGACTTTTAGACCGGAAGTCTATTTCCGGAATCTTGGTTCTTATTGTAGAAATAGAACTCCTTAGGAAGATTTTACGGATCACTTGACCTATTTACTATTAGGACTTTTAACTTTTATTTTCTGCTTTATTTTTCATTTTTAGGACTATTATGTAATTCTCTCTATGATTAATGAATGATGGTTTTAGTTAATTTGGTGTTTGGATGGTGTTGCAATGAATAAAACACACTTGAGAAGGCAAAGGATACAAGGGAAACTTGAACCAGCACTCCATGCAGGAAAACAGAACCGTCCGACAAATTTCTTCGTTTACAGTAAGCTCGGCACGGGCCGTGTCCACCCAACACGGCCCCGTGCTGCACAGTCTGTAGAAAAAGACCCATTTCAGGTAACTGGACACGGGCCGTGTTCACCCAACACGACCCCGTGTCCAGGCTTCTGTTTCTCTTGTTTTAATTTTGTTACTGGCACTTGAACACGGGGCCGTGTTCAGCGCCCAGTAACACAAAATTTTTGCTTTTTCACACCTTTTACACATTCAATCAACCTAAAAACTTATTTTTGGGACACATTGAGGACAATGTGTAATTTAAGTGTGGGGGGATGCTAAAACCTTGAATCTTGCAAGTCCTAAATACAAGCCTTACACAAAACTCTATTGGAACCGCTAGTCACCCCAAATTTTTTCAAAAATTTTCATTTTTTTTACTTGTCTAGGTTTAACTCGGGAAATTCAAGTTCTCAAAAAGGTTATATTTTTACAAATTTACAACCGATAGCGTCGTGATAAAAAGAACCAACATAAGAAAATTATGAAAAGGCATGACAAGCTTAGTTAAAATTTAATTATATATACTTGATCACATAAAAACCCATTCCCACAAAAGTGAGTTTTGAGCCTTTATTGAGCAAACACTTACATATCATTTGACTAAACGCTCATTTTTCGTTTCTTGTGTGAATAGCCGCTTGGTTCTTACGACTCTAGAACTTGCCATGACGATACATTCCCGGTCCTTACCAACTAAAACCCGAGTAAGTAAATGATGGAGGCATTAGGACTAACCCCTTTTTATTTCTACACCATTTTTTTTTACCACCTACCCAAAATCCCCCTAGTTAGCCCCTTTGAGCCTAAACCTTTTCATTTCATAACCCAAACCAAACACCCTTTTACCCACCAAAACCTTTTTATTTTTAACCCTTTGTTTTAGTAACAAGTTCAGTTTTTCGTATGACTCTCAAAAAAAAAAAAAAAAAAATTTGTTGATGAAGCAAAAGAAAATAACAAACAAGTTCATCAAAAATAACTTTGTTTGAATAATAGCTTCATCAAAATAAAAGTTACAAAAATAGAAAGTCTTACGAAAACCGACACTTGTTACGCTTTTTAGCCCTTTTTCTACTAACCACTAACCACCAACCCAACCACCTACCTTTAACCCAAGCCTAACCCTTCACCCACAAAGTCCTCTTGATATTTACAAAGGTATATAAGTTAAAAAGGATGAGGATTGATTGCTTGGAAAGCCTATGGTAGGAGTAAGTTCCATGCCGCTCTCGAGTGATCCACAAAAATACATTTTCGGCCGAGTGTTGAGTGATCCCCGTGAGGTATGTGAACTTGTATATAAATAGAATTTTAAAGAGGCATGTTATGCCCTAATAAGTAATTTACCTTATGAAAAGTTTTAAATAAATCATGACGAATAGGATTGTAAATAAATAAAAATAAAATTAAATAAAGAATCTTGGAAATCCCGACACTCTACGACAAGCCTAAAAACCTTCTTCTCTACCCATTCCATTTGGGAGTGTAATAGCCACATATTAAAGAGTTTTGCTTGAGGACAAGCAAAGATTCAAGTGTGGGGGTATTTGATGTGTTAAAAATGCAACATATAAATTTCATCAATTGAGGCATAAAACTAACCCTTTTTTAGTACTAATGTTGGAAAAAGTGTGCTTTTGTCTTCCTTTTGTATTTTCAGGATTAAATGAGCTCAAATTAACAAAAGAAGCAAAAAGACATCAAAATCTAACATAAATACAAGAAAAGGAACAAGACGTGACATGCCCGACCCCACGACAGCATCTTCCCAAGCAAAACAAGAGATCAGAAGACTGAACACGCCCCGTGCTCAGCCAGCACGGGGGCGTGCCCAAGTGTCAACAGAAAAGACAAAGTGGTAGAAGCTTCTATTGCCCACCACGGGGCCGTGCTCAGCGGACACGCGGCCATGGTCAACTATAAGATTCGCACAATCCAGCAAATATGCATAGTACAAAGATTCTTTTGCACCACGGGGTCGTGCTCAGCGGACACGGGGGCGTGGTCAACTAAAAAGACAAAACTGCATTAAATGAAGAAAGAGAAGGATGTGGACACGGGGCCGTGCCCACTGGACACGGGGCCGTGTCCGAGCTTCTGTTCAGCCTATAAATAGAAGTGCTTGGCTCAAGCTCAAACCATCCCTTGGCACACCACCTCTCTCACACTTCACCCACCACCCACCACCACCATAACACCATCATCCACCACCATCATCCATTGTCCATCGTAGAGTGTGTGAGTCGTCTCGGGATCCAAGATTGATCGTAAGAGTTCTTGACAATCAAGGCCATGTTTGCCTAAGTCTCTTACATCACTTGGTGAAGACAAAGTGTCTAGTGTAATACTTTTTATTTCTAATCTTTTGCACTTTTTACTTGGTTTTGTATTAATGACTTTAATAACTAGTTGCTTATGTTGAAGGTGCTCTTTCCTTATCGTTTGTCCGTGGTGTCTTGAAATTATTTTACTGTCTATATAAAATAAAAGATTTTCACCATTCATATCTCCACGGTCTATATGGAGGTATGTTGGCTACCTGGTCGGGGGTTAAGGGAACGGTTTGGTAAAGGTCTTGCCATTGTTCAGCATTTAGAGGTCCTGCAATGGACCTGTGTCAAATTTAGTAGGACCTCCTTCAATACTTAACGGTATTGGATGGCGGGGGTCCAAACTCTTTGATCCCCTCATAAGTTAACTACTATTAATACTATAACCCGGCTATTTAGGACTGTATCCCTGCTGACTCAGACTACTTAGTCGAGGGTAACGTCACCTCCAAAAGAGGGGCCTACCATAATTTGCATTAATAACTTAATTAATTATCTTCCAATAATCCACCCTTTTAGGATTGTATCCTTGCTGACTCAAACTACTGGGGTGAGGGTAACGTCACCTTCAAAAGAGGGGCCTACTACAATAACTAAGATAATCTCTTAAAATAGTGCAAAAGTACGGAAATAATCAAAGGTTACACTAGATACGAGTCGGAACCAAGTGATTCATCTTGTCTATCTGTTTTTATTTTTTATTTTTACTTTTCAGCATTTTAGTTAGTTTTTATTTTTCTTAGTTTAAAACATTTTTTTTTCTAAACTTTTTGATTTGATTAGACGTTGAGGATAAACCGGTACTAAAAGCTCTTGTGTCCTTGGACGACCTCGGTATCTTACCAACACTATACTACGCTCACGATGGGTGCACTTGCCCATATGTGTGTCTTGTGTTAGTAAATATCGTGTTTTATAAATTTAAAACTTGACTAAAAAGTGTTAAAGGGGCTTAAAATATACACCTAATATATATAACACTAGAATACGCATCACTTACCAAACCGTTCCCTTAACCCCCGACCAGGTAGCCAACATACCTCCATATAGACCGTGAAGATATGAATGGTGAAAATCTTTTATTTTATATAGATAGTAAAATAATGCCAAGACACCACGGACAAACGATAAGGAAAAATCACCTTCAACATAAGAAACTAGTTATTAAAGTCATTAATACATAACCAAGTAAAAAGTTCGAAAAGATTAAAAATAAAAAGTATTACACTAGACACTTTGTCTTCACCAAGTGATGTAAGAGACTTAGGCAAACATGGCCTTGATTGTCAAGAACTCTTACGATCAATCTTGGATCCCGAGACAACTCACACACTCTATGATGGACAATGGATGATGGTGGTGGATGATGGTGTTATGGTGGTGGTGGGTGGTGGGTGAAGTGTGAGAGAGGTGGTGTGCCAAGGGATGGTTTGAGCTTGAGCCAAGCACTCCTATTTATAGGCTGAACAGAAGCTCGGGCACGGCCCCGTGTCGAGTGGGCACGGCCCCGTGTCCACATCCTTCTCTGTCTTCATTAATTGCTTTTGTCTGCATTAGTTTACCACGGCCCCGTGTCCGCTGGGCACGACCCCGTGTGCAGAAGCATATCTGTACTATCAAGATTTGCCTGGATTCTGCGAATCTTATAGTTGACCACGGCCCCGTGTCCGCTAAGCACGGCCCCGTGGTGGGCGATGGAAGCTTCTACAACTTTGTCTTTTATGCTGACACTTGGGCACGCCCCCGTGCTCATTGAGCACGGGGCGTGTTTAGCCTTCTGTTCTCTTGTTTTGCTTGGGAAGATGCTTTTGGGGAGGTCGGGCATGTCACGTTTGTTCCTTTTCTTGTATTTATGATAGATTTAGCTGCCTTTTTGCTTCTTTTGTTAATTTGAGCTCATTTAATCCTGAAAATACAAAAGGAAGACAAAAGCACACTTTTTCCAACATTAGTACTAAAAAGGGTTAGTTTTATGCCACAACTGATGTAATTTATATGTTGCATTTTGCACACATCAAATACCCCCACACTTGAATCTTTGCTTGTCCTCAAGCAAAACTCTTTATAATGTGGCTTTACACTCCCAAATGGAATTGGTAGAAAAGAAGGTTTTTTGGGCTTGTCATAGAGTGTCGGGATTTCCAAGATTCTTTATCAAGTTTTATTTTTATTTATTTACAATCCTATTCGTCATGATTTATTTAAAATTTTCATAAGATAAATTACTTATTAGGGCATAGCATGCTTCTTTAAAATTCTATTTATATACAAGTTCACATACCTCACGTGGGATCACTCAACACTCGGCCGAAGATGTATTTTAGTGAATCACTCGAGAGCGGCATGGAACTTACTCCTACCATAGGCTTGCCAAGCAATAAATCCTCCTCCTTTTTAACTATATACCTTTGTAAATATCAATAGGACTTTTGGGTGAAGGGTTAGGCTTGGGTTAAAGGTAAGTGGTTGGGTTAGTGGTTAGTAGAAAGGGCGAAAAGCGTAAAAAGCATCGGTTTTCGTAAGACTTTTTATTTTTGCAGTTTTTATTTTGATGAAGCCATAATTCAAACAAAGTTAATTTTTTGATGAACTTGCTTGTTTTTATTTCTTTTGCTTCATCATCAACACACACACACACACACATATATATATATATATATATATATATATTTGAAAGTAATACGAAAAACCGAGCTTGTTACTAAAACAAAGGGTTAAAAATAAAAAGGTTTTGGTGGGTGAAAGGGTGTTTGGTTTGGGTTAAGAAATGAAAAGGTTTAGGCTCAAAGGGGTTAACTAGGGGGATTTTGGGTAGGTGATAAAAAACAAAAAAAAATGGTGTAGAAATAAAAAAGGGTTAGTCCTAATGCCTCCATCATTTACTTACTCCGGTTTAAGTTGGTAAGGACCGGGAATGTATCGTCGTGGCAAGTTCTAGAGTTGTAAGAACCAAGCGGCTATTCACACAAGAAACTAAAAATGAGCATTTAATTTAAAGATATGTATTTGTATGCTCAATAAAGGCTCAAAACTCACTTTTGTGGGAATGGGTTTTTATGTGATCAAGTATATATAATTAAATTTTAACTAAGCTTGTCATGCCTTTTCATAATTTTCTTATGTTGGTTCTTTTTATCACGACGCTATCGGTTGTAAATTTGTAAAAATATAACCTTTTTAGAATTTTGAAATTCCCAAATTAAACCTAAACAAGTAAAAAAAAATGAAAATTTTTGGAAAAAATTTGGGGTGATTAGCGGTTCCAATAGAGTTTTGTGTAAGGCTTGTTATTAGGACTGGCAAGATTCAAGGTTTTAGCATCCCCCCCACACTTAAATTACACATTGTCCTCAATGTGTCCCAAAAATAAGTTTTTAGGTTGATTGAATATGTAAAAAGGTGTGAAAAAACAAAAGTTTGTGTTACTGGGTGCTGGACACGGCCCGTGTTGTCCGGGCACGGCCTCGTGTTCAGGTGCCAGTAACAAAATTGAAAAAGAGAAACAGAAGCCTGGACACGGGGGTGTGTTGGGTGAACACGGCCCGTGTCCAGTTTACCTGAACTGGGTCATTTCTGCAGACTGTGCAGCACGGGGCCGTGTTGGGCGGACACGGCCCGTGCTGAACTTACTGTTAACGAAGAAAATTGTCGGATGGCCCTGTTTTCCTGCATGGGGTGCTGGTTCAAGTTTCCCTTGTTATCCTTGCAGGATCTATACACTGAACAAGGCAAGACTCTTACCAAACAGTTCCCTTAACCCCCGACCAGGTAGCCAACATACCTCCATATAGACCGTGGAGATATGAATGGTGAAAATCTTTTATTTTATATAGACAGTAAAATAATGCCAAGACACCACGGACAAACGATAAGGAAAAATCACCTTCAACATAAGAAACTAGTTATTAAAGTCATTAATACATAACCAAGTAAAAAGTGCGAAAAGATTAAAAATAAAAAGTATTACACTAGACACTTTGTCTTCACCAAGTGATGTAAGAGACTTAGGCAAACATGGCCTTGATTGTCAAGAACTCTTACGATCAATCTTGGATCCCGAGACGACTCACACACTCTATGATGGACAATGGATGATGGCGGTGGATGATGGTGTTATGGTGGTGGTGGGTGGTGGGTGAAGTGTGAGAGAGGTGGTGTGCCAAGGGATGGTTTGAGCTTGAGCCAAGCACTCCTATTTATAGGCTGAACAGAAGCTCGGGCACGACCCCATGTCCAGTGGGCACGGCCCCGTGTCCACATCCTTCTCTGTCTTCATTAATTGCTTGTGTCTGCATTAGTTGACCACGGCCCCGTGTCCGCTGGGCACGACCCCGTGTGCAGAAGCATATCTGTACTATCAAGATTTGCCTGGATTCTGCGAATCTTATAGTTGACCACGGCCTCGTGTCCGCTGAGCACGGCCCCGTGGTGGGCGATGGAAGCTTCTACAACTTTGTCTTTTATGCTGACACTTGGGCACGCCCCCGTGCTCATTGAGCACGGGGCGTGTTCAGCCTTCTGTTCTCTTATTTTGCTTGGGAAGATGTTTTTGGGGAGGTCGGGCATGTCACGTTTGTTCCTTTTCTTGTATTTATGTTAGATATAGTTGCCTTTTTGCTTCTTTTGTTAATTTGAGCTCATTTAATCCTGAAAATACAAAAGGAAGACAAAAGCACACTTTTTCCAACATTAGTACTAAAAAAGGATTAGTTTTATGCCACAATTGATGTAATTTATATGTTGCATTTTGCACACATCAGAAGGCATCCAACTCCTTATTTCTGAATTCTGTTCCATTGTCACTTCTAAAGACTTTTACAGGCAGGTCAAATTGCTTTTCAACTTGTTTGACAAAGTCTTGCAAAATCCCTGCAGTCTCATCCTTAGAATGTAAAAAATAAGTCCATGTAAACCTAGAAAAATCATCTACAATAACCAAACAATATTTCTTCTTTTTCAAGCTCATGATTTTTACTGGGCCAAACAGATCCATGTGTAGCATTTGCAAGCACTTGGTTGTTTTGGACTCTTCAATTAACTTGAATGAGCTTTTATGTTGTTTACCTTTTAGACAGGAAACACAATTCTCAGGACAAGTAAACAATTTTTGTGGAAGACCTCTTACAAGGCCTTGTTTTGAAAAAGTAGTGATTGTCTTGAGATTTGTGTGCCCCAATCTTCTGTGCCATAATTCTGTCTCTTTGTTAGAGGCAGATGAGAACAGACAAGCATCAGTCATAGGGCTCTCTTTTGACAAATCAACTACATAAACATTGCCACTCCTTTGAGCAACAAGTTTGCTGTTTCCATTGGCTATTATTTCTTTAATCTTTTTGACCATTTCTGGTCCAACAATCTTGCAACTCTCCTTAGTAAAGAATGACCCATAGCCTTTGTCACTTATTTGTGAGACACTAAAGAGGTTAAACTTTAGATTGTCAAGGAGATTTACATTTTCAAACTTGACTGACTGAACTGTTCCAGACCCAAATAAATTTCCCTTAGAATTGTTACCAAAGGATATATCACCCCCTCCTTGAGTTTTGAATTCTTTGAGTAGGGCTCTACATCCAGTCATGTGCCTGGAGCCTCCACTATTTACATACCACAGACTATCTAAGCATGCAGAAGCTCCCTGCACATTAAGTAAACAATTAGTTCAGGAGGGTCTCCAAAGCCAATAAGGCTTTGGATGGAGTTACAACAGTGTCAGTGTCAAGTCCAGGAGCATGGGCAGTGGTTAGCTCAGGAGTTTGGTGTCACACCCCGGCCGCGTCAAAACAACGAAACCGCGGCGAAAACGCCGGGGAGTGAGGTGACAGAATTATTGTTTCAACAACCATGGTAATTAAAGTTATGTATTATTGAATTAAGTTTACATTGTTTTTGAGTTCAAACTAAATATAACATAAATAACTGTCTTTTATGTCACTAAGGCCCGAGTCTGCCTAAGTGTAGCACAAACATCATCATGCATCAGCACCTGAAACACATGTAAAAATAGGTACGTCAGCATAAAAATGCCTGTGAGATACATAGGTTTTGTTTATGCAGGATTCATGACTTGTGGTTTAAAAAAAAAGTGTTTATCGAAATGTAGTCATGAACCTTGTAAAATGTTTTCTTTTATAAAATCATGTGAAAATCGATATGAAAATCAAATGATATAAAAAATGCATGGTTAAATGAATAACCAAGTAAAAGTGAATTGTATAAAATATGTACTTTGTATAAAAATGTCGTGTCCTTGTAAAAATGTTTCATGTCTTTGTCAAGTGGCTTAGATAACGCAACAATGTGTAATACAATAAAAGCACTTATATATAGGAAGTACCAGCGGCGTATCCACCATGCTTTTATCGTATAGCACATAGCCCCGTTACATAAGTCACTTATCATGACCCAACAAAATGTCATGTCTAATGTCAAAATGTTTATGCATGAACCATGTTTAATGTCATGTGTAACATGTATTATGTATAACCAATGAAATGCATAGCAAGTAGGAAGACATCTACTAAAACTATGTAATAATGCCAATGTGAAACATATGTCATGTACGGTGAATAAAAGAATCTACTCAACCCCGTAGGAAAAATGTACAAAACAATGTTTTTGAGTAAACCTAAGTTTAATTCAAATGTCATGTTTTGCAGAAAACAATGCTTTATGATTACAAACATTTATACAGTAATGTTAATCGCATATATTCAAGCCTTGCGACTGTGGCGACAAACCTTTAAGCAAATTAAAGGTTTATCTAAGTTATGTAGTCGGATTCTGTCATTTTCAACTTCCAAACAAACCTAGGAAGTCGGAAACGGGAGTTGTCAATTCCTATGGTACCATTACATACTACCGAGCGGCGTAGCTAATGTTAATGAATGTATTATTGTCCTAATTTAACATACCAAATGTCATAACCAATGTAGCATGTGAAAACCATGTACTAGGTATGCTAAGTAAACATACTTAGTAAAAATGTCATGTAAAACAATTGTGCTAGCATGCTCAGTAAACATACATAGCAGAAATGTCATGTAAAACAATGTGCACATATGCTAAGTAAACATATGTAACAAATGTGTAATAAATCAATGTGCTAGCGTGATTAACATACATAGCAAAATGTAATGAAAGCATGTACTAGATATGTACTAGGTGAAACTAGCATGTTTATGTCATAAAAGCATGAAATGCACGAAAGTAACACATATGTACATGTGAATCACCCCAAAGTATTTGAAAGCGGTGAAAGAGGGGAACTATGTACTCACTTGGGATTGCTTATTAGTCTTGAGAATAAGACCAATAAAAGCTCCAAGTATCACGGAATCAACCGGCACCTACTATGGATAACTATGTAAATAAACGGATCCTAAATCGGGAGATAGGATAGAATGAGGTTCTATAAATCAAATGAGTATTTGAACTCATATGGTATGATTTAATAGTCCCTACATTCTGATTTGAAAGTTTACCTAAGTGCTTTTGACCCGTTTCGACACATTATGGTAACGTAAGCTACTAGAATGCGTCGTTTGCGCAAAACTATGTTCGGATGGTTAACTATGTGCTATGCCAAGTCTTACATGCCCAATTATACCCTAATATGTTACTAAATCAGATTAGATGTTAAAAATATGTTCACATATGC
This sequence comes from Helianthus tuberosus, assembly GCA_030545235.1. NCBI lineage: Eukaryota > Viridiplantae > Streptophyta > Magnoliopsida > Asterales > Asteraceae > Helianthus > Helianthus tuberosus. The sequence goes on from CM060380.1 coordinate 76,926,517, forward strand.
ACATTACGGATTTATGCTTCAAAAGGGCATTTTGGTCATTTCCTATGGGCACATAAGCTAACTAACAAATGGTTAACCAATCCCAAGTGATCATAAGGTATAACCTCAGAGGTTATTCCCTATACAACTATGATCACTAAGCAAGCTTAGTCGGATCCTAATGATCGACCAAATGGGTCGGGTTTGAAAGTCTAAGCGGTTGTTTAGACCGCTTAACTAACGACCCTTAACAAGCACCAAACTAATAGTGACGAGTTAAACATGTCAAAACATGTTTAACCTACTGATTTGGTATCAAAACAAAGTGTGTTGATACCTAAAAGTAGTTCCGTTGCAAAATGCGTGCTAAAACACATTTTGACCGAAACTTTAACTCGTCACTAAGCCTAGTTAACGTGGTAATCAGTAGCTATAATCACTAAGGATTATAACTATCGTGATTACAATTATGTTGCAAAGTTCAATTGAAGTTTGACTTGACCAATTGACTGGTCAAACTGAAAGTCAAACACTGTTTGACTTTTTAAACTAGTAAGCAATAAAAAGAATGAAGGAATGCTCACTAAAGGTCCTTGCTATCTTTTCTACAAAGAATAAGCTTCCAATCACTTGAGAGAGCTCCCAATTCAGATTAGAAAGCTCCCAATCAGATGTAGAGAAGAGAAGTGAGGAATGAGCAAATGAAACAAGTGAATGTTATGGCTATTTATACTTGTTGTGGATTAACAAGATCAATCCATGTGTTTGTGTGGCCATCAAGGATTAAATCATAGCCATACATATGTTAGGAACTGATTAGGGACCTTGGAGAACACTTAAACTTGCTCAACACACCAAGAAATTGCACAAACAGCCCCTGAATTAGCAAACTGTTGCTGAAAACACATTTCTGGTCACTGGACTAGTCAGGCGGCCCGCGTAAGTATGTGGGGTGGGCTTACGCGGCCCGTATGGGTTCCCCAGTTCAGCAAAGTTTGATATAATTACAGTTTAGGTCCCTGCACTTGGTTTAAGCTCATTTCAGGCCATTTAGACCCCCGTTAAGCCATTTTCAAGGCTCTACAAGGTCAATAAAGTTTAGAGGACTCAAAATGTGCTCGGAGAACTCTCGGATGTCGGCTCGTTTGGTTGTACGGTCGCGTTATTCGTTAAATTACGACGAAACTCAAGCGGACGCGAAGACGAACCAAATTAAGCGACGAACGGTATTTTTGCATGCCGATCACTAAAATAAAAATATTTTAGTGTGTACAAAAATTTTAAATGTCCAGATGTGGCTAGAACGTAAGATATGCACGAAAATGCAAATTTACGCCGTTTTTGACACTCTTAGTCCCTGTAAGATCATGTAAGCATGTTTTCGCACACCGAACCTATCAAATCTTATTTCTAAGCCGTGTTTAGGTTATAATTGGTATGTTTAACTTATGATCAAGTTCTGTACTGTACGTTGCCTTGCGAATTGGCAGATTTTTGCAGTTTGACGCAAATAGTCCCTGTGAGCGAATAAACTTGTTTTTGCCATACCAAACCCTTTAAAACTTATTTCTAAGTTATGTAAAGGTTATTTAAGGTATGTTAAGTTTATGTTGCTGTTCCGGAGTGTTTGACGCGTTAAACTGATTACGTTTATGTATCAGTTTGCGTATAACTTCCCAGAAAGCGATATAGAGTTTAAATCAATCAAAAATTAACATGTGCACAAAATCAAACATAAATAACAAACATTGGGATCAAAACACATTGTTTTATTAATATTGTATTGTTCAGAGTCTGTAGAATGATTACACAAGCACGGATGTCACAGTCTCCCCTACTTTAGGAAATTTCGTCCCGAAATTTATTTAGAGGAAACTTGTGAGAACAAATGCGGATATTTCGTCTTCACCCGGTCCTCACGTTCCCAAGTAAACTCTGGGCCACGTTTGGATTCTCAGCGAACCTTGACCAAATGAATCCGTTTGTTCTTCAGCTGTTTAAATGTACGGCCCACTATCTCCACAGGTTTCTCAACGAAGTGCATCGTGTTATCAACACGAATTTCATCAAGTGGTATGTGGAGGTTCTCATCAGCTAAACACTTTTTGAGATTGGACACGTGGAATGTCGGATGAACATTTCCAAGTTCAGGAGGTAGCTCAAGTCTGTAGGCTACTTTTCCGACTCTTTCAACGATCTTGAATGGTCCAACATAACGTGGTGCAAGTTTTCCTTTCTTTCCAAATCTAATCACACCTTTCCAAGGGGATACCTTGAGTAGGACGTGATCATCGACTTGAAATTCTAAGGGCTTGCGTCGTTGATCTGCATAACTCTTTTGACGGCTTCTAGCTGTCTGAAGGTTATCACGAATCTTCTTGACCTTATCTGTAGTCTCTAAAATGAGTTCAGGTCCAGTAAGCTGAGCTTCACCTATCTCATTCCAGCAGACCGATGAACGACATTTTCGACCATATAAAGCTTCGAAAGGAGCCATATTGATGCTCGTGTGATAACTATTATTGTAGGAGAATTCGATCAACGGTAGATGCGAATCCCAACTACCACCAAAGTCAATCACACACGCTCTAAGCATATCCTCCAGTGTCTGGATTGTTCTCTCAGATTGACCATCTGTCTGCGGATGGTATGCTGTGCTCAAATGAAGTTGAGTACCCATGGCAGATTGCATGGTTCTCCAAAAGCGAGACGAGAATCGAGCATCTCTGTCAGATATAATGTTCAAAGGAACACCATGTCGAGATACAATCTCATCCACATAGATTTTAGAAAGCTGGTCAGCAGATAGATCCTCACGGATCGGTAAGAAATGTGCTGACTTTGTAAGACGATCAACAACAACCCAAATGGCGTCATGACCTCTTTTAGTGCGCGGCAGCTTGGTAATGAGATCCATAGCAATGTTTTCCCATTTCCAAACCGGGATCTCTGGTTGCTCCAATAATCCAGAGGGATGTTGATGTTCTGCCTTAACCTTAAGACAAGTAAGGCACTTGGAAACATATAAGGCAATGTCCTTCTTCATACCCGGCCACCAATACTGGGTTCAAAGATCCTTATACATTTTGTCTACACCAGGATGAATTGAATAACGAGACTTTTGAGCTTCATCCATAAGCAAGGTGCGAAGATTGTCTATACTTGGGACCCACAAACGGCCCATGAAATAGAATATCCCAAAGTCTCTCAGTTCAAGCTCAGGCTTAGTATGACACGGTAATTCTTTACTCATCAAGTCTTGTGTAACATAAGTATGTTGAGCCTGAGAAATGCGGGATTGAATGTCAGATCGCACCTGAACACAGTAAAGCTTGACACGTTCCTTACGACTCAATGCGTCAGCCACGACATTCGCCTTACCAGGATGGTAGCGAATTTCGCAATCGTAGTCGTTTAGGAGTTCAACCCAACGTCGTTGCCTCATGTTTAGTTCTTTCTGATTGAAGATATGCTGGAGACTCTTGTGGTCAGTAAACACTACGCACTTTGTACCATAAAGGTAGTGTCTCCAGATTTTGAGAGCGAAGACTACTGCACCTAACTCAAGATCATGAGTGGTGTAGTTTTTCTCGTGTATCTTCAGCTGTCTTGATACATAGGCTATAACTTTGTTTCTTTGCATAAGAACGCAGCCAAGACCTAAGTTGGATGCATCACAGTACACAACAAAATCGTCGTTACCCTCGGGCAAAGATAGAATAGGTGCATTACAGAGTTTCTGTTTCAAGGTCTGGAAGGCTTCTTCCTGTTTGGGTCCCCACTCAAAAGATTTGCTCTTCTGAGTTAAAGCAGTGAGAGGAACCGCAATTTTGGAGAAGTTCTCAATGAAACGGCGGTAATAACCCGCTAAACCAAGAAATGAACGAACTTCGGTAGGAGTAGTAGGTGTATCCCAATCCTTAATCGCATTGATTTTGGCGGGATCTACATGTATACCTTGTTCGTTGACGATGTGCCCCAAAAATTGAACTTCCTTAAGCCAGAATTCGCACTTGGAGAATTTGGCGAAAAGTTGTTCTTTCTTTAGGAGCTCCATTGTATGACGGAGATTTTGTTCATGATCAACTCGAGTCTTAGAATAGATCAAGATATCATCAATGAAAACAATGATGAACTTGTCCAAATAAGGCTTACAAACCCTATTCATCAAGTCCATGAAAACAGCAGGAGCATTTGTTAAACCGAAAGGCATAACAGTAAACTCATAATGACCATATCGAGTACGAAAAGCAGTCTTGGGAATATCTTCTTCGAGAACTCGAAGTTGATGATACCCAGAACGCAGATCGATCTTTGAAAAGCAAGTAGCACCTTGTAGCTGATCAAAGAGATCATCAATGCGAGGTAGGGGATATCGATTCTTGAGGGTAAGCTTGTTAAGCTCATGGTAATCGATACACATCCTGAATGATCCATCTTTCTTTTTCACGAATAGGACAGGAGCGCCCCAAGGGGAAAAGCTCGGACGGATGAATCCTTTGTCAGATAGCTCCTGAAGCTGCTTAGATAATTCTTGCATCTCAGACGATGCAAGACGATAAGGTGACTTAGCAATAGGATTTGCGCCAGGTACTAGCTCAATGCGAAACTCAACTTGGCGTACAGGGGGTAATCCAGGTAAGTCTTCAGGAAATACCTCAGGATAATCACGAACAACAGGGATATCTTGGATAGTCTTACCCTTGCCTTTATCCTCTACGACATGTGCCAAGAAAGCAACATATTTCTTTCGTAGGTATTTGTGGGCTTGGGTGCAAGACATAAGTTTAAGGCTACTAGCATGTTTCTCCCCACGAACTTCTAAGATCTCACCAGTCGAAAGTGGTACACGGACAATCTTCTCAAAACAAACCACCTCAGCATGGTACTTGGCTAACCAATCCATTCCCACTATAACATCAAAGCTCCCGAGTTGCATCGGTGTGAGGTCAATAGGGAAAAGATGGTTGTTAAGGTTCAACTGGCAATTTCGAAGAACGGAATCGAGTACAATGGGTTCACCACTAGCTACTTCTACTGTCAAGGGCTTTCCTAGTTTTGTTCTAGTCATCGAAAGCAAAGGCTCAAATTCTAAGGACACAAAACTCTTATCGGCACCCGAATCAAATAGAACAGAAGCAGGATGGTTGTTAACAAGGAACGTACCGTTCACCACTTCGTTATCCGCACGCGCCTCATTCGCATTCAGATTGAAAGCTCTACCACGAGTCGGTGCCTGATTTGCGTTTGCCAACCTTGGGCAATTATTCCTGTAGTGGGTCAGATCCCCACAGTTGAAACATGAACCAGGCGGAAAGTGAGGTTGTGCAGGATTCTGGGCAGGGTTTTGTGCAGCTTGGTTTTGAGCTGGCTGATTTTGGTTAGGAGCAAAACGGCAGGTGTTCACAAGATGACCAGACTTGCCACAATTCGTGCAGATGCGGCATTGCAACTGTGGCTGGTGGTGGCTTTTACATCTGTTGCACAGAGGTGCATTTCCAGCATACTGCCTCTTTGCAGCAGGTTGTGCAGCCTGATTCTGTGCTGCCTGATTAGGAGCAGCCTGATTTGTCTGAGCAGTGACAGCGAAATTCTTGGAAGCCTTGCGCTTCCTTGATTTCTTTGAAGACTTAGCAGCCTTCTTGCCCTTTTTCTCAATGGTGCTATCAGACTGTTTCTGCTTCTTGTCATCCTTCCTGTGGAGTTTACCCTTTTTGACTTGCGATTCAGTAAGGGTTGCAGCTAGCTCAATGGCCTGTCGGACGGTTGTAGGATTGCTTCCAGTGACAATATCCTGAACAGGATCTGGCAAACCGTCTATGTACTTCTCAATAGCCTTATCCAAAGGCGTGACCATAGTAGGACAGAGCAAGCTTAACTCCTCATATATGTCTGTATAAGCCTGGTGTTCACCACTGTCTTGCTTCAGATCATGGAACTCATTTTCGAGTGCCCTCTGCTCGTGACGAGGACAAAATTCTCTCATCATGAGAGCTCTAAGTTCCTCCCAAGTCTGACCCAAAGCAACATCAGCACCTCGATCTCTCATAACCCCATTCCACCAGGTGAGAGCCCTCTTTTGAAATACACTCGAAGCAAACTCGACTTTACGGTTGTTTGGACACTGAACATGGCGAAAGGTGCTCTCAAGACTCTCAAACCACTGTAGGAGCCCAGTTGCTCCTTCAGAACCACTAAACTTGAGCGGTTTAGCCGAGTTAAAACTTTTAAAGTTGCACGGAGCAGGTGCATTAACATTGTTATTGGTGGCTTGGTTTATTTGAGTTATGAGACCAGGTAGCATAGCAGCCATCTGCTGTGCTATAATAGCTGCCGGATCGGCATCAGGTTGTTGAACATTACGTCGAGGAGGCATTCTAAAAGAGGAAACATGAGAGGAAACGAGTGAGATGATGTGATGAAAAATGTGATGTCATAAAATTCGACAAAAATGTAAGGATGGTGGTCATTAGTTTGTTACCACAAAGCAAACAAATGACACACAGTGACAAATCAAAGTAACTAGGTCATAATAATGTATCGCTGAAGACATACTCGCCTATAAGTGAACACTCACCCCAAGAGTTCCCAGGTAAGAGTGACTGGTCCGATACTGCGGATTTGTACGAACACTCTAGCCTTAGACAGAAAACTCAGGGTACAGGCATTCAATCTTCCAGTTTGCATGTGTTCACATTATTTAGACCCAAACTTTGACGAGATTTTGAAAATTTTGGAAGGTACAAGACCAAAAGAAATCATCTAATGATAGATGATTGATTTCAAAATCATTTTAGAAAGTTGTGTTCATGTTTTGGTAATCACCTAAGGATAGGTGACGGGTATTGTTTTAAGATCTAAACACAAGTAAACTTATGTTAGGGTCCTAGAAAGTTATAGTCTAGGTCAAAGCATTACTAATAACCTAATTCCCTATAACCATTGGCTCTGATACCAACTCTTCTGTCACACCCCGGCCGTGTCAAAACAATGAAACCGCGGCAGAAACGCCGGGGAGTGAGGTGACAGAATTATTGTTTCAACAACCATAGTAATTAAAGTTATGTATTATTGAATTAAGTTTACATTGTTTTTTAGTTCAAACTTATAACATTCCTATTTTTATATAAGAATTATAGGTTTGGTTAAATTTATTAACCACTAGTAACTAGTAATTAGTTTATTTTTAATATAAATATTCAACCCAAATAGTTTTAAACACTATTTTATATAGTTGGTTGAAATAATATTGGCCTGTGTATAGGTGACCTTTTCTAAATAAAATAAAAGTCTATAAAAACTTATATTATTAGACGGGTAGTCTACGGGTAAGTTGACTATTAGAAATATGAAGTTCCTAGACGGGCATAGGAACCTTATAATAATTAAATTATAAAAATATAATATATTTGAACCTACTCTATTTTTAATGAAACTTAGACCCAAATGTAGACAAAAATATTCTCGTTCTAATAACATATTTATTATTTTATAAAACGTTATATTTTAAAAGTTATACGCGCCAAATAAGTGAAGCAGTTAAATTAATTATAATATATATATATATAATAAATAAATAAAATTACATTTGAAAAGTTAATACATGCTACGTATCTTTTTGATAAAGATCAAAAGTTTCATCAAATGAAATAAAAGCATATGTCTAGAATAAAGTGCATACGTGTCTCTAAATTGGAAAATAATAAGATGACCATTAGACCATACCTTCAGTATAAATTAATAGCCTTTCTAAGAAATTGTGCAAACAAAATTCCATGTTCTGTCGCCATCTCCCATAAATCAATACTTCTAATTTTTATTTTTTATTTTTCCCTTATAATAATAATAAGGTTCTGTCCCGTTTTAAGTGTTTTAACTCCCGATCACCGCTACCTTTTCCGATTGATCTGAGCCTCATAACTTATGTCAGGGCTCTGCCCGACTAAGTTGTTGGGATTCGGTCTCGGGACATCGGGACAAGGTTAAATTAGGGGTACTATATTTAACACGAGTACAATATATATATTTTTAAATAGCTCAGAAGTTATACCCAAAATTTCTACCAGAAGATTTTCTAGTTGAACCCTAAAGTCACAAAGTGGGTCCTTTCTCTTTTCACCATTTTATTTCCTTTTTTGTCCCAAACCATAACAACTCTCATTTAAAGTCCTGTTTATTATTTTTATTTACCCAATAGGAAACCCTAATTGAGACACCCAATTAATTTTACATAAACTCTAAAAATTTCAGAACAATCAGAATCAGGATCAGGGCCCCTAAAACTCAAGGGGGGGATATTCCCACTTGACGATTATCTTCATATCTCGCTGTAGAAATCGAAAATTAATATTCCGTCGACTCATACAAGCTAGTTGGACACGTGGCAACCCTATGGTGGAATAAGACCCGTCGCGCCATGCGACGCCCCCAGGGTGACCCCTCGCGTCACGCGAGGGGGTCAAATTTCATGTATAAATAGAGGGCATTGGCACTTAGATTTCTGCGTTGGAACGACGTTAAAACTCAATTTGTACGTTGAGTTATCGACTGTTTACTATCAAACACACACATAAGCCCGAATTCTGCCGCAAAGCAGGGTATTAACTCGATCGCTGCTACGATTCAATGTCCGATCGATTGAAACTATCCGATGGATGTTTAAGCGCTATCCTTTGTCATTAGTCGTGATTCCAACAGGATGTTTGAGTACCACCCAAACTCAGGGAATACTCTGTCATTCATTGTGAATCTGATGGATGTTTAAGTGTTGCACTTTGTCATTCGTTGTGAGGGTTTTAATCTCGTGAGTTATCGTAAATGTTGTATTAGTTACTTACCAAGTTCGTGTGCACTAGGTTATAAGGCTAACCAGTAGGCTAATCTCTGCCTGTATAAATCTGCAATATCAAGGCTAATCAATAGGCTAAACTCTGCCCGTATGAATCTGCATGCTTATAATGTGAGTCATTATTTTTTTATCAAATTACTTTCAAAAGCATGTTTATTTTCAAAGTTATAATTACAGGGATTAAGTCTTTGTAATCACCAAATTACAGCCGGTATGTGGGGTTTTGTATACATTACTTGTTCCCGTCACCATTGGACAACGAGTTAGCCAATCGGTGATCTGACCACAGTCACAGAAACGAGTCGAGTGACAAATACTGTGGGTAGTTGGTTGATATAGAAACAATGTAATCACCCTTAATACTGTAAATTATAACAAATGCGTTGTTTTAAGTAAAATGAATGAACTCACCAGTATTTCCTGCTGACAAAACCTTTTTAAAACGTGTTTCAGGTAATTACAGTAGATTGGAGTAAGAGATAGATACGACACTGAAAGGCTTCAAGAAGTGGCTTATTTTATTAATTAAATCAAATTAAGAAATATTGTTTTATGTAATCAAATTTATCTTTATTAAAGCTACCATTGTAAAACATGGGTTTATCCCATCTATTTAATAAAATCCGGTGTTTTCTAAACTCTGATATTTTTCCTAACTCACGGTCCTGATGAAATTTCCGCTGCAATATTTTTTCAAATAATCACCGGTACCACGTGGCTGTTCGCGGCTCCCGATTCCGTCCAGGGTGGGTCGGGGGTCGTGACAGAAGGTGGTATCAGAGCCACTGCTTAAAGCCAATAGGTGTTGTAATAATAATACCTAAATAAAAGAGTTAGGAGATTGCTGTTAACTGGTAGCACACATGATAGTATTAGACTTGAACTTAAGAAAAGATGCCTTAGTATAAGCTTCAAGATAAGCTAAGTACTTTTGTAAATAAAGTATGATGGGTTTTGATATGCCATAAGAATAGTAATTAGAATATTGCAAGATATGATAAATAAGCAATAACACTTAATCCTTGCTTATTAATATTACTTGATCTAGAATAAAGATATGTTATGGAAATACAAATTTCCTAATTCTGGATAAAAGCCTAATAAAAGAGGCACTTTTAAAAATACTATTTATGGGAAATATAAAATTTTCTCCGACAAGACTGGGTATGGTGTAGCAGACTCTCCAGCTTGTTCGGATATACTGGATTACCTCTCCGGCGAGAACCGGATAAGACGGGGTATATAATATGTCAAACAAGTGACAAGATTTCCCTAAATAGTATCATGACCTGATATCTGACTTGTTTTTGGAAATAAGAATCTGTTAAATACATTGACCTTATAGAGGGTATGTATATTACAGCATGTGAAATATATGATTATATAGATATGTATATCTATAAGGAATTCCAAAAGTCAATTAGGAATAAAGTACAAGCATATGTGTCTAGATTTCTTTATCAGGAATCTCTTTTCCGATATCAAACATTATTTCGTTTGATCATCTACCTCGTAACTCGTGCGACAATATAAACAATGGAAACCCTTTAAGTTGGGACGCCATTAAAAGTATAAGAATTTCCAATGCGTTACCATAAACTATTAACGCAAGTAAGAAGCATGTAAAGTTGTGTTAATGCACAAGAAAACACATGAAACTTAAATTATACGTTCATAGACGTCAAAGTATATCACACACGACTTCCAAGGCAAGACCTTTGAAAAATATAAATTGGGCACGATGACACCAATGCTAATTCCGTTAGTAGAAGAACTTATAGAAAAAAAAATCCCAATTATAAATAGTTAAAATTTAGAAACTTTTCAAACCTCGCATATATCTTCTGCTTCATAGCCTCATAGCCACTATAAATATTTTACCACTTTAAATTTTAAACCTCTGGTTCGTTTCCGTTCACAGCCTCGAGATGGTCAACCACAAATAAACTACCAATAATTATTAAAAAGGTATTTTATTTTCCTATTCTATTCTAGTATTATTTTTGTATATTAAAGATAATATAAAGTTTAAATTTTTGTTTGAAATATAATGAATAGTTATAATATTAATAAAAGGTATAAATGACAAATTAATTAGATTATACAGGTTTTAATATTTTGGAAATTTTAACTTCTATGAAAATACTATTAATTTAAACTTATAATTAACTAAGTCTTAGGCCCTGGATAAACTTATAAACTTATCTATGTCGAATAATTATTTAGAATTTTGATAAAACAGTGACTTAAGTCACATGGCAAAAATATTTTCTTCAAAGACTATAATATCTGATGGATCTTCTCAAAAACATCATCACACAAGTTTTAAACTAATATTATTAGTAATATTATTTGTAGAAGGTGAAGAATTTATATTTTTATATATGTATAAAAAATTATGTTTTAGGTATACTCTTATTTAAAGTTTATGTTTAAGTTATTTATTATTAATAATTTTATTATTAGTAATAATATATTAATAATAGTAGTGTTGGTATTATTTTTAGGTACTAGGGTTATTGTCAGGGGCAGGTATTGGATAGCCTAGCCTTAGTTAGGCATGGACTGATCACCTATGCTTAAACAAGGGAGCACTAACCAATATCCAACCATGATAATGACTAGTTAATATATATAACCATTGGCTCTGATACCAACTCTTCTGTCACACCCCGGCCGCGTCAAAACAACGAAACCGCGGCAGAAACGCCGGGGAGTGAGGTGACAGAATTATTGTTTCAACAACCATGGTAATTAAAGTTATGTATTATTGAATTAAGTTTACATTGTTTTTGAGTTCAAACTTGTAACATTCCTATTTTTATATAAGAATTATAGGTTTGGTTAAATTTATTAACCACTAGTAACTAGTAATTAGTTTATTTTTAATATAAATATTCAACCCAAATAGTTTTAAACACTATTTTATATAGTTGGTTGAAATAATATTGGCCTGTGTATGGGTGACCTTTTCTAAATAAAATAAAAGTCTATAAAAACTTATATTATTTGACGGGTAGTCTACGGGTAAGTTGACTATTAGAAATATGAAGTTCCTAGACGGGCATAGGAACCGTATAATAATTAAATTATAAAAATATAATATATTTGAACCTACTCTATTTTTAATGAAACTTAGACCCAAATGTAGACAAAAATATTCTCGTTCTAATAACATATTTATTATTTTATAAAACGTTATATTTTAAAAGTTATACGCGCCAAATAAGTGAAGCAGTTAAATTAATTATAATATATATATATATATAATAAATAAATAAAATTACATTTGAAAAGTTAATACATGCTACGTATCTTTTTGATAAAGATCAAAAGTTTCATCAAATGAAATAAAAGCATATGTCTAGAATAAAGTACATACGTGTCTCTAAATTGGAAAATAATAAGATGACCAGGAGACCATACCTTCAGTATAAATTAATAGCCTTTCTAAGAAATTGTGCAAACAAAATTCCATGTTCTGTCGCCATCTCCCATAAATCAATACTTCTAATTTTTATTTTTTATTTTTCCCTTATAATAATAATAAGGTTTTGTCCCGTTTTAAGTGTTTTAACTTCCGATCACCGCTACCCTTTCCGATTGATCTGAGCCTCATAACTTATGTCAGGGCTCTGCCCGACTAAGTTGTTGGGATTCGGTCTCGGGACATCGGGACAAGGTTAAATTAGGGGTACTATATTTAACACGAGTACAATGTATATATTTTTAAATAGCTCAGAAGTTATACCCAAAATTTCTACCAGAAGATTTTCTAGTTGAACCCTAAAGTCACAAAGTGGGTCCTTTCTCTTTTCACCATTTTATTTCCTTTTTGTCCCAAACCATAACAACTCTCATTTAAAGTCCTATTTATTATTTTTATTTACCCAATAGGAAACCCTAATTGAGACACCCAATTAATTTTACATAAACTCTAAAAATTTCAGAACAATCAGAATCAGGATCAGGGCCCCTAAAACTCAAGGGGGGATATTCCCACTTGACGATTATCTTCATATCTCGCTGTAGAAATCGAAAATTAATATTCCGTCGACTCATACAAGCTAGTTGGACACGTGGCAACCCAATGGTGGAATAAGACCCGTCGCGCCACGCGACACCCCCAGGGTGACCCCTCGCGTCACGCGAGGGGGTCAAATTTCATGTATAAATAGAGGGCATTGGCACTTAGATTTCTGCGTTGGAACGACGTTAAAACTCAATTTATACGTTGAGTTATCGACTGTTTACTATCAAACACACACATAAGCCCGAATTCTGCCGCAAAGCAGGGTATTAACTCGATCGCTGCTAATGTCAAGATGTTTATGCATGAACCATGTTTAATGTCATGTGTAACATGTATTATGTATAACCAATGAAATGCATAGTAAGTAGGAAGACATCTACTAAAACTATGTAATAATGCCAATGTGAAACATATGTCATGTACGGTGAATAAAAGAATCTACTCAACCCCGTAGGAAAAATGTACAAAACAATGTTTTTGGGTAAACCTAAGTTTAATTCAAATGTCATGTTTTGCAGAAAACAATGCTTTATGATTACAAACATTTATACAGTAATGTTAATCGCATACATTCAAGCCTTGCGAATGTGGCGACAAACCTTTAAGCAAATTAAAGGTTTATCTAAGTTATGTAGTCGGATTCTGTCATTTCCAACTTCCAAACAAACCTAGGAAGTCGGAAACGGGAGTTGTCAATTCCTATGGTACCATTACATACTACCGAGCGGCGTAGCTAATGTTAATGAATGTATTATTGTCCCGATTTAACATACCAAATGTCATAACCAATGTAGCATGTAAAACCATGTACTAGGTATGCTAAGTAAACATACTTAGTAAAAATGTCATGTAAAACAATTGTGCTAGCATGCTCAGTAAACATACATAACAGAAATGTCATGTAAAACAATGTGCACATATGCTAAGTAAACATATGTAACAAATGTGTAATAAATCAATGTGCTAGCATGATTCACATACATAGCAAAATTTAATGAAAGCATGTACTAGATATGTACTAGGTGAAACTAGCATGTTTATGTCATAAAAGCATGAAATGCACGAAATTAACACATATGTACATGTGAATCACCCCAAAGTATTTGAAAGCGGTGAAAGAGGGGAACTATGTACTCACTTGGGATTGCTTATTAGTCTTGAGAATAAGACCAATAAAAGCTCCAAGTATCACGGAATCAACCGGCACCTAGTATGGTAGAATGAGGTTCTATAAATCAAATGAGTATTTGAACTCATATGGTATGATTTAATAGTCCCTACATTCTGATTTGAAAGTTTACCTAAGTGCTTTTGACCCGTTTCGACACATTATGGTAACGTAAGCTACTAGAATGCGTCGTTTGCGCAAAACTATGTTCGGATGGTTAACTATGTGCTATGCCAAGTCTTACATGCCCAATTATACCCTAATATGTTACTAAATCAGATTAGATGTTAAAAATATGTTCACATATGCACATTACGGATTTATGCTTCAAAAGGGCATTTTGGTCATTTCCTATGGGCACATAAGCTAACTAACAAATGGTTAACCAATCCCAAGTGATCATAAGGTATAACCTCAGGGGTTATTCCCTATACAACTATGATCACTAAGAAAGCTTGGTCGGATCCTAATGATCGACCAAATGGGTCGGGTTTGAAAGTCTAAGCGGTTGTTTAGACCGCTTAACTAACGACCCTTAAAAAGCACCAAACTAATAGTGACGAGTTAAACATGTCAAAACATGTTTAACCTACTGATTTGGTATCAAAACAAACTGTGTTGATACCTAAAAGTAGTTCCGTTGCAAAATGCGTGCTAAAACGCATTTTGACCGAAACTTTGACTCGTCACTAAGCCTAGTTAACGTGGTAATCAGTAGCTATAATCACTAAGGATTATAACTATCATGATTACAATCACGTTGCAAAGTTCAATTGAACTTTAACTTGACCAATTGACTGGTCAAACTGAAAGTCAAACACTGTTTGACTTTTTAAACTAGTAAGCAATAAAAAGAATGAAGGAATGCTCACTAAAGGTTCTTGCTATCTTTTCTACAAAGAATAAGCTTCCAATCACTTGAGAGAGCTCCCAATTCATATTAGAAAGCTCCCAATCAGATGTAGATAAGAGATGTGAGGAATGAGCAAATGAAACAAGTGAATGTGATGGCTATTTATACTTGTTGTGGATTAACAAGATCAATCCATGTGTTTGTGTGGCCATCAAGGATTAAATCATAGCCATACATATGTTAGGAACTGATTAGGGACCTTGGAGAACACTTAAACTTGCTCAACACACCAAGAAATTGCACAAACAGCCCCTGAATTAGCAAACTGTTGCTGAAAACACATTTCTGGTCACTGGGCTAGTCAGGTAGCCCACGTAAGTATGTGGGGTGGGCTTACGCGGCCCGTATGGGTTCCCCAGTTCAGCAAAGTTTGATATAATTACAGTTTAGGTCCCTGCACTTGGTTTAAGCTCATTTCAGGCCCTTTTGACCCCCGTTAAGCCATTTTCAAGGCTCTACAAGGTCAATAAAGTTTAGAGGACTCAAAATGTGCTCGGAGAACTCTCGGATGTCGGCTCGTTTGGTTGTACGGTCGCGTTATTCGTTAAATTACGACGAAACTCAAGCGGACGCGAAAACGAACCAAATTAAGCGACGAACGGTATTTTTGCATGCCGATCACTAAAATAAAAATATTTTAGTGTGTACAAAAATTTTGAATGTCCAGGTGTGGCCAGAACGTAAGATATGCTCGAAAATGCAAACTTACGCCGTTTTTGACACTCTTAGTCCCTGTAAGATCATGTAAGCATGTTTTCGCACACCAAACCTATCAAAGCTTATTTCTAAGCTGTGTTTAGGTTATATATGGTATGTTTAACTTATGAGCAAGTTCTGGACTGTACGTTGCCTTGCGAATTGGCAGACTTTTGCAGTTTGACGCAAATAGTCCCTGTGAGCGAATAAACTTGTTTTTGCCATACCAAACCCTTTAAAACTTATTTCTAAGTTATGTAAAGGTTATTTAAGGTATGTTAAGTTTATGTTGCTGTTCTGGAGTGTTTGACGCGTTAAACTGATTACGTTTATGCATCAGTTTGCGTATAACTTCCCAGAAAGCGATATAGAGTTTAAAATCAATCAAAAATTAACATGTGCACAAAATCAAACATAAATAACAAACATTGGGATCAAAACACACTATTTTATTAATATTGTATTGTTCAGAGTCTGTAGTGTAACAACTGTGCTTGTAATCACTATGAACAGTTCTATTATCAATAAAACAATGTTATTTGATCCCAATGTTTGTTTTGTTATGTTTTACATTTTTCATGTTTTGACTTTTATTCAATTCCAAACTCTACATCGCTTTCTGGAGAGTTATACGCAAACTGATGCGTAAACGTAATCAGTTTGATGCGACAAATACTCCGGAACATCAACATATACTTAACATACCTTAAATAACCTTTACATAACTTAGAAATAAGTTTTGAAGGCTTTGGTATGGCAAAAACAAGTTAATTCGCTTACAGGGACTAAATATGACAAACTGCGAAAGTATGTCAATTTGAACTTTAACGAACATTCCGGAACATGACCATGAGTTAAACATACCATAAATATCCTTTACATAGCTTAGAAATAGGTTTTAACGGGTTCGGTATGCTAAAATAAACTTTTGGGTCATTCAGGGACTAAAAGTGTCAAAAAGTGCATAAGTTTGCATTTTCGCGCATAACTTACGTTCTGAATACATCCGGACATCCAAAAATTTATGTAAGCATGACTATATTATGCTTTAGTGTTTGGCTTGTCAAAAATCCATTCGTTGCGTCATTTGGATCGTTTTTCGCGCTTGTGCGCATTCCGTCGTAATTAAGCGAACATCGCGTTCGTACGGCCAAACGAACTGACATCAGACATATTTTTGATCATGTTTCATGTCCACAATGTTTAGGCATCATTTTAGGGCCTTAAAGTTGGCTTTACGGGCCTTAGAAGTGTCGGAAATGGCCTTAAACACGTGCAGGGACCAAAACTGACATTTCTGAAACTTGTTTCTGATCTGCAACTCTCAGGCGGCCCGCCTCAGTTTCTGTTAATCCCCACGCGGGCCGCGTACGCATGTCTGATCAGATTAGAACGAACAGTCAGCATGTTCCAGCTGTTTTAACCACAACCACAAGCTCACAACTTGCCTAATCAGCTGATAAGGACCATTTTAGGCTACCACAACTTTGCAACACTTGTACGGATACGATTAAAGCATGGTTTCCATGAAACGATCTTAACGGTGGACCGAATACTATAAATACCCCACCCCCCATGCTTTAAAATCACTAGAATTTTGATTTGAGAAACTCTAAGTTGAAACATTTGTTTCATACCTGAGATTTTTGAATCGAGATTAGCATTCGGGGACCCTTCGTAAGTATTCTTTCGTTCTTTTCCTTATTTTTATTGCTTTAGAGTCAGAAAGTCAAACTTTGTTTGACTTTCAGCGTTGACCAGCTTATGGTCAATGCGAAGTTCGTTTGAACTTCGCAACGTGATTGTAATCACGATGGTCATAGTCCCTTGGGACTATGCCTACTGATTACCACGTTGTCTAGGGTCGTAGGGTAAGCGATCTGATCAATCGCTTATACCTTCGAACCCGACCCAGTTTGGTCGATCATTAGGATCCGACCAAATACATTAGGTGACCATAGTGTAGGGAATAACCTTCCGAGGTTATACCCTATGGTCACATCGTTTAAGTAGTTGTATGATAGGTAGTTTATATGCCTTAGGTAAATTACCAGAATACCCTTTTCATGTATAATTAGTAATTAAGCATATGTAACCTAAACTTTTGTCACATAACTGATTATGCAACATGTTTAGGCATATAACACTTGTCATAGGACTAGTTAGGCGGTCCGAACGCGTTTCACGCGCACGACGCGTTAAAGTAGCATAAGCTTCCTAAACGGGTCGTAATGGGTCGTAAACAATTATGTTAGGTTTCATTTAGTATGTAGGCTTTGTTAAACCAAATGACACGAGTCTCTACACTCGTTTGGTTTACGAACCCTCATGCTACCCGATCATCCGATTTAGGTCCGGTTTATTAACATAGTTACCTATATTAGGTGCCGTTTGATTCCGAGATCTCTAGCATTACTTGGTGGTTATCTTAAGACATCTGAGTAATATCAAGTGAGTACATAGACCCCTCTTTTACTGTTTTCTAAACTGTTTTGGGGTGGAACACATGTGCCTACTTGTTACTTTCATGCTTTCCTGTTTTCACATCATATACCTGCTATGTTTGTTAGTACATTATAGTACATGATTTCATTACATTTTATGCTAGGTGTGCCATTGTGTGCATTACTTAGTACATCGTTTTACATTACATTTTATGCTAGGTGTGCCCATTGTGTGCATTACTTAGTACATTGTTTTACATTACATTTCATGCTAGGTGTGCCCATTGTGTGCATTACTTAGTACATCGTTTTACATGACATTTCACGCTACGTATGTTCATTTGATTACATACTTAGTGCATCGTTTTCACATGCTTACATTTTTGGTATGACATTTGGTTTGTTTACAATGGAACAATACATTCATTAACATTAATTACGCCGTTCGTTAGTAGGTAGTGGTACCATAGGAATTGACAACTCCCGTTCCGGACATCCCAGGGAAAGGAGATGAAAGGAATGACCGAATTCGATATACATAATTTAGATAAACCTTTAATTTGTTTAAGGGTTTATCGCCACAGTCTCAAGGCTTGGATGTATGCATTTTAACAATACCGCATAGATGTTTGTATCAGTATAGCATGCATTTGTTACACAAAACATAACTTTGATTTAAACTATGTTTTACTTCAATACCTTGTTTTTGTGCATTTTACATATGGTTTGGTTGATATATTTCACTACCATACATGACATTTTGGTTACACATTACATGATCTACATTGAACATAAACATTTTGACATTGATATATACATTTGGTGGTTTACATTGGACATAGACATTTTGATATGGTTTACACAATAACACTTGACAATTGGTTTGTACATGAACAAGTTACATTGGTGGTTGTTTGGGTAAGTGATTAAGTAACGAGGCGTGTGTAATATGATACAAGCATGGTGGATACGCCGCTGGTACTTCCTATATATAAGTGTTTGTATGGTATTACATATCGTAGCGTTATTTGAATCATTTCAGTATAGACAGATTACATTTTATACACATAACATACTTTTCACAAGACATTGTTTTACAAAACAGTTTATTTTATACAACTCATTTTACATGGTTATTCATTTAACCTTACATTTAATTATACATATCAACTGATCTTATCGTTTTTCAAATGATTTACAAGACAAAGCAATTTACAAGGTTCATGACTAAACATTTTCTCAAATACAAGTCATGAATCCTATTTTCACAAACCTATGTATCTCACAGGCATTTTTATGCTGACGTACCTATTTTCACATGTGTTTTCAGGAGCTTTTCCGTAGGATGTTGATCACGATACTAGGGCGGACCTGTGCCTTAGAGACATAAAATGGAGATAGACTTGTTTAATTATGTTATAAACTCTTTTATTTACTGTTCAAGACAATGTAACATCCTTGTTTAATAAATAAAATACAACTTTGAATGCCATGGTTATGAAACAATTAATTCTGTTACAACACTCCCCGATGTTTCCGCCACGTTTTGTATGTTACACGTGGTCGGGGTGTGACAGAAGAGTTGGTATCAGAGCCAATGGTTATAGGGAATTAGGTTATTAGTAATGCTTTGACCTAGACTATAACTTTTCTAGGACCCTAACACAAGTTATCTTGTGTTTAGATCTTAAAACATGTACATCACCTATCCTTTGGTGATTATCAAAACAAGAACCAAAATTTTTCCGAAACGATTTTTGAAAAACAATTATCTGTTTTTGAATAAATTATTACAAGGTTTTGAACCCTCTATTGTAAAGTTTTGAACTCTCTTTTATATGGTTTTGAACCCTTTTCAGTTTGATTAAATTTTTGGCCTTGTGCCTTCAAATTTTCAAAATCTCGTCAAGGTTTTTGGTTATAAATAATGTGAACACGTGCAAACTGGAAGGGTGAATGCCTGTATTCTGAGTTTTCTGTCTAGGCAAGCACTTCGTATACATCTCAACCAGACGCGAGACCAGTTGTGCTTACCTGGGAATTCTTGGGATGAGTGTTCACTTATAGGCGAGCATGTCTTCATTATACATTATTTTTTACCCATTTACTTTGATTAGTCACTGTGTGTCGTTTGTTTGCTTTGTGATACGGACGAATGACCACCATCTTTGCGTTTGTTGATTTTGTTTCATCTCATTCTCTTCATCTAATCATCTCACTCGTTTCTTTTCATGTTTTCCTCTTTTAGAATGCCTCCTCGACGCGAGAACCAGATAGCAACTGCCGAACTGGCAGAAATTATTGCGCAACAGATGGCTGCTCAATTTCCAAATCTCTTTGCTCAATGGAATCAAGCCAACAACAACAACAATGTTCCATGCAAATACAAGGATTTTAATCAGGCTAAACCACTCAAGTTTAGTGGTTCTGAGGGAGCGACTGGGCTTCTTCAGTGGTTCGAGAGCATTGAGAATACTTTCCGCCACGTGCAGTGTCCGGATAATCGCAAGGTCGAGTTTTCTTTGAGCGTATTTCAGAAGAGGGCTTTGACATGGTGGAACGGGGTTATGAGAGACCGGGGTGCAGAAGTTGCTCTCGCACAGACATGGGCTGAACTTAGAGCCCTTATGATGAGGGAATTCTGTCCTCGTCATGAGCAGCGAGCTTTGGAGAAGGAATTTGATGAGTTGAAGCAAGATAGTGGTGAGCACAGGGCTTATACTGATCGGTTTGAAGAGTTGAGTCTGCTCTGCCCGACTATGGTTACCCCACTCGACAAGGCTATCGAAAGATACATCGACGGCCTACCTGACTCGGTATAAGACATCCTTACTGGTAGTAACCCTACCACACTTCGTCAGGCAATCGAGTTATCAGCGACACTGACTGAGTCGCAGATCCGGAAGAACAAATTACACAGGAAGGGTGACAAGGGCAAGAAACAGTCGGCTGACAAGGGTGATAGCAAGAAAGGTCAAAACATGAGTGGAAAGAATGCTGGTTCATCAAAGAGGGCAAGGAAGCGTAAGGCTTCCCAAAATTTTGCTGTCACTGCCCAAGCTAATCAGGCAGCTCCCAACCAACCTGCACAGCCTCCAGCAAAGAAACCCTATTCAGGGAATGCACCTTTGTGCAATAGATGCAACAGTCACCATCAGCCGCAACATCAGTGCCGTTTCTGTACTAGCTGTGGGAAGTCAGGTCATCTTGCCGATGTTTGTCGGTTTGCTCAGAATCGCGCAGTTCAGAACCTGGCTCAACAAGTTGCTCAGCCTCCTGCTCCGCAACAGGGTCAAGCTGCACGACCACAATACCCACCAGGTGCTTGTTATAATTGTGGGGATCTGACCCACTACAGAAACCGGTGCCCAAGGCTAGCCAACCAGAACCAGAATCAGGCTCCGGCTCGAGGCCGAGCCTTTAACATGAATGCCCAAGAGGCGCAGGCGGATGATAACGTGGTGAACGGTACGTTCTTTATTAATAATCAGCCTGCATCTGTTCTTTTCGATTCTGGTGCCGACAAGAATTTTGTGTCATTGTCTTTTGAGCCAATGCTTCGAGTGTCTAGAACAAAACTAGGAAAACCTTTGACAGTAGAAGTTGCTAGTGGTGAACCCATTGTTCTTAATTCTGTTCTACGCAACTGCCAGTTGAACCTTAATGATCATCTTTTTCCTATCGACCTCACACCTATGCAACTTGGAAGCTTCGACGTCATTGTGGGTATGGATTGGTTATCTAAGCATCACGTAGAGGTAGTTTGTTTCGAGAAGATCGTTCGTGTGCCGCTTTCGACAGGCGAGATCCTGCAGGTTCAAGGTGAGAAACCGATTGGTGGTCTCAAGCTCATGTCTTGTTTTAAAGCTCGGAAATATCTGCGGAAGAACTATGTGGCTTTCTTAGCACATGTTTCAGAAGATAAAGGCAAGGGTAAGTCTATTTCAGATATTCCTGTCGTTCGGGATTATTCTGAAGTTTTCCCTGAAGATTTACCTGGTCTGCCTCCAGCACGCCAAGTCGAGTTCCGCATTGATCTCGTACCTGGTGCAAATCCCATTGCCAGAGCTCCATATCGTCTTGCACCGTCTGAGATGCAGGAGTTGTCTAATCAGCTTCAGGAACTCTCTGATAAAGGTTTTATCCGTCCTAGCTTTTCACCTTGGGGTGCTCCCATTCTTTTTGTCAAGAAGAAGGATGGATCTTTTAGGATGTGTATCGATTATCGTGAGCTTAACAAGCTTACCATCAAGAATCGATATCCCCTACCTCGCATAGATGATCTCTTTGATCAGCTACAGGGCGCTTCTTATTTTTCGAAGATTGATCTGCGATCTGGATATCATCAACTTCGGGTGCAAGAAGAAGATATTCCCAAGACAGCGTTCCGTACTCGTTATGGGCATTATGAGTTCACAGTCATGCCATTCGGTTTGACTAATGCTCCTGCTGTTTTCATGGACTTAATGAATAGGGTCTGCAAACCTTATTTGGATCAGTTCGTCATTGTTTTTATTGACGACATCTTGATTTACTCTAAGACGCGAGCTGATCACGAGCAGCATCTTCGTCTTACTTTGGAGCTCCTAAAGAAAGAGCAACTTTTCGCCAAATTCTCCAAGTGCGAATTTTGGCTTAAAGAAGTTCAATTTTTAGGACATATTATCAACGAACGAGGTATTCAGGTAGATCCCTCCAAGATCAGTGCGATTAAGGATTGGGATACACCTACTACTCCAACTGAAGTTCGTTCTTTTCTTGGTCTAGCGGGTTATTACCGCCGCTTCATTGATAACTTCTCAAAGATTGCAGTTCCTCTAACTGCTCTAACTCAGAAGAACAAACCCTTTGATTGGGGATTCAAACAAGAGGAAGCTTTTCAACGCTTGAAGCAGAAGCTTTGCGATGCGCCTGTTCTATCATTGGCAGAGGGTGATGATGATTTTGTCGTGTATTGTGATGCATCGAAATTAGGCCTTGGTTGTGTTCTGATGCAAAGGAACAAAGTCATAGCATATGCATCGAGGCAGTTGAAGATACATGAGAAGAACTACACCACTCATGATCTTGAGTTGGGTGGAGTTGTTTTCGCTTTAAAGATATGGAGACATTATTTGTACGGTACAAAATGTGTGGTTTTCACTGACCACAAAAGTCTTCAACATATCTTCAATCAGAAAGAACTCAACATGAGGCAACGACGTTGGGTCGAACTTTTAAATGACTATGACTGCGAAATTCGCTACCATCCTGGTAAGGCGAATGTCGTAGCTGATGCATTGAGTCGTAAGGAACGTACTAAGCTTCATTGTGTACATGTTCAATCTGTTATTCAAGCTCGATCCGATATCCAAGCCCGCATTTCTCAAGCTCAACAATCTTGTGTTTCACAAGGTTTGATGGATAAGGAATTTCCTTACCACATAACACCTGCTCTGGAACTGAAGGACAATGGATCATATTACTTCATGGACCGTTTGTGGGTCCCAAGCCAGGATGATCTTCGTACCTTGCTTATGGATGAAGCCCATAAGTCTCGTTATTCTATTCATCCGGGCTCAGATAAGATGTATAAGGATCTTCGTATTCAGTATTGGTGGCCTGGTATGAAGAAAGACATTGCCTTATACGTATCAAAATGCCTTACTTGTCTTAAGGTTAAGGCTGAACATCAACGTCCTTCGGGTTTATTGGTGCAACCAGAGATTCCAGTTTGGAAATGGGAAAACATTACTATGGATCTCATTACTAAACTCCCGCGCACAAAGAAAGGTCATGATGCCATCTGGGTAGTCGTTGATCGTCTTACAAAGTCAGCACATTTCTTGCCAATCCGTGAGGATTTTCCTGCTGATAGACTTGCTCAAATCTATGTGGATGAAATTGTAGCTAGACATGGTGTTCCTTTGAACATCATTTCTGACAGAGATGCTCGTTTCACTTCTCATTTTTGGAGAACCATGCAATCTGCGATGGGGACCCAACTTAATCTGAGCACAGCTTATCATCCGCAAACAGATGGTCAATCTGAGAGAACAATCCAGACTCTGGAGGATATGCTTAGAGCTTGTGTGATCGATTTTGGTGGTAGCTGGGATTCACATCTTAAATTGATTGAGTTCTCCTACAACAACAGTTATGACACCAGCATCAAAATGGCTCCTTTCGAGGCTCTCTATGGTCGAAAATGTCGTTCACCAGTCTGCTGGAATGAGATTGGCGAGGCTCAACTTACTGGACATGCCCTCATTTTAGAGACAACTGACAAGGTCAAGAAAGTTCGCGATAACCTTCAGACAGCTATGAGCCGTCAAAAGAGTTACGCGGATCCAAAATGCAAACCTTTGGAATTTCAAGTCGGTGATCGAGTATTACTTAAGGTCTCACCTTGGAAAGGTGTGATCAGATTTGGAAAGAAAGGAAAACTTGCACCTAGATACGTTGGACCATTCAAGATCGTCGCAAGAATCGGTAAGGTAGCCTACAGACTTGAGTTACCTCCGGAACTTGGAAAT
This sequence comes from Helianthus tuberosus, assembly GCA_030545235.1. Taxonomy (NCBI): domain Eukaryota; kingdom Viridiplantae; phylum Streptophyta; class Magnoliopsida; order Asterales; family Asteraceae; genus Helianthus; species Helianthus tuberosus. The sequence continues at coordinate 76,951,113 of CM060380.1, forward strand.
GTTCATCCAACTTTTCACGTGTCCAATTTCAAGAGGTGTTTAGCTGATGAGAACCTCCACATACCGCTTGACGAAATTCGTGTTGGCAAAACACTGAAATTTGTTGAGAAGCCAGTGGAAATCATGGAACATGAAGTCAAGTGGCTTAAACGCAAGCGCATTCCTTTGGTCAAAGTTCGCTGGGAAGCTAAACGTGGACCTGAGTTTACTTGGGAACGCGAAGATCAAATGAAGACGAAATATCCACATCTTTTTCCACAAGTTTCCTCTAAATAAATTTCGGGACGAAATTTCCACAAGTAGGGGAGACTGTAACAACTGTGCTTGTAATCACTATGAACAGTTCTATTATCAATAAAACAATGTTATTTGATCCCAATGTTTGTTTTGTTATGTTTTACATTTTTCATGTTTTGACTTTTATTCAATTCCAAACTCTACATCGCTTTCTGGAGAGTTATACGCAAACTGATGCGTAAACGTAATCAGTTTGATGCGACAAATACTCCGGAACATCAACATATACTTAACATACCTTAAATAACCTTTACATAACTTAGAAATAAGTTTTGAAGGCTTTGGTATGGCAAAAACAAGTTAATTCGCTTACAGGGACTAAATATGACAAACTGCGAAAGTATGTCAATTTGAACTGTAACGAACATTCCGGAACATGACCATGAGTTAAACATACCATAAATATCCTTTACATAGCTTAGAAATAGGCTTTAACGGGTTCGGTATGCTAAAATAAACTTTTGGGTCATTCAGGGACTAAAAGTGTCAAAAAGTGCATAAGTTTGCATTTTCGCGCATAACTTACGTTCTGAATACATCCGGACATCCAAAAATTTATGTAAGCATGACTATATTATGCTTTAGTGTTTGGCTTGTCAAAAATCCATTCGTTGCGTCATTTGGATCGTTTTTCGCGCTTGTGCGCATTCCGTCGTAATTAAGCGAACATCGCGTTCGTACGGCCAAACGAACTGACATCAGACATATTTTTGATCATGTTTCATGTCCACAATGTTTAGGCATCATTTTAGGGCCTTAAAGTTGGCTTTACGGGCCTTAGAAGTGTCGGAAATGGCCTTAAACACGTGCAGGGACCAAAACTGACATTTCTGAAACTTGTTTCTGATCTGCAACTCTCAGGCGGCCCGCCTCAGTTTCTGTTAATCCCCACGCGGGCCGCGTACGCATGTCTGATCAGATTAGAACGAACAGTCAGCATGTTCCAGCTGTTTTAACCACAACCACAAGCTCACAACTTGCCTAATCAGCTGATAAGGACCATTTTAGGTTACCACAACTTTGCAACACTTGTACGGATACGATTAAAGCACGGTTTCCATGAAACGATCTTAACGGTGGACCGAATACTATAAATACCCCACCCCCCATGCTTTAAAATCACTAGAATTTTGATTTGAGAAACTCTAAGTTGAAACATTTGTTTCATACCTGAGATTTTTGAATCGAGATTAGCATTCGGGGACCCTTCGTAAGTATTCTTTCGTTCTTTTCCTTATTTTTATTGCTTTAGAGTCAGAAAGTCAAACTTTGTTTGACTTTCAGCGTTAACCAGCTTATGGTCAATGCGAAGTTCGTTTGAACTTCGCAACGTGATTGTAATCACGATGGTCATAGTCCCTTGGGACTATGCCTACTGATTACCACGTTGTCTAGGGTCGTAGGGTAAGCGATCTGATCAATCGCTTATACCTTCGAACCCGACCCAGTTTGGTCGATCATTAGGATCCGACCAAATACATTAGGTGACCATAGTGTAGGGAATAACCTTCCGAGGTTATACCCTATGGTCACATCGTTTAAGTAGTTGTATGATAGGTAGTTTATATGCCTTAGGTAAATTACCAGAATACCCTTTTCATGTATAATTAGTAATTAAGCATATGTAACCTAAACTTTTGTCACATAACTGATTATGCAACATGTTTAGGCATATAACACTTGTCATAGGACTAGTTAGGCGGTCCGAACGCGTTTCACGCGCACGGCGCGTTAAAGTAGCATAAGCTTCCTAAACGGGTCGTAATGGGTCGTAAACAATTATGTTAGGTTTCATTTAGTATGTAGGCTTTGTTAAACCAAATGACACGAGTCTCTACACTCGTTTGGTTTACGAACCCTCATGCTACCCGATCATCCGATTTAGGTCCGGTTTATTAACATAGTTACCTATATTAGGTGCCGTTTGATTCCGAGATCTCTAGCATTACTTGGTGGTTATCTTAAGACATCTGAGTAATATCAAGTGAGTACATAGACCCCTCTTTTACTGTTTTCTAAACTGTTTTGGGGTGGAACACATGTGCCTACTTGTTACTTTCATGCTTTCCTGTTTTCACATCATATACCTGCTATGTTTGTTAGTACATTATAGTACATGATTTCATTACATTTTATGCTAGGTGTGCCATTGTGTGCATTACTTAGTACATCGTTTTACATTACATTTTATGCTAGGTGTGCCCATTGTGTGCATTACTTAGTACATTGTTTTACATTACATTTCATGCTAGGTGTGCCCATTGTGTGCATTACTTAGTACATCGTTTTACATTACATTTCATGCTAGGTGTGCCCATTGTGTGCATTACTTAGTACATCGTTTTACATGACATTTCACGCTACGTATGTTCATTTGATTACATACTTAGTGCATCGTTTTCACATGCTTACATTTTTGGTATGACATTTGGTTTGTTTACAATGGAACAATACATTCATTAACATTAATTACGCCGTTCGTTAGTAGGTAGTGGTACCATAGGAATTGACAACTCCCGTTCCGGACATCCCAGGGAAAGGAGATGAAAGGAATGACCGAATTCGATATACATAATTTAGATAAACCTTTAATTTGTTTAAGGGTTTATCGCCACAGTCTCAAGGCTTGGATGTATGCATTTTAACAATACCGCATAGATGTTTGTATCAGTATAGCATGCATTTGTTACACAAAACATAACTTTGATTTAAACTATGTTTTACTTCAATACCTTGTTTTTGTGCATTTTACATATGGTTTGGTTGATATATTTCACTACCATACATGACATTTTGGTTACACATTACATGATCTACATTGAACATAAACATTTTGACATTGATATATACATTTGGTGGTTTACATTGGACATAGACATTTTGATATGGTTTACACAATAACACTTGACAATTGGTTTGTACATGAACAAGTTACATTGGTGGTTGTTTGGGTAAGTGATTAAGTAACGAGGCGTGTGTAATATGATACAAGCATGGTGGATACGCCGCTGGTACTTCCTATATATAAGTGTTTGTATGGTATTACATATCGTAGCGTTATTTGAATCATTTCAGTATAGACAGATTACATTTTATACACATAACATACTTTTCACAAGACATTGTTTTACAAAACAGTTTATTTTATACAACTCATTTTACATGGTTATTCATTTAACCTTACATTTAATTATACATATCAACTGATCTTATCGTTTTTCAAATGATTTACAAGACAAAGCAATTTACAAGGTTCATGACTAAACATTTTCTCAAATACAAGTCATGAATCCTATTTTCACAAGCCTATGTATCTCACAGGCATTTTTATGCTGACGTACCTATTTTCACATGTGTTTTCAGGAGCTTTTCCGTAGGATGTTGATCACGATACTAGGGCGGACCTGTGCCTTAGAGACATAAAATGGAGATAGACTTGTTTAATTATGTTATAAACTCTTTTATTTACTGTTCAAGACAATGTAACATCCTTGTTTAATAAATAAAATACAACTTTGAATGCCATGGTTATGAAACAATTAATTCTGTTACAACACTCCCCGATGTTTCCGCCACGTTTTGTATGTTACACGTGGTCGGGGTGTGACATGTAGAATGATTACACAAGCACGGATGTCACATTTGGTCAGTTTTAGAGCATTGTTTCTCTAACCACTGTTGTGGACCATCTCCTTTCAGATGTTGAAACCCATAAGGATGCCTGTTCACTTTTGGTTTAGAAGGCCTTTTGTAAGCCTCATAAACGTGTGGGACCCTTGGATATGGAGGTTGACCTTTTCCTTTTTGGTATTGATTTGAGGGTAGTGCATCTGTCACTTGTATTTCTCTTGGAGCAGAGTTTTTGTTCAGCTGTTTTGTAACAGCTGTTTGGACAGGAACAAAAGGTTTTTGATTCATGATGGGTTGTTTTGATGAACTCATGGGTGTTTTTGAAGTGTACTCTTTTCTTTTTACCTCAAAAGTTTTGAGGTACACACACTCATGAGTGAGATGGTTGGTTTTACCACAGACGATGCAGTGTTCAGCAGGCTCAATTATGCTTGTTTTGTTGATGTCATATGCTTTTAAATGAAAACAATCCTTTGTGGAATGTTTTTTCTTCTCACAGAAATCACAAAACAAGTTTTTGATCTTTCCTCTTTTCTTCCTCTTTTCTTTTTCTTTCTCAACAGAGTTTTTAACCTCTGTTGGGATATCTTTTAGAGGAATGATCTTTGCCTTTGGTGCTTTGACACCCTCAATGGTGGAAAAATCCATTGGTTTGAAACTTTCAAGGATGTCACACTCATCTGACCAAGTGGGTTTGAATTGATATTTTTCTATCTCTTCAAAGGTTGATGACCCAGCTGATTTTTCCAAGATGATTTTGTTACCACTTTTATCAGTGATTTTGATTTCTTGACCATCCTTGTTTGTTGGAATAATCTCAACAGAACCATATTCATTTTCAATAGTGTTTTCAACTTGATCATTTTTCTTTAAACCTATGCCAAATTTTACATTGCTTTTGATCTATTTTTCCAACATAACTTCATAACCTTTGCAGGATTCCACCCATTTTTCACAAGTGATTTGGGTGGATTCCAACTCCTTTTTGCAAGGATGATATTTCTCTATCATTGCTTGAAGTTGGTCCTTGGTTATGCTATGTTCATGTTTAAGACTACAGATTTCATTTTCTTTTTCAAACAATTTGTTTTTCAGTTCTTTAACAGACTTTTCAAATTGTATTTCATCTTTCAAAATCTTGTCCCTAAGGTTTTCATTCACCTCTTTAACATTAGCAAATGCTATGATGCATTTGTCTGAACATAGGTTTTTTAAGACCTGAGGTGATACCTTAGCTGCAGCCATCATGGCACAGTCACAGACATTTTCACAATCACTGGAGGTTTTCTCCACTTCTTCTTCACACCAGGGGTCAGCAAGAGGTTCTAACAGTGGTTTGGGTTCCACCAACAGTTGTTCACCAACAACAGCACTAACCACTGCTTCAGCAATCTCATCCATTGTTTCAGCATTGGATTCTCCTTCTTTAGTTTCCAGCCCTTCTGGAATTAACTCTAATGCTGCAAAACAAAATTCATCAATAGGAGCATCATTCTTAGCAAATAGAGCAAAGTTTTCATCAGTTAATTCATCAGGCATACTACTCCAATCAATAAAGTCTTGTGTGAAAAAGCTTTGTTGACTGGCCTCTGCTGGAGCAGATGTTTGTGCAGCATGTTGTGGTGCAGGTTGTTGCACTTTGACTTGAGAGACAGGGGCTTGGACATACTGAATTTGTGGGACAGTGGTTTGAACATATTGCACTGGAACAGGTGTTACATGGTGTGCATAGTGAGCAGTGTTTACATGAGCAGCAGGGGTATTTTGGTAATAGTGCACAGTGTTTTGATTGTTTTGAGGTCTAGGGCTAGGATGTGTTATGATTGGTCCGCTATTTTGGCTTCTACATTCTCTAGCAAAATATCCAAGCCTATTACACTTGTAACACTTTAGCTTTAATTTATACAACCCCACTTTTAGATTCCCATGTAACCTTGGAAATTTTCTCCCTGTTCTCTTATAAAACTTGCTGGTTCTTACACTCAGCAGTGCCAGTTGGTGCAATATGTCCATTTCCTCCAAATCAGTTGGATCAAAATGCTGAAGATCATTGAGTTCAAATGATAAGTTGTCAGAACTCTGGTTTTCACTACTAGCTGTGAAAGCATAGTTAGTTGAGTAAGAATCAGAGTTATTAAAAGCTCCACCAGCAGTTATGTCAATGTAATGATCATAACTCTGATCCTTACTACTACCAGAATCCTTTTGACCAAGAAGTGTTGTGCTACCAAATGTGTAGTCATCAGCAACCTTCCCAGACTCTTGTAACTTCTTTTTCTGGTTCAACTCTCTATCATAAGTGAGGAGTCGACCATGAAGTTGAGTCAAACTTAAATCCTTGAATCCAACGGAGTTTCTAGTCACAAAAGCAATTATGTCCCATTTATCAGGTAATGATCTTAGAAACCTGCTATTTAGAGTTGATTTAGCAAATTCAACATTAACAAGCTTAAGTTCACTAATGAGACAACTAAACCGTTCAAATTGTTGTGTTAGAGATTCTCCTTTGACATGGCAAAATGTTTCATACTGTTGATTCAAAACCTCCCTGTTATTTTCAATGACCTCTTCTGTTCCACCGAACTGCTCTTTAAGAGCATCCCACAGCTATTTGGCACTTTTACAATGTAACAGTCCAACATAAATGTCATTTGGAAGAGCTGAGGCTACTATGCTAAAAGCCTTTGCATCTAGTTCATTTTTTTGAAAATCTTGTTCTGAGTAGTTTTCTGGGCTTTTAGGCACAAAGCCTTTGGGATCTTCAGTACTGGGCACCATTGGAACATGTGGTCCAAAGATGACAGACTTCCAGCATTCGGTGTTTTGCTGAGCTAAAACATGTCCCATCCTACGTTGCCAGATATTGTACTCGGATCTGACAAGCATAGGTGGTTTGAATAGAGTTCCAGTGTTGTGTGGCTCGTGTGATTGTGATGCCATCTTGGTTGATTTTACAAAAGCTTTTTGAATAATCAACGTTGTACGTGATTACCTTTTGCTCTGTTTTTTTTTCAACTAATACGAACAAATTGAAGTATCAATGAATTTGAGCTGAACTTTTATGCCAAATTGATTGTTAGATCGAATTTGACTGTCCTATGCTCTGATACCAATTGATAGGATCTGAGTTTCTTAGATTGTGTTGTTTAACTATAAATGTAAGATGAAACAGAGAATTGAAGTGCAGCGGAAATGGAAATAAACTTTAATCACACAATCAAGGAAGAATAGCTTTAAGCAGACATGATTTCATTAAGTCAAAAATTGTATCTATTACAACATTCAACTTATGCATGCATGCACTAGACTCCCCCTCAGCCTGAGCTCAGTGATTTGTTCGTACAAGATGACTTGTGATGAAAGAGCTAATGGAACAGTACAGGGTACTGTTCTATTTATAGTACAAATGAAACCACTGAGCATCTTTGCTGACGTCACCATGAAAGTGACATCTAACCTCCTAACAAACTCTAAACACTGTTCTATATAAACACTGATTACAATAGACACTGATTACATAAACCACTGATTCTACTTTCCACTGTTGTAGTCTAAGCACTGATGTTGAACATCAGTGCTTTCTTCAAAGGGTGATCAGTCTTTTGAATTGGCAGTGCTTTGGTCTTCAACAGTGCTTGGATCCCATCAGTAGATAGAGCTTCAGTCTTTATTCATCATCAGGTCTTTGGCTAACAGTTATTGTAATGATCAGTGCTTGGAGTCTATAAGATGCTAGTAAACCACTGTCAAGGGGAAAGTCTTGTACAAGCTCTGCTTATAATGATCAACTATTCTGAACCAGTTTTGGCTTTCCTTATCATCTGTTCTTTTAGGTTTGAATGCATGGACTAACAAATAGCCAATGCTATCCCATTAATTATAGAAGCTGTTAAAAAACCTGTAGAGCACACCAAAGCGGTGAGTAGCAAGCGCACTCATCATGACAGCTTTAGCCATAGTGAAAATGGAGGCAATGATGACATTATCAAAGTCCATCTCCTAAAAAGATGAAGGCAATGACTTCCGGATTTACCTACAAGGAATTTCTAGCTTGTAAACCAACTGAGTTTGTAGGCAGTTAAGGAGCTAGAGCTGCTCTGTGATGGCTTGAAAAAACTGAAGCTATCCTTAAAATCAGCAAATGTGCTGATCAAGACAAGGTGATGTATGCTTCCAATCTCTTCAAGGAAGAAGCCTTACAATGGTTGAATACTATTCTGCAGGAAAAAGGAAGCGACATGGCATATGCCATGGGTTGGGGAGAATTTAAGGACATGGCAGAGAGAAAATTGTGTCCCCCTTATGAAAAGGAACAAATGGCAAACAAGTTCCTAATTCATAAAATGGTCGATGTGAACTTTCATGAGTATACGACAAAGTATGCAGACCAACCCAGTCTTGTTATTGTAACTAGGACAATCCCGTCACTAGTCATGAAAATCATGCACGTTTCGAAAATATGCGTGTGTTTTGTAAAACCAGTATCATTAGCATAAACCTTTCATAAACCATTTGAGTTCGTTGAAATTCATTCGCAACGTGGTTTAGAATTATGTGTTTTTATTCATCGAAATATTATTTTCGTTTGCAAAAACTTGCATGTCTTTCCACCCCCAAAAATATTTATAAAATTTAAAATCGTAAAAAGTGGGGGTTATGAACTCACCTCGATATCCTTGTGCAAAGATAGCTTAATGTGATTCCATAATGTCATTCCAAGAATGTGAACTCACCAGCATGCAATCTATGACATTCCATAATGTCATTCCAAGAATGTGAACACCAGCATGCAATTCATGATATGTTACACGAACGTTACACGGGGAGCAATGAGCCGTAGGTACCTTAGGTAGGAAGATATCACAAGCACTGACCTTCGAACTCGATTCAATTTTTATGTGACACCTGTGTCACTTCAACCATCAAACAAATACCAAACCAATGAAATATTGTATTTCATACTTGGGATTTGTATAAATATGTGTATCATTTGCACATATCAATTCTTGTTCGATTTCGGGCTCTAAATCGCTTTCTTGAAGGTTATACGCGCACCGATGCGTAAATATAACCAGTTTAATACAACAAACACTATGTAATAGTGAAATAGGTTTAACATACCTTAAATAACCTTTACATAACTTAGAAATAAGTTTTGAAGGCTTTGGTATGGTAAAATCAAGTTTAATCGTCTACAGGGACTAAACTTGACAAACTGCGAAAGTATGACGATTCGTACTGGAACAGACATTTCGGAACATGACCATAAGTTAAACATACCATAAATATCCTTTACATGGCTTAGAAATAGGCTTTGAGGGGTTCGGTGTGCTAAAATAAACTTTTTGGGTCATTCAGGGACTAAAAGCGTCAAAAAGTGCATAAGTTTGCACTTTCACGCATAACTTACGTTCTGAATACATCCGAACATCCAAAAATTTATGTAAGCACTAAAATATTTTATTTTAGTGTTTGGCATAAGAAAAATCCATTCTTCGCGCAATTTGGATCGTTTTTCGCGCTTATGCGCATTCCGTCGTAATTAAGTAAACATCGCGATCGTACGACCAAACGAACCAACATCCGGCATATTTTTGAGCATGTTTCATGTCCACAATGTTTAGGTATCATTTTAGGGCCTTAAATTTGACTTAACAAGCCTTAAACATGTCGGAAATGGCCTTAATACACAACGGGGACTGAAATGGAAACTTTGGAAAGTGTTTGCTGATCAGAAGGACCTAGGCGTGACACCTAGCCCCCTAGGCGTCACACGAGGCCCCTTCAGATCAGAAAAAGACATTTTAACAGCTGTTAACAGGCTTTCAACCCCCCAAAGGCCAATGCCACATGTCAATCTCTGGTGGTGGGGGCAAAATGAGTTACCATAACATTCCAACACATGTACGGACGAGATTCGATCACGTTATTCGATAAACGATCCTAACGGTTGTCCATTTACTATAAATACCCACCAACATCACTTGAAAAACCCACAAGAATCTGATCTAAAAGCTCTAAGTTGAAGCCATTGCTTCATACCTGAGCTACTTGGATCAAGATTAGCTTTCGGGGACCCTTTGTAAGTGTTCTTTCGTTCTTTTCATTCTTTTAGCGTTAAAGTCAAACTTTGTTTGACTTTCTGCATTGACCAGTTTATGGTCAATGCAAAGTTCATTTGAACTTCATAACGTGAGCGTGATCACGATGGTTATAGTCCCTAGTGACTATACCTACTGATTATCACGTTATCTAGGCTCAGTGACGGGTCGTAGTTTCGGCCAAAATGCGCATTCTTGCGTATTTTGTAACCAAACTACTCTTGGGTATCAAAACCGTTTGTTTTGATACCAAACCTGTTTTTCTAAACTTAGTTAAGCATGTTTTAACATGCTTAGCTCGTCACTTTTAGTTTAGTGCTTATATAGGGTCGTAAGGTAAGCGATCTAAACAATCGCTTATACTTTCTAACCCGACCCGTTTGGTCGATCATTAGGATCCGATCAAACACATTAGGTGACCATAGTATATAGGGAATAACCTTCCGAGGTTATACCTTATGGTCACATCGTTTGAGTAGTTGTATGATAGGTAGTATATATGCCTTAGGTAAATTACCAAAATGCCCTTTTTACGCCAAAATTCATTTTAAGCATATGTAACATAACTTTTGGTATCTAAACTGATTTGGTAACAATATTAGACATGTTAAGGCATATTTTACTTATCATAGGACTAGTTAGGCGTTCCGAACGCGTTTTACGCGAACGACGCGTTAAAGTAGCATAAGCTACCTAAACAGGTCGAAATGGGTCGTAAGCACTTAGGTTAAGTTTCATTTTAGTATGTGGGCTTTGTTAAACCATATTACATGAGTTCCCATACTTATTTGGTTTACAAACCCTCATTCTATCCAATCCTCCGTTTTAGGTCCGGTATATTAACATAGTTACCTATATTAGGTGCCGTTTGATATCCGTGATCTCTAGCATTGTTTGGTTGTTACTCAAGGACTACTAAGCAATCTCAAGTGAGTACATAGACCCCTCTTTTACTGTTTTTCAAACATTTTGAGGTGAAACACATGTGCCTACTTGTTACTTTCATGCTTTCCTATTTTCACATCATATACTTGCTATGTTCATTAGTACATTTATAGTACATGATTTCATTACATTTTATGCTATGTATGCCCATTGTGTGCGTACTTAGTACATTGTTTTACATTACATTTTATGCTATGTATGCCCATTGTGTGCGTACTTAGTACATTGTTTTACATTACATTTTATGCTAGGTATGTCCTTTGTTGCATACTTAGTACATTTGTTATTCATCACATGCTTACATTTTGGAATGACATTTGATTATACATAAACATTTTACTTTGGTGGTTTGGTTTGAGTAAGTGATTTAAGTAACGAGGCGTGTGTAATATGATACCAGCATGGTGGATACGCCGTTGGTACTTCCTATATATAAGTGATTGTATGGTATTACATATCGTAGCGTTATTTGAATCATTTCAATTTAGACATATAACATTTTATACAAATAACATACTTTTCACAAGACATTGCTTTACAAAAACAACTTATCTTATACAAACTCATTTTACTTGGTTATTCATTTAACCATACATTATTCTCTTATTTATACATATCATCTGATCTTATTGCTTTTCAAATGATTTACAAGACAAAGCAAATTACAAGGTTCATGACTAAACATTTTCTTAAAAACAAGTCATGAATCCTATTTTCACAAAACCTTTGTATCTCACAGGCATTTTTATGCTGACGTACCTATTTTCACATGTGTTTTCAGGAGTTGATGCATAGGACTTATCGAGACATACTTAGGCGGACCTGTGCCTTAGTGACTTAAAACGAGACAAGAACTAGTTAATTTTTATTATGTACTCTTTGTTTCTTGTTTAAAACAATGTAACTCTCTTATTTGATTAATAAAACGAAACTTTAATTTCCATGGTTGTGAAACAATTAATTCTGTTACAACACTCCCCGACGTTTCTGCCACGTTTCGTTGTCTCACGTGGTCGGGGTGTGACAGAAAAGTTGGTATCAGGGCCAATGGTTATAGGGAATTAGGTTATTAGTAATACTTTGACCTAGTCTATAACCTTCCTAGGACCCTAACGCGAGTTTACTTGCGTTTAGTCATAAAACAATACCGTCACCTATCCTTAGGCGACGACCACAACAAGAACATAAATTTCAAAACCGCTTTGAAAACTAATCATCTGTTCTAGGATGATTGATTACTAGGTTTTGAACCCTCTGTTATAATTTTTTGAACCCCTTTGAATTTTCAAAACTCTCGTCAAAGTTTTGGGTCCTAAATAGTGTGAACACGTGCAAACTGGAAGAGTGAATGCCTGTACCCTGGGTTTTCTGTCTAAGGCTAGAGTGTTCGTACAAATCCACATAATCGGACCAGTCACTCTTACCTGGGAACTCTTGGGGTGAGTGTCCACTTATAGGCGAGCATGTCTTCGCGATACATTATGAGGATCTATTTGCTTTGATTCAGCCTTTGTGTTGTTTGTTTGCTTCGTGGTTCAAACAAATGACCATCAACCATGATTTTGGTCGGTAATTGTAACATCCTATTCTTACCCAATGCCATTTCATTTGTTTTCTCTCTTGTTTCCCCTTTTAGAATGCCTCCACGACGCGAAAATCAGGTATCTATTGAGGAGCTAGCAGCTGTCATTACACAACAAATGACTGCTGCAATCCCGAACATTGTTGCTCAATGTAACCAAGCCCTCAACAACAATAATGCCCCCTGCAACTTCAAGACGTTCAACTCGGCTAAGCCATCAAAGTTTTATGGGTCTCAAGGAGCAACTGCACTTCTGCAATGGTTCGAGAGTCTAGAGAGCACCTTCAGGCATGTTCAATGCCCAAATGAGCGAAAGGTAGATTTCGCATCTAGTGTCTTTGAGAAACGAGCTTTGACGTGGTGGAACGGTGTGGTGAGAGATAGGGGTGCCGATGTGGCACTGGCTCAAACATGGGAAGAGCTTCGAGCTCTGATGATGAAGGAGTTCTGTCCTCGTCATGAACTTAGGGCTTTGGAAAGGGAATTCGACGATCTTAAGCAAGACAGCGGTGAACATCGAGCCTACACTGATCGATATGAGGAGCTGAGCCTGTTGTGTCCTACCATGGTTACGCCTTTGGAAAAGGCGATCGAAAAATACATTGATGGTCTCCCTGACTCAGTTCAGGACATTGTTACTGGTAGTAACCCCACTACGGTTAGGCAGGCCATTGAGCTAGCTGCAACCTTAACTGAATCTCAGATCAGGAAAGGCAAACTTTTTCGAAAAGGCGACAAGAAACAAGCAGCTAATGTTCAGGAGGAAACCAAGGAAAGCAAAACCGAACCTTCTAAGAGGCGTAAGGCTTCGCGGAATTGTGCGATTGCTGCTCAACCCAACCAAAACACCCGCAACCAACCAACTCAACCTCCTGTAAGGAAACCTTATGCCGGTACTGCACCGATATGCAACAAATGTAATGCACACCACTTAGCTCACCTACAGTGTCGTTTATGTGCATCATGTGGGCGACTCGGTCACCTGGCAAATGCTTGTCGATTTACCCCAAACCAAGGTGGTCCAAACCAACCTCAAGTAAATCCTGCTCAAGCTCGTTTTCCACCAGGTCCTTGCTTCAACTGTGGCGAGATGGGCCATTTCCAAAGAAATTGCCCAAAGATTGCTAATGCGAATCCAGTGCAGGGATGAGCATCGGACCAACTAGAAGAAATGTTGTTTAGAAATAATCAAGCCTTATGTATTATTTTCTTTTGTTGTCAAGGTCCATGAAACAGTTGTTGTTGTTTATAAATAAATCTTTTTATTTTACATTGCAATGTACAAATGTGATGGCATGTATAAACAACGTATCCCCTACAATACCGACAATCAAGGAGCCGTGTTCCTTGAAGAACATATTACCCCCCAAAATCTTTCCATTTTATAATCTCTTGCGATTTCCGACAAAAATCCTAAGTACCCGTTTCTTCCAAGGAAACGAAGTACAAGGCGCAAGTTACAACTCTGTACGAATACCCAAAGTACCACTATAAATTCTTAATAGGGTACCTAAGGGTATTTCCGTATATTCTAAAATTATTGTACCTTAATTCGAATATTGCATTTTCTTGAAAATGAAATCGAATTTTGGTAGATCATTCTATCCTTATTGATAGATTCTTGAAAATGATTAAAGTGCCAAATGAAATCTACGGATTGGATTCCTGGCGTGCTTTAAGTATCCACGTTCAAAGATAACAAATTTAAGGCCAAATTAAACAATTATGTGATTATGTGCTTATGTGTTCCCTTTTTATGTGATCCAAATTTTTGTTATCCAAATCCTCGTAGAATCTTCCATATCTTCGTATAAGGGATTCGTAGTAGGATATCCAAAGGTACTATCTTAAATCCTTAATGGACTTCTACGTTGTAGTTAAGTCCCTTGGATTATAAAGTACTATTCCAAAGTTTAAAGACATCCTCCGTCGATGTAGTTAAACATTCCTCTTGGGTAGTTTAGGTAGAGAGATTGATTCGTTAATCTAGTTAAAGACATCCTCCGTCGATGTAGTTAAATATTCCTCTTGGGTAGTTTAGTTAAAGAGATCCTTCGTCGATCTAAGTTAAAGAGATTGGTTCGACAATCTAGTTAAATATATCATGCGTTGATATAGTTAAAGAGGCCCTCTGGTGGTCTAGTTAAAGAGATCCTTCGTCGATCTAAGTTAAAGAGATTGGTTCGACAGTCTAGTTAAATATATCATGCATTGATATAGTTAAAGAGGCCCTCCGGTGGTCTAGTTAAAGAGATCCTTCGTTGACCTAGTTAAATAGATTGGTTCGGCAATCTAGTTAAAGATATCATGTGTTTATGTAGTTAAATAGGCCCTCGGGTGGTCTAGTTCAAGAGATTGTTCGTTGATCTAATCCTTTGGTGACCTAGTTAAAGAGACTCTATTGCAGTCAAATTAAATCACCACAGGATTATTCGTTCGATTTTTTTCCCCATACGCATTATGAAATGAACTGTGCGGACTGTGCAAGGAATTACGTAATTATGGAGGCCTACATAATTATGGAATTCAGTGCACAGAAACCACAGAAAGTTTTGTCATGTGTTAAGACCAATAGTGACAAGCGTAATGATACGAGAGAAGTCTTGGACCTTGACCAATGTCATTTGTTCTTACACTCCCCAATTCTGATCTCAATCACACACCAAGTTTCCTATGATGAGTCTTCATAAGAAACATTTTTCAGCCCGTAGTTCGAAACTCCATGTTTTGTTACTACAAGGACTTCACTTTGAGGGTTGACATTTTCGCTAAGAAACCTAACATGGCCCAGAGTTTTACTTAAGGGTTCAATGGATTTGTCTGAAAGCGAAACCGTCACAGCTGTCTTCACAAGTTTCCTCTAAAACTAAATTTCGGGACGAAATTTCCTAAAGTAGGGGAGACTGTGACACCTGTGTCACTTCAACCATCAAACAAATACCAAACCAATGAAATATTGTATTTCATACTTGGGATTTGTATAAATATGTGTATCATTTGCACATATCAATTCTTGTTCGATTTCGGGCTCTAAATCGCTTTCTGGAAGGTTATACGCGCACCGATGCGTAAATATAACCAGTTTAATACAACGAACACTCTGGAATAGTGAAATAGTCTTAACATACCTTAAATAACCTTTATATAACTTAGAAATAAGTTTTGAAGGCTTTGGTATGGTAAAATCAAGTTTAATCGTCTACAGGGACTAAACTTGACAAACTGCGAAAGTATGACGATTCGTACTGGAACAGACATTCCATAACATGACCATAAGTTAAACATACCATAAATATCCTTTACATGGCTTAGAAATAGGCTTTGAGGGGTTCGGTGTGCTAAAATAAACTTTTGGGTCATTCAGGGACTAAAAGCGTCAAAAAGTGCATAAGTTTGCACTTTCACGCACAATTTACGTTCTGAATACATCCGGACATCCAAAAATTTATGTAAGCACTAAAATATTTTTATTTTAGTGTTTGGCATAAGAAAAATCCATTCGTCGCGCAATTTGGATCGTTTTTCGCGCTTATGCGCATTCTGTCGTAATTAAGCGAACATCGCGATCGTACGACCAAACGAACCAACATCCGGCATATTTTTAGCATGTTTCATGTCCACAATGTTTAGGCATCATTTTAGGGCCTTAAAGTTGACTTAACGAGCCTTAAACATGTCGAAAATGGCCTTAATACACAACGGGGACTGAAATGGAAACTTTGGAAAGTGTTTGCTGATCAGATGGACCTAGGCGTGACACCTAGCCCCCTAGGCATCACGCGAGGCCCCTTCATATCAGCAAAAGACATTTTAACAGCTGTTAACAGCCTTTTAACCTCCCAAAGGCCAATGCCACATGTCAATCTCTGGTGGTGGGGGCAAAATGAGTTACCATAACATTCCAACACATGTACGGACGAGATTCGATCACGTTATTCGATAAACGATCCTAACGGTTGTCCATTTACTATAAATACCCACCAACATCACTTGCAAAACCCACAAGAATCTGATCTAAAAGCTCTAAGTTGAAGCCATAGCTTCATACCTGAGCTACTTGGATCAAGATTAGCTTTCGGGAACCCTTTGTAAGTGTTCTTTCGTTCTTTTCATTCTTTTAGCGTTAAAGTCAAACTTTGTTTGACTTTCTGCATTGACCAGTTTATGGTCAATGCGAAGTTCGTTTGAACTTCATAACGTGAGCGTGATCATGATGGTTATAGTCCCTAGTGACTATACCTACTGATTACCACGTTATCTAGGCTCACTTTTAGTTTAGTGCTTATATAGGGTCGTAAGGTAAGCGATCTAAACAATCGCTTATACTTTCTAACCCGACCCGTTTGGTCGATCATTAGGATCCGACCAAACACATTAGGTTACCATAGTATATAGGGAATAACCTTCCGAGGTTATACCTTATGGTCACATCGTTTGAGTAGTTGTATGATAGGTAGTATATATGCCTTAGGTAAATTACCAAAATGCCCTTTTTACGCCAAAATTCATTTTAAGCATATGTAACATAACTTTTGGTATCTAAACTAATTTGGTAACAATATTAGACATGTTAAGGCATATTTTACTTATCATAGGACTAGTTAGGCGTTCCGAACGCGTTTTACACGAACGACGCGTTAAAGTAGCATAAGCTACCTAAACAGGTCGAAATGGGTCGTAAGCACTTAGGTTAGGTTTCATTTTAGTATGTGGGCTTTGTTAAACCATATTTCATGAGTTCCCATACTCATTTGGTTTACGAACCCTCATTCTATCCAATCCTCCGTTTTAGGTCCGGTATATTAACATAGTTACCTATATTAGGTGCCGTTTGATATCCGTGATCTCTAGCATTGTTTGGTTGTTACTCAAGGACTACTAAGCAATCTCAAGTGAGTACATAGACCCCTCTTTTACTGTTTTTCAAACATTTTGGGGTGAAACACATGTGCCTACTTGTTACTTTCATGCTTTCCTGTTTTCACATCATATACTTGCTATGTTCATTAGTACATTTATAGTACATGATTTCATTACATTTTATGCTATGTATGCCCATTGTGTGCGTACTTAGTACATTGTTTTACATTACATTTTATGCTATGTATGCCCATTGTGTGCATACTTAGTACATTGTTTTACATTACATTTTATGCTAGGTATGTCCTTTGTTGCATACTTAGTACATTTGTTATTCATCACATGCTTACATTTTGGAATGACATTTGATTATACATAAACATTTTACTTTGGTGGTTTGGTTTGAGTAAGTGATTTAAGTAACGAGGCGTGTGTAATATGATACCAGCATGGTGGATACGCCGCTGGTACTTCCTATATATAAGTGCTTGTATGGTATTACATATCGTAGCGTTATTTGAATCATTTCAATTTAGACATATAACATTTTATACAAATAACATACTTTTCACAAGACATTGCTTTACAAAACAACTTATCTTATACAAACTCATTTTACTTGGTTATTCATTTAACCATACATTATTCTCTTATTTATACATATCATCTGATCTTATTGCTTTTCAAATGATTTACAAGACAAAGCAAATTACAAGGTTCATGACTAAACATTTTCTTAAAAACAAGTCATGAATCCTATTTTCACAAAACCTATGTATCTCACAGGCATTTTTATGCTGACGTACCTATTTTCACATGTGTTTTCAGGAGTTGATGCATAGGACTTATCGAGACATACTTAGGCGGACCTATGCCTTAGTGACTTAAAACGAGACAAGAACTAGTTAATTTTTGTTATGTACTCTTTGTTTCTTGTTTAAAACAATGTAACTCTCTTATTTGATTAATAAAACGAAACTTTAATTTCCATGGTTGTGAAACAATTAATTCTGTTACAACACTCCCCGACGTTTCTGCCACGTTTCGTTGTCTCACGTGGTCGGGGTGTGACATTTTAACATCGCAAAGCCCGCTTTTCTTGATCACGTACACTATCTCTCATAACTTTAACTCGAAAAGGTATTACCTGCCAATAGGAGATGCCCAGGAATTCGCAATTCCAACAATTGAAAGGTAAGCTATGAAGTGCTCCTATCCTACCCTATTTTGTCCAAGGCATTAATAAAACTACTGCTCGCAACGGTACACCCATCCAAGTACTCTAATCGCAAGTTGAAGCAACGCGAGGATAATCATTGCCTACGTGACTCGACAGCTCAAGGATTGCAAGGAAACTACACTACTCACAATCTAGAATTGGGAACGGTAGCTTCCAAAGGCATAGGTAATTTTGTCAATACAAATGAAGGATGTCGAATAAATCCATGCGAAATAAAGGATTTATTCGCACCCGTATCAAATAACACACGTGCGGGAATTGAATTTATGGCGAATATACCTGAGACCACATTGGGTTCTATCTTTGCCTCGGCCGCAGTTAGCTGGAAGGATCTGGCTTTTGCCTTTGGAGTTTCTGTTTGCGAACCCTTGCCATCCTTCTTTCTGACTAATTCCGGGCATTCAGATTTCTTATGACCCGGCTGGTAGCATTTATAACAAACCGAAACTTTTCCCGGGCATAGCGTAGCCGTATGCCCCATCTTCCCGCATATAGGGCACGGCTTATCTTTGAACCAACACTCGCCCTTGTGCCCTTTCCCGCATACCTTGCAACTTGGCGACCCACCTTTTACATCTTGTTTCTTAGATGACTCTGTTGTTCGCGCCTTCTTCGTAGGGCTTGGGTTAACAATCTGTGCCCTCCGTTCACCTCGCTCGATTTGATTTTTCAGCTCTATCTCCCTTTCTCGAGCAGTGTTTATGATTTCGGTGAGAGTTTCGTATTTCGAGGGAGTCATAAACTCCCGATATTCAGCACTCAGCATATTATAGTAGTAATATACTTTCTGCTCTTCGGGCATCACCAACTCGTCATAAAATCACAATTTGTCGAGAAAGATACCCGTAATCTTATCAATAGATTCACCCTTTTGCCTTAGCTGAATAAATTCCTCCTTGATTCTATTGATGACTGCCTTGGGACTGTGGTGTTTAAGGAACGGTACCTTAAACTCGTCCTATGTCATCGCCCTCGCCGCTTCACTTCCAATCTCCTTTTTCTTATTATCCCACCAATCTTTCGCTTGGCCTCTTAACTGACCCGTACCGTAAGCTACGAAGTCATTTGTGTCGCAGTGGGTTCTTTCAAACACCCTCTCGATATCGCTTAGCCATCGTTGGCATATTATCAGATCCACCTCTCCATTGTAAATTGGCGGTTTACACGCCATGAACTCTTTGTATGAGCAACCTTTCCGTTCTCCGGGTTTTTCCTTTGCTAGGTTGGCATTACCTTCCAACCTCTTGATCCGCTCTTCGACTACCGAACGCACCGAATTTTGGATTTTGTCTATGAAACCGGATAGGCTATTCTTGATTGCATTTCCTACCTCTTTGGCAATCACTTCTTTCATTTGCTTGGTGACTATCGGCATCGCATCATTATTACCTTTTTCCGTCATCTTGAAACTGAAATGTTTATACTAATTGTTAAACATTTCATTTATAACATATACTTTATTCGCTTTGGTTTAGCCAAGTTCATAACTTGCTTTAACAGTTCTCATTTAGTGCACTTTCCAGGTTTGAGTGTGTTAATACGCTCTTCCCGTGCACATCAATTCATATTTCTTTTTCTAACATTTTAATTGAGTCTACTAAAGTAACTAATTCTTACCGGATGTTTGATCAAGCTTGAACCGAACACACGTTGTTAACAACCTTGAGCTCTGATTACCAACTTGTAACCCTGTCTCATTAATTTAAGATTTTAAACTAAAACACGCATTTTTAAACAGAAATGCTTCATTTCATGAAGATAGACAAAACAGAAGTTTTCATAGTAACATTATTCTAGTTAACTACCAACTAGATTAAACATCCAAAAACAACAAGTTAAGTGTTTACAAAATGAACATTGTTTACAACAAAGTTAGATAAGCACGGAAGCTTTAAAAAGTTGTGTTCGGTTCTTGAATTCATGCTTGATCGCCATCCGGAGTATCACCGACGTTACCTAACATCAAAACCAACTTAAATGTTAGTTTTGAAACATATAGAAAAGTATAATAAAGCCCCGATATCAAATAATGAAATTAAAAATAAAATTTCAAAATCATGCCTCCCGCGTGTCGCGAAAGGAATCCTTGAATCTGTCACGTATCGCGACGGCTACCGCGTGTCGCGCCCCAACTAAGGGGTTCTGTCGCGTGACGCGGGGGATACCAATTTTCAGCTGGTCCGCTGCTGGACCTGCATTTTCTGCCCACCTATGTTATTTTACAAAATTCAAACTTCAAACTTGCATAACTTTTTACCTACTTGTCCGTTTTAGTCGATTCTTTTTCCTATGCGTCCGTAATAAAAATACGGATCTAATCATTCAAATTTCATGAGACGAAACCCGGTTTATGAACGAATGGTCCACAAATCCTTGTTTCGATTATCCGACCCATTAGCTATGTATGCATATTTTCATCATTCAATTCTATGGCATACTAGACTTAATTACCCATTCCCTGGGCTTGTAAACTTTGGCGTATCAGCACCACTACATGGTTTTACACTCACAATAGAATTTCATGCTTTTTTCTCATATTTCAAGTATGCCGCTTTATGCAACTCTTGCAAGTGATTACTAACCGTTTGACCCGATATCACGGGTTCAAAAATTCAACTTAGTATATCCAATCCATTGGCGTATTGCTTTCTAACACTAGCATATAATGAGACTTTCAAGTCTCTACATACATCATCGTTTAAAAGGCATAGTTTTGACCTGTTTGGTTGTCAAGTGAAAACCTTCACTTTGATGACTACCAATATTTATTCAAATTGACCCGTTTGATCTATCGAGTGAACTCCGTCACTTTCATGATACATCAAACATTCTTATCACACTACAACATTATTTACAAAACATACTAAACATTCTTTGTAACTAAGTAACAGAACTGATAGTTACGTACCTTTAAAGCACCCCTTTCAAGCGCGTATCACCACCGGCTTGTCCACTTGACGATCCGAATTCTTTGCCTAAAGAGTTCAATTCACAACCGTTTTAGAACCCTTTTTATAACTTTAATGCATAATTTTCCATGTAATTCAAACACGCGTTTTCATCAGATTTTTAACACTTTATTCCTCACTTAGGCATTTTAACGAACACCTAACGAGTTTAATTTTTTACATAACTAGAATCAAGTTCATAACTTGTTATTTTCGCCAAATATAATCACACATTTCGATTTCATTATGTTAAGCATGCATACTACTATCAAATCATCATATAGAAATCAAGTAACACTACTTTTGATTCTCAAAATTCTTGTGTTCATTCTATTTTATAAAACCCATTTAACCTATGAATAGATTACCATGAGTTTCATAATTTTGAGCATAATTTCTGCAAGTTATCAACTAGGATTCACTCCTAAACTTGTTTTCATTACAAGTTTCATCTAAACATCACATAATCAAACTCAAATTTCAATTTCACAATTTATCAAGAATTTGAGATGAATCTAAATGATAAAATTTAGCATACCTTATGATCCCTTCGACGAGGTGATCACAAATTTGTGCTTAACTTTCGATTTGGAATAGATTAAGGCTCTCAATTTGGAAAGATTTGCAAGAACTAGGGTTTGTGGGGGAACCCTGTGTCGCCCCTGTGCTTAGCTCGATCCAGACACACACTTAAGTGTGTGTTTGGATTTTGTTTATTTGTTTTATAAAAATCAAGTTTCCCACTTAACATTTTTGGTCCTCCTACTAATGTCAAGTTAGATTTTCAATCTCTTTAACCAAGTTTCTTTGTTATGACTAGACTTATGACTAACTAAGTTATTTATTCCTAGTTAGTTTATTTTCATTTATTTTATACTTTATAATTTTAATATAAAGTTTTATATTTTCAGGGTGTTACACAGGATGTGCAAACATTATTAAGAGTGTTTTCGTGATTGTTTGCATACTATACCAGTTCGCGTCGTCGATACAAAACTTTTGATACAGCACACACCCTAAAGTGAGTTAACAACTTTTTACTATGAGCATGCGTCCCTGGTTTAGGACAACAAACTATTTCCCAGTTTGAGAAATACATACGGTACCCCTAGCTTGGGGCTACATGCGCGTTCCTAGAGTAGTACACATTCCCGGATATTGGGAACCACTACTATCCCTGGATTGGGAAGGAATACTTTTCAAACTAATATTCCTGTAGGAATACTCTTAAAAAATGTATTGGTACAATTTCGATGATTAGTAAATAAACTCAACCTTATCACTTTGTTAAGGGACCGGGAGAGACCATAACCCTCAAGCGTAGTAAGTTACCTATAGATCGAGTTCGTTGTAACTCACGTCATGGCCCAGTGATTTACTCGGGAACTGGGAGGACCAGATGATGCACAAGTATCCCCAATCGTTTAAGAACAAACTTTCAACTATAAAATTAGAACGATGTAATCTAAATTTTCGGGACGAAAATTCTTTCAACTAGGGGATGATGTAACACCCGACCCTCATAGGGTAAACACAAACCCCGTTAACCCTGTTAGTACGTTCACTTAGGTATTGCGTTTGAGTTCAAACAAAACAAGTGTAACACCCTGCTTTTCCGTACTTTCCATAATTAGAAAACTCGCCTTGTAATGCTATTTTTAGAAATCTGGTATTCATGTATTTCATCTTTTCGTTGTATCCTTGTAAATCCCGATACTTGGATCATAATAAAATGCATTTACCTCTTACAATTTATACCTTATTCATTCATACATACTCATACGTTTGAATTCATTGTACATCGAATCCTTATTCGTAATTCATACGCATACGATACTTATTTACGATATATATACTTAACCATACATTATCGATACTTAAAAACCCCTAATAATATGCTTTATTACACAACGATTAATCATCTAATATGTTACATATACTTGTCACTTGCAAACATGTTACATACTTATACATCACACTTTTTATCTACTTAAACCATGTTTTATTTCATGTTATACCTTGTTACAAGTTAGGGGAAACATTGTTACATATTATTACATAAATTAATCAACAAAATTACACCTTTTAATGTTTAAAAAAAATAAAAAGAATAAAAAGAATAGGGGTTGCCAAATCAGCGACCAGAATCAGCTATGGGCTGAGTTTTGTGGACTTGTTTCAATGATTAACCCTTCTAAACACTTCTAAATCCCAACCCAATGAAACCCTAATCCATCCCCTATATAACCCAAGCCTCCTCCAAGCATTTTTCATTTTCTAAACACTCCCCATTCACTCTCAAACACTCCAAATCGTGGCTAAGATCAAGAGTTCAAGCAGATTCAGCACATCTTACAAAAGTGAGCATAACTCACTCATTTCTTAACCGTTTCACTTGATTCTTTTTCCTACTTTCTTGGATTGACCTTAGGAACATTTTCACAGGTTTTTCATGAAAAACCAAGGTTTGGAATGTCACCAAAAAGGCTCCAAAGTTGACTGATCTTTCTGTTTTGAATCAAACTTTGTTAAATCTTGTTTAAACTTGAGTTATCTCTTCTCAAACCTATGTCATTATGCTTATAACCACATATATGGTTAGTTAGGCTTAAAAACAAGGTTGAGACATGTAAAATCAGAGGTGTAAACCTCACAAACATTCTGTTTTGTTCAAGGGTTTAACCCACAAGTGATGTTCAAGCCTAAAGCTTGATGATTGTGTGATTTAGTATTAGCTTGGGCTATCCTACTTAAGAATCCACACATTGCTTGATGTTTTTCCATAGATTAGTTGTACTTACTTCCTTCTTATTGTATGTTCATGACCCTCCTTGAATGTTCATAACATCAAGTGTAGTGGTGAACACCAAAGAGGTGCCTAAATGGAAGACTTGTTCTTCCTACATCCTACATGACTTCTATGATAAACAAAGAGGTACCTAAATGGGGGATTCATCCTCCTACCTCATGCTTGACCTATATGATAATATGAACATTATATAATACTTATATACTATACAAATAATCGAACCTTTGATGATGAATTTGTGTTCATTTGTCGAAGTATTAGACTACATCATCTAAGACTTAATAACTTATTATGATTCTAATGGGTATTTTACCCATGAAAGCATTCTAACCCTTGGGGTTTCATAGTGTCAAACAAGTTTTAAATGACTAGATGATTACTTTTGCATACGTACTTTCCATATTCCTTTCAAATCCCGAATCTCGACTCTAAACATACCTCGAACTCTAACCCTTATACATCGATCCTCCTAATCTCACAAACTCGTCAACACTTGGATAATTGGAAGTCTTAGCAATTTTGTGAGTACAGTTGAACCCTTTTGCTTTAAACACACTTTGGGTGCAACATGTTTTACTTGTTAAAATGCACGATTCACACAAATACGCTTTATTCATTCAATCTGTTATATATGCTTTGTTATGCTTAGGTTCATGCTCGAATTCATACTACTTGTTAACCGGCCTTAACACTATATTTAATCGCTTAATCGTTGGTTAATCACGTAATTAAAAGGCGTTAATTACTGGTTGTCACACCTGATGTGTGTAAAATGCAACATATAAATTACATCAAATGAGGCATAAAACTAACCCTTTTTTAGTACTAATGTTGGAAAAAGTGTGCTTTTGTCCTCCTTTTGTATTTTCAGGACTGAATGAGCTTAAATGAACAAAAGGAACAAATATGCAGCAAAATCAAACATAAATACAAAGAAAAGGAATAAATGTGGCATGCCCGACCCCTCGACATCATCTTCCCAAGCAAAAACAAGATAACAGAAGGCTGACCACGGCCCCGTGCCCAGCGAACACGGGGGCGTGGTCAGATGTCTCAGAAAAGACAAAGCTATAGAAGCTTCTATTCCCAGCACGGGGGCGTGCCCAGCTCAACACGGGTCGTGGTCAACGCTACGATTCGCAGAATCTTGCAAATCTTGATAGTACAGATACGCTTCTGCACACGGGACCGTGCCCAGCGAACATGAGGGCGTGTGGAGCTAATGCAGACAAATTGTAATTAATGTAGAAAGAGAAAAAGGGTGGCCACGGGGCCGTGTCCGGGCTTCTGTACAGGCTATAAATAGGGGTGCTTGGCTCACTTCAAAGGCATCCCTTGGCAAACCACCTCTCTCCCACTTCACCCACACTCCACCACCACTACAACACCCACATCCACCACCATCATCCATCATCCACCTTAGAGTATGTGTAGTAGTCTCGGGATCCAAGATTGATCATAAGAGTTCTTGACAATCAAAGGCCATGTTTGCCTAAGTCTCTTATATCACTTGGTAAAGACAAGCATTTAGTGTAATACTTTTGATTTTTAATCTTTTCGCACTTTTTATTTGGTTTTGTATTAATGACTTTAATAACTAGTTTCTTATGTTGAAAGTGAAAGTTCCTTATCATTTGTCCGTGGTGTCTTGGTATTATTTTACTGTCTATATAAAATAAAAGATTTTCACCATTCATATCTCTACGGTCTATATAGAGATATGTTGGCTACCTGGTCAAGGGTTAAGGGAATGGTTTGGTAAGGTTCTTCCCTTGTTCAGTGTATAGATCCTGCAAGGACCTGGGTCAAGCTTACTAGGACCTCCTTCAATACCCACTGGTATTGGATGGCGGGGGTGCGAATGGCTTGATCCCCTCATATGTAAACTACTATTAATACATTAACCCGGCTACTTGGGATTGTATCCCTGCTGACTCAAACCACTTAGCCGAGGGTAACGTCGCCTTCAAAAGAGGGGCCTACCACATTACGCATTAATAACTTAATTAATTATCTTTCAATATTCCGAACCTTTGGGATTGTATCCTTGCTGACTCAAACCACTTGGTTGAGGGTAACGTCACCTTCAAAAGAGGGGCCTACTACTATAACTAAGATAATCTCTTAAAAAGTGCAAAAGTGCGGAAATCATCAAAGGTTGCACTAAAGGCGAGTCGGATCCAAGTGATTCATCTTGTATATTTGTTTTTATTTTATTTTTATTTTTCAGCATTTTAGTTTTTATTTTTCATGTTTAAAACCTTTTCTAAACTTTTGATTTGATTAGACGTTGAGAATAAACCGGTACTAAAAGCTCTTGTGTCCTTGGACGACCTCGGTATATTACCAACACTATACTACCCTCACGATGGGTGCACTTGCCCATGTGTGTGTTTAAGTGTTAGTAGAATATCGTGTTTTATAAATTTAAAACTTGATTAATGTGTTAAAAAGGGCTTAGAATATAGATAAAAACATATCACACCTAACACACACCAAGTTTTTGGCGCCGTTGCCGGGGACACAAGGATTTTAAGAAAGTTAGGAATCAACGGCCTAATCATTTTTCTTATTTTTCTATTTTTTAGATTTTTCTAGATTTTTTTCAGCTTCTGCAGAATTCAGCACGGGGTCGTGCCCGCTGAACACGCCCCCGTGCCCAATCTTTGGTACTGGCAATCCTATTTTAAGTTAAACAGTAGCTGAACACGGGGTCGTGCCCACTGAACACGCCCCCATGCCCAAGTATCAATTACTAAAAACAGAACCGTAAGATCCTGGCAGTTGGTAATTTCTGACACAAACATGAGTGATACTGATCATTTTTACTTTCGCTCCTCTTATGGTGCGTGGTGTCAAATATGTGGCGGATCTCATGAAGATTTAAAATATTATTTTTTAAATTACATTCCCCACTATATAGACCCATCATTTTCTTGTAGCCTTATGATGGGCGAAAGTAAAACCAATCCCTATCTCTCCCTCGAATACTCTCAATCATCTCTTCTAGATGATATGATTCTCGAAGAATTATTTCAAATGGAAGACGTAATTCTCAAATTGATAAGAGAACTTGAGATGGAAATAACCAATTCATCTCAAGAGGATGATCAAGGAGAATTATTGAGATCGCATTCGAATTATAACAACATCGTTGCTCCCAAAATTACCTCGAACTCTTGTGAGGACTTGAGCGATAGTCGTCCCTGTGTCGATTGTGCCGTGAAGGACTCCCCATCGGTTCCCGCCGATGCATACATAGACCCGATCGATTCGACATATACCTTCTTTAACGAGAGCCCGGATAAGGGAAATAAAGGTTGGTCTCGCCCACCGGTATTTAGCTTAGGATTCACCCTTTCCGATAACCTCTTGCGTTCTTGTCTAAAACTAGGGCAACTTAGGTATCTCAGGCACTTTGGTGTTGTTCCGACCAGTAAGGAACCACCCGATCCGGATAAATTCCTTAAAATAAGACATAACTTCATCAAAACCTCTAGCCACGGGGCCGTGTCCAGGTCAACACGCCCCCGTGCCCACCTAAAGATTCTTGTCTGACTTTAGGTCATAATACGGACAAAAAAGTGTCAGAATCTTGTCAGCCGACACGGGGACGTGTCCAGCGTGCTGTCATTTTCTATAAATGCAGCAAGATTCCTGCACTCTTGGACCCATTCCAAAGACAAAGATCTGGAAGGATCTTCACATATACCCTACAAGGTATATTCTAAAGAAGGTTCTCAACAACCATCTTGTCTTTACTACTTTTGTCTATTGCCTTCTTCTTCATTCTCTCCTCAAAACCTCCACTAAAACTTGAAATCTCCATGGTTTCAAGCTTTATTGTTATAATTGTTAGGTTTTTATTCAAGGAATCTTAGCAAAAATAAGTTTTACAACACTGTTTTAAGTTATTTCTGCTTAAAGATACTTCAAAAGTCAGAAAAAATAATTTTAGCTATAAGATTCCTTGTTTCGAAAATCTGCAGAGAGGTGGCCACGGGGCCGTGCTCAGCGAGCACGGGGCCGTGGTCGGAGTACTGTTTCATTTATTTGAACTTTTCGACTTGTTTTCTTAGAATGTCAAGCCAGAATAGCGGAACCTCTTCAGCACATTCAAGGAACAGTCGCAGGGAACGAAGGCCTTTGATCGAAGCAACCCTTGTGTGCTATGTGATGGCACTAAGAGAAGCCCTCGACAAAATGACATCCGTAGAAGAAGTCCTAATCGACCGTATCAACTATCTAACGGTGGGGCTAGAAAATAGCTTCAAAGAAATCAACCTTTCGCACCAAAGGTTGAATATTCTTACAATGCCTCCTATGGAACCAATCCTTCCCCAAGAAGATTGGAACTTGGCACAAGAAGTTATTAACCCCACCGGATGGGATGACATCCCCGCGGAACCTCCTTTTGACGCCTTACAAGAGGTTCCGGTGGAAGTCGCACCCCCTCAAAACGAGGATGCAAATGAGCCCGCCTTCCTTCTCCCTCGGGAGATAGAAGAATGGCTTAATGATGTGTGAGGGGCCCTCTCCGGAAAAGAAGTTCTACAAGCCTTATTCAACCGAGAAATTATCTTTTCGGAAATTTTGTTCCTGAAATAAAAGTATCTAGGCTAGGACTTCTTTGTGGTTTAAGATTTCTTGTATTTCATGAGCTAACTATCCAGATTTAGTTCGTGTCTCTTATTTTCTAGGAAATTATGTAACTCACTCTTGAATGAATGATGGTTTTTAAGTATTGAATGGTGTTTGGATGATGTTGTAACGGTTAAAACACACTCGAAATGGTGGAGGTTACTAAGGGAAACTTGAACCCACACCCCATGCACAAAAACAGAGCCTCCCGACAATTTTTCTTCATTACAGGAAGTTCAGCACGGGGCCGTGTTCACCCCAACACGCCCCCGTGCCCAAGGAGCTGGAGAAAACGCCCAGTTCAGGTAACTGGACACGGGGCCGTGTTCACTGAACATGCCCCCGTGCCCAGCCTTCTGTTAAAATATGATACTTGCAATCTGAACAAGAGGTCGTGCCCGGACCAACACGGGCCCGTGCCCAGACGCCCAGTAACGTAAATTTTGTTTTTAAACACCTTTTTACACATTCGATCAACCTAAAAACTTATTTTTGGGACACATTGAGGACAATGTGTAATTTAAGTGTGGGGGGGATGCTAAAACCTTGAAATGTGCAAGTCCTAATAACAAGCCTTACACAAAACTCTATTGGAACCGCTAATCACCCCAATTTTTTTCAAAAAACTATTCGTTTTTTTTTTTTACTTGTCTTGGTTTAATTTGGGAATAACAAGTTTTAAAAAGGTTATATTTTTACAAATTTACAACCGATAGCGTTGTGATAAAAAGAACTAACATAAGAAAATTATGAGACGGCATGACAAATCTAGTTAAAATTTGATTATATATACTTGATCACATTATAAACCCATTCCCACAAAAAGTGAGTTTTGAGCCTTTATTGAGCATACAAGCATACATCTTTAAACTAAATGCTCATTTTTCGTTTCTTGTGTGAATAGCCGCTTGGTTCCTTACGACTCTAGAACTTGCCATGACGATACATTCCTGGTCCTTAACAACTTAAACCCAAGTAAGTAAATGATGGAGGCATTAGGACTAACCTATTTTCTTTTCAACACCATTATTTTTCTTTTTCTTTACCACCTACCCAAAAATCCCCCTAGTTAACCCCTTTGAGCCTAAACCTTTTCATTTCTAAACCCACAAAACAAACACCCTTTACCCACCAAAACCTTTTTCTTTTAAACCCTTTGTTTTAGTAAAAAGTTCGGTCTTCTTGTGACGTTCCTTATAAAAAAAATGAAGTCTAGCAATAAACAAACAAGTTTCTCAAAGAAACTTTGTTTGAAAATGAATAAAAGTCACAAAAAAAAAGTTTTACGACGACCGACACTTTTTATGTTTTTAGCCCTTTTTACTAACCACTAACCCAAAACCACCTACCTTTAACCCAAGCCTAACCCTTCCCCCAGTGCTCTTGATGTTTACAAAGGTTTATAGTTAAAAAGGAGGAGGAGTGATTGCTTGGCGAGCATATGGTAGAAATAAGTTCCATTCCGGTCTCGAGTGTTTCACAAAAATACATCTTCGGCCGAGTGTTGAGTGATCTCCCGTGAGGTATGTGAACTTGTTTATAAATGGAATTTTAAAAAGGCATGTTATTCCCAAATAAGTAATTTCTCTTATGAAACGTTCTAAATAATTCATAACGAATAGGATTGTAAATAGCATAAAAAAAAACCCAATAAAGATCTTAGATTCCCGACACTCAAGACAAGCCCAAGACTTCTCTTCTACCCATTCCATTTGGTGTGTAAGCCACAAATTAAAGAGTTTTGCTTGAGGACAAGCAAAGATTCAAGTGTGGGGGTATTTGATGTGTGTAAAATGCAACATATAAACTACATCAAATGAGGCATAAAACTAACCATTTTTTAGTACTAATGTTGGAAAAAGTATGCTTTTGTCCTCCTTTTGGACAACCTCGGTATCTTACCAACACTATACTACGCTCAGGATGGGTGCACTTGCCCATGTGTGTGTTTAAGTGTTAGTAGAATATCATGTTTTATAAATTTAAAACTTGATTAATGTGTTAAAAAGGGCTTAAAATATAGATAAAAACATATCACACCTAACACACACCACACCACTGCAGTGTGATGCACTAACGAATCCGGAATCTCGCCCGGGTTTTTTATCTCAACAAGGACCCAAATTTTTTAAACATTCTAGGAAACGGACCTGGTTTTAACCCCTCTGTGACAACTGTGCCTCCGTGACCATCAAACAAATACCAAATCAATGAGATATTGTGTTTCATACTTGGGATTTGTAAAAAAAATATGTGTATCATTTGCACATATCATTCTTGTTCGATTTCGGGCTTTAAATCGCTTTCTGGAAGGTTATACGCGATCTAATGCGTAAATATAACCAGTTTAATGCAACGAACACTCCGGAATAGTGAAATAGGCTTAACATACCTTAAATAACCTTTACATAACTTAGAAATAAGTTTTGGATGGTTTGGTATGCCGAAATCAAGTTAATTCGCTTACAGGGACTAAATTTGATAAACTGCGAAAGTATGCCAATTTGAACTGTAACAGACATTCCGGAACATGACCATAAGTTAAACATACCCTAAATATCCTTTACATAGCTTAGAAATAGGCTTTGAGGGGTTCGGTGTGCTAAAATAAACTTTTGGGTCATTCAAGGACTAAAAGCGTCAAAAAGTGCATAAGTTTGCACTTTCGCGCATATCTTACGTTCTGAATACATCCGGACCTCCAAAAATTTATGTAAGCATTATAATATTATGCTTTAGTGTTTAGCTTGTCAAAAATCCATTCATCGCTTAATTTGGATCGTTTTTGCGTTCGTTACGACTCCCGTCATAAATAACCGAACAACGCAATCGTACGGCCAAACGAACTGACATCCGTGATGTTTTCAAGCATATTTCATGTTCCCTATGTCTTAACATCATTGTGGAGCTTGAAATTGGGTTTGACGGGTGATAGAAGTGCCGTTACGCAACGAAACAAGGTGCAGGGACTGAAACTGTCATTTCAGCATAGTTGATGGCTTACAGACCGTAAGCCATCACCCTTACGGTCCGTAAGGGGTCCCCAGCATATCAGAATGTTCTAAACTAGCTGTTAACAGCTGTTAACCACTCATAATCTCAATTCCACATGTTGCTACCTGATCATGGGGGGCCAATTGATGTTCCATAACATTCCAACAAGTGTAGGGATGAGATTAAAACCCGGTTTTCAAGAAATGATCCTAACGGTTGTCCAATTCCTATAAATACCCACCTCCATTCTTTCCAAAAACCCACAAATCTGATCTAAAAGCTCTAAGTTGAAGCCATTGCTTCATACCTGAGCTATTCGATCAAGATTTACTAGCGGGGACCCTTTGTAAGTGTTCCTTCGTTCTTTTATCGCTTTTCGAGTCCGAAAGTCAAACTATGTTTGACTTTCTACGTTGACCAATTTATGGTCAACACGAAGTTTGGTTGAACTTCATAACGTGAGCATAATCACGATGGTTATAGTCTCTTGTGACTATACCTACTGATTACCACGTTATCTAGGCTCAGTGACGAGTCGTAGTTTCGGCCAAAATGCGCATTTACGTGTATTTTGTAACCAAACTACTCTTGGGTATCAAAACCATTTGTTTTGATACCAAACCTGTTTTCTAAACCTAGTTAAGCATGTTTTAACATGCTTAGCTCGTCACTTTTAGTTTAGTGCTTATATAGGGTCGTAAGGTAAGCGATCTAAACAATCGCTTATACTTTCGAACCCGACCCGTTTGGTCGATCATTAGGATCTGACCAAACACATTAGGTGACCATAGTATATAGGGAATAACCTTCTGAGGTTATACCTTATGGTCGCTTCGTTAAGTAGTTGTATGATAGGTAGTTTATATGCCTTAGGTAAATTACCAAAATACCCTTTTCATGTGTAATTGGTAATTAAGCATATGTAACCTAAACTTTCATCACTTAACTGATTATGTAACATAATTAAACATGTTAGGCATATAATACTTGTCATAGGACTAGTTAGGCGAACTCGTTTTACGCGAACGACGCGTTAAAGTAGCATAAGCTACCTAGACGGGTCGTAATGGGTCGTAAGCACTTAGGCTAGGTTTCATTGTAGTATGTAGGCTTTGTTAAACCATATTACATGAGTTCCCATACTCATTTGGTTTACGAGCCCTCATTCTATCCGATCCTCCGATTTAGGTCCGGTTTATTAATGTAGTTACATATATTAAGGTACCGTTTGATTCCGTGATCTTCTAGCATTGCTTGGTGGTTATCCTAGGACTATTGAGCAATCTCAAGTGAGTACATAGACCCCTCTTTTACTGTTTTCCAAACATTTTGGGGTGAAACACATGTGCCTACTTGTTACTTTCATGCTTTCCTGTTTTAACATCATATACTTGCTATGTTCATTAGTACATTTATAGTACATGATTTCATTGTGTTTTTGCTATGTATGTCCTTTGTTGCATACTTAGTACATCGTTTTACATTACATTTTATGCTATGTATGTCCATTGTGTGCATACTTAGTACATTGTTTTACATTACATTTTATGCTATGTATGTCCATTGTGTGCATACTTAGTACATTGTTTTACATTACATTTTATGCTATGTATGTCCATTGTGTGCATACTTAGTACATTTGTTATTCATCACATGCTTACATTTTGGTATGACATTTGGTTTGTTTAAATGGGACAATATACATTCATTAACACCAATCATGCCGCTCGGTAGTAGGTAGTGGTACCGTAGGACTTGACAACTCCCATTCCTAAACCCTAGGTTTGTTTGGTTGGAAGGAATGACCGAATCCGAATACATTTCTAGGTGGACCTTAGACTTTGTGCTAGGGTTTATTCTACAGTCGCAAGGCTTGGATGTATGCATTTTCACAATACCGCATAGATGTTTATATCAGTATAGCATGCATTTGTTCCACAAAACATAACTTTGATTTAAACCATGTTTTACTTCAATACCTTGTTTTTGTGCATTTTACATATGGTTTAGTTGATATATTTCACTTACCATACATGATATTTTGGATACACATTACTGACGTGATTGTCGTGGTCACGCAAATTTAATCCCAATAACAACTATAGATAGTGGTAAGAGGGTATCGAACACAGGGAGTTTGTGGAAAGTATGTCGATTATGTAGCTTTGCACTTAAACTAAAATTAAACTAAAATTGCAGAAATTAAAATTAAAGAGTTGATTGTTTGATTTTAGGAACTAATATTAACTAATTAAATTGCAAATCAAAGAGTGTTTTTGTAAACAGATTAGGAACAAGCGACCATCCTAGATTTCAGGTTTTAATCCACACTAATGTTTATGCTTAACTAGAAAGAACCACATAGACATGGCTCGTGTTTGATTATCTGTTTGTGATGAAAGAGAACTAAGTACTCGGATTATAAAATGCGAGGTTGTTACTCGATGATCAATTGACAATTATCCAACCCTAATCCCTCCCATGATATCTCGATTGCCAGCGACACCAAGAACGTATGGTTTTAGATTAACATCAAACAATAATCAACAATTTACAAACAAATATCCAAACACCATAATAACTCAAACAAACATTCAAAGTTCTTATTCTAGAAATTCAAGCATAAACATAGTGTTTCAAAAGCAAACCTTACATCTAGGATGATCACCAAAAGTTTAGCCACGCATGACTTGGTACATCATCTTCACACAACGATTAATGTTCATACGAATCGAATACACAAACCGAATGTTAGGAATTGTTTAGAACCAAGCAAGATAGCCCAAAATCGCCCCTAGTGTCTCCCAAAAACGTCCAATGATGAGATTAGGTGAAAAGACACCCATAAACCGACTTAATGATGGCAGTTACACATCTTCGCGTCATGTCCACCGTAATTTACGGTCTCACCGTAAGTTACGGTGGCCTTCAATGTTTTACGGTACAAACAACCTGAGTTACGGTGGGAATCAGGTCAAAATCAGGTCCACCGTAAATTACGGTCATGCCGTAAATTACGGTGACAACCTAACTTTTGTTCTTTGTTCCATCTTTCGTTCCACGTATTGATGATGAAGACGTCAGCCCAAGTGCGTGTGTTGTTGGCTAAGGATCCACGTGACTTTCTTGTCTTCAAAAGTCTGCCGCCAACTAATGTTGTCACGTGCATCCAAGAGAAGTCCACTTGCCTCCAAAACAATTAATTTCTCACTTGATGTCTGCCAATCGATGTATGTGGTATGCATCAATGATGATGTGATATTTGTTTGCTTCTTCACATGTGCCGCCCCCAAAGACCAATCATGTGCGGCCCAAGTCTCCACAAGTCTAATGTCAGCCGCCAAAACAAAAGTCCCCAAAGTCAATGTCTTGTGTTGGCGGCCCAATGATCCATGCGTGGCCCATTAACTTTTGTTGAGAATTGTGATGACACCAAACCTCATATCTCGGCTGCCATCAATATGTGATGATGAGATTATTTAGAAAATCCAAGCCTCCAAAAATATGCTTATATCTTTGCTCCAAGTCAAGTCCACGTGATGATGTATGATGATAATTTGTCATTGTTGTGTTTTCTAATTCTTCAAATAATATCCCAAACATATTGCCCTTTTCTTTTCCTAACCGGTAGGTTACGATACATACATTCTGTGACCTTTTATGTGCCTCTTCATGCTTTACATGCAACTTTAGCCCCCTTGGACCTTAATATTCCATATTTCTCACAGATTAAAGGTGCTTTATGACTCGAAACACGTCCCGAACATCACCGTTCACTTTGTTTTTCAACTTCGGCCGTTCCGCTTCATCACCAAGCATCCTAACTTCACCGAATTACGCGATTAACCTGTAAAATAACAATCTCGCATAGTTATCACATTCGCAATAAATAACCGTGTAAAATATGGGATATGCACGTATTTAGCTCATTTAAGGGTTGTCCTACGGACCACCCGTCACATCCCCACACTTACCCGTTGCTTGTCCCAAGCAACCGATTCAAAAACTATTTCAAAACCACAAGCGATCAACATGCAAACCAAGCTAAAATGTATCGTCCTTTTACTAACTTTCAATCATACCACAAGACACACCCCTCACAAAAACTCTCGGTGACAAGAAATTTTAGCACATCATGCTAAACCACTCAATGCGTGTGTGTATTTGTGCGACAATAAGCTTGTATAAAAATCAAGTCTCCTCCTATTGAGTATTTAGCATGCTTATGAATCAAAAGGACTTACGGGTTATAACGGGGCTAGGTGCAAAGGTAGGAAAATGGGAAAATATATATGCGAGCGCTAATTGATTTGACCCGGTTTTTATTTCTACCACTAAACAAAGCAAACATCAATTATATACACAACTTCTTCAACATTCTCAACTACTATTGCAACTAAATACATTTTTTTTTTCATATTTTTCTCTTTCTCTTTTTTTTTCTTCTTTTTTTTTTTCATCATTTTTTTTTCATTTTTTCATAACACATCAAACTCAACAATATATATAAGAACATCAATACTACATACTAAATCTCCTAAACCGGGTCATCTCAAAAGGTAAAATTTTTGTAGGAAGTAGGCTCGGGTCACAATCGAATGGTCTAAGGCTAAACATGGCTTTCTAAAGACCAAACCCCCACCCCTCACAATACCAAGCTCATATATGTAACGTATGAGGTCCAACCCACCAATCCCGCACTCTCACACATCTAGACGAGGCTTCCTAAAAGTCCCCCTATCATTTTCAAAAGCATGCTAATTCTAGGATTTAACAAGTATTCACACACAAGTTCTATTAACACATAACGCACACCGCCACTCAAACAATGAAATATCAATAACAATCATGTGTGGCTCAAATCCTCACCAAGAAAAGACTAGGAATGGGTGTCGGCGTGTCAAGCGGGACAAAATCAAGCTTTCAAATTTTGACAATTTTGCTCGGATTTACAAAATTTTTTAAAACTCTCAAAAATTTCCCCCATCCCCACACTTGGGATACATTGTCCCAATGTATGGCTTTGAGGGAAGGATCGCTTTTAACCCCCAACATCAGCCTTTGCTTAAACTCTCAAACCCCAAATTTTTTTTTTTTTTTTAACAACTAATACCAATATTTTAATACTAAAGAACATAACAAGACTAAGGAAATAGTACATTGACCTGGTGAAGTTTGACACAACAGATGTTGTAGATAATCCGACTTCCTATCATCACCTTCACACAACTCTCCGCACATCTTCCCCACACTTATCTAAAAACACCTTGGGTTGCCTCCCAAGCAGCGCTAAAGTTTAGGTCTTCAGCCCGACCGTACCTGATATGTCTCAAGGTGGTCTCAATGCACATTTACCTTTTTCGTTGCTGATGTAAGCACGGTGTTTGATTCTTCTATTGTGTGTGTGCTTTGTCACGTCCCATCTTGTTGGACCGTGTCTTGACCCTAAATGTCAGTAAAGGTAGCTCATCTCAATTTACAAAGGCGGAATCAAAGTAAACTGAGTCATAACAGCATATTTCCTTTCAATCTTCTTTCTATTATTGATTTCTGAGACTTTACAATGTTTATAACAAAAATTCTACAGCACCTCGTCTCACAAACTATGATCACTGTCCGCTTCTAATGACACCCCATCAAACATATATATAGTGTTGACAAGTTCGCTTGAAAGTGACATTGGATTGTTCAAGCGAACATGTTCAAGCGACCAGGACTTCAAGCGAATAAGAACTAGACTGTTTCAAGCGAACATGACCTATTTAAGTTCGCTTGAATGTGACATTTTTGTTTACAAGCGAACAAGATTAACAAACCCTAATTTAACCTATCTAAACTCAAGACTTTAATAAAACACAGTCAACAGACATCCAGTGCATCAACAGACTCCCCCTTGGATGTTGACGAAGTTTTTAGCTCCTGAGTCTTCAGTCTTAGTCTTTTCTCCAACTCTGTTTCTTTTCATCATAATCACTCTATCTTCACCTTCCCTTTGACTGTTGATCCAGACTCCCCCTTTCACAGACTCCTCCTCTCAGTATGCTAGAATCTGAGATATCTGGTTCAAGCTTTGACAATTATCTTCCGTTGGGAATAATGAAGTCCAAACCTGTTTCTCAACCAACAAACATTATAATTCTATCTTTTCAATCAATAAATCACAAACTCAATCAGTTTTAGAAATCCACTCAAGTATTCAGGTCCAAGTTAATGACCCTAATCACTTGATTAATCTACCAAGTTCAATTTAATGACCATGGTTGATTACTTGACAAATCAAACTGATTTTGAAAACATTTTTCAAACAATTTCTGAAAATAACAAGTATCAAGTTAATGAACTTATTTTTGACATTACAAATAATTCTAACTTCATCAAAGTAAGCTCTCCTCATTCTTCAGTCCAGAATCTCCTGCATCTGCTTCAATCATCTGAGAATCCAACAATCAACTCTCCACTTTGGTTTGTCGGAAAATAAAGCAGAAATAAAATCTTTTTGGATTTTATAAAGTGTTCTAAACTAAGAAATGAAATACAGAAAACTTAAATTGCAGAAAGTAAACAAAGTAAACTATTTACAAACATATTTTTGGTGAGCGTGTCAGGGAATCATATCAGCTTTTTAGACAAATCACAAGTACCATTAAGCTTCATTTCATACTCAGACTTAAACAATTCACCTCGATTGTCGATATACTGATCCATCTTAAATTCTCACACAAATTGCAATCTATTCAGGATACGATTTAGATGAATTATGAACTTAGACCATTCATGTGTCCCACCTCTTGAATATACTCCCGTATCCAGAATCCCAGATATTCAGTCTTACAGGTGAGTATACCACAAATGATATCTGTCAGGGGTTAAAATGCGAGGGCCGTGAGAGCTCAGGTCGATCTTTCGATACGCAGAGAGATGACGGCTTCGACTTTTCGGTGTGTCCCCTTTAGAGGATCTTTTTGCTTACAACAGCAGCGACTATCAATTTTATTGTTTCATCAGCTTGCTGAGGGCGATGCTATGTTTCAAGCATTTGCAGAAAGTATTATTCGAGGACTAGGTCAGAAATTTCTTTCAGCAGAAGTCCCGGAATAATACCCCAGATATCACTGAGTATAAAGACCTAGTATCTCAGAATATGGGACCTTTCAAACGAGATTTCAGGGGTTACCTATATATCCAAGTAGTGTTCCCCACGAATTCACAAGTTTGAATTTAGGTTTATATCCCGAATAAATCTACTAAATGTGCGAAAACCTATCAACACATCATCAGCGAGACTGTTTAACCTTTTAAACATTACAAATCTTTAGCATACTGTAATCGTCTAGCCGATGTACTATCATTTTCCCTATATACACAAGCTCTTTTTCAGATTTTATCATGTTTTTGTATTTTTGCATTTTTTACTGTTTTTGTATTTTCTGAAAAATAAACTATGTACAAATATCTACTCCCCCTAAATACCAAAACAAGTAAAAATTCGACAAACCATTGCAGATTGTTTCTCGTCTTCATCCGCAACAGTACTCTCATCAACGCCAATTATACCATCCGACACCGACAGAAGCTTCATACCATTCAGTTTTAACAAATATTTAAACCGATTTTTATCAAAAGCTTTGGTATGTAAATCAGCTTTCTGTTCGTCAGTGTGGATTTTCTCAATTCGTATCAACTTTTTCTCAAAGCAATCACGAATAAAGTGATGACGAATTTCTATGTGTTTAGTTTTAGCGTGATGTACTGGATTCTTTGTTATATTTATAGCGGCCTCATTATCAACAAAAAGAGGTGTGTTAAGAAACTGCAAACCGTAGTCGCGCATCTGTTGCTGTATCCACAAGATCTGAGAGCAGCAACTGCTAGCAGAAACATACTCCGCTTCACAAGTAGATAACACCACAGACGTTTGTTTCTTACACTGCCAGGTAACCAATCTAGGACCAAAGAACTGGCATCCTGCAGTTGTTGATTTTGAATTGACTTTGCAGCATCCGAAATCCGAATCGGAATACCCTTCGAGCGTAAAATCACCTTTTCTAGGATACCACAACCCCAATGAAGGAGTTCCTTTCAGGTAGCGCAATATCCTCTTCACAATGATCATATGCGATGCTCTCGGGTTAGACTGAAATCTTGCTGCGAGGCACGTTGGGTACATGATATCAGGACGTGAAGCAGTTAGGTACATTAAAGAACCTATCATGGAACGGTAAAACGTTTCATCAGCCCTATCTCCGGTGAGATCTGGGTGAATCCCATGATTTGTTGCAAGTGGGGTAGCAGCTGGAGTAGAACCTGACATCCCAAATTTCTCTAGAATATCATGAACGTACTTTGACTGATGAATGAAAATTCCCTCAGGAAGTTGTTCAACTTGTAAACCCAGAAAGAATTTCATCTCCCCCATTGATGACATTTCAAACTTCTGCTTCATCACTGATTCAAAATCTTTGCATAGATTTTCATTCGTT
Organism: Helianthus tuberosus; assembly: GCA_030545235.1. Classification (NCBI taxonomy): domain Eukaryota; kingdom Viridiplantae; phylum Streptophyta; class Magnoliopsida; order Asterales; family Asteraceae; genus Helianthus; species Helianthus tuberosus. The sequence continues at coordinate 76,991,640 of CM060380.1, forward strand.
GACCTAAAAATTATATCGTCCACATAAATCTGTACTATCAAAAGATTACCTTCGACTTCTTTAGTGAAGAGAGTGGCATCCACTTTTCCACGAATGAACTTGTTGGCTAGTAGGTGTTGAGACAAAGTCTCGTACCAGGCTCTCGGGGCCTGGTGTAAACCATATAGCGCTTTGTCCAATAAGTAGACCTTGTTTTTGTGGATTGGGTCAGTAAAGCCCGGCGGCTGTCCGACATAAACCTCCTCTTTAACCTTCCCGTAAAGAAAAACCGATTTAACATCTAACTGATATACTTTGAAGTTCTTCCAAGACGCAAATGCAAGAAAAATTCTGATTGCCTCTAGTCGTGCCACAGGAGCATAGACTTCGGTAAAATCAATCCCCTCCTGTTGACTAAAGCCCTGAACAACGAGTCGAGCTTTATTTCGAATAACAACTCCTCTATCGTCCCTCTTACACTTAAACACCCACTTGGTGTTAATCTTTCTCTGACCATCAGGTAAATCAACTAACTTCCACACTCCTAATTTCTCGAATTGACTAAGTTCCTCCTGCATTGCATTGACCCAAGAGTCTTCAGTAAGCGCCTCTTTGTAAGTTCTTGGCTCAACCTGCGAGATAAAACAACTTAATGAGAATTCAGTTTGCAAAGGAGCAACTTTTGTATAAAAACATGTAAGCCCTTTATCAATCTGATTTCGAGTGCGAACGCCTGCTTGCAATTCTCCTATGATCAACTCCTCTGGATGATATGAAAAAGTTCGCGGCATCACTTCACTTGGAATATCTACATTTCCCTCCAGATTAGTAACATTCTGCTCTGCATCTTGTTCACCAACTTGGTTTGTTTGACTTGAAATCTGAATTTGCTCCCCCTCAGAATTTGAATCTGAATCACCATGATCAAATACTGGCATGTTTTCAGCTTCTAGATTATCATTCTGATCCGACTGATTATCTTGAGCAACTTCATTCTGTTGGACATCATCATGTTCACCAGCATTACTTGGACCTGCTTCATCATCGTTTGAAGTTTCCCGTGGTCGCCTTGAATACTCAGCTGGGAACCTTAACTGCGACTCATATTCACGCAAAATATCCAACTCATCAAAGAAATCTTCTTCATCCTCTGATTCTTCTCTCATGTCAAACGAATCCCAAAGTTTGTCATAATGATAACGCCATGAATCACCAGGATTCTGTGGCGGCATAGTATAACCTTGACATTCAACATTTGCAGCTTCAATAATCCGCTTCTCACTTGGAACGAAGACACGTCGCAATGGATTTGCATAACCAACAAATATTCCCTCAATGCACTTCGGACCAAACTTTCCAAAAGGCTCTATAACCGTACAAGGTGACCCAAACGGTTCTAGATACTTCAAATTCGGTTTGCGATTATTGATTAGCTCAAAGCATGTTTTGTTGAACTTCTTGACAGTGAGAACCCTGTTGAGCGTATAGCATGCGGCAGAAACAGCTTCAGCCCAAAAATTAATCGGTAACTTTGAATCTGCGAGCATAGTTCTAGCCGTCTCGATTAGCGTCCGGTTTTTGCGTTCTGCGACTCCATTCTGCTGCGGAGTATACGGAGCACTAAACTCATGCAAAATACCTCTTTCATCACAAAATTCTTCCATCTTGCTGTTCTTGAATTCAGTACCATTATCACTTCGAATTCTCTTGATACGCCTTTGGTACAAATTCTCAATCTTCCTGAACAGCCCCATCAAACTGTCAAATGTTTCATCTTTCGTCTTCAAGAAAGAAACCCACGAAAATCTGGAATAATCATCAGTAACGACCAAACAATAGTAATCTCCTGTAATACTTTTGACATTCACAGGACCAAACAAATCCATGTGAAGTCTTTCCAGCGGTCTTGAAACTGAATTGACTTGCTTTGTAGAATGTGACTTTTTCTTCTGCTTGCCTTTGATGCAGCTAATGCACTCCCCTTCCAGATGAAAACCTTTGATATTAACTCCCAATACCAAATCATTGTGCACCAAGTGATTCATTTTTCTAAGATGTATATGCCCCATCTTTCGGTGCCACAATTTTGATTCTTTCTCAGTTGCTCTAGACACAAAACAATGTGCTTGACCAGTAGTTGTAGTTGCTACAAACATATCTAACACATATAAATCATTCACTCTAGGTGCCCTCATAATAATCCATTCTTCAGGAATAACAAACCCAGGTTTCAAAATCAAACATTCCTTATCAGTGAAGTGAGTAGTATACTGATTGTCACAAATCTGCGAGATACTAAGCAGATTGTTCTCCAGCTCAGTGATGTAGTTAACTCTCTCAAACGTCACAATTCCATTGGATAACGTTCCTTCACCAACAATTCTACCACCTTCATGACCTGCAAATCCCACATAACCACCATTGATATTCTTCACATCATACAGTAATGCAGTTTTTCCTGTCATATGTCGAGATGCGCCACTATCCATGATCCATCTTGAAATGGCTCTTGGAAGATCCTGCACATACCACAAGTTGATTTCAAAACATTTCAATAAAGATGCCGATTCATGCTTCGCAATCCAGGAAGCTCCGGCAATTCAAACTGCTTATTCGAACATGGTGTCCACCCAGGCCTCATCAGCCTTAGGTGTAGCCTTGACTCTCGCAATTTGAATTTTCAAATTTTCAGCCTTCAAAGGTGGAAAATTTGCATCATAATCAACCGAAATTGATTCTTCAGCCTTTTTCACTTCAGAAGTTGAAATTTTCATTTCAGTTTTTGGTTTCCAAACTTGTTGAGATAATGCAACCTGTTTATAAAACTTGTCGTTTTTAGTTACCACTTTCTTTACAGGTTCATTTTTTACTTTGATGTTGTTATTTTTCACACTCTTTTTCTCAACAATGATTGGTGCTTTACCCTTCATGTCAACTTTCTTCTTTTGGGACCATCTGTCAACAACTTCAGTCTTAGGCTTGGAGTTGGTGCAATTTCTTGCAATGTGACCAACTTTGTTACATCTAAAACATATACGAGTATCAACAACTCGACTTGTGCCTTCAGACTGAGATTGTGAAACTCTCTTCTCAAAGAACTCTTTATTTGATTTTGAAAAAATTTCATTTTCCTCATCAGAAAGTGAACTTGAACCGTTCACAAACACCTTCTTTTCAGTAAACCTTTTGTTTTGAAAACTCTTCTTCTGATAACTCTTACCATCCCGATAACCACCCGACCAATTGTTTCGATTGTTATTATAAAAACGCGGTGGATTAACAGATTTCTTGTAGTATGATTTATCTTTCTCAAAATTCATTTGCCTTTTTGTTTGACACAAACTGTTCACTTCTGACAACTCAATTTCAACTAACTTGAAAACATTCGTCAACTTTTTCACATTAACATTCTCAATTGGAAACTCAGAATCCGAATACAACTTATCAGATCCAGCCATCTTGTACATCACAAGACCCAGTTCATCACTTAAGTTGTTTTTGGACTTTGATTTCTGAATGCACTTATCCAAGAAACACCCATCATCTTCAGGCGAATCAGACATCAAAACACTTCCAGCTGTGCTCTTAACAATCTCTGTCTGAACACTATCATCAGATGATGTAAAAGTAACATCAATGTTTTCTGGAAGTTTAACTTCACTTGCTTCCTCAATTTCAACCAACCCAGACTGTTTTTTAGTGTAATTATCAAGAACAGGTGGTGGAACTTGATGAAACCCCACCCCAGTTCCATCACAATACACATCTTCGCCCGCTTTGTCTTTCCCGATGGGTTTGGGAATGATATGTTGCAAAACAAAGCTTGCGGAACTGTAACTGTTAAGCTTCAACTGGATTCGCTCATTTTCTATTATAGCCTCTTGAACTTTAAGTTTCAATTTAGCGATTTCATCCGGTTGTTGGTTGATTGATTCTTCTTTGATTCTAAGCACTGCTTTCAAATGTTCATTTTCTTTAAAAGTTTTACCATTTCGATCATCACAATCTTTCATTGTACTTTTGAGTTTTTCAAATTTTTCAGAAATCTGACGGTTTTCAAGAATCAACTTTTCATTTTCAATTTTAATTTTGTCATGATCAATTTTATCAGTTTCAATTTGAGCAGTTAATTCTCTTATCCGTTCAGTTGAAGCTTTAACTGTTTTGTCACGACCAAGAATCTGATTCTCAACACTTCTGACCTTTGCTGTCAGATCTTTAATTTTTTCACCGTTGAGATACGTGACAGTATTACAAAATTTGCACTCTTTGTTGCAATTTTTGCAATCAGCATTTCCTTCGATCTTTTTACCTGACGCATTTGTTGACACATCTGAACTGACCTGGCTTTTTGACTCAGACACGGAGTTAGAGTCTACCTCAAGTGCCTTAGCAGCCAGCACTTTGTCAGCCATTTTTCCCAGATTCTCTGCAGTCAACTCCTGTGTTGTATCGATAACTCCAGTATCAATCTTCTTTGCTTTTTCGATCTCTTCTTTCTCTTTTCTCTCTTTCTCTTCTTTTTCTTTCTTCGCTTCCTCTTTCATTTTCTCTGTTGGAGTTCCCCACCATTTGTGTTGCCAATACTCATCATCATCTTTCATTTCCTTGATTAAGGCTTCCAGATCGAGAGTTTTGTGATCGATTGCAATATTTCCATACTCATCAAGATAACACTCCCTGTCTGGATCCCATCTGTTTGCTCTTTTTGCTTCCAAATAGATACCAGAAAGTCTAATCATTTTGTTTTCCGAAATCATCTTTCTATATCTATATTTCTGCTCTTCAGTTCTATCATCTTTCCATGGCTTAGGTTCATTTTTCGCCATGAATGCGTAACCAACCGCATCTTCTTCCGGTAGAACCTCTTGACTCCAATCATACCCCTCATCATCGTAAATCACTGCAAGAGCTCTAGATTTCTCTCTGTTGTCTTCAACCTGCTTCAATCTAGGCGGCTCGGATTTATTCTGGTGATAGATCGCCTTCTTGTAGTAATCATCTCTGAAAGGATTCTCCGACTCATCAGCATAAGCGTTTCGGCATTCTCTCTTAAAGTGACCCTTCTGCTTACATTTGAAGCATGTCACTTTGGATTTATCGAACCCCAGCTTAGTAGAAGCACCACCAATTGTTTTTCTGCCAGTAATTTCCATGAATCTTTGTGCACGACGAACAGCACTTGCCATAGCCCAACGAATATCGATCAGTTCCATTTCCTCCGGATCAATCTGATCGTAATCTTCTTTCGTCAGATTTGTATTGCCAATCTTCCCAGCTACCAATCCTTCATACGATTCCAACACCGATGCTAGAAAGATCATTTGCTGCTTTGCCGACTCTTCGTCAAAATTTTGAGCATTCTTCAAGTCTATTGCAATATTGCATTGAAAACGATTCTTTGCATCAGCATTTCCAGAAGATGAAGATCCACTGTGAAAACCACTATGACTTTCACTGCTTTGACCACTTTGACTTTCTTTGCCGGCTGTCGACACATTTTCAGCAGAAAATGCAGTTTTTGGAGAAGTAGCTTTCGGCATCATGCTCTTTGGATAGTATAGATCCAAATTCTGTTGATAAGATGAATGATTAACTTTGTACGTCTTCTTTAACTCCAACTCATGACTTTCAAGTTTCTCAATCACCAAATCTGGTTTCAACAATTCAGAAGGAATAGTGTTCTTAAGCATGCGAGCATAATATCTCCACTCCATCTCGTCTGGCAACGAATCGAACAACTTGTCTACTTGCTCATCATCAGAATATCTGATATCATGTCTTGCTAATTCCAGCTTCAGATGACCGAACCTTTCAATCATTTTACACACTGACTCATTCTTAAGACAACCAAACATATCAAACTCTTTCCTAAGAAGTTTCTTTTTGTTTTTCACGATATCAGTACTTCCTAAACATTTCTTTTCTAACTTTGCCCAAAGATCTTTAGCATTTGAATAGTCTATCAATGAGATGATATCCTCCCGAACAGACTGAAATAATAATGCCACACACTTTTGTTCAGCTACGAAAGATTTAACCTCATCAGAAGATGTTAAGGCTTCACCATTCTTGTTTCCATTTTCATAACCATTCTTCAGACTTTTCCAACTTGGAAATGCAAATGCCATCATCCAGTCTTCAAACTTTCTGGACCACCGACTGTACTCTTCAATAGCCATAAGTTTTGGAGGTTTATTAAACGTTCCGAAAGCACTTTCCGATTCCCAAGCTTCCTTTTTCTTCTCTTTTCGCGAGTTATCATTCCCATTGCTTGACGAAGCATCATTGTTTCCGGAATCTCCAGCAAACGCATACATGTCGCTAAACGGGTTCAAGAAAATATCATCCATCTTGAGTAGTCCTGCAAAATCAACAATCACTTAAAAATTTTCGAGATCTTGAAAAGTAACAAGTTCAAATGATGTCACTTGAAACGAAATAGTTTCAAGTAGAACTAGCAACTTTCAAACGAACACAAATAATCTAAGTTCAAGCGAACTTAAATCAACCGAACACAGATTTTCAAGCGAACAAGAGTGTTAAGTCTGTTCGCTTGAAAATATACAAATATTTCAAGCGAACAACAACTCAAGCGAACAAGCTGATACGTTTCAAGCGAGCAAGGTTATTTCAAGCGATTAAGTGTTTTCAAGCGATTAAGTGGATTAATTTCAAGCAAACAAGGCTGATGTCATCTTTTTACGAACAAACTCAAGCGGTCAAATGATTTTTGATTAGTTTTAAGTCATTTTTTAGTCCGAAACTTTCAAGGATTGGTTATCTATGTATTTCGCTTGAAATGTGTGATTTTTAGTCCATTTCGACCGTGAAATATGTTCAAATCAGAAGAAGAATGAAAAGAAGTAAGTAGAAATGAGAAAATCCAGCTGCTATGGTATGAACTCCTCGTCCTGAGCTCTGATACCACTTGTTGGACCGTGTCTTGACCCTAAATGTCAGTAAAGGTAGCTCATCTCAATTTACAAAGGCGGAATCAAAGTAAACTGAGTCATAACAGCATATTTCCTTTCAATCTTCTTTCTATTATTGATTTCTGAGACTTTACAATGTTTATAACAAAAATTCTGCAGCACCTCGTCTCACAAACTATGATCACTGTCCGCTTCTAATGACACCCCATCAAACATATATATAGTGTTGACAAGTTCGCTTGAAAGTGACATTGGATTGTTCAAGCGAACATGTTCAAGCGACCAGGACTTCAAGCGAATAAGAACTAGACTGTTTCAAGCGAACATGACCTATTTAAGTTCGCTTGAATGTGACATTTTTGTTTACAAGCGAACAAGATTAACAAACCCTAATTTAACCTATCTAAACTCAAGACTTTAATAAAACACAGTCAACAGACATCCAGTGCATCAACACATCTTTCTTTGCAAAATTCTTTAAATCCACATTTTCCTACCGAATTTCCAACAAATGCTCGGTAGTTTATTCTCCACTTCACTACTTCGTTTTCTGTGCCCAACAAATCCAAACTCTCCCATAAACATAACGTATGAATGAAATCTCCCACATCATGAAGTGCCACCTTCCTAGTTTCTAAACATGCATCCTTAACACTCTTGGTTTCCATAACCACCACGGCCGGAGAGTTGTAATCAACTTTGATTGGTTCATCAAGTAAAAGGCCCTCAACTTTGCTCTCCATAGGTGGTTCCTCCACAATAATTTCAATTGTATATTCCTCATTTGGCCCTAATAATTCAGTTTCAAGTTCGGGAGGACTCACAACCTTTTCTTCTACATCACCCATAGGTATCATTTGTTCAATCTGCACATATATCCAGTGTTGTTTTGCTTGACGTTTTTCCAATATCGACGTCCCTGGCCTCATCTCTTTCACCTCTTTTGGTAACAAATCATATTTCCATTCCAAAAGTTCTACTCGTTCTTCCATTGACAAATGAGGTTTTGTTAATTCTTTTTCAACATGAACCATGTGTCTCTTTCTCATCATCTCGTCAAGACTTTCAGATTTATGTGACTGATAGTGCAAAGTAGGTTGTTGAGTTACACATTCATAACCATACTGATCAAATGTATACTGAGCATGATAATAGTCTTGATCGTACATCTGAGGGCCTTCATATGAAAGTTGGGAATATTCATCATAATAATCACCGTAATCGTACTCCTCTTGGTAACTCATTTCCGGATCAAATGCCAAAGGTGATAGCTTGTGAGAGCTCCTAGTACGCATGCACCTGTCAATACCTGCACACTAACACACCCAGCGTAAACCAGAAAAATAACAAACTTAAAAAGAAAGAAAATAACACACGTTGCGCACTACTCCCCGGCAACGGTGCCAAAATTTGACGTGATTGTCGTGGTCACGCAAATTTAATCCCAATAACAACTATAGATAGTGGTAAGAGGGTATCGAACACAGGGAGTTTGTGGAAAGTATGTCGATTATGTAGCTTTGCACTTAAACTAAAATTAAACTAAAATTGCAGAAATTAAAATTCAAGAGTTGATTGTTTGATTTTAGGAACTAATATTAACTAATTAAATTGCAAATCAAAGAGTGTTTTTGTAAACAGATTAGGAACAATCGACCATCCTAGATTTCAGGTTTTAATCCACACTAATGTTTATGCTTAACTAGAAAGAACCACATAGACATGGCTCGTGTTTGATTATCTGTTTGTGATGAAAGAGAACTAAGTACTCGGATTATAAAATGCGAGGTTGTTACTCGATGATCAATTGACAATTATCCAACCCTAATCCCTCCCATGATATCTCGATTGCCAGCGGCACCAAGAACGTATGGTTTTAGATTAACATCAAACAATAATCAACAATTTACAAACAAATATCCAAACACCATAATAACTCAAACAAACATTCAAAGTTATTATTCTAGAAATTCAAGCACAAACATAGTGTTTCAAAAGCAAACCTTACATCTAGGATGATCACCAAAAGTTTAGCCACGCATGACTTGGTACATCATCTTCACACAACGATTAATGTTCATACGAATCGAATACACAAACCGAATGTTAGGAATTGTTTAGAACCAAGCAAGATAGCCCAAAATCGCCCCTAGTGTCTCCTAAAAACGTCCAATGATGAGATTAGGTGAAAAGACACCCATAAACCGACTTAATGATGGCAGTTACACATCTTCGCGTCATGTCCACCGTAATTTACGGTCTCACCGTAAGTTACGGTGGCCTTCAATGTTTTACGGTACAAACAACCTGAGTTACGGTGGGAATCAGGTCAAAATCAGGTCCACCGTAAATTACGGTCATGCCGTAAATTACGGTGACAACCTAACTTTTGTTCTTTGTTCCATCTTTCGTTCCACGTATTGATGATGAAGACGTCAGCCCATGTGCGTGTGTTGTTGGCTAAGGATCCACGTGACTTTCTTGTCTTCAAAAGTCTGCCGCCAACTAATGTTGTCACGTGCATCCAAGAGAAGTCCACTTGCCTCCAAAACAATTAATTTCTCACTTGATGTCTGCCAATCGATGTATGTGGTATGCATCAATGATGATGTGATATTTGTTTGCTTCTTCACATGTGCCGCCCCCAAAGACCAATCATGTGCGGCCCAAGTCTCCACAAGTCTAATGTCAGCCGCCAAAACAAAAGTCCCCAAAGTCAATGTCTTGTGTTGGCGGCCCAATGATCCATGCGTGGCCCATTAACTTTTGTTGAGAATTGTGATGACACCAAACCTCATATCTCGGCTGCCATCAATATGTGATGATGAGATTATTTAGAAAATCCAAGCCTCCAAAAATATGCTTATATCTTTGCTCCAAGTCAAGTCCACGTGATGATGTATGATGATAATTTGTCATTGTTGTGTTTTCTAATTCTTCAAATAATATCCCAAACATATTGCCCTTTTCTTTTCCTAACCGGTAGGTTACGATACATACATTCTGTGACCTTTTATGTGCCTCTTCATGCTTTACATGCAACTTTAGCCCCCTTGGACCTTAATATTCCATATTTCTCACAGATTAAAGGTGCTTTATGACTCGAAACACGTCCCGAACATCACCGTTCACCTTGTTTTTCAACTTCGGCCGTTCCGCTTCATCACCAAGCATCCTAACTTCACCGAATTACGCGATTAACCTGTAAAATAACAATCTCGCATAGTTATCACATTCGCAATAAATAACCGTGTAAAATATGGGATATGCACGTATTTAGCTCATTTAAGGGTTGTCCTACGGACCACCCGTCAATTACATGATTTACATTAGACATAAACATTTTGACATTGATATACACAATTCATGATTTACATTAGACATAAACATTTTGACATTGATATACACAATTCATGATTTACATTAGACATAAACATTTTAACATTGATATACACAATTCATGATTTACATTAGACATAAACATTTTGACATTGATATACACAAAACATTTTGACATTAGACGTAAACATTTTGACATTGATATACACAAAACATTTTGACATTTGATTATACATAAACATTTTACAATGTTGGTGTGGTTTGAGTAAGTGATTTAAGTAACGAGGCGTGTGTAATATGATACAAGCGTGGTGGATACGCCGCTGGTACTTCCTATATATAAGTGCTTGTATGGTATTACATATCGTAGCGTTATTTGAATCATTTCAATTTAGACATATAACATTTTATACAAATAACATACTTTTCACAATACATTGTTTTACAAACAACTTATCTAATACAAACTCATTTTACTTGGTTATTTACTTAACCATGTATTATTCTTTTATACATATATATCATTTGGTTTATTTATCACTTTTCAAATGATTTACAAGACAAAGCAAATTACAAGGTTCATGACTAAACATTTTCTTAAACATAAGTCATGAATTCTATTTTCACAAAACCTATGTATCTCACAGGCATTTTTATGCTGACGTACCTATTTTCACATGTGTTTCAGGATATGATGCATAGGATCTATCAAGATACACTTAGGCGGACTTGGGCCTTAGTGACAATAAAAGATGCAAGACTAGTTATTTATGTTATATTTCTTTGTTTGTCAAGACATTGTAACTCTTTTAATCAATAAAACAATATTTCAATTTCCATGTGTTATGAAACAATGATTCTGTTACAACACTCCCCGACGTTTCCGCCACGTTTTGTTGTTTTACGTGGTCGGGGTGTGACAGAAAAGTTGGTATGGGAATTAGGTTATTAGTAATGCTTTGACCTAGACTATAACCTTCCTAGGACCCTAACGCGAGTTTACTTGCGTTTAGTCATAAAACAATACCGTCACCTATCCTTAGGCGACGACCACAACAAGAACATAAATTCCAAAACCACTTTGAAAACTAATCATCTGTTCTAGGATGATTGATTACTAGGTTTTGAACCCTCTGTTATAAGGTTTTGAACCCCTTTGAATTTTCAAAACCTCGTCAAAGTTTGGGTCTTATAGTGTGAACACGTGCAATCTGGAAGAGTGGATGCCTGTACTCTGAGTTTTCTGTCTAAGGCTAGAGTGTTCGTACAAATCCACATAATCGGACCAGTCACTCTTACCTAGGAACTCTTGGGGTGAGTGTCCACTTATAGGCTAAAGCATGTCTTCGCGATACATTAATATGACCCGCTTACTTTGATTAGTCACCGTCTCATTTGTTTGCCTTAGGTAACAAACAAATGATCGCAATTTCTATGCGTTGTCATTTTATTTTATTTGCTGATAACATTTCATTTGTTTCCTCCTACATCTTCCTTTTCCTCCAGAATGTCTCTTCTTCACAACAACGGTCAAATGTCCGAGCAAACAGCCAAATTTGCCCAGCAAATAGGCGAAGTGATTCTGAAGACTGTGGATTTAGGCATTGCCATGTCTCGTCTCAACAATGAGGCCACTCAAGAGTCACCGAAGGAAACAGAAGTCAAGCCTGCACCAAAATCAAGGAAGCGTAAGGCTTCAAGGAAACCCGCAGCAGTTACACCTAATCAAGCAGAACCTAGCCAAGTGGCAGCGCCACCAGCTAGGAAGCCGTACCTAGGAGCTGCCCCATGGTGCAAACGATGTAACCGTCATCATTTAAACCGCTTACCCTGCTTCAAATGTACCTACTGTGGACGATGGGGACATTTGGTTAGCATATGCCGCTTTGCTATCCAAAACAAAGCTGCTATAAACCTTACTGCTACCCAACTCCAAGTCAACCCTACTCAAGCTCGTTTTCCGTCTGGTACTTGCTACAACTGTGGCGAGATGGGCCATTTCCTAAGGGATTGCCCAAAGCTTGCTAATGCAAATCCAACCCACGGATGAGCAGCTGGCTGACTAGAAGATGTTGCTGTCTTATGCTTTTATTCTTCTGTTTTCTTGTAATGTGAAACAATCTGTTTTGTTTATAAATAAATTATTGTTCACAATTCTGATATACGAGTGTAGTTACATGTGTGTATGACTTTTCCTATGATACCTACATCAAGGAACTATATTCCTTAAAAACTACTCTTGCGAATTTTCCCATTCTTGCGTTTGCTCATGATTCCCTTGGAAAAATTCTAAGTACTCGTTTCACTCTAAGAAACAAAGTACAGAAAATAAAGTGACATTATGAGTAATCGTGCTTTTGCACATCTGTGCCTTTGAATCCTTGGTTAGATAACCAAGGATATTTTCAAATCTCATACCCATTACGTTCTAATTTTTTTCAACATGCATAACATAAGTTTTCAAAACAACCTTCATGATTTCGAAAACATTTTCGAAAACATTTTTAATATAGTGTATTTACATAACATAACAAATGCACGATTTCAAAAGCATCATTCATGTTTTCAAAAACCTTATATATACTTTCAAAATTCAACTCATGATTTTAAAACATTTTTATAAATGTACTTACCTAATACACATACTTTATGATTTCAAAAGTATTATATATAAGGTTTAAAAAAAACATTGAACACATTTTTTTTAGAACCCCATGCATAGTTTTCAAAAATATTTTTTCTCATACATTGACTTAACCTTCCAATTCCGCTTCATATGTCGCCTTGGCATATCTAGCATCTCAACTTCATAAGCATTTTTTACTTCATGTTTTGACTTAAGCACGTCCAGTGTAAGGTTTCAAAACATCTTCAACTTCTAAAATCCATATGGGATCTTTTTATCTCCACAATTAGACCTTGGTGGATGATTATCATACAAATCGGAATCCTTAATTGGATTCCTTGTGCACTAAATTCGAACATTTCGGTTCCTTATAATCGAAATCGAATTTTCTCTTTAAAAGATCTTTCTATCTTCATAATTAGATTCTTGCTAATGTTTAAAGTACCAAATGAAATCCACAGAATGGATTCCTAGTGTACTTTAAATGCACGTACGCAATTAACAAAACAAATTAGCAAATTAAAGATCTAAATAAACAATTTTGTGGTTGTTTGACTATGTGTTTATGCATTTTGTGCTTTCTTTTATGCATTTTTGTGTTTTTGTATACTTTGGATATTCGTTATCCAAATCCTCGCAGAATCTTTCATATCTTCATATGAGGGATTCATAGTAGGATATCCAAAGGTACTACCTTAAATCCTTAATGGGCTTCAACGTTATAGTTAAAGATTCCTCTTGAATAGTTTAGTTAAAGAGATTGATTCGTCAATCTAGTTAAAGACATCCTCCGTTGATGTAGTTAAAGATTCCTCTTGGGCAGTTTAGTTAAAGAGATTGATTCGTCAATCTAGTTAAAGACATCCTCCGTTGATGTAGTTAAAGAGATCATTCGTTGATCTAGTTAAAGAGATTGATTCGTCAATCTAGTTAAAGATATCATGTGTTGATATAGTTAAAGAGGCCCTCTGGTGGTCTAGTTCAAGAGATTGTCCGTTGATCTAGTTAATAGATCCTTTGGTTATCTAGTTAAAGAGACTATTGTAGTCTAGTTAAATCACCACAGGATTATTCGTTTGATTTTTTTTCCCCTACGCATTTTGAAATGAACCGTGCGGACTGTGCAAGGAATTACGTAATTATGGAGGCCTACATAATTATGGAATTCAGTGCACAGAAACCACGGGAAGTTTTATCATGTGTTAAGACCTATAGTGACAAGAGTAATGATACGAGAGAAGTCTTGGAACTTGACCGATGTCATTTTATCTTCCACTTCCCAATCCTGAATTCAAGTTTCCTATGATAAGTCTTCATGGGAAACCTTCTCCTATCCATAGTTTGAAACTCCATGTTTTGCTACTACAAGGACTTCACTTTGAGGGATTGACAATTTCGCTAAGAACCCTATCATGGCCCAGAGTTCTACTTAGGGTTCAAGGGATTCATTCAAAGCGAAAACATCACCGTTGTCCTCACAAGTTTCTCCTAAAATTAAATTTCGAGACGAAATTTCCTAAAGTAGGGGAGACTGTGACAACTGTGCCTCCATGACCATCAAACAAATACCAAATCAATGAGATATTGTGTTTCATACTTGGTATTTGTAAAAAAAATATGTGTATCATTTGCACATATCATTCTTGTTCGATTTCGGGCTTTAAATCGCTTTCTGGAAGGTTATACGCGATCTGATGCGTAAATATAACCAGTTTAATGCAACGAACACTCCGGAATAGTGAAATAGGCTTAACATACCTTAAATAACCATTACATAACTTAGAAATAAGTTTTGGATGGTTTGGTATGCCGAAATCAAGTTAATTCGCTTACAGGGACTAAATTTGACAAACTGCGAAAGTATGCCAATTTGAACTGTAATAGACATTCCGGAACATGACCATAAGTTAAACATACCCTAAATATCCTTTACATAGCTTAGAAATAGGCTTTGAGGGGTTCGGTGTGCTAAAATAAACTTTTGGGTCATTCAAGGACTAAAAGCGTCAAAAAGTGCATAAGTTTGCACTTTCGCGCATATCTTACGTTCTGAATACATCTGGACCTCCAAAAATTTATGTAAGCATTATAATATTATGCTTTAGTGTTTAGCTTGTCAAAAATCCATTCGTCGCTTAATTTGGATCGTTTTTGCGTTCGTTAAGACTCCCGTCGTAATTAACCGAACAACGCAATCGTACGGCCAAACAAACCGACATCCGTGATGTTTTCAAGCATATTTCATGTTCCCTATGTCTTAACATCATTGTGGAGCTTGAAATTGGGTTTGACGGGTGATAGAAGTGCCGTTACGCAACGAAACAAGGTGCAGGGACTGAAACTGTCATTTCAGCATAGTTGATGGCTTACGGACCGTAAGCCATCACCCTTACGGTCCGTAAGGGGTCCCCAGCACCTCAGAATGTTCTAAACCAGCTGTTAACCACTCATAATCTCAATTCCACATGTTGCTACCTGATCATGGGGGGCCAATTGATGTTCCATAACATTCCAACAAGTGTAGGGATGAGATTAAAACCCGGTTTTCAAGAAACGATCCTAACGTTTGTCCAATTCCTATAAATACCCACCTCCATTCTTTCCAAAAACCCACAAATCTGATCTAAAAGCTCTAAGTTGAAGCCATTGCTTCATACCTGAGCTATTCGATCAAGATTTACTAGCGGGGACCATTTGTAAGTGTTCCTTCGTTCTTTTATCGCTTTTCGAGTCCGAAAGTCAAACTATGTTTGACTTTCTGCGTTGACCAGTTTATGGTCAACACGAAGTTCGGTTGAACTTCATAACGTGAGCGTAATCACGATGGTTATAGTCTCTTGTGACTATACCTACTGATTACCACGTTATCTAGGCTCAGGGACGAGTCGTAGTTTCGGCCAAAATGCGCATTTACGCGTATTTTGTAACCAAACTACTCTTGGGTATCAAAACCATTTGTTTTGATACCAAACCTGTTTTCTAAACTTAGTTAAGCATGTTTTAACATGCTTAGCTCGTCACTTTTAGTTTAGTGCTTATATAGGGTCGTAAGGTAAGCGATCTAAACAATCGCTTATACTTTCGAACCCGACCCGTTTGGTCGATCATTAGGATCCGACCAAACACATTAGGTGACCATAGTATATAGGGAATAACCTTCCGAGGTTATACCTTATGGTCGCTTCGTTAAGTAGTTATATAATAGATAGTTTATATGCCTTAGGTAAATTACCAAAATACCCATTTCATGTGTAATTGGTAATTAAGCATATGTAACCTAAACTTTCATCACTTAACTGATTATGTAACATAATTAAACATGTTAGGCATATAATACTTGTCATAGGACTAGTTAGGCGAACGCATTTTACGCGAACGACGCGTTAAAATAGCATAAGCTACCTAGACGGGTCGTAATGGGTCGTAAGCACTTAGGCTAGGTTTCATTGTAGTATGTAGGTTTTGTTAAACCATATTACATGAGTTCCCATACTCATTTGGTTTACGAGCCCTCATTCTATCCGATCCTCCGGTTTAGGTCCGGTTTATTAATGTAGTTACCTATATTAAGGTACCGTTTGATTCCATGATCTTCTAGCATTGCTTGGTGGTTATCCTAGGACTATTGAGCAATCTCAAGTGAGTACATAGACCCCTCTTTTACTGTTTTCCAAACATTTTGGGGTGAAACACATGTGCCTACTTGTTACTTTCATGCTTTCCTGTTTTAACATCATATACTTGCTATGTTCATTAGTACATTTATAGTACATGATTTCATTGTGTTTTTGCTATGTATGTCCTTTGTTGCATACTTAGTAGATCGTTTTACATTACATTTTATGCTATGTATGTCCATTGTGTGCATACTTAGTACATTGTTTTACATTACATTTTATGCTATGTATGTCCATTTTGTGCATACTTAGTACATTATTTTACATTACATTTTATGCTATGTATGTCCATTGTGTGCATACTTAGTACATTGTTTTACATTACATTTTATGCTATGTATGTCCATTGTGTGCATACTTAGTACATTGTTTTACATTACATTTTATGCTATGTATGTCCATTGTGTGCATACTTAGTACATTTGTTATTCATCACATGCTTACATTTTGGTATGACATTTGGTTTGTTTAAATGGGACAATATACATTCATTAACACCGATCATGCCGCTCGGTAGTAGGTAGTGGTACCATAGGACTTGACAACTCCCATTCCTGAACCCTAGGTTTGTTTGGGTGGAAGGAATGACCGAATCCGAATACATTTCTAGGTGGACCTTAGACTTTGTGCTAGGGTTTATTCTACAGTCGCAAGGCTTGGATGTATGCATTTTCACAATACCGCATAGATGTTTATATCAGTATAGCATGCATTTGTTCCACAAAACATAACTTTGATTTAAACCATGTTTTACTTCAATACCTTGTTTTTGTGCATTTTGCATATGGTTTAGTTGATATATTTCACTTACCATACATGATATTTTGGATACACATTACATGATTTACATTAGACATAAACATTTTGACACTGATATACACAATTCATGATTTACATTAGACATAAACATTTTGACATTGATATACACAATTCATGATTTACATTAGACATAAACATTTTGACATTGATATACACAATTCATGATTTACATTAGACATAAACATTTTGACATTGATATACACAAAACATTTTGACATTAGACATAAACATTTTGATATTCATCTACACAAAACATTTTGACATTTGATTATACATAAACATTTTACAATGGTGGTGTGGTTTGAGTAAGTGATTTAAGTAACGAGGCGTGTGTAATATGATACAAGCATGGTGGATACGCCGCTGGTACTTCCTATATATAAGTGCTTGTATGGTATTACATATCGTAGCGTTATTTGAATCATTTCAATTTAGACATATAACATTTTATACAAATAACATACTTTTCACAATACATTGTTTTACAAACAACTTATCTAATACAACCTCATTTTACTTGGTTATTTACTTAACCATGTATTATTCTTTTATACATATATATCATTTGGTTTATTTATCACTTTTCAAATGATTTACAAGACAAAGCAAATTACAAGGTTCATGACTAAACATTTTCTTAAACATAAGTCATGAATTCTATTTTCACAAAACCTATGTATCTCACAGGCATTTTTATGCTGACGTACCTATTTTCACATGTGTTTCAGGATATGATGCATAGGATCTATCAAGATACACTTAGGCGGACTTGGGCCTTAGTGACAATAAAAGATGCTAGACTAGTTATTTATGTTATATTTCTTTGTTTGTCAAGACATTGTAACTCTTTTAATCAATAAAACAATATTTCAATTTCCATGTGTTATGAAACAATGATTCTGTTACAACACTCCCCGACGTTTCCTCCACGTTTTGTTGTTTTACGTGGTCGGGGTGTGACACCATCGAATTTGATTTTATTTTGATAACTTGCGTTCATCAGCATAAAAAATAATTGAATACACGTTGTGTTTAGTTCGGTTAAACTGTTGTTGACAACAAAGTTGCACTAAAAATATAGTGTTTTCTCGAGGGTCAGCATCGTGCTGATACCCTGATGAATCGCACCGATTCCAACCGAACACCATTGGTACCATATCAGTATTATCAAAACCAATATTTATTTTTATGGTTTTGATCGATGTAGTAACGTTACCACAATAATTCAAAATGATACCAAACAAATTACTACTAACCCACTCTCCGGTAATCCCACTGGTTAAATTTTTTATAACTTGATTTATCACCCGCCACAATGCGGCGGAGGATTCGTTAGTTATTTATCATATTAGATGAATGGCAAGTGTTTCTTACATGACCGCGAGCATGTGTGTAAAACATAGAAAAGAATAATTAAGTCGATCTCTGACTCGCGCGTTACGATAGGCTTATCAAACAGGGAAAACTAGACGCGCTATGACAGGCCTGTCAAACGGGAAAAATAGATGAAAAACATTGAACCCCACACGCATGTTGTGGCGTGCTAACTCAGAAAATTTAGAACGAAACGTTAAACGGAAAGCTTGCGAAAGATGAAAAGTTAGGGGACCAAAGCTGAAAGTAAAAAAGGGTTGGGGTTAATTTGCAAAAGATGAAAAGCTTTGGGTTAAAAGTAAATAAAATTAAAGGAGTTAAATTGCAAAAGATGAAAACTTTTGAATTAGAAGTGAAAATGCCAATTAATCAAAGGGGTTAATTTATCAAAGATTGAAACTTTAGACTTAAATTAGCAAAGATTGAAACTTTAGAGTTAAAAAGGAAAAATCTATTTTTTAAAAAACTCCAAAAGCCAAGGATACAACAACCATAAACACAAACATGTTCATATAATAAAGAGTAAACTGCCAAAATGGTCCCTGAGGCTTGGTCATTTTTGCCACTTTAATCCAAAACTCAATCATTTCGAATCTGGGTCCATGTGGTTTCAATTTTGTTGTCATTTTCATCTAAAAGCAAAATCTGGTCAGATTATTCAGTTAACATATAACTTTTTTTTGTCTTTTTCCTCCCTTTATATGAATGGCAAAATGGTCTTTTAACATTTTATTATAACAAATTAAAAAAATAAAATTGACATTATAAATCAGTATTCTCTCTATCCCTCCTTTTTTCTCCCTCTCTCCCTCATCTCTCTCTCTCTCTCTCTCTCTCTAACCTACACACACTCTCTCCCTAACCTACAGACCACCACCACCACCACCACCCGACCATCACCACCACTCTCTAACCTACACACACTCTCTCTAACTTACAAACCACCACTACTCGGTTACCGCCACCACTCGACCACCACCTTGTGCCACTACCACCCAGTTACATCCACCACCCGAATTGAAAAACCTTACAAAAAACAAATCCTACAAAACCTCAGTTTTGACTTCAATTCACTATCTCCCCAAAAGGGTTCATAACAATTCTAATTTCCCCCAAATCCACAAAAACCTAACTCAAAAAGCTCTGATCTTGCACCAAAAAGACCCATAAATTAACCAATCATGTCAACTCAAACACCCATCCTAGATCAAACATCGACGCCAGCAAGTCTGATCCGCCCCCATTCACTCATCCCACTAACCCCTAATTATAATCATCCAATTGTCATGACCTTAGATAAATTGGGTTATTGAAAAAAAAAAGAGATGGCAAGAATGGTGTTATGCTTTTGATGGCAGTGGTGTTGGGTTTCTGACAGTGGGTGATGGCAGTTCCGGTGTCGTGGTGGTGGGTGGAGGTGAGATCTCAGCTAGTTCCGGTGTTGGTAGGTGGTGGCTAGAGGTGGTTGAGGGTGGTGGCGGTTTTTGGAGTGATGGATGGTGGTGGCTGGAGACGGTTGTTGGTGGTGCCTGTAGGTGGTTGTTGGAGGTTGTAGAGAGATGTATCAAGATAGAGATAGAGCTAGAGTGTGAGACTGGATTTTCTTTATATCTAGATATACACATATTATATTATGTCATTTTTAAATCTATTTTTGTTTTATTTGTTAAAATACTTTTTAAATGAATGGGTAAAAAGACATTATAAAACCATTTTGCCCTTCATTAAAAGGGAGGAAAAGACAAAAAAGGCAGATGTTAACTGAAAAATCTAACCAAATTTTTCTTTTGGATGAAAATGACAACAAAATTGAAACAACAGGGACACAGATTCAAAAGGTTTGAGGTTTCGACTAAAGTGACAAAAGTGACCAAACCTCAGGGACCATGGCAGTTTACTATATAATAAATTATAGAGTAAACTTCTGTTTTGCTCCCTATCGTTCGGTCATTCTAATGGTTTTTGTCACACCCTGACTTTTGCGGAAGCGTATGTATGTGACTTGATCAGTTTCATTGCATTCGATCATAACAAACAACTACATGCATAAAATTAAGAGATGTTCATCTATACATAGTTTTAAACATTACAAACACAAATTGTCTAAATTCCCTACCAACACGAGTATTAAGTTAAGATTACAACCCAACATAAGTTTCAAAGTTCCATAAAAGGACTTGTTTTAACAAAAGATAATCTTCACGAGGCTTTGCGTTCTATATCTCATCGAAGATGGGATATACAAACCAAACCCTCCAAAAATATGGATAACATCTAGACTTGAAAACCCAAAAACTTGTAGATAATGCTGCACCAAGATCCCTTCATCTTCCTGAAATACATGTAAGTTGAAAAATCAACAAAAGTTGAGCGAGTTCATGCGTTTTATGTGTATGCGCATCAGGTAAGTCTCAAAACATTTGAAAGTTTAGTTGTAAGTAGGTATGAAAAGTGTCTAGGAACATGTTGATCATTAATGTTTTGCAAGGACATTAATATGTGTGACGACATAGGAAGTACTCAACCCGAGTAGACAATTTTTGGTGTATGTTGTATACGAAGTTATATAATTCCAGTTATATATATTAGTAAAAATAAGAATATTTTAACTTAAATTATTTCCATACGATTATTTGGCATATTGTTAAAAATAATATATTTTTAACTTGTTTTGTCACATGGTTCTCACATATATGTTTTCAAGTATAGGTATACTTGTATTTGCGTATTTTACCAAGTGTTGGTGGTGTATGACGGTATGTATTTATACGTATAGGAATACGTATTTTCTTGTATTTATTTAAGTATTCTTTACTTAATTTATGTAAAATTTTCCGGAATATTGTTTTTGTACAATTAAAAATCACCAACTTTATATTCGTAAAATACATATATTTTAAGAGAATTTTATAGAAAAATATCTATAAATTTTATTTGGTAAAAGTATGTACACTTCCACATATATCTTAAAAATAATATATTTTTAAGATTAAAGTTAGAAAAATCTATATTTTTAGTTTTCACCAAAATAATATATTTTTGAGTTATTCTTGAAAATATATATTTTCCTCTACTTTAAAAATAATATATTTCCAATTTGACAAAATATGATATATTTTATAATAGTTGTAAAAATTCATACTTTGCCGTTTCTTCGGTTTCAAAAATACTGTTTACCAAATTTGTCAAGATACGAATTTATTTCCGGAATATATATATATATAGTCCAAAGTGTCCAATGTCCGAATCGTCCAATATTAGTGTGTAAATTATATATTTATTTTCTTGTGATTTTTGTAGTATTTCAAATTACAATTTTTAGTATTTTTGGTGTGGAACATTATTTTTGAAGTTCCTAATTTTAGTATAACTAATACAAGTAATATACATGTAACACATAATTTTTGTGACTTCTAAATATATAATTTCCTAAATATATACTTAGTCATTTTTATTATTGAAAATCAACCTCCAATACTTGTAATTTTTATAACAAAGATTATGGCAAATTTTATATTTAAACCATGATAAAAAAATTACTTGTATGTTTAAAAATATTTTTCTAAGTGTTGAATTTTTACAAAAATTTTACCATAGTTTCCCTTGAAAACGGAGGTTTTCGTGCTTATTAGCATATCATTTTCTTTTCCAAAATTCATCAATAATCATCAACAATTATCCTACAACTTACCATGAGCCATAAACATACTTCTACAAGAAGGTATGAACTTGAAGTTTTGTAAAATCTTGTAGTATTTTAACATGATGTTTAACATGATATACTAACACTAAAAACATGATTTTTATTTCATAAAACTCATTTTTACAATATTTCAATCTTTACAACTTGTAACATATTTTTACAAAAATTCATCTTCTTGAATCTTTCATGTTTTCCATACATCAAGTGTTCCATTTTAACACATAAAACATGTCTAACTTCTTTTATAACCAAATCATGTTAAATCTTGATGTAAACTTTATTTTCTTTGAAATCTTATATTTTTAAGACTTACAACTTGTAGGAATCACCATCCTACACAAAATCAAGTTTATCTTCAAGTTCACACTTAACATAAAGGATGATCAACATAGATCTTACAAAATTCATCCTCATACTTGCTAGATCATGTTTTAAATCATCATCTAGCAAGCTTTTATGTGGTGATCTACACCATACATTCAAGAAATCAACAAACAAGTTCATCACATACACTAAACAACTTAGATCTTCATGTTTTTAAGCTTTATTCTTATGTTTATGTTCATGTTTTTGTTTTGGTGTGATTCTTTAGATCTTTAGTTACTACATACTTTAACCACTAAAATCAAGTGTAAAAACAAGATCAAGAGGGCTTACTACTAGCACTAAGGCTAGGGACGAACAAGATGAAAGATGAAGAAGAAATGTGGTGGTTAATAGCTCCTCAAGGTGGTCCTTCAAGTTCCCTTGCTTGCAACCTTCCTAAATATGCTTGATTCTCCTTAGAATATGCTTGGATTATGTTGAAATGGATTGAAAATGGATGTATATGTGTGGAGGATGGTGGCCGTATGTATGAGGGAAGGAGGAGAAGGTTTTGGAGTTTGAATTTTTAGAAGATAATGTTATGAGAAACCTAAAGGTTTATGTCCATTTATCCTCCAACAATTGATTATACAATGGATCAAATGCTTAATATCTTTACAACATACACAAATAAAATATTCAATAAATGTGGGGTGGTGGGGCCCCTTGTAACCGTCCATGGGGAGGGGGTAACTAGTTGCATTTCAATGTTAAGTTACATGTTTAGTTAGGATTTAAGTGTCTTAGTTAGGGGTTTAGTGTGTTTAGGTGTTTTGAGATGTAATATGGTATTTAGTGTTAATAACTAGTCTTGTAACATTAAAACAATGCTTCTAGTTCAATTTTGGTGTTTTGGGTAGTGTCCGGTTGTTCGTCTGGTTACCGGTTCGTTAAGGTGCTAAATTGCGTAGTTTAATGTGTTATGAGATACCTTTTATGACAGTTTTCATTCCTGACACTTTACAAGTTATTCTGGACATCTAAACCTTGTTTCTGCATAATATTTTGGTGTTAAATTGCTGAATTTTGCTGAATTTTGCAGAATTCTGCATTTATGGTGTGTTTCGGGCACTTTTTGGTGTTTATTCGTCACTCGGAAGGCAATTTTATAACCCTTACTTTTCTACATAGAATTCTAGTGTAAACTGTGGTTCTAAGCCTCAATCTGTGTCCTAACATGATGTCTGTCTGAGTACTGAACTCCCGTCAGTACTACTAGTTTGTCTGATAAGTGTGCTAGCTTTGTTTTGTGCACTAATTGAACTATTTCGGGTTGCATTTAACAATCATAAGTAACATGCAACGTGTATTGTATTTGTGAGTTCTTTGAAGTTAAATCATGAAATCATTCATATCATAAATTCATCATGCACCACCGTATATTACAAATTACTGTTCACATCGTATGGAATTACATGGAAAAGTGCCAGTTGTCACATTCTCCCACCGTTAAAAGAATTTCGTCCTGAAATTGAAGCTGCGTTATCGGTTGTAGGGGAGTTGTGAAACAAATGCGGATACTTAGACTTGATTTGATCTTCACGTTCCCATGTAAACTCTGGGCCATGACGTGAATTCCAACGGACTTTGACGAGTTTAATACGACTTCTCCGTGTTTTGTGGACCTTCTAGTCCATAACCTCAACAGGTTCTTCGGTAAACTGGAGTTTGTCGTTGATCTGAATCTAGTCTGCGGGAATGACGACTGTTTCTTGAGTATGATTCTTCTTGAGATTAGACAGGTGAAACGTGTCGTGGACACTGCTAAGTTCTTCTGGAAGTTTCAGCTTGTATGCAACGGTTCCAATTCTTTCCAGGATCTCGAAAGGTCCAATGTACCGTGGGTTCAACTTTCCACGTTTTCCAAACCATACCACGCCTTTCCAAGGCGAGACCTTCAATAAAACCATATCTCCAACCTCGAATTCCAATGGTTTTCGTCGCTTGTCGGCATAACTCTTATGTCTATCACGAGCTGAATTGATATGATCACGTATCTGAGCAATCTTATCCGTGGTTTCCTGAACTAACTCGGGACCAAGAAGTTGTTTGTCTCTGGTCTCCGCCCAACACAACGGGGACCGACACTTTCGTCCATATAAAGCTTCAAACGGGGCGGCCTGAATGCTAGTGTGATAGCTATTATTGTAGGAAAACTCCACTAAAGGCAAGTGAGTATCCCAACTCCCACCAAAGTCCATCACACAAGCTCGTAGCATGTCTTCCATAGTTTGTATCGTCCGTTCACTTTGGTCGTCCGTCTGAGGGTGAAAGACAGTGCTAAGATTCAACTGTGGTCCAAAAGCCTTCTGAAACGTTTGCCAAATCCTCGACACAAAATGACCATCTCAGTCGGATATGATGGAAACAGGCACTCCATGACGTGCCACAATCTCCTTGAGATATATTTCTGCTAACTTCTTCGTGCTATCTTTCTCACTGATTGGTAGGAAATGTGCGGACTTTGTGAGTCAATCAACAATTACCCAAATCATATCATGATCTCTTTGGGTTTTCGGTAACTTAGTAATGAAATCCATCAATATCTGTTCCCACTTCCATACGGGAATCTCCGGTTGTTGCAGCGACCCTGATGGTTTCTAGTACTCCGCCTTAACTTTGGCACAAGTAAGATAGTTACCCACATATGTAACGATGTCGGCTTTCATCTTAGGCCACCAATAAAAGTCTTTCAAGTCTTGGTACATCTTGTCGGATCTAGGATGGATAGAGTACCTTGACTTATGTGCTTCATCCAAAATAAGTGTGCGTAGATTGCCGAAGAATGGAACCCAAATTCGCTCCATGAAGTACAATGTTCCATCTTCCCTTGGCAATAATTGCGTTTCCATTCCACGTAATGATTCGGCTCGTAGATTATCCAGTTTAAGCACTTCTTGCTGAGCTTCACGAATCCGAGTAGTGAGATCAGTTTGTATGGTCATCTCTAAGGCTCGCACCCTTAGAGGCTTTGCACGCTCTTTACGGCTCAAGGCGTCCGCTACTACGTTTGCCTTTCCCGGGTGATACTTTATCTCACAATCGTAGTCATTCAACGACTCGGCCCATCTTCGCTGTCTCATGTTTAAGTCCTTCTGATCGAAAATCTGTTGCAAACTCTTATGGTCAGTAAAGATCGTGCAACGAGTACCATACAAGTAATGACGCCAAATCTTCAACGTGAATATCACCGCACCTGGTTCAAGGTCGTGAGTTGTATAGCTCTTCTCATGCACCTTCAATTGACGTGACGCGTACGCGATGATTTTGTCTCGTTGCATCAACACGCTACCAAGACCTTGTCGAGAAGTATCACAATAACAACAAAACCATCGGTACCGTCAGGTAAGGATAAAATCGGTGCATCACAAAGCTTATCCTTCAACGTCTGAAAAGTTGTTTCTTGTGCTTCACCCCAATCGAATCTCTTATCCTTCTAGGTTAAGGTTGTTAACGGTTGAGCAATATTTGAAAAGTTCTCTATGAATCGTCTATAATAACCCGCTAACCCCAGAAATTGTCGTATCTCGGTTGGCGTCTTTGGGGCTTCCCAATTTTTGATCGCCTCAATCTTGGCAGGGTCGACATGAATTCCATTCTCGTTCACCACGTGACCTAGGAACTGTACCTCGCGAATCCAAAATTCGCATTTCGACAGCTTCGCATACAACTGTTCCTTCTTCAAGAGTCCCAAGTTAGCTCGCAGATGTTGCTCATGTTCTTCCTTAGTTCGCGAGTATATAAGGATGTCATCAATAAACACAATCACAAACTTATCTAGATACGGCTTACACACCCAATTCATGAGGTCCATTAATACTGCCGGTGCGTTTGTTATGCCAAATGGCATGACAAGGAACTCGTAATGTCCATAGCGAGTCCTAAAGGCCGTTTTAGGGATACTTTCTTCTTGTATTCACAGCTGATGATATCCCGATCTCAAGTCGATCTTGGAGTAGTAGCTAGAACCTTGCAATTGGTCGAACAAGTCATCAATCCTCGGCAAGGGATACCAATTCTTGATGGTTAACTTATTCAACTCCCTGTAGTCGATGCACATACGAAAGTTACCATCTTTCTTCCTAACAAATAACACTGGAGCTCCCTAGGGTGAGAAGCACGGCCTGATAAATCCCTTGTCTAGCAGCTCTTGCAGTTGCGCTGAAAGCTCCTGCATTTCGGACGGAGCTAGCTGGTATGGTGCCTTTGCCACTGGTGCCGCTCCTGGCACTAGATCTATACGATACTCCACTCGTCGCTGTGGAGGTAGCCCATGCAAGTCTTCGAGAAAGACTTCTGGAAATTCCTTGACAATGGGGATGTCTTCTAATCTTGGCTCCTTGGTCTCTTTGTCGATGACGTGTGCGAGGAAAGTTATGCAGCCTTTTCGGAGGCACTTCTGCGCTTTCATGACCAATGTGGGATGTCACAATCTATCACCTTATGGGGCCCAACGTCCTTGCATCAACTGCATGAAGGCCGTGTACAATAAGTGTTTCATCATTCGCAAGAGGGATGCGAGTGATTTTCTCATGATAAACCACCTCAGCCAGGTTATTGGTCAACCAATCCATTCTAACAATTACCTCAAAACTACCTAAACCAACTAGAAAAAGGCCGATAGAAAATTTTTTTCGCTCCCCATGCTCGAGTGTACAACCCTTAATAACTTTATCCACTTCGACTAATTTCCCAATTGCCAACTTTATAGAATGTGGGGTGTCTAGTTTACTCGTTTCTAAGCCAAGTATATCATTAAGTTCCATAGATTTAAAATTAAAGTCGGTGCCAGTATCAAATAGACAGATGCAAAGTGTCGGTTTATAGGGAACGTACCCATATCTACATTCGGGTCCTGGCGTGCCTTGCATGCTCCTTTCGCGAAACTGCTCCCACGAGCTAGATTTTTCTTTGGGTAGCCCTTCCGATAATGTCCTTCGTTGCCACATCCGTAGCAACCTTTGGCCTTGCTGTTTCTATTATTGTCCTGAATTCCATTCCCATGCCTCGTACCAGACCAGCATGCCTCCTTGCGATGCCCGGTCTTGCCACAATTTCCACACCTACGAGTCCTGCACGGACCTGTGTGATGATAACCACGCCTATCACACTTTGGTAGTTCTCCTTGGCAGTTCTTATCACTTGTTTTAGTTGTGGCAATGAATGCCTTGACTTTCTTAGTCACCGCGGTTCCCTTATGTTTGTTGCTTGATTTAAAGCCTTGCTTGAATTACGTATACTTTCTCTTATTTCTATCCGAAGAAGACTCCACATGTGTCTTCTTTTTCACTGGACGTTTATTCGATTTCTCCATCATTAAACCGCCCTCGGCAGGTCCTAGGGCAAGAGTTATCGCCTGAGCGATTCCCAATATGGTTCCTCTTATTCCATCGTCGTTTCGTAGTACTGCTTGCTTCGTTGTCACACCTCGACTTTCCACGTATTACCGGTGGGCCCGGTGGGGAGTATTGTGACGTGGTTGGTAACATAATAGTCAAACAACACAATATTTAAATGCACAGCGGAAGCAATGAAAGATATATTTCAACCGTATATAATTGTAATATCAAGTATCACAACAGTTGAAATTTATCCACAGACGGATCAAAAATAATTAGGAAACAGTAGTTCAATAGACGTTAGGCATCTTAAGCTTGCGAGACTCTTTATTGATGCTAGGAGTAGCCAGCCTAGTTCGCGTAGTACCTGCACTTAACCTTTTGGGAAAATACGTCAGTTTACACTGGTAAATACAATTAACTGACTCATTTTAAAAATGTTTGATAAAATTGATTTGAATGCACGTGGCACAAATATCTTTTATAACTTGGGATAATTATTTGAATATATAAACTTGTAAAAGGATTACATGTTCCTTATGCGTTCAGTAGCCCGGTTCGTGCCGGGTTAAAGATCAATAGACACACCACATTTCTTATTTATGCACTGACGGGTGTACGCCTACACCCCGCGCTTAGGTCGTGGCCATTTCGTAAAATGATGCCAAGGATATCCGGGACATGGTCATTAACCCCCCAAAGGCGTTAAGCAAACAAAACATATTTAAATGGGTCATCTCGATAATACTTAACCACCAATCGATTAAGGTCGAATGCCCGACCAAGCGGTATTTTAGATACCGTGCCCCAAGCCCGTATAAGGGAAAATAAGTTAAAAGTATTTACCTTTGCAAGTATAATTCACAATTAGCAAATGCGGGTAGCTTTTACCGGGTCTCCTATTCTGGAACAAAGGTTTATATTAACCTATTAGAATCCTAACGGCCTTTAGTTAAGCTTAAGCTTAGACCGGTTAGTTATTAAAGATAGATACGGTTCAAACGCACGATTAAGCGAAGACCGGAATAGAATGTGATTTAGACCCGACAAGTTTGAAGACTTGTTTAATATGGGTAATCTAAACACATTCTGGATTTTGAGATAAAACCGATAAGGTTTGACCCGTTTCGGCTAATTTATGCAAACTAGTTACATAAACCGAACCGAACGCGCAAGAGGCGTAACGGGTGACCATGAGAGTCATTTACAGGTTTCCTAAGTTAATATGCCTCAAATATGTTGTGACATCAGTAAGATATCTTTTATTATGCCCGAAACGAATTTAAACTCAAACTATGCCCCGTAGGGGTATTTTGGTCATTTACAAGGTTGTAAAAGAGTTTAAGTATTAACCTGAGTTACAGGTCTGATATCATTAATAAAAATACTTAATTTAATAAGTTATAACAGTAGGGTATTGCATATATGTGAAACTTATCAATTATAACCAAACTATGCACCGTAAGGGCATTTTGGTAATTTCACATAAGCCGAAAAACTCAAAACTGAAGTCTGAGTTTAACAACTTTTCCTTACTGTTAAGATATTATAAATTACTTAAAATATCAGTAGGTATAAACCTTTGTATGTTTAAAATAGTTTTAGTACATACTATGCATTAAAAACGCTAAATAAGGCGATTAGAAGCCGTTTCCGGGTTCTATAGAGAAAGCTGATATTTTTATTATTCCAGAAGGTTTAAAATAATGTATTTATCATATAAAATCAGTAGTAAAAGGTTTGGGGTCAAAAAGATATGTAAAACTCATTTTATAGCCCAAAAGGGCAAAACCGACAATTACCGAATTAAGCTTATGACTCTAAGTTATGCTCAGCCTAAAATTAATTAAAAATCTTCAAAAATCCCAAAATAATATATTACATCAGTGGGTAGCAAGTTTGATATCAAAAAGTGGGTTTAAATAGGCTATATGCTAATTATGTCGTTTAATCGCTAAAAAGCTTTCAAATTACGCTAATGAGCATAACTCTCAATCTACACCTCAAACTGATGTCAAATTTTGGGTGCAAGTTTATAAATCAGTAATTAAGGTTTCTACTCTTTTACATCTTTAAAAATCACGTTTTATGGTGAAAAGGGCATAATAGTCAACATATAGGCAATTAACGGAATCATGCATATTAATTGGATAACTAATGAACCAAGGTGTATAATCACAGAGGGTTATACTAGCATGTAACCTGGTCCTAAGGAAGCCCTAAGGCATTTCCAAATCATACTAAAACGGGTCAGAACTGAAGTCAAAGCAAAAGTCAAAGTTTTGCGACTTTCGGTTCCGAACCGGGTCTAAACAGAAAATTGTCGGATCAAACAAGCTTAGACCAATTATTATACTTATTACCAAGTTATATGAGTGATAAAATAGGTTATACGCCTTCTGCATTGTTAATTATGCTTTAATTCGAAGATTAGCATGCTGTTGACTTTTTCTAATCAACTTTGACCCGACAAATGGTCTAGTTAGAGTGGGAATCAGAGGGTGCCCTTTTAGGGGTTTAATACCCACATAATTACCAACTTATAACTACTTTCAATTCGACTAATCACTGGACCATCAATGATTAATCGCTAAGTCAAACGGTAATTACGACGGTTTGAATTTTAAGCTAAAACTAAGCAAAAACTTAACTAAGAAAGGTTAAGCATACTTACTGAAGTCCTATGCACGATTAGGAAGGCTTAGGGTCTGCTCTTAAGCTCCAGGAAGCTCCAGAAATGCAGAAGTGAGGTGTGATCAATGGTTGCAACATGAGGCCTTTATATAGTGTTCAAAACTCACTAGATCATTGACACACAAGCCTAGCAATGGCCTTGGATCATCCACAGATGTCCCTAAGGGCCTAGGGATTATTTAGGGGTCGCCCATGGAGTGAAATATCTGATTAAAGTCGGTTATAGCATGAAAATAGGCTGCTGTCTCAACTTTCTGATACTGGGCATCGAACGCGGCCCGCTTGGGCCTTGTGTTCAGGTTTAAACATTTCCTAGTTGTTGCATCTTGTCCCTTGGCCTTTCGAAAGGTCAACCTAACTTTATTTCTTGCAATTTGAGCCCTCCAAATTTACCTATAAGGGCTTTAAGACTTATACCCACTTTGTTAAGTCCTTGGTCACTTCATGTTTACCCGAAAAGTCATAATTTTCAACGTTGACGCTTTAACCCCTTGTATACGAATTTGATCATAACTTTCTCATACGATAACGAAACTTTATGAAATTTATATCGTGCATTCTAGTGAGCATAATTAACTGTTACAAAGCTTTGGGTTTGTTAAAAGGTCACTCAGAGGTATACTTTAAACATGTTGACACATTTAACCCCTGTAGTTTGTAATCTCTCACTTTCTTTCATATTTAGCTTCGTATGATCCATGATTTATTCGTTTGAAGATATGAGCATCATGTAGAGTTATTGTAAAGTATATTTATCCCTTGTTGACAAATTGAACCCTTATATTCACATACTTTCCAGGTTTATCAACTTTAGTCCTTCTAGAACATTTGTTCACACGTTCAAACCTATGACACGTGTCAATACATTATATGACACGAATTTTCGAGGTGTTACATCCTCACCCCCTTAAAAGAAATCTCGACCTCGAGATTTACTAAAAAAATGAGGGTACTTTTCTTTCATTGTGGACTCCTCCTCCCACGTATACTCGGGACCTCTACGGGCATCCCATTTTACCTTTACAATTGGCACATGCTTCCTTCGAAGCTTCTTAACCTGTCAATCCTCGATCGACACAGGTTTTTCAACAAACTTCAACCTCTCTTCTATGTGCACATATGTATGTGGTATGACTAGTGATTCATCAGCAAAACACTTCTTCAGATTGCAGATGTGGAATACATTGTGAATACTACTGAGCTCTTCAGGTAAGTTTAACTTATAGGCAACTGATCTGACACGTTCGATGACTTCGAACGGTCCTATGTATCTCGGGCTTAACTTGCCTTTCTTACCAAATCGCATCACTCCCTTCCAGGGTGATACTTTAAGCAACACCTTGTCACCTACCTCGAAGTTAAAAGGTTTACGCTTTAAATCTGCGTAGCTTTTCTGCCTATCTCGGGCAGCTTTGAGTCGGCCACGAATATGGACAATCTTGTCCATTGTTTCAAAGACTATTTCCGGTCCTGACAATTGGACATCTCCAACTTCCGCCCAACAAACGGGCGTTCTGCACTTTCTACCGTATAAGGCCTCGAAGGGCGCAGCCTTAATGCTGGTATGGTAGCTATTGTTATAGGAGAATTCGATTAACGGCAGGTGGTTATCCCAACTACCACCTAAGTCAATCACGCATGCTCGAAGCATGTCTTCCAAAGTTTGGATAGTACGCTCACTCTGGCCGTCAGTTTGAGGATGGTAAGCTGTACTGAAATTTAAGCGCGTTCCCAAAGATTGTTGGAAACTTTTCCAAAAATGCGACGTGTATCTAGTATCTCTGTCAGAGATAATAGCCACACGTACGCCATGTAGGGATACAATCTTATCTACGTACAATTGGGCTAACATGTCGGAGCTATAAGTCTCCTTAATGGGTAGGAAATGTGCTAACTTAGTCAGTCTATCAACTATCACCCATATCGTATCATTTCCCTTCCTGGTCTTGGGCAACTTGGTGATGAAATCCATTGTCACAATTTCCCACTTCCATGTGGGAAGTTCAGGTTGTTGTAGCAAACCTGACGACTTCTGATGTTCAGCTTTGACTTGCGCACACGTCAAGCATTTAGCTACATAGGTGGCTATAGACTTCTTCAAGCCTATCCACCAAAAATTTGCCTTCAGATCCTGGTACATCTTATCAGCTCCAGGATGAACGGAGTATTTAGAACTATGGGCTTCCTGGAGGATAACATCCCGAAGTCCTCCATAAATTAGAACCCATATTCGTCCATTTAACCTCAGGATTCCGTCCTTGCCCTGAGATAATTGCTCTTCAGTTACTCCTAGCTTTTCGTTAGGATAGTTAGCTTCTAACATAGCTTCCTTCTGTGCAGCTAACAACCTTTCGTTCAAACCATTCTTTATCTCAATGCTCTTGGCATTGATTCGGATGGGTTTCACCCTTTCCTTTCGACTCAAGGCATCGGCGACTACATTCGCCTTGCCAAGATGGTATCTGATTTCACAATCATAATCATTCAACGTCTCCATCCATCGGCGCTGCCTCATGTTTAAATCCTTTTGGTTAAAGAGGTGCTGGAGGCTCTTGTGATTAGAATAGATTACACACTTGATACCATATAAATAGTGCCTCCATAGCTTCAGTGCAAATACAACGGCACCCAACTCCAAGTCATGGGTGGTGTAATTCTTTTCAAGCACCTTTAACTGACGTGAAGCATAGGCAATAACCTTGCCTTTCTGCATAAGCACACACCCCATGCCAGTGTGTGATGCATCGCAGTAAACTACGAATTCTTCGGTACCTTCAGGCAATGTTAGTACAGGCGCGTTGCTCAGCTTCTGCTTAAGGATATCAAAAGATTCTTGTTGCTTGGGTCCCCAGTCGAACTTAATCTTCTTCCTAGTCAAAGAAGTTAGGGGCGCAGCAATCCTTGAAAAATTTCGATAAAGCGTCTGTAGTATCCTGCCAATCCCAAGAAACTGCGAATTTCTGTGGGCGTCTTCGGCTCTTGCCAGTTCATAACCGCTTCCACCTTAGCGGGATCCACTTGGATACCACGCTCACTAACCACATGTCCAAGGAATTGGACTTCTCGAAGCCAGAATTCACACTTCGAGAATTTGGCATAAAGCTTCTCCTGTTGAAGTAGTGAAAGAATACATCGAAGATGCTTCTCATGATCGGCTTGGTTCTTCGAGTAGATGAGGATGTCGTCAATGAAGACGATGACAAATTTGTCCAAGTATGGTTTGCAGATGCGATTCATGAGATCCATGAATGCGGCAGGTGCATTAGTGAGCCCAAAAGGCATCACTAGGAACTCGTAATGACCATAACGAGTCCTAAATGCAGTCTTGTGTATGTCTTCATCTCTAACCTTCAGTTGGTGATAGCCTGACCTTAAGTCAATCTTAGAGAAGTAACTTGCCCCTTGCAATTGATCGAACAGATCGTCGATCCTGGGCAAAGGATACCTATTCTTTATAGTGACCTTATTAAGCTCACGGTAATCGATGCACAGACGCATCGATCCATCCTTCTTTTTGACAAACAGGACTGGCGCTCCCCATGGAGACGAACTAGGTCTAATGAAACCTTTAGCTAGCAATTCATCTAGTTATGTCCTCAATTCCTTCATCTCTGTTGGTTCCAATCTATAAGGTGCTCTAGCAACAGGTACTGCTCCAGGGATGATGTCAATTCTGAATTCCACTTGCCTATCTGGTGGTAAGCCAGGTAGTTCTTCAGGAAACACTTCAGGGTATTCAGAAATGACGGGGATATCCTCAATCTTGGGTTTCAGCTCATCTATAGTCACTTGTGCCATGTAGATAACACAACCCTTCTTCAAACACTTAGAGGCCTTGAGCATAGTCACTTGCTCAAGCAGTCCATACCGGGTATCTCCCTGAATGGTAAGTGATTCACCAGACGGAGTCTTGATCACCACTTGCTTCTTATTGAAGACAATCTAGGCCTGGTTATGAGATAACCAGTCCATACCTAATACGATGTCGAAACCGGCCAACTTCAAAGGAAGTAGGGACAAAGGAAAAGAGTGGTTCTTAATGGATATGGAACTTCCATCTAATATGGTTGAGGCGGTTTCTAAGGTGCCATCTGCTAATTCCACCTCATACTTCACACTTAGGGTTTTAACAGGTAAGTTCAGCAATTTACAAAACTTATTATCTACAAATGATTTATCAGCTCCTGAATCAAAAAGTACTCTTGCAAGGACATCATTTATGAGGAAGGTACCTGTAATCACATTGTCGTCCTGGACGGCTTCCTTTGCATCCATCCTGAAGACCCTAGCATTGGTCTTCTTTCCTTCATCAGCTTTCTTTGCGAGTTTTGGGCAGTTGGACTTGATATGCCCTTTTTCGTTGCAACTGTAGCACGTTGCGTCCTTCAACTTTTTGCAATCCAAGGTCTTGTGTTCCTTGGACTTGCATATACCACAAGCAAAAGTTCTTGACTGAGTCTGTGAGTTTGATTCATACCTGTACTTCCCGAAGTGCTGTTTCTTGCAGACTTTGCACTTGGGCTTATCACCAGATTGATGCCCATCCTTCTTAGACTCAGACCCTTTCTTGTGGTCATTGCTCCATCGGTGCTTCTTGTTTGACCTTCGTGAATTGTCATCTTCACGTTTCCTTTTCTCGGCATCTGTGTTCCTCAGCGATCTCTGTCTGACCGCGTCCAGTGTGAGGGACAAAGATATATCAGTTACAGATCTGAAAGTAGTTGGCCGAGAGGCCTTCACGCTTGCCTTTATTTCTGGGGCTAAACCCCCAATGAAACGAGCTATTCTTTTGGGTTCCGGGGTCACCAGATACGGAACCAATCTGGACATTGTGTTGAAGCTCGTAAGGTAAGCTTGGCAGTCAAGGTTCTTCTTAACCAACGATAGGAAATCAGACTCAATCTTTTCAACCTCATGCTGAGGGCAGTAGTTTTCCCTGATGAGGGTAACAAATTGCTCCCATGTCATGTTGTACAATGGGATCTTCCCAGTAGCTTGAATCAACGATCTCCACCAGGCCAAGGCCTCGCCTTTAAACGATTGCGACACAAACTTTACCACATCTTTCTCAGCGCATCCGCTGATATCAACAACTTTGTCCATTTCATCCAACCACGTCATGCAGTCCATAGCCCCTTTCTCCCCAGTGAAATCCCTGGGCTTGCATGAAACAAAGTATTTGTAGGAGCAACCCTTATCACGGGGTCCTTGATTCAGCATGATTCTTTGAGATGGAACACTTTGCTGATTTGTGGACTGATGATCGTCATCAACTTTCTTGGGTTCTTCCTTCTTGGAGGGAGGCTTGCTGTGAGCCTCAGAATGAGTCTTGGGCTTTGAGTGCGGTGTAGATAGGGTCCTACTTCGAGTCCTACTATATTCATCATACTGCCGCTCTATGGCCTTTGTAACAGCGTTATCTATTAACGCTTGTAGTTCAGCACCCGTTATATTAATTCGGGCATTATCATTATTCTCCCTTGGGTGACTATTAATTTCATCCGAGTCAGCCATTGCAGTTTGAACTGTTACATAAAAGATTGACAATAATTTATTTGGGAGTTTATTATGGAATTGCCCCTTAGGGTAATTCATTAACCATCGTAAACATAGACCATATTTGGTTAATTTGTTACTCACATTTATTTAGGATTTCTATTATAATTTATCCTAATTATAAACAATAACAGCATTATTAGCACACAAGGCCTCGTCACATGGACATTTTAAATTATAAGCCATGATTTCAGAGAATCAAGGCATGAAGGTTTGAACATAGTTCTTTACCTTTTTCAGACAGGGTCGCAGACTACTACTGTCTTTTGTCTCATATGAAAATGAGCAGGGCCCGTAGGCACTATATTACCAATGGATGGTTAACATATGATCATCTTAATTGATGATTTAAACCCATGATTTATATATCATTAGTTTAAGTTAGGAAATCTTTTGAATGTGATTTTAACGAATCACTTCTGCCAGGAGCGTTAACGTGTTTTCAGATGCTAACATGAATTTGAATCTTTTAAACAGGCCTTACCATCTTGGCCAGGTCTTATAATGACACGGAGGCTAGGTTATACCGTTAAGATTCTTAATTAATATTTAAATAGGCAGATATATTTTTAAAAGGAATGATTTTGATTCATTTATTTCACATATAATTTATTTATGCATATAATGGCAAAAAAAATGAAATTTATAAACTTAACATTCCGTTAATTATTAAAAAAGATTACACATCGCCCTAAACGGGACTTTTTAAACAGAACAACTTACCCACGCAGGGGTCAAACTGAAATACTAGTCCACGCAGGGACTTAAACAAACAACATACCCTCGTAGGGATTAACAGAAAGATAGGCCCACGCAGGGGCTCAAAAGACAACCATACCCACGCAGGGGCTCAAAACAGCAAGACAGACCCACGCAGGGGCTCAACTGGAACAAGGAAAATACAATCAATAATTGAAGGATTCAATGGTCCTTCTTGCTCTTCCCTTTTATTAAACTTGTCAATCCCTGGAAGAAACTTTGTCGCTCCCTGCGATCTCTGTGAAAATCTCGCTCGACTTGGTCCAATCTTTGAAGAATTTCTTCCCGTCCGGGTGGGGAAAACCGTGGCGGCTGCGATTGTTGCCGTATTATAGGTCTAGCAGGTATTTGGTACCCATGAGTTGGGTACCCTACTCCTCAAGGAGCTCCATACGGTCCTTCAGGATGAATGGCGTTATAGTTAGCCGCTACCAAGTATGGGTCGGCTTCAGCGTAATTATAGTTGGTGTGAGCCGGCTGCTCAAACGGGTTGTACGCCATTGAACCAGTGTATGCAGGAATCGGATTATCAAAACCCATCGGTGGTGGCTGCGGTGCAACTGGGTTTGAAGGCCCACCCATTTGTGGGTCTTCCTGAAGTGGCGGGTAATGACTGCCACTGGAGTGTCGAGGGGTGCTAAAATGGAAATCCCCTGCTCGCGTAGACATACGTTCGCCGGTTCTCCTACGCCTTGGCGGTTCTGGAGGTGCTTGATGAACTGGCAGCGGTGGAGGCGGTGGCGTGACAGCCACGAAACGTGAATCCCCAGAGGGATCCTACTGCTGCTGCTGCTGGTGAGGTGACGAGGCGACGAATGATGCGAGGGTGTAAAATACCACTCGAACTGGTTAAACCGTGCCTGGTAACTTTCTGGACCACAGTAGGGTGATCCATGAAAAGACGAACCATCAGAGACCTCGATGGGATGGTTGGGGGTCCCGGTTGCAGGCTCGACGGGATCTGTGTCCTCGTCCATGTCCTCTGCATGATCGCCGGAGAAATGATCCTCTGGCCCCAATGGGTTAAAATCCACTGGTTCTTGTATGTAGTTTGCCGGGTTAAACCGGCCCTGAAAGACGGGAGTGGGGTCTCCAAAGGAATGGTGCGATAGGGATCGCTGTAGAGGTATATAAGAAGGTTGTGGGTTATTGGGCTCGTTTTCCGACTGCGGCCCATACGAGTTATGATAGGGAGGCGTTGAACTGTGCGAAATAGACCGTCTAGCGGGCTCCGCATGTGTCCTCCAGTTTCCTTGTGGTTCTGCGCTCGCAGTATTAGAAGGAGTTCGCCGGTGCGAAGGCCCGGCTTCGTGATCATTGGGGGCGGTGATTGGCCCCTTGCCTCGTCCTCTTCGTCTGAAAAATCTTGGCGGCATATTTAGACCTGTCAATATAACATAAGATAACAACAAAATATAAAGGACAAGGTTAAGATAAAAACAAAAACATTTTGGATTATTCCTATGTTCTTTGTCTAGACTCGAAAATTAGGAATGTGCAATTGTGTCATTGAGATTAAACACAAAAGGCTAGTGTTTAATTCACTCAATGTTGGCTCTGATACCAACCTGTCACACCCCGACTTTTCACGTATTACCGGTGGGCCCGGTGGGGAGTATTGTGACGTGGTTAGTAACATAATAGTCAAACAACACAATATTTAAATGCACAGCGGAAGCAATGAAAGATATATTTCAACCGAATATAATTGTAATATCAAGTATCACAACAGTTGAAATTTATCCAAAGACGGATCAAAAATAATTAGGAAACAGTAGTTCAACAGACGTTAGGCATCTTAAGCTTGCGAGACTCTTTATTGATGCTAGGAGTAGCCAGCCTAGTTCGCGTAGTACCTGCACTTAACCTTTTGGGAAAATACGTCAGTTTACACTGGTAAATACAATTAACTGACTCATTTTAAAAAGGTTTGATAAAATTGATTTGAATGCACGTGGCACAAATATCTTTTATAACTTGGGATAATTATTTGAATATATAAACTTGTAAAAGGATTACATGTTCCTTATGCGTTCAGTAGCCCGGTTCGTGCCGGGTTAAAGATCAATAGACACACCACATTTCTTATTTATGCACTGACGGGTGTACGCCTACACCCCGCGCTTAGGTCGTGGCCATTTCGTAAAATGATGCCAAGGATATCCGGGACATGGTCATTAACCCCCCAAAGGCGTTAAGCAAACAAAACATATTTAAACGGGTCATCTCGATAATACTTAACCACCAATCAATTAAGGTCGAATGCCCGACCAAGCGGTATTTTAGATACCGTACCCCAAGCCCGTATAAGGGAAAATAAGTTAAAAGTATTTACCTTTGCAAGTATAATTCACAATTAGCAAATGCGGGTAGCTTTTACCGGGTCTCCTATTCTGGAACAAAGGTTTATAATAACCTATTAGAATCCTAACGGCCTTTAGTTAAGCTTAAGCTTAGACCGGTTAGTTTTTAAAGATAGATACGGTTCAAACGCACGATTAAGCAAAGACCGGAATAGAATGTGATTTAGACCCGACAAGTTTGAAGACTTGTTTAATATGGGTAATCTAAACACATTCTGGATTTTGAGATAAAACCGATAAGGTTTGACCCGTTTCGGCTAATTTATGCAAACTAGTTACATAAACCGAACCGAACGCGCAAGAGGCGTAACGGGTGACCATGAGAGTCATTTACAGGTTTCCTAAGTTAATATGCCTCAAATATGTTGTGACATCAGTAAGATATCTTTTATTATGCCCGAAACGAATTTAAACTCAAACTATGCCCCGTAGGGGTATTTTGGTCATTTACAAGGTTGTAAAAGAGTTTAAGTATTAACCTGAGTTACAGGTCTGATATCATTAATAAAAATACTTAATTTAATAAGTTATAACAGTAGGGTATTGCATATATGTGAAACTTATCAATTATAACCAAACTATGCACCGTAAGGGCATTTTGGTAATTTCACATAAGCCGAAAAACTCAAAACTGAAGTCTGAGTTAAACAACTTTTGCTTACTGTTAAGATATTATAAATTACTTAAAATATCAGTAGGTATCAACCTTTGTATGTTTAAAATAGTTTTAGTACATACTATGCATTAAAAACGCTAAATAAGGCGATTAGAAGCCGTTTCCGGGTTCTATATAGAAAGATGATATTTTTATTATTCCAGAAGGTTTAAAATAATGTATTTATCATATAAAATCAGTAGTAAAAGGTTTGGGGTCAAAAAGATATGTAAAACTCATTTTATAGCCCAAAAGGGCAAAACCGACAATTACCGAATTAAGCTTATGACTCTAAGTTATGCTCAGCCTAAAATTAATTAAAAATCTTCAAAAATCCCAAAATAATATATTACATCAGTGGGTAGCAAGTTTGATATCAAAAAGTGGGTTTAAATAGGCTATATGCTAATTATGTCGTTTAATCGCTAAAAAGCTTTCAAATTACGCTAATGAGCATAACTCTCAATCTACACCTCAAACTGATGTCAAATTTTGGGTGCAAGTTTATAAATCAGTAATTAAGGTTTCTACTCTTTTACATCTTTAAAAATCACGTTTTATGGTGAAAAGGGCATAATAGTCAACATATAGGCAATTAATGGAATCATGCATATTAATTGGATAACTAATGAACCAAGGTGTATAATCACAGAGGGTTATACTAGCATGTAACCTGGTCCTAAGGAAGCCCTAAGGCATTTCCAAATCATACTAAAACGGGTCAGAACTGAAGTCAAAGCAAAAGTCAAAGTTTTGCGACTTTCGGTTCCGAACCGGGTCTAAACAGAAAATTGTCGGATCAAACAAGCTTAGACCAGTTATTATACTTATTACCAAGTTATATGAGTGATAAAATAGGTTATACGCCTTCTGCATTGTTAATTATGCTTTAATTCGAAGATTAGCATTCTGTTGACTTTTTCTAATCAACTTTGACCCGACAAATGGTCTAGTTAGAGTGGGAATCAGAGGGTGCCCTTTTAGGGGTTTAATACCCACATAATTACCAACTTATAACTACTTTCAATTCGACTAATCACTGGACCATCAATGATTAATTGCTAAGTCAAACGGTAATTACGACGGTTTGACTTTTAAGCTAAAACTAAGCAAAAACTTAACTAAGAAAGGTTAAGCATACTTACTGAAGTCCTATGCACGATTAGGAAGGCTTAGGGTCTGCTCTTAAGCTCCAGGAAGCTCCAGAAATGCAGAAGTGAGGTGTAATCAATGGTTGCAACATGAGGCCTTTATATAGTGTTCAAAACTCACTAGATCATTGACACACAAGCCTAGCAATGGCCATGGATCATCCACAGATGTCCCTAAGGGCCTAGGGGTTATTTAGGGGTCGCCCATGGAGTGAAATATCTGATTAAAGTCGGTTATAGCGTGAAAATAGGCTGCTGTCTCAACTTTCTGATACTGGGCATCGAACGCGGCCCGCGTAAGGTATTGTTAGGGCTTACGCAGCCTGCTTGGGCCTTGTGTTCAGGTTTAAACATTTCCTAGTTGTTGCATCTTGTCCCTTGGCCTTTCGAAAGGTTAACCTAACTTTATTTCTTGCAATTTGAGCCCTCCAAATTTACCTATAAGGGCTTTAAGACTTATACCCACTTTGTTAAGTCCTTGGTCACTTCATGTTTACCCGAAAAGTCATAATTTTCAATGTTGACGCTTTAACCCCTTGTATACGAATTTGATCATAACTTTCTCATACGTTAAACGAAACTTTATGAAATTTATATCGTGTATTCTAGTGAGCATAATTAACCGTTATAAAGCTTCGAGTTTGTTAAAAGGTCACTCAGAGGTATACTTTAAACATGTTGACACATTTAACCCCTGTAGTTTGTAATCTCTCACTTTCTTTCATATTTAGCTTCGTATGATCCATGATTTATTCGTTTGAAGATATGAGCATCATGTAGGGTTATTGTAAAGTATATTTATCCCTGGTTGACAAACTGAACCCTTATATTCACCTACTTTCCAGGTTTGTCAACTTTAGTCCTTCTAGAACATTCGTTCACACGTTCAAACCTATGACACGTGTCAATACATTATATGACGCGAATTTTCGAGGTGTTACATTCGTATTGGAAAATTGCTTTAGCGACTTGCTGGTTCACTAGCGCTTTCGAGCTCAGCTCGTGTTGTAGATAAAGGTTCTGGTTGGGCTTAACCAACATTCCTTCGTTGTGGTTTCGTGAGCTTCACATGTATAAATCATATTGACAAAATTAAACACTTATTTTGGAGTGAATTTTGTCGTCTTTTAGTGAAAACAAAGCTCATTCGTCATGCACTACGAGTATATGGGTAAGGTAATTCCTAATGATGCTTATGCAAATCCTTCCACCATAATCATCTCATTATTGTAAGGAGGTACATTGAGTCACAACCAAGTTCTGCTAAGGACATATCGGCTTTTATATATACCACGTCAACTTGTTACAATTGGTTTTGTGAAGAAAACCTCCTCAGAGTCACCTCACTCCGGTTGATGCAAGTCGTATACTATCATACAAAATACGATGAGGTCTTCCATTCACCTTGTTCCTTGTTTATTCCTCAAGTCTCCGACTCTTCCATAGTCTTTAGTTTTACAAAAACGGGTATACTTCCCGAAAGATGGGGGTTGTGCATTGCTACCACGTGTGTGGGGTGATAGTGAAAACGCAGAAATAAGGCCGTGAGGGTACGTGACTCCTTCCTCGAGACCGAATTGTGCCTTGTAGCAACCGTAGTGCGGTTTCCAAGGTGCGAATGCACTACCCAGACGATGGGGGTGCACTAAGGGATAGAGAGTGTGGAGGTACTGATAGGGGTGTTGGTGGTAGTGATATAGTTAGTGGGTGATAGAGTGCATGTGGGGTGGAGGACGAGAAGAATCCTCTTGCATGTGTCATCCATGTGCCAAAATGGAATGGGAATATGTTGAGAAGGGGAGAATCGAGTGGTCGCTTCCGTCCTTATAACATGTGTTCTATACTTCATTAACCTCGATTGTCCGACGTAGGGAGGACCCCTATGCCATACTGGACTGTGTGATGCATACATTGATTTTTCTTGGGCTCTATGAGTCCCAATATGGTTAGTATGGTCTTCATGAATGCCGAATAGAGTGCGGTAAATGGGTTACACTATAGTTCGCGCCATCTTACCCCCTTGGGGCAAACGGATGTCAAATGTTGGGGTCTATCGTAGCAACTACAATGGATAAGTTGGGGTGTTGTAGGCTCCGTACGAATTTAAACATAAGAATCCTAACGAGTTGAGGAAAATCTTTTCCAAGTGTTAACCATCTTCACTTGCTTATATATCGGGTCCCGGACGACTCGTACTATAGGTAGAGGTGTTAGGCACGAAGTAGGCAAAGACAGACTTCCTACTTTTTAGAGTGTTATAGTAACTATCCCGGTTAGTGTTCTATTAGATGGAGGTTTGAACAACTTAGAAATTTCGAATGGGTGGTGATCATTAGCTTGACCCGCAGAGTCCACCAGGATCCTCATGCACTACAAGTTGTTATTACGTGGGCCCCTATAATAATAAATTGTCTTGCATGGTCACCCTAATTTTCTCTCGTTCAAAGCAGATGATCAGACAGAGAAGGGACACTACTGCCTTCATACCTTCAACATAGAAATGACCTTTATGGTGGTCCACACGCTAACATCCGTTGTCGTTACGCGCGAATTGGCACAATGCTTAGACAGAATAGGAATAAAGGGAGTTCCTAACAATAGTAGTTGGAAGGGCACCTTCAAGATGAGTACCTCACCTTCCTTGTCTGGACAAGAGTGTCATCAATCATGTTTCGTAAGCGAGTCAAGAATAATAATAGGATTCGAATTCGAATGTATCTCATTCCCGTCAATAATTATTCCGTACACATATATCCATATATATTAATGAATAATAATGTTACTTAGTATATACAGGCAAATAAATGCAACATGTTACATATAACTCTCGTTTGTTCTTTCGTGGGTCATTTCGTCTTTGGCAAGTCTATCTCACATAGACTATACCTCAATTGGCACATTAGTCAGGGTATTCTCCCTCCCTACTAATGTCCTTTCTTTGTCTTTCCTTTGAAAAATGTTTGATTCATGGATCTTGACGCTTTCGTAAATGCAATGAAAAATATTTTGTTGGTTGTAAAAATATTTTCGTGAGAGAATCCTAGTGATTGTAGTCTAGACTTGAGAATGAATCCTAGTTCACTACAATCGAAGCTCTGATACCAACCTGTCACACCCTGACTTTTGCGGAAGCGTATGTGTGTGACTTGATCAGTTTCATTGCATTCGATCATAACAAACAACTACATGTATAAAATTAAGAGATGTTCATCCATACATAGTTTTAAACATTACAAACACAAATTGTCTAAATTCCCTACCAACACGAGTATTAAGTTAAGATTACAACCCAACATAAGTTTCAAAGTTCCATAAAAGGACTTGTTTTAACAAAAGATAATCTTCACGAGGACTTGTTACAACCCA
Organism: Helianthus tuberosus; assembly: GCA_030545235.1. Taxonomy (NCBI): domain Eukaryota; kingdom Viridiplantae; phylum Streptophyta; class Magnoliopsida; order Asterales; family Asteraceae; genus Helianthus; species Helianthus tuberosus. Next base: position 77,036,341 of record CM060380.1, read on the forward strand.
ACATAAGTTTCGAAGATGGGATATACAAACCAAACCCTCCAAAAATATGGATGACATCTAGACTTGAAAACCCAAAAACTTGTAGATAATGATGCACCAAGATCCCTTCATCTTTCTGAAATACATGTAAGTTGAAAAATCAACAAAAGTTGAGCGAGTTCATGCGTTTTATGTGTATGCGCATCAGGTAAGTCTCAAAGCATTTGAAAGTTTAGTTGTAAGTAGGTATGAAAAACGTCTATGAACATGTTGATCATTAATGTTTTGCAAGGACATTAATATATGTGACGACATAGGAAGTACTCAACCCGAGTAGACGATTTTTAGTGTCGAATCACCTCGACCGGGACACAACAGCACTCTAAGTGGTCACCCATGGACCGTGAGTAGGGCTCGCCCGTACCCATTAGATCTAACCTTTGTTCTGTGATCCTTAAAAGGATTAATGGTACTTCAGTTTCAGCCTATGCTAACATGATCTAATAGTTCATTCCTTAGCTAAATCATACCCAAGTTGACATGTATTTCACCCCCAAAAGTTATAAAACCGAAAACAGTTAAGAGAAAAGGGGGACACGAACTCACAAATTTGTTTCCGTAACCTCGTGTACCCAAAATAGATATCCTCAAGCCGTACTACTACCTACACACGTGGTAAGTTTTATTATACGCTTAGGTCGTGTAACGACTCTTAGTCTTAGTTATTTATTAAGACTTATTTTGGAATTTTGGTATACTTTGAGTTACACGCTTGGTGTATGTTGTATACGAAGTTATATAATTCCAATTATATATATTAGCTAAAATAAGGATATTTTAACTTAAATTATTTCCATACGATTATTTGGCATATTGTTAAAAATAATATATTTTTAACTTGTTTTGTCACATGGTTCTCACATATATGTTTTCAAGTATAGGTATACTTGTATTTGCGTATTTTACCAAGTGTTGGTGGTGTATGACGGTATGTATTTATACGTATAGGAATACGTATTTTCTTGTATTTATTTAAGTATTCTTTACCTAATTTATGTAAATTTTTCCGGAATATTGTTTTGTACAATTAAAAATCACCAACTTTATATTCGTAAAATACATATATTTTAAGAGAATTTTATAGAAAACTATCTATAAATTTTATTTGGTAAAAGTATGTACACTTCCACATATATCTTAAAAATAATATATATTTAAGATAAAAGTTAGAAAAATATATATTTTTAGTTTTCACCAAAATAATATATTTTGAGTTATTCTTGAAAATATATATTTTCCTCTACTTTAAAAATAATATATTTCCAATTTGACAAAATATGATATATTTTATAATAGTTGTAAAAATTCATACTTTGTCGTTTCTTAGGTTTCAAAAATACCGTTTACCAAATTTGTCAAGATACGATTTTATTTCCGGAATATATATATATATATATATATATCGTCCAAAGTGTCCATTGTTCGAATCGTCCAATATTTGTGTGTAAATTATATATTTATTTTCTTGTGATTTTTGTAATATTTCAAATTACAATTTTTAGTATTTTTGGTGTGGAACATTATTTTTAAAGTTCCTAATTTTAGTATAACCAATACAAGTAATATGCACGTAGCCATAATTTTTATGACTTCTAAATATATAATTTCCTAAATATATACTTAGTCATTTTTAATATTGAAAATCAACTTACAATACTTGTAATTTTTATAACAAAGATTAAGGCAAATTTTATATTTAAACCATGATCAAAAATTACTTGCAAACACTTGTTTACAAATATTTTTCTAAGTGTGGAATTTTTACAAAATTTTGCCATAGTTTCCCTTGAAAATGGTGGTTTCCATGCTTATTAGCATATCATTTTATTTTCCAAAATTCATCAATAATCATCAGCAATTATCCTACAACTTACCATGAGCCATAAACATACTTCTACAAGAAGGTATGAACTTGAAGTTTTGTAAAATCTTGTAGTATTTTAACATGATGTTTAACATGATATACTAACACTAGAAACATGATTTTTATTTCATAAAACTCATTTTTACAATATTTCAATCTTTACAACTTGTAACATATTTTTACAAAAAATCATCTTCTTGAATCTTTCATGTTTTCCATACATCAAGTGTTCCATTTTAACACATAAAACATGTCTAGCTTCTTTTATAACCAAATCATGTTAAATCTTGATGTAACTTTATTTTCTTGAAACTTTTATCTTTGAAATCTTATATTTTTAAGACTTACAACTTGTAGGAATCACCATCCTACACAAAATCAAGTTTATTTTCAAGTTCACACTAAACATAAAGGATGATCAACATAGATCTTACAAGATTCATCCTCATACTTGCTAGATCATGTTTTAAATTATAATCTAGCAAGCTTTTATGTGGCGATCTACACCATACATTCAAGAAATCAACAAACAAGTTCATCACATAAACTAAACAACTTAGATCTTCATGTTTTTAAGCTTTATTCTTATGTTCATGTTCTTGTTCTTGTTTTGGTGTGATTCTTTATATCTTTAGTTACTACAATCTTTAACCACTAAAATCAAGTGTAAAAACAAGATCAAGAGGGCTTACTACTAGCACTAAGGCTAGGGATAAACAAGATGAAAGATGAAGAAGAAATGTGGTGGTTAATAGCTCCTCAAGGTGGTCCTTCAAGTTCCCTTGCTTGCAACCTTCCTAAATATGCTTGATTCTCCTTAGAATATGCTTGGATTATGTTGAAATGGATTGAAAATGGATGTATATGTGTGGAGGATGGTGGCCGTAGGTATGAGGGAAGGAGGAGGAGGTTTTGGAGTTTGAATTTTTAGAAGATAATGTTATGAGAAACCTGAAGGTTTATGTCCATTTATCCTCCAACAATTGATTATACAATGGATCAAATGCTTAATATCTGTACAACATACACAAATAAAATATTCAAGAAATGTGGGGTGGTGGGGCCCCTTGTAATCGTCCATGGGGGGGGGGGGGGGGGGTAACTAGTTGCATTTCAATGTTAAGTTACATGTTTAGTTAGGATTTAAGTGTCTTAGTTAGCGGATTAGTGTGTTTAGGTGTTTTGAGATGTAATATGGTATTTAGTGTTAATAACTAGTCTTGTAACATTAAAGCAATGCTTCTAGTTCAATTTTGGTGTTTCGGGTAGTGTCCGGTTGTTCGTCTGGTTACCGGTTCGTTAAGGTGCTAAATTGCGCAGTTTAGTGTGTTATGAGATACCTTTTATGACAGTTTTCATTCCCGAAACTTTACAAGTTATTCTGGACATCTAAACCTTGTTTCTGCATAATATTTTGGTGTTAAATTGCTGAATTTTGCAGAATTCTGCATTTATGGTGTGTTTCGGGCACTTTTTGGTGTTTATTCGTCACTCGGAAGGCAGTTTTATAACCCTTACTTTCCTACATAGAATTCTAGTGTAAACTGTGGTTCTGATCCTCAATATGTGTCCTAACATGATGTCTGTCTGAGTACTGAACTCCCGTCAGTACTACTAGTTTGTCTGATAAGTGTGCTAGCTTTGTTCTGTGCACTAATTGAACTATTTCGGGTGGCATTTAACAATCATTAGTAACATGCAACATGTAATGTATTTGTGAGTTATTTGAAGGTAAATCATGAAATCATTCATATCATAAATTCATCATGCACAACCGTATATTACAAATTACTGTTCACATCATACGGAATTACATGGAAAAGTGTCAGTTGTCACAGTTTTGCCCTAATCCTTTAAAAATAGCCATTTTACTCCAATAGTCTACTATGTTTTTTTTTTTTCTATTTTGCTCCCTGGCATTAACTCCATCTAAAACATTTGTAGCTGGAAGGGTATTTAGGTAACTTCAAGTATAAAACTAAGGGTATTTTAGTAAAATTACAAATAAAGATTATATTATATATAATAATATATGTAATAGAACCCTGCAATGTTTCTTCTCTCTTTACCCTCTCTCTTCTCTCTCTACACACTCTCTCTGCATTCTCCCTCTTTTCCACCACCACCAACCGTCACCACCTCACCACCACCGTGCACCACCAACCGTGACCACATCACCACCACCGTGCACAGCCCCGCCCAACCCACCTGCCCCCACCTGTTTTGCTCAGATCCAAACTGCGGTTCAAGCACCACCAACCTACCTTGCTCAGATCTAAACAAAATAAAATACAAATTTTCTATAATGATAATCAATTAATTGCTACATTCCACATTCCACAACGCAATTAAAAGCTAAAAATCAAACAACAACAACAAACAACTGGAAAAATCGCGTATGAAAACGAAATCGATACCTTCTTGCATGTGAGCGGAGAGGCTAAGAAATAGACGCAATCGGTGAATCGCTTCTATAATTCTTCTTCGTCCATTGTAATGTTTTTAATACACAAGAAGACGATTAGACGAACGAATCAGTGAAATTTATGAGAAATTTAGTTCGAATGAATGTGAATGATAAGATTCATCGGCAAGGAGATTAGGCTATGAGTATAGATGATTGAGGAAGAATTGGATAAATTTATGTTAGGGTTAGGGATTGGATGTTTATGATGTAAGAAATTGGGGGTTTCAGATTTTGAGTTTATGGCAGCACTGTCTGTGTGAGCTCGTGAGAAAGGGGATTTTCTTGACACTAACTTTTCATGACATCATTTTCATGGAATTAATGCCGGTTGGTTAGTGCTGGGGCGATGCAAGGTGGTGGTGGTTGGATGGGGGCGGTGCAAGGTGGTCGTAGTAGGTGGCTATGGTGGCGTTTGTAGGAGGTGGCTGCGGTTGCAGGGGAGAGGGGAAGGGTGGTGGTGATGGTCTGCACTATGCAAGTTGTGGTAGAGAGAAGAGGCAGAGAGACGTGTTAATGTGTGTGTAAATACTTATGTTTTTTTTTTTCATTTTCATTAAAAGAATGGATTTTTTAGAGTAGAATAAAAATTAAGAGTAAATTACTTTTTGAGTCCCTGTGTTTTAGTGGTTCTAACCACTTGAGTTCAAAATAAAAAAGTTTAACGCCTTGAGTCCCTAGCCATTTATTTTATAATGTTTTGAGTCCAATTTTGTTCATTTTATAACTGTTTGAGTCCAATTTTGTTAAAAAAAATTGGACTCAAAAGGTTAAAATTTAGACTCAAAATGACTCAAATCTTATAAAAAAAAAGTGTCTACGGACTCAGGGCGTTAAACATTTTGATTTTGGACTCAAATAGTTAAAACCACTAAAACACAAGGATTCAAAAAGTAATTTACTCAAAAATTAAATATTGATATATAAATTTACTTAAATACCCTTACTTTAACTAAAAATTTTAACTTAGTTAGAGCCGTGGAGTAAACTTGCAATAAAACCGAAATATCAGGGAGTAAAATGACTATTTTTAAAGAATTAGGCAAAAACCGTTAAAACGCCTAAAGACAGGGAGTAAAACGAAAGTTCGCTCTAAATTATATAAAATTAAAAAAGTCTACAGTTGATTCCCGATGATCGAACAACCCCCTCACAAAACTCAACGTTGAGGAATCAAAACCCCTTTGGTTGTTGAAAGACTGCAGCAGAAGCCGACGACGACGAATCAGCGGTGAATGATCGATGGCTCTTTCACGTCTCCGTCATCTTCCCGTCATTTCACGAGCTCCGTCACTACTTAGGGCTCGCCTCCTTTCTACCTCCTCCAGATCCATTTCACGGTGATAATCCTATATTATATTATATTTTTTCAATTATTCGATCCGTTACTTTTGTTAATTTATGAATTTCAATCTGTTTTGTTACTTGATTATATCGATTAAGTTGTTGATCATGCGAGTTAGGATCCGAATGAGATTGAACTAGCATCCGCTTTAAATTTATAAATAATTTGTGAATTCGAATCTGTTTTGTTAGTTTTTGTTAGCGATTAGGTTGTTAATAATGAGAGTTAGGATTCGAAATGAGAGTTAGGATTCGAATGACGTTGAACTAGCATCCGCTTTAAATTTGTGAATAATTTATGAATCCGAATCTGTTTTGTTAGTTGATTTTAGTGATTGTTTATGATGTTGATAATGTGCGTTAGGGTTAAATGAGGCTGAATTAGCATCCGTGTTGTATGTTTAGTGAGAATCTAAAGTGAAGAGTTAATAGTAGACTAGTGGAATTGGATTTGTTCAATGTGTTTTATGCATCTATATGCTTGTGGAAGTTCTGTTTATCAGTTTTATTATTCGATCCTTTAGGTTTGATTTGCGCACACGTGCTAGTTTTTTCTGGAGTTTTTATCGGTAATTTATGAGTTCGTATCTGTTTTGTTAGTTGTTTTTAGCGATTAAGTTGTTGATAATGTGAGTTAGGATTCGAATGATGCTGAACTAGCATCCGTGTTGTATGTTTAGTAAAAATCTTGTTATCTAGGGTAGGGTTGTTGTATAGGCGAACTTGTTCAAATTCATTTTAGACTGATGAAGTAAAGAATAATAGCAGACCAGTGGAATTTGATTTGAACATAGTGTCTGAATTTGCTCAATGTGTTTTATACTTCTATACTTCCGTATGCTTGTACGAATTTTGTTAATTAGTTTCATAAAGGAGTTATTTCTGTCGCGTCTGCTCTGTTGTTTGGTATTGCTGCTTGTGTAATTTCTAAAGTGTTACTTTGTGTAGTGTTTCATGTAGTCTTTCTATCTTAGGTTATGGACTTGATATTACATAAGTTGAATATAAAATAAAATTACATGAATAAATCATTGATATTGTTGATGCCTGATGGTATTACTCATATGTGGGCAATGAACCTTTGGTTATGTTACTTATAGATGCATTTTTGTGCAGCAATTCCAAATTGCAGAGTTCTATTGTTGAAGATGGTGGCACTTTGTTTAGGTATAGCCTTGCTCTCATTACCTCTTTCAACATACTATTATTGTACTGTGCCAGTCATCCATTGTATCTTTATAGTTTTCTGACAATGAGGTTTTCAGGCACACACTTTTTTCTCCATACAGTGGTATCCGAAATCAATCTAAACTAAAGGTTAGTAACTAAAATTGAAAATTTATTTTTCCTTTGACACATATCAATCTCTTGACGATGGTTATTTGCTTACAGTTGCCGAGTGATATTAGGTGTTACTCATCTGCAGGTATGAATCTTTTTAGTTCAGATTCACCTTTAATTATTGTCTTTTTATCTATAAAATATTGGTGTGTATGTATTGAACTTTTCGTGCTGCAAATTGTGGTTATTCATTTATTTTTTAGAATAAAATGCCATTTCCGTCCCTGAGGTTTGGCCAGTTTTGCGACTTTCGTTCAAAGGTTTGTTTTTCCGCATCTGAATCCAAAAGGTTTAAAATTTTGCCATTTTCATTCGGATCGTAAACTCCATCCATTTTTCTTCGTTAAGTCAGGGGTATTTCAATCTTTTTTGTTTGCTTAAAGGGCAATTCGGTATATTTTAGGGGTATTCAATCTTTTTACATAAAGTGAAAAGACCGAATTGCCCTTTAAGTTAACAGAAATACCCCTGGCTTAATGGAGAAAAATGAATGGAGTTAACAAGACGGATGAAAATGGCAAGATTTTAAACCTTTTGGATCCAGATGCGGAAAAACAAACCTTTGGACAAAAATCGCAAAAGCAAAACTGGCCAAACCTCAGGGACGAAAATGGCATTTTACTCTATTTTTTATTATCTTCAAGGAAACTGAATGCCAGTTGACAGTTGTTTCTTAAAGTTGGTTTAGCTAATCTTAGTGGGCTTTAATATGCAGAACCTCCTGCACATATTGTTATTGGGATGCCAGCTCTGTCACCTACAATGGTAAAAGATATCGCATGGATCTGATTTATATATATATTTTTATTTTCCTTCATAATCTTCATACTTTTGTGCTTTAATATAGACTCAAGGAAACATTGCAAAGTGGAGGAAGAAAGAAGGTGATAAGGTCAGTTATTTCAGAGTTGTCCCTGTCATAAGAGACTTCTTCATATGTTTAAATTCCGGTTACACATTGCAAATACAAGTTATTGCATTGAAATTTAGAAAACAATTATTTGGCAATGACGGTTGATTATATGTATTTGATTGTTTGTTTGTTTGTTTGTTTGTGTTGATCAAATAGATAGAAGTGGGTGATATCATATGTGAAATCGAGACAGATAAAGCTACTCTTGAATTTGAAAGTCTTGAAGAAGGGTAACTCTATATTCCTTAATTTAGATAGAGTAAGTTACAAGTTTTGTCCTCTATGTTAACACCCTTTTTCAGGCGGTGTCCTTTGGCGCAAAAGTTAACTTTTGTACTTAACATTTCAAAATCCTGCACGTTATGTCCTTTAGCCCTAACCCAGTTAGATTTTTTTGTTAAATATGATCATGTATTCATGTGCCTTGCACATGAGGGCATTCTTGTCATTTCATCATTTCAGGGGTTATTGTGTAAATAATACGAGGACTATATTGTAAAAGTAAAAAAGATATTTAATTACAATCTGCACTCTCTCTCTCTTAAACATGTAATATACATGTTTTTAAGGGTCTTGAGCAAAAAAAAATCAAAAAAAGCGCTGACCAGATTTTTTTTTAAAAAATAAACAAGTTTTTGTGTAACATATGTTACATTCATGTGTGACATATGTTACAGTCGCGTTGCGCAAAATTTGTTTATTTTTTAAAAAAATATCTACTCGGCGGTTTTAGTATTTTTTTTTTTGCTCAAAACTCTTAAAAACATGTGTATTACATGTGTGATTTTTTTCAAAATCAAAAAAATGTCGGGAGGTTAGAGTTTCCTAGGTTTTCTCAATTAAGAGGGTTTTCTCCCAATACTTATGTATATATATATATATATATATATATATATATATATATATATATATATATATAGGATTAAGTTCAAGAGTGAACACTAGTGTAGCTTGCGAACTGAGTGAACTAATCCTGGCTATACATGTGTGTAGATCAATGGCAAGGATTTGATGTTGAAATACACTAGTGTATTTTACGATTTGATGATGAGATCCTGGCCATACACGTGTGTAGATCAATGGCCAGGATTTGTTCACTCAGTTCGCAAATACATTAGTGTTCACTCTAGAACCTCACCCTATATATATATATATATATATATAGGGGAGGGCTATATAGAAAACCCTATATATATAGAAAACCCTAGAAAACCCAACCTCCCGACATTTTTTTTTTTGAAAAAAATAACACATGTAATATACATGTTTTTAAGAGTTTTGGGCCAAAAAAATCAAAAAAGCGCCGAAGGAATGATTTAAAAAAAAAAAAATTTCAGCAATTTCTGTCTTTTGTGCCTAACACATGTTAGGCAACCGGACATTGCTGAAATTTGTTTATTTTTTAAAAAAAAATCCCTTTGGCGCTTTTTTGTTTTTTTTGGCCCAAAACACTTTAAAACATGTATATTACATGTGTTATTTTTTTCAAAAAAAAAAAATGTCGGGAGGTTGGGTAAAAATGGGGGGAGATTTGAGTTTCCAGAGTTTTCTAAAAATTTAAGGGTTTTCCGTCTAGCCTTCCCTTATATATATATATATATATATAATATAGGGGAAGGTTCAAATGAAAACCACTAGTTATTGTGAAAACTCGAAAACTAATTAAAAACCACTAAAAAGGAGGGGGGGAGACTTTTAATGAAGGAGGGGTAAAATTGGAAAAAAAAATATATAACTTTTCAAACATTTCCCATTTCTCCATACGTTATCATTTTAAAACAAAAATGGCACCATAAGATCACAAATTTTTGTATCTTTCATTCAGGTATATTCGAGCATATTTTTTATGACATAAAAAAAGATTTATGGTGTCGTCTTGTTTTCAATACTATTATTATAGTAGTGCACATGTGCAATATAACATGTACTACAATTGCATTACATGCTTAAAATTAGTTTTTTGAGTCTAGTTTAGCTTTTAGGGTTAGTTTTTTTGGAGGTTTAGGATTAGGATTATCTTTTTGGGTGTGGGGGGGAGGGGGGGTTTAGGTTTTTGGGGGGTGGGGGTGGGGGGTTTAGGTTTTTTTCGGGTTTATGTTTAGGGTTTAGTTTTAGGTTTTCGGGAGGGTGGGGGGTGGGGGGGTTTAGGTTTTTGGGGGGTGGGGGGTTAGGCTTTTGGTGGGAGGGTGAATTTAGGTTTTTGGGGGGTGGGGGGTTTAGGTTTTTGGGGGGTGGGGGGTTAGGCTTTTGGTGGGAGGGTGAATTTAGGTTTTTGGGGGGTGGGGGGTTTAGGTTTTTGGGGGGTGTCGGTGGGGGGTGGGTTAAGTGGTTTAGGCTTTCCGTATTACACATGTGCAGTACAACCAAAAAAAAAATTTTTTTTTTTTTTTTTTTTTGAAATTTTTTTTTTCATATATAAAAACCAGCGAAATTTATAAAAAAAATTTGAAAAAAAAAAAAAAATTTTTGTGTGTTTTATAGGCTTTTTTTAGTTAGTTTTCGAGTTTTCACAATAAAAGTGGTTTTCATTTGAACCATCCCCTATATATATATATATATATATATCATGGTTTAAAAAAACGCTTGAGGCGTCCGTTTTGAGGCGCGCCTCGAGGCGAAACGGCAATAAATCGAATCTGAGGCGGCGCCTCACTGCTTGTTTTTATACGTACGCCTCAAAGGTATGAGGCGGACGTTTCTTGTCGAGGCGGAACGGAAATTAAGAGGCGTACATGTCTTTTTAGGCGAGAGAAATTAGGGTTTTATAGGGTTACTGAAGAAAACAGGGTCGATTCTGAAATCTGAAAGAGGCTGGACGAAATACAAAGGTAGATTAGAGGTAGATTAAAGATGGAGACGTACCTGGCTTGGGCTTGTAGCGATGAGTGACCAAGAAAAATTAGGGTTTCAGGAATGGAGAAGATGATGGAGGCGTAACTTTTTAGGGTTACTGGAAAAAGGACGGCTCTTTTATTCATTCCATTTACAAAAACTTACATTAGGACCCTTAAACATTAAATTTTTTTCATATTTAACCCAAAACAATTCTCACAAGTTTATTTACATTAGGAAAGTTATATGTTTTACCTTTAGTATTTTATTTTTTAAAAGATATATAATTTTTATATTTATTTTTTAATTCCGCCTCGGGCTTACGCCTCGGTTCGTCTTGAGGCTTACGCCTCGTGAGGCAAAGGGAAAACGCCTCGAAACTCGTTTCCGTTTTTTTAAACCTTGATATATATAGGTAGAGGATCCTGTAAAAAGTGCTCAAAGTGTGAGAAGTGTATTATAACACTATATATAATATTATATAACACCATAAAAACACCGTATAACAATATGTAACACCATATAATACCATATAACACTATAGGTTGTCTGATAGCATGTCTATGATACATGTATAGTGTTATATTTGTTATATAATGATATATAGTGTTACATAGTGTTATATGGTATTATATGGTGTTACATATTGTATACGGTGTTTATATGGTGTTATATAGTATTATATATAGTGTTATAATACACTTCTCACACTTTAGGCCCTTTTTACACTATCCTTACCCTATATATATATATATATATATATATAGTCTTAGGATCCTGTAATTTATAAAAAATAGTATTTTAAATTAATTTGTTTTATTTTTTAAAATGATATTAAATAACGGGTAAAAAGACTAAAATACCCTTGGGTGATCATACTTAACCAAAAAAATTTAACTGGGTTAGGCTCAAAGGACATACCCTGCAAGATTTTGAAACATTAAGTACATAACTTGTGAAGTTTTGCGCCAATGGACACCGCGTGCAAAATGGTATATAGATAAAGGACAAAACTTGTAATTTACTCATTTAGATATACTCTAAAATATAGAATTGCTATGTACTATAGTTACACGTTGATGGTGCTCCAGATCATTATAAGATGAGCTTAATGATATAGTTTGGTCATCTTATTCTAAAAAAGTTAAAATATCAATATGCCTCTTCATTTACCCTGTTGTAGCCATTGCTCTTTTTTGTACATCAGTAAAAAGATGTTTCCGTGTACAGTTTGGTTCGTTTGTAAGGTTACATATTTGTATAAATTTTACAGTTTTTTTTCATTAATTTGAAACTTTAATTAATAAAATTAGTATTATTAACAGCTGGTTTGTATATACAAAATGATCAAAACGAAACAGAGTCATATTTTAATGAGTGAGATATATTAAAAAAGTTACAATGACTAAAGCTGGACACATGAGAAAAATATGTTGGTATTTTATACAGAAAAAAACCTATGGTTTTGTTATGTTTGATGAAATGATGTCATGTGGGCCACCCTATGCAGTTTTTTGGCAAAGATATTGGTTCCAGACGGTGCAAAGGATGTGCCAGTTGGACAGCCTATTGCAGTTACGGTAAGGTTTTTTTGTATTATAATTTTGATTATTTTTTTCATTTCCAGAAAAAAGATATTACCTGCATCTGGCATTACACACATATCTGTCTTTAATTTTTAAGGGTTATAAGCTAATGTATGCTGTATTAATCACTGCATGAACATTATTTGTTCATATAATCAATATGTCCTTGTTTACTAGGTCGAAGACTTGGATGATATACAAAATATCCCTGAAAGTGTTCTTGGCGGGTCAGAGGTCAAAGAAACAAAGTCAACCCAAGCTGATGTAAAAACTGAAGACACGGTCCAACAGTCAGGTTCAGAGAAATTTGATGCATCTAAACTTCCTCCACATATCTTTATCGAAATGCCAGCATTATCACCAACTATGGTACGTTAACTAAACTAGACATCTAGAGTTCAGTTGATGTCAACGATCTCATTTCTGTTGCTAAATCCGACATTGTATTCTTATCAAATCTGCAGGACCAAGGGAATATTGCCAGGTGGAGGAAAAAGGAAGGTGACAAGGTTAGTCCTATTTAATGAAACTAGCGGGTCAACGGGTTTGAAACGTAGATAAAAATTAGCAAAGCTGTTTGATGTTTCAGTTAAGGGCCTAAACATGTCATTATTAAAGTTGTGGGGCTAAAGTAGTTTTAGTTAAGGGGCTAAACATGTCATTACCGAAGTTGTGGGGTTAAACATGTCATTATTAAAGTTGAGGGGCTAAAGTTTGTTAATGCCAAAGTTGAGGGGCCAAAGTTGGTTGATGGGACAAAATAGCATATTTATCGTATATATAATTTGTTTACATTGGCATTGAGGTTTGAACTCAAGTTACAAGTCTAAATCTTTTTTTTTTTTGCTCCGTTTATTAGATTGAAGTTGGTGATATTATATGCGAGATAGAGACTGATAAAGCTACCCTTGAGTTTGAATGTCTTGAAGAAGGGTAAAATTTCCTTTTCAGTGATCTAATGCTAAACTTATTATTTTTATTTTTTTGTTATTCTCTTTGGTGTAGTTTATACCATGTTAGTGGTGACAGTTGAACTATCTACATATGAGTGGGTCAATTCTGGTTGTTGTATCTCTAATGGGTCAAAGTCGCGCACAGGGTATTTTTAACATATAAGTTACAACCCTCTAAATTACTTTATGCAAAATATCGTTTTTGCAATCATATGTAACATGCTAATTATCTACATAAAAAGTTAAATGGTTGACAAAAACTGGGTGAACAACCTGACCCATTTTGAAGGGCACAAAAATTACCAGTTTTGACCCACTACTAAAATCTGCTGACCCACCCATTTCTTCATCTCTACACCATATGGTGACCGTTTACAACCAACTCTTTATCACATTATCAGTGTTTAAGTTGGGGTACCTATTACTGCTTAAATGCTTAACGAAACACTAACCGCAGGTACCTTGCAAAGATACTGGCACCTGAGGGTTCAAAAGACGTTGCAGTTGGACAACCCATTGCAATAACAGTAAGTATCTGCTGTTACGGAAGTGTAACAATACTAGTTATCTCATAATGAACAATTGTGCCTTTTGTACCAATAGTTAAATCCGCATAGGCCATTTTCTTATGTTTTCTTATATTGCTTTCCAATCAACGAAACTCTACAGCTTACAAAATGGGTGGGTTGGGTAACACACTTATGTCTAGTTAATGTTTTAGATATGTTTTTAAATAGTACATTATTACAGTGCTGATATAATTTTGAAAAAAAAAACAATTTGGGATGTTTTAGGCATTTGAATACGTATTCGTCATTCAATCTGTTTCCATTTTAACCAATTCTTGAAGTTTTATACATTTTGACCTGTTAGAGGCTAAGTATAACTCAAATTTGCCTATTTACCCTTAACTAGTGGGTTACCACCCGCGCTCCGCAGCGGGTTCGAAACGTAGATAAAAATAAGAAAATCGCGAGAGTTAAAGGTGTTTGATGTTTTAGCTAAGGGGCTAAACATGTCATTATTAATATTGAGGGGCTAAAATTGTTTTAGTTAAGGGGCTAAACATGTCATTATTAAAGTTGAGGGGCTAAAGTTGTTTATTATTAAGTTGAGGGGCTAAAGTTTATTATTATTAAAGTTGAGGGTCTAAAGTTGTTTTAGTTGAGGGGCTAAACATGTCATTGTTAAAGTTGACGGGCTAAAGTTGTTTTTATTAAAGTTGAGGGGCTAAAGTTGTTTATTATTAAAGTTGAGGGGCTAAAGTTGTTTGATGCAGATAAGGGGCTAAAGTTGTTTTAGTAGAGGGGCTAAACATGTATCAAAATGTAACAATTATTAAGAATACATTGGAACTAATATTACTATTTTGCAAGGTTGAGGATCCAGCTGATGTTGAGGCGGTAAAGTCACATGTTAGTGGCAATTTAGCTGCTAAAGAGGCAAAGCCAGCTCAGCATGCTACCCATGACAAAGAAGTGAAAGGAGAAAAGTCAACCTTTTCTAGAATAAGTCCATCTGCAAAGTTACTAATTGCACAACATAAATTAGATGCTTCATCAATAAACGCTTCTGGTCCACGTGGCACTCTTTTGAAATCTGATGTTTTAAATGCAATTAAGTCTGGCACAGCCGCAGTAAAAAGTTCAGCATCTGAAGTTACTACACCTCCGTCAAAAAGTCAACCTCAGACACATACGTCTTTATCGGCATCATCTGAGATTCAGCAGTTGGATTCATATGTGGATATCCCAAATAGTCAAATCCGTAAGGTATATCTTCTTTGCATTTTACAAATTAAATTTTTAGAAATTACATTCAATTCACCTCTAAAAATGTTTAAATATGTAGGCCAGTGGTTTCTTAAGGCAAAATGGGTGGCTCGGGTATGGTTAAAAGGAATTTATAAAAATTAATAATTCGAACTTTCTAATAAAATTATGAGTAAAGTACACGGATGGTCCCTGTGGTTTACTAATTTTTTTGGATTTGGTCTCTAGCTTTCCAAAAGTACACGGATGGTCCCTATGATTTGCAGTTTGTAACGCATTTAGTCCCCAGCTTTTTCTAAATTTTTTCTAGAAGTACATGGATGGTCCCTATGGCTTGCACTTTCTAACTTGGACATGCTAAAACCTTTGGATATTTTGGCTGGGGACTAAATGCGTTACAAAGTGCAAATCACAGGGACCATCCGTGTACTTTCAGAAAGCTAGGGACCAAATCCAAAATTTTGGTAAACCACGGGGACCATCCGTGTACTTTCAGAAAGCTAGGGACCAAATCCAAAATTTTGGTAAACCACAGGGACCATCCGTGTACCTTACCCTAAAAATTATTTTTGGAGGTTTTATGCATTGAAATAATAGTAACTGGGTCAAAGTTTTACCTAATGTATGTTGTATCAAATAGTAACAACTATTCATGGAAATAAGTTTGGATTAATTATTTGAAATAAGATAATCTTGATTGATACTTCGTGTTGTAAGCTTTGAACTTGCTTTGCAGGTGATTGCAAGAAGGTTGCTAGAGTCAAAACAGAACATACCTCATTTATATTTAACCACAGGTCTCAAAAGCTTCTAAACGGTAATTTTTTTAAAACAGCAATTAATCTGTGATTAATTTCTTTAGTTGGTTTTGACAGATGTTATACTGGATCCTCTTCTGTCTTTTAGAAAGGAGCTTAAAGGTGTGTTATATATCTCTTCTTTTGTAGATTTACTTTTTCTAGCAGCTCAATAAAGCATTATTTTTCTTCATGCGCAGATGAATTTGGCGTCAAAGTGTCGGTAAATGACATTGTTATAAAAACCGTGGCAATTGCTTTGAGAAATGTTTCAAAAGCTAATGGTAAGGTTCTTCGATAGCTTGCATGTGTAAACAGGCGGGTTGAGGTCACTGGTTTGGATCAGATAATAGTAGTTTGATGTGTCAAAATGGGCCCCACAAACATTCTTTTTGCCCATTTTGTACCTTTTTTATAATTAATGATAAAAAGCTTGAATAAAATGAGGTAGGATGTTGTGTGCATTAAAAATATACTTTGGAAGACTTTAAACCCGTTTGACCCTTTGTCTTGTAAACTGAATTACTTCATATGAAAGGGATTTCTTTAATTTATCGTAACTAGTGGGTTACCACCCGCACTCCGCAACGGGTTCAAAACGTAGATAAAAATAAGCAAATCATGAGAGTTAAAATTGTTTGATTTTTAGTTAAGGGGCTAAACATGCCATTATTATAGTTTAGGGTTTTAAGTTGTTTTAATAAAGGGGCTAAACATGTCATTAGTAAAGTAGAGGGGCTAAACATGCATTAGTAAAGTAGAGGGGCTAAACATGTCATTAGTAAAGTAGAGGGGCTAAACATGTCGGGGCTAAACATGTCATTAGTAAAGTAGAGGGGCTAAACATGTCATTATTAAAGTCGAGGGGCTAAAGTTGTTTATTATTAAAGTCGAGGGGCTAAAGTTGTTTATTATTAAATTTGAAGGGCTAAAGTTGTTTATTATTAAATTTGAAGGGCTAAAGTTGTTTATTATTAAAGTTGAGGGGCTAAGTTGTTTGTTATTAAAATTGAGGGGCTAAAGATGTTTAGTTAAGAGGCTAAACATGTCATTCTCAAACTTGAGGGGCTAAAGTTGGTTAATGGCAAAGTTGAGGGGCCAAAGTTGGTTAATGTGACAAAATAGCATATGTAATACCAATCCTTTACTACTTTTTATCTCATATCTAAGAGCAGATTGTTGACTATGAATTGTGAAAATACATGACAGCTTTCTGGGATGACAATAAAGGAGAAATTGTATTATGTGATTCTGTTGATATATCAATTGCAGTCGCTACCGAGAAGGTAGTAATTTCTCTACACGTTCTTTTCTCAGTGATTGCTAGGGTTATTATCTTAATATATTTTTTTTTCCAAATTATAGGGTTTGATGACTCCTATCGTGAAAAATGCTGATCAAAAATCTATATCCTCAATTTCCCAAGAGGTACAATTCGTGCTTAAATATGTTTTTAGTTTGATACTATTCATTTCTAATTGATTTGGCACACATAGCTTTTGGAAACTATAACTATTTGTCAAATATATAAAATGGTATATATTGCTTCACCTTTTTATTAAGTCTCACTCATAAGTCAATTATCTGAAGATCAAGGAACTTGCTGAAAAGGCCCGAGCGGGGAAGCTTACACCAAACGAGTTCCAAGGTGGCACTTTTAGGTGCGTTCCATTGTTTTCGTTTTTATGTATCATTCGGTTTTTATTTTTATATTAACTTTGGCCTCAGTTTACATTTTTTATGTTCCGTTCTTTCGCAGTATATCGAATTTGGGTATGTTTCCAGTGGATCAATTTTGTGCAATTATAAATCCACCTCAGGTTATCTCTCTTTCTCAGTCACAAATGAAAATACCTTTTAAGATTATTAGATTAATCATCGTAAATTATATCTGTTAATCAGAAATCATGATAAGTTGTTTTATAAATGCAGTCTGGAATTCTTGCTGTTGGTAGGGGCAACACGGTGGTTGAACCCGTGATTGATGAAGATGGTAAACCATCTATAACTTTTTCTAAATGCTATTTCAGTAAATGCTTTTTATAACTGATGATTTATTAAACATATGTTGACCATTTTACCCCACCAGGAATTGAAAAACCCGCTGCTGTTACAAAAATGAATGTAACGTTATCTGCTGATCATCGTGTTTTTGATGGAGAAGTTGCAGGTATGTGATCTGCATTGAGTATATGTATAGATGGCAATTTCAGCCCTTTTACTTAAAATTGGTCAATTTTTGGAGTCGTTTAAAGTTTACTGTTAATGGGAGGTGATTTGCACACAATATTGACCATTTTACCCTCATGTCTCAACTACTTTGACGTCTTTTCATGTGTCATAAGGGTAAATTTGTCAAATATTATTTATAAGACCACATATGATGAATGGCTAAATAATATATTTGGCAGGCGCTTTCCTTGGAGCTTTAAAATCAAACTTCAGTGATATACGGAGACTACTGATCTAGCAAAACCAGGCATCACGAGTGAGTTTCTGATAAATGCAACTGGAATTTCCAAGCTGCACATGAATGTCTCGTGACACTCGCCGCAGCTTATTTGCAGTCCGTACAATTTATTTATACTCCTGATTTCATCGCTAGAGTTTTGCCTGTTTTTATCGGCCTATCTTTTTTTCTTTAAGAGAAAACATTCAGTCTACAATGCCAAATGACTGAGAATAATGAGGCCCATTGTTAAGTTTTGACCAGTTTTTTTGGTAGGTACAGATTCTTGCATCTTTGTAAAAAGAAACAATGTACGAGAAGAAAACCAACAATTTGGGAAGGATTGCTTGGCCCTTTGTAATAAACTACCTCAATGGTTTAAAATATTTAACTTGTAAATGCAAGTTATAAGGGACACGAAGGATATGGATTAGGGATGAGCTTGGGACCAATCTGTACCGGTACCGAAAATCCCTAAAAATGGGTACTAGTACTGAAAATACCCGATACCGAAACGGTACTGAAAATGTCAAAAGTTGGTACCAAATCTGTACCGAAAATAATCCAGTTCGGTAAATTCGGTACCGATACCATTTGCTTATTCCTAATATGGATGTCATAAATTTAAAAATTAATATGTATGATACTGTGATTTTTTATTGGATAAATATGATTTTAAAAATTATATTGAGTTTTGAGCAGATAGAAAAACATCTTTATATAGAAAGTGGTTAATGTCCCGTCCGCGTTGCCTACACCAAATATTTCTTTACCAGGCACTAAACCGAATATATCTTAGTTTGATAACATGTACATGCTACTTACAACACGAGCTCAAAAAAAAGATACACGGAGTCAACCAATTAAACCAAAACACTATCATAGTTTTGCTAAAAAAAACTAAAACGATGGCAAACATGTAATTTAGAGTTGGGGGCAAAACAATAATTTGTTAGGACCAATGAGCGAGTTGACACAAATAAAATTATATTGAGTCAACCAAGTAAAATATAACACAACCCCATAGTTTTACAAAAAAAACGATGGCAAAATTATAATTTTTAACTGGGTGCAAAGTCGCAATTTTGAAATGGTGACAAAATCCTATATTAAACTAGGTACAAAACTCTATTTTGAACGGAAGGCAAATCGTATTTTTTAGCTGGGGCAAAATCGTAATTTTTAACTAAGGGCAAAATCATACTTTTGAGTTGTGGGCAAAACCAAAATTTACTTTTGAATTGGGGGCAGAATCGTATGGGGATAAAATCCTATTTTGAACTGGGACAAAATTCTATTTTGAATTGAAGGCAAAATCGTATTTTTTAGCTGGGGGCAAAACCATAATTTTATTTTGAACTGGGGGCAAAGCCGTAATTTTTAATTAAGGGCAAAATCGTAATTTTGAGCTGTGGGCGAAACCAAAATTTACTTTTGAATTGGGGGTAGAATCGTAATTTTAAACCGGAGACAAAATCTTAATTTGGTAGGACCAATGGGAAAGTGTCAGGCAACAGCCTCACACTATTCCCTTCCATTGGTTTTGTATAGATATAGGGGGTGTTTGGCTTAGCTTATTTGTGACTTATAATAAGTCATTTTCACTGTTCAATAAGCTAGAATTTCTTGCTTATTGACTTATTGCCTCACATACACACATTTTCCAAACACTTCAATAAGTCCTTTTCACCCATTTTCACTGTTCAATAAGTCAATAAGTTGAAATAGAAGCTAAGCCAAACACCCACATAAAATGCCTAGTGGTGGGTTTGTTTATTTTATGTTAGACCATTCGTAGTGGTCATGCGCGAGTGAAAAAATGTTGTCATCTTAGACCGTCAACTATGGGTTCAAAGTTCAAACCCCTTTCATTCCAAATCACTGTCACGCTATAAATTACATGTCCTATTTTCCTGCACTTTTTTTCACCTCCCTATTTTCCTGCACTTTTATTTTACTTACCGACACATCACCTCCCTATTTTCCTGCACTTTCTTTCACTATCACCTCTATTATGGTTTCATGCCCTTTCACTTCACTTCACTTCACATCACCCACCCCAATTATTTTTTAATGATTACCTATTTATTTATTTCTTATTTTTGAGAAACTATTTTACAAATTATAATAATAACTAAATAAATATAACAGTAATATTTAAAAAACTAAAAAAGTGGAATCAAAATAAAAACATCTAAAATGTAAATAATAATAACAATAAAAATTATGAGTTTAAAATGTAAATTACACAACTCTAAGGTTTTAAGTGTAATTATAACAAGGCAAATTGGATTTAAATAATCCCAACTCACTGTTATTGGCCAATAATAATCCCAACTCATTTAATCACCAATAATAATCCGAACTATTCACTTTTGTTTGTAAAATACTCCCAGTTAAAAAAACACTAACTAGGTTAAAAAATTGCTGATGTGGCTTGCCACGTCACCTGCCACATCAGTTGCCACGTAATCGAAAAATGCCACGTAGGCTGCCACGTAGACTGCCACATCAGCTACCATGTCATCAAAAAATGCCACATCAACTGCCACGTCATATGGCACATCAGCTAAAAGGGCCACATCAGATGCCACATCAGCAATTTTTTAACCTAGTTAGTGTTTTTTTAACTGGGAGTATTTTACAAACAAAAGTGAATAGTTCGGATTATTATTGGTGATTAAATGAGTTGGGATTATTATTGGCCAATAACAGTAAGTTAGGATTATTTAAATCCAATTTGCCTTGTAACAAATATTAGCCTTCTTTTTTTCAAGTAAAACCCTTTGTCATCTTCACATCTGTATCTCCATTCAAGCAATTCCAAAAAAAAAAAAAAAAAAAAAAAACCAAAGGGCCCACATCTTCTCTCCCTCCATGGCGTTCCACCACTCACGCCACACCCACCCCACCTCACCCCCTACCACACCTTGTCCGGCGAGTGTGCCCCGCCCCTACCACGCCAAGCCCCATGCCACGTGGCAGGAGTGTTGGCCCATAGTGGAGGGTCTTAGCCTGCAACACACGTAGACAAAAGAGGCACTTATACTTGCTTGTTAAGGGCAATAGTGCTCAACTAAGGGTGAATAGGTCTTCCGTTAATTATTTTTTAACTTGAAACATAATTATTAATTATATCGTTGGCTAGTTGCATCAAATCCTACGCTTAACATGCACATTATAATCAATTTTCTCGTGGCAACACTCACGCCCAACTTGGCACAGTGTGACACGCCCATTGTGCCCATGTGGAGCACCCTATATCCACTTTTCTCTTCTGCAATGCACAATCTTAGTATCTTAAATAATTTTATACTGATTTAAACTGGTTAACTTAAGAGTTCTAATTTTTGCACCATCATTATGAAAGAGCCATACTAATTTTGAGTTTGTGGTGAGGGGTTTAGTAAATCAACATTCAAGTATGATTCATTAATATAAATGCTTACTAGTTACTATGACAATTTCACTTTGGGTTTAATACATTCCAAGATACTTCAGTCCATAGCTAATGTGAGAATTAGAGCATTAAAAAGAACTTTCTCTAACACAAAACAACTAGTAACTCCATCTTATTATTAGAATAAGCTATTAGGTAAATAAAAATTACAAGTTGCCACCAAACGATAGCAGTCTACACACAATGAATATTGGATTTAAATAACCCCAATTTTTATCAATTGGCCGATAGCACTCCCAACTTTCGATAGTAGCATACCACTCCCAACTTTCAACTTATTGCCCGATAGCACTCCAAAACTAACCCAACTTGCTAACATCAGTTGCCACGTCACCAAACTAGTGTCATGTCATCAAAAAAGCCAAGTTAGATGCCACGTCAGTAGCACCTCAGCTGCCACATCATCAAAAAATTTCACGTCAGATGCCACGTCAACACACAAGTGCCATATTAGCGAAAAAACTAACTGGGTTAGGGTTCAGTTAGTTTGGGAGTGCTATCGGCCAATAAGTTGAAAGTTGAAAGTGGTATATTACATATTGAAAGTTAAAAGTGTTATCAGCTAATTAGTAAAAGTTTAACTTATTTAAATCCGATATCCTAATTAAAAAACCCTAACATACATACAATATGTTAAAAGATCAGGAGGTAATATAATCGTATAACATTCAAACTACTCCTAAAGCCCAGCCCATAAAAACCTAATGGCAGTTACGTAATTCCAGCAAAGCCCAGGGCCAGGCCAGTAAAAACGAACTATATAAATCTTCATATTCCATCAAACCCTAGAAACCCTAGCAACAATCCACCAGTGTGCAACAGGTAAGCTGCGGCGGCGAAAATGGTGAAGTTTCTAAAACCTAACAAGGCAGTAGTCGTCCTGAACGGCCGTTTCGCCGGCCGGAAAGCGGTGATCGTCCGGCAATTCGACGACGGAACTCGCGCCCGTCCGTACGGCCACTGTCTGGTTGCCGGAATCTCAAAATATCCCAAAAAAGTGATCCGAAAGGACTCTGCGAAGAAGACGGCGAAGAAGTCTCGAGTGAAGGCGTTCATCAAGCTCGTGAACTACAATCATATTATGCCGACGAGGTACACGCTTGATGTAGATCTGAAAGATGTTGTTACGGCTGATGTGCTTACGTCACGTGATAAGAAGGTGACTGCGTGTAAGGAGACCAAGGCTAGGTTTGAAGAGCGGTTTAAGACCGGGAAGAACAGGTGGTTTTTCTCCAAGCTCAGGTTTTAAAGAGGCGGTTTTAAGGTGTTTGTTTCTGTTTTGTTATTGATATTGTTAGACTTGTTTTCATTTCAATGCATTTTGAACCTGAAATTTTCAGTATCTGATTCATGTGTTTGATCTTTATTTGCTGCATCCGTTTTTAATGTGTCTTACAAAGCACATTAACAATTAAGAACTTAAACACTAGTAGAAGCAATAAGAAGAAAGACGAATGGTAGTACTAAGAAGAAATGTACTAATATTGGCAAAATCGGTGATATATCAGTCAAATATCTGTCAATATTTCCGATATTCTAACCTATGTTTTGCACCGATATCTCACCATATATAGCGATATTAACTACATAGGTCAGTAGGTTAATTATTTTTTTGTATTGGATCGATTCAATTGCTATGATCATAGGCATTTGATGTAAGTAGCAAGTTTATTCACAGATGATGTGTTGATGGATTTGTTTGAATTGGATAGTTAGGTTTATGATCACATAATCTGATGGAATAATGTGGCAAGTTGTGTACCTCATTTCGATGATCACAGGCAGTTAGGCACTTGATTTTAGATTTCTTCGCCTGTTTTGCAGCTTCTACTTATTTCATATCCACCTTGTTGAGGTGTTCATAGTTTAAACCGATTAAGTGCTGCTGGTTTTGCCGGTTTGAGGTCTAAATGGTTTGGTTCATAGTTTGTTTTTGTGGTCGGTTTGGTTCACAGTTTGTTTTTGTGGCGTGACCGCTTAACATTTTGTTACAGTTCAGAGTTTATCTTTTGAAAGGAACCTGAGAATGCCCTTTTTCTAAACTTGTTTTACCTTTCATGACATTAAGAATTACATCCATTAATATATGTGTAATAATTAAATCCAGTGATATATGTAGGGATGAGCATTTGATACTGGTTATCGGTACCACTTTTTGGTATTTTCGGTATCGGTACTGGTTACTGTACTGAATATTTCGGTACCGGTACTCAGTTTTGACGAATTTCTGTACAGTATCGGTTTGGTGGCCGGTACCACGCTCATCCCTAGATATATGTGTGAATCTTTGGTTATCTAAATGCCAAATATGATATAGCACATACATGAATTTTTTATCTAACCCGGAAAAAGTGTTTATCTAACACTAGTTCTATACGACTAGTATATATGTATACGAGCCGCATACTTGTGTAAGACTTGTGTATAGGGTGTCAAAATATAGATTTTCCGGTGAACCTTTATTAGCATGTTTTCCTGAGAGGGTTAGCTACTTTGTGTTTGTATGGTTTAAGTTGATCTAATGTTACGGGTTTTGGTGTGCTTGGGGTGATTTTGTTGACTCCTTTTGATTTTACAACTTCAATTTCCAACCATGGATTTGGCCTTTCTAATTTTTCATTTTACCCTACCACTTTTAAGCATGGCATTGGGCTTCTACATGTAATGTAATTTTTATAAGGTAGAAACTTGTTTTTTTTAAAGGATTATTATAGTCAGTTTAGATTTGACAAAATAACATTGGCAACTAAATAGCTATTTAGTCGTTTCAAGCCCCTTTTCTGATTTTTTTGACCATTTAACCCTCATATGTTGGTTTGAATAGGTATTAGGTGTACTGGTTTTCTCACAACAATTCTCTACCTCTCAAAAATACAAAAATGCTTGAAAAACGCAAAATGAATACAAACTCTTTACATCGGTCTTAAAAACAATCTCAAATGGTCAAACAACATTCTAAAGCGGTCAATCTCAATGTTCCATTGATGTTGGATCTTCGTGACTTAAACGGTTGTGTAAGTTCTAACAACAAATAACATGGAAATTTGGAGAAATTTCAATCTGTGTTTGTCGAATAGGTTAAAATTAGCTTATGTGATGGATTTTACGGAAATGCATCAAACATGACTTGATTGAGAAGCCTTATGGGTAGAACTTTCAATAATGATCCAGCTCAAGGTAATATTAAACGGTAATATTTAACGTATTACACTGTAAAAAAGAAAATATTAAACGGTCATAAAAATTGTTATTTTGGATATTTTATATAACTAAATAATGTGTTAATTCTAAAACTTCAAAAATCTATATCTATACTATATTATAATGCATGAGGGAGGGATATTTTAAGATACCCAAAAAATAAACCCCCCCCCCCCCCCCCCCCTTTAGAAAGACCCCTAAAATGAGGGTAGTTTAGTCTTTTAAACACCATTTATTTTTTAGCCCCTAAACTTATTACACTTAAATCCCTGAATTTTAACAAAATTATAGATAATTAGTTACACTTTTCTCCCTCCACAACAAACTTATATCATGGACTATGAGCTTGCTATTGGCCTCTACTCTTTCTAGGTTGTTTGTTTTCAAAAGTTGTAAAAAGTATTAGGTGGTTTATAAACTCAATATAATTGTAAATATATTATTACTTTAAATACATTAGGTTGATGCTGGGTTTGGAGTTGTAGGGCAAAGATGCATGCTTTAAGCACTGTTGTTTTTTTGTTAGTGATTCAAAATGATGGTATTTTGCTTTTTAACTTGGGTGTGTGGGGTCTGGTTTGAAACTGTGAAACATCCTAAATCGGTTAATGGTATGGTGTCATAGTTGTTTTTTTTTTTAATTTTTGTGGCATAAACCCGTCAAACAACATGCGCTAAAAAACATAAATACCTGCGCCAACGCGCGGGCATTCCTGCTATTTTATTAATGTTCCATAATTCAACCTGTGTAATAAGATAAAACTTTGAATTTGTGCTTACAATAATGCATTAAATCTTTGTGTATGTAGTTCTTGAAACAAACAGATTTGTTATGCATATCATATTTAAGTACCCCGCTGAAAAACGCCAGTGCTTTTATATAAATATGCAACTTCTATAAATTTATTTTTATTTTTTAAAAGTTTGTATTTTGTTCTCGCCCCACATATGAAATTCGTCATTATGTTTTTTTTGTTCCCGCCGCAACGCGCGGGCACCCCACTAGTAACTAAATAATGTGTTAATTCTAAAACTTCAAAAATCTATATCTATACTATATTATAATGCATGAGGGAGGGATATTTTAAGATACCCAAAAAATAAACCCCCCCCCCCCCCTTTAGAAAGACCCCTAAAATGAGGGTAGTTTAGTCTTTTAAACACCATTTATTTTTTAGCCCCTAAACTTATTACACTTAAATCCCTGAATTTTAACAAAATTATAGATAATTAGTTACACTTTTCTCCCTCCACAACAAACTTATAATTATTTTATATATTTTTGACATATATCTTATAAACTATAATGTTTTAAAAAATCCAAAGACAGCATGACAACCTACATATTTTTGTCAACATTTCGGTACTTGTCTTGTTTAGTATCGACGCGCGGATTAAAAGTACAAGTAGATGATTTCTTAGTGTACAAGTGATTAAAGACCAACGTATGGGTGGAAATTTAACTTCAGTGTAACATCTCAAACCAACAAGAATCAAGGGAAAACAATACTTGTGTGCAACAAAAGAATCATGAGACGTTGAATTAAATTTAAAAGGAATAATCTTCAATGAATTGAAAACAAGTTTCAATCTCGCCCCAGTTAGAATTGTGGCTTAGAGTATTCCGGTGCCATTACTAAAGTATTTTTTATTACATATGTAACAATAAAAAAGGAAATTAAAACTACATCCATCAGTTGAGAAATACGAAAATAAGAACACAACCCACTGCAAAAGAAAATTTTCCTTGATAATAAAAGATTAGTGGGTTTTAACCGTGAGAATCAAATTCTGACTTTGTGTAGTGTTTCCGATTAGCACAAAGTTGGTATCAATACAAAGTCTCGTTCGATGTCACGATCATTTGGCGAGTTAAATTTATTGGTTCTACTATTTTCGAATAATTGTGTCACATTTGTATTTGATTTGATTATAATAGAAACTATAAAATGTATTATAATATAGATTCAAATTTTGTATAGATATTATTTGAAAAAGTAAAAATGACTAGATATGTGTGCTATTTATTTGCACGAGTTTGACTTAATATTCGGCCACATGTTATTATAGATATGGTGAGGATCAAATAGAAAATTTATTTTGGCTAGGAAGGATAGGAAGCAATAGGATTATGACATGTGACAAAATTTAAAATAAAGAGAAATGATATTTTAGTCAATCATATCATTTCTTCTTCCTTCTTCTCCCCAGTAACTTCAAAACCCACCATCTTCAACCATTTCTTCACTTTCTATCTTAATTATCACTACATTATAGTGCGATTTTCATCACCAATCAATTATTCAAACACCCGATCAACGTGTTCTTTAGCTTTTTTTTTTGAAGAAAACCCAGTTTAATTTCATTCAAAATCTCGTTTTTTCCCGTGATTTTGAAGATAATCACTCGATCCGTTCGATTCGATCGCTGATAAGTGTTTCTATCATTCAAATTTCGTCAATCGTAAAATTGAAATTAAAGAACTTCTTACATGGATCGAAGCCGATTTCTTTAACGATTGACGAAATTTAAATGATAGAAACACTTATCAGCGATCGAATCGAACGGATCGAGTGATTATCTTCAAAATCACGGGAAAAATCAAGATTTTGAATGAAATTAAATTGTGTTTTCTTCAATAAAAGCTGAAGAACACGTTGATCGGGTGTTTAAATCATTGATTGGTGATGAAAATCGCACTATAATGTAGTGATTATTAAGATAGAAAGTGAATAAATGGTTGAAGATGGTGGGTTTTGAAAATGGTGGGTTTTGAAGTTACTGGGGAGAAGAAGGAAGAAGAAAGGATATGATTGACTAAAATACCCCTCTTTATTTTAAATTTTGCCACATGTCATAATCATATTGCTTCCTATCCTTCCTAGCCAAAATAAACTTCCTATTTGATCCTCACCCTTGACTAGAATGCTCCTAAACAAACCCACGTGCCTCCTTTTTTTCCTTCAATTTCACTCATTTAATCTTAGCCCTTGATTAAATAAATGGATGGTGAAGATTACTTCCTAAGCTTCATACCCAAATAAACTTCCTATTATATCCTAACCCTATAAAACAAACCTTCCATGAAGAAGGGGTGGCAAAAAAACCAACTAGGAAACAATTTGATTTTTAAAATGAAATCAGTAAGAACAAAATGGTCTTTTCTACCCATCAGACTAAAGGGTATGGGGGCCGGCTAGGCCCGGCTAGGACCGGCGCCGGTCCCCCACACCGCCCCCCTTAGCCCCGGCTCGGCCCAATCGGTTCACCCCAGCCGATTCAGACGAGGCCCCACTTCATGCAACTAGCCGTTGCAAACGGCTATTTAAAAAAAAAAATCATTTTCCAATTTAAATACCCTATATCTCATCCATTTTTATACAATTCAACTCCATTCTACTCCCATTCTTCTCCAATTCTCTTCCTTTTTTATAAAAACACTCCATATTTTTTATACCTTTTTAGGAAATGTAATTTTTTTTTTTAGGAAATGTAATTTTTTTTTATGTTATGAAATGTAATTTTTTTTATGTTATGAAATGAAATTATTTATGTTGTTTTATGTTGTATTTTTTAATTTTTATAAAGTTTTAATTAAGTTAATAAATTAAAACTTAGAAAATTATAAAATAATGAGGTGGGGCCGCATCCCACACGAGCCTCTATCCCTCTCAAATTTCATGGAGGCCCATCCCCCCGAGCCGCCCACGTGGAGGCTCATCCCGTGAGGATGGGCCAAACCATACCCATTAGTCTCACTCTCCATTTGTAAAATTAAATTGCTTTTCGTCTCTTCGTTCTCCCCACTACACTCTCTCTCCATTTGTAACCGATTTAGCCATATATCTGCAAGTGCAACTAAATGGCTATATCCGACTTCCCTCTGCTAGCTCAAATCGGCCCATCTCCTTTGTAATTGTCATTCACAAGGAAACATATCAATCTTTCACCACCACAAACTTGATTAGAAATAGAGAGATAGGCCAGGAGAGGAGACAGATCAGGAATTCCGTGTCGCCGACGACGGTCTACCAACCGCCTGAGAACCATCATCGGAAGAGAGAACAGAGACGGTGGTGATGTAGACGAAAGAAAATCACCAGATGCAGTCACCCACCGTCGTTTTCGAATGCTGGTTCTGGTCTTCCCCATCTTGATCTGGTCTTCAATCACGAGTCCAGGTAATCCCAACTTTTAATTCGACAACACAAATTTTAGTCAATCTGTGTTGATGGAATCATGTTTTACGTTAGGGCGCTTATTATTAAACAAAGGATAAAAAGTGTATGATTATTTGAAGTGCGTTGCTGTAATCTGTTTCAGAGATCATAGAAAAGCAAAGTTCTCATTTGTATAATGCCGAGTGTGGTGTGGTGTATATTTTCAGTTTGAAGATAGTTCTTTTGGGGAGCCAATGCCATTATTGGTGGCTTTCGGGAAGGAGTGATGCACCTGATTGATATTGTGGTCTGTGAAAACTCGAATCCAGAGTGGAGCTATTTTGAGTCAAACACATGTCTGTTATGTATTGCTTACAATCAATTTTAAATTCACTGTGTAGTTAGAAAGTAAATTTGTTTGACTACATTGCTAATGTTTTATACTTTGGGTCATGTAACATGCTCTTACAGTTTGTGGTCTATTTTGTCATGGTGGTGTAGTGATTTCGTGTGGCTAGAAGCAAAAGAATATTGTGCAGATGGTCAAAGATGTCTCGGGTGCTGATGGTTTGGGAGGTGGATTCTCAACTGTTAAACTATCAATGATGTAAATGTTAAGCATATGCGTTCATTTGGTTCAACTGGTGGTCTATAATGACATAAGTTTAGATCTTTTATTAGCATGTTAAGTTTATATTTGTTTTTAGTTGTCATGTAGGTCAAAGGGTTCGATATGAATGCTCTTCACATCTCAACATTCAGGTGAACCAAGCACAGAAACAGAGACGTCATACGTACCGTGTCATGGAATAATCAATCGTGAGTAAAACAGACAAGGGTTGGGTAGATTGGATAACAATTTCAATGGGTTCGGGTCAAAAATGGTAATATGTTTGTTTTGAGTAAGTAACGAATACCTTTGTTTTTGTGCAAATAAATATATACCATTTAATATTTCTTTCTTGTTTTTTTAGGACATTAGATTCGGCATAGAGTATACAAATTATCTGGGACAAAAACAGTAAGTTCAGTTACAAATGTATTAAACTTCCAACGTTACTTTTTTTGTCTTTCGCGCAGGTGGGTTGGCGATTTTCTTATTATGTTTTTGATTTGGGTTTTATATGTATTACATGTTGTATTGTTGATCTTGCCTTCTCAGTGGTATGATTTAGACCAAGTAAGTAATGTATTTGTTATAGGTTTCAATTTTTTATTTTTTAAACATTGGGTAGCATTTCAGACACTCAAATGTTGAATAAACTTGTAGGGTAACATCTGTGCAATCTCTGTTGGCAACTACAAACTCATTTGGGACAATCCACTTTATCGAACAGTGTAGTCTCCTTCACCTGAGCTGTATGCTGGTCTATCAGCAGCTGGCTATAGGGTTGTGAGGCCACCATTAGTACCTGGTCCTAAATAGTACTTTTAGACGGCATGGTTCCTTTACAATTTGGAGTTCCTATTCGGTAAGAAATAATATAATTTTTTAAGTAGTTGTTATTTTACACTCATATATCTGTAGTTATTGTGTTAAAAGTTTATGAAATGCAGGAACATGTGAGCCCGGTCCTGTCTCCGGCCGGTCAACCTTTTGTATATGGGGCCTCTTATATACTTGATGGGCCATGACATTTAATTATCATCTTCATATCAGTGAGCTTAGTTTATGAGATTAATTATGCTTAATAAGTACAAGCCACCAAAGCCCCCCTCGTTAGTGATATCCCAACCATAATATTTGGAGTTGATGGGGAGGTTAGTAACCCATCGATTGTTGCGGTAACCATAAAAGGTTGTCTATATACTTTTAAAAAATTTAACAGTTTGAATTGTTAGAAGTAAACCCCAACTCATAGATTATTGGTTTGAAACCGTCAAATCTTTCTTTGAAGTTTTGAGCTTGTACTTACCACTGTTCTTGTAATAAGGTTGTTGCATTTCAAGATTGGCCAGAAGTTACAAAGGATGCAGGACTGGTTAGTGCATAACCTCACAGGCAAGACTTTATACAAAAGTTGTATAAAACCTGGAAAGATCCTCAATGTTGAAAAGTTAATAGAGGCGTGATCAGGTGCACATGTGAACTTCATGCAACTTTAAAAAAAAAAGTTAAGTTGTTTTTATAAATATCTATTATAAAATTAGTTGATGCAAAAACTTGGAAATGCTAAGTGCAGAGAGCTCTTAATATCTTTCGAGAAGGCGACCGGGGAAAACCGCTACGGATCATTTTCTATAGTAAAAAGAACATCTTTATTTATATTTTTCAGTGGTAGATTATTTAGAAATCAAAATGATAACATTTAGCTACGTTATCTTTTGGTTCTTAATTTGCAGGGATGGTGCAAGTGATGGGAAGTTCTTATTAGACTATGAGCCCACGGGCTTAGTTAGGTTTCTAGGGTTACTCGTAATCCCTATATATTGTAACCTACTCATTCAATAATCATCATTCATTATTTCATATTCTTACATGGTATCAGAGCCAGCCTAGGCTCTATACCGTTTCCGCCGCGCCACACACAAATAACCAAACCCTAGCCGTCACCACTTGAGAAAAACCCTAGACAGGGCGGTGTGCCGTCACTGTCGCCGCCGCCCTGTCCAGCCGCTGTTCATTTTCCGTTTCCAGTTCTTTTGTTTTCCCAGTTTCATGTTCAAATAAAGCTTCGTTTTCGGTTCTAGATTCACCAGTGTTCTTACAGTCTCTTACCACATAGATGATGCTCGGTTCATCTTGTTGATTTCGCGTCCGCATCAAGCCGCCCCTTGCCGCCGTGCCGCCGCCGCTCATTAGACTACGGTCTTCCGCCGCGCCGCCTGCAAGATTACGATCCGCCGCTGCGTCGCTACCCGCCGCCGCCGCACTGCCGTATCGGATGCCTCTTGTAGGATTACGAGATCATTCAAAATTGTGGATCGAAGATTATGGATTGAAGATTGCAAGGTTATGGAATTTTCACCGAAATTGAAGACAGTTTTTAGGGTTTATTATTGTTTTTGTTTTCATATTTTTTTTCAGTCTAAGCTTCTAGTTCCTCCGCTACGACTGCGGGGGAGTATTAGACTATGAGCCCACGGGCTTAGTTAGGTTTCTAGGGTTACTCGTAATCCCTATATATTGTAACCTACTCATTCAATAATCATCATTCATTATTTCATATTCTTACAGTTCTATCATGTCCTACTCTATGAACTTGATACAATTTGTAAGGTTGGTTAATAATATTTGTTGATGTAAACCATGTGGTATCTAGTGCTTATTATATTTTGGTAACCTTAATACAACTCCATTTGTTAAAGACTAACCGATGACTTCGCTTATGAACTTTGGTTCAGGATAATAACGAGTACCGTAATGTAAAGTGTCGCCCCGCCGCCAGGGCCGGTTATAAGCAAGTTCAAAGTGTGCTTGAGAACAGGGCCCAAATGATTAAAGGGCACAAAATTTTTTATGTTTTCTTTATATATATAGCCCATATTTTGTACAGGCCCCAAAGTTTGGTAACAAACCCAATCACTTAACTGATTATAGGCCCAAACCTTTGACTCAAGATACAATCGGTCGCAGGAAATCAAAAGTCGCGTACTCGCGGGGTTCTTTGCTTTGCACCAGGCCACCAGGGATCTGATCAAAGTCATCAAATCAAACGCTGCAGGATTTCTGATCAAACTCATCAAACGCTGCACCAGGCCACCGGACATCCGCAATTCCGCATTCTGCAGATTTTCGCGAATCGCGATTCAGGAGAGGTATTGTTCAATTGTTTGTTGTCTTTTGATTTTTGTTTGTTGATTGATGTTACTGTTGTTCCGAGTTACATATTGATTTCGAAAAACATTCATATTAAATCTATCACAAACATTGCTTCCAAACTCATAAAGGATCTAAAGGATTCAACCTTGATACTGCGACTTTTTACCAGGTTTGAATCCCATGTTATGCATCATAGCTTGAATAAACATGGACTATTTACTAAGATTATAATTACAAAATATAAACCTGCACCATTACTACCCTAATTGAACGTGAGAATAAAGCATTGTTAAATAATATGTGAATTTGGAATATCTTACAAGGTTAATTAAAGTGCGAGAGGTAAAATATGCAGATGAAGATTTATGTTACTACATACTGTATTATATCATCAAGTGGAAATTTACATGTAAAGTAGAATTATTTTACAATAAGTGATCACTTCATTTTCCACCAACGGTCTACAATCATAATTCTTTTTGCTTGGGGTATGCTTTATATTTATACATTTATGCTACTGATTGATAATTAGATTGATATTTGATTAAACTATTATTAGATTGATATTTGATTAAACTGTTATTTAGATAATTAGATTGATTAAACTGTTATGAATGCCTGAATGATTTCTTGTTTATTTAGATAATTGTGATTGAATGGATTTTATTCGTTAATATGTAGAAATTATGCCTCCCGTTCCTAAATACAAACACCTATCCTTAGAAATGATGCTAAAGAATTGTATACGGAGTTGAAGTTGATTACTACATTTTTACCGAGACACATTGACAACCCTTTTGACGTTTTAGACTATATCTTCCAACGCAGTACTACTTATCCTTATGCTATAAATGCATATAAAGTGTTGTTGACAATTCCGGTAACCGTGGCATCAGCAGAAAGAAGTTTCTCAAAGTTGAAGTTGTTGAAGACCTATTTACGTTCTACAATGTCACAAGAAAGGCTAAATGGGTTGGCAACAATATCTATTGAAAGTGAAATATTAGATACTATGGATTACAAGGAGTTGATCGAGAGCTTTGCTTCAAAAAACGCTAGGAGAACCACACTGTTTGCTTAGCAAGTAAGTTCGATACTTTGATCATTTTTGCTATACTATTTTTGTTAATTTGTTTTATCTATTTCATAACAATTATCGTAGTATTATGAATTTTTAGTTATATAATTGAATAATTGATGAGTTTATGTTATATAAAGATTTGCGAATAGGGCCCAAATTTTTTATCTCGAACAGGGCCAAATTTTTTTTTGGGATTTTCGGAGACGGCCATGCCCGCCGCATCACGCGTGCATCCTGCTAGTAAATTAAAAAGAGAAAAGCTTAAATTACAATTATTACGTGTACACCAAATTTCAGATGTTGTCAATGAATGTAAAAGAAATTGTTTATTTTGTAACACATTTTGTCTCTTCACTAACGGGCATCAAATTAACACGCAAACACAAATCCTATCTCATTATCACACCCACCACTTCACCTTCCTTCCATTTGCACCCTTACCTTAGGGTATCCGGGGCACTCTCGGGGAGAGGGTTCGGTGACCCCATTCCCCGATCGGGAACACCGCCGCCATCACCGCGGGGACCCGATTCGGGGAGGGGTTTCGGTGGGGAGACACCGCGATGAAATGGCACATTGATCGAGGATAGACGTTGGGCAACGGTCGTTTTAAAAAAAAAAAATCAATTTTTTAATATAAATAACCAACTTAAACTCACTCTCAAATAATTTTTTTACCACACCCACCACTCTCAAACTCACTCTAAAAAAATCTATCAAATACAACACAAAATGGATTCCAAGTTCCCGTTTTTTTCTCCCCTACCCGACTTTCCCGACGATGAAGGTTCTCCGTCAAACGATAGTAGTTTAATTTTCTTCCAAAATCTCATTCAACAAGCGGAGATACTAGACACGGCATCGTCTAGTAAAAAAAAAAAATTGTCCCTCGAGATCGTGAGGGTGGCCACGAAACACTAATGGCCGATTATTTTGTAGAAAAATCCAAAATTTAATGCCGATATTTTTCGTCAGAGGTTTCGTATGTCCAAGTCTTTGTTCCTAAAAATTGTTAGTGACGTCGAAGCGAACGACGAGTGGTTTCAAGAGGGCTTGGACGGGAGAATGAAGAAAAGTTTCACGCCGTTGCAAAAGGTTACTTCTGCGATTAAACAACTTGCAACCGGTAACCCACCAGACGAAAACGACGAGTATTTAAAGATGTCTGAAAGGACCTCTCGTGAGTGCCTTGAATATTTCTGCTAGACGGTCTGTGCAATGTATGCCGGTGAATTCTTACGTAGACCAACGAGCACGACGTTGCGCTATTGTATCAGGCTCATGAGGAGAGATATCACCTACCTGGTATGTTTGGTAGTCTGGATTGTACACACTTCGTCTGGAGAATGTGCCCCACAGAATTGCGTGGACAATATATGAGAGGCGATCATCAATACCCGATGGTTATGTTAGAGGCGGTGGCGTCTCAAGATTTGTGGATTTGGCATGCTTTTTGTGGCCCGGCGGGTTCACAAAACGACATCAACGTGCTCCAACAATCTCCGTTATTTCTTACTCAACGAAACGGAACGGCGCCATATTGTCCATTTCAGGTGAACGACCACTTATACAGACGCGGGTATTATCTTACTGATGGGATCTACCCTAGCTGGTCCGTGTTTGTGAAGTCTTTCCCATATCCTCACATCCCGAATGAAAAAAAGTTCAAAAGACAACACGAGGCCGCAAGAAAAGATGTGGAACGGGCGTTTGGTGTGTTAAAGGCGAAGTGGGGAATACTAAAGCGTCCAATGCGTTCCAAAACGGTGAAAAAGATAAGGTTACTCGTGTATACGTGCATTATTTTACATAACATGATTATAAAAGACGACGGAAGGGCGATAGCACCGGTACACATTCAAGATCCTCCAGTCGAACCCGTCTTCGCTGATACAGCTTATAGCGAGCTCATTGACGAAAAAACGCATTGGAGACTAAAACACGATCTCGTTGAGCATCTCGGACGTTTAGATCTACCTCACCTTGAAGTGAGTTCCGACGACGAGTAGTTTGTTTTTATATTTTTCTAGTTTGATGTATTTTTATTTTCTAGTTTAAATGTAATTTTTATTTTTAATTTAATGAAATGTCTTTTATTAAATTTTATTTAATTTTTATTAATATTTATTTAATTTATAAACATGCATAATTTTACAACAAATAAAAAAAAAAAACACAAGTCCCTAAGAGGGGAGTGCCGCCATCAAATTGGCGGTGTTAGGGGAGTTTAAGAGGGGAGTGGACGTGGCATATGCTGATTGGTTATGCGTAAGAGAGGGGACTCCCCTCTTAGGCTGGAGGGGTGTGGGGCGCCACCCTTCCGCCACCTAGACCACCATAGCGCCCCCCTCCAATTTTGACCACACCGCCGGCGCCATAGCCGGGGCGCCATTGATGCTCCGCCACCATGGTAACGAGCTGCAACGGGCTCTATAGGTGGGACCCACTTGTTTTGCACCAATGAATTTTTTTTTTAATTTTCTTTAATATAGGGCTCCATCCACACCCTGCAATTTAAAGGGGGCTCCATGGTTGAGTTGGATCCTAGGTGGCGCTGACGTGGAGCTTAGGTGGACTTGATAAAGCCCATGGGGCTCCATCCACACCCCCATAGCCTTAGGGGAGTGCCCCTCTCACCCTTACTAACTCTCCCCTTCCACTGGCGATCGACACTCCCATCGAACTCCGGCGATCGACACCCCATCTAGTCATCAACCTTGTTCATACAACGTCGGCGATCAGCACTCACCGAAACGACAATCGACATCCACCGATGCCTCATCGAATATGCTCCTTGCCTAGTTATGTTACCCTACCGATGCCTAACCGAACCTTCGATGGCTTTTCAACTCCAAGCAATCATGGATACACAATGTCTGGCAGGTAATGACGTGTTCTTGATTTCAATTTGATACAACTAAGTTGAATATTTGTAGCTGGAATTAGGGCCACTGGTACCCTGAGCCACCTCCGATTGCACTTAAGGGTGGTTTTGAAATTCTGGAACATGAGCTTCGATTTCCGATTTAAACTAGGAGGCAGGGAAGAAGATAGGATCGACTAGGTTTGATGATTTGTGTTTTTTTGTTAATCATGTTTGTTAGTTGATTAGGGTATTTTGTTGATCATGATTGTCGATGATTTAGGTTTTTAGTTGATCAAACTTGTTGAGCAACTAGTTATATACCTTTAAACATGTTTTTAGTTGATCAACTAACTTTGTTGATCAATTCGTTATATGTGCATATACGTTAATGTAATCATAACATTTGATTTTTGCCTTAATCTGCATTATAGTTTATATGTGGTTAAGTAGTTAGATCAACGTTAGGGTTTTGGTTAAAAGACCATAATGCCATTCAGGGATCGAAACTACAATACGAAATAGTCTTCTCCCCTTTTTAATCTCTGCAACACCCAACCCACCACCATCTTCATTTCAAGTAACCATAAAATGGCAACAGCTTCATCCAGGGATCAAAAAAACAACAATGAATTGCTGGTTATCTCCTTTCATCCATTCAACTTCAAGTATTCAATGTTTATATGATTTTAGTCAAACCACAATTTCACAAGATCTACCCCCCCCCCCCCCCCCCCCCCCCCCCCCCCGGGCACACGTACAAAAAAATCCTTTTGATTATGTTTTTAGTTGGATTGATTTCAATTGAATGAATAATGGTGTAATCTGCAAAAGGGTAATTGACGCATTTTTTTTTTTCTTTGAGCTTGTAGTTATAAGAGGTGGAACCATGGGTATGTTTTTATGAAATTTATTATAGATGGGGCATATATATCTTGCAGATTCAACGAAAAAAAAGACAATAATCTATAGAGGGTGATGGATAATTGTCTTCTTTTTCAAAAAAAAAAAAAAATTCCACTGTCGTATCTATAGACCTTTATAAAGCATTTCCCATGTCTAGAAATGTAATTTCACCTAACTTTTTTAAGATGGCATATGAAAAGCCAGTTAAAATTCCTATGTTTTTCCCATTTTCTCCCATTATTGCCCCTCCCCTCTAACACACCGGCCTCCCCGTGAAAACCCTACAACATGTCTTGCGTCTGGACTTCCAGCAGTTTCCATCGCCCCTTCTGCTCTATAATAACTATACAGCAGTTTCAGTTTCAGATCAGTTGAATTCCTTCAATCCTACTTTAATTCATCTTCTGGTTCCTCTCACCGTATGAATCTATCGGTGATGGTGGCGAAGGGTTTTTTTAAACCCCTAATCGACTTCCAAAATTGTGAGTAATCAAGGAATACCTTCAGAGATATCGAATGGATTTGTAACTGATGGAGAGAAATCGATAGAGAAAGGGACTGAAATTAGGGAATTGCCGACGGTAGCGATCAGAATTCACGAATCAATCAATCTTCTTCAACACTCCTATTTCGACATCAGAACATCCAAAACTTAATCGTGCTCCTTCTACAACATTCATCGACTCTCACTCAGGATTTGAAGGTCAGGTTAATTTGCTGAATTAATTAGTTTCTTAGTCAAACTCATATGTCTTCTTTGCTAAATTTGTGATTAATCCGCAAACCCTAGGTTAACGGTCACCATGAATTCGTCTGGATTTTCTAATCAAATCGTGATTAATTCACAAACCCTAGGTTATCTATTGATTTATCTGAATGAATGTTAATTAATTCACA
This sequence comes from Helianthus tuberosus, assembly GCA_030545235.1. Lineage (NCBI taxonomy): Eukaryota > Viridiplantae > Streptophyta > Magnoliopsida > Asterales > Asteraceae > Helianthus > Helianthus tuberosus. The sequence continues at coordinate 77,075,026 of CM060380.1, forward strand.
AGCTACAACTCTCACTGTAAGTATTTTGATCAATTGAATTGGTTTTGAGATTCAAATTTAAGTGTAGTTTATGCAGAGTTTTGTTAACAGGTTGTTGTGACATGTAAGGTGACTCTTCTCTGAGAATTTTACAAGTTTTTCTGATGGATTTATTATGTATGAAAGAGTAAATGTGTGTGTATTCATAGGAACATGGCATTTAGCCAGTATCCGATTTTTTTTGCCATCGATATAGTAAACGTTATTCCATTTTGGCATTAAAAAAGTGGACTGATTTGTTTCTTTCAATTGTATTATTACAGGTTCATGAAAAGGGCGCTGAAGTCGTGCGCATGTACAAAACATTATTGGGAAGTCAAGGGTTCCGAAAGGTAAAGAAAGATGTTTACGTCGTTATTTTGTGATAAAACAGACACATTTTTATTTTTAGGGGACGGATTTGTACTTTTAAAGGCACGATGGAAAGGGAAATGGTCGAGTATCGACACGACATGTACGATTTGGGATATCGAAAGGGAAATGGTGGATACACAGCTCATAGCTCATGATAAGGTGAGGTGAAGTGCCCAAGGTGTAGAGGCATTTGTAATTGTAGTTCTTGCATGTAAGTGTCTTTCTTGAATCTTGATCATATATTTATGTTTTTTTAAGATCTGATTCCCAAAAAAGGTGTGATTTTGATTTTCACAAAAAGGTGTGATTTTTGATTTTGACAAATAAGGCATTTGGAAACGATGTGCGTATGGAAGTAACTTGTTGATCTCTTCTGATTCAAATGTAGATAAGCTACATAAAAAACAAGATTTACCTTTGATGTCTGCCAAAATTGAGGATGTGGGTTTCTTCAAATATTGACGTTTTGTTTTCTTTAATCTTTACTTGATGAGATCAGTGTGTTGTGTCGATATAGATTGTAGCTCAGTTGGGTGTTTAGTGGGTGGCCTATATTTAAATTTTAAATTTTGTTGTCTTTAAAGTAATTGGATATAGTGTGAGTCATTGTATTACAACATTTCCTAACCTCATATGATATCAATAGGTGGATTTTGTATTAGTTAGAAACTGCAAAAAGATAGGTAGATAGTTTACTTTAAGTTGTGTCCTTTTAGCTTATTTGATTGGTTCTTTTTTTTTATTGCAGAGAGAAGCCAAACCCGCCGTCCGTGCACAACAGGTATCATGGTGACAGGAAGACTGAGGCACAACAGGTGGGAAGAACAAGACAGAGGATGGTAAGCCCGAAAAGGTTACAAGTGACCCGTATGTGACGGTTTCGATCGCTAACGCTGTGATCGCAAGAACCTTTGTTATAAGTAACAGCGAAAATCCTGTTTTGATGCAGCATTTTCATGTTCCTGTAGCACTTTATTCTGCTGAGGTGCAGTTTCTTGTTAAAGACAGTGATGTTGTCGGTTCTCAAATCATGGGTGCGGTTGGTGTGCCGGTCGAGCAGTTGGTTTTCGGGTCGCTTATTGAAGGTACCTTCCCAGTTTTAAATGAAAGTAGCAAACTTGGTTTTATCCTCAACACGGCTCCAATGTGGGATAGGTAATATTGAGTCTTGTTTTTTTTTCTAAGAAATTGTGATGTGATATGTAGTACTTATAGATGGCGCAATGTGCGGGTCGGGCTTTTTGGGTCATGGGTCAAATTGGTTTATGTTTTGGGACGCAATGAAACGGGTGGGTTGGGTTGATCCAAAACACTTTTTGTCAGAAATTATGTGTTTTAAAAGTAACTATTCTGCCAAATATGATCTTCAAGAATATATTATCTCAATACAGATTTAATCTTTTATAAAAACCAAAGTATTTTTGTGAGGTTTATGCACTAAACACACTTGTTGTCGACTTCTAACCCATTCAACATGTTTTTTGGTTAAGCATACCATCTCTGGTAATGTTTTATTTAGTTACTCTTTTGTGGTACTTTCCATTGTAAGAAGTTTTTCTTGTCTTGTATTTATAATAATATATTCAATGCAGGTTGGAGCTAAACAAAAACAAGCGTTTATTAGGAGAATTTGTTGAATTCAAAGGGAAGAATGATGATATCACGTCCTTAAGAAACATAAAGAGGTCAAAAGTTAGCTGTGTGATGATCCAAAAAACAAGCATGTTTGGTTTAGGTACTTTCTAATACCACATGTTTGTTTTATCCATCTTAATTTAAGTTTATAGTCTTGGAAATATATTAAACATATGAGAAGTTTCTAAAAAATGGCTAAATGAACGCATTGAGTAACGTGTCAAAACAAGTAATCCATAAACACTTTGAACTTTTTAAACAATTCTGGTGACTAAATGCAGCTCATTCAAAGCTTCAGGTTCTATATGCACCAACAGATTACAGGAGTGAAGGGTTTTCGGGTTCAGAGTGGAACGAAGAAACAGTGAGATCGAGCACAGAGGTGGTGTTTCAGCTTCAATAAACTGCTAAAGTTGAGAAAATTAAATTGTCGTCAATAATATCCATGTCACTAAGCCCTTAAATCTTTCCCGCCCTTAAATTTTTTAGAATTGTTTTTTATTTTTTCAGAATTTTTAGATTTTTTTTTTATTTTTTCAGATTTTTTTTCAATTTTATGATTTTTTTTTGAATTTTTCAGAGTTTTTTTGTTATATTTTTTAATATGGATCAATCCGGAGAGTGATCCGTCCATTTAAAATTATTTGGATATGGATCGGATCACGATCCATTATGTTGGATCATGGATCGGATCATGATCCATTTAAGTTGGATCATTAATGGATCGGATCATGATCCAATCCATATCCATCTATTGACAGGCCTACTCGTAAGTGCTCGCTTGCTTTCTCCTTTGTAGAGGTGGCAAGACTGGCAATGGTTATTGACCCAGTTTAACATATATACTTTACGCCCAAAATTTTAAATGGCCCCAAATGATAATTTCTTCTGTTTTTAAAAAATTGTTATTTGTTTCTTAATTCTTGATATCATATTATTATACTAGATATATTCATATTTAACTTCCAACTCAGTCCCATCCCTAGAAAAAGGGGACACTTTCTTACGCTAATAAACTTTCTAAGACTAAAGTGTCAAATTTAAATTTTGCTTTACGCCCTGAAATAGGTTGGGCAAGTTTGCTTTAGGTTGGGTAACGTGTCAGAACCGGTAGGCGTAGACCGTCTTGACAATTATTTATTTCTAATACGTTTGTGGCATATATATATTGTAGGATGGAACCAAAAACGACAATCCAAGCGAGTCATTTGATGTTAAAAGGTTACCAGACTCGAACTGATCTTTAAATCTTTATGATGTGGTGAACGCTGCCGGGAAGCATGAACAAGCGTTCGAGCTTGCTGGAGGATTCGCTCTGTCGAAGTACTTTGATGACAACAGTCTTTTTAAATGAACCGGTATATTTTATCCTCTGTGTTGACATTTTTAGTCAAAGTTAAATGCCACGGTTGTAAAGGGTTTCTTATTTCTTTTATCTGGATTTTAGGGACTGTTTGGACTGTAAGTGCAGTAGTGCACATACCATAACTGTAGCCATCGGCTCCGGCATGTTGTCACTGGCGTGTGCCATTGCGCGGCTGGGTTGGATCGCTGGACCGAAGGTTCGGTTTCTGTTTTCATTTGTAGATGAAACTATACTTATATGAAAGCTATTCAAAACAATCTTGGTACTTGCTTCTTAAAATTCCATCTTATTTATAAAAACCGATTGTTCAAACATTTGATAACCGACTCATTTGGCTCGCATACAAACCAAGTGAAGCTAGGGTGGGCTCGGAGTATAGTATGTTTACAAACCAAGTGAAGCTAGGGTGGGCTCGGAGTATAGTATGTTTACAAACCAAGTCGAGCTTGGTTATTTATTTTTATAATTTATATTCTTTTAAATAGACTGATATATAAAACAAAAAAAAAATAATATTTTTAACAAATATATGACGTAAAATTTCCGTCTTAATTTAGGTTATAATCTATACATATTAAAAATTTGGGCTTCAATCTAAACGTGGGAAAAAGCGGGCCAAAGAGTGAACTTAAGTTGTCTCGTGTTCGACCCAACTCTTTTACAAATTATGTCTAGCCAGTTTTGAGAGTCCTGAGACTGCGCCCCAAACTGCTTAGATAACCCTAAGCAAATTCAATACACCCGAATCAATGTCTAATTATAAAATATTTTAAAACTTTTCAGGTGGTTTCAAGTTAAACTTGGTGGAATTGTCCAGTACGCCAATCTTATTGGAGTAGCAATCGGGTACACCATTGCAGCATCCATCAACATGATGTTAGTAACCACATCTGTAATTTAATTACTCCTTATAAATTAAAAATTTAAAAATTCAAATTAATAATTATGGTAATTCATGAAAACACATAGCATATTGTTTCCATGAGAAAGGTCATCATAATCCCTATAAAGTGGATGGGACACCATACCATCACATTTGGATAAAGTTTCACTAAGACCATGTGTAGTGGTAGAGGGTTATAATGCCCCCACCATGGGGCATTATACGACACGTGGCGTCCTAGTCAGCAAGGGGGCATTATAGCAAAAGTGGTGTAGTGGGTATAATGCCCCATTCAATCATTAAAAAAAAAAAAAAAAGGAAACATCACAAAAGTCAAAAAGTTTTGTCAGAACACTTCCATTTGCAAGCCACACACAATAGTCAAAAGTTATGTCAGAGCATACTCAAATATGATTGGCTCAAGCAAATGAATGGGGCTCAAGCACGGCGTTTTAATTAAAACGCGAATTCGATTTTTTTTTCCAAAATAACGCCCCAAAACGCCCCCTGTAATGGGGGGTTGGGCGTTATAGGGCGTTTTCGGGCAAACAATTTTTAAAAAAACGCCCCACTACGGGCGGTCTAACTAGCCCTTTTAGTGATTGAAGGATATTGCTGCAAGAGTTGGTGTTCATGAGATTGATTTTACGGAACACACCTGCATTAAAGGTAAAGACAAAGAACCCGATATATGTGCAGTCTTATACTCTTTCTATAGAAGCCCTCCAAAAGACAGTGCAAGGTTGGTAACAACTACAAAGAACAAGTTGAGGTGGAAATTTCAACCTATTCACCAAAATGGGTCCATTCAACTTATATTTTTCAAATGTAGCTTTGTATTAACTTGTACATCATGTTTTAAGTGGTGTATTTGTTTAATTGACAAATCTATTGTTTTTTATAACTTTTTTTTTAAATAAGGTATTTTAGATGGTAGTGCTGGTGGTAAGTTGGTGATATGTTCATGTCTCGCATTATTGACTCCGCCGCAACGCGCGGGTCTCCCACTAGTTTCATATAAAGCCATTACTTTTCAATATAATTTGATAATGTCATGTATGATATCAAGAAATGTTGGAACATCGACTTAACAGTAACTTGCTTGCTGGGGAAGATGGGAGGAGTGAATGGTTTAATTTGGGGTTTTGAGGGGACGGTATTTGCTATATTGGGTTGTACAATACGAAATGACAAAATTGCCCTTCCTTTTCTAAGTAAAAAGACAACAATACCCTGGTAAACTAACTGTTGACGAACAGAAAATGGAAGGAGGGACCTGATTGATTGCAATCGACAACCATAGGGACTTGATTAGCCGTTTTTCAAATGAGGGTTGTATGTGTGATTAAGTGTAAACCCAAGGGACTGTGATAGAGCCGGATTTGAGATCGGCAATCTCCAATAAACAAGTAAATAACAAAAATGTAAATATTAACGTAAGACAAGTATTTGGATCAATTTTCTTCTTATCTTCATTCCAATGCAAAACAAGTTATTTAAAGAACATTGGTGCATGTAACCAACTGTTACTTGAGCAACATGAAATTAGGAAATAAAGTGAACATGGGAAAATGCACGACTTAAACTACAAGAACGTGGGAACATGGGAACTTGACAAATCGTGCACTTGACCGGATGTTCGGCGGTTCAAGGAGGGTCCGTATCAGACTGAAATTGTACTTTACTAAAAAAACTATCATCACATGGTCACAATTTGAACTAAGATTAAAGCAAAGAAGTAAAGTACAACTTGAGTCCCTGTGATTTACAAGAACTTACATGTTGAGCCCTAACTTTTTTTCAGCCTTCGATTCCCCCATGGTTGCAATTTTTCAACATGTTTTTCAGCCTTTGATTCCCCCATGGTTGCAATTTTTCAACATGGGAGTCCCCACCGTTTGATACCCATTTAAAATTGAGTGACAATACCCCATCTTTTATATGTGCAACATGCGTCCCAGCCTCTAAACTAAGATTTTCCCTCCAAATTCAAATATTTAACATTTTTAACTAACCACTCTTAACTAATCTTAACTAACCACTATTAATTAACTAAACATATTGCTAAAGCTAAACAAACTGTTGCATTCAAACAAAGTAAACAAATTGCTTAACAAACTGATGCATTCAAACAAACAAATCAAGCACTACCTATGGTCGTGTTGTACTGTTGTTCAAGCTGCATTCAAAACCCATGGTTGTGTGGTTTAAGCTGCTTTAAACCCATGGTTGGGGGGGGGGGGGGGGGGTAGTTGCACGGACCTCCCATCCGCCGGAGTATTGCAACTCCGCAAGCTAACAACGTCCCAATGTTGCCTGGCGGTGAGTACCCACGGTGAAGAGCCCCAACACCCCAATAGGGCATTGCCGGGAGTCGAACCGGTGACCTCAAGAAGAGGCTGGGTGGGACTGGCCAACTGGGCTACCCCAGAAGGTTATGGTTGTGCAGTTTAAGTTGCATTCAAAACCCATGGTTATCCAGTTTAAGTAGTAATCAAACCCCTGGCTGCACTTGCTTCAATTAATGGTTGCAGTTTAATCTGCTTTCTAACCATGAAACAATTAATGCATCAACCATGGTTGCATCAAAGAAGTTGCATTCTGTCTATGGTTGCATCAAGAAGTTGAATTCTTGTCACACCACAATTTCCCGGTGGGCCAGGATTTAGGTTTTATGTGTGACAGTCGGATAACAATGTCACCATTTGCAGCGGAAATAGGCAATAAAAGTACAAGTATTTAAAAAAAACTTGAAAAAAACTAAATTATATTAATTGTTATATAACAACAACAACAACAACCATACCCAGTAAATCCCACAAATAGCAGAGCTACTTATAGGGTCTGGGGAGGGTGGGATGTAGGCAGACCTTGCCTCTATCCATAGGGATAGAGAGGCTGCTTCCAGAGAGACCCTCGACTCGAAAACGAATAACAAACCAACACACCAAGTCAAAGAATATAGAAATAAGAAGTCACCCATACCAAGAAAATGATCCGAGTTGACAAAAAATAATGTAAATCATGTATAATAGCATGCATACAACATCATTTGGGCATAAACACAAGAAGGCAATCACCGAAAAAGTCTCTTAAAGAGTAGGAAAAACCTACCTCCTTACAAAACACCTAAGACCTTACTGTAATGTCTTCTAGAAGTCCTTAACCCTAATCCTATGTCTCCACGAAGTCCTATCTTGGACCATGTCCTCAGAAAGATGCAACTCTACTAAATCATGCCTAATCTGCTCATCCCATGTCAGTTTGGGTCTGCCTCTTCCTCTCCTCCCCTCGACAGTAAGAGTTTCCACTACTCTAACTGGTGCCGTCGTTTCCCTCCGTTTCACATGCCCAAACCATCTCAATCTCCCCTCCTTAATCTTCTCCGATATACTAGCCACTCCTAATCTTTCCCTAAAAACCTCATTTCTTATCCGATCTAACCTCGTGTGTCCACACATCCACCTCAGCATCCTCATCTCTGCTACCTCCATCTTGCGTACTTGTGTCTTCTTGATAGCCCAACAGTCTGTTCCATAAAGCATAGCGGGCCTGACTGCTACCCTGTAAAATTTCCCCTTTAATTTAGTTGGGAACCTCCTATCGCACAATACCCCACTGGCTGCCCTCCATCTACACCAGCCAGCCTGTATGCGATGGGTTACATCACTATCTATATCACCATCTCTTTGTACAAACGACCCCAGATACTTAAACCTAGTTACCTGCGGGACCAATTGATCGTCAATGGTGATTTGGGTGTCATCGTCATCGGCTACACCACTGAAATCACAGTGTAGATACTCGGTCTTAGATTGTGTATAAATTGAATCCTGAATTGCTGCAGACATTATACAAATTAAAGTTCTATATGTTACCTTAAATTGTGTATAATTTTTAGTGTTGCTGCCATGGATTTGGAAGGGTCTACATATTAAAACAAGTGCCTATTCACATACCCTCATATAGCTCTATACGAGACGTATAATCTTTTCAATTTCCAAGAGAATCTCTGATTATGTCATGTATGTCTCGTATAAACCCATACAAGGCGTATAAGCAAAAAATGTCATTTTACCCTTAGTTTGGGGGCTGTACGCAGCCTAAACCAGGAGTAAAATTGTCTTTTTTGCCCCTTATATTGAAAGGGTTTTTTTTTTTTAACAAACACTTTTATATAATATTGATTGTTTTAGCAAATTTTATAATAAGATAATAAGTACTTAACTTTTTTTTTTTTTGTTAAGTAGCGTATAGTATGAGTCTCGTATATGTCCCGTATAGGCTATTGATATAGTATCGCATCGTATCGTATAATGTAGTATAAGTCTCGTATAGGCCCATAGGTGTAATATAGTATCGTATATCGTATTGTATAGGTCCCGTATAGGCCTATAAGCGGTAGTAAAGTATAGTGTAGTATGCTATAGTATCGTATCGTATCGTATAGGTCTTGTATAGGCCTATAGGTGTAGTATAGATCCCGTATAGGTGTAGTACAGTATCGTATCGTATTGATACAATACTACACCTATAGGCTTATACGAGGCTAATACGAGACCTAGACTACTCCAATAGGCTTATACAAGGCTAATGCATGACCTATACTACACCTATAGCCTTATACGAGACTAATATATGACTTATACCACACCTATACTATACGATAAGATACTATATTATACTACGCCTATACGAGACTTGTAATATCATACTTAACAATGTTATTTATTTATTCTTTTTAAAAATTACTTATTAGAAAATTTTGCTAAAACGAGAAATATTATATAAAAGTCTTTGAAAAAAAAAACCCTTATATACGCCTCATATAGGCCTGTACGAGGCATACATGGGGCAGAGGTCATATAGGAGACCTGTACGAGGGGTCTATGCGCGGCACATAGGAGCAACCAGACCAGAACTGACGCCAGTCAGACATTGCTTTTGATATAACCGTATACGCCCCCGTATAGGTCTATACGAGGTAAGAGGTGTGTGGATAGTTTGAGCCATTTGTAATTGTAGTTGTGCGTTCAAACTTATGTGATTAGATAGAAAACAATGGTTATGCTTTGGGAACGAGCATTGACATGAGAATATCTATATAGAGTGAGTTTTGCATCATTATTGTGTTTAAAGTGATCACTGTAATGATGACGAGTGCCTAGAGGCACTATGATGGTGGTTTTGAATTTACTTATGGTCCTTGATATAATTTGTCGATTTGGATTAATGCATGCTCCTCGAGATTTTTTGTGGATTCGGTACCATAGGCTTGAAGATGTTTCAACAATTGAGCTACAGACTATTTGTTTCTTTGATGTGATTTACTGAGTATGAATGTATGATGATGACTACTATTTGTTTCCTTGCCTTGACGTCTTCTTATCAACGTAATTCTCAGATTTCGCTCTTTAATAGCATAAAGAGATTCTAAAACATACAAATTCATTTAACAAGGAATTTGATGTAAAAGGTTATATATGTTGACATGTGGTCTTGCATAGAAACTAGATAAACTAAAAGATCCACTCTTTTTTAAACGATCTTCTTTTATAACGCCATAACAAAAACTTGAGCTCAAGCTTTGAGATTTACACCTGGAACAAACACGTAGTCCGAAATCTAACAAAAGGAAGTTACATACATAGTATATGAGACGATAACCGTCTACTAGTAATTACTAATCTTCAAGCTCAATAATCTTGACCACAGAATCATCCCCGACTTTCTGGCAAACAACAACCCGATCATGCGGCTTTATCACACCGATGTTTCTACCATGATCCAATGCCACCTTTAAAACTGTCTCATTTGTAGCACCTGTAGATTCAGCCTGCAAAAAACCATCCATTAGTTTTTCTTTTTCTTTTTACAAAACAAATAGATGTTTTTTGCATTCGTTAAAGAAGTTCTTACAGCGTGTCGAGGATCTGCAAGCATCGGGAAAAGACCTCTTATGATGAGCGATTGCCTTGCCTTCTCATACAAATCACCACAAGAGAATCAAAAATAAGTCTTTCATAATTGTTAATTACGAAATAAGCCGATAACAGTTTAATGAAAACAACTTATTGTATTTACCTCATAAGCACCAGTAGTTGTCCAGCGAAGTTGATTCGTTTTAAGGCGTGGAATCACCACAGAGAGCACAGGCATGGTAGGCCTGTACTTCGCGATTAACCTGCAGATTTGATGATACTTCATGTCATGTATCTTCTAATTAAATCAGAAATTAAAACATTTTTATGAACTGTATTGTCACACAAGCACGCGCACACACACATACACACCTTGCAGCTCTTCCAGTTGAAGTGAAGCAAATGATAACCGATGCTTTCACCTTTATAGCAGCACGGACCTATATTCAACTCCCACAGTTTAATTAAAAAGAAAACCATGGATTATATAAAATATAAAAAATGTTGATTACTGTACCGCAGAGGAAGCAATAGATTCCATGTGGCTCATTGGTTCACCGACATATTTGACGGTTTTCTTGAAATACGAGTCTTGATTGTACACTTTCTCAGACTGTATACAGTTTAGCTAAATTAGAATACTGAAGAAAAATGTATGACGATTTAATAAAATAAATAACATAAGTTAGGATCCTTAAATTAAGCAAAAAAATTAATACCTCCCCACAAATTTTACCAACAATAGAGATAGTTTCGACAGGGTACAGCCCCCGCATTGTCTCTGCACCTAGAAGAATTGCATCAGCTCCTGTTACAAAAAAATTTACACACGCGTAAGATGAGTAATTACCATTTTTTGTATAAATTACACTTTTTGAAATAACGGAAAGAGTAAAATGCCATTTTCGTTCTTGAGGTTTGGCCAGTTTTGCTACTTTCATCCGAAGGTTTGTTTTTCCGCATCTAGACCCAAAAGGTTTGAAATCTTGCCATTTTCATCCGTCTTGTTACCTCCATCCATTTTTCTCCATTAAGTCAAGGTATTTCTGTCTTTTTTTGTTAACTTAAAGGGCAATTCAGTCTTTTTGACTTTATGTAAAAAGACCGAATACCTCTGAAAAAGACCGAATTGTCCTTTAACAAAAAAGACGGAACTACCCCTGACTTAACGGATAAAAATGGATGGAGTTAACAAGCCGGATGAAAATGGCAAGATTTGAAACCTTTTGGATTCATATGCAGAAAAAACATACCTTTGGACGAAAGTCGCAAAACTGACCAAACCTCAGGGACGAAAATGGCATTTTACTCTAACGGAAATATGAGCCTAGATCCGATATCAAATCAGACATACTAAACCCTATGTCATAATCCCTATTTATAGGACCATTTAATTATTGATATAATATAAAGATATTTTTGTAATAATATACTGTTATAGAACTCTACACTTACCATCTAAAACAGCATTAGCAACATCAGTAGCTTCAGCACGGGTGGGCCTTAAGTTGTCAGTCATGCTATCCACAACACGAGTAACAACAGCCGGTTTCCCAGCCATATTGCATTTGTAAACAGCAGCTTTTTGAAACAAAAATACCTGCATAAAGAATAATGAAATCAGTTACGGTTCTACAACATAACAATAACGATAATATTAAGAAAATGAGAACAGATCATTTCGAGCTGACCTTCTCGGGTGGAAGATCTATCCCCAAATTACCCCTAGCAAGGATAATGCCATCCGCTTCCTGAAGGATTTCATCGAAATTCACTAGGCCCTGCAGTATATCGAACAGCACGTTAAAACGAATAATATGATAATTTATTATCTACTTCATATCAGGGGCGGATCTTAGTAGAGCCGTGGCAGGGCCACGGCCCTGGCAAGTTTTTCGGCCGTAGTGCTAATTTTCCGCATTTCGATCGAAATTTTGTATATATACTATGTTCGGCCCTGGCAAGTTTTTCGGCCGTAGTGCTAATTTTAGTGCCCGTGTCTTTCGGCCCTGGCAGGTTCAACGGGCAAGATCCGCCACTGCTTCATATATCAGCCAAGTGTGTGTCTCGTTTCAGTTATACCATTTTGGCGAAAGCTTGAACAACGAAAATGCCCTTAAAATTTTAGAAGACCAAAATGTGTCCTTTCAAATAATAACGCCATTTTGGTCATTCAATATGTTTAGCCGAAATTCGAATAAATGGAACTAGATATATAATTGGGAGATCTATGAAGTAGAACCTAATACAGTGACATACATTATGTCATCATCGCGAAATAATATGCCATAATAAGCATCTCACCTCTACGTTTTCAATTTTTGCAAAAATCTGAGTTTGACTGAGATCGCCTAGTTTAGAAAGATATTCACGAGCCTGCATAAAAGAAGTTGTATATGTAAAATAACCGACAGAAAAGGTTGCATGCAATTAGAAATTAAGGAGTAATTCTGTACTTCTCGAATATCTTGCCCACTGCGGGCATGCGACAGAGATAGAAAGTCAACACTGTTTTTGACACCCCATGTGCTGATAACCTACAATTAAGAATAAGTAGACGGTAAACTATATCTGCTTGAATGTCAGTATAAGTTAAAGCCCTTAGTTAATTGATTAATTTGTTAATGTTAAGATGGTTTACCTCTTTATCTTTATCAGGGAGTGTCGGAAAGTCGATATGAACTTGAGAAACATGTAAAGTGTACAATGTACCAGCAAGAACAGCCGAGTTTTTTATAAGACAAACAACATCATCACCTTTGACCTCAGAAACCTACATTACATAAATAAACACTTGTATAAAAATCAGAAATTTGGTAAAGAGTAAAATGCCATTTTCGTCCTTGAGGTTTGGCCCATTTTGCGAATTTCGTCCAAAGGTTTGTTTTTCCGCATCTGAATCCAAAGTTTTGAAATCTTGCCATTTTCACCCGGCTCATTAAATCCATCCATTTTTCCTCGTTTAATCAGTGGTATTTTCGTCTTTTTTTTTAACTTAAAGGGCAATTCGGTAATTTGAATACATGTACATTATGCTAAATGCTTTTACATAAAGTGAAAAAGACCGAATTGCCATTTAAGTTAACAAAAAAGACGAAAATACACCTGACTTAACGGAGAAAAATGGATAGAGTTAATGAACCGGATGAAAATGGCAAGATTTCAAACCTTTTGGATCCAGATGCGGAAAAACAAACCTTTGGACGACAGTCGCAAAACGAGACAAACCTCAGGGATGAAAATGGCATTTTACTCTTACGTAAATAAACAAATACATATGTATCATTGGCCAAATAAGCTAACTATATCTACTTGAATGTACATAAAAATAATGCTTTTAACTGTCAACTTACCTCCATCCAAACAGATGTTGTTTCGCTTCCTGTAAACAAGTATTGGCCAAGAAAAATGGTGTCACCAGGCTTTACTGCCTGCAAACACCAATAATTACTCTAAATTAGATTACAGTGGAACGGTTAAACACATAGGGCCTAGAATAATAATTTGTTACCTTAGCTAGACCGCCGAAATTAATCGGCAATAAACTTGAAGTTGCTTCTTTTTCTTGATTGGGTGTTAAAGCAACGAACGAACCTGCTTCAAGAGGTATAGGATGATCACCTTTGTTGACAACAAGGAGTTCAGGGCCAGTTGTATCTAGCATCACCTGATAATAATAACACACATTTATCAATGTGAGAATCATTATATTAAAAAAATGATTAATCTTTGAATAATTGATACTATAATAACAAATGATTTTCTTCAGTGAGCCAGTAATGAAACCTACAGCACACAGCTTCTTTGTTTGCTTGATCGCAATCTTCAAGTTTTCCAATGTCTCCTGGTGAAACTCAGCATCACCCCATGTAAAATCGAATCGTGCCACTACACAGCAAAGAAAATATTACGAAAAAGGAACTCAAACGAATGCGGATCAGTAGAAACACAGCAGTTCAAGTTTATAATAAAAAGGTTTCTAGTTTGACAGAGTCCAGGTTAGTGAGTTATCCAATTACGCCCAATTTGACCACAAAATTTATGTCCAATCTAATATATGATTATTTTAACCTAGAAATGGCAATCAAAACTTCTATCCACTTTTCTTCAATTATAAAATTAATTCCTAAAAATTCAAAACTTAGAACACACCGAATCAAAAACATTTAACACAATCAGTGATAACCTAGAAATCGTGATCAAAACTTCTACATAATTTTCTTCAATTATAAAAGTAGTTCCTCAAATTCAAAATTCAGAACATTCTGAATCAAAAACATTTTAACATAATCATCGTCACTATGACATTAGACTGGTGGGTATGGGGCGTGGGTTGTGGCGTTGAAGGGGGTTTAACGCCGGCTACACCACCCCGGCTCGGCGTTGCCCGCTTTACGTGGATATTCTGCCTGGGGGTGGGGGTGTGTTTGTGGTTGGCTGTTTCAAAGTAAAGAGTTTAAACAAAAAAAATCCACATGGCTGGCCACGCCCAGCTAAGCAACGCCCCACCACACCCCTAGTTTTTGAGTATTAGCTTGTGGATCCCACCCTCGCCACGTGTCGAGCAATGCCCCCAACCCAAGCCCCTCCACACCCCATAGTCTTAAGCAAAACAAATATCAAAATTCAAAATCAATTTATCTCATTATTAAACAACGTTTTCTTATCTATACTATATAATAAAGTAAACCTCTAAGGGACACTTGTCGTATAAATTGTTTTCCGGCCCTTTTTTTCTCTAATTTAGTTAATATCCTTTAGTTTTACTAACTGATAAGCAATAATTATAGATAAGTTTTCTTTTTTATTTTACGTATGCTCTAGGTCTAATTATTATTTATATATTTTCTAACTGATAAGTGATAAGCCATAATTTTAGATAAGAAGTGATAAGCAATAATTATAGATAAGTTTTATTTTTCGTATTCTTTAGGTCTAATTCTTATTTGTATATTTCCTAATTGATAAGTGATAAGCCATAACTATAGCTTAAGTTTTTTATTTATTTTATTTTATGTATTCTTTAGGTTCAAATATTATGTATATATTTTCTAATTGAATTCATTTAATTGCTTTACAAATTTCATAATGTTATTAAATTTCTTAAGGTTATGGTTTTCTTTTATATTCCTACTAAAGAAATTCAATTCATTCATGATTTATTTTTATTATTATTATTATTATTATTATTATTATTATTATTATTATTATTATTATTATATGTGGTTCTATAATCAGGATGTCACATAAATGAAACTACATAAAAGATAACCGGCTTGTAGCCTAGCGCTACCTGTGTTATATTACTATGCACCCTCATAATTGTTTTCTCGCCCTTTTTTTCTTTAATTTAGTTAATATCCTTTAAGTTTAAATATAATTTATATATTTACTACCTGATAAGCAATAATTATAGATAAGTTTTCTTTTATATTTTACGTATGCTCTAGGTCTATTTATTATTTATATAGTTTCTAACTGATAAATGATAAGCCATAATTTTAGATAAGAAGTGATAAGTGATAAGCAATAATTATAGATAAGTTTTATTTTTCGTATTCTTTAGATCTAATTCTTATTCGTATATTTCCTAATTGATAAGTGATAAGACATAATTATAGCTAAGTTTTACATTTTTTTTATTTTACGTATTCTTTAGGTTCAAATATTATTTATATATTTTCTAATTGAATTCATTTAATTACTTTACAAATTTCATAATGTTATTACATTTCTTAGGTTATGGTTTTCTTTTATATTCCTACTAAAGAAAATTCAATTCATTCATGATTTATTATTATTATTATTATTATATTATTATAATTATAATATGTGGTTCTATAATCAGGATGTTACACAAATGAAACTAAATAAAAGATAACCGGCTTGCAGTGGCGGATCCAGGGGGGGTTCCTGGGTTCCCAGGAACCCCCTCGGTTTGGAAAAAAATGGAAAAAGTTAGTGGAAACTTGATCGATTTCGAAAAAATTAGTGAGAATATACGAAAAGGAACCCCCCAGGAAAAATTCCTGGATACGCCACTGCCGGCTTGTAGCCTAGCGCTATCATGATGTGTGATAAAAGTGTTCCTACAAATTATCTACCAAACCACATAAAATACTTTTACCATTATTAATATTGATGTTGTTGATGTTAGTATTATTATCATTTTGTGTCATATGTTATAATTTAGTGAGTCAAAAATCTATTTCCCTTCTTATTTCACTCTCTTTCAGATTTTGTTATTCAATTTTAAAATTTCAATTAAAAAAAATCAATAATATTTTATCACAAAAGCTTTTTTTATAATATTTTAATCTTCATTATTAACTATATTTATTTTTTTCAACCCGTGTAACACTGGAGTTCTAACCTAGTTAAACAATAAACCAAACGTCACTCAACAAACAAACATTATTATATACAATTTCATTTCCTAAAACACAAGATAACTCTCAACTCACTTTCACTATCCACAACACTTCATCACCAAATCCACAATTTAGTAGTAGTTTAACCTAGAAATGGGGATCAGAATTCAAAACTTCTATCGAATTTTCTTCAATTATAAATTTAATTCCTCAAATTCAAACTGAAAAACGAAAAAATCAAACTCAATTTATTAAAAAAAAATGAAAAATCAAAATCAAAATCAATTTTATAAAACAACGTTTTCCGTACATCTGAAAAAGTGGAAGCCATCGCTATCTTATTAAACAATTAACCAAACACACTCAACAAACATATATTATTACATTATACACAATTTCATTTCTAAACTCGTTACTTAAGTTAAAACTAGCGATGTTCAAATAATCGAACCATAACCAAAAACCGAACCGTTAATAAAAAAATTAACTGAAATTAACGGAAACCGACGGCAGATCACTTAGTATCTCAACTCAATTCCACTATCCACAACATTTAACCACCAGATCCACAATTGAATAACCTAAAACGTAACAAAAACGCAAAAACTGTAAAATTACCAGACATTCCAGCCATGAGACACCGTGAAATAACCTCCACAGACCTCGATTTCGGTCCGAGCGTACCGACAATCTTCGTCATTGACGGAAAATAACTCTGATCATAAAGCAAAATCAATAAAATGAACAAAAAACGGTTATTATTCATTTGAAGTACGAACTTACGGATCTGGAAGGTTCGAGAATGGAAGCCATGCGAATCGGTTCTTCGAGGAGCACGTGATTGGAGTTCATGTTGAAATGAATGTAATGGATTATTATGAGAAGTTGAGAATTATTATTATGAGATGTTGAAGATGAAGGATGGATTTATAGCGAGTGGGGTGGTGGTGGTGGTGGTGTTGAAGAAGGGAGTCGTTGTTTAGTCACTTTCTCCTACGGGATTTGACCCGAGCCCAATGTTTTATGGCCTTGGTTTTTATTTTTTATTTTTTTATTCCTGATTTGATTTGATTGATTTTACCGCGGAAGTGGTGGGGTTTTCAAATATATTATTCTTATTCTTATTATTTAATTATATTTTTTTTGTCTGGAAATAAGTTTTTCTTTTAATGTTATACAACTTTAATAATAGGGTCATGCTATTTACACACGGAGAAAATTATTTTCACACCTCAAAGCGTCGCGCTATGGCCATAGCGGGGCGCTTAGCTCGACAAAAGGTGATTTGACTGACGTTTGAGACATAAGTTGCTGTTTGAGAGACATAAAGCTGAAACGAGGTTTGGCGTCTCGTGAACCCTAAGCGCCGCGCTATGGCCATAGCGCGGCGCTTCGACCCCAAATTTTCACTTTTAAAAGCTGCTCAGACACAACATTTAGTGTTCGAGACATAAAGCACTCAATATGTTGTTTACAAACATACGGGGGTTTTGTTGTTTGTCGATTTCTATATTACTTGTGTTTCTTCAAAATAACGCGCGGTTTTGCTGTATTAGTTACGTGTCTTGAAAAAACGATGTCGTGGTTAAGCAACTATCTTTTCAGTCAATATTCTAACGAGTCAGTTGTTCCTGATTCTTACGAGGGGACCGCTATTTCTGACTCGTATGAGAAACCGGTCTCGTCCAACTTGAGGGAGGCAGAGGTTGTATCTGGCATTCGTTATCGTGATAACACGGTGAAGCTGGATTTGAATACCCCTGTGGAGGACCCTTACGCACAACAAGGTTATTCGAATTTCGGTTACGGTGGCGAGCACAGCTTTGTATAGCAGGAGTGTTATCCAAACCACAGTTACGGTTGTCAACAGAGCTTTGAACATCAAGTCTATTCGGACCTCGGTGACGATGGTGAGCCGGAGGATGTGTCTGTTGACGAGGAAGGCTGTTACCCGGTTACATTTTTGTTTGATACAACGCAGACCTTTTCGTCACGTAAAGAGTTGGTGCGTTGGGTACAAGACACGACAAAAGACAATGGTTACCTCATTGTGATTAAGAGGTCGAATAAAAGATGAGAGAATTACAAGATTTGGTTTCAATGTACTTTTAGTGGGGAGCATAAGAGTATAGCTACCCAGAGGAAAACGGGTAGCAAAAAAATAGGCTGCCCGTTCGAGATGATCGGGTTTTCGGAATCATCCGGAAGTGTTTGGAGGATCGAGGTGACGAAGGCGAAGCATAACCACACTCCTATTGAAAACTTAGAGGGTCACGCGTATGCGAGAAGGCTTTCTTCGGAGGATACAAAACTGGTTAAGGAGCTGGCAGAGCAAGATATTCCCAACCAAAGTATCTGGCGAACGCTGACGAAAAACAATCCGGCTAGAAAGCTTATTCCGAAAGATATACACAACGCTGTTCAGAAGATCAACGCCGGAAAAAATGTCGGTAAGTCTCCGATGCAAAAACTTGAAAACATTCTTCTCGAAAAAGATTACACTTATTACATGCGCACGAATGAGATATCGAACGCAGTTGAAGATGTCTTCTTTGTTCACAAAAAATCATTCACTATGTGGTGTGCCTTCCTGCATGTGCTAATGATTGACGCCACCTACAAAACGAACATGTACAACCTGCCATTTGTTCAGGTCGTAGGCATGACGTCGACAAACAAATCATTTACGGCTGCTTGTGCGGTAATTTCCGCTGAGAAGTTAGAGAACTTCCTATGGGTGTTGCAGAGGATCAAGTCTATGCTGGTAGGATGTATGGAACCGCGCGTGATTTTAACAGACAGGGAATTTGCGCTAATTAACGCGTGTGAACAAGTTTTTCCAAAAGCGCATAAGTATCTTTGTCGGTTCCATATTCAACAAAATATTAATAAGAACAGCAAGAGGAAATTCTCTGACAAGCAGTGGAAAGAATTCGTCCCAAGATTCTAGAAGACAAAAGAATACCAAACCGCTCAACCTACACCCTGATTTCCCGATGATCAAGCTCGGTCCTAAGACGGATATAGCGATCCGCAACTACGCATCTCAGATTCCCAAAGTGATCCATCCATACTTCGTGAGAATAAAGGACGTGAAACCAGATGGTCATTGTGGGTTTCGATCGGTGGCTGTTGGGTTAGGAGTGAAACAAAATACGTATTTGATGATCCGGAAACAACTTATAATGGAGTTACGTATGAACGAATCGCTTTGGAGGCAGGTTTTCGATCCGGAAAACATAGGACATTATGATGCGCTGGTTAGACGGATCGATTTCAAGGGGGTGGGACGAAAGCGTCCCTCTTTCGCCATAGCGCGGCGCTTTGGGTGTGCAAAAAGACAAATGGCGTGTGCGAATAGACCACGCCTTAATAATAAGGAATTTTAGAAACGGTATAATATACTTTTGCAAAGTATATTGCTAATTTAATGAGAAAAAGTTCATATATAGCAAGCTGGTCGGTTTGAGATTCAACGTACTGCATGGTGCATGGTATGCATAAATGAGAAGCGTAATGCAATAAATCATTATGAGAAAATGAAAAAAGTTTGTGTTTGGTTGGTTAGTGGTATGAAATCAGCTATTACACAAGTAATCTCATTCCCTTTGAATACCCTAACAAGACAATGGAATGATAATACTTTATTTCATATCTTACTTATATGATTACTTAAAAAACAAATTTATAAAAAACGTAAGTAGGGTTCATAACAACATCTGTGCTTAAAAATCAGCCTAAAACTATGTCTGGAATGGTTTGAATATTCTTTTTCTCACCTTGGTTCTTTTATTTTGACTTTATTTTCTCACCTTGGTTCTTTTATTTTGACTTTTATGACGTCGATATATTTCTAAACATATAATATTTCTTGTAAAAAATGCTAAAGTCTAAAAGCCTCTAAAACCACTTGCTCGTCTCCTGTCTTGTTTTGTATCAAAACTCCCCCATCTTGAGGGTTGTGTAACGGTTCAGAACCGGACCGAATCGAATCGGAACCGAACCGGGAACCGTTTTCTCCCAAACTTAAGAACCGGAACCGGACCCGAAATACAACAATACGGTCCGGATCTGACGGTTCTAGTTCGGTTCCCCTTGTTCTGGCGGTTCAGAACCGTAAATTGCTCAGCCCTATCCATATTTGTTTTTTTATTTTTATTATAACAAAATTTTTTCAACTAAATTAAAGGATTTGAATTTCAATCCAAATCACTCTCATTTTCATTTTTCTTTTTATCAAAACCAACTTAATTTTTTTTAACGGCAACTTAAATTTTTATTAAGAACAAAAAGTTCAGAACTAGACATTTTAACACATCACATTGCTTTATCTATATTTATTTTTATTTTGAAAAGAAACTTCAGAATACTTTTTTAAATAATTTTGATATGATCTCCTCAGTGCCGTTAAAATAAGCCCAAAGTTAAATATTTTAACACTATATATAGACGTGTAGATTATAGAACATATTAAGGGTAAGTGGGCATTGAAATCTATCCAAATTCCAAACCCCATCATCCAAAAATGAGCATGTTTACACTATGCTCATCTACTATCTATTATATATATTTTATATTTTATATATATATCGTTGATGAAGTATAATGAATAGTAATTTTATTTTTATAATAATATATAGTTTTTATTATTTTTTATTTAATATATTATAATAGTTTATTATTATATTTACTTTTAATAACATATATTTTTATTTTTTTCCTTTTTTAAAACCATATATTTCCTTTATCATTTTTTTTAATATTTCTTTTTTCTTTTCTAGAACATATATTAATTTATCAATTAATTTGATACTTTTTAAAAATTTATTTTTATAACTTTTTTCTAAAAACTTAAATACGTAGTTGCGCTTGATTTTTTCTCTCGACATTCCGTTATAAGTTTTGTTAAAAATGAAGTTCTACTCAAAATAAAGCATTTATTTGGTATCATAAAACGTTTCGATGATAAACTAAACCGTGTTAATGGTCTGACTTTCTAAACAACATGCTTTATTTTCAAATCATGTTTGTTTTACATTATCATTAGATCGATTTTGCCGCAACGCACGACGTAAAAGAACTAGTTATATAAATATTGTTGACGAAGAACGATAAATAGTAACCTTATTTTTATAATAATATATAGTTTTTTTCTCTTTTATTTAATATATTATTATAGTTTATTATTATATTTACTTTTAATAACATATTTTTAATTTTCCCCCTTTTTTTAAATCATATATTTCTTATACCATTTTTCAATATTTTTTTTCTTTTTTAGAGCATATATTAATTTATCCATTAATTTGATTCTTTAATAATTTACTTTTATAATTTTTTTCTAAAAACATAAGTACGTAGTTGTGATTGATTTTCCCCCCACATTCTGTTGTAGTTTTGTTAAAAACGAAGTTGTACTATAAATAAAGTATTTATTTGGCATCATAAAACGGGACGTTGATAAACTAAACTGTTCTAATGGTTTAGCTTTCTAAACAAATGCTTTATTTTCAAATCACGTTTGTTTTACATTATTATTTACTCAGTTTCGCAGCAACGCGCGATGCCCAAAAAAACTAGTTATACATATTAATATTGTAACACCCCGTGTTTCGGAAGTCAAAGTCAAGATTGAAGTCAAAGGAAGAAAAGATTGCTAATTGCGATCTGTGTCTCCTTGCTCAATTCCTGTTTTGACTTCTTTGACTTGTAATTAGTCTATTTTATTATCGGTTTAGTTGTATTATGTGGAGTATCTATTAATAATCGCATAGTAATCACTATTTATCGCATGATTAATCGCTTTATCGCTATCGCAATCGCACTCGCAACTCGAATCGCTTTATCGCTATCGCAATCGCACTCGCTTTATCGCTATCGCAACTCGAGTTACCACTCGATCGACCGACCATCTGACTATGTGACTGGTCGGATTTGGGTGATTCCTGTCCGATCAGGGGTACCAAGTATTGACAAGGTTTCTGTTGCTTAATACGTTATCAAAACGTCTCGATAAAACGACAAACAATCAAAACAACCAAGTGTAGGACGAACAGGTTGACCAGGACGAAGTGCCGTCCGATCGGACTGCTGTCCGATCGAACAGCCATCCGAACGACCGGCCAATCCGAACGACTTGCACCTTGGTCCCACCTTAGTTTTCAAATCAACTCTCAAGAGTTTTGGAACACCGAACGGATTGCCGTCCGATCGAGTTACCACTCGATCGACCGACCATCCGACTATGTGATGTTTCGAAACTTCAACACTTGAACAATTTTCAACATGTTCAATGCACAAGGGATGCCACCAGATCGAACAACCGTCCGATCGGGTGAACACCTGTAGTGAACTTATTCTCGCTGAAGTGCCCAACCTATCGGACTGTCGCCCGATCGAATGGTCGTTCGATCGATCGACCTGAAAGGTAGAGATACTTCTATGTTTTCAAAATGCTACAACGAAAACTTCAAAAGTCAAACCATCATACGCAAACACATCCTTCTCAAAGGAAGAAACAATCCACTCGAAAGGTCACCCGACCGGATGACCATCCGAGCGGATTGGCAACCAAACGACTGGCTGTCCGATCGGACTACCATCCGATCGAACTGCTGTTCGACCAACTATCACTTGTTCCATCTTACGCGTCGCTTATCGTTATACTATCAATCTGTTCAGGCTAACCCTACTCTCTAGCGCTCCCTTCAATTCATCAATCGCTGTGAGTATACTCGATCCCTTTTTGCTTTACGCACTTTTGGGTGTTACATACGTTACTTATACAAAATCACATCGAACACACTACGAAATACTTTAAACGCTAACCGTTATCGCATGTATACGTGACTTAATGAATGCTTGTTTGTTATGTTTACACATGGAAAGCTGTCTACCTGCCTTAGCAACGGTAGCTATTAGTTTGGACTCAGCACCTGTTCACTCAGGGGTTGTTAAGGACAATTACCTACATGGCTCACAGTGGTGAGTATGTATCGCGAACTGCCTTGGGCAGTCAACCCGCAGTCATTGGTATCGATAGGTTCATGTCGATAACTAACAGGCCTCATTTCACACTGTGTGCTTAGGATGCTTATTTGCTTACTTTGCTCTGAAATCGAGGCTAGGAAAGACCTAGGTCAACAATAAATAATTGTCTGTAACAAAAATCTGAGTTGTTGGAACAGAACAATTTGACTAGATCTTTTCTATAATAATTGTATTATCATTTATGACATGGTATGGGACGTGTTGCTTTAAATATTTGGTAAATATAGTTGTTATGGAAACTTCTGGACAATCTGTTTCGCTCAGTGCCACGCCCTGATGTTTCTGCCATCGGTTGGGGTGTGACAGATTGGTATCAGAGCCATAACTATAGGGAATTAGGCAAGACACGACCTAGTCTGGGTCGATGTCTTAGAAATGACCTAGTCTATAGTTAGGAACCAATAGACCAACTTGTGCATATCCGGTAGGGATTATGTACAAGCTTACTTCTATTTCTCACTTTCCTCGCCTGCGCAACACTATCACTGCACTTTAGCTTTCAGAGAATGGACGAGCAACTAGGCCGAGATTAGGTGTGAAAACCACAAACTCTCGACCAAATTGCTTGTTCGCCTCGCATTTTCATCTATAAACACGAGAATTTGCGTTGAACCAGGAGTGAAATCCATACTTTGACGCATAATTCTCTTTTATTTTACCAAAATAGGAACAAAGTTGTTAAGTCAGGGGTGAAACCCGAACCTTGACGATTTATTCCGACCTTTACTTGGTTTTACAAAACTCTCACCAAAGTCTCGACGGACTCCAACGACATGAAGTCACAATATGACTGAAAGGATGCGTGCCAAGCCCAAGATTCGAGGCAAAGGCACAATCCTAAAGGTCAAAGTGTGAACAACAAGTCCTTGAGAATAGTCGAATCACTTTGGATAGTCAACGTCTATATAGCCGCAGACAATCCATTTCTCGATTTTTATGTGTCTCGATTCTGAGCCCGCAACTGCTGACTCTGATGGTTCGTCGATTTTATGTGTTTATATGTGTGTTTACCTGCTTATGTGTTTTAATTTTGGAGATTTACTCGATTTTCACTAACGCTTTGATCGACACACATGACTCGCACTGCACTTCTATCTCAAAATGATTAACAAATCGCTACCATTCGTGGAACGACCGTACGCCATGTAGTTGTTATGATTATTCGCTTATGCTATACTACTATCAATATTATTCGCAATCGCTATTCTCGAACGCGTGAAACTTGAATGATAAAGGAACACGGTTACGTATGTGGGCAAATATGTACAATATCGGAAGGTGAATACGTGCAAATATGTGCTTACATGAACTATGTGCTTTACGTGCTTATGTGCTTCTGTGCTTATGTGAATCTGTGACTATGTGCCTATGCGTTTTACATGTTTCACTATGTTCCTGAGCTTTAGTAGTATTAGGATTGTGAGGTGAGATTCGATTATACTGTGTTGAGTCCTATGGCAATGTCTGTTGCAGACAATGTCGTCATCTGGATCTCGCCTTACCCGAGATGCTCGCCGAAAGCAAGCAGACAAACGCCTCACTGCCATGATTACTAAGCAAATGGCAAAGGTCGTACCCCAAGTTGTCAGTGAACTGTATGAGAACATGAGCAAATCGTCTAAGGAATCCAGAACTGAGACTCCCAAAGCTGCTTTCAGCTTCAAACAGTTCAAGGCATGGGGACCAAAAGAGTTCACCGGAGAAGAAGGCCCTACGACTTTGTTTCAATGGTTTGACTCGATCGAAGTCACTTTGCGACAGAGTGGATGTCCTGATAATCTCCGCACACTGAATGCAACCGGCGTCTTCCAGTCCCGCGCTCTAGACTGGTGGACGGCCGAAAGAAACAAGCGCGAAAATGATGTAGCCTATGGTCTGTCATGGGACGAGTTGAAGAACGTTATGCTCGAAGAGTTCTGTCCTCCCCATGAGCGCCAAAAGCTGGAGGATGAGTTCTGGCACATTAAGCAGAAAGAAGGTGACAACGCCGCCCTGACTGCTCGCTTTAAGCAGCTCAGCATCATCTGTCCCGATCAAGTGAAGACGCCCGACATGGCGATCAAGAAGTACATTCGAGCTCTACCCGACTGTGTTGTGGATTTTGTGCATGCCGCAAAGACAGCAACGCTCGAAGAAACTTACTTGCTTGCCGCCGAAATCAACGACAAGCGAGTAAAAGCTGGTTTTTGGGATAAAACACCAAGGAACCTGCACCAAGTCACCGCTGCACCAACCGCTGAAACCGCCGCCGCTCAATCGTCAAAGTCCTCACGCCGCAAGAAGAAGAACAGCAACAGCAGCTCCAGCAACAAGAACTGTGCTGCAACCAGCACCACTGCTACTCCACTTCAAGCCGTACCTCAGCAGCAGTCTCAGCACCGATCAGCTCCAGCAATCTATGCACCGCCTGCAAAGCGCGCATACACAGGTCCCCACCCTGCCTGCCCAACATGCACTTATCATCACCCGGTGGGACTCGCCTGCCGTTTCTACGCTCACTGCAATATGTACGGCCACTTCACTGCTAACTGCCGTACTGGTCCCCGCCAAGAACCAACTCAAGCCACTGCTCACCAAGCTCTGCTCCCAGCCCCACAAGGCCAACAAGCGGCTCAGGCACCTGCGGTCAACGCCCGAGTCTGCTTCGCATGTGGTGATCCCAACCACTTTGCGAACATGTGCCCGAACAGGGTTGTGAAGCAAGAGCCTCAGCAACACCAGCAGCAACAACCTCAGCAGCAGCAGCAAGCCGCCCGCGCCAGAACTTTCAACATCAATGTGCGCCAAGCCCAGGCTGACAACAACGTGGTCAATGGTACGTTCCTTTTGAATGGTATTTATGCATCGTGTTTGTTTGATACTGGAGCCGATAATTGCTTTGTGTCGTTTGAATTCGAGAAGCTCCTTAGTCGTAAGCGCTCCCAACTCTCCTCGACGTTCGATGTTGAAGTCGCCACCGGAAGAACTGTCGCCGTTAATTCTGTTCTTTGTGATTGTACTCTTGAGCTCAACAATCACATTTTCCCAATCGACCTTATTCCAATGCAACTCGGAAGTTTTGATGTCATACTAGGCATGGACTTTCTTCGCGAAAACCATGCTGAAGTTGTGTGCTTCGATAAGATGATTCGATTCTCGCTCGCGAATGGTGATTTATTGTGTGTTTATGGCGAAACTGCTTCGAAAGGTCTCAAGCTCATATCATGTGTCCAAGCTAGTAAGTATCTCCGCAAGGAATACATAGCTTTCTTGGCTAACATTGTAGTAGCGGAGAAGGAAAAGAAAGGAAGACCTGGTATGAACGGTGTTCCCGTGGTCCGAGAATTTCCTCACGTTTTTCCTGAAGATCTTCCCGGACTACCGCCAAGTCGTGATATCGACTTCCGTATCCACCTCATTCCTGGAGCCAACCCTGTTGCCAAAGCTCCTTACCGACTCGCACCGTCTGAAATGCGTGAACTCTCGAATCAGCTCCAGGAGTTACTTGAGAAAGACTTCATTCGCCCGAGCACCTCTCCTTGGGGCGCGCCAGTCCTTTTCGTTAAAAAGAAGGATGGGTCATTCAGGATGTGCATCGACTATCGGGAATTGAATAAGTTAACTATCAAGAATCGCTATCCCCTGCCTCGCATTGATGATTTATTTGATCAGCTACAAGGTGCTACGTGTTTTTCGAAGACCGACCTACGCTCAGGCTATCATCAGCTACGCATTCAGGAGGAAGATATACCCAAAACCGCTTTTCGCACTCGATACGGTTGTTATGCCTTTTGGTTTAACCAACACACCCGCGGTTTTCATGGATCAGATGAATCACGTGTGTAAACCTTATCTTGACCGCTTCGTCATCGTATTCATCGACGATGTCTTGATCTATTCCAAATCGAAAGCCAAACACGCGCAACATCTACGTTTGGTTCTCGAGCTACTCCAAGGGAATCGACTCTATGCCAAGTCTCCAAGTGCGAATTTTGGTTAAAGGAGGTTCAATTCCTCGGTCACATTGTCAATAGTCAAGGTATTCACATCGATCCGGCGAAGATTGAAGCAGTTAAGAGTTGGATTACACCTAAGAACCCGTCTGAAGTCCGTTCTTTTCTCGGATTAGCGGGCTATTATCGCCGATTTATCGAAGTATTCTCAAAAATCGTTGTGCCGCTTACCGCTCTCACGCATAAAGACAAGCCTTTTGTTTGGGGAACCGAACAAGAGTCTGCTTTCCAAACCCTCAAGCGCATGCTTTGCAATGCTCCTGTTCTCACATTGATCGACGGAAACGACGACCTTATTGTCTATTGTGATGCCTCGAACCTTGGTCTTGGCTGCGTTCTCATGCAACGGGACAAGGTCATTGCATACGCATCTCGTCAGCTCAAAATCCATGAGAGGAACTACACAACCCATGATCTCGAGCTAGGCGTAGTTGTTTTTGCGTTAAAGATTTGGCGACACTACCTGTATGGTACCAAGTGTACGATCTTCACCGATCATAGGAGCCTACAACATATCTTTGATCACAAAGAACTTAATATGCGTCAACGCCGATGGGTAGAACTTCTCAACGATTATGACTGTGAGATTCGCTATCACCCAGGCAAAGCAAATGTCGTTGCCGACGCACTCAGCAGACGGAGCTATCTGCTCAGCATTCGTAATACCCAAGCCCAATATGATCTCGAGACCCTCATCCGCGAAGCCCAGCATACCTGTTTTAATGAACGCACCTTGAAGAAGGAAAGAATCTACCATGATGGAGCCCAACTTATGAACAAGTCGAATGGAATATTCCACTTTCTGGACCGAATTTGGATCCCCAAGAGAACCAATTTGTGACAGACTCTGATGGACGAAGCCCACAAATCTCGGTATTCCATTCATCTCGGTGCCGACAAAATGTACCAGGACCTCTGCTACAAGTACTGGTGGCCGGGCATGAAAAGGGATATTGCTCTCTACGTTGGGAAGTGCATGACTTGTTCAAAGGTCAAGGCTGAACACCAAAGACCCTCTGGCTTACTCGAACAACCCCCGATCCCTATGTGGAAGTGGGAGAGTATAGCTATGGAGTTCATAACCAAGCTCCCGTGCACGCCATTAGGTCACGACAGCATCTGGGTTGTTGTTGACCGTTTGACAAAATCAGCTCACTTTTTGCCTATACGGGAAGACTACAAGGTAGAACGATTAGCCCGAATGTACACCAATGAGATCATTTGTCGACATGGGATACCTCGCGACATCATCTCTGACCATGATGCTCGGTTTACCTCGCGACTGTGGGAAACGTTTCAAGCGGCTCTCGGTACTACGCTTAATCTGAGTACCGCATTCCACCCTCAAACCGATGGTCAGACTGAAAGAACGATCTGTACTTTTGAAGACATGCTCCGTTCGTGTGTCATGGATTTCGGTGGTAATTGGGATGCATACCTGCCGTTAGTCGAATTCTCGTATAACAACAGTTATCATTCCAGCATTCAAATGGCACCATTCGAGGCTTTATACGGAAGAAAATGTCGATCGCCTATTGTGTGGTACGAGATCGGTCACTCGCAATTACCCGGTCCTGAGCTATTGCAAGAAACGACCGATAAAGTCCTCCAAATAAGAGACAACCTGCTGAAAGCTCGGAGTCGTCAGAAAAGTTACGCCGATAGACGACGCAAGCCCCTTGAATTTGACGTTGGCGACTACGTACTCCTAAAGGTATCACCTTGGAAGGGTGTGGTCAGATTCGGCAAGAAAGGGAAACTAGCGCCTCGATATGTTGGACCTTTTAAGATTTATTTGGCAACATAAAACGGGACGATGATAAACTAAACTATTCTAATGGTTTAGCTTTCTAAATAAATGCTTTATTTTCAAATCACGTGTGTTTTACATTATTATTTACTCGGTTTCTCCGCAACGCGCGATGCCCAAAAAAACTAGTTATACATATTAATATTGTAACACCCCGTGTTTCGGAAGTCAAAGTCAAAGTCAAGATTGAAGTCAAAGGAAGAAAAGATTGCTAATTGCGATCTGTCTCTCCTTGCTCAATTCCTGTTTTGACTTCTTTGACTTGTAATTAGTCTATTTTAATATCGCTTTAGTTGTATTATGTGGAGTATCTATTAATAATCGCATAGTAATCACTATTTATCGCATGATTAATCGCTTTATCGCTATCGCAATCGCACTCGCAACTCGAATTACGCATTTTGGTTATTGTTATACGTGTGTGTGTGCCTTATGTGTTATTTGTGCAGGTTTATTTATGTTATATGTGGTAATCGATCGAAACGCACACGAACTCAATCGCAACCGAATCGCAAACGCTAAACGAATACGAAATAAGGATAACTGTATGATGATATAGTAGCTGGGATTAAAAGTAATTTGACTAGGAAACTCTAACGCATCGAAACGCTCGCAATCGCAATCGAAACGGCAAAGCTCGTCGCACCAAACACTCGAACCAAGCGATTGATCGATCAGGTGACCAGCCGATCGACCAGCCATTCGATCGAGCTGCCGCTCGATCGGACAGCTGTTCGACCGGGCTGCCACCCGATCGGCCAGCCCTTTCCACTTTGGGAAACCCTATAAATACCCCCTGTCACCATCATACTTACTACTTTTGGCAACTCTCATCCGACCAGCTCTTCTTCCCCACTTTTCTTCAGATTTCTCGCAATTCCGGTAAGATCTCGTCCTAAATCTTATACTTCCTTAATCTACACGCACTCCTATACCTTTCTATCTTTTGAATCTTAACTTTTAACCGTGAAATCATCACGATTCAAGGTGTTTTAGGATGACGTCATCATGTGTTCTTGAGAACTTCATGTTTTGGCCTCAATCCACCAAGAACAACTTAGATCTAACCGATTTCCACATAAACAAACAAGGATCTTTCATAGATCTAAACATATTCACAATGAAAAGGATTGAAAGATGGTTTTCCAACTTTCTTTCAACTCTTTTACACTCAATGCACTCAAAACCGATAGAATCGGAGCTTGTGCCGACTTGCTACTCATTCTTGTGGTTGTGTTGGTTCAAGATCTGGGTTCTATCCACGAGACTACCGATTTTGGGTTAAACATGGAACACCGTCTCGAACAGTTGACTGGTCGGATTTGGGTGATTCCTGTCCGATCAGGGGTACCAAGTATTGACAAGGTTTCTGTTGCTTAATACGTTATCAAAACGTCTCGATAAAACGACAAACAATCAAAACAACCAAGTGTAGGACGAACAGGTCGACCAGGACGGAGTGCCGTCCGATCGGACTGCTGTCCGATCGAACAGCCATCCGAACGACCGGCCAATCCGAACGACTTGCACCTTGGTCCCACCTTAGTTTTCAAATCAACTCTCAAGAGTTTTGGAACACCGAACGGATTGCCGTCCGATCGAGTTACCACTCGATCGACCAACCATCCGACTATGTGATGTTTCGAAACTTCAACACTTGAACAATTTTCAACATGTTTAATGCACAAGGGATGCCACCAGATCGAACAACCGTCCGATCGAGTGACAACCTGCTGTGAACTTGTTCTCGCTGAAGTGCCCAACCTATCGGACTGTCGCCCGATCGAACGGTCGTTCGATCGATCGACCTGAAAGGTAGAGATACTTCTATGTTTTCAAAATGCTACAACGAAAACTTCAAAAGTCAAACCATCATACGCAAACACATCCTTCTCAAAGGAAGAAACAATCCACTCGAAAGGTCACCCGACCGGATGACCATCCGAGCGGATTGGCAACCGAACGACCGGCTGTCCGATCGGACTACCATCCGATCGAACTACTGTTCGACCAACTATCACTTGTTCCGTCTTACGCGTCGCTTATCGTTATACTATCAATCTATTCAGGCTAACCCTACTCTCTAGCGCTCCCTTCAATCCATCAATCGCTGTGAGTATACTCGATCCCTTTTTGCTTTACGCACTTTTGGGTGTTACATACGTTACTTATACAAAATCACATCGAACACACTACGGAATACTTTAAACGCTAACCGTTATCGCATGTATACGTGACTTAATGAATGCTTGTTTGTTATGTTTACACATGGAATGCTGTCTACCTGCCTTAGCAACGATAGTACTATTAGTTTGGACTCAGCACCTATTCACTCAGGGGTTGTTAAGGACAATTACCTACATGGCTCACAGTGGTGAGTATGTATCGCGAACTGCCTTGGGCAGTCAACCCGCAGTCATTGGTATTGATAGGTTCATGTCGATAACTAACATGCCTCATTTCACACTGTGTGCTTAGGATGCTTATTTGCTTACTTTGCTGTGAAATTGAGGCTAGGAACGACCTAGGTCAACAATAAATAATTGTCTGTAACAAAAATCTGAGTTGTCGGAACAGAACAATTTGACTAGATCTTTTCTGTAATAATTGTATTATCATTTATGACATGGTATGAGACGTGTTGCTTTAAATATTTGGTAAATATAGTTGTTATGGAAACTTCTGGACAATCGGTTTCGCTCAGTGCCACGCCCCGATGTTTCCGCCATCGGTTGGGGTGTGACAAATATAAACCTTTCATGAATAGTAATCTGTATTTTTTTAATACTTTTACTAAAATGTAAAAACGTAATTGTAATACGTATTAATTTAAACCTTTCATGAATAGTAATCTGTATTTTTTAATACTATTACTAAAATGTAAAAACGTAATTGTAAATTGGGTTACTCTAATCTATATTTTTTAATAACACAGCCCTGAGGGTGGACGGGGAGGACCACCGGCTAGGGCCCGATATTTCAAGTGACATGTTATTTAAAAAAAATTGATATGTATATGTAAAAAAAATATATTAATAGGGTATAACCATACAAACACCAACATAGGCCCACTTACAAAACTATTTTTATGGTTTATATTAGTTACTAGTCCATTGGCATTAGGTTTAGACCTTTAGTGAGCCAAATACCTAAATTCGTTAAGGTCTATCTTTTTTGTTTTCTTTTTCTTTTTCACTTTTCTACAACCTCTACTCGTACGCTGAAATTTTTTCATCATGGTTCTTTTATTGGTTTTCTACACTTATCTTTTTCACTAGACTTTTTTGCTATCGTTATTATTGGAACCACTATTCGTTTTTATGGTTTTCAAGCATTGTAAAACACGTGTCAACATCATTTTGGTCATATCATTACTTTTATTTTTTGGTTGTATCTTTTAGTTACTATACCGAGTGCTGAAACCATACCGATAACCGATACTAACGGTAGACCCGCCGCAACGCGCGGGCAATATTACAATTACTAGTTACTAGTTTATTTAATTGCAAAGGCTTCATGAATAGTAGTTTAGTTTTTTAATATTATATAGTTTTTTTAGTATCTTTAATATTTTATTGTAATATTATAATAGTTTATTATTATATTTACATTTAACATTAAACATATTAAAGAATATTATTTTGGTATCGTAATACTAATATTGGTACCGTAACGAACCGAACCGATATCGATCGAACAACACCGATATCTGTACGGGTATTCGTTAACACATGTTAATTGCTATACTGAGTGTCGGTATTGTTATGGTACTGTAATTAACCGAACCGATAGTGACTGAAAGCATGTTGCGAAGCGCTGAGAAATCCAACTATATAACAATTATTAAACCGATGGTGAAGGGGTAAGGTCCCAAAAACCTGGCCTTGAATTCTTGGGACCATACCACAACCTTATCTTTTAACCCTCTTTAGACCTTGCGCGGCCGCGCATTGGTTCAAAGGGAACTTGGAAGAAAGGAATCAGACAACACCTGCGCGCCGAAAGGAAATCAATAATTCCTTGCGCTTGTCTCCATAACAAACAAGGGATAAAAATCCCAGCAAATACTCCCGCTTAAATAATATCCAGGATTGGATATCATTTACTTCAATTGATACCACACGATAAGGAGTCACACTGGATTATGGCAGTAATCTTCTAGAAGACTCAATCGTGCACCACCAGTCGGTTATAACCGTCTGGGACACGTGTCATCATCCCAGGCCCCCCTGAAATCACGATGATGGCATGGAATTGGAGAGAAACCTCCACTTGCCCACTTTCCACGTGGCAATACCCCAGCCGTTGATCTTAGTAGCGATTCGTGTGCTCTCACGTCAGATTAAGAAGATTAACGGAGGAGGAAATAACCGCTTACGGAGTTAGCATCTTCCGTTAACATTTCAATAACAGGTTTTCCCACCCAAACTCTCGGCTATAAATAAAAGAGTAATTCAGGTATGATCTTCAAGTCACATTCACTTCACCTATACTTTCCTTCTTCATATACCGATACTTATTCTCACACCGGAGGGTGGTCACGGAGAGAACCCCCATTCTCCCCGTGACGAGGCTGACGGTGTTCTGTTTTACAGCTATCGAGAAGAAGAGAAGGTATGTCCCTTCGAACCAAACGAGAGAGAACCAACCCTTTTTATGCAGAACCTAACCCCCTGGATAATCTGATTCTGGTCATTTATCCAGTGTTTCTTCATTGGCGCCCACCGATTTCTCTGTTTCATCCATTTTCTCTCGTTTTTCGATTCACTCTATTGATTCCATTAGTCAATGGAAGAAACTTCAACTCATCAGCAAAATGGCCCTCGGCCAAATTTCGTTAACAATACCCAGGTTGAGGGTATTGTAGAAGAAGCCTCGGATGACAATGAAGTGCAGTTCACTAATAATCATCCAAACGAACCTGTCACCCCATGGGTACAGCCAGAGATCCCTGTAAGCTCAATCCTACCCCCAGGAGAGACCCCAATCTCCTGGTACGTCAGATCTCAGGGGGCATTGAATGCTGTGTATGCACAACTTTGTGCACAAAATGCTCCCCAAACCCAATCATGAAGGCCTGTGTCCTGAAACCGAGCGCCATCAGTCCCACACGTTTCTCAGCATGATGGACCATCACGGGTCCAGATCGAAGACACAGAGGTTTACTCTAGATCTCCATCGAGATACGAGTATACCCAGTCAGAAAATCATCGAAGAGAATACCGGGATGAGTCTCATTCTCATCGCCGTTAATCAGTTCACACCAGGTTGGGTCCGTCACAGGACACCCATACAAGGGAATATGATAGGACCTATCAGGAAGGAGAAAGTGCCAGTGTGTTTAGTCGGTTACAACCGAACTACAAAAAGTGTAGACCCCGCGCGGTTTACAATCCTGAGGCTGAGCACAATTATGATCTGATCTATCGCCCTGCTGAAGCAGCGGAGAATTCAAAATTTATTAGCGAAATTGCTCTGGCTCCACTAGAGAAAGCAAAACTCCCGTCCAACGTAGGCAAGTTCAACGGAATGACTGACCCAGACGATCATCTGTGAGTCTTCACAAGCGCAGGACTGGTGGGAGGCTAGACCCTACCGATGTGGTGCCACCTCTTCGTTCAAACCCTTACAGGCGCCGCAAGGCTCTGGTTTGACAACCTGCCTGTGGGAAAAATCACGTCATGGGTAGATTTGCGTGAGAAGTTTCTGGTTCACTTTAGCCAGCAAAGGCGATCCATCCGCGACACGGCGGACGTAATGAATATCTGGCGCCATGATGATGAAAGTTTAGAAGACTTCATTATTCGTTATAACAGGGAAGTACTCGAAATCGGGGACGTTCACGAGCACCTGATACGTGCCTAATTTAAATATTCAGTCAGGTGCTATGACATGATAAAAGTCCTGTCTGGAACGGAAGGACTCCCGAAAAGCTGGGAAAAATTAATGGCGGCGGCTAAGGTCTATGCCCAAACGGAGAAGAATCTCAGTACCAACAGGCCACCACCACCGTACAACTGTCCCTCAGATTTAGGCCCAAGCAGCGGGAAGAAATTTAAGAAAGGCTGGAGCGATTCAAGCTCAGGGAACTATTCATCAGAGGATGCGCGAGCCACAATCAATAAGCTCGCTGCACAGAGAGAAGCCAAACAAGAAAACAGGGAGAGGCAACGGACTCCCCTAACCAAAACTCCCGCGGAAGTTCTAAGTACGAAGGATTACCAGTTTAAGCCTCCACCACCCATGAAGAACAAACGCGGACAGGACCCGAGTCAGTATTGTGATTATCACAAGGACAATGGTCATACCACCAATAACTGCATCTCCTTGCGCACCGAGATAGAGAAGGCGCTTAAAAGTGGTGAGCTCACTCACCTGTTACAGAACGTGCGCAAGGACATAAAACAAATCACTCGAGGCGAAGAAGGCCCGAGTAAGAAAGCGAAAAATTAAGCAGCAACTCTATGATCTCCTTGCAGAACGGAATAGACTCTATAGTTTATCAAGTCTAAGCAGGAAATAGAGTGTAAGTTAAGTCCCGTGTAATTATTTTAATAGACTTTGTAACGGCCTCTCCGCCTTATCCGAGAATAAACAACAAAGTTTCTATTATTCTTGTGTTTTTTCTTACAAAGTGCATGCAATTTCTTTTGGTGAGCGCAAAAACATTATGGTAAATATAATACAAGTCTCATGAACAGTCAGTGATTACATCACACGAGACCATACGTTCACACATGAGCTTTATACCACCTTCATTCGCTTTACCTAATCAAAGTAATTGTACCCATGCAAAATATTGTAAACTAAAAAACACAGCATACTATTCTTCGCGCACCGACGCGCCTTCAAAAATTATCCAATTACACGGCAGTGTATTGTTAATAGTTACTTGCGCGGTAGCGCATTAATAAAAAAAAAGGGATACACACCCCAAGAAAGCTACAAAATAATTGTTCATACAATTAGAAGAAGAAACCTATGCTAAATCTTCGTCTTCATCTCCATCCGGGAAGATTTCTTTCAGCTGCGCTACATGGTCTTCGGACTGCAATGCAACATTTATAAGATCCATGACAGGAAGCTGCAAGTTGTTGAATTCTGTTTTCATAGCTACAAGGGCAGCGCCAGTATTAACGCCATGAGTAGCGGATCTACTAGTATCCCAATCAACCTTCAAAGCATTATTCACATGTTGCGAACATTCCGCATACCCTTGAGCATATCCATCATTTCGCGCAGCAACCACCAAACGTGCAACAGTTTTATCTAGCTCTTCAGAATTCAGCACTGACTCAGCAATCTATAAAATCGGGAACATAAGAAAAAAAAAACAACACAAAACATCTTCGTAAAAATTACGAACAAAATGGAACTTACGCATGCGATTCCACGCTCTTTCAACCATAGCATGTTGCTTTTCAATGGTTCAAGCTCATTTTCCACCGTTGCCCGCGCCGTTTCAGAATTTTCTAGTTTTTCCTCAGTTTCAGCCAAGTGGCGAGAGGTTTCAGCTTTCTCAGTACGCGCAAGCTCCAGATCTTTCTTAAGTTGTTCCTGATCAAAAAGCAAAGCAGTAAGTTCTTCTATCTCTTTATCTCTAAGGGCAAGGGTAGCGCAGGTATGTACCTCTCGTTGCTCACTTCTTTCCCTATG
This sequence comes from Helianthus tuberosus, assembly GCA_030545235.1. NCBI lineage: Eukaryota > Viridiplantae > Streptophyta > Magnoliopsida > Asterales > Asteraceae > Helianthus > Helianthus tuberosus. The sequence continues at coordinate 77,112,103 of CM060380.1, forward strand.
AGAGTGCGCTTCATCTCGCGCAGCTTCAGCATCTGCTTTCTCCTGTTTCAATTTTTCAATTTCCGCATCTTGTTTTTTCAACTTCTCAATATCAGCCTTGAGATTGTTGATAACATTACGGAGGTTCATTTTCTCAGCGTTATCCTTTTCACAAATCCTCTTCCAGTTCTTGCGCTCCTCGGAAAGAAGGGCAGCTTCGGCTTCCGCCTTTCTCTTCCAGCCCGCAACGGACCACTCTTCAGTTTTTCGATCAGCCTCAAACTTGGCTTGATCAGCTTCCAGTTTAGCCCTTAACTGGGCAACACGGCTCTCCTCATCAGCAACTTTCTTCTTGGATACCTTAAAGGCGGACCACTCCTTATGCATACTATGCCACTCATGCACTATGCGATGCGTAGTGGATGTATAAGAAGCAACCTCCTCAAGGTAGGCATGGTAAGTTTGGTCATGAAGACGCCCTTCTTGAAACTTAATTTCTCTAGGCGGAAAGATCCCCTGTAACCAGTCCCGGCACACGTGCCAATCTGAAAAGGTGTCACCCTTCTTCAGATTCCAAACAAGGACATGAATTTCGGAAGCATCCTTTTCCGAATAAGTTCTATAATAATAATCCCCCAGAGTCTCATCTGGGCGGATTGGAGAATTCTTGCCAGCGTCAGAGAACGAGCCTTGGTCTTCAACAGTAACCTTCTCAAAGTTCTCAGGCATAGAACCAGAAGCTTTGGAAGGAGAAGTTGTAACAGGAATGTCTTCAGCAGCCTTCCCCTTCTCCACATCACGAGCTGCAAGATCAGGAGTTTGTGTGTAAGGACCTTCAAAAATGTCCCAAAACGACCCATAAGTGAAAACCCGGACCCCTGAAACCCTAACGTGCATGAAAAACTAAGAAATCAAGGTTTTTGGGTTTCAGGCGGGCCGCGTAAGCCATAAGAGAAGCTTACGCGGGCCACGTCAAAGCCAAGTTTGACCGGATAAGCGTCCCGGTCCACGTGTCACACACGTGGCATGCCTACCGATGACACGCTAGCCCTAGTCTACGATTTGCTGGCCCTCGCGGGCCGCGTAAGATCAAGAGGAGGCTTACGCGGGCCGCGTAAACCTCAATTTACAGCTATAAATTGCTTGTTGCATGGCCTGTTCATCTGTGTCGAAAATTTTAAGCAAAAACGAAGATACACTGCTCAAAATCGAAATTTAAGGTATCAAGGCGCTGCTACGATACAGGGTATTAACTCGATCGCTGCTACGATTCAATGTCCGATCGATTAAAACTATCCGATGGATGTTTAAGTGCTGCCCACATTAGGGCTATACTTTGTCATTCGTCGTGAATTCGATGGATGTTTAAGTATTGCACTTTGTCATTCATTGTGAGGGTTTTAATCTCGTGAGTTATCGTAAATGCTGTATTAGTTACTGACCTAGTTCGTGTGCATTGTTATTTAAATTAGGTTACAAGGCTAATCAGTAGGCTAAACTCTGCCCGTTTAAATCTGCAATGTGAGTCATTCTCTTTTATCAATAATGTTTTACAATACTCCAAGTTATTTTCAAAAGTTATAATTACAGGGATTAAGTCATGGTTATCTTAATCACTGGCTAGTGGGGTATTGTGCACATTACTAATTTCTCACGGTTAGGCTAATAAATCCTAACAGTGATAATCATCACTACTTGGGTGAAAGGACCCAATAGTGGTATGACCATCGTCACCAGGAGGTGACACGTCGCCAGATAAAAATAAGATAGAAGCCATTGTAATCGCTCTTATGCTGTAAATTATAACTATGTGTCGCTTTATCAAATTTGAATGACTTGCCAGTATTTCCCCGCTGATAAAATATTTTCAAAACATGTTTCAGGTGACTACTGTGAACCAAGGAAACGTGCTACGGAGCACTAACCAAGCTTGAAGTAGTGGCTCAGTTAAATAAATAAACATGTTTTGTAAATCAGGGAATTTCCTTGTGAAATTCCTCTATTGTAAATTACGGGGTTTATCCCGAATTATGAAATAAAATAATCGGCCATTTCAAGTTTTCAAAGATCCTGTAAAATCTTCCGCTGTCAACTCAGTTAATAAATACAACGGGTTTCTATCCCGAGGCTTCTGGACCGGGTAAAACCGGGACGGGGGCCGTGACAGAAAAAGGTGGTATCAGAGCCACTGATTTAAGCCAATTAAGTATGTAGAAATACTTAATTTTCCTGATTACCAGCTTGTGATTATGTGTGTTTATTTGTTAGTCACAGTATGGGTAAGCAAAGAATTTCAGACATCTATCGTCAATTAGATAGTTCACCAAAAGATAAAGGAACTTCATTTCAATCAAATTCCTCAAGATACTCAGCAGATACTGAGGAAGGAATATTTGTTCGTAAGGCACAGTTTGAGAAACCACTTACCATTAAGAAAAGAAGTTGGATTATTAGAAAAAGTCAAGAGAAAATAAAGAAGTCACAACCAAAAGGAGTGATGATTAATAAGGAAACTCAGGAAATAGGCAATAACCCACCATGGGAAGATGAATTAGAGGAACAATGGGCAAATCTCTATATGTTAGCCACTACAACAGTAAATGTTAACTTATAGTTGAATCGCTAAACCAGTACTAGCACCCATATCATCCATAAGCCAGAAACTTTAAAGAAACTTGCCCATTAGATAAACAACTTAGTAAGAAAAGATAGACTAAAATAAAATGTACAACCCCTAGTATATTTTAAATTTCAGTTGTAATTTGTAATAAACACACACACACATATATATATATATAAATCGTAATATTTTGTTTTAATCAATCTGTTTGTATAATTATATTAGATATTTGTAATTAATTTTTCTGATTGCCTTTCTGAATTATGTGAAAATTCAATTTACAAAATTTTAACCTAGAATTTTGTGTGTTTCTTCCTATCTGCTAAACAGCATGAATGAGTTGCCTGAAGCTCTTCAGAATCTCAATCTCTATTCTGTTAATGTGGAAGTTTCCAAAGAATTTACCGGTTATGGTGCCGACGTTGATGAACCTATGGAATTTCAAGCCCAGCCCCCGGAGAAACCCAAGCCAAAGAAGAGAAGAAGAATTGTGGGCTGGAGGCGTGTGCGCAGGAAGAAACCAGCAACACGGAAAGTTATAAAGACGAAGGATCCAATGGATAAAGGCAAGGGAATAGAGATCGGAGAAAGTTCCAGGCAAGACCAGGAGACGCCATCTTGGGAAGAGCTGGATCATAGACTGGCACTTAGTGACCTCATCGGACCTGCCGGTGAAAACCTCTTTAATTACCCAGCGGAAGCACAACTTCCAGTTGATCTAGAGCCTGATATCCCAGATCCTATTATCCACTCCCAACCTCTACCAGCAGAGCTAGAAGAATGGTGGACCACCGACTGGCAGTTTCAGAATCTCCTAAATAACCCTAATACCTTTTTCCCCCAGTTTGACCCGGAGCCTCCACTACACCCACCTATGAGCTCCGAAAACTTGGCAGAACTCCGCCACTATGGCGAGGAACTAGTAGACGCAGGAAATAGAATCCGGGAAGTAGGGGAAAGGATATCTTGGAAGTACGACGAGAAGGAGCGTCGTTTCTAAAATGCCAGCTGACTGTGGTTGTGTGGTTGTGGGAATGTGTGTTTAATAATAATAATAATAATAGTAATAAAAATATAATTGTGTGAAATAACTTAAAAATAAAACTTTTGTAAGATAACTAGTGTGTACGGATGCCTATTATAATATATAAAATATCGAACGTCGAAAAATCGATAATTTTGGCTATACCTGTTGACGTGATTATGTGCAATTATTTTGTTACGTTTGGTTATTAATTATTTTATGCTAATCACTTATATAAATTAATTACCAAATGGAACACGCTGGTAATGAACCTGTTAATGAAGTTAACCAATCTGAACAAAACCATGAAGATCAATTTCTGAATAGGCAAGATATCGAGAATATCGTTGCTCAGGGAATAGCCAATGCTATTCCAGCAATCCTTGCTGCTGCCCGAAATCCAGTTGAACCTCAACAAATTATTCCTAGTAAACGTACTCATGAAGATAATTTCAGTAATAGTGTAAACGGAGGCGGCAACCATACTAATAACGACAACGATGGGATGCAAGCCCCACTCATTAAGAAAATGAAAGCTGCAACGCCTGGTTGCACTTACAAGGAGTTTCTTGCCTGTAAACCGGTGGAATTTGCAGGCAACGAAGGGGCAACTGCTGCACTACGTTGGTTAGAGAAAACCGAGGTGGTGATTAAAATAAGTAAATGTGCAGAGGAAGACAAGGTCATGTACGCATCGCATCTTTTTAAAGAAGGGGCGCTAGAATGGTGGAATACGGTACTTCAAGCCAAGGGAAGCAATGTAGCCTATGCCATAAGTTGGGAAGAATTTAAGCGGCTATTGGAGAGAAAATTTTGTCCGGAGTATGAAAAGGAACAAACGGCGAATAAATTCTTGAACCACCGGATGGTGGATGTAGACTGTCGAGGGTATACTTCGACATTCTTCGAGTATGCTAGAGTTGTACCTACTCTGGCTTCGCCAGAACCGGTACTTATTTCCCGCTATATTTGGGGATTGATTGGCGAAATCCGTGATATCGTTAAAGCTGCGAGACCTCGCACTATTGACGATGCTGTGGAATTAGCCAACACCCTAACTGACGGGCTGTTACGCACAAGAAAAGAAAATAGAAAGAAGGAAGTGGCCCAAAAGATTACCCAGGGATTCCGCGTGGGTAACCGTAGCAATTTCAAGAAAAAGGGAACTGGGCAATCTTCCACTGTTCCATTTTGCAATACCTACAAAAGAAAGCATTTTGGAAAATGCAAAGGGTATTACAATTTCTGGAAAATTCTGGGGCATCAAGAGGAAGACTGCAGAAGGAAGAAATCCACAATCTGCTACAACTGTGGAGAAGCTGGACATTTTAGGCCAGATTGCCCAAAATTGGTCAAACTAGCTGATAACAAAGCCAAACCTACAGAAGGAACTACCAAGAAAAACACAAGAGCCTTCCAGTTGACTACTCAGGAAGCAGAACTAATCCCTGACGTGATAGCTGGTACGTTCCTAGTTCACGACGTTTATGCAAAAGTATTATTTGACTCTGGTGCAAACCAAAGTTTTATAAATACTTCATTCTACCAAGCACTTAACTTACCTTTAACCAACCTTAGGCAGATTTTTACAGTCGAAACGGCAGATGGAAATTCTGTTAACATAGATAAAGTTTTGCGAGAAGGAAGGATAGAACTCTTAGGCCATAAATTCTCTGCAAACCTGTTACCTATGAATTTAGCCGGATTCGATATTGTGTTAGGAATGGATTGGTTAGTAGCCAACCATGCTCGAATTCTAAGTGATAAAAATTCTATAGAAATTCGTACACCTACAGGAAAAATAGTGGTGATTATGGGAGATAAGCCACGAAAGCCACTGAAATTTATTTCAGTAATGAAGTTGGCCAGTTATTCAAGAAAACAAGAAGTAGTGTATATGATTTCAGTAATCATTAACACGAAAGGTAAGGAACTTAAAGAAATTCCTGTAGTAGCAGAATACCCAGATGTATTCCCAGAAGAACTACCGGGATTACCACCCGATAGGGAAGTAGAATTTATGATTCATCTAATTCCTGGAACTACACCGATAGCCAAGGCACCTTATCGGTTAGCACCCACTGAAATGCTAGAATTGAAAAAGCAGTTAGATGAATTATTAAGCAAAGGATTCATACAACCTAGTTCATCCCCTTGGGGAGCACCAGTGTTGTTTGTGAAAAAGAAAGATGGTTCAATGTGAATGTGTATCGATTATAGGGAATTGAATAAGGTTACAATTAAAAATCGATACCCATTACCTAGGATTGATGATCTTTTCGATCAACTTCAGGGAGCTAGATATTTTTCTAAGATAGATTTACGCTCAGGATACCATCAGTTGAAGGTACAAGAAGAAGACATACCTAAAACTGCTTTCAGAACTAGGTATGGTCATTACGAGTTTACAGTCATGCCCTTCGGACTAACAAATGCTCCTGCAGCATTTATGGACATGATGAATAGGATCTGTAAACCGTACTTGGATAAATTTGTAATTGTCTTCATCGACGATATACTCATTTATTCCAAAAGTCAGAACGAGCACTGTCAGCACCTGCGTGCACTCTTAACTTTGTTAAGAAAAGAGAAGCTCTACGCTAAATTCTCAAAGTGTGAATTTTGGCTGCAGGAGGTACAATTTATTCCAAAAGTCAGAACGAGCACTGTCAGCATAAGCGTCCCGGTCCACGTGTCACACACGTGGCATGCCTACCGATGACACGCTAGCCCTAGTCTACGATTAGCTGGCCCTCGCGGGACGCGTTAGATCAAGAGGAGGCTTACGCGGGCCGCGTAAACCTCAATTTTCAGCTATAAATTGCTTGTTGCATGGCCTGTTCATCTGTGTCGAAAATTTTAAGCAAAAACGAAGATACACTGCTCAAAATCGAAATTTAAGGTATCAAGGCGCTGCTACGATACAGGGTATTAACTCGATCGCTGCTACGATTCAATGTCCGATCGATTGAAACTATCCGATGGATGTTTAAGTGCTGCCCACATTAGGGCTATACTTTGTCATTCGTCGTGAATTCGATGGATGTTTAAGTATTGCACTTTGTCATTCGTTGTGAGGGTTTTAATCTCGTGAATTATCGTAAATGCTGTATTAGTTACTGACCTAGTTCGTGTGCATTGTTATTTAAATTAGGTTACAAGGCTAATCACTAGGCTAAACTCTGCCCGTTTAAATCTGCAATGTGAGTCATTCTCTTTTATCAAGAGTAAAATGCACGGATAGTCCCTGTGGTTTGGTGAAATTTCACCTTTAGTCCCCAACTTTTCAAAATTACACTCTTAGTCCCTGTGGTTTGACAAGTTGTTACTCGGATAGTCCCCAAAGTGGATGAAGGTTACTCGGATAGTCCCTATGGTTTGACAAGTTGTTACTCGGATAGTCCCTGTGGTTTGACAATTTGTTACTCGGATAGTCCTTGTCATTTCACACCCACTTAACTAGAAAAACTAACCTCCATCCGCGTTGGGGACTATCCGAGTAACAACTTGTCAAACCACAGGGACTAAGAGTGTAATTTTGAAAAGTTGGGGACTAAAGGTGAAATTTCACCAAACCACAGGGACTATCCGTGCATTTTACCCCTTTTATCAATAATGTTTTACAATACTCCAAGTTATTTTCAAAAGTTATAATTACAGGGATTAAGTCATGGTTATCTTAATCACTAGCTAGTGGGGTATTGTGCACATTACTAATTTCTCACGGTTAGGCTAATAAATCCTAACAGTGATAATCATCACTACTTGGGTGAAAGGACCCAATAGTGGTATGACCATCATCACCAGGAGGTGACACGGCGCCAGATAAAAATAAGATAGAAGCCATTGTAATCGCTCTTATGCTGTAAATTATAACTATGTGTCGCTTTATCAAATTTGAATGACTTGCCAGTATTTCCCCGCTGATAAAATATTTTCAAAATATGTTTCAGGTGACTACTGTGAACCAAGGAAACGTGCTACGGAGCACTAACCAAGCTTGAAGTAGTGGCTCAGTTAAATAAATAAACATGTTTTATAAATCAGGGAATTTCCTTGTGAAATTCCTCTATTGTAAATTACGGGGTTTATCCTGAATTATGAAATAAAATAATCGGGCATTTCAAGTTTTCAAAGATCCTGTAAAATCTTCCGCTGTCAACTCAATTAATAAATACCACGGGTTTCTGTCCCGAGGCTCCTGGACCAGGTAAAACCGGGACGGGGGCCGTGACATTGTGGGTTACCAGCACCATCCACAATCTCAGGGCTAGTAATTTTCTCCGCATCCACAGCAACATCAACAGGCTTGTCAGCCTCAAGATTCTCAGCCCCAGCAGTCTCCCCCGCCTCACGCTCAGGAATCTCAGTATTCTTTAACTGATCAGCAACAGAGGCACGAGGGTGAGAGGGCGGAAGGTCTTCATTAACCACAGATGTTGTCTCTGTGGGAACAGGTGAATTCGGTTTTTCTGTAAAAAAAACAAGTACATGAAACACGCTTATTTAAGGAAGTAAAAGGAAGAGAGCAAAAGATAACTTACCAGGAACAGATTCTGAAATAAAGGCATCCAAGTTGCCTCTTCGAGTTATCTTCTTCCTCTGAATCTTCTTCGCCGGTGGACCTTCAGCCTCGGCATCAGTCTGCTTTCTTTTTCCCGTTTTCTTCCTCACTAAGCGGTCCGAACTTGATTCCAAATCAATGGGATCATGAGGATTTGATGGAGGAATATCAGCAGTATCTTTTGGCTCCGGCTTCGGTCTCCATATAACTGCAGGCGCAAGACCCTCCAATGAGTCAGATACCACCACATAATCACACCAGGAGTCAGAGGAACGGCACATACCTTTCTTCTCTCCTCCAACATTCTTAACCTTCGAAGGTTGAGTTTTTTCAACATCACCCTTCTTTGGGGTAGCAGTGGCCGCGGGTGCGCGTTTTTTCTTCTCAGGGCCTATGCCCAAATTAGACAGTTCACCTACTATAAAGCGCAGAATAAACTTATTCAAACGCGCAAAAATAACAAACGAAAAATACTATGATGAAAACCTACCAGCACCAGCAGCAGGTTGCGCGGACAGATCATTGTCCCGTGGAAGAACAAAATTCTTCACAATATGGTGATACCAAAGCTCTTCATCAGGCTTTTTGGCAATAGTAGCCATTTTTCCACCTTCCCTCTCAAACGCAACAACGTACAAAGAAACGACTGCAAAAGAAGAGGAGCAAGGTCAAAAAAAAAAAAAAACAGGGCAAGACCCAAAATCATACCTTTATCACCTTCCATATACACCGGCTTATCTTCCCGGTTCATCCTCCAATTCAGACTCATACTTGCACCGACAAGGGCTTTTTCCGGCAAAGCAATAGACGGAACGTCCTTCAAATCTTGATACCAATTTTCATCAACAGGCATTTGGATAGTTTCGGTAGGAACATCCTCTTTTCCCCTAAACGACATCTTCATTGGGATAACCCCTACTTTAATAAAAAAGAACTTTTGCTTCTAGTCATGGAATGATTTTGGGGGTTGAAGAAGGATCTTCCTCGCCGATGCTCTTTGTACAAAAGAATAGAACCCTTGGGAGCAATGCATTTGATGAAAAACTCGAAAACGAGGAACCGTCGGTTCAATATGCATCGTACAGCATACAAATTCAAAATGGCGAACCCTAACCATAGCAATTGGGTGCATCTGGGAGATATGGAACTTGTAGTATTCAAGAATTTCAAGAAAGAATTTCGTTACAGGCAAATGAAAGTTGACTGCACAAAAGAAATCCCAAAACAAGGTCACATACCCGGTCGGAGCATCCGCCGCCGTCTGGCCCTCTTCAGGGTAACGGGCACCCCAGTTTTCTGGGAACCTGAGATTCTGAATCAAACCATCAAAGGTTGCCCTAGACCACTTTAATGGTGGAAGTTCGGCAAACATTTCTTCGGTAGAGTCTTCATGATGATCTCCGGTTGACATAAGAGGAAGAAATTGCAAATTCTTTCTAGGAATGGATAAAGAAGACAAAGAGGGAAAAGGGTTTCAATGAAGTAATGATTACCGAAAATAGGAAACTCAAAACACTTATATACTCACCGCCATAAATAGCCTAGGTAACTGCAACAACACCTTTTTCGGGATGGTGAAGTTATCCAAACGTCAGAGGTGGGTGGGAAAGAGCATAAACGCCAGTTCACGCGTGCGTACGAAACACAAACAGTAATGTACAGGCTGACAGTGACAGCTATCACACGTCAACAGTCATTACTGCACCTTTTGGCAGACCTAAGGTCAAGACTTCTCAGAAAACCCAAAAATAATGGGCAAAGTGTATCTTCTCATAAAAGATTCTCCACTTTCGCGCCAAAAAACCCACAACAAAAGCAACCCTCTCTCATAGTCCAGTGCTCCACTTACTTGCATAAGAGCAACACTAGACTGGGGGACTTGAAGGGGTAAGGTCCCAAAAACCTCGCCTTGAATACTTGGGACCATACCACAACCTTATCTTTTAACACTCTTTAGACCTTGCGCGGCCGCGCATTGGTTCAAAGGGAACTTGGAAGAAAGGCATCAGACAACACCTGCGCGCCGAAAGGAAATCAATAATTCCTTGCGCTTGTCTCCATAACAAACAAGGGATAAAAATCCCAGCAAATACTCCCTCTTAAATAATATCCAGGCTTAGATATCATTTACTTCAATTGATACCACACGATAAGGAGTCACACTGGATTATGGCAGTAATCTTCTAGAAGACTCAATCGTGCACCACCAGTCGGTTATAACCGTCTAGGACACGTGTCATCATCCCAGGCCCCCCCTGAAATCACGATGATGGCATGGAATTGGAGAGAAACCTCCACTTGCCCACTTTCCACGTGGCAATACCCCAGCCGTTGATCTTAGTAGCGATCCGTGTGCTCTCATGATGTGTGCAAAATGCAACATATAAATTACATCAATTGTGGCATAAAACTAACCCTTTTTTAGTACTAATGTTGGAAAAAGTGTGCTTTTGTCTTCCTTTTGTATTTTCAGGATTAAATGAGCTCAAATTAACAAAAGAAGCAAAAAGACAGCAAAAGCTAACATTAATACAAGAAAAGGAACAAACGTGACATGCCCGACCCCACGACAGCATCTTCCCAAGCAAAACAAGAAGACAGGAGACTGAACACGCCCCGTGCTCAGCCAGCACGGGGGCGTGCCCAAGTGTCAGCAGAAAAGACAAAGTGGTGGAAGCTTCTATTGCCCACCACGGGGCCGTGCTCAGCGGACACGGGGCCGTGGTCAACTATAAGATTCGCACAATCCAGGCAAATCTTCATAGTACAAAGATTCTTCTGCACACGGGGTCGTGCTCAGCGGACACGGGGGCGTGGTCAACTAATAAAGACAAGCTGCATTAAATGAAGAAAGAGAGGATGTGGACACGGGGCCATGCCCACTGGACACGGGGCCGTGCCCGAGCTTCTGTTCAGCCTATAAATAGGAGTGCTTGGCTCAAGCTCAAACCATCCCTTGGCACACCACCTCTCTCACACTTCACCCACCACCCACCACCCACCACCACCATAACACCATCATCCACCACCATCATCCATTGTCCATCATAGAGTGTGTGAGTCGTCTCGGGATCCAAGATTGATCGTAAGAGTTCTTGACAATCAAGGCCATGTTTTCCTAAGTCTCTTACATCACTTGGTGAAGACAAGTGTCTAGTGTAATACTTTTTATTTCTAATCTTTTCGCACTTTTTACTTGGTTTTGTATTAATGACTTTAATAACTAGTTTCTTATGTTGAAGGTGATTCTTCCTTATCGTTTGTCCGTGGTGTCTTGACATTATTTTACTGTCTATATAAAATAAAAGATTTTCACCATTCATATCTCCACGGTCTATATGGAGGTATGTTGGCTACCTGGTCGGGGGTTAAGGGAACGGTTTGGTAAGAGTCTTGCCATTGTTCAGCGTTTAGAGGTCCTGCAATGGACCTGGGTCAAATTTAGTAGGACCTCCTTCAATACTTAACGGTATTGGATGGCGGGGGTCCAAACTCTTTGATCCCCTCATAAGTTAACTACTATTAATACTATAACCCGGCTATTTAGGACTGTATCCCTGCTGACTCAGACTACTTAGTCGAGGGTAACGTCACCTCCAAAAGAGGGGCCTACCATAATTTGCATTAATAACTTAATTAATTATCTTTCAATAATCAGACCCTTTAGGATTGTATCCTTGCTGACTCAAACTACTGGGTTGAGGGTAACGTCACCTTCAAAAGAGGGGCCTACTACAATAACTAAGATAATCTCTTAAACAAGTGCAAAAGTGCGGAAATAATCAAAGGTTACACTATACACGAGTCGGAACCAAGTGATTCATCTTGTCTATCTGTTTTTCTTTTATTTTTATTTTCAGCATTTTAGTTAGTTTTTATTTTTCTTAGCTTAAAACATTTTTCTAAACTTTTTGATTTGATTAGACGTTGAGGATAAACCGGTACTAAAAGCTCATGTGTCCTTAGACGACCTCGGTATCTTACCAACACTATACTACGCTCACGATGGGTGCACTTGCCCATATGTGTGTTTAGTGTTAGTAAATATCGTGTTTTATAAATTTAAAACTTGACTAAAAAGTGTAAAAGGGCTTAAAATATACTTAAACTTATATACACACTTCACACGCATCATCTCACGTCAGATTAAGAAGATTAACGGAGGAGGAAATAACCGCTTACGGAGTTAGCATCTTCCGTTAACATTTCAATAACAGGTTTTCCCGCCCAAACTCCCGGCTATAAATAATAGAGTAATTCAGGTATGATCTTCAAGTCACATTCACTTCACTTATACTTTCCTTCTTCATATACCGATACTTATTCTCACACCGGAGGGTGGTCACGGAGAGAACCCCCATTCTCCCCGTGACAAGGCTGACGGTGATCTGTTTTGCAGCTATCGAGAAGAAGAGAAGGTCTGTCCCTTCGAACCAAACAAGAGAGAACCAACCCTTTTTATGCAGAACCTAACCCCCTGGATAATCTGATTCCGGTCATTTATCCATTGTTTCTTCAGATGGTGAAACCACTTTGGTGGTTAGGGCTGTTCATGAGCCGAACCGAACCGAACCGATCAGACATTTGCTCGTGCTCGGTTCATTTACAAACCAATCCCAGCCGAACCGAGCGTTTTTTCAACCGAGCCAAAGTCGAGCGAGCGCCTTTCGATCCGAGCATTTTTCGAACGAACGTCGAGCGTGTATCGAGCGTTGCAGAACAAACAAGCATAATGACGATGGGAGTGCTAGTTATTAGAATAAAGTGCAGTTTTCGTTCCTGATGTTTCGTTCAATAGAACACAAGTAAAAATTTAACAAATAACAAGGAATACAAAAACACTCAACTAGTTCTATCATGATTAACTAAGCGGGAAGATAAATCCTCGACCGATTGAGCATACCCTTGTTCTCTCAAAAGTTTGAAATTGAATGAACCGATTGAAGTCAAACCCTGGCGAGTTGGAGTGTTGGCGAGTAGCGATGGAGAAATCGAATAACGATGGCCAATGGGGGGTTTTGATTAGGGTCTTGTACTTCTGAAACGAATGGCGGGTTGAGACTTGAGTATTGATCGACGCTTCACATTTTAGTATTTGAATTTTTGACTCAATTACTCAAATGGACATTTAAATATTGGACAATGAACTATTGGTATTGGATTTCAATTCTAATTGCTTAAGTGAGCTCTATTTGGATCTTGGACCAAACATTGTTGATCTTGGTCTCTGGTCATTTCATTAAAAATGATACACACACAAATATATATATATATGTATATATATATATATTAAAAAATAAATCGAGCCAACCGAGCCAAACCGAACTGAGCGGACCTTTGCTCATGCCCGGTTCATTTACAAACCGAACCGAACCGATCCGAACTGAGCATTTTTTCAATCGAGTTGAATCGAACGAGCAAATTCCGAGCATTTTTCGAGCGAGCATCGAACGAGTATCGAGCGACGATCAATTTGAACAGCCCTATAGATATTCTCACAATCTACTGTAAAAGAACTCCTCAAGCATGTGGAATCGTAACCAGCTTCAAGAAAAAAGAGAAAGGCACCAATGTGTGTTATCATGGCGACATTATGGAAGACTTGGATATATAGGAATGAAGGGATTTTTAAGGGAGTATACACTTCGAACTCGAGAATCATAGAAGACATTATGGAGAGCACCTACATATGGGTAGAAAACAGAGCCAAAGTGGAGGACTTTTCTTTTGAAAATTGGTACCAATAGATGAACAACATAAGGGGTGTGGGTGGTCACTAGTGATAGAATTCCATCCCTCACAATATCCAATCATGTTCCGCCATGTCAGCAACCATTTTTTCATCACTCACAACTTTTTTTAGTGGCGGTGGTCATCACTCACCACCACACCCAACAATTTCCCCCCAACTAACAATTACCCTCACAAAAAAACCATCACGCCGTAAAGAAAATAACGGAATCGGCCGACGTTAAACTATCACGCGTGAAATTGAGAGGTGCGGTGGGAATTTTTGTTTTCCACGCGTTGATTTTATCCTATCACGCGTTGATTTTGTTCCGCCCCCAGTGGCCTAATTGATGTGATATTTGTAATGTTTGCTAGCCTCTGGCTGGTAGTTTGTCTATAAAAGCCCCATTTATGTTTAAAAAAATAAGGCAAATTGGATTTAAATAATCTCAGTTTTTACAATTTGACCGGTAATAAGCTCAACTCAGTAATTGGCCGATAATAATCCGAACTGGTCCACTTTTGACCGATAAAAGTCTGCCGTTAAAAATAGCTTAACGAAGTTAAGTTTTTTTTCCGAATTACAAACTGATTTTTTATGGATTTTGATCAAAACGAAGATACGAGTCGATTTATGTAAAATTTACCTCGAAATGATGCTTCAAACGACTTGATTTTTGTTAATTAGAAGTTTAAACACCCGAATTGAAGCAGCGTTTTCGTCGTTTGGAATTTTACATCAAACAACTCGTATCCTCATTCTAATCAAAAGTCCTAAAACATCAGTTTGTAATTCGAAAAAAAACTTAACTCCGTTAAGCTATATTTAACGCGGACTATTATCAGCCAAAAGTGGACCAATTCGGATTATTATCGGTCAAATTGAGAAAGCTGTGATTATTTAAATCTAATTTGCCAATAAACAATTATTGAAAGGTCTTATGAATAGTGACCATTTTTTTTTTTTGTATTTTATGGGTTTTTTTGTTTTGTTTTTTCCTTGCTATCATTGAAACCAGTATTAATATTTGCTTTTATCGATTATCGCTTTTATGGTTTTCGATGAGTAGAACATAACGACCAAAGTCACATCGCTTAACACAGGGAAAAACGATCAAACCCCCACCGCGCAGTGCGATGGGAAAAACCTATTTTTATTTTATTAGTTGGTATTATCGGAACCAAAATCAATATTTGTTTTTATGGTTTTCCAATGAGTCGAGCCGATAACGACCAAAGTCAAGTCGTGTAACATGAGGGAAAACCGATCATACTTGCACCGTGTAGCGTGAGGGAAAACCCGGTATTGATATTCGCTTTTATTGATCTTCGCTTTTATGGTTTCCGATGAGTCGAGTCGATAACGACCAAATCACATCGTGTAGCACTGGGGAAAAACGACCAAACTCCCGCGTGTTGCGCGAGGTAAAACCTAATTTTTTAGTTGGTATTATCGGAAGCGATATCGATATCCGCTTTTATGGTTTCTGAAGAGTCGAGCCGATAATGACCAAAGTAACGTCACATAGCATGGGGGAAAAACTATCATACTCCCACCGCGTAGCATGGGAGAAAGATGAGTATACTCCCATCGCGTACCACATGGGAATAACCTGTTATTGATATTCGCTTTTATGGTTTCTGGTGAGTCGAGACGATAACGACCAAAGTCACGCCGAGTAGCACGGCGAAAAACGATCAAACTCCCGCCATATAGCGCGGGTAGAAAAACCTTTTTTCATTGGTATTATGGGAACCTTATCGATCTTCGCTTTTATGGTTTCCAATGAGTCGAGCCGAAAACGATCGAAGTCACACCACGTACCACGGGGAAAAACGATCAAACTTCTGCCGCGTAGCGCGAGAAAAACTAATTCCTTTTATTTTGATAACCAAATATACTAAGAGATATATATATATATATATATATATATATATATATATATATATATATATATATATATATATATAGGGGACCGCTAAAATGAAAACCACCTCCAGTTTTAAGAACCACGAGAACCACTTTCTGGCCATTAGATCAAGAAGATAGATGGATGAGATTAAAAGTAGTTAAAATTAATATTAAAAACATTTTGTCTTATTATGTTTTTAATATTTTATTGTTAAAGGGTATATAAGTAAAATTGTTTTTTTTTTTGTCTTTTAATATATATTATTTTTAATTGCTTTTTTTTGTCCTGTTCATTAATTACTCTTTGTCTTAATTATTATTTATTAAGAAACTGATTTTTTTGTTAAAGAATTTTTTCAAATCAGATTTTTATGATAATTTTTTTTAAGATTTGTTTAAAAAAACGTTTTGAAGAGCCGTTTTTTTTACGCCCCGTTTTTTCGCCCGGCTTTTTCAGGCGTCGTTTTTTAACGCGCTGTCATTTAGGTTTTGCATTAACGTTTCGTGTTAAAAAAATTTACGTTTTTCGTTTTATGTTAAAAAATTACGTTTTCCGTTTTTACGTCCGGCTTTTTCACGCATCGTTTTTTAACTGGTCGTTTTTTAAACGCCGTTTTTTACGCTCGGCTTTTTCAAGCGTCTTTTTTTAACGCGCTGTTTTTTACGTCCCGTTTTTATGCGCCGCATTCACACCCCTTGTTTAGGCGCCGTTTTATCACACGGTTTTTTACGTTTTACAATTTACGTAGAAAAGGTTTTACGTAAAACTTTTTACGTTTTACGTAAACGTAAAAATTTTTACGTTTTACGTTAAACTTTTTAAACTTTTTACGTTTTACGTTTTACGTTAAACTTTTTACGTTTTATGATTTACGTAAAACTTTTTACGTTTTACGTTAAACTTTTTACGTTTTTACGTTTTACGTAAAACTTTTTGCGTTTTACGTTTTACGATTTACGTAAAACTTTTTATGTTTTACGGTAAACTTTTTACGTTTTACATTAAACTTTTTACGTTTTACGTTTTTACGTTAAAAAGTTTACGTTTTACGTTAAAAAGTTTACGGTTTAACTTTTTTTTACAAAAACTTTTTTACGCAAAAACGAACGCACCCAGAAATCGCACTCGGGAGGTGTCTCAAATATATCGTTATCATCATCGACTAGGGGGAAAAAATAAAAAACCAACAAGTCGTACATTCCCGAATCAACAAACAGATTCACATAAACAAGAATCATCTTTCATCAATCAGGATCACAAACAATTCAACCCGGTTAAGCATCTCGACACCATTCATCTAGCATTTATCATCCTTTGAACATGATCCATATACCTTATTTTGATCCTAAATTACCATTCATCTTGAACAGGGACAATACCACCTCATTTTTATTAAATACAACAATTGTTTAACAACTTCCGAAACAAACAAGCAGTCAACTATGATGCAAGATTCAAAACACAAAAACACAAACAGTGGCATAAAGACTGACCAAAGGGTTTTGAACGGGCGAGTGTGCGGCACTCGTCGGAGCTGACCGCTGCCGCTGCCTTTCCGAACCGAGACCCGAACGAAACTGAGCTGATCGATTTAAACCCTGAACTCGAGCCGAAACTAATTCATGAACCGAACATAACTCAGATTTGAGCTAAACAACAAGATCAACATCACTTTCATTCTTCAGGAAAATAAAAGGAACCGGAGGGGGGGGGTTGTTTACCGGGAAATTTGTCGGACCAAAATACAGACCGCCGCCGTGAGCGGCGTCTCCGGTCGTCGGCTCCTCAAACCATCATCCTCTTCATCTAACCTTGTCACCATCATCGGAAAAACGAGCAAAGGGAAGGGGGCCGTTGTTTCCGTTGTTCAGATTCACCACAGCCGCCACCGTTAGCGGCGGTGCCATCTTCATCCGTCGGCGGCCCATGCTCTGCTGGTCACCGGACATGTCGCCTGTTTTAAATGAGAAAGGGGGAGCTGATGTGGTGTGGTTGTTGGATCAACCCGGCACCGGAGATGGAGTCCGGTCGTCGGCCAAGCCATCGAGAGGGAACAGGGTAACAGGTTGTGGGTGTCTGTGTTGTGTGTTTTAGATGATGAAGCTCCTTATTTGTGGGTGAAAGATAATAGAAGAAGAAGGGTTGAGGGAGTGAAGGTCTGCAACTTATATTGGACATTTAAAGAGGAGAGATGAGAGAGGAGAGATGATAAATGATAGATTAGAATTTTAAGGGAAATGACCAAACTACCCCTTTTTCTGATTGGTTGAGAGTGGTTCTTACGGTTCTTACAACTGGGGATGGTTCCTATTTTAGCGGCTCCCTATATATATATATATAAATATATAGGTTTTGGTTCTTTTGTGAACACTTCCCAACTGATGAACAAAACGAACAAATCCTGGCCATAGATCTTCTTAACTTTAACTCAAGGGTAGGATCGTCTTTAACATCTATAGTTTTATATATAATTTTCTTTTTTAATTTATTTCTTGAAGTTATCAGGTGATGATAACCACCCACGATTCAACATCTCGAACAAATTCAAAATTCAATCGATCAACCCAAACAAAAATCTGTGTCCATATCTTCCAGTACGTTCTTCATATCATCAACCATCATTCACTTCGTTCTTCAGATTATCAACAAGCAATTGAGCAGCAAATTTGTTCCACTGAAGATTTACTAATCATGACACATACGAACGATCAACATGTTGTTTCAGCGAAGTTGCTAATTCATCAGATTTCTGAACGACCAGGAGAACAACATCGAGGTATAATCTTAAAACAGTTATGTATACGAAGGATGTGGAAAGCATAAACGAACAGTTGGTCCGGGAAAGAAAGCAATCAAGAAGAGTAAAAAACCGAGAAGGAAATGCAATTTCTGCAAAAAAAACGAGTTAGGGATCATGATAAGAGGAACTGTCCGCTCAAAAAGGGTGAGCCAGTTAAGGACGACTCAACAACCGAAGAAGAAGACGAGATATAAGAAGATGACGAAACCCAAGAATCTGGGTCCGAGGATCTTGTAAGTGAGGAATAGTTTCCGTAAAGCGTAACAACATTCGCCTTTTTTTTCTAAACATTCTAATGGTTTATGTTTTGGATTTCATGTTTATGTAGTTTATCTTCAGATGTGTTTTAACATATACAACCGAAGTATTTTCAGTTTTTTTAATTTTTATCCATTATCCATGCTTTGTTTATTGACAATATTCTCTTGTCCTATTTTAACTCGTGAAATATGCTACAAGTTAAATTTACATGTAATCTAGTAGGTTATAATGGTATATTTGCATAAGTGTATTCTGAACCCAGTAGGATAGCATTTTAGAGGTGTATATGTGGATGTGTTGTTTGTATTGCCAGCTACAGTTGCATATTTTGTTCAACAAAGTAAACTGATATCTTTTACTTCTAATACACTTCTGCAAAGTAAACTGATATCTTTTTATAATCTGTGAATTTCGAACAAACTAATATCTTTTTAGCATTTGTTCAGTAGGAATTTTGACCTCTTTGTTGATGTAATGGTAGTGTAACGAGCCAAACCGATAAGAAAAGAAGGCCTGGGCATCCTGATAGTTTAACGCAATATGAAAACTAACATACTATTAGCTTTGTTAGATATCAATTTTTGAATGACAAACTTGCCCTCTTTAAAACCTGCTCCTAAAATTAATCTATATTGTTCACTTTGTAGGGCGTAAACACTCATCAATTTGTTTAGTTAAACGCCTTGTATCACTAAGTACCGTCGGCATTATTTTTATTATTACTTGGGTTAATCGCTGTGAGCCTTGATGATACACTATTATTATTATTATTATCGTTTAGTCAGGAGAAACAAAACGAAAAGGCTGAATGAAGAATCTAAAAATCATCAAACTAAAGCCGGGTTCACCGATTTATGACGGAAGATGATTTTTAAGTTCATGCTCCTACATGGAGCCCAACAAATTCAACGAAAATGACTAAACAGTCCAGAAGTTGAACTGACTAGCAGCAGTCCAGGAGCCAACCATTACTAAGCAATAAGCTTTTTCAAAAAAACTGAGTGAATATGAACAACGCGTTAGACACGTGTGAGAAATAAGGCTCAAATTAACCAGACTGCTAAATATCTATACTATTTTTGTAACCTACAGAATACACATCAGCGTGTCCGTACAACTAACAAATATATACAAAAAAATGGACATTACGATGACGGTAAACGTTATCCTATACATGATAGTTCGACATAACATGATTAACACCCACCAAAACAAAGCATAACAAGGAGTCTGTTCAGATAAACCAGCCAAACAAAAGTAAAGATATTGTTTCAACACCAGCAAAACTAAACTACAAAAAATAAATTCTAGTAGCAGTCTTTTTATCTATTTCTTTCTATTGATGCTGGCATATTGGTAGGCTTCTTTTAGAATACGTTCGTGATGTTCGTTCGCCTCCGATGTTATCAACTTCACTGCAT
The DNA here is from genome assembly GCA_030545235.1 of Helianthus tuberosus. Taxonomy (NCBI): domain Eukaryota; kingdom Viridiplantae; phylum Streptophyta; class Magnoliopsida; order Asterales; family Asteraceae; genus Helianthus; species Helianthus tuberosus. The sequence continues at coordinate 77,132,415 of CM060380.1, forward strand.
ACTTCTTCCTAAGTTGTGCTATCTTTGTCTTTGCTTTAGCCATTTCGGTTGGGAACCCAACTTCCCAGCGATCTTAAATGATCCCCATCCAGGTTTCCATGTGTCGCATTGTGTATATTTCACAGTCTTCATAGTTTCCTATCGTCGCCCAACCTATCTCCAAACGAACAGGATGACGAGCTGCAATATCATAACAACGTGGATGACGGACACGCTTTAAGTACTTGACGACCACATCTTTCTTCACATAAAACAACTTGGTTAATTAAACTTGCGGTACACATGTGTATTATATAACGACAGTAACGTAAAACAAACCATGAAAAACAATCAACTGATAAAGTATTATAACAAAGAGGTTTACACATTAAGTATATGAGAAATAAGTACACAATTCTATGGTAACAAAAAAAATGTATCACATTACCTACATATATGTACTTATCAATCTGATTAGTATTAAAACACATGTGTATTTCCATCACTTACACATGTGTATTCGTATAACAGTTAGGCTACCAGTTTACACCATTCTAAACAACCTCAGTTCAAATCCCTTTTTTCAGACTAATGAAATCGATGGATTGTAAAAATCATGCAACCTAAATACAAAATTTGTGTATTTCATCACAACCATATATCCTATGTACCCAACAGTCTCAACAATTTGTATACACATGTGTACTCTTCATCTTGTCACTTACACATGTGTATAAACCATTTTAAACAACATCACACAAGTGAATATACATATGTGTACCCTTCATAAAATCCGAACAAATCAACTACTGTACAAACAATTAATTTCTACACACAAGGTGTTTATACACATAAGAACAACAAAACAATATACATATGTGTATAATTGAATAAACCCAAAAAAACAGAGTATTCATATGTGTATAGTCGAATCAGCAACATTCCAACAACAAAATCCAAACATATCAGCAACATCAGATGAGATTATACATATTTGTAGAACCAAACATTACTCCAATACGAAACAAAACACCCAAACTATTGTATAACAGTTCATACACATGTGTATCCGTGATTTTTATAACGTAATTATACACCTGTGTATAGTGATATCTTATCAGTTATGAACCAGTATAACCAAGTAGCAGCTAATGAACAATATCTTCAACACAAACATACGTATGTGTATAACAGAGTATTAATTTGTTTATGAGCCCTATCAAACACAAACCACAAATCAAAGAACAAATCGGATGAACCCTATAATAAAAAACAAAATGGACGGATGAGATTAAAAGTTATAAAAAAATATTAAATTATTTTTGTCTTATTATGTTTTTAATATTTTAATGTCAAAATGGCAGTTTAGAAAATTTGCTTGTTTTGCCTTATTGTATATATTGTTTTTTATTATTTTTTTCTTATTAAATTAATTGTTTTTTTTATTAAAATCAGATTTTTTAATTAAAAAACATTTTAAAATCTGATTTTTTTTACAAAAATCAATTTTGTCAGGATTATTTTACAAAAAACGTTTTTACGATCCAATTTTTTTACAAGCCGTTTTTTACGCCCCGTTTTTTATGCGCCGTTTTTTACGCCCCGGTTTTATGCGCCGTTTTTTTTACGCCCGGTTTTACGCGCCGTTTTTTAACGCACCGTTTTTACGCGTCGTTTTACGCCCCAGTATTCACGCCCCGTATTTACGCGTCGTTTTATCACCCGGTTTTTTACGAGCTGTTTTTTACGCCCCGTTTTGACGCGTCGTTTTTTACGCCTCATTTTTTCGCCCACGTATTTACGCGCCGTTTTTTTACACACACGTTTTTAAACTTTTTTTACGGTTTTAGACTTTTTTTTTTACAAAAAACTTTTTTACAAACTTTTTTTTTACAAACTTTTTTTTTACAAAAACTTTTTAACAAAGAACAAAAATTTATACGAAATTTTTTTTACGGTTTTAACTTTTTTTTACAAAAACTTTTTTACACACACGTTTTTAAAACTTTTTTACGTTTTTTTACGAAAACTTATTTTTACGGTTTTAAACTTTTTTTTACCAAAAATTTTTTACAATTTTTTTTAAAAGAGACTTTAAAGATGAGGGAGAGATGATTTAATGGTTTTGATTAAATGTGAAGAGAGAGAAATTGAAATGACTTTAAAAAGAGACTTTAAAGAGGAGAGAGCGATGATTTGATGGTTTTGATTAAATGACTATATTACTCTTTTGGGTGTCATTATCTGATTGGTGGAGAGTGGTTCTCGTGGTTCTCCCAACTGGGGGTGGTTTTCATTTTAGCGGCCCCTATATATATATAGGGTTAGGTTCATTTGTGAACTTTACCCTAATTGTGAACAAAATGAACTCATCTTGGCCATTGATCCAGTTTTAAAAATATAAGGGTATGATTGTCATTATACATTTAAACATATTTTTTTAATTAAATTAAAACATATTCCGTTTCTTTTATCATGATCAGTTACAAAATAAATGTAACTACCCCTATAATCTTGCGATCCAAACATCTGTGAGTAAGTTTGAATTCAGATTTCACCCAATAAAAACCACGCTGATCTGTATTACATTCGTTATTCATCATCTTTAACCAATTCGAACATCTTATTGTTTTCATTTGGTCCACTTTTTTCCATCATCCTTGGAGTTATATTTCGATAAAAAGTAATATTATGTCTGACACACACGATCAGCCTATTGTTTCATAAACTTTAGCGAGTCCTCTGATAAATGAACAGCCAGAAGAAGATCATGTGTATATACAGTCTGTATATTTCACAATTCAAGATTACTCATATGTATCTTATATCAAAGAAGTGAAATGGGAGACAATACACATGTGTATACTCCGATTAGTACTGAACCATAAAAAAACATGAACATTGTTAGTTACACGACATGGCATTCAGCTTCAATGAATGTACACATATGTACAGTTTGTATATTTCACAATTCACGATTACACATGTCTTCTTATATCAACAACTGAAATGGGAAACAATACACATGTGTACACTACCATTAGTATTGGGTGAAAAGAAGATACGAGAGAGAGAGAGAGAGAGGATCGTTGAGATATAAACTTGAGTTTTTTTTATTGAAGTATAAAGGTTTCTTGATTATGGTGTGTATCTTGGAAACTGATAGAGAGATTTATGGGATTACAGTTTTCAAACAGAATACATTTAATATGAAATTTCCATTTCTACCCTTTACATTAATATTAATATTAAACTTATTATATCCTTAACTACAATTGTGCCATTGATCTAAAATCTATCATCTACAAAATCAAGGGTCCATAATGGTTCATTTTGTTCTCATATTAGGGTAGGTTCACTTAGTATCCCTACCCTATATATATATATATATATATATACATATATACATATAGGATAAGGATCATGTGAGAAGTAGTAGGCTATTTGAGAAACTTGAGAAGCATTCTGGACCACACATTTTCCCTAAGCAAAAAAATGCAAAAAAACTGTAAAAAAAATGCAAATTTTTTTTTTTTTTTTTTTTTTTTTTTTGGAAAAATCGCAGCTTTTTCTTTAAGGATTTAATTTTTTATTTTTTATTTTTTTTTTGGGATTTATACATATGTGTATATTGTTAATCTTCTAACTATACATATATGTATATTGTCAATTATACATATATGTATATACATGTTTAAAGTTGAAAAATAAGTGTTATTTAGGGTTTAGCATTAGGGTTTAGGGTTTAGCTTTATGGTTTAGGGTTTAGCTTGAGGGTTTAGCATTAGGGTTTAGCATTAGCGTTTAGTAATAGTATTTAGGGTTTAGCATTAGGGTTTAGCATTAGGGTTTAGCTTTTGGGTTTAGCATTAGGGTTTAGCTTTAACTTTTGGGTTTAGCTTTATCTTTAGGGTTTGTATTAGGGTTTAGCATTAAGGGTTTAGCTTTAGTGTTTAGTTTTAGCTTTAGGGTTTAGCATTAGGGTTTAGCTTTAAGGTTTAGAATTAGGGTTTAGCTTTAGGGTTTAGCATTAGGGTTTAGAATTAGGGTTTAGCTTTAGGGTTTAGGGTTTAGCATTAAGGTTTAGGTTTAGTGTTTATGGTATAAGGTTTAGGATTTATAACACATATTTTTTCAATTTTAAACATGTATATACATATATGTATAATTGATAATATACATATATGTATAGTTAAAAAATAAACAATATACACATGTGTATAAATCCCAAAAAAAAATTTTTTTTTTTTAAAAATAAAAATAAAAAAATTAATCCTTAAAGAAAAAGCTGCGATTTTTCCCAAAAAAAAAAAAAAAAAAAAAATTTTTGCATTTTTTCACCTTTTTTTGCATTTTTTGCTTAGGGAAAATGTGTGGTCCAGATTGCTTCTCAAGTTTCTCAAATAGGGTGGACTTCTCTTAGGATCCCTACCCTATATATATATATGTATATATCTATAAATTATCTAAACCCGAAACACTCTTTTGTGCCACCTAACCCACGCAAAGCCAAACCCGAAACATATCCCACACGAAACCTACACCCCACCCGTATAAACTCAAGCCCAAACCATGCTATTTGCAGCCCATGTGGAACAAACTATGTGCAGCCCAAGTAAACTAACCCAAACCGCCACCCATTACACACACTCCTTTGTTTGCGGCCCAATTAAGAAATCCCAAACCATCCCAACCACCACCCATTTTAGGGGCTGTTTGTTTACCTCTTAATGAAGCTCTTAATGGTTCAGACCTCTTACTGGTTCGCACTTAATGGTTCAGACTGTTTGTTTCGTGAGCAGATGTCTGAATGGTTCAGACATTTGCCTCTGAATGGTTAAGTATTATAAAGAGTCTGAATGGTTAAGACCTCTAATCTGAATTGGTCAGACATTTACCTCTAAAGTGTTAAGCATTATACTGGCTCTTAATGGTTCAGTCCTCTTACTGGTTCAGCACTTAATGGTTCAGACCTCTTACTGGTTCAACACTTAACCATTCAAAAGTTGCCAAACAGCCCCTTAATATGTTGCGTAACATGCATGAGGGTTTTTTTATAAGATTTACCAAACCATCAAACCCTTTAATACCTGCAATCCTACTCCCTTTCTACTATTGACGCAATCCGGAGCCCAAGAATTTCAAGTGATCTCGTTTTCAAGGCTAATCAAATCCCCTCCATCGTTAGGTATCTAGATCTTGTGTTTTGTGTTAATTTTTACTGTTCATGCTTGACGATATTATGTTATTTAGGCTGCGTTTTCTGTGTTGTTTAATGTTCTTGATGCATGTGATGATGTTAATGGATTAGGTTTACTAGGGATCATGTTGGTTGGGTGGTTTGATCGGTTAGATGGTTGTATGAACTATTAGGGTTTAAATCTTGTATGAACTCGGGTTGAACCTTGTTGTTGTGATGAAGTAGATGATGTTTAATTATAACAACCTGCTATAGATGATGTTTAGATGTCATTCTTGGTTGCTTGGGATGCAATTTAAATCATAAAAGTCGTTTTGGGGATCGGGTAACAAAAACATATTATGTCCAGAAAGTTATAGCCGAATTTAATCGGCTTTAACCAGGTCAAAATTTAACAAAAGTGCTATTTCTTGAGTCCATGATGTACTTCCAGGAAATACCTTTCAAGCCCCACTAGAATCGTATTTTTTCGACATCATTTGGTATTTTAAATGATTTATTCCGTGTCAAAGGTCCAAGATGCATTTTCTGTCAGAATTTGCATCCCATTACAAATGTCATAACTCAATGTGGGATTGAGTTATCACCTAAAATTTTTACTGTAGATAGTTCCAGGAGGTATAGAAAATCTCCCACTTGAATTTCATTAAAAGAGTTTACGAGGATTTTTATATGATTTTTGGCGTAAACTGTCATTAGAAAGTTATAAACCAGACCTAGGTGTAAAGAATGATTTTTAGTGATTTTTTTTGTAAATATCCAGGTCATGTTAAAAATACAATAATATTCGGGGACTAAATAACATGTTATGCTAAAATATCATAATTTTCTGAATTCATTTAATATTTTAAATAAATTCTGGAAAACTGCCTAAAATTTGACATGAAATTGTAATGTTCTAGAAGTGATTGAAATCGTGTTGAATATGCATACATGTTATCGAAAGGTGTTGAATGTTATTATAAACATTAGTATGTGTCAATGAATACGTTTTATGTAATAATATGATCACATGCACTAACTTACCTGAACGAGTAACTGTATGACAACGTGATTCTTTGGCTATGTGTTTGACTACGTGTAGGAATTCATAAATGAAACTAACTGAAACGGTAAACATATCAGGAAGAGATTGATCATTCCTGATTACCTTTCACCTTTACTACCGAGAAAACTAGGGTGAGTTCACAACCTTTTCCAAAAGCATGTGTTCCTAGTTTGGAAGAACACTTTTTACGGTAGCCCTGGTAGGGGCTACGCGCACGTTCCTTGTTGGAACCACTGAAACATACTATCCACTAGAGGTGGAGTAGTACACTTGGACTAAACGAAAAACTCTATCTTGAAAGTCCCTACATTTTTACCGATTAGATTGTCGGGTGGGCATACGCGGGGGTATTAGTTGATAGCACTATTAGGTTTGACACACCTCACACCGTGATGGAGGCCAGGAGTGAACTTCTAACCTTCACTTTACATTAATGTTGATAGACATTAATGAGGGCACAAACGAAACGTCAGCATTTGGTACACAATTTAGTCATGTGATGAGGGTTAGCTACCCAAGTCATACATAAATCAAAAACAATTGTGAACTTTACTTTTTGCTAAACTAAAATTTGTGAATTCGCTAACTTTATTGTTGACACATAGTTGCATGCTTTGCAGGTCAATAGGTGCAGCTGTGACGTTGCGACTGCTGGAGTGGAGTGGTTCGTTAAAACTTTATGTTTTGAAACATTTATTAAACTTGTGGTTTTTTAATTCTTCTTGGGATTTTTACTTATTCCCGCTGCAACATAAACTGTGTTTTGGACAATTAAAACTTTATCGCTAATCATGTTGCTAGTGATGCTTTTATAATTTTAAATGTTTGGTTCAACAAGTGTAACGCCCGTCTCAATTAATCAAGATTTTAATAATGAAATACACATTTTAATGCTAAAATGTGACTTTACAAAAACTTGTCATACCAACATTCCCATATGTTTATAACATTTCAAAAACATATTTGTAAATGATTACATAATCCACTTATAACAAAACAAATCAAGATTTGATGCGGAAGCTTCATTTAACGTGTATTCGGTTCTTGCTCGTCGCTTAATCTTCATCTGGGACTCTCGACATTCACCTATGATCAAAACCAACTTAGAAGTCAGTTTTGATAGTTAAATAACAAGTACAACAAGGTAATTGGGTCAAATAATCAAAATAAACAAAATTTTCAAGACTTCACCCCGTCGCCGCGTTCCACAGCAAACTCGCCACGGCCCCATTTTGACAGAATGTGTTGATGCTGGTGCTGCATATTTGCCCAGCTAAGTTTTAACCAAAACCTAACTTCAAAATGGCATAACTTTTGATCTAGACCTCCGTTTTACGCGATTCTTTTTCCTACGCGTCCGTAATTTAATTCTCCATCACATGGAGTTAAAATCCGACATCTGGATTACAAATTTTCTAGATTTTAAGCTCTCGGCCTTATCTTAACTATTGAACCTTTAGCAAAACTTTTGACCCGTTTCATACTTTCATCAAACTAACTAGTTTGGTACACTTAAATTACTACGGACATCATATATAAAAATGTTTTCTATCACACGAAGTTCATTCACGGGTTATTATACATCGTTGACCAGTTTATACTTATGCGCTTATTTTTTGACCCGTTAAGGGTATTTAAGCGCTTTAATGCATAAGCCACACTTATTCACTTCTAACTTCATATTTTCACATTGCTTTTCGAGGGGTCTTCCACCACAACCACTATTGTGGTGGATTTTATGAGTATCTATTGTTTCTCCCAAATTTACCCCTTTCAGATTTTCAATTTACGGCAAAGGCCATTTTGATACATTTGACCCAAAAAGGCTTATGCCTATAACTTTTATACTTCTCTATAACTTACATGATCACGACATATGTTCTTAAACCATCCCTAAGGGCTGTTTTCCCGATTTACCCATCAACGGCGCTTTTGTCAACTTTAGCCCCCTCATTTTACGTCGAAGGACTTTCGCTACCCATTTGACCGAATTCGTATATTTAACTAAATTTAGTTATGCATACCTGACTCGGATCAACATATTGACCCGTTTGATACCTTGCGTCCATAATATGCTAATTCATAGCACCGCTAAATCATAAGTGTTTTATCCTGTGCGCATAAGACTCGACAAGAACTTATTAGTCATTATTGGTGAAATGGTATCTACATTACCATTTGACCCGTTTGGTCTAAACGATTAAACACTTTTTGCGCTTATATTGGAATGGTATCTATTTACCATTTCACTAAATAACTCAATTCAGATTTCTCACCTATTTAGCTATGTCTCTTAAACCCCTTTTTTTTACTCGTTTAGACTTACTTATAAAGTAGCCGTTCGAAAACCCATTTTATCTTAGTCTTTTCATGACTAGTTTACTGTTTCACCCCTTTTTACCATTAAACATGGTTTCTATCATTTATATTAGTTCCGACCCGTATCTTTTCGCGTCGGAAACCATATTTCGGATATTATCTTTATTGTATTCATAACTTATAGAATAAACACGCATTCTACAAAAAGGTGTAAGTTTTACTTACCTCGCATCCGAACTACGCTTTTCCTTTCCTTCTTGATTCATTTGACTCGCTCCCTTATCAAGCTTCCACCTAGCTCGTTAGGCGTCAAACTATCATCATAATTCGTAAGACGGTTAGATTAGTCATTATCAATTATGACTACCCCACCTTACGGGTCTTATGTCGAATTTATCACTCGATCAAATCATTGGTTAGTTTGACTTCCTAAAAGTCAATTGATCTATCAACATATTCAAATGCACATTTGGTTTATGGAACTCACTTAGACATTTTCATCCGAACTCTTAACAATTCAAGTTTTTTCACACCAACTAGTAGGTAATATGATTTCTAGCATCTATAACATGATTTTAATATCAATTTCTTCATATCATACTAAAACCCATTTCAAGTCATGTATGAACAATTACTCAAACTTATAATTTGTTCAAGTATCATCAACCATCAACTATGATGATCTCTAGCACAAACATATCATCATCTTCATTATCTAGCCATAACCCACTTATCACATACAAAGGAAATCACCAAATCCCTAGTTTTCAACACTAGTTCATCAAGTTTTTCATCTAGGGTTTGTTTCTAAGCATAAATTCAACACATATCACTCATACATTCCACTTTTATTCATGAATTTTGATCATGAGTGTTCATCATAAATTCTAAGACATCATCAAATTACAAAATTTAACATACCTTACGATCCCCTTGACTTGGTGATCGTTTATACGTGATTATGCATTTGATTTGAGCTAGTTTTGCCCTTCAATTTGGTGCAATTGAGATGAGCTAGGGTTTGAGCTCCTGGCTCCTTATTCTAATCGATTACACGCACACACACACCTAGTGTGTGTGTGTGTAGTTCTTAAATTTTCAATGAATTAAGTTACAAATCTTTCCTTTTTAGCCCCTCTAGTTTGTAACTTTATAAAGAGGGTTATAACCCATGTTTTCTTCATTGTTTTAAGACACCTTTTTAACTTGGTTGATATTCCTAGCTACTTGGTGAATTCAGAAAAGTTATGACTTAGTTTATTTTAAATCCCGTTAATTCGGGCCTCTTATAAACTTATCTCCTTAAAAGCTTTTATTCACGTTGTATTTAATATTAGGATTATTTATTTAAATCCTAATATTTACCGGGTTACTTTTACCACTAACGGTACTTTACCCGTCTATTAGAATTAGCGGGGTTTGATTACCAAACCCGTTTTCGGGGCGTTACAAGTCTACCCCCCTTAAAGAGGTTTCGTCCCCGAAACCTTTCTTACGTAGTTCCTTAGGTTTAACTCTACTGACTTAGTTTCGGCAACTACTTGAGCATTGCTCGTAATTAACAATCTTACTAGAAAAGTATGGTAGTGTGCTTTTGGTTTCAAAGCGTATGCACCTTTTATGTGTATGGCCTCGTAGGCCGACGCTTTCATTTTGCATTTCATATTCTAGTCACTTATTTGACCGAGATGTCATCTGATCACTCGGTTGTATTTATTCTTCAATATGTTTACTTCCGGCTAATCTTATATCGACAAGCGCTTTGTATAGGTCGTAACGCTATCTTGACCTTGAATGGTCTTACCGGCTAGACTGATTAGTCGCCGTCACTTATACCCCTTCATTCGGGTATATCTTATTGCTAACCCGGCCTTTGCCGTATTTTCTGATTTCATATCTCTTAACTCACGCTACAACGTGGTTATATTCTATATCACTTTTTGTGACCGTGATCACATCACGTCTTGATTAAGTTTATGTCGAGTTTTCATTATCGAAAATCTTTCTTTCGAATGCGTCGTTTTACACCTGTTGGTGTTAAGACCTCTATCCTTTAATATTACCCATTTTCGAGTTCGTCTCATAATATTCATGTTTGTTAAAACGTTGTTTCTTACTAAAACTAAATTTTAGTTTAACGTTTTTCCTTTAACTATGTCAATTACTCGTGTTAAAGCAATTGACAACCCATAATTTATTCTTTTTCCGTTCTCGTTTCACACGGGGAGTCGTAACCAGTTCCCTTGCTTTACGCTATAGACCCGTAGGTTCTTTCACTTAGCCTCGTAGGCTATTACTTTAGATTTTCCACCTTTTTACCTTATTAAGGTGAGACCCCAACCATCCGTTTCTTTCTATTTATGACCCAAGGGTCTTCTTGGTCCCGTAGACCTTAACACTACATTAAATCCCGTAGGTTATGCTGATCCCGTAGATCATCTTTTATTCATTTCGATATTAAAACGTGTATATATATACATATATAGCTTCTAAGCATCTCTTGTTATGTTTGGAATCATTTATTTTTACTTTTAAACTTTAGTTGACCTTGACCGTAGTCTAAGGCTTCATTCGTTTACTTTCAGACTAATCTTCCGACTTTATGACTCCTTATCTTATTTACACGTCAGTTTGTTCCACGCTTATCGTTTCCCAGTTCGTACTTATACTTCTTTACAGCCCATTACCCGGGTTCTTTTACCTTAATGTTTTTAACGCACAAAACCCCTTTACATAGGTTTATCAATATTTCGCGTTCTTATTTATTCGGTTCGCGCTTACTTACATTTGCAAGCGTCATCTTTTATTAAATTCGTTTGACTCATTCGTGTGAAATTTCATCACTTATGAATGTCAAACTTCATTCTTTGTTCGACCCGTTGAACTTTAAAATAGTTGAACATAATTTATCAAAATTTCTATTTACATCATCTTGTCGTCTTTTAGTTATGACTCAAAACTCGAGTCTTTTGACTTTCCATCAGAGTTCCCGTTTCTCGGTCTACACATGTGTTTAAATCCTTACCCATCAACCGGGTGTTTTACCGAAGTCGTTATTATTGCAACCCTTCCGGTATGCATTAAGACTTCGCTTTGATTTATTTGGTCGTCTTAGCGAAATCCATCGCTTTTATTCGACCATGTCTTTTATTCTTTATGTGACCATCCTTGAAGGCCTTATAGATTATGAGTGACGATTATCATCGTAACCCTTTCTTTACTACGACCAAAGTTAACAACTTTGATTATCTTTTTCGTGTGGGCAATACCTTTGTTTTTATGATCCGGCGGATCATCTATACTTTGGTTTTACTTGCCCATTTTGTCAATCATGGCTCTTTCTCCCTTCTCTCGGGCTCATTATTCTAATGTAATACGCTTCCGTCACCCGGCTTGCGTTTACATTATTCTCAAGTATTTTGCTCATTTGATTCATTTGGGTACTTTTAATTTGTCCCATTTACCCTGTCCTTACTACATCAGATGTAAGTATGTCCATCATAAAAAGTTCATGGTACCATGCGCTCACCACTTACTTGGCCAGAGTAAGCGATCAATACCTGGTATACATGACCTTTTTATAATTTTCACATTACATGTCACACCCCGACCACGTAGAACATACAAAACGTGGCGGAAACATCGGGGAGTGTTGTAACAGAATTAATGTTTCAAATCCATGGCAATTAAAGTTTCGTTTTATTCATCAAACAAGCGAGTTACATTGTCTTTAAACAAGAAATAAAGAATACATAACATAAATTAACTAGTTCTTGTTTCGTTTTAAGTCACTAAGGCACAGGTCCGCCTAAGTATGTCTTGATAAGTCCTATGCATCATCTCCTGAAAACACATGTGAAAATAGGTACGTCAGCATAAAAATTCCTGTGAGATACATAGGTTTTGTGAAAATAGGATTCATGACTTATGTTTGAGAAAATGTTTAGTCATGAACCTTGTAATTTGCTTTGTCTTGTAAATCATTTGAAAAACGATAAGATCAGATGATATGTATAAATAAGAGAATAATGTATGGTTAAATGAACAACCATATAAAATGAGTTTGTATAAGATAAGTTGTTTGTAAAACAATGTCTTGTGAAAAGTATGTTATTTGTATAATATGTTATGTGTCTCAAATTGAAATGATTCAAATAACGCTACGATATGTAATACCATACAAACACTTATATATAGGAAGTACCAGCGGCGTATCCACCATGCTTGTATCATATTACACACGCCTCGTTACTTAATCACTTACTCAAACCAAACCAAACAATGTAAGATGTCTATGTTTAAACCAACTTCCAAATGTATTGAAATAATATGTTAAAATGTTTATGTCAAGATGTGAATCATATAATGTATAACCAATGTCAAAAGTGTTTATGTGTCAAATGTAAACCATGTAATGTGTAACCAAAATGATATGTATGGCTAGTGAAATGCATCAACTAAACCATATGCACAAGAACATAGTATTGAAGTAAAACTTGGTTTAAATCAAAGTTATGTCCTGTGGAAATGCATGATCAATGTAAATCATGTGATATGCATCCAAAATGTAAGCATGTGATGAATAACAAATGTACTAAGTATGCGACAAATAGACATAAGTAGCATGTGACCTGTACTAAGTATGCAACAATAGACATACGTAGCATGAAATGTAATGTAAATCATGTACTATAAATGTACTATTGAACATAGCATGTATATGATGTGAAAACAGGAAAGCTTGAAAGTAACAAGTAGGCACATGTGTTTCACCCCAAAACAGTTTGGAAAAACAGTAAAAGAGGGGTCTATGTACTCACTTGAGATTGCTTAGTAGTCCTTGAGTAACAACCAAACAATGCTAGAGATCGCGGATATCAAACGGCACCTAATATAGGTAACTATGTTAATAACCGGACCTAAATCGGATGATTGGATAGAATGAGGGTTCGTAAACCAAACGAGTATAGAGACTCGTGTCATATGGTTTAACAAAGCCTTCATGCTAAATGAAACCTAACCTAAGTGTTTACGACCCATTACGACCCGTTTAGGTAGCTTATGCTACTTTAACGCGTCGTTCGCGTGAAACGCGTTCGGACCGCCTAACTAGTCCTATGACAAGTGTTATATGCCTAAACATGTTACATAATCAGTTATGTGACAAAGGTTTAGGTTACATATGCTTAATTACCAATTATACATGAAAAGGGTATTCTGGTAATTTACCTAAGGCATATAAACTACCTATCATACAACTACTTAAACGATGTGACCATAAGGTATAACCTCGGAAGATTATTCCCTATATACTATGGTCACCTAATGTATTTGGTCGGATCCTAATGATCGACCAAATGGGTCGGGTTCGAAGGTATAAGCGATTTATTAGATCGCTTACCCTACGACCCTAGACAACGTGGTAATCAGTAGGCATAGTCCCAAGGGACTATAACCAACGTGATTACACTCACGTTGCGAAGTTCAAACGAACTTCGCATTGACCATAAACTGGTCAACGCAGAAAGTCAAAAAAAGTTTGACTTTCAGACTTTTTTTTACTTTCAGACTCGAAAAGCAATAAAAGAACGAAAGAATACTTACGAAGGGTCCCCGAATGCTAATCTAGATCGAAATAACTCAGGTATGAAACAATGGTTTCAACTTAGAGTCTTTAAGATCAGATTCTAGTGATTTTGAAGTAATGGGGGGTGGGGTATTTATAGTTTTCGGGTAACCGTTAAGATCGTTTCATGGAAACCGTGCTCGAATCTTGTGCGTACACTTGTCACAAAGTTGTGGTAACTTAAAAATGGTCCTAATGAGCTGAATGTGCAGTTGTGAGTGTGTGGATGAGGTTTAAACAGCTGGAATCAGCTGACTAAGCGTTCTTATCTGATCAGGGAGGCTGATGCGGCCCGCTTCAGGATCAGACAAGGCTCAGGCGGGCCGCCTGGAGCTTCTGATCTGAATATAAGTTTCCAAAATGACAGTTTCAGCCCCTGCACGTGTTTAAGGCCATTTCCGACACTTCTAAGGCCCGTAAAGCCAACTTTAAGGCCCTAAAATGATGCCTAAACATTGTGGATATGAAACATGCTCAAAAATATGTCGGATGTCAGTTCGTTTGGTCGTACGAACGCGATGTTCGCTTAATTACGACGGAATGCGCACAAGCGCGAAAAACGATCCAAAAGACGCAACGAATGGATTTTTCTTATGCCAAAAACTAAAATAAAATATTTTAGTGCTTACATAAATTTTTGGATGTCCGGATGTATTCAGAACGTAAGATATGCGCGAAAATGCAAACTTGTGCACTTTTTGACACTTTTAGTCCCTGAATGACCCAAAAGTTTATTTTAGCACACCGAACCCCTCAAAGCCTATTTCTAAGATATATAAAGGATATTTAAGGTGTGTTTAACTTATGGTCATGTTCCGGAATGTCTGTTACAGTTCAAATTGGCATACTTTCGCAGTTTGTCAAGTTTAGTCCCTGTAAGCGAATTAACTTGTTTTTGCCATACCAAAGCCTTCAAAACTTATTTCTAAGTTATGTAAAGGTTATTTAAGGTATGTTAAGTATATGTCACTATTCCGGAGTGTTCGTTGGATTAAACTGGTTATATCTACACATCAGAGCGCGTATAACCCTCCAGAAAGCGATTTAAAGCTTGAAATCAAACAAGAGTTGATATGTGCAAACGATACGCATATTTTTACAAATCCCAAGTATGAAATACAATATTTCATTGGTTTGGCATTTGTTTGATGGTTGGAGTGACACAGGTGTCACATTACACCCCATGTAAGTAATGCCTCTATTTGTTTCTCTTGGAAACAATATCCCGGATAGGTTTTCTATTCGGGTTTTTTTTTCCAAGTTTTCAATCTACATATGCAACCTTCAATATCTACGTATTTGTTGCATATTAATATTCACGTAATAATTTAAAATGCGCACCTGTTAATGCTTGCCCTAACAGGCTCTCCTTGCCATTAACTTATTCGCGATCGTTACGCGATTTAGGTCCTTGGTGAGCATGCTCTATTTGTCGTACTTTGTACCGTTCCTCTGTCAAATCCGCGATTTTTTAAACTCTCGCTATCTTCATATGCAAGTGTCCTTCAACTAAAACTTTTACAACAGTTAGTAATTTCGACATTAATGGATGCCCGTATTATAATACAAGGCTTTTCTACTATACGCATCAACGAGTGTAATTTCGTTGACTATATCTACTCTATATCATTTTTATTGGTGTAACGTGTATTACACGATCACCATATGTGTTGTTCTCAACACTTTAATCATACTAAACCATTGATATACGTGTACTTACCGGATTTGCGATCAAGCCTCGAACCGAACACACTTTATTCTTTAACCATGAGCTCTGATTACCAACTTGTAATGCCCGTCTCAATTAATCAAGATTTTAATAATGAAATACACATTTTAATGCTAAAATGTGACTTTACAAAAACTTGTCATACCAACATTCCCATATGTTTATAACATTTCAAAAACATATTTGTAAATGTTTACATAATCCACTTATAACAAATCAAGATTTGACGCGGAAGCTTCATTTAACGTGTATTCGGTTCTTGCTCGTCGCTTGATCTTCATCCGGGACTCTCGACATTCACCTATGATCAAAACCAACTTAGAAGTCAGTTTTGATAGTTAAATAACAAGTACAACAAGGTAATTGGGTCAAATAATCAAAATAAACAAAATAAACACAATTTTCAAGAATTCACCCCGTCGCCGCGCGCCACGGCAAACTCCTATGGCTGTGGCGCGACGCCACGGCCCCATTTTGACAGAATGTGTTGATGCTGGTGCTGCATATTTGCCCAGCTAAGTTTTAACCAAAACCTAACTTCAAAATGGCATAACTTTTGATCTAGACCTCCGTTTTACGCGATTCTTTTTCCTACACGTCTGTAATTTAATTCTCCATCACATGGAGTTAAAATCCGACATCCGGATTACAAATTTTCTAGATTTTAAGCTCTCGGCCTTATCTTAACTATTGAACCTTTAGCAAAACTTTTGACCCGTTTCATACTTTCATCAAACTAACTAGTTTGGTACACTTAAATTACTACGGACATCATATAAAAATGTTTTCTATCACACGAAATTCATTCACGGGTTATTATACATCGTTGACCCGTTTATACTTATGCGCTTATTTTTGACCCGTTAAGGGTATTTAAGCGCTTTAATGCATAAGCCACACTTATTCACTTCTAACTTCATATTTTCACATTGCTTTTCGAGGGGTCTTCCACCACAACCACTATTGTGGTGGATTTTATGAGTATCTATTGTTTCTCCCAAATTTACCCCTTTCGGATTTTTAATTTACGGCAAAGGCCATTTTGATACATTTGACCCAAAAAGGCTTATGCCTATAACTTTTATACTTCTCTATAACTTACATGATCACGACATATGTTCTTAAACCATCCCTAAGGGCTGTTTTCCCGATTTACCCATCAAGGGCTTTTTTGTCAACTTTAGCCCCCTCATTTTACGTCGAAGGACTTTCGCTACCCATTTGACCGAATTCGTATATTTAACTAAATTTAGTTATGCGTACCTGACTCGGATCAACATATTGACCCGTTTAATACCTTGCGTCCATAATATGCTAATTCATAGCACCGCTAAATCATAAGTGTTTTATCCTGTGCACATAAGACTCGACAAGAACTTATTAGTCATTATTGGTCAAATGGTATCTACATTACCATTTGACCCATTTGGTCTAAACGATTAAACACTTTTTGCGCTTATATTGGAATGGTATCTATTTACCATTTCATTAAATAACTCAATTCAGATTTCTCACCTCTTTAGCTATGTCTCTTAACCCCCCCCCCTTTTTTTTACTCGTTTAAACTTACTTATAAAGTAGCCGTTCGAAAACCCATTTTATCTTAGTCTTTTCATGACTAGTTTACTGTTTCACCCCTTTTTACCATTAAACATGGTTTCTATCATTTATATTAGTTCCGACCCGTATCTTTTCGTGTCGGAAACCATATTTCGGATATTATCTTTATTGTATTCATAACTTATAGAATAAACACGCATTCTACAAAAAGGTGTAAGTTTTACTTACCTCGCATCCGAACTACGCTTTTCCTTTCCTTCTTGATTCGTTTGACCCGCTCCCTTATCAACCTTCCACCTAGCTCGTTAGGCGTCAAACTATCATCATAATTCGTAAGACGGTTAGATTAGTCATTATCAATTATGACTACCCCACCTTACGGGTCTTATGTCGAATTTATCACTCGATCAAATCATTGGTTAGTTTGACTTCCTAAAAGTCAATTGATCTATCAACATATTCAAATGCACATTTGGTTCATGGAACTCACTTAGACATTTTCATCCGAACTCTTAACAATTCAAGTTTTTGCACACCAACTAGTAGGTAATATGATTTCTACCATCTATAACATGATTTTAATATCAATTTCTTCATATCATACTAAAACCCATTTCAAGTCATGTATGAACAATTACTCAAACTTATAATTTGTTCAAGTACCATCAACTATGATGATCTCTAGCACAAACATATCATTATCTTCATTATCTAGCCATAACCCACTTAGCACATACAAAGGAAATTACCAAATCCCTAGTTTTCAACACTAGTTCATCAAGTTTTTCATCCAGGGTTTGTTTCTAAGCATAAATTCAACACATATCACTCATACATTCCATTTTCATTCACGAATTTTGATCATGAGTGTTCATCATAAATTGTAAGACATCATCAAATTACAAAATTTAACATACCTTACGATCCCCTTGACTTGGTGATCGTTTATACGTGATCATGCATTTGATTTGAGCTAGTTTTGCCCTTCAATTTGGTGCAATTGAGATGAGCTAGGGTTTGAGCTCCTGGTTCCTTCTTTTGATCGATTACACGCACACACACACCTAGTGTGTGTGTAGTGCTTAAATTTTCAATGAATTAAGTTACAAATCTTTCCTTGTTTGCCCCTCTAGTTTGTAACTTTATAAAGAGGGTTATAACCCATGTTTTCTTCATTGTTTTAAGACACCTTTTTAACTTGGTTGATATTCCTAGCTACTTGGTGAATTCAGGAAAGTTATGACTTAGTTTATTTTAAATCCCGTTAATTAAGGCCTCTTATAAACTTATTTCCTTAAAAGCTTTTATTCACGTTGTATTTAATATTAGGATTATTTATTTAAATCCTAATATTTACTGGGTTACTTTTACCACTAACGGTACTTTACCCGTCTATTATAATTAGCGGGGTTTGATTACCAAACCCGTTTTCGGGGTGTTACAACATGATTAGTGGCTAGGTCCTGGTCAGTCATTGCCTCGTGGTAAAACTCCGCATGTGGAATTTGAGGTTGTGACAGGTTTAGCTTTAGGGTTTAGTTTTTAGCATTTAGCTTGGGTGGGGTGGGGTGGGTTGGGGTTTTTTTGGGGGTGGGGGTTTTAGTTTTTAGTTTTTTTAGGGAGGGGGGGGGGGTGGTGGGGTATAGTGGTTTTTTTTTTTGGGTGGGGGAGGGTGTGTTTAGGGTTTTGGGTTGTGGTGGGGTGGGGGTGGGTGGGTGTTTAGGTTTTCGGGTGGTGGTGGGGTGGGAACGATATCTGGAGAAAATGCCTAAAAGTGTGAAAACGGTGAGAACGATTTTGGTGTTGACATGTGGCGTTGATGCTAACTTACACTAAGGGTAATATTGTCAAAAACTCATGCACATGCCACTCACATGCCAAAGACCATGCACATGCAAGTCACATGCATATTCCACCATCTTTTTTAAACTCTCGTAACTTTTCTATACGTGATTATTTAAAAAAAAAAGTTACACCACAAAATCGAGTGTTTTATTATTTTTCCAGTGAGTATACTATTGCTATACTTTTGAAATAAAAAAAATGACAAGAAGTGGGTGTTCAAATAAAAACACCATAAAAACATCCAATTCAGAAAAACGCCATGAAGATACCCAGTTGAAAACG
Organism: Helianthus tuberosus; assembly: GCA_030545235.1. Lineage (NCBI taxonomy): Eukaryota > Viridiplantae > Streptophyta > Magnoliopsida > Asterales > Asteraceae > Helianthus > Helianthus tuberosus. The sequence goes on from CM060380.1 coordinate 77,152,003, forward strand.
CCATAAAACACTCAGTTCAGAAAAAGACCATGAAAAACTCAGTTGAAAACGCCATAAAAACACCCAGTTCAGAAAAACGTCATGAAAATATCTAGTTAAAAACACCATAAAATACCCAGTTCAAAAAAACATCATGAAAAACTCAGTTGAAAACACCATAAAAACACCAAGTTCAGAAAAAACACCATGAAAATACCTAATTAAAAACGCTGTAAAAATACCCAGTTCAGAAAAACGCCATGAAAATATATAGTTAAAAACACCCAGTTCAGGAAACGTCATAAAAAACCCAGTTCATTTTTTTCGAAAAATATATCAATATTATACTCGTTGGAAAGATAAAAAAACACTGGATTTTATGGTTTAATTTTTTTTAAAAATATAATCATGTATAAAAAAGTTATGGACGTTTTAAATACGATGGGGGAATGGCATGTGATTAGCATATGCATCCTTGTTTGAATCTTTCCAATTTACCCCTCCTAGTAGTTGTAAGGTTCCCAATATTTACAAAAACGTCACCGCATCAATCTCAGCCACAAATCACAAAGATCTTGTGGCTGAAAATTGTTCTCACCGTTTTCATACTTCCAGCCGTTTTCTCCCGAACTCGTCTATATATATATGTGTGTATAGGGTGGGGTTTATAGAGTGAACACTAGTGTATCTGTGAACTGAGTGAACAAATCCTAGCCATTGATTTACACTTATGTATTGATAATCAAGGGCTAGGATTAGTTCACTAGTGTTCACTATCAAGGGGGTTGTTCACAAATGAACCTAACCCTATATATATATATATATATGTATGTATATGTATGTGTATATATATGTATGTATATGTATACAAATGAACCTAACCCTATATATATATATATATATGGAGGGTTATCTTGATAACGCTAAATATTGCGAGAACCGTGAGAACGAATGAAAAATCAATTAAAACCAGATTTTTTTTATACAAACCTCACTGTAATTATAATACAAAATTAAAAAAAAAAGAATTTACAATATCAAATAATTCATTTTCCTCTCAAAACCGCTCTTATTAGAGTTTTTACACATATGTAAATATAACAAATTTAGACATGTGTAAATGGCAAACTTACACATGTGTAAATTTTCTTTATTTACAAATTCACTTAAATTTAAACGTGTAAATTTAATTTCTAACATCGTATTCGAATATAATGATAAGTGTAAAATAAAATTTTAATTTTAATTGTTGTTTTGACAATTAAAATTAAAATTTTCTTTTACTTATCATTATTATTCGAATACAATATTAGAAATTAAATTAATATGTATTCGTAAATAAGTAAAATTTACATATGTGTAAGTTTGCCATTTACAGATGTATAAATTTGTTGTATTTACACATGTGTAAAAAAAATATTAAAAGTGATTTTGAGAGAAGAGATTAATTTTTTAAAGAGTGATTCTCATTTTACCTTTTCCATATATATATATATATATACACACACACATATATATGGTTGGTTTTATTTCAGAACTCTAAATATTCACAGAACTTTCAAAAGTGCTAATAAACAATTATTTTATTTATATATTTAATATTATTTAAGGATCCTTTTATCATTTATTATATGTATTTTTATGATTACATATATGAAAAACCAAATTATTTATGTGTAATAAGTAATTAACATATGTGTAAATGAACCAATTTACATATATGTAATTAAAAAATTACATAAGAAAAAAAATGATAAAACTACTCTTAACACACATGGAATCATAATAAATGATAAAAGATACCCTTAAACAATGTTAAAGATGAAGATATATAAGTAGAATGCTTGTTTATTAGTAGTTGTAAGTTCTGCAGTTATTTAGAGTTCTGAAATGATCCTTACTCATACATAGGGCGAAGATCATTCAGGAACCACCATTTATGACGTGAACCACGAGAACTAGTGTAAATGTAACAAAAACTACTTAAAAAGCTTAAAGGACACACATTTTTTTTTTAAAGTTCCATTAAAATCGCAAGTTTTTATTACTTTTTTTGAACTTTTTAATAGAAAGTCGCGATTTAACTGTAAAAAAATTAGCATTTAATTTTAGGGTTTAGCTTTAGTGTTTAATTTTTAGCATTTAGCTTGGGTATGGTGGGTGAGGGGTTTAGTTTTTTTTTTTTTAGGATTTTTAAGGTTTTTGGGAGTCGGGGTGGTGGGGTATAGTTTTTCTTTTCTTTTTTGGTTTTTTTTGTGTGTGTGTGTGTGTGGGGGGGGGGGGGGGGTTGTTTAGGTTTTTGAGTGGTGGTGGGATGAGGGGTTCATTGTTTGTTTTTGGTTTATTTTGGTTGTGTTCACAAGTGGTTTTCATGGTTCTCACGATAAATGGTGGTTCCCGCATAAACCCTACCATATATATATATATATAGTGTGAGGTTCAGTAGGGAACACTAAAAAAGTGGGGAACAGTGGGGAACCGACTCAAACGAACTCCGATTGGACTCATTCCAGCGGCGTTGGAACCGGCTTGTTGAACCCTAACTATGATCTCTTAACCCTAAACCCTAAATCATAACCCCTAACCCTAAATATATTAGGGTTTGGCTTTTAGGGTTTAGCATTAGGGTTTAGTTTTGGGGTTTAGGGTTTAGCTTTAGGGTTTAACTTTAGGATTTAGCTTTAGGTTTAGCCTTTAGGGTTTAGCTTTTAGGGTTTATAGTTTAGATTTTATGATTTAGCTTAGGTTTTAGCCTTATTTTTTAGCTTTAGGGTTTAGAGTTTAGGATATAGGATTTAGGGTTTAGGGTTAAGAGATCTTAGTTAGGGTTTGGCGAGCCGGTTCCAACGCCGCTAGAATGAGTCCAATCGGAGTTCGTTTGAGTCGGTTCCCCGCTGTTCCCCACTTTTTTAGTGTTCCTCAATGAACCTTCCCCTATATATATATATATACACACACACACATATTGTCCCACAATATTTATTAACTAGGGCAATAAAAACCTTGTTCCGTTCATTTCCATTGGGCCACTTTGTTTAAAGTAGGCAACAAACATGTGGAATTTTTATAAACCAAATTATTGAAAACGAAAGAAAGTAAATGTCTGGGTCATGCTCATTCTCTTTAGTCTTTTAAGATTAGTCCAGTCATGGGTGTTCATTGACGAAATAGTGTCAATTAGTTGGGTCATGGGTTGACTGATCCGATCCAAATACAAGTTTATGAAAGCCTTGCCGTTGGAAAAAATAGTTTATGAAAGCCTTGCCGTTCGAAAACAAAAATGCAATTATTTTTTTTATTCGTGTTTATGCCCCGCCTGCGGTGTGCGCATATAATGTATATATGTGTGGGCGCTCGGGGGGCAAAAGTGAAATGGTACTAACTTTAACGTTATTTAACTAATTTCATGAAAATAACGTTAAAAGTGGCGGATGGTTAATCATGCATCATGGGTGACGTTGATAGCTGAAAGACACGGGGGTACATGCACCAATCAGTCTCTGTCCCGATTGTTTGAGTGTTATGTGTCTTCGGTCCAAGGCTTGATACAAAAACTACAATCGAGCCGGGGGGTCTCACTGGAAGCAGCCTCTCTATTTCTACGGGGTAGAGGTAAGGCTGTCTACATCTACCCTCCTCAGACCCTACCTTAGCTTTGCTATTGGTGGGATTTACTGAGTATGATGATGATGATGTTTAGCTAGTAGTGTCAATGACTTTTTGTAAACAAGTTGTGTCATTCGTGTGACCTGCTTATATTTAAGTGTGTAAATCATGTTTTGTCATTCATGTTATTGAATTGGTTACGTTTAATCGTGTTAAAAATGTTGTGTAACACGCTTATTATACATGTAACTATGTAAGTGTTGGTGTTTTCGTGTTAAAAGTGTTAGTGTAACACGCTTATTATACATGTAACTATGCAAGTGTTGGTGTTTAGAAAGATGACACGTTAGGTTAAACATGTCATGTTCGGGTTAAATAATCGTGTTAACGTGTCGTTGTCAGGTACTCAGGTAGCAAAGCAATACGACCCATGTAGCATATCACACCATATTTTGCCACCTCTAAAACCACATAAAAACACGACAATAATCTACACTAGCCTCAAGCTATTTCCATTCAAATACTCGATCAAGTATTCCAACTACCGATTACATAATCTATTTTACTAAAACTGCAGACAATAATAATGTACAAAATAAATAAACTCCAGGAACATTAGACCTAACGGATTTACTAGAACTAGACTCGAACTAAAATGGGCAGACAGGTTCCCGGTGAGTCAACTCGGTGAGGGGGGTGTTACTGATCAATCAAGGTCCCAACTTGTTTTCCAGTCAACGCTTTCGAAACATTCCCGGGTTCCAGCATGTTAAATAAGACAACTACAAATGCAAAACATAAAACCAAATGAAAAGTAAGAAAAAAAAAAAAGATGCATTTTTATCTGTGTAAAAATATATTTTTATTATTTATATAAATGATGGATTTTGTTAAGCTTACGAACGTAATCAAGCTCAATCACCGACCTTGTTTATTAAATTAGCGTTATTTTAGGCTCTAGCTCGAATTCGAGATCGTTTATGCTCGGCTCAAACCAAGCTTTTAGTGAGCCGATCTTGAGTAGATCACAAGCGGCTCGGTTCGTTTACACCCTTAAGCAGCCTCGCTTTTGTTTATAAAAGCTAGTCATGGCCATTAAAATGGATAATCATGTTACTAATCGCTAATGTTATTAAAGTTATCGAATGAGCATACTGAAAGAAAAATGGACTGAAATTAGGAGTGTTCAAAAAACTCGGAGCTTGCGGCTCGGAAAAAGCTCGAAAAAAGTTCGGCTTGAGAAAAGCTCAGTTGTAAACAAAAGCTCAGTTGTAAACGAGCCGGCTCGGCTCGATTTATAAACTAGCCGAGCTCGAGCTAGGCCAAGATCTGCTCGTGAGTTTACTCGAATTATTTTATTTATATAGATTAAATTCTCCTATATATTAAATTCTGAACTCAATGAACAGTTATATAAATATAAATAAATATTAAATCAAAATAGAAATGAATGAATAGTATTGGGTAATGGTACCGGTACCAGTATCAAATTTATCATCCATTCGGCATCGGTATTCATCGGGTTTTACCCTCAAATACTGGTGCCGTACCAATACCGACCGTATCAAGGCGTACCGTACCAGGTATATTCGGTACCGGTACCCACTTTTGGGAATTTCGGTAACGGTGTTTTCAGTAACGGTATTTTCGGTACCGGTTGATACCGAGCTCATCAAATCCTGTAGCAACGTAGCAATGCAAGTAATTGCACAGTTTAGATTATTTTTCATACACACAGTAAGTAAACTGTATTTCGTTTGAATGAGGTTTTATATACACAACAACTTATTTTGCTTTTATTTTTTGTCTTTTTACGTAATAAATGAATTGTAGCATGTAAAATTAACTTGGATATTTAGATTATTGATGAGCAAATCGTATCAAATCCTGTAATCAAACCGGTATCGTATCGGTACAAAATTTACTATACCAAATCATTTTCGATACCAATTTGGTACCCACCTTTTGGCGTTTTCAGAATCGTTACTTTCGGTTCGACACCGGTCTAGCACCATACCTATATTTATTGATTTTTACCTTCAAATACCATACCGTATTGTACCAAGCATTTTCGATGCCGGTACCTAATTTCGATGATTTTCCGGATCGGTACTTTCGGTGCCGTTACCGGTACCGAGCTCATCCATATTTTAACGTGTTAGCACCGTAATAACTGAACTGAAAACAACCGAATTTCCAACGTGTAGGACGGATTGATTATCCTTTTCACGACATTTTTATTTATGTTTTGATATTCGGTATCTGCTTGCCGTTATTGACACGCGTTTTGCAGTCATTGGGTCCCCGCCGCAACGCGCGGGCGGAAATTTAACTAGTTAATTTTAATTTTAAATGTGTTCAAATGAAAAATATGTGGGTGGGGTTGAAATGTTAACATTTTAAGTTTAATTAATTATTAACATATAAAAATATGAGAAAATAAACAAAAATTATACATGTAATACTTTTAATATGCCTTTTGGTATTTAAAATATTAGAAAAATAAAACTAATACATATAGATATAATCATGGTTGTAAAACAAGGTTTCCAAGGCCGAGTACTCCCCAAGTAGTCGCTACAAGGTAGGCTGCCGAGGCGACTTTCGTTGACTCCGCCTAATTACTCGGAATCGGTTAAACGCGGTCAACCACGGTCAAAATCGTATTTAGTTGGTCAACTAGGGCCGAGTTTGACTTAAAAATAATAAAACATAATTTCTATGCCTATTATATTAAAGAATGAATATCATTTTCACGTATTTTGTTATAGATATTATTAAATTATGTTATTTGACATATATTTAATTTCTAAAAACTAATTTTATTTATAATTTAACATGTCCGAGTACTCCACGAGTACTCTCCGCCTAGGCCGAGTACTCTCAACTCCCCGGTCGACCGACTAGGGAGCGCCTAGCGACTTTTGCAACCATGGATATAATGTGTAATTTTGTCTTCTTTTGTTTTTATCTTATCAATATTTGTAAAAAAACATAAAAAAATTAACGAGCCACCTCGAGTTGGCTCGAACATTGTACAAGCCGACCTAGAGCTCGACTTTTTAACTCGATTAAAGAAACTAGCCGCGCTGGCTCGTTTAAGTTCGAGCTCGAGCTCAACCTGGCTCGGCTCGATTACAGCCCTAACTGATATACGGAGAAGAATTAACTAACCGGGAATTGCATTGTCTTCACAAAACTGTATTGCCATTGAATCCAAGGGGGTGCCGTCTCTAAAAACGGCATCACGAAAGGAAAGTCGGTCCAGTTTGATGTTGTTCTTATCAAAGATACCATCTACATTTGTACCTTTAACGACAGCATCTGCATTGACTGGTCAACAAAAAAAAATGAAAGAGGTTTTCTACAAACAAAAAGTGTGGAAAACAAGATATGAGAGAGAAGATAACTGGAAATGAAAGCAAAGTAGAGGCGGCAATTTGGGTTGTGTTTTAGCTCTAACAGGTCAAACGCGATTAGCCAAAAATAAAACAGGTCATAAGTGTATTTTTAAAGCATACAACCTCTGCAACAGCTTTAAAAAATTAGATTAGAGTAAAATGCCATTTTGGTCCCTGAGGTTTGGCCAGTTTTGCGACTTTCGTCCAAAGGTTTGTTTTTCCGCATCTGGATCCAAAAGGGTTAATATCTTGCCATTTTCATCTGGCTCGTTAACTCTATCCATTTTCCTCCGTTAAGTCAGGGGTATTTTCGTCTTTTTTGTTAACTTAAAGGGCAATTCGGTCTTTTTCAATTAAGGACTCGTTTGTACATAAAATGAAAAAGATCGAATTGTCCTTTAAGTTAATAAAAAGACGAAAATACCACTGAGTTAATGGATAAAAATGGATGGAGTTAACGATCCGGATGAAAATGGCAAGATTTCAAACCTTTTAGATCCAGATGCCGAAAAACAAACATTTGGACGAAAGTCGCATAATTGGCCAAACCTCAAGGACCAAAATGGCATTTTACTCATTAGATTATTATTATAAACATATCATTTTGGTAATAATATTTCACATATTAATTATTTATATTTTTTTGAACGAACAAAAACGTGAAAAGATGGAATGGGTCATACTCTCAGTGGCTCTTAAAGCAGCAGCTGTATCGGTAGTAAAAAGTGGATTCCCGGTTCCGGCCCCGACTCCACCGAAAATAACAACTCTTCCTTTATCGAGATGACGCATGGCTCGTAGCCGGTTATACGGTTCAGCAACTTCTGGCATCACAAAAGCACTTTGAACTCGTGTTGGAATACCTAATTTCTCTAGGGCTGATTGAAGCAGTATTGAATTCATAACTGTTGCCATCATGCTACATTAACCGTTATAGAAATATCAGAAGCTACCAAAAGAAATAGCAATTTTTGTTTTAAGAGTAAAATGCCATTTTCGTCCTTGACGTTTGGTCAGTTTTGCGACTTTCGTCCAAAGGTTTAGTTTTCCGCATTTGGATCCAAAAGGTTTGAAATCTTACCATTTTTACCCGGCTCGTTAACTCCATCCATTTTTCTCCGTTAAATCAATGGTATTTTCGTCTTTTCTGTTAACTTAAAGTTAGGGGATTTGACATTTATTTAGTAAGGGTATTTTAAATGCTTGTACATAAAGTGAAAAAGACCAAATTGCCCTTTAAGTTAACAAAAAAACGGAAATACCGCTGACTTAACGGAGAAAAATGGATGGAGTTAACGAGCTGGATGAAAATGACAAGATTTCAAACCTTTAGGATCCGGACGTGGTAAAACAAACCTTTGGACGAAAGTCGCAAAACTAACCAAACCTCAGGGACAAAAATGGCATTTTACTCTTGTTTTAAAGATATAACATTCTAAGGTAAAAATGACAACTAGAAATACCCGATTTGGTAAGCTGTAGGCCTGTCTAAATCAGTTGCCGACACCCATGAATCTCCGCAAAAGAAGTTACGACCTCCAATAATTATAGCCACCTACAAATCACAAGTTTTACAACCAACAGTTAAGAGTCTACATTAAGAATTTATAATCAAATACGAGATCTGGTTACCATTTACCAAAAACTAAATTTCCTATATAAAACGGTAAGTCTGTAAACGAACTGTACGTTTAGTGAACAGTTCATTGAGAAATTCGTTTTATGTTCACTTAACAAACATGAACAATAACTTTTTGTTCATCTAACTAAACAAACCAACATGAACAAATGTCCCATTTATTCATTCAAGTTCGTGAACATTCGACTATGTTCGTTAACGTTTGTCTATGTCCGTTCATAAGGTTCGTTTGCATATCCATTACAAGCCTATAAATTATTTGCTTTTACATGCAGTTTGCCCTTCAGAGATACAGATAAAAGAGAGATAAGTACCTCTACACCGCATCGGGAAGCAGTAGCTACTTCATCGGCTATTCGCAAAGCCACCTAAAATAGAACAATCAAGTTTAATATGTAATCACAATAAATTCACGAAATCGACTCAAATGGCAAGAAAAAAGTTGAACCTTCGGGTCAATTGTTTGACCATTTCCGGCTAATGCAGTGCCGCTAACTTTAAAGACTACCCTTTTCCATTTCACGTTTGGAAGTGATTTTTTGTTGCCCATAATAACAAGGCCATTTTGAGGAGCAAGCCTTTGAACATAAACATGTATATAAATGTTAGTATTATGCACAGAGCAAATAAGCCTTTCAGTTAAGTAATGGCTATAATCGTGCAATACTAAAATCTGATATTGATCACAAAATGCTAAAATCTGATACGAAGCTGATCACAAAATGCTGCAGTCTAATACTAAACAAATCACAAAATACTGAAATCTGATACTGAACCCATCACAAAATATGATACGGAACCGATCACAAAACACTGGAATCTGATACTGAAGTACTGAACCAATCACAAAACGCTGAAATATGATACCAAACGATCACAAAATGATGAAATATGATACCGAACCAGTCACAAAACACTGAAATCTGCTACTGAAGTACTGAACTGATCACAAAATACTGAAATCTGATACTGAACCGATCACAAAGTACTGAAATATGATACGAAACCGATCACAAAACGCTGTAATATGACACAGAACTGATCACAAAACTTACTGATATATGATACCTAACTGATCACAAGACTTACTGAAATATGAGACAGAACTGATCACAAAATGCTGAAATATGATACCGAACCAATCACAAAACACTGAAAACATATAACAAACCGATCACAAACTACTGAAATACGATACTAAACCAATCACAAAACACTGAGCATATAACAAACCGATCACACGACATATAACTGTAGCTCATTAGTCATTATTCAAGTAAATATGCATCATCTACTTACACTTGCAAATGTGATCATTCAAAAAGGTACTATTATATGTTAAAACTGTATACTAATAACTGAATTATCAAAACCAACCTTGTAGACCGCCTTAATTTGTTCGCAGACGACAATCCAGCCGACTTATCATCATCCGAAGCCGTTTCACTCACCGTAGCCGCAGCCGCTTCACTCACCGTAGCCGCAGCAGCTTCACTCACCGTAGCCGCTCCAAACAGATAATCCATTTTCTTAAACCAAATCCAGCTACTAACACTCCCTACATCACTCTCCATCCTCTGAGTCTCTAACTTATACCTTTTCTTCAGATTATCAACTTTATTCTTACATTGTTCAATACTTTTCCGATTCTGTTTATCGCAACCCTCAGCAACCAAATTCGCCACCACTGCCCAATCCTTCCGTCGCAAATTGGTCCGATTCAACGCAATATACTTCTCCGTGAACGAATCGAGAAGGATCGTCACTTCGGAACCGCTCCATTCCTCTCGCTCTCTCCGGTGATCGTCGCCGGTGCCGGCGCCGGAATCAAGTTTCTGCTTCTTCTCCGGCCGGTTATTTGGATCGAATTTGGCTAGGTCTTCGGCAGTTGTGGCGGGAGAAGTTACGACGGCGGGAGTGGCGGGAGAAGTTACGACGGCGGGAGTGGCGGGAGAAGTTACGACGGCGAGAGTGGCGGGAGTGGCCGAAGAAGTTACGACGGCGGGAGTGGCCGGAGAAGTTACGACGGCGGGAGTGGCCGGAGAGGTTACGGCGGCAGTAGTGGCGTGAGAAGTTACGGCGGCGGAAGTGATCGGAGTGTCGCCGTTGGCGATAGCGGTGATTGGTTCGATGAGTGGTGGTGATTCGACGGGTGGTGATGAAGCCATTGGAGGTCGTTGGGGTTAGGGTTTGTGGTTTCTCCGAAGAGGGGTGAAATAGACGGACGACGTTAATAGATCGTTAAGGTGTTAGAGGTTGTTGGTCTGGGTGTTTCGACCCGTTGGGAAATTTCCGTCACGTCTTTGTAACGCTTCCGTCAAAGTTAAATGGTTAAAGAGTATAGGATGAACATTGGGACCCAAGGTTCATTACTTTTTTAGTTTTTGGAATCGGTACTTTCTAATATTTTTAGCTTCAAATATCGTATCATACCGTATTGAATATTTTCGGTATCAATACCCAATTTTTACAATTTCTGGGATCAATATTTTCAATATTGGTACGAAGTTTATCTCTAGCTAAGAGATTATGTTACAACTAGTGGGTTACTACCTGCGCTTCATGGTGTGTTTGAACAATTGAACAATAGATAAAAATAGACAAATCATACCAATGGGTTGTGGTCCATTGGTAAAGCAAAACTTTTAAACACCTGAGTTTGGGAGTGATACGTCTTGAGTTCAAGTTCCACACACAACTTAAAAGAAATTCTCCGTTCAGAATAAAAAAAGACAAATCGTGAACGTGACGATAAAGAAACCAGGTTGCGACTGTGTGTTTCAAAGTCACGGTAAAGTTACGTCGTTGTATACGAAAGCCAAGTTATTCAATAAAATTACACCAAAACGTATATAAAGATAAATACGACGGTAGCGCATTCCAGCTGGTGGATTAAATGTAGATAAAAAACACGTTGTAATGGGGTATTTAGAGATGAGTGACATACAGTTTAAAAAGCTGAACGGTTTAAAAAACGTTTAAAACAACTGGTCAATTTAAAAACAACCTTATGAAAATTCACGTCGATACGTAAATAAAAATAACTAGTGTGGAAGATTGATATAAAAAAAACCCATTAAAAATCATGTAACAGAAAATTCATTAAAAACTCAAAATGATAACTTTATTAATATTCTGGGGTTGTAGTGTAAATCAGGTAGTTAGAGATGTTATAATAATTTCATGAGAATTATTAACTTTTTTACATATAACTAGGTTATAACCCCGTGTAATACACGGGTTGAATAAATAAGTTTTATATACTAAATAATAAAACAATATATCTTTAAAAACCTTCTTTATTGCACAAGTTGAACAAATATAATTTTATATATTAAATAATAAAAAATTATATTTATAAGAACAATATCGTACAGGTTGAATAAATGTAATTTTATATACAAAATAAAAAAAGTTATATCTTTAAAACCATGTGTATTACACGAGTTGAATAAATGTAATATTGTTTACCAAATAATAAAATAATACATCTTTAAAAAAAACCCCATTTATTACACGGGTTGAATAATGTAATTTTATATAACAAATAATAAAAAAATTGCATCTTTAAAATTTTGCGTATTATACGGTTTGAATAAATGTAATTTTCTGTAATAAATAATAAAAAATATATATCCTTAAAAAACCTCGTGTATTGTACTAATCGAATAAATCTAATTTTATACATCAAATAATAAAATTACGATTCTGAGCCCTTGGTTATATCACTTTTACCCTTTTAGCCCAAAAAAGAATTTTTTGAACATCTAAGCCACCAACGTCTTTTTTCTAACCTTTTTGGCCCCTAACGTCTTTTTTTAACCCTTTTAGCCCCTAACAGTTAATGGATTTTTTGGGCTAAAAGGGTAAAAGTGATATAACTACAGGGGCCAAAATCGTAATTTTCTCTTAAGAATTTTTTAACATCTAAGCCCCCAACGTCTTTTTTTCTAACCTTTTTGGCCCCTAACGTCTTTTTTTTTTTTTTAACATTTTGGCCCCTAACATTTAATGGATTGGGTTAGTATTAGAGGCCAAAAGGGTTAGAAAAGAAGACGTTGGGGGCTCAGATGTTAAAAAATTATTTTTTGGCTAAAAGGGTAAAAGTGATATAACTACAGGGGCAAAAATCGTAATTTTCTCTAAATAATATTATAAATGAGAAGAAGATTAAACTAAATAATAATTATCCATAAGATATTAATCTAAATAATATTTATTAGAAAAATTATCTATAATTAATTAGAAAAGATTAAATTAAAATAATAATTATCTATAATAGATTCCCTGATAGATGAAAAGTGTCTAAAAGTTGTTTCTTAAAGTAATGATTTCATGGATCTATAACTTTAATTCGTCAATTTATACATAAAGATTCTTTTTATTGGATCATGATTTCATATTATTCAATAATTTGATTTTATTAAAAGTTAGATTTAATTCGTCAATTTATACATAAAGATTCTTTTTATTGGATCATGATTTCATATTATTCAATAATTTGATTTTATGAAAAGTTAGATTAGATTATTAAAAAAAAAAATATAATATGAAAATAAGAGATAGAATAATCGATATTTTTTTTTTTTCATAAAATAAGAGATAAGAGTAAACTAAATAAAAAAATGTCAATTTGGTAAATAATAATATTAAGTATGAAAAGGTAGGAAATTACAAATGTAGACATCTTCAATGAATGACACGTGTCCAAAATCAGGTTTCTTTTATTATATAGTATAGATTACGAAATACGAAATACTTGGTATAAATTTTACCATTCATGCAAGTGCAATCAGAAATATTTTGAAACATGATAACGTAGTTAAAATAAATAAAGGAGATAATAGATCGTATATTTATTATTTGTATTTATTTAAAAAATAGGACCTTTCGCGAAACCGGGCCTACTAGCCTATTGGGCGGGTTGGTCAGATACTAGACACTCCGCCAGTGGTTACTGTGTGTATTATGGTGATAACCTCATTTTTTTTTTTTGAACAGCGAAGGTTACACTCCTAAATTTACTCCTTATCCAAGAATTGAACTTGGATTACTCAACAAGAGGAAAACCCTCTTGACCACTAGGCCACATGCCTAAGTAAACGATAACCAACTATTTCTTGTTCACGCGCTGAATCCGAATATCGCGGGGTGGCTAATGTCGTTGCAGAAATTTGTAGTTTAACGAATCTTCTTCTCGAGTTGCATTGTCCGCTGTCACGAGCTACACTGGTTTATTGTGACAATGTTAGTTCCGTTTATCTCTCCGGTAACCCAGTCCAACATCTACACACGAAGCACATCAAGCTTGACATTCACTTCGTGTGTGAACATGTCCAACGTGGCCATGTCCGGGTTCTTCATGTCCCTTCTCGCTACCAAATGCTGATATTTTCACCAAGGGTACAATGGTACATCATGGTTTTCTCTAATTTTTTTATTTTGTCTTTTTTTATATGCAACATTGTCACTTACACCCCTCCTTAGCTACCCCTCGAGTTTTACATGCTTATTATGTACGTTGGTCAAATATAATACGTTTTTGTGCTTATTTTTATGTATGTTTTTGGCAGGTCTACATTTTGTCAATACGTTTTCATGCTTATTTTTATACATGTTTTCAGTTGGTTTACGTTTTGTTAAAACGAAGCTGGTCATAATATGTTTTCATTAGACGATATGAATTCGAGTTACTTTACGTTTCACCGCCGCCACAGTGTGCGGTGCCATTCTTTAACTTAAAGAAACTCTATTTTCTTACGTGCTTTTTTGACAAGGTATAGATCCAAGTTGATTGCATTTTGAAGTCAACAGTCTACGTATTATCGTAAATTTTGTTCGAAATTAAGTCGGGTCAAATATAATACGTTTTCACTAGACGGTATAAGTTGTATCATTCTTTACCTAAAAAAAAGATATTTTGTTACGTATTTTTTAGTACGTTTTGGTATAAATCAAAGTCGGTTTACATTGTGACGTATTTTTTTCTCAGTAATGAATCATGTAAAACATAATACGTTTTTGTACTTATTTTTATGTATGTTTCAGTTGGTCTACGTTTTGACGTTGGTTTTGTTCGCAAACGAATCATGTCAAATAATTGACAATGCAAATTCAGTTATTTAAGTTTTGACGCCGCCGCAAAGCGCGGCGGGTCAAATACTAGTTTACAACGATATTCCCTCCTGTCAGTAGATTAACAGAATAATTTGAATAATAATGAAGAAAAAGGTATAAATGTAAGGTGGGTATGGGAACAAAATACACACTTGGACAAAAATCTCAAGTGTAAACAAAAAAAGATAAAAACTTGGTAAAATTCGTATATTCCAAAGTATTTCTAATGACACACGAAGATATCAAAAAAAAAAAAAATAACTTGACATCTTAGATGTAGAGGTAAAAAAAACCTTTTCTTTTTAAATCATGAGAACCGATTACCATAACGTATGACACAAACCCATGTAAGGTAAAACTCGTATGACATCAACACTAAGTTGTAAAATATCAAAACGACATTTCACATTTGAGTAAATATCTTTCATATAACAAGTTCTATAGCCCTAAACAATTGTACCCGGTACCGCGATTATGATAACTCGGCGCGTCTTCTTGAAACCGAAACTAAACAATGTTTACATAATCATCGACGCCATTTTCATACTCGAACAAAGCTTTCGCTTTAACTTCTCCACTAAATCGCCAAATGTAGTTTAACCCGACAAGAAGCTCGGTAATCGTTGCTTCAATTTTCTCTTGATTCGCATAGTAGATTGATTGTACAAGAAGAACATTTGTTCTGGAAACCATATTTTGATGCTCAAAACTCCTTTCTGATTGCCATCTTATCATATTATGAGCAAGAGGAGATAACCAATCTAAAATCCCCAACATTGCTTCACTCCATTCTTCCGCTAAACCCGAATCATACTCCGCCATTTCCAAGCTTTTAGCGTATGGTTTTAACCTAACACGAAGCGCGTTCTTCACGTTTTTCGGTAACATATTATACAAATCGTCTCGTGCATCATGACCGATCAAATGAGGTGATGCAACTAGCTTTTCGAGAACTACAATCACATTAGCATAATGTAGCGCTAATGCAACTGCTCCGAGAGTTTCTGGTGGTGGGTCGAACCGGTTTGGTTTCAACTTGCGAGTTTCTCGAACCTCGAACCTAGCATCAGACGATGCACCATTCGGGTTGTTCGATGGAGATCCGTTATCACCCATCATGCATCCTTTAAAAGGCCCACCGGTAGTGCTTAAACGGGTCGGCGTATCCGTCTTTTTTACATGGATTCTTGACGAATTATCGCGTGTATGCCACCATTTGAGCCCGGTTCTAGCGGCTCGGGCTAAAGGTCCCGACTCTGACGTTAGTTTCCCAATGGGTCCGGAAAAAGTATTCATTCTTCTACTTTTGGAACTCGAAACCATGACGGAGTTACCAAGCGGGCCCGAGTAGTACTTCTTCATATTACTCATTCTTGACATCGGCCTGGATTTAGTACCAACGTTCCCCAAAGGGCCCGAAGAGAACGTTGTGATCCTATTCCGAATCGGATAATTTTCGTGAAGTAACCCAGAATCTAGACATGTAGACTCTTGAACTTTTGGAGGTAACACGTGTGTAACTCCGAAAACATGTCCAATTCTCGCAAAAATAGTGAATACTGATCTTGCTAAAATGAGAACCGCATAATCATAAGTCTTGTTCCATAACGAAATCTCTTTCAACCGTTTCACTTCGTGTTGTTTCCATGCCAATTTCTTTGTGTAATCAATGACAGCTATGGTATCGTGATCATCGTTGTTCTTGATCCTCTTCAATATCTGTTCAAGTTCCGAAAGATTCTCCATTTCTTGATACAAATTCGAGTTGATCGCAATAAACGTTTCCATCTTTTTCACTTTCTTGATCATCTTCTTCCCTGTAAACTGCCAGTGATACCGATCAACACCGTGTTTAATCAAATCATCATATGCCTGTTCGAACAATTTCAAAACAGGATCTTTACATTTCTGTGACAGCCGCGTGACAACTTTCGACACGTTTCCCAAATTATGCAGCATCTCAGCACATATTAAATCAACGATAAAGTCATCGTCGTCTGAAATGAGCTTTTTGATACCCGTTGAGCTACTTATTTCCTCCCTTAGTTTTGTGACTTGTTCGTCGGTTAGTGAATTCCATTGATGGACTAACTTAGACATTACACTAGCTACTTCGAATACTAATACTCCAATTCGCACCTTTTCTGGCCCGTGATCGTGTTTTCTTGACGGCTTCCATAGACCATGGAACCATGAATCGGCTACCATGGTGCACCGCCCTCAAGATACCGAGCCCAACAGAAACTATTCTTATTCTGAATGAATATAAAAGAAGTAACAATCAATAATCAATCTCAAGTGAACTTATTATACTACAAGCTACATCATGAAGTATAGCATATGATGGAGAATTAGAGAAGTCAAAAATCAAATAAATAATGTAAGATTCAAACTAAAAAGACACTTGTAAGTTAAGAATCTTTGACTTTTGAAAGTCAATGAATTACCTACCTTACAAGTTACAACTTACAACATCAAAATTTAAACATTTGTTTTCTTTTAGTCAAAATCAATGAAAAGATTAAACTAGTTAATGATTGTAACATTAGAGTACCCACAACTCCTCGGTTTAGGCTGTTCTTGAGTTCAAGTGGAGGAGATGACGAATGATATCGGCTCGCTTAAACGACCCTGAGCCTAAAAATATGCTTGTTTAGTAAATGAGCTTGAGCTCACTCACAAGCTTCATATTTATAAAAAAATTATTTTATATACTAAATACATATGTATATAATAATTATGATTATATATAAAACTACATATGACAGAAATGTATATATTATTATGTTAAAAATAAAAGAGTAATAAATTACTTTTTGAGTCATGTGTTTTAGTGTTTTTAACCACTTGAGTCCAAAGTCAGAAAGTTTAATGCCCTGAATTCCAAACCTCTCATTTTATAACATTTTGAGTCCAACTTTTAAACACTTGTACTTTTGATTTAGAACTAAAGTGGTTAAAACTACTAAAACACAGGGACTCAAAACGTTATAAAATGACCGGTTAGGGAAGCGTTAAACTTTTTGATTTTGGACTTAAGTGGTTAAAACTACTAGAATACAGGAACTCAAAGAGTAACTTACTCAAAATAAAATTACAATTATAAATATATATAATTGATTAATTATATATAAATGTACATAAATTAATTAATAAATAATAATCGAGCCGAGATCGAGATTGCAAAGATGAACTCACGAGCTAAGCTCGAGCTTTTGGGACTCTAATTCCATGACCTCTTTATTTACTCAAAATAAAATCACAATTACAAATATATAAAAATTAATTATTAAAATGATTAAAATGTATATAAATTAATTAATAAATAATAATCGTGCGAGATCGAGAGATTGCAAACACGAACTCACGAGCTGAGCTACCTAGAATCTGGAATCGAAAAAGACTACGTAATCTCATTATTCGCGAATCCCAACCCCGTCGACTCTGAAATCGAAATTTAACCAAAAGTTTCAACAAAAAACAGATTCGAAATCTCCGATTCAATACTCCCAAACACTATTCAAACATGAAAGTTAAGAACCCTAGATTCAAAAAATTTAAACATGTAGAACAAACCCTAATCATTCCATTGTTGTAACTAGCAGTAATGATACAGTGAAAGGTGAAGCAAACGTGAAAGAATCAGGTAGTAATTTGATGAAAAAGTTACCGATTGTATGAGCAGAATGTTGAATCGGAGCACGAGTTTCGAGGCGCGAGAGAGAGAGATTGTGGAATGTGGGTTCGTTCTTGAGGAGACGAAAGAGGGAGGAAGCTGCAGTGTGTGTGACCACCCAACTCACATGGAAATATTATAGAGAGAGAGACCAAGTGAAGTTGAATATTCAGAAATAAATTGTTTAGTACTTGTTTTTTTAATATTTTCCCATGTCCCTATGCATCATGTAATTATATATACAAATGAGGGGTGGAGATATGATAGAAAGTTTATTTGGCTAAGAATGCTAGGAAGTGATCTTGACTATCCATTTAGTTAATCAAGAGCTAAGATTAAATCAGAGAAATTGAAGGGAAGAAAAGAGGCGCGTGAGTTTGTTAAACCGTGGGGTATGGGGCGGGGGTTTGGGCGTGGGTTAGGGGAAAACGCCCAAGCCACCACCCCGGGTGGGCTTGGGTTTGGGCGTGGCCCTTGGGGCTTGGGTTTCAAGCCGGGCGTGGGGCGGTCTTGACATCCTAGCTGGCGGACTCCCATTTGCTCACCCCACCATGTCATAGCGGTCCATATGAAAAGTTTGAATTTTAAAATTCAAACCGTTGGCTTGGCCAAGCGATCACCCCAACCCCAACATCCCCTATAAAAACCCCAAACCCCAACCGTGTGGTCCATCCCAAACCCCCACTGTGGTCCATCCCAAACCCCACCGGTCACCCCAACCCCAACATCCCACAAACCCGCTATGGCATCCTGGACCCACGAGGAAGAACTTGCCCTCGTCACAAGCGTCGTTGATGCTATCAAGGGGCGGCCACCGGGCCAAACAAAATATTGGCCGGAAACTTTCGCAGCCTACCGACAAAACGTCGGTAACGACCGCCACAACCTCAACGCGTGCCAACATAAATGGCGCGAGCTACGGCCCAAGCTCGAGCGTTTCAAGGCTTGCTACGAAGCCGTTCCCGGGGGCGAGTTAAGCCACGAGGACCGGGTGACGGTGGCGAAAATAGAGTTTCGAGGCAAGGAAAAAAAGGCGTTCGACAAGATCGACCTTTTTGAAATTTATTTAACGCTCTAGGTTTGTTATTTTGTAATTTTAGGATTATGTAATTTTAAATATTTTAATGAAGTTGTAGGTTTTTTTTTATAAATGTTGTGTGATTTTTATAAATTTTTTGTAATTTTTTTTAATATTCTGCCACACGGGACACCCAAGCCAAGCCCAACCCACGCCCCGCCATACCCCTCGGACACGTAACCAGGCGGTGGGGGGGGGGGGGGGGTCAACAAATGCCCCAACCCAAGCCCCACCATACCCCACGGTTTTAGGGTATTCTAGTCAATCAAAGGCAATAGTTTCTCTCTCCTCCAATTCCCCCTCGTTTTTTAAACGTTAATAACTCTTTCATACGACATTATTTTTTTATAAAAATTGCACCAAAAAAACGAACGTTTTTTTATCTTTAAAACGAGTATACTATTGCTATATTTTCAAAAAAAAATTTGAAAACCCAGTTGCGTAAAATGCAATGGAAAAAAAAACCCTGAAAAATGACATTTTTCTAAAACGCAATGCACAAAAAACACAAAAAAATGTCTTATTTGTAAAATGCAATGGCCAGAAAACACAAAGAAATGTCTTAATTCTAAAACGCAATAGCCTAAAAACTCAAAACAAAGTGTAGTTTCTAAAAAGCAATGGACTGAAAACACATAAAAATGTGTTTTACCTAAAACGCAATGCACAAAAAACACAAACACATGTCTTATTTCTAAAACACAATGGACACAAAACACTTAAAATGTCTGTTTTCTAAAACGCAATGGACTGAAAACACATAAAAATGTGTTTTACCTAAAACGCAATGCACAAAAAACACAAAGAAATGTCTTATTTATAAAACGTAATGGCCAGAAAACACTTAAAATGTCTCGATTCTAAAACGCAATGGCCTAAAAAAACAAAAGAAAGTGTTTTCTGTAAAACGCAATGGACTGAAAATACCTAAAAATGTGTTTTAAACTTTTACCTAAAACGAAATGACTAAAAATACTTCAAAAATGTGTTTTTCTAAAACGCAATGACCAGAAAACGCATAAAATGTCTTAGTTCTAAAACGCAATGGCATAAAACACCAAAGAAAGTGTTATCTCTAAAACGCATTGAACCAGGACAATAGTTAGAAAATTTACAGTTTTCCAGAGGCAGTTTTCCAGAAAATTTGTCTGTGAATTTTCTGAACCAGGTATGCAGTTCTAAAACGCAATGGCATAAAACTTACAGAAAATTTACAGTTTTCCAGAAAATTTGTCTGTGAATTGTCTGAACTACGAATGCAGTTTTCCA
This sequence comes from Helianthus tuberosus, assembly GCA_030545235.1. NCBI lineage: Eukaryota > Viridiplantae > Streptophyta > Magnoliopsida > Asterales > Asteraceae > Helianthus > Helianthus tuberosus. The sequence continues at coordinate 77,172,768 of CM060380.1, forward strand.
GAGGCAATTTACAGAAAATTAAATTTTCTAATGCATTTTTATTAGAACTGCATTCCTGGTTATTTACAGAAAATTGTCTGAACTACTCTGCCCCTTGGACCCCCGCCAGGGGCTGCCGCCCCTTGGACCCTGCTACCAGGGGCTGCCGCCCCCGGACCCCCGCCAAGATCGTAAAACGCAATGACTAAATCAAAAACCCAGACCGTAAAAATGAAATTAAAGAATTTCTTACATGGATCGAAGTCTGTTTCTTCAACGATTGATTAAATTTGAATGATAGAAACACTTATCAGCGATCGAATCGAGTGATTATCTTCAAAATCACGGGAAAAACGAGATTTTGAATGAAATTAAACTGGGTTTTCTTCAAAAAAAAAACTGAAGAACACGTTGATCGGTGTTTGAATCATTGATTGGTAATGAAAATCGTACTATAATGTAGAGATTATTAAGATAGAAAGTGAAGAAATGGTTGAAGATGGTGGGTTTTGAAAATGGTGGGTTTTGAAATTACTGGGGAGAAGAAGGAAGAAGACTAAAATACCCTTCCTCTTTATTTTAAATTTTGCCACATGTCATAATCCTATTGCTTCCTACACTTTCTAGCGAAAATAAAATTCCTATTTGATCCTTTCCCTAGAAATGAGATTAAGAGAAAACGGTTGAAAGTGTGAAAACGGTGAGAATGAATCATGGTCGAACACGTGGCGCGCAATATAATCAAGGCGGAGGGGCGTTTTTGTCTTTTTATTTTCTTTTCCAGTGCATCTCTCACACACCGTTGTTATTTGTGGCGTGTAGTTAAAAACAAAAACTCTCTAGCGTTTTATTGTTTTTTTAGATCTGCCGCGATGAATTAATCGTTTTTGTCTTACAAAGTAAATATCTTGGCATTTATGGCGTTCCCAAATTCATTATAATCGATAAATAATTCAAACGTTAGAATTTTTTTGGTGTTTTCTTGTTTTTTTTTAGATCTGTCAAGTTGAAATTGATCATTTTTGTCTTATAAAAATAAACATCTTGGCGTCCATGGTGTTCCCAAATTCATTATATACCTTTAATAATTCAAACATTGCATTTTTTGGCGTTTTTGTAAATCTGTCCAGTTGAATTAATCCCTTTTGTGTTATAAAAGTAAATATCTTGGCGTTCATGGCGTTCTCAAATTCATTATAATTCATTAATAATTCAAAACGTTACAAATAATACGAAATCAAACTAAACTAGGGGTGTTCATGAGCCGATCCGATCCGATCGAGGGTCTGCTCATGCTCGGATTGAATTACAACCGATCCGATCCGAGCGGATCAAATTTGTAAAACCGAGCACAAAAGTGATGCTCATGCTCGGATTGAATTTGAATCGATCGGCTCGGTTTCGCTCGGTTTTGTATCAAATCCTAAAAAAAATCGAGCGGATCGTTTTTGCTCGGTTTCGCTCGATTGAATGATAAGGCTTCGTTCAACAAAAACAAATTCTAACTTAATTAAAACATGTCCAATACTTTAGTAACAAAAGCAATACATAACTCAAATCATGATTCTGAAAATGTTCTTAACAATATCAAGAAACACAAAATAAAGTGTGAATACAAATTGTCATTTAGTTCAAAAGCCATAAAATGTGGAGGCTCAATTCCAAGGGACGTCTATGGATCAAGCCAACACCTTCATTCTGAAATTGGTGACTACAAAGTATGATGGGATCATCGGTATTCGTGAGCACATCTTGAAAATGAATGACATGGCCCAAAAGCTCAAGGGATTGAGCATGGAGATTAGTGATGGCTTTCTGGTGCATTTTATCATGACGTCTCTGCCCGCATCTTACGAAACATTCAAAGTCAACTATAACCTTCAGAAGGACCAATGGAAGATGAACGAGTTGATTGCTATGTGCGTGCAAGAAAAAGAACGTCTGAAACTGGAGAAAGCCGATGTTGCTTACCTGATGACTGCTGACTTAAAGAAAAGGAAGGGGAACTACAATAAAAAGCCTAATGTAAAGGTCCAAAAGCGGGATACAGGTGCAAGTGCTTCTAGCTCTAATGACTCCAAAGGGAAGATTCACTGCAAGTTCTACCGAAAGGTGGGATATAAGGAGAAAGACTGCCGGAACTTAAAGGAGTGGCTAGCCAAGAAAGGTGATAATCTTTTTGTGATGAAGTTTAGACAAGTGGATGAAGTTGAGCATGATTTTGGGTCTTAGAGCATTCACATCCAGACCACCATATTTTCACCCTAAATTACACTAAAAAACACTATATTTTCTCTCACCTTTTCAATTAAATAATATTTTTCTATACTTTTATCATCACCTTTTCTCTCTCCTCCACTCACAACCACTTTCAAAATATATTAAAAAAATATAGGGGTGAACAGTGTCTCTCCAAATATACAGATGAACAGTAACATTTTCTCTCTCCTCCAATCACAACCACTTTTTATACTCTTTATATTATAAAAACTTCACACACAGGATTTGATGGAATGAATGTGAATGCTCTTATACCCTTTTTCATAATCATGCCCCACATAATAAATTTTATCTCTTTTATAGGGATGGATAATAACAGTTTTTTTTCCGGAGCTACTTTAGCTCTTGCTCATAATAAATTTTATCTCTTTTATATGGATAATAACAGTTTTCTTTTCAAAGCTACTTTAGCTCTTGCTCAAAAAGACATTAAGAGAGATTTAGTCTATTCCATAATGTCTCAATTGATGTTAACTCTAGGTATGGGTTATTATCGTAGTGCTTTATTTCATTCGATTACTCATGCTCCAATAACCTCGTTGTGGATTTCAATTTCGTTTTTCTTTTAATTTTAATACAACCAAAAATAACCTAAATAAAAGTCACCAATATGGATAGCCTTAGTCCATGTCTTTATAGCCTAGTGACATATTAAGGGTGGGATAAGACTTTGAGACCAATTGGTCCTGAGTTCGATTCCCACAAAGGGGTTTTTCCCATATTTATTGGGTTTCCTCCTGAATTGGTGTATAGGCATTATGCCTACTGGAGATGGATATGATCGGGTGGTTCCACTCAGGGCCGGCCGTCAGAATTCGTGTACCCTATTCGAGCTCGAAAAAACGTGCCCTTACGCCTTAACGAAATTGGGTATTGGGCTCATTAAAGGTCTAAAGCTTATACCAATGGGCTAATAACTAATCTAAACCATAAGAATAGTTTTGTAAGTGGGCATATGCTGGTGTTTGTATGGGTATACCCTAGTAAAAACTTTTTTTACAAACACATATCGGGTTTTTTCATAAAATAAAGTGTCATTCGAAATATCGAGCCCTGGCCGGTGGTCCTCACCGCCTCCGTCAGTGATCCAAATTTTTCGTTAGAAAAAGGGATAGCCTTATGTAGTCAACGTTTGATATTATTGGGAGTAATAAAGGTTGCCAGTTGTCTCTTCTAATAAATAAGGGTCATGCTATTTACACACGGAGAAAATTATTTTCACACCCCAAAGCGCCGCGCTATGGCCAAAGCGGGGCGCTTTGGTGTAAAGTCAACCGACAAGGATTGACGCGGTCAGACCTTGTCTGTTGCTTTACATCAAAGCGCCCCGCTATGGCCAAAGAGGGGCGCTTTGAGGTTTTTTTTTTTTTTTTTTTACATTTTTAAATTTTCGGGCAAAACGCCCATCTTAGGTCAAAGCGCAGCGCTATGGGCCTTTTTTAAATTTTTTAAAATTGTTTTTAATTCACAAACGCGTCGATAATAGTCTAAATTTTACGCTTTTTCCATTATACATCATTTTTTAATATATATGGACTATACTGCAAGTTCCGGATCAAATCGGTTACGTGTGATGTCGTATTCCATTATATCGTATCATTTTGGTTTGAAAGCACAAGTACTCCTATGAGTTGTTTTATGTGTATCAGCCGCCTACCGTACATGTACATGACGTATTTTTTCATTAATTGTAGTATTATGATGTATATTGTCATTTTGGGTCGTACAAGTGCGTATTGAATCTGATTGGGTCGTGTCGGTGACATTCGGTTTTTAACGTGATGTAACGCATATATTGAACAAACACAAACGTACTCAATATTTTCGTGGTTTGTACATTATCACAATATTACAACCCGTTGATAAACCCACTAGAAATTTCTAATGCGAACCAAACATGAAAATTCTTTGAAAATTGTAACACTTTCTTACCTTTATGTTTATCGTTTTTTTTTATTTTAATAGTTTATTACTTTTAATTAAATTACAAGTAATAATTATTAGTTTGAAAAATAGAGATGAGTGAATAGACATTTGGATAGACAGTCCAACTTTGAAATTCAAACACACTTCCAAAAGTAATAATTACCATTTACCCAATTACCAATAGCTTTCTTTTCGTTACCAACACACTTCCAAAAGTAATAATTATTAGTTTGAAAAATAGAGATGAGTGAATAGACATTTGGATAGACAGTCCAACTTTGAAATTCAAAGTCTCATTAATAACACCAAAAGGGCCGGCGTTTGTCATATCACCACCGTTCCACTCACCCACCACCACCACCACCACCACCACACAGTGATGACTGAATGACGTGGCACACTCTCATTGGTTAATTTTGAAGTTTACCACTTTCAAGTGTCTAACCACTCCCTACACCCTAATGTATACTATATTTCATTGTGGCAAGTGGCATTGTGGAAAGGGTTGTACGCGACAGTGAGATGCCTCAACAAATTAAATATTGAGATGGGACTTTACCTTTAGATATATGTGCACAAACAAATTAAATATTGTAAAATTTGGACCAAAAATATAAAATTTGAACTTAAACGTAGACCAGTCACCAGTGATTTGATTCGCCCAAAATGTAAAAAAAAAAAAAAAAAAAAAAAAAAAACCAAAGCGCCGAGCTTAGGCCAAAGCGGGGCGCTTTGGAAAAAAAAAAAAAACCAAAGCGCCGAGCTTAGGCCAAAGCGGGGCGCTTTGATGTAAAGCAACAGACAAGGTCTGACCGGTTCAGACCTTGTCTGTTGACTCAGACCTTGTCTGTTGCTTTACACCAAAGCGCCCAGCTTTGGCCATAGCGGGGCGCTTTGAAGTGTTTAAATAGACTAAGGGCGTGTGCGAATAGACCAGGCCATAAATAATTTGTATTGACGTTGACTTTGATCTGGCTTCACATGAATACATTCATGTCAAAACTGTTACTTCATGCTTCTATCGATAATAAATTGCATCTGGTTGTTGTTGTAATATGATCATTCCGGTTGAAACTATTCCTTGCAGCTGAAAAGATGAACACCGCAAGTACAAGCTCTGGTCCTCCTGCAATTCAACTCAACCACTATCACCAGCAAAACGATATTATCGTTGAGATTGTTTCACCGTCATTACCAGCACCACCGAAACTGAACCTACCTGTTCTAGATCTACTTTATGGTAATTTGTCAACTAGAAGCTCGTGGTTTGTTCCGTAAGATTTCTTATACGGTTTGATATATGTGACTGAAACTAGTTATTTCCTTAAACAAAATTGATGCAATGGGTTTTACTTTTGTAGAATAAAAATCTATATTACTATATAACTACTTTGCAGCTTCGATTTTTCTTTATTTCTTTTGCTTAAAGTTATAAAAATAAATTCCCAAATGGGAGTAAAAGTTCCTCAAGTTAAAGTTACTTCACAAAAAAGATATACAAATTAAATTAACTTTGAAATGGGAATGAATCTAAGGGGGTGTTTGGGATTCCTTTTAACTTATGACTTCTTAACTTTTATCAGTCATAACTACTCACTAGGTGTACACCCGTGTGAACACACGAGTTTTTTTTTAATAACGATCGGAAGCAAATACTAAAAAACATATTATAATATATTATTTAAATTCTTTATGTTTAGTTACATATCTTTATAAAACAATGTTAAAGACAATTTGTTTTAGTGTACATGTTTGATATAGAAATAAGGTAAGTAATTGATAACATTTTGTTGAAAATGAAAGCATGACCTAATTTTATGTTGTCTAATAACTTCTTATATATGATGTAATTTTTTTTTTTGATACATTGTTAGTGTAAAATTCAATAAAGGTCCATTGTTATTGTATAATTCAATAATACTCAAAACAGATTATAATATATGATTTAAATTCTTTGCATTTAGTTACATATCTTTATAAAACAATGTTAATGAAATTATGTGTTAGTGTACATGGGATATACGAATAAGCTAAGTACTTGGTAATATGTTGTCTAAAATGAAAACATGAACTAATATGAAGTCATAAGTCACAAATCCAAACTGAGATTATAATCTGTTAATCTGGTTAGTTGCCTTGCCCTGCGGAAGTGATAGTACTTAAGAGTTAAAAGCTAATCGAGGCAAACCTGTTGAGTTTTGGCGGCATAACCAAAACAGAAGGGAAAATAATAATACGCAGATTTTGTTTCAGTGGGAATTGGGAGAGAAATTGCAAAGATACGATTGCTTTATTTGATAATAACCAACCCCACCCTAGATATACATGATGAACTGGCCGGTGCCTTTAGGCCGTTTACGTGTTTCTATATGGATAACTTCCATATGAAACGGTGTGTCATAACTAACCACCTAAACTTAGGGATATATACATAATAATCTATGACATATTTACTTTATTTATTTACCTTATGTCACATATATACATAAACTTAATACATATTTACTTACTATCTTAATGCACACATTATTTCCAACAAAACAATGTTTGATAAAAATGTTCAAACTGAAGGACCGAGAGAAGACTACATCAAGATTGGTGTTCCTCTTTATGAAGCAGCAATCAAAGGAGATTGGAAGGCCGCTAAACCAATTCTTGATATGGAACCAGATCTGATACGTTGTGCTATCACCGAAAATTATGATACCCTGCTTCACATTGCAGCTTCAGCAGAAAGCACCAATGCTGTGGTAGAATTTGTGACAAAACTAGTACAGTTGATGGAAAGTGGGGATTTGGAGCTACAAAATCAGAATTACAATATTGCCCTCAGTTTAGCAGCAGCAGCAGCAGGAAATGTAAAAACAGCAATGATAAAGGTGGAAAAGAATCCAAGAGTGCCAGAGATCCGAGGTAATAATGGAACAATGCCACCTTATACGGCAGCATTGTTTGAAAAACCTCTCATGGTGAGGTATTTGTATAGTATCTCTAACGAAATGGGAGGTGATTATTGGTCAGCTGATAATCGCGGTTCAGTCCTACAAAAATGTGTTGAAGCTGATATCTTTGGTAAGTAGTTCTTGCATGTTGGTGTTTCTTCTTGCTCTTTTTCACAACATTTCTTGTCCATACAATTTTATGCATCAACCTATACTATTTCTCTCGTAATCTGACTCTTTTGTAGATGTTGCTATAAAAATAGTTAAGGATCGCCCCGAACTAACTTATAAGAAGGGGTTACTTACCGATATTCTCATAACTTTGGCTCAGAAGACTCATGCATTTGAAGGAACAAAACTAAATGTGGTTTTAAGAATCATCAAGTCATGTATGTGCTCCTTACTTATTTTCTTTGCTTCATTATACTTTGGACACATATTCATTCATTATGCTTGTGATGTGTGGGTATTGTTTGCCTTCATTCCTACCTATATGATATCGGTTTTAAGAATCATCAAGTCTTGTGGAGGTCCGATAACCAAGATATCGATCACTGATATATCGCCGAGATTAACTGCATAGCCTATATCTATTAGCTTTAGTGACCACTTATGATTTTGATAAATGATCGACATATTTAATTAAAAACTATATTTTATCACCATGATAAACTTTCATTAAACCAAAGAATGAGAAGAAAGTGGTTAGTTTCTGTAAGGATTATAGGAGCCTTACCATATAACTATATTTTATCACCATGATAATCTATAATAGTGCACAGATTTCAAAACATGATATATTGTGTTCTGGTTATCAACAACTAATAGCCAGTTTCATTTGTTAATTGTACTCAGAGGATGTGGTATGATGGTCTTCTTGGCCGTGGGTTTGTTTGTTTCTTTGCAGTTTTTGTAGCGTTTCACATGAAGATAGGGCCCCGGGAAAAAGAAAGTGAAGCCCTGCAATTATTAAGAATAATTTGGGAAAGAGTTGCCAAAATGCCTAAGTACGACATTGATGGCATACTCCTGGGGCCACGGGTTAAAAAAAAATAAAGATAAAGAAAGTGACAAAGGAGAAGCTATTCCTGAAAGCGAGATTGCAGAGGAATATACAACAGAGTGGACCTACCCTTCCCGGGTACTTTTTCTTGCTACTAAAATGGGCAACATGCGTTTTATAATTGAGCTTATTCGCTCAAATCCTGATCTAATATGGAAACAAGATGACAAAGGAAATACTATATTTCACTTAGCGGTCAAACATCGTCAAAAAAACATCTACAAGTTGATATATGAGATTGGTGCAATGAAAGATTTAATAACTCCTATTACAAACAAGAAAGGCAATAACATGTTGCATATGGTTGCAAAAAAGGCTAAGCAAAATCAAATTCAAAACGTGTCTAGGGCTGCTTTAGAAATGCAACGAGAGTTATCATGGTTCAAGGTACCTCTTTCTTTTCAAGCTTATGTATCATCTTTCTTTCTTCATATGTTCATAAGATAAAGTTGGAACTTGGAAGCCAAATATATATTATAACTGAAATATAACAATCTGACTTAAAAAGGATACCCGTGAACACGGATTAACCAAGTTGAATACAGGTTAGTCGGGTCTAAAGTTGGCCAATGTGTGTACAATGAATACAACATTCTTAATCATTTTATTTAAAAGATTAGGTTAATATAGTAACCGTAAGGAAATTTGATGTATTAGTTCTTTACCATTATTTTAATAAATACACAAAAACTGTTTGTAGATCAACCTAATCGGACCCTTACCTGCACAATTTAGATAAATGCAGGAAATGGTTTTTGACTTGTTTTAAATAAGTGAAATATGTTGCAGGAGGTAGAGCAATTGATCCCACCTAGTTATAGACAAAGGAAGAATATAGCTGGTGAAACACCACGAGACTTGTTCGCCAAGGAACATGCATACTTAATATACAAAGGCGAGGACTGGATGAATAACTATATGCTGGTTGCAACCCTTATAGCCACCATTGTATTTGCAGCTGCGTTCACACTTCCTGGTGGATATAACCAGAACACAGGTATTCCATTTTTCAGTAAAGAACCGTCCCTCATTATTTTTGTGATCTCAGATGCGGTTTCTTTAATATCCTCATCAACCTCAGTCCTCATTTTCTTATCTATCCTCACATCTCGTTATGCGGAGCGTGATTCCATGCAATTGTTACCTAGCAGACTAATGTTTGGTATTGCTACACTCTTCCTCTCTATTGTAACTATGATGGTTGCGTTTAGTGCGAGTTTCTTTTTACTTTACAAAGGAAAGCTGGAATGGGTGCCCATCACTATCACCTGTTTGGCGGGTGTGCCGGTTATTCTATTCGCCAGAATGCAATTTCACCTTCTAGTGGATATTTTTGACTACACGTATAGATCAAAATATCACTTTAATCCCAAGAAACGTTCTCTTTACTATTAAAACCGTTGTAACAGTTGTTTTCATTCAAGTTCCATGTACTTTAATGACTAATTTTCAGTTCATTGTGTGATTGTTGCGTGTGGTAGTAAATGAGCAATTTTTCTAGAGGTTGTTAAAGTTTATGCTAATTAATCATACCCTCTTATCTACATGAATATACATGTATAATCAATTAAATTTAGTCAAACATGTTGGATGTGGGATCCTATTGTACCCGATACTGCAAACTCGATTCTAGCCAACAGAGGGATAAATATCAACTTGTTATTACAATGTTTCTAGAATAATTTTATTATGTATTTTATTAGATACTGGTCACAAGGCAGAAAACAAAAGTCAAACTTGACAAAAGACAACGACCGTTATTTTGTGGTAAATGACAGTTTTCTGGTACCCCAAATGAAGGGGTATAACCATGTTGTTAGTACCGTCTCATAGGATATATATATATATATATATATGCCCAAAATTGTAAAGCATTGTAGATCAGATTCATAATACAAAATCATCTGCTTTGTAGTGTTATAGAGATCGCTAGGCGCTAGTTGGGCGGTGAGGTACCGTGTAAGGATTAATCGGGATTAATAGGGATTAGTCAGGATTAATCGGATTGGACTTTTTATGTATAATTTTACAAATTTTTATATATATAATGTTAATTTTATTACTTATTTTACACATTAATTTACAATTTATTCATAAAAACCTTTATGTACAACATTAAAAGCTATACATACAATCAAAAGTAGCATTTTTATTCTTTTATCTCAAAATTAGAGACCAAATGTAAACTAGTAAAGGTTGAGGGGGTTAGATATTAGAATTACAAACTTAATAAAACCTAAATATGCTTCTGATTTCCTCTTTTCTTCTAAACGCCGCATGCAGGAAAGGGTCACTGCAAACCCTAGTTCTAATTCTACCAGTGGATCGAAGCAAGAACTCTTTCCAGGTCCGTTTTTTGGCTGACTTTTACCGATTTGACCCGATTTTGACCGACTGCAACCGATTTTGACCAGGTCCGATTTTTTGGTCCAATTTTTACAACACTGACTTCTCGATGCAGACCAGATTATGTGTAATTGATCCCTTGTTCTTATTCTTATGCATATGATTTTACACATGGATTTGTGATTGAGTGTTCTTGATATCCAACACTAGTTGCATGCCAATTTTGTTGTATGGAAGTGTAGTGCAGGATGAGCTTCTCGGGGGTTGCTTCTATTGATTATTGATTCGGGAAATTCGGTACGGATACCTAGTACCATTTGCTCATCCCTATCCCAGACCATGAAAGCATCTTACTAATGTAATACAAACAACCCTGGATTAAAAACCTGTTTATCCATTTTAGGACAAAAAATATCAAAACAAAAGCAGTTAGTTCATACTTCATAGAACATAATCATGAAGAACAAAGAACCCGAATTTTCCACATTAGATAATCACATAAATCCACAAACCCACAGTTTGGATCACATGCAAGATACTCCATATGACCATAAAATTCAATAAAATAATTATTTAATCAACAACAATCTTAAACGTATTTGAAATCCTTAGATCCATTGACATAAAACCCCTTTTAAAAAATTATTAAATCCCCAAAATCCATAAACCAATGATCCCAACTCAAACATTTATCTGTACACACGAATAGAAGAAAAACCACAACCACCATTATTCACATAACTCTCTTCCATTTCTTCTTCTAATTCTCACAGCATTATCCATACACATGATCAGAATAATAATATTATACAAAGGGGTGAGGAAGGGATAGTGGTTTGGGAACTAAGTGTTCCCAAGACTTAGTATTCATCACCGACCGTAAATGGGATTAAACAACTACATCTTATTCATTTTCCATCAAGGTAACATCTTCCAATCGAATCACTCGTTTAATGATTCGGTAGAGCTCATTAACACGTAGTTTAGCTACATCACTTTAGTAGAAACGTATAAGTTATTCCTTGATAGGAATGCTATGGATTGCATGTGTGACAACTGGAGATTTCAAGGTCTTCCCTATACACATCACTTGTCTCACAATCCTGTTTTTACAATTTGTTTTATGTGGTGTCGTGTGTAGTTTATTTGAATGATTAATGTTTAATGTGTAATGCTTGGTTGTTAAATGTGTAATGTTAAATGTAGTTTATTTAATGAGAAAGTTCTTCACCACATGTCTTCCTCGACGAAGAATGAGTTCTTCGCCACCCTCAGTCTCGATGAAGAATGAGTTCTTCGCCACCTTCACTCTCGACGAAGAATGGGTCTTCGTCGAGCAGATCCTTCACCGAATAGGGGCTTCGGCCCAGGATGGCCTGGTTGTTATTTTATATGTATAATCATTCACAACTTGTAACCGCAAATATCAAACCCTGACACTTCCTCCCTTTCCTCTTCTTCCTGTGCGACGACTATAGTGGGTCTCGAAACCTTTTCATCTCGAGCAAATCAATCATTTCGGTGACACGGTTAGTGTTCAGTATTGTTAGTTGTTTGAATCTTGATGTTGTGATCATATGTGAGACTAGGGTTCCATTATAGGATTGAAAATGATGATTTGTATGCGGTTATGTTCGTGTTGTGGTTTGATCATGTGTTTGTTGAACTAATGTCATACTAAACTAATAAACCTGATTTGGTGCGGTCATTGTATGGTTAGGGTTAATGATTGTTTAAGTATGATTTGTATGATGAGCCCTGGTATGTTTTGGATGGCTAATGATTATTCATGAGTAGATTACATAATCATGGTGTAAAAATGTCATTTGATCTGATTGAGAAACTGTCAAAGTGTTAGCATCTGTTACGGATGAGATTGAGGAAAGGTTGTAACTGACTGTGGAAAGCAGCGACGAACCACGTCTCGACGAAGAACACAGTTCGACGAAGGATAGTCCTTCGCTAGAGGATTCTTCGTCGAACCCTTGGACGACGAAGGTTGATTCTTCGTCGACACATTCTCGACGAACCATATAGGTTCTTCGTCATGGCCAACCTCGACGAAGCTTAGTTCTTCGCCGTGGGATTCTTCGCCGTGCTCTACCCCGACGAAGGATAGACCTTCGTCAGGGGATTCTTCATCAAGAGAGCACTCCATGAAGAATGGATTCTTCGTGGAGCTCCTGTATGTGTGTAAGTCAACAGAACAATTGATGATGTGTTTTATAATGGATGTTTTGTACTTATGAAAGCTATTGTTGCATGTTAATAAGAATGAGAGATCTGGTGTGACTTGTGTGAATAGCAAACCCTTCTGTTATGTGTGTTACGTGACAAACACATGGGATATGGACTTGTATGAGGATTGGGTATTTGCTACATGTATACAGATATCTTTGTGTTATATGCAAACTGTGTAAAATACGTGACTTGATTATTTATGAGACTGATTGTGATTGGTAACCACGGTGGGGTTTGGGTTGACCAACTTGGTAACCAATTTGTGCTTAATGACTGTGCTTGATTACAACTGTTGATTTAACTGCTCTCTGATTTCTGTTACATACATACATATGCATCACATATTATACTGTCACTCCATTTATTACACGCAAACTTTAGTGACAAACTTGATGCACAAAGCACAGTTAGCACACTGAGCGGATGACCCAGAAAACATGCTGACAATGCCAGCACATAGACTGACACTATATTGAGGCCAATATGAGCCAGGAATGAAATACTACACTGGTAGGGAGTGTAGGGAAGTGAGGACCATAAAACTGCGTCACTAGGTGATAGTTATAGTGCCCGGAAGTGCCTAAAACATACTTAAAGTGCAGAATTCTGTACTTAATAACAAAATTCAGCATTTAATCATGCTAGTTACTTGCAAAAATATGGCAAAATGGTCCTGTATACTTTCCTAAGTGCCGGGAATTGAAAGTGTCACTAAAAGTTATATAAAAGACACCTTACGGATTAATTAAGCACTTAAACGGAACAGTATCAAACCGAACAACCGGACTTTACCCAGAACATAAAAATATTGTCCAACACATTGTTTTTATTTTTCTGAGTTAGTTAGGGTCCCCGAACGCCCTAACACACTATATAATTAACAACACATTATAACACACTAACTAAACATTGGAAATCTAACTAGATTAGTAACCTTACCATTCAAACCCAACTAGACCCCCCTTCCTCCATACGGTTACACGGGGACTTTCACACAAGATTTATTTGAATATTTAATTAGATTATGTGTTGGGGATTTAGAAACATATTGCACAAGGGATAAAGGGGTGTAGGTGGGTTATAAGAAAGCACAAGGGTTATGGCATCTCATACTCTCCACAACATCAAAAACAAACTTCAAACTCTCTCCTCTTCCTTGTGTTCGGCAGCCACCACCATCCACCATACAACCACCTTCAACCTTCCATTCAAGCATTTTCCATACACTCAAAGGTGCAAGAGGTCCAACAAATAAGCTTGGTGCACTCGGAAGCTCAAGGACCGCTCTCGTTTTCTTTTATCCACCACTTTTACGCTTTGAAACTCCCCTAGCCTTGTGCTAGTAGTAAGTGCCTTAAAACTTCATCTTGTTCATATTTTTGGTGGATAATAGTTGAAAGAATGATAAATATTAAGAAACTCTAAAAACATAAACAAGATCATGAACATAAGAACTCTACATAAAGGTCATGAGATGAAAGATAATAATACATGATAAATCTGAGATATATAAGTGATAACCTGCTGTAAAAGACTCACATTATGATATAAATCGTTATTAGAAGGAATGGTAATCGTATGTGTGCGTTCTAGTAACAATTAACCTATAAACAGCTTGCTGATTTGCATTTTCAGCCGACTTTAACTGGCTGTAAACAGGTCAATATTTAACTAAAAACTGATTTTCTTGGGTCTATAACGTGTTATCATAAAATACGGTTCTAATGGCACTAGAATAATAATTTTTGGACTTCGTTTACTATTTTTAAAGTGTCGTTTTGTAACAGCAGCTCAAGCTGCATTTTTCTGCTGAAAATTATGTGTTGTATTTTTCGTCATAACTTGAGTTCTGTGAAGAATTAGTTCATGAAATTTGTACTGTAGATGACCACCGATTTATTTTTAATTCTCCTACTGGATTTTCGTAAATCAGACGTACGAGGAATTTTAAATAAATTATTCCGTGGGCTGCAGTCAGAAAAGGATGAATCTGAATGCAGTCCGGAAAATGATTTTCTATAAAATATTGGTGATGATTTGGACCCCGAGATTTTTACAAAATAATATTTGGATCGTATAAGACGTTCTGTAAAAATTTGGAAATTTTTGGAATAAGATAACTATTTTATTAAAATACCCTAAAACAGCCCAGTTTTGTATATTAAAAACTGAAATTATAAAAGTAGTATTTTACACGTCTAAATGTCTGGTTGGTTGTTTGAGAATGATCTAATATGTTATATGTTAAATAAAATGATACGCTAGTAAGCGTGGACGCCTCCATTTACAGAGGAAACTCTGGCGAAATTTTTCTAGAATTACAACACTTAGAAATATTTTTCTAACAAGCGTTTAAGAATATATTTTTAACTTGGTTTTCAAAATAATCTTCGCCATGATTTTTATTACAAAAATACCAAGTACCGGAGGTGGATTTTCATAGGTAAAATTATTAAATATATATTTAGAATATATATTTTATAATAAAACGCTTGTGTGATTGTTTGTTACTTTGTGTACTAGATATATTATTTTTAGGGTAAAAATAATATAACTTGAAAATACCATGAAAGTACGATTCCAGAATAATACCAACGTCCTCACAAAATGACTATTTAAGTTACACAAGTAATTTTATATTATGAACCGCTGGAACGTAACTTACGTAGTATTTCGGAAGAATACTCTTATACGTATATTTTTGGTAAAATATTATTTTGGAAACTGAAGAAGTAAAAATATATTATTTTTGGGAAAAATACATATATTTTGGAAATACGTTATTTTTGGACAAATAAGTTAAATATATTTTGCTAAGTGGGACATAAAATATAATTTCGAGACTACAAATATACATGTGTAAATACTCCCATCCTTGGGAAGGAAGTACGAACACTTGAGAAATATTATTACAAGAATATTGAAGACACTTTAAAACGTAAGGCACTAATCAATACTAAGACAAGGCACGACCCGTTCGTCTAATAGACGTTAGTACACATGTAGGTAGTCGTGCGTTCTAGTGGAAGCTCCGAGTTACATTGGATACGAAGACGCAAAACAGTGAGTTCATGTCCCCCTTTTCTCTTAACTGTTTTCAGTGTTATACTTCGGGGGTGAAATACATGTTACATACTGCTACAGACAATTACAAATGGTATGGTCAGCTAAGGAAGGAACTGTTAGGTTATGTGATTGGATAGGTGAATTCTTAAGACCATTAGTGCTCGTAGTACGATCGAGGGATACAAGTAATAGGTCTATTTGAGCTTAACAAACCCCACCCATGCGCCCGCTGGTTGGACCATGTGGTGACCTTGTCTCAACACCACCCATGCGCCCGCGGGTTGGACCATGTGGTGAATACATCTTAGCCTCACCCATGCGCCCGCAGGTTGGACCATATGGTGACTACATTCTAACACCACCCATGCGCCCACAGGTTGGACCATGTGGTGACTAGGTCCTATCCCCTCCCATGCGCCCGCAGGTTTGACCATGTTGATACACATTAACTGATATGTTTCTTTATTTGCTTTCATACCAGAGTTTACAAAACATTCATACTTACAACGATTATAAAAGTTTATTCGCGCGCACATACTAAACACATGAACTCGCTCAACTTTATGTTGATTTTTCAAACTACATGTATTTCAGGGATTTAGCGGATCTGGCGAAGTATGCATGAGTCAAGCTGCGTTGAATAAGATGTCATCCAGGGCAGTAGGTTTAGGAAGTGTAACCCTTACCTGGACAGGTTGCACGTCTTAAATCTCGTTTTATTAAAAGTCTTTTGTTGTGTCTTATGAACATGTTTTAGACAAGTATGTTTTGTAAACTATTTTAAGTATCGACTTTTCCAAATACAGATGTTGTGGTATTTTAAAACTTAATGAATGGATGAATGTCTTGTATTTTTATCATATAGCATTGTTATGATTGTTGCTATGGTATTAAGAAGTCACACCAAAATAATCCACGCTTCCTCAAAAGCCAGGGTGTGACAACTTGGTATCAAAGCTTCGGTCGTAGCGAACTAGGATTCTTTCTTGAGTCTAGACTACGATCATTAGGGCTCTCACGAAAATGTTTTCACAACATGTTTTCATTGCATACACAAAACGCCCAGATCCAGGGAACAAACATTTTTACAAACAAAAAGGCACAAATACACATTTCAAAATTTATATTTATAATTCAGTCTTAGAGACTGAGGGAGTATCGGTCTTAGAGACTGAGGGAGGATTGGTCTTAGAGACCAGGGAATTAGACTTAGAGATTGGGAAATTGAGTCTGAG
This sequence comes from Helianthus tuberosus, assembly GCA_030545235.1. NCBI lineage: Eukaryota > Viridiplantae > Streptophyta > Magnoliopsida > Asterales > Asteraceae > Helianthus > Helianthus tuberosus. Next base: position 77,189,846 of record CM060380.1, read on the forward strand.
AGACTAGGGAAATTGAGTCTGAGAGACTGGGAGGCCTAGTCTGAGAGACTAGGGAGGATAGTAGGTTTCATGAAGAATAATGTGAATACATGACTACATGATAAATTATCTTGTACGCATACACTAATTGTTAGTACTTACTATGGATATACATGCTATGACTATTATGTACTGGCACGCATATCACTCTATTTAGAAAGCGAATTATCAGACATTGATAACCCTACGGCCACCACCACGGATAAGGAGACTACATCTGCGCCATAGATATTTACGGCAGACACTGAGAGTGATCCTGATATGCTGACCAAGGACGGGGACGACTTCCAACAGTCCGCGCTACCAGATTCTGGTGATACTTTACCCTTGCCGATGGTTTCTCTGACGAGAATCCTTCTGACACTCATATTTCAGTCCATGACCACTTCGTCACTGGTCATCCCAATGATGAGCACACCATGGCTCTGATCCTCGATGACGCGCCTCCAGTGGACATTCCTTCCGAAGGTTGGCTACTCGACGAACAGTTGGTGATGACGTTGACATGTTTATTGATGGTCCTCTTGCTGACACCCATGATGATGGAAAATTAGACGAGAACGCGTTACTAATTTCATTTCTCGAGACCCCTGTTATCAAGCTATCCTCTGATTTTGGTATACACTCGATTTCAGACTCCTTTGAGTCTACGACATCTGTAGCCTTACAGACGGCCGGATTACATCTTTCTACTCCTGACACAGACGTCGACGCCGTTATGACTGCTGCACTAACACCTGCTCAAGGCACCACACCGTTACACGACCCAGAGCCTGCTCCTAAGCTAGTTTCTGCACCTTTTGGGGCAGCTTGATGTCGCACCTGCTGAACCTACACCCTTACATGATCATGACCCTGTTTCCTTGGATTACCAGACATTACACCCCTTATACCCGACCCAGTACCTGCACCTAATGATCTTCCTATCAGTTGAGACGTTTATTCCTGCACCTTCACCCGCTGATGTTGCTCTTATGTAGGCCGACGTCCATTGCGCCAACATGCCTATCGCTTTCTTTCAAGATATACCCACACCCCGGGAAGGTACTCCAGGTCAGCACCCGCGTAACAATCCTTTTGCTACAACAACATTTTCTACGGCCTTACAGGCCGCACCATTTACTCATTTCACCACTACATCGCTGGACGAGCCGATTTGATGGTTCCTATAACACACTATGCTAATTTTAGACCCTTACCATCCCTCACATTATGGAGGCCACACGCGAGATGAGTTGCTCCTGTAACATCGGCTACAGTTTAAGGATATAAGTCGTAGTGTTTTGAAGCTTGAGATGACACCACGTTCTCCACACTGTCTATTGTCAGTATACTTTGATCCCCCACATTCATCAAAATTCCTTTTGACACTCCCACTTGCTGCTATTACACCTCTCCCAGGTTTTGATGCCCGTTTCTTTATTGTCAAGCGGCAGAACAGTTAATGACTTCGATGTATACACAAACTCGAGGAGGAGTTCACGCATGTTAGCAGTCTACTTCCTTTCCTCCTCCACTTCAGTCACCAGTATAGTTGGTTTCTGGATTATGTGGATTGCATTACATTTGGGTAAAGACACTAATGATAAGCCGAGATTATGGAGACTTTTAAAGACCACTTTTTGACCTCGAGATTTTTGTGCACTAATTGACTTATCGGACAAGGGTAGGGTGACCCCGTGTCCCTAATTGATGTGATACACTTTGTAGACAATGTGATTGTGGTCGGGGGATAATGAAAGCCCGATCGACATATTCCCCATTGAACATGTAACAATACTTTGTGGTCAATAACTAGTAAAAGCTCAGTCGCCATATTCTCACTAAGCACGTTATTGGTCCATATGTTTGTGCAATAATTGCAATGCTATGTGCTAGTTGTTATGTTCTCATTAAATACACTCACACGTGCATGTTGTGCTATAATGTTATTGCTTGCTATGATGATTGCTTATATGCATATGTATATGCACCACCTAGGTCTTATTCGTTAAGTGGATGTTTATGTGCTTACGTCCTTAATAAAGACCTGACCTATCTAATCTTCTTCTTAGAAGATGCCGCCACGAAGGAACACCGATACCAACAACCCTCTGCCAACGACAGAGGCGGAATTACACGAGCGCATCTCACAGGCCATCGCCCAGCATGAGGCCTTTCGCTCCGAACACAGCAGGGGTACCTTAGGAAATAACCCATCCAACGGATGCACCTACAAGCAGTTCTTGGGCTGCAAGCCCTTGGAATTCAACGGCACTGGGGGTGCCTTATCCTTCGTGCACTGGATTGAGAAGACGGATTCTGTTTTGCGGTTGAGCAAATGTGCCCCAGAGCATCAGGTCTCGTACATTTCCGGATTATTTCAAGATGGGGCTCTGTCATGGTGGAACCTTCAGGTTCAGATGTTGGGCGAGACCGCCGCGTATGCATTAACATGGGACGAACTGAAAGAACTAATGCGTAAGAAGTACTGTTCAAGGGCAGAAATCCAGAAGTGGGAAACTGCGTTCTGGAACTTGAAGATGGAAGGTCCAGACATAGCCGAGTACGTGCAGAAATTTCATGATATGTCTCGGATTGTCCCCTACATGGTAAATCCAGAGTTTAAGAGGATAGAACGCTTTATCGGGGGATTGGCACCTCAAATTCTAAGCCTGGTGACAACATCAAAGCCCAAAACAATTAATGAAGCAATCGACGTAAGTGTGACGCTCACTGAAGAAGCAGTTAGGTTGGGAAAATTCTCAAACTCCGAGGAGAAGAAAGAGACTCATGGGGAGTCACCTAGGGAGAACAAGGGAAGTTTACCAACTTCAAGAAGGTTACTCGGGCGGACAACAACAATAATGCCAAAAAGGAAAAAGGGTACACAGGTATCCTACCGAAGTGCGACAATTGTCGACGTCACCATAATGGGCGATGTAGATATGGAAAATGTGGTAACTGTGGCAAGGTGGGACATGTCAAGGAAACATGTCGATAGGGTACTGAACATGGAAATAAAGGTCAAGATGGTAACGAAAATCGCGGAGGAAACAACGATGACAACAACTATCAAGGCATGGATGGTGACGATCAAGGTCGTGGCCAAGCATGTTTTAATTGCGGTGATGTGGGGCATTTCAGGAAGTATTGCCCTAAGAACGCTCAGGCACGTGGATGAAAGCTCAACAGCGGGGATAGAATCCAAGCGTGGATACGGGTACGTCTCATAATAGCCCACAATATGTTCTATTTGACAGTATTGTCAAATTTTAGCTTCAGAAAATATAGTTGTTTTAGTAGTAAGTAACCTAGATACCCAGTTCTCGATAGAACTAGCCTAAGGGAAGCTTCGACGGGATAAGTGGGATGGACTGGTCGTCGAACAACCAGGCGGGGATTGTCATCCGCACCCCGACGACGAACGGAGAAACGACTGTGATTCATGGAGCAGGATACGCTCCTACGGATTATCAGGAAATGAAAACACAAAAATTTTCGCACAAAGAATGCGTTGCATTCTTGGCTCATGTCATGGAAAAAGAAGCCGAAGAACCAAAACTCGAAGATATCCCGGTGATGAAGGAATATCCTAAATGCCCTCCCCGAAGACTTACCAGAATTATCTCCTCAATGATTAGTCGAATCTCGCATCAATTTAATTCCAGGCACCGCGCCTGTAGTCGATGCACCTTAGCGACTTACAGTTTCGGAGATGCAAGGATTGTCAGTGCAACCTCAGTGGTTGATAGAGAAGGAAGATAACAGACCAAGAGTCCCTTTTGGGTAACTCCAAATTCTGCTCGTCAAGAGAAAGGACGATGATTTTCAAATGAACATCAAACTGCCAGGAGCCGAACGAGCTAGCCAACAAGAGCCAGCAACTCTTGCTACGAATTAACAAATTTCTTACTTAACTAACTACGAGGATCCAACCTGTAGTTCCCGACTGATCGATGATCACGTAGCTATAAATTCTAGAAGAAAGTATACCGGGGAAATTGTGGGACAATAACTAGTTTTACACATACACCAGAATGGCGTTTCCTACACGATGCACAGAACGATTTACACCGAATACGAAACTTTGAAAATCTAGAAAACATATACTTAGGACCCTTGGGAACCCAGATCCAAACTCGTAAGGGTTGTTGTTTAGGGACCACACCCATCAACTCAAGCAAAACCTATTATTCTGACATATATACTATTTCAGTTGACCAAACAGAACGTACTTAAATTTCTTTTGCTTCTAGCGAGTAGATGTTTGCATCTCTACTCCCCTTAATGGTAGTTGCATCACGTAAATTTTTCCTCGCTGAGAGCGAACACCCATTGATTCGATACTTGGTCATTTCTCCATTTTAGCAAATACACATTGCTTCACTTCTTGAAAACTTATATGTTATACATGCACCTTTTACTATGCATGCGGTTTCATTTCAAACACTTCATTGAAGTTCAAATATTATGTTGCTAAATCTGATTACTGAATTATGATTCGAATGACCTACAATATTGTTATTGTTGACCCTTTTGTTGCCAAGTCAACACACTTTCTTGAAACTGCTTTCTTTCAAGTTACGTTCATAGTTCATCTTCGTAACCATGCTAAGATACCCTCGTTGAGATATACGTTTATTATCGGATTACGCCAGAACCAAGTTCAATTGCTTGGACTTATTCATTTCGCATATTCAGTTTAAGACTTCATATGATGTATTGAGAGCATCATATTCAAATCATTGGCAAAGATTATTTTGTTTCGAGGCGTAGTAGACTTGTTTGGTCTACGACTTCACTAAATCATTGGTTGGATACGACACCTTGTGGGGATACTTTCACAAAATTGAAGCTTGCGCTTATTTGGTTACTCATTTCATACACGGATTTAATTGATTATTCGATAACTTGCCCTAAATCCGTCCTGTTTATCACGATTGAATCGGTCTCAACACAGTTGTGTGTTGAGGCAAAGGTACATAAATTCATTTCATACCACGGTGTACCTCCGAACGGTCCTTTCATTATAAATTGAATACCCTGCGGTATTTATTGCTTTCTCACATGCGATAAAAAACAGTGGCTCTTTGATGTTCCATATTCAATTGACAACTCTATTACATTGTGTAAATCAAACCTTCAGATTGACTCAATACACTTCCATTGGATTTCAAACACGGTGAACTTGTTCAGTCACCACTATACTTGAATTACGTTAGTACGACACCATGTGGTGTCATTACAAACTTGTAGCTTGTGCTAATCATGGTCAACCGTTCCACACAAAACTATACATACTTTCGTTTGACTTGTTATTTAAATATTTCTGATGCAATTACGAATCAAGACAATGATACATAAGATTCGCTTGTATTTCATTCGGTGCACTTTCGAAATTTAAAAATGTCAACACGCTAAACCTTACCATTCATTTATTCGGAAGTTGACAGACCATCTTTATGTTACTATCACATTTGAGTTGCTGATTTTGAATTCACATAGCGGATGCTATGGTTTGTGAAAACTCGTCTGCATATTGCAATTGATCGTCTGAGGATCTTATTAGTCAAAACTCCTCTTTTGTGGAACCCCCTGCTAGCTGGATTACACTAGACTATACGTCAAGTACGTCTTGTACCTTTGACATCAAATGCTAAAAGCACATACCTTTTACCCATAGGACTCGGGTGGTTATACATTCTTGGACTCACCTGATATGAGTAAGGTTAGATTCAGTTTAGTGATTATTTACCTCGGAATTATTCATGTGTATACACATGTGACGTAACCATAAGGAGTTAAAGTAGTACAAATTTCGAGGACGAAATTTTCTTAACGGGGGGAGAATGTGACAACTGTCAAATTTCCATGCATCCGTACGTTTAATTAATAATTAATTTGTGCTTAACGACTGTGCTTGATTACAACTGTTGATTTAACTGCTCTCTGATTTCTGTTACATACATACATATGCATCACATACTATACTGTCACTCCATTTATTACACGCAAACTTTAGTGACAAACTTGATGCACAAAGCACAGTTAGCACACTGAGCGGATGACCCAGAAAACATGCTGACAATGCCAGCACATAGACTGACACTATATTGAGGCCAGTATGAGCCGGGAATGAAATACTACACTGGTAGGGAGTGTAGGGAAGTGAGGACCATAAAACTGCGTCACTAGGTGATAGTTATAGTGCCCGGAAGTGCCTAAAACATACTTAAAGTGCAGAATTCTGTACTTAATAACAAAATTCAGCATTTAATCATGCTAGTTACTTGTCCAACACATTGTTTTTATTTTTCTGAGTTAGTTAGGGTCCCCGAACGCCCTAACACACTATATAATTAACAACACATTATAACACACTAACTAAACATTGGAAATCTAACTAGATTAGTAACCTTACCATTCAAACCCAACTAGACCCCCCTTCCTCCATACGGTTACATGGGGACTTTCACACAAGATTTCTTTGAATATTTAATTAGATTATGTGTTGGGGATTTAGAAATATATTGCACAAGGGATAAAGGGGTGTAGGTGGGTTATAAGAAAGCACAAGGGTTATGGCATCTCATACTCTCCACAACATCAAAAACAAACTCCAAACTCTCTCCTCTTCCTTGTGTTCGGCAGCCACCACCATCCACCATACAACCACCTTCAACCTTCCATTCAAGCATTTTCCATACACTCAAAGGTGCAAGAGGTCCAACAAGTAAGCTTGGTGCACTCGGAAGCTCAAGGACCGCTCTCGTTTTCTTTTATCCACCACTTTTACGCTTTGAAACTCCCCTAGCCTTGTGCTAGTAGTAAGTGCCTTAAAACTTCATCTTGTTCATATTTTTGGTGGATAATAGTTGAAAGAATGATAAATATTAAGAAACTCTAAAAACATAAACAAGATCATGAACATAAGAACTCTACATAAAGGTCATGAGATGAAAGATAATAATACATGATAAATCTGAGATATATAAGTGATAACCTGCTGTAAAAGACTCACATTATGATATAAATCGTTATTAGAAGGAATGGTAATCGTATGTGTGCGTTCTAGTAACATTTAACCTATAAACAGCTTGCTGATTTGCATTTTCAGCCGACTTTAACTGGCTGTAAACAGGTCAATATTTAACGAAAAACTGATTTTTTTGGGTCTATAACTTGTTATTATAAAATACGGTTCTAATGGCACCGGAATCATAATTTTTGGACTTCGTTTACTATTTTTAAAGTGTCGTTTTGTAACAGCAGCTCAAGCTGCATTTTTCTGCTGAAAATTATGTGTTGTATTTTTCGTCATAACTTGAGTTCTGTGAAGAATTAGTTCATGAAATTTGTAATGTAGATGACCACCGATGTCATTGTAATTCTCCCACTGGAATTTCGTAAATCGAATGTACGAGGAATTTTAAATAAATTATTCCGTGGGCTGCAGTCAGAAAAGGATGAATCTGAATGCAGTCCGGAAAATGATTTTCTATAAAATATTGGTGATGATTTGGACCCCGATATTTTTACACAATAATATTTGGATTGTATAAGACGTTCTGTAAAAATTTGGGAATTTTTGGAATAAGATAACTATTTTATTAAAATACCCTAAAACAGCCCAGTTTTGTATATTAAAAACTGAAATTATAAAAGTAGTATTTTGCATGTCTAAATGTCGGGTTGGTTGTTTGAGAATGATCTAATGTGTTATATGTTAAAGAAAATGATACGCTAGTAAGCGTGGACGCCTCCATTTACAGAGGAAACTCTGGCGAAATTTTCTAGAATTACAACACTTAGAAATATTTTTCTAACAAGCGTTTACGAATATATTTTTAACTTGGTTTTCAAAATAATCTTCGCCATGATTTTTATTACAAAAATACCAAGTACCGGAGGTGGATTTTCATAGGTAAAATTTATTAAATATATATTTAGAATATATATTTTATAATAAAACGCTTGTGTGATTGTTTGTTACTTTGTGTACTAGATATATTATTTTTAGGGTAAAAATAATATAACTTGAAAATACCATGAAAGTACGATTCCAGAATAATACCAACGCCATCACAAAATGACTATTTAAGTTACACAAGTAATGTTATATTACGAACCGCTGGAACGTAACTTACGTAGTATTTCGGAAGAATACTCTTATATGTATATTTTTGGTAAAATATTATTTTGGAAACTGAAGAAGTAAAAATATATTATTTTTGGAAAAAATACATATATTTTGGAAATACGTTATTTTTGGACAAATAAGTTAAATATATTTTGCTAAGTGGGACTTAAAATATAATTTCGAGACTACAAATATACATGTGTAAATACTCCCATCCTTGGGAAGGAAGTACGAACACTTGAGAAATATTATTACAAGAATATTGAAGACACTTTAAAACGTAAGGAACTAATCAATACTAAGACAAGGCACGACCCGTTCGTCTAATACACGTTAGTACACATGTAGGTAGTCGTGCGTTCTAGTGGAAGCTTCGAGTTACATTGGATACGAAGACGCAAAACAGTGAGTTCATGTCCCCCTTTTCTCTTAACTGTTTTCAGTGTTATACTTCGGGGGTGAAATACATGTTACATACTGCTACACACAATTACAAATGGTATGGTCAGCTAAGGAAGGAACTGTTAGGTTATGTGATTGGATAGGTGAATTCTTAAGACCATTAGTGCTCGTAGTACGATCGAGGGATACAAGTGATAGGTCTATTTGAGCTTAACAAACCCCACCCATGCGCCCGCTGGTTGGACCATGTAGTGACCTTGTCTCAACACCACCCATGCGCCCGCGGGTTGGACCATGTGGTGAATACATCTTAGCCTCACCCATGCGCCCACAGGTTGGACCATACGGTGACTACATTCTAACACCACCCATGCACCCGCAGGTTGGACCATGTGGTGACTAGGTCCTATCCCCTCCCATGCGCCCGCAGGTTGGACCATGTGGATACACATTAACTGATACGTTTCCTTATTTTCTTTCATACCAGAGTTTACAAAACATTCATACTTACAACGATTATGAAGGTTTATTCGCGCGCACATACTAAGCACATGAACTCGCTCAACTTTATGTTGATTTTTCAAACTACATGTATTTCAGGGATTTAGCGGATCTGGCGAAGTAGGCATGAGTCAAGCTACGTTGAATAAGATGTTATCCAGGGCAGTAGGTTTAGGAAGTGTAACCCTTACCTGGACAGGTTGCATGTCTTAAATCTCGTTTTATTAAAAGTCTTTTGTTGTGTCTTATGAACATGTTTTAGACAAGTATGTTTTGTAAACTATTTTAAGTATCGACTTTTCCAAATACAGATGTTGTGGTATTTTAAAACTTAATGAATGGATAAATATCTTGTATTTTTATCATATAGCATTGTTATGATTGTTTCTATGGTATTAAGAAGTCACACCAAAATAATCCACGCTTCCGCAAAAGCCAGGGTGTGACATATCTCGACCACCACCTCGTAGAATCGAACTGTACATCAAAGGATTAGCCCCGCATGTTAAGGGCTTGGTTACTGCAGCGAACCTCAACAACTTACCTCAGATCATCCGCTTAGCTCACAAGATCATAGATCAGGAGGTGGAGCGTGGCTCACTACCACCACGTGTTTCTACTACTGTTACTACTGCTACAGCTACTACTCCTGCTGCTGACAGCAAACGTAAATGGAATGATGTGGACAAGGTGTCCAATCCGAATCAGTCACAGAAAAAGACAGACACCGGCAGCAATCGTAGTTTTAGCCAGTCATCCTTAGTTAATCAGAATCAGAGCAACAGCTCGAATCAGGGTTCTTACGCAGGAAAGCAACCCAAGTGTAACAAGTGCAACTTTCATCATCGTGGTTCGTGCACCCGAGTCTGTCACAGGTGCAACAAGGTGGGACATATGGCTAGAGATTGCAGGGCCCCACTCCCAAGGCAGCAGCAACCCCCACAGCAACAGCAGCCACAGCAACAGGAGAGGCAGTCGCCTCAACAGAATCAGGGAAATCGTAAGGGGTGTTTTTCAGTGTGGAGACGAGGGTCATTTTAGGCGGGATTGCCCTCAACTGAATTAGAATGCTGGTAATAATAATAACACTGGGAACAACAACAACGGGAACAATGGAGGGAATGGTGCGCGTGGAAGGGTGTTTACCATTGGTGCTGGGGAAGCTAGGATTGATGGCAACGTTGTAACCGATACTTTTTCTATGAACAATCTATTTGCTTTTGTTTTATTCGACTCTGGTGCCGATTTGAGTTATGTGTCTTTGGGGTTCAGTCGTCAGTTAGGGTTAACTCCTACACCTCTTGTAACCAAACACGTGGTAGAATTAGCTGATGGCAAAACAATTGAAGCCTCGAATGTTCTCTTTGGGTGTAAACTCGATCTTATGGGTCAAGTGTTCGACATTGACCTACTCCCCGTTACTCTTGGAAGTTTTGATGTGGTCATTGGTATGGATTGGATGTCTAAGCACCAAGCGGAAATTCTCTGTAAGGAGAAAATCGTGCGTATCCCTCTTCCCAGTGGGGAATCCTTGTCGGTCCAAGGTCATCGTAGTGGCGCAATAGTTGGCATCATCTCAGCCATGAAAGCTCAGAAGTGTCTACGAAAGGGCTACTAAGCTATTTTAGTGCTTATTACTGATACTCAGCCTGAAGAGAGGAAAATCGAGGATTTACCAGTTATTCCTGAATTTTCTGACATTTTTCCTGAAGAACTTCTTGGTCTACCTCCACACCGTCAGGTGGAATTTCAGATTGACCTTACACCAGGAGCAGCCCCGATTACCCGTGCTCCTTATCGTCTTGCACCAGGAGAGTTACAAGAGCTGTCAAATCAACTCCAAGAACCGTTGGATAGAGGCTTTATCCGACCCAGTTCTTCGCCTTGGGGAGCCCCAGTTCTGTTTGTGAAGAAGAAAGATGGGTCCTTTCGAATGTGTATAGATTACCGTGAACTTAACAAGGTGACCGTCAAGAACCGTTATCCTTTACCACGTATCGACGATCTGTTTGACCAGTTGCAAGGGTCAAGTTTCTACTCAAAGATCGACTTAAGATCGGGCTATCATCAGGTGAGAGTCCGAGAGGAGGATGTTCCAAAAACATCTTTTTGAACGCGGTATGGTCATTATGAGTTTTTGGTTATGCGATTCGGGTTGACAAACGCACCAGCGGTTTTCATGGATCTCATGAACCGCGTGTGCAAACTGTATCTCGACGATTTTGTCATTGTGTTCATCGATGACATCTTGATCTACTCTAAGAGCAAGGAGGACCATGAGCGACACTTGCGGCTTATCTTGGAGCTCCTGAGGAAGGAGCAACTCTATGCGAAATTCTCTAAGTGTGACTTCTGGATTCGAGAGGTACACTTCCTCGGCCACATTGTGAACGAAATGGGGATACACGTGGATCCTGCTAAGATTGATGCTATCAGGAATTGGGCGGTACCGAAGAATCCTTCGGAGGTACGACAATTTCTCGGTCTCGCTGGGTACTATCGCAAATTTATTAAAGATTTCTCAAAGATCGCTCAACCTCTTACCTCGTTGACACAGAAAGGCGTTGTATACTCTTGTGGAACGAAACATTAAGATGCCTTCCAGTTGTTGAAACAAAAACTCTGTAGTGCGCCAATCTTGCCCTTACCTGAGGGTACCGAGGACTTTGTGGTGTACTGTGATGCTTCTATTCAGGGTCTCGGTTGTGTGTTAATGCAACGCGAGAAGGTGATAGCGTACGCTTCTCGACAGTTGAAGGTTCATGAGAAGAATTACACGACTCACGACGTAGAGTTGGGGGCCATGGTTTTCGCGTTGAAAATCTGGAGGCATTATCTGTACGGTACCAAATGCACTATTTACACCGATCACAGGAGTCTCCAGCATATTTTTGACAAGAAGGAATTGAATATGCGACAGCGTCGCTGGGTAGAACTCTTAAACGACTACGATTGTGCCATCAAGTATCACCCAGGTAAAGCTAACGTCGTAGCTGATGCCCTTAGTCGAAAGGAAATGAAGCCCAAGCGTGTCCGCGCTCTGCAGCTCACTATCCACTCTAACTTACCTGATCAGATCCGTTCTGCTCAGACTGAAGCATTGAAGGAAGAAAACCTGGAAGCTGAGTATTTGCGGGGCATGGAGAAAAGACTCGTGGAGACGTCAGACGGCATCTATTATTTTATAGAACGAATATGGGTTCCTTTGTATGGCAATCTTAGAGAGCTTGTGATGGACGAAGCTCACAAGTCTCGATACTCTGTTCACCCGGGTTCGGATAAGATGTATCAGGACCTCAAAGTCATGTATTGGTGGCCGAAGATGAAAGCTCATATCACGACGTACGTGAGTAAATGCTTGACTTGTGCGAAAGTCAAGGTAGAGTATCAGAAACCCTCAGGCCTGCTCCAGCAACAAGAAATACCCTTGTGGAAATGGGAACAAATTGCTATGGATTTTGTCACTGGATTGCCAAGAACTCAAAACGGAAACGATACCATCTGGGTGATCGTTGAGCGCCCCACGAAATCTGCGCACTTCCTCGCGATCAAAGAAACTGATAAGTTCTCACAACTTGCCGCTGTTTATCTAAAGGAAGTGGTTTCTAGGCACGGAGTGCCAACCTCTATTATCTCTGATCGCGACCCGCGTTTCATATCCGATTTATGGCAGTCGATGCATAAATCATTCGGCTCACGTCTCGACATGAGTACTGCTTATCACCCACAGATGGATGGTCAAAGTGAACGAACCATTCAGACACTTGAAGACATGCTGTGAGCATGTGTGATCGATTTTGGCAAAGGCTGGGAGAAGCACTTACCGTTGATAGAGTTCTCTTACAACAACAGCTACCATACCAGTATTCAGGTGGCTCCGCTTGAAGCATTGTACGGGTGGAAATGTCGTTCCCCTCTTTGTTGGGCTGAGGTGGGTGACAACCAGATCACAGGTCCGGAACTTATACTTGAAACTTCAGAAAAGATTGTCAAGATTAGAGATCATATGGCGGCAGCGCGTAACCGGCAGAAAAGCTACGCTGACAAGCATAGGAAACCCTTGGAGTTCGCTGTAGGCGATCGTGTTATGTTGAAAGTCTCCCCCCTGGAAGGGTGTGGTGCGCTTTGGGAAGCATGACAAGCTTAATCCACGCTATGTTGGACCATTCAAAATCCTGGAGCGAATCGGTAAAGTGGCCTACAAGCTCGAATTACCTGCTGAGTTAGGTAACGTTCATGATGTATTCCATGTTTCGCAACTAAAGAAGTGTTTGTCTGATGAAACACTTGTGGTTTCGTTTCAAGAGCTGAAAATCGACAACAAAATTCAATTTGTCGAAGAACCCATCGAAATTATGGATCGGGAAGTCAAAGTCCGTAAGCATAGTCGAATTCTGATCGTGAGAGTTCGTTGGAACTCAAGACGTGGAGCAGAGTTCACGTGGGAACGCGAATATCAGATGAAGCTCAAGTATCCTCAACTATTCCCAACTGACCAATCTAATCCTGAGGCAACTGGTGAATTTTGGGACGGAATTCCCTTTCAAGTTGGGGATGATATGGCACCTGGGGAAAATCCACAGTCATCCTGATCTAGCACCGTGCTGCTTTGAGTTATTTATCAAATTTCAGGACGAAATTTCTTTCAAGTTGGGGATGATGTGACAACCCGAGATTTCAAGGTCTTCCCTATACACATCACTTGTCTCACAATCCTGTTTTTACAATTTGTTTTACGTGGTGTCGTGTGTAGTTTATTTGAATGATTAATGTTTAATTTTTTACGTGGTGTCGTTGCTAAACATACCGGTTTTACAAAAAAACATACACGTATTCTTTTTTGAAACATGCATGAGTTTCATGACTAGTGGTGGGATTGTCCTACATCTAAACATAGGGATTGGGTTACCCTACATGTGAACATAGGACTGGATTGTCCTACATCTAAACATAGGGATTGGATTGCCCTACATCTGAACATAGGACTGGATTGTCCTACATCTGAACAACGGGACTAGGTTGTCCTGCATACAAACAAATACAAAGTTTTGCAAATACATAGTTTTCATATGACATGCAGAGGAAAATGATTTAATTACGTTTTCTCAACCTTATTTAAACCAGTTATCAAAAAGATTTATTTCAAATCTTTTTCAAACAAACTATGAACTCGCCAACTTTATGTTGATTTTTCGCATGTTCTTTCTCAGGTTACATTTTTAAACAATGGCACAGTTGGAATAGGAGAACCCATGGGGGCTCGAGTACTTAGAGGGCGTTCACTTTCTAGAAGTCTTAGCATTTTATACTTCCGCTGTGCAATGAAGATACCAGTCAGATCACATCAACTCTGATTTTGCAGGGTGTGACAGCCGTGTTGTGCTTGGCATAGCTACCTGGGGTACTGTTATGTTTGTTTGTTGTGGTTGGTGTTGGGCACCTTGATTAAGTACACGTTGAGGCTTCACTTGTTGATTTAGTGTAATTACATCACATGTGCAAAACTGTAATTGTGTACTTGTGCAAAGAGACAAACAAAACCTGTGAAACTCACCAACTATTTGTAGTTGGCGGTTTTTTAAACATGCATTTTAGGTAAACAGGAAACTGAGTGAAATCTGTGTTTGCTACTCAAGTTTTGCTTTTCGGATAATTACATGTATAGAAGCACATCTGATATAAGAATAAAGTTGTTAGCAGGAACTTGCAGTTATAACATACTCGTTGTGTGTAAACAACTATGTAACATGATGTACATTTAAATGTTTAATATAGTATCTTTATAAACAATGTTCTTATGCCATGTGTCTGTTGCATCCTTTTATAGCTTCCGCTGCGAATTACAGTGGGACAGATGATGGAGGAGAGCCAAAATTGAATCGAGGAGTCTCAGGTGCAAAGTTATTCTAGCTCTTCATTACCAATCGAGGTCCAACTCTTCTATTCCCCTTAAACTTAGCTTAACCAAACCATGGAAAAATAAATGTTTGATTGATAGAGACTTACATAATCTATCAATCGATTTGGGTTCTCATATCCGAAGCAAGTGTAGGAATGGCAAACCAACACTTTTGTGGCTTGATACTTAGGTTTGGGGAAATTCCCTTACGGGGCATATATTTTAATCTTTATTCTTCGGCAACAGATAAAAGTTGTTCCATTCGTCATTGTTATGACATAATTGATGGGAGGTTGGTTTAGAAATGATCTTTGAAATCTATATTCTCCTGATGAAGATAGTAGAGGAGATCAAAGTTTTCTCTTTGTTTATTTATTTTTTCAATGAAACATAGAGCTAAATTACAATGCTTAGATTGGAGGAGGTGGTGCAAATTTAATGCTTTTAGCTTAGCTCCTTGCTTATCCCCAATTGTTTTTAATAATATTAGAACAACCCAACCCAAACCAACTTTTATTAAATATATATTTATTCTATCTATCTTAAAAGACAAAGTCAGTGGGGTTTCCACCGGCTTTCTCTCCCCCTAACCTTTCAGAAATTTGCAATATTAGCCTTTTGCTTTTTCTATTCACAAAATTTTTAAAAAATTACAATTTTAGTTCCTATACGGCTTTGTCTCCCCCCTAACCTTTCAAAAATTTTCAATATTAGTCCTTTGCTTTTACTATCCACAAAATCTCAAAAAATTACAATTTTAGTCCCTAAACTACAACTCAAGTTTACAAATTAATCCCTTAAGATTCTAACATTCCAACTTTACCAGTGTACCATATATAATATACGTTTATGATTATTTGTGTAATAGAGTACGATAACATTTGCCATTCAAAAAGAAATATACGTTTTAAACCAATTATTTTCTTCAATAACTTTCGTTCACTAATTTCGTTTTTAAAGAACTGATTTGTTGCTAACCTCCTTAAATTTCTAACTTTTGAGCTTACTCTTTCCGTTCCATTTCTTAAAAAAAAAACTAATGTTTTTATGTAAGTGTCGGTATAAATCGAGTTGCTTTACGTTTAGAAGTAAACTTTTTTTTTGGAATCAAATCAACTCAAATATAATACGTTTTTGTGTTTATTTTATGTACATTTTCAACTGGTCTATGTTTTGACATATAAGACGTTTCCAACTTGCGTTACGGTATATATTCGAGTTAGTTCACGTTTCGACCCCTCACAACGCAAGACGAGTAAAAATACATTATTATTATTATTATTATTATTATTATTATTATATACTAAAACCCAAAGTCGTTGATGTTTACACCTCTTAGCTTTGGTCCTTTTACTTTGCGAAACACTCATGGTTGCCCCTAAATGTGAATGTGTTTTCTTTTTTTCGTTTGTGATTTCTATTCACGCTTTATGATTTTTGGTATGTTACTTTATAATTGTACGGTATAAATTCTATTTATTTTACATTTTTATTCAACTGCAATACTTATATTGGATGCGTTAGGAAACTTTTTATGTAAGTATTGAAGAAAAAGATAATCAGCCTAATCTATAGAAGAAGATAAAGTCCTGAAGCTCAAAACAGTAAGAAGAAACAAGACAGGTCACCATAAATGAATAATACATCTTCCTCATGAATCAGAAGCTGTTCAAGAACAAGAAAAGACTATCAGAAAAAGGCCATTCTGATGGACCTGATGATATTTCTGATGAATATCATCAGATTCTGTTATAATCTGATCATCAGATTTTCTGATGATTTGTTCATCAGATTTTCTGATGAAGAGGCCATCAGAAATTATGGTGAAAGCCACTTGTCTGAACAAAACGTTATCCTGCCACAATTGACGAAGCAAGTTGACACAAATGGATTCAATGAATATGTTAAAAAGCTACTTTTTGCAGGACAAGTGCATGAATAAACAAATGTTTATTCATGCCCAAGACTCTATATAAATAGAAAGCTCTTCAACAAAGGATGAGTTAAGCCTAGCATTCAATACATACTACAAAACTCCATTGCCCTTTCACCTCAGAATTTCACAAGTATTCGTTTGTATTAGTTAATAACCTCACAATCACCTTGTAAACCATTTTGTTTCAAAGTGATATAAACTTGAAAATTCTGTAGTTCTTGTTTCTTGAAAGTTTGATTTCTATTTCCGCACACTATTTTCATATATGTTGAAATCATTTGCCATATTACGAGAAAAGAAAGTTTTTAAGTCTAACTGGACCAACAATTGGTATCAGAGCAGATTGAACAAATTATTTTTAAATGATCAATTGCTCATTCATTTTTTTAAATATGGCAAACTTTCAAACCTGGAACAGTGCTTTCAACATTGGGTCTATGTCAAAGCCTCCGAATTTTGTCAGAGAGGAGTACCCCGAATGGAAAATCAAGATGCTCAATTTTCTTAATGGACATGATCGAGATCTGTAAGTCCCGTTTAACCGGATCTTTCAATGATATCAAACAACCCAATTGATTGTGCGGAATCCAATCAATGGGTGATTCAAGAAATCAAAACAAAAGGAACAAGAACACCGAAATAACCTTTAAACTTGCACACGATTCTATTACTTGAACAAGCAAAATCGTCTGGTACAAGCTCACAACCAATTGCCTCTCTCTCTAACTCTAGAGGAATTTTGTAACTATGAAGTTCAAACCCTAAAACAAGTTAGAAACTTGTTTATATACATAGACAAGCCCACTTCCCTACATGGGCTCCCCTTGGGCCTGCTTGGCCCACATGGCCTATAGCTTGGCCCAAGTGACCTGTAAAGGTCCACAACCTAATATAAACTAACCCGGTAAGGCCCAGTTCATAACCATAGCCCGTTGTGTTAATTTGATGCGTCAGTCTCACACTTTAGGGTCTAACAATCTCCCCCTAGACTGATGCCATCAAATTGTCTTCATAGCAGGAATTCAGCAACGTCTTCAATGAAGTCTATGGTTGTCGCTATGCTGCAGATGTTGTGGAAGTTCTTGACTTTTGAACTCTCAGCACTGGGTCTCTTTCTTCAGCTCTTGTGGTTAGCTTCATATTAGGATCTCGATCAGCATTTGCTTGAAAATCTTGTGGAAAAGAATGTGAGAGGAGGATTCTCAGCAGCTCTTTTCTTCTTCAATCTTTGTCTTTCAAGCAGGTTCACAGGTACTTCTTCAAATGTACTTTCACTGTCAGACGGTGTTTCGTATCTGGTTCTTCTGACTCAGGTACATCTTGTTGTTGTGCTGCTTCAGACTTCTTCAACAACTAACAGCATCTCAATCTTCATCAACCCCTGTTCTTGAATGAAATCAAGTTCTGCACATGCTCACAAACTCATTAGCAAACATTTCTTATGCAACAGGGAGAGTACCATATGAACACTAGGTACATCCAAGTATTTGTACTCAGATTTCACAATTTAAATTCTTTCAACTTTTGATGATCAGTCAAATCTTCAAGAACGGTTACATTTTTATTTTAAGAAAAAACAAATAAACACTCTATTTTTGGATTTTTGGTTTTATAGAAAAGCAAGACACTATTTTTGTATTTTTGAATTTTTTTCTATTTTTTTTTAAATTTTTAAGAACTAAAAACAAATAAAAACTCAAAATATAAACAACTACCATAATATACAATTACAATTGCAATGGGATCAAAATTCGTTCTCAGGCATACTAAGGAACACTTTTCAGTACGAGCCTAATCACACTGGTCTATGCGATTGTCAATATGTTTGTCCACTTAAACTTTAACGCTCAACTTTCAATTTTTTAACTTCGTGATATGCTTTAGGTAATATTATACTATTATACCCGTGTGTCCCATTCCAAAGCATACCCCCGCGATCAAGGTAAGCACAACGATTCATCGTAGCAGGTGAGTATACTGATGTCATCCTTTAAGATATCCTGACTGTGTCTAGGTCTGCATATAATCTGTTTTATCATGTTTTGATTTCTTAACAATGAACACCCAAATAAATACTAATCAAATCCTGGAAATATAAACAACACACTCTATCATGCAAGTATCTTCCCTACCACATATTTCACAAGTCCAATCCAGATTTCTGAAATCTTAACTGGGAATAGGTTGAGAAGAGAACAGAATAGATCTTTTGCAGAGATGGTATAATATACAGATCAAATGAGTTTTTCTCAGTTTGATATAGGTTTCTTGGGTTTCTTTTGGGCACTTGAGGGCCTCTTTCGGGTGTATTAGATCTATAGCGCGACAACGTACAGCTAGGTCAGCATGTATCTGGATGCAGCAGAAACTGTCGTTGCCTAGCACCTCCAGGTCAGCATGTATCTGGATGCAGCAGAGGAGGTACACGACTTTTTCAGAGAAGATTTCAGAATCAGATCAAAATTGTGTGTATCGGGACAACATACAGACATTCAAATAGAAATGAGCTAATTCCAAGTGACTTTCTTTCTTGGGGTCATGTACAATTTTAGTTCTGAACAGAAGGACAGCCAAGATATCCCCGGATGATTCAACAATATAAAGACCCGAAACCTCAGATGTTGGCTATCTATCAACACAAGATTTAAGACCATAAAATCATACGCCGTTGGTATGTTACCCACATGGTACATAGTTCGTTATGTTTATATCACTTAGTATCTTTTATCATGTTGAGCGTCAAGCCTATCGACATATCGCAGTAGATCCTAGTCTTTTCAGCTATGGCACCTTACATGTGTTAGTCAAACCCTTTAACACGAACATTTATTTCACTTCCCATATCATGCAATTTTTCTTTTTGGCTTTTTCATTTTTCTAATGTTTTTGTATTTTTCTCATTTTCTCCCCCTAAAACAATACATATTTACAGCAAACTCTTTTTGTATTTTCTGAGTTTTCTCCCCCTAAACTCTATATCTATCTATATGTTCCTCTCCCCCCTAAATTTGTGCATAAATCTTGTATTTTTGCGCAAATTTACCATTTACTAGAGAAAGAACACTTTATATACAAGATAATAAACTAAGAAAAAAGAGAAAAAAAATATTTTTGCTTAACCGTTCCGTCATTAGATTGAAGACTAATCAAATGCAAATCAAAGTACTGAATTTAAACGGTACCTTTTGCTGATCTTATCTTACTTCTCTAATCTCCTCCAAAGGAAACATATCATCTGTAAAAAAAAATTTGAACTTTTTGCAACAGTGAAATGTTACCCATTTTTATCTCTGGAACAACCGCTATCAACATTCCAGAGATTGTCAACAGCTCCTCCTTGATTGTTCCTGAAAGGTAAGGAGATTAGTAAGACATGGGTACCCAGGCCATCGTGGTCCTGGGATTTCCTGAAGCATCAAAGTAAGACACTTCTTTCAAACACAAGTCCCCTTTTGTTTCAAGGATTAGAGACGTTGCTGCCTTGGATTTGGGTTTCCAAATCTGTTTCGGTTTAACAAACGTGTTTGTTGCCTTCGGTTGAGCAACTTTAGCTAATTCAGGCTTGTTAGTTTTATAAAAACATTTTTGTTTTTGAACAGCCTTGCGTTTGTTTTTAGCAGCGTTCCAATCCCCATCAGAAGGTTTAACCTTGGGATTCACATTCTTCATTGCCTTAGGTGATGAAACCTTCATTGGCTTGGAATGGTAGTTACCCTTTGGTGTAACCCTCTGATTTTGCATATAATATGGTACGTAGGGACGATGTGTGCAGTTCCGAGCAATGTGACCAGCAATGTCGCAATTGAAGCATGTTTGTCTCTTAACGTAGAAGGCATTCTGATCATCTTGTGTAGCTCTAATAGGCCCTGAAGGATGAACTGGTCCTTTTTGTGCTTGTTTTCCTTGCACATTTCTTGCAAACGAGGATGAATTTGGATGTCTGTACTTGTCGTTTGCTGGGGCCTTCTGTGGTGGAGATTTCTTTTGATTCTTCTTGATTTGTTTAGACTGCAAGTCTTGTTCAGAAATCTCACCAGTCTTTCCGAAAGCTTTGTTAGCACAGTCAAATGCATATTTCTCACATTTGCCATTACTGACTGGCTTAACAAAAGCATTTTTCACGTCACGAGTCTTTGGAGGACTATTCCTACCTGTTGAGGACTGTGGAGAGCCTGCTTGTCTTTGATGTTTAGGCTTCTTCCTTTCGCGTCCTTTACCTGCTTGCTTTGGCTCTTGTTGCTTGATCTGAACCTTTTCATCACTAACCGAAGGTTCAGATTGTTCAGCTTGCGCACTTGGAGCCTTGTTCACGTTAGTCTTCACTTCTTCCTTCATGTTGTCAGCCTTGACAGAATCGGAGGACTCTGGTTTATCAGATGAAACACCAGAAACTTCAGTAGAAACTTCAGCTGAAACATTTGACGAATTTTTAGCACAAGACGGTTCTGTACATGACACCTTTGAGCTGAATCCGCTAGAATCAACTGATTCCAATTTCTCAGAATTAGCCGCTTCAGATGATTCACATTTGGAATCAGATGGTTCAGCTGGCTCATTCGTTTCATTTCCCGATTCAGTCTCTGTTACAGAAGCATCAACGTTTTCGCCCAAATCATCAGGCCTGAAATTAATCACAGAGCGAAAAACTGATTTAAAAATATCAAACGTCGCAATAGAGTCTGAATTAAGTTTATTTATTAATTTTTCAGAAGAATGAAACTCTGATGCTTGTTCATCCCCAACTACTTTTTCAACCATTACTTCAACTACTTCATCTGCACATGTAGACGAAGCATTAGGATCAATTGTACCCTTAGCGACAAAATTTATTGGAGGAGTCGCTCGTTTATCAACAGGTCTGCTGTTGATTGATGACTTATCAGTTTTAGGACCGTAAGCCATCTTGTCCCCATTCATCAATTCCTCCTCAGTCATGGGTAAATATGTGTAGTTATCATTGTAAGGAGGAGGAGCCTGATTAAAACCCAAACCACGCCCTTTATTTTCCTTGTATGCGAGCTGTTGATCACACAAGTTTTTGACTAATTTGCTGGAAGAATCAAATTTCTTAATATTAAGCTCATTTATTTGATATCTATCTCTGATATCTTCCAGTTCTTTAGTCAAAATGCATACTTTCTCCTGAGCTTCTAAGAAATGGGCTGTTTTTACACTTACATCATCTTTGAGTTTGATGATGTCTTTTCGCTGAGCTTCAATTTTATCTTTATAAAGCTTTTCATTCTTTGATAAAGTAAAATTTTTATTTTTTATGTCTTGATAATCTTGTATTAGCTCAGCATTGTGTATTCTATATGCCTCAACCCTTTCTCGACACTCAGGAGTGCAAAAGACAGAAAGTATCTCTTCTCTGGTAATTTCTTGAGCCACTGGTTTGTGAAACACGAATGCCATAATTTCAGTGGGTGGTTGATACTTTTGTTCTTCTCCTCAAAACACAAATCAAACGAGAATCCGTGCACTCGCTAACTTAAACACCTTACAGTCAAATGAACCTGTTTTCTGAACCGTACCTCAAATCCAGTCAAAACCATTATCACAAACAAACAAAACAATTTTTTTTAAATAAGACTTATTATTATTAATATTATTATTAAATTATAAGTAATGATAAAGATATTATAAGATTAAACCTAAACGACAAAATGTCACAATCAGATTTTAGAAAATTCTTCACCAGCTTTCCCGACACCTAAACTGTCACGAAAACTACCCTTTG
This sequence comes from Helianthus tuberosus, assembly GCA_030545235.1. Taxonomy (NCBI): domain Eukaryota; kingdom Viridiplantae; phylum Streptophyta; class Magnoliopsida; order Asterales; family Asteraceae; genus Helianthus; species Helianthus tuberosus. Next base: position 77,212,485 of record CM060380.1, read on the forward strand.
TTTCTTCTTCTTTGTTACACAAATGCCGACCCGAAACCCTAATAAATGTTCAGCCGTCAACACCTCACTGGAGATGATGATAATCGATGACGGTGTCGGAGGTGACGCTGAAGACTGATGATATGGCAGATGACGATGTCGTTTGTATGGTCGGAGAAGATGCACGATGAATATGGAGAAGACAATGATGACCGGAGAAGATAACTGTGGTTGTTAATGGTGGATTTGTGAAGCAGGAAGTTGCAGGTTTGATGATGTCCGGAGTAGAAAGACGATGATGATGATGTTGCAGGTAGATGGCCAGAGAACGTGATCGGAGATGCTAATTGGAGGTTGAAAAGTGACCGGTGAACTTCAACTGTGATCGGAGATTATGATAAACGACGAAGGTGGTGTAGAGATAATGACTGAAACGTGATGATGTCGAGACGAACAGTGACCGGAGTTGCAGGTTTCCGGCAATATACGATGTCGATGGCAATGATGAAGGTCACAACCTGTGGCTGTTGCTTGGTAGTTGCCGATGGGTTGTGTTGGAGGTGCCGGAGGTTGGAATGGTGAGTCGACTCGAAACCGAGGTTGTTGCAACTCGAGAACAGTGACTCGAGACCTTTGATAATTGCGACTCGAAAACAAAACACGATGACTCGAGACCAAATTCGAAATGATGGTTGAAGGTGACGGGTGGTCCGTAGGACAACCCTTAAATGAGCTAAATACGTGCATATCCCATATTTTACACGGTAATGTATCATGAATGTGATAACTACGAGTGTTCGTGTGTTTTACAGGTAAATCGCTTAATTCGGTTAAATTGGAACACGTAGGCTACGGTTGGAAATTAAATGGCAATGTGACTTTGTGGTTCAAGGAATTAAAAGGATAAAAGAGGACACAAAAGTCAACATACATGATTATATGGGTACACCTCTTTGGACTTTATGTTGGTGACATCTTGTAAAAAAATTGAGGGGCAGATACATCACGTGCACTAGGGGTTTGGTCAAGATGACATCATCACATCTCATCTTTGGCGGCAGACATATAAGGTGAACATTTATCAACTCGGTGGATGTTTTTGATTGGGCCGCACATATGAGCCAAGGAAAAGAACACACTCAACAACATCATCATTGGGCTTGGCAGAGGCATCACGTGGACTTTGACTTCTCATACACAACAACAACAGGAATCATCATCATCATTAAATGTGAACATGTGATGGCCGAACTCTAATTTGATATTGGTAGCATGTAGGTTTTGTTGGAGGAGATTATTTTATAAAAACAAATAAATAAAACACATGCTTGCTGGCAAGGACTTCTGGACAATTGTACACATGAAGTCATGTGAGGAAGAGGTACAAAATTAAAAAGTCAACAACTTCAATCATTACATCTTGGACTTTGGGAACAAATCACGTGAAGGTGGACTATTGGCGGCAGCATTGGTGAGACACAAAGACAAGAGGTGGACCTGATTTTGGCCATTTCCTTCACCGTAAAGCAGACAAAACTCACCGTAACACTTTCAAGATCACCGTAAATTACGGTGATACCGTAATTTACGGTGGAGGCGATGGACAAATCGTAACTGCCATCATTTATGCAGTTTTATGGTGTCTTTTGGAGTATTCTCATCATTGGTCGGTTTTGGAGCATCCTAGGGGCGATTTTGGCTGTTGATACTTGGTTGCAAACAATTTCTAACATTTGTTTTATGTTTTCGAATCCTATGAACACTAAACTTGTTGTTATGATGATTCACCAAGCTATGTCCGGCTAAACTTGTGGTGATCATCCTGAATTGAAGGTTTGTCTATGACTTTTGTGTTTTGACTCGTATTTCTAGAATAATAGACTTGCAATGCATATGTTTATTATGGTGTGTGAATGTTTGTTTGTAAATTGTTGATTGATATTATAATCATATCCTAAATCGTACGTTCTTGGTGTTGCTAACAATCGAGATATCACGGGAGGGATTAGGGTTAGATATTAATCAATTGGTTATCGGGTAACAACCTCGCATTTTCATAATCCGAGTACTTAGTTCCCTTTTATCACAACAAGCAATCATACATGAATCATGTCTATGTGATTCTTTCTAGTGAATTTAACACAATTGTCAAAAGCAAACCGGAAGTTTAGGATGATCACTTTCTCTTAATCTGCTTAACAACCAATTTTGATTCGCAATTAGTTATTAATTTAGTTTTCTAAAACAACAATCCAAATCATTGATCTTTACTTTTCTGCAAATTAGGTTAATTGTAGTTAATTGCAAAGCTAGAAAATCAACACACTTTCCACATACTCCCTGAGTTCGATACCCTATTACCGCTATCTATAGTTGTTATTGGGATTAAATTTGTGTGACCCACGACAATCACGTCAAATTTTGGCGCCGTTGCCAGGGAGTAGTGCGCAACGTGTGTCAGTTTGTTAGTTTTGCTTTGTTATTTTCGGGTTTACACTGGTGTGTTTAGTGTGCAGGTTCTACAGGTGCATGCATACTAGAGGTTCTCGCAAAGCTTCACCATTGTCATTTGATCCGGAAATCGAAAGAACACTAAGGCAAAACCGAGTTTTACTACGCGAAAACAGAATCATTGGTTCACCTACTTCACCCATTACACCAAGAAATATCATGGACGAAACACAAGTACCACCCACAACGGGTCAAACGACCTCATCATTTATACCTACTTCCACACAACCATCACCAAACACAACCATACCAAATTCCACTACAATTCCTACTCCACTTCATGATACTACACCAACTAATACCAACACCACACAACCGAACACTACTCAAGTCGAACCCAGTCTTACCTTTAGCCCATCTGCCACCATTCCACCATTATCACACTTCTTTCCTCCAACTACGGGTCAATCATCTTCTACTCACTCACTACCACAAAGCTCAACCGTTATCCATACTACCTCTACATATCGACCATCGAACCAACCGGGTATGCAATATTCGTCTTATCCTTATTTGCAATCTTCGGGTATAGGAGGAGATGGGTATTTTGAAGGTTATGAAGAAGAGTTTGAGGGATACGAGGAAGAAGGATATGTGTATGGGGGTGATGGAGATCAAGGAGAGTTCGGTTATGTGCAAAGTCAATCTCAAGGAATGGCAAGTGTTGGTGGAATACCGCAACAACAACTCATACCGCAACATATTCGGCCAAGACCACAAGGGCCACCAATGCAACGCCCTATTCCTTTGCAACAAGTTCGGCCACAAAATGTACAACCACAAATTCAAAGGCCGATCCAACAACCACCGTTCGTACCACAAGGGCATATACCAAGACCTATGGGTCCTATTCGTCCAAGGGGTCGATTGGGTGTTCCAAGAAGGCATCTTAGGGAACAAGCACGGGGAATAGAAGCGCATTTCAGGCCGATAATTACTCAAAACCCTTCACCGGTGGTTATCCCTCACAACAACCAAGGGAGAACCTTTGAAGTAAGAACAAATTCTTTGCAAAGTTTGCCGAAATACAAAGGGCTAGCAACGGAGGAGCCGTATTTCCATTTAGAGGCCTATGACTCAATTTGCAATACTTTTGGGAGTCAAGGTTTTTCGGCCGATGATGTCAAGTTGGTCCTATTTCAGTTTTCTTTGGAGGACAAGGCAAAGAAGTGGTTCTACACTTTGCCTTCAGCATCTATATATACTTGGGCGGAGATGCAACAAATTTTCTTAGACGAATTTTACACCGCCCAAAAGACCAATGATGCTAGAAAGGGGTTGAGGAGCTTCCAACAACAACATGGTGAGATGTTCCATGAGGCGTTTGAACGATTCAATATGATGATTAAAAACTGCCCTCACCATGGGATTGAACTTTGGGAGTTGATGAATGCCTTCCACGAGGGGTTGAGTGCCGAAGATGCTCGTGATTTAATGTCTATTACCGGTGGGACTTTTGGCACAAACTATGAGAATGATGATTGGGAGTTCTTAGAGAATATGGCAATTACCTCGAAAAGAAAGGCTCAAGCATCGAGGAGAGCGCGACCGGCCATTGCCCGACCTCAAGTGCACGCCATAGATGAGGGTAATGTTCAAACTACTAACCAAATTTATGATGTTTGTGCTTTGTGTAATGAAATAGGTCATGCGGCTGAAAATTGCCAAGGGATGGTGGAAGGGCGATATGAAGAGGTGCATGCGGTTCAAGGTCAAGGTCAAGGAGGGGGTGGTAGAAACTACAACAACATGAACTCTAATACTTACCACCCCGGGTTGAGGAACCACCCAAATTTTCGGTATGGGAACCCTTCAAATCAAGCTAACCCGAATTTCCAAGGAAACCAAGGATTTCAAAGGCAATATCAAACGGGTCAAAGCTCTTCGGGTGGAAATGAGATGATGGAGATGTTGAAGGCGATGCAAAGTGAAATGCAACGAATGAATCAACGTGATGAGGTTCGGATGCAAAAGGACGAGGTTCGTGACAAAAGCATCCAATCGTTGACCACTCAAATGGGTCAACTTGCAAGTGACGTGGCGATATTGAAGAAAGCAAAAGGTCAATTACCAAGTGACACGGTGACAAATCCCAAGAACACAAAAAGCATTAACATCAATGTGGTAAGCACCATTCCAAATACTAAATTTAATGAAACATTGCTAACTTCTTCGTATCAAGTGAATGCAGGTTTGGAAAAAGATGCCGAAGTCGAGAATGATAAAGAGTACGGAGTGCCAATCGTGCCTATCCGTGTGGGAAAATTAAAAATTCCTCACGCATTGTTGGACTACGGGGCAAGCATGAGTGTGCTACCAAGTGATTTATACGATATGTATGACTTTGGTCCACTTGAAGGTATAGACACCATGGTGAGCTTGGCGGATGGAAGTTGGAGGCGTCCACGGGGAATGGTTAGGAATGTTAAGATTCAGTTGGGAGAGTTTGAATACTCGGTGGATTTTCTAGTTTTGGACTATGCTTCTACCAACATGGCATCACAACAAAGGGTAATCTTAGGTCGACCGTTTCTATACACAGCAAATGCTCAAATTAATTGTAGAGACGAGATTATTACCATGACCGAAAAGAACCGTAGGTTGTACTTTGATGTTCAAACTGGAGGGATTAGTTATGAGTCCATTGAGAGGAAGGGTGGCGAGTCTAGTGATTGTATGAAAAATGTGTTTCAAAGAATGAGAAAAAAGCACCCACCGGACCGTGAAGAAACACATATGGGTTCAAGCAGGAGTGTATTTGATTACCCACCGAGTCAAAATGAGACGGATGCATTTTGCCCAAAGACAAGCTACAGTGGGGGGAGGTGATAGGAACCGATTCTTTGAGCCACCATAAATGGTGGTGGCACGGTCTGGCTGAAGACTCGAAACTTAGCGCTGCTCGGGAGGCAACCCGGGGTTTTATATTGATATTGCTGTTTTTATCTTTTTATATTTCAGGGCCATGGCGACATTCAAGTGTGGGGAAGATGTAAGGATATTTGGGTGAAGGTGGTGATAGGAAGTCGGATTATCTACAACATCTGTTGTGGCAAACTTCACCAGGTCAATGTACTCTTTCCTTAGTCTTGTTATGTTCTTTAGTTTTGAAATATTGGTAGTTAGTTGTTTGCTTTTGTTTATGGTTGGGAGGTTGGGTGGTGTAGTGTGTGATTTTATGTTGGGTTGGTGCTTGTTGGTGGTGTCATGTTTTAAAAAGAAGAAAAACATAAAAAAATTATAAAATGAAAAATCCAAAAAGAAGTTTGGGGTTTGAGTGAAGAAGTTTTTGTTGATGTTGAATGAATTTAGTGATCAAAGCCTCCTAAAACCATACATTGGGGTCAATGTATCCCAAGTGTGGGGATGGGGGGAATTTTTGAAGATTTTGAAAATTTTAAATCAAGCGAAACGATGTGAAAATTTGAACACCCTAGATTAACCCCAAATTGGTGCACCGGCAACCCTTGATACCCTTTCATTCTTGGTGAGAGTTGTAGCCACACTTGTACATAAATAATGATTGTCTTTGATGAGAGTGGCTACGGGTGGGGGTGCATTAGAACTTGTGCTTGAATGCGATTTGAGTCCTTAGTTAGACATGAATGCGAAAAGGATAAGGGCATCTAGGTAGCCTCGTCTTTAGTGTGTGTGAGTGTGGGATTTGGGGGGTTGGACCTCATAAGTTATATATATGAGCATGGTTGCGAGAGGGGCAGGGGTTTGGACATTTAGTTGCCCAATTTTGTGCCTAAAAGCCTATCATTTGTTACCCCTAGCTACTTACTTAAAAACTTACCCAAATTTGACCCGGTCTTATAGTGTTAGTAGTTGTTATAGTTGTGTTTATATATGTTTTGTTGAATGTTTCTCTATGCTAAAAAAAAAAGAAAAAAAAAGAGAAAAAAAAGCAATGAAAAAGAAAAAAAAAAGTGATGTTGAGTTGTCTTGTCTTGTATATAGAAGTTATGTCATGTTTATTGTTTGTTTCAATGTGTAATAAAAAGACCGGGTTAAATTTTCGTTACTTCATATATATTCCATTTCCTACCCATACACCTAGCCACGTTACAGCCTTGAAAGTCCCTTTGATTTGCATTCATGTTTGGCACTTGTTAGGAGAAGGATCGATTTAGGTACAAGCCTATAATTGTGCAACTGCCCATTAGACTTTGTGTGTCTAGCTCATATTGCTAGTGCTTACTTGTTACCGAGAGGAGAGACATAGTGAGGGGTGCATTGTTTTGGGTGTTAAAAAGGGGTTAGTAAAAGGATTGCAAGTTTTTGCTTGATTTGTATTGATCACTTGTTGAGAAATTGATTTGATGAGTTGCTTGGGACAAGCAACGGTTAAGTGTGGGGATGTGACGGGTGGTCCGTAGGACAACCCTTAAATGAGCTAAATACGTGCATATCCCATATTTTACACGGTAATGTATCATGAATGTGATAACTACGAGTGTTCGTGTGTTTTACAGGTAAATCGCTTAATTCGGTTAAATTGGAACACGTAGGCTACGGTTGGAAATTAAATGGCAATGTGACTTTGTGGTTCAAGGAATTAAAAGGATAAAAGAGGGACACAAAAGTCAACATACATGATTATATGGGTACACCTCTTTGGACTTTATGTTGGTGACATCTTGTAAAAAAATTGAGGGGCAGATACATCACGTGCACTAGGGGTTTGGTCAAGATGACATCATCACATCTCATCTTTGGCGGCAGACATATAAGGTGAACATTTATCAACTCGGTGGATGTTTTTGATTGGGCCGCACATATGAGCCAAGGAAAAGAACACACTCAACAACATCATCATTGGGCTTGGCAGAGGCATCACGTGGACTTTGACTTCTCATACACAACAACAACAGGAATCATCATCATCATTAAATGTGAACATGTGATGGCCGAACTCTAATTTGATATTGGCAGCATGTAGGTTTTGTTGGAGGAGATTATTTTATAAAAACAAATAAATAAAACACATGCTTGCTGGCAAGGACTTCTGGACAATTGTACACATGAAGTCATGTGAGGAAGAGGTACAAAATTAAAAAGTCAACAACTTCAATCATTACATCTTGGACTTTGGGAACAAATCACGTGAAGGTGGACTATTGGCGGCAGCATTGGTGAGACACAAAGACAAGAGGTGGACCTGATTTTGGCCATTTCCTTCACCGTAAAGCAGACAAAACTCACCGTAACACTTTCAAGATCACCGTAAATTACGGTGATACCGTAATTTACGGTGGAGGCGATGGACAAATCGTAACTGCCATCATTTATGCAGTTTTATGGTGTCTTTTGGAGTATTCTCATCATTGGTCGGTTTTGGAGCATCCTAGGGGCGATTTTGGCTGTTGATACTTGGTTGCAAACAATTTCTAACATTTGTTTTATGTTTTCGAATCCTATGAACACTAAACTTGTTGTTATGATGATTCACCAAGCTATGTCCGGCTAAACTTGTGGTGATCATCCTGAATTGAAGGTTTGTCTATGACTTTTGTGTTTTGACTCGTATTTCTAGAATAATAGACTTGCAATGCATATGTTTATTATGGTGTGTGAATGTTTGTTTGTAAATTGTTGATTGATATTATAATCATATCCTAAATCGTACGTTCTTGGTGTTGCTAACAATCGAGATATCACGGGAGGGATTAGGGTTAGATATTAATCAATTGGTTATCGGGTAACAACCTCGCATTTTCATAATCCGAGTACTTAGTTCCCTTTTATCACAACAAGCAATCATACATGAATCATGTCTATGTGATTCTTTCTAGTGAATTTAACACAATTGTCAAAAGCAAACAGGAAGTTTAGGATGATCACTTTCTCTTAATCTGCTTAACAACCAATTTTGATTCGCAATTAGTTATTAATTTAGTTTTCTAAAACAACAATCCAAATCATTGATCTTTACTTTTCTGCAAATTAGGTTAATTGTAGTTAATTGCAAAGCTAGAAAATCAACACACTTTCCACATACTCCCTGAGTTCGATACCCTATTACCGCTATCTATAGTTGTTATTGGGATTAAATTTGCATGACCCACGACAATCACGTCAGAAGGTTGCGACTCGAGACAGCTGGGAAGAAGATGACCGATGAAGACGAGTCGAGACCGAGGATGATGATGACTCGAGATCTCGGTTGCGACTCGGAACCGTGGTTGCGACTCGATACGGTGAAGCTTGATGAGTCGAGACCTATATGAAGTGATGTTGAGTCGAGACCGGCAATGAAGATGAGTCGAGACTTTGGTTGTTGTAGAGATGGAGTCGAGACCAGTGATCAAGAGACGACTCGAGACCAGATGAAAACTCCTGAAGAAAGATGATGACTCGAGATCGGTAGAGGATTGAGTCGAGACCAGTTGCAACTCAGAAATATTTCGAAGACCTTTTGGAAATTGTAACTGAACAGAATTTCCAATATTTTTGGAAATTGAAATCCCTTTTCAAAACAGAAAGAATATTTCTTTTAAAAACAAAAATCGTCCAATATCTCAAACACTTTCAAAACAGATTGACACACCAAAATATATTAATTTTGATCAAAATTCGATGAACATAACCAAGAACACGAAGAACGCGATTAACGAAAATTCAAAATCTTGAATATTTGATATCACACCGAGCCTAGAAACAGGTTCTAATGGCTCTGATACCACTTGTAAGTCCCGTTTAACCGGATCTTTCAATGATATCAAACAACCCAATTGATTGTGCGGAATCCAATCAATGGGTGATTCAAGAAATCAAAACGAAAGGAACAAGAACACCGAAATAACCTTTAAACTTGCACACGATTCTATTACTTGAACAAGCAAAATCGTCTGGTACAAGCTCACAACCAATTGCCTCTCTCTCTAACTCTAGAGGAATTTTGTAACTATGAAGTTCAAACCCTAAAACAAGTTAGAAACTTGTTTATATACATAGACAAGCCCACTTCCCTACATAGGCTCCCCTTGGGCCTGCTTAGCCCACATGGCCTATAGCTTGGCCCAAGTGACCTGTAAAGGTCCACAACCTAATATAAACTAACCCGGTAAGGCCCAGTTCATAACCATAGCCCGTTGTGTTAATTTGATGCGTCAGTCTCACACTTTAGGGTCTAACAAGATCCGTTTCAATCCATTGTGAGTGGCCCACATATACCCATGGTTTAGATACCAGGCACTGCAGGAACTGATGATTCACCTGAAGTACCATCATCTTGGGCCCCTAAAGCTGAAAAATTTTGGGGTGAAGATGATAAGAAAAGGTGGAAGCAGATGAAAGGGCCAAATCACTTTTGATTATGCCACTTCCTAATGACATATTCTCTCAAGTGGATGCATGTGCATCAACTAAAGAGATATGTGATCAGTTAGAAAATCTTTGTGAAGGAGGAGAAATAATGAAGAGAAACAAGAGAACAAATTGTGTTTCCTCTTATGAGAGATTTAAAAGTTTAACAAATGAAACCCTTTGTGAAACTTATAATAGATTTGCAAAACTTTTAAATGAGCTAAAGAAGAAAAATCAAACGATGAAAGAAATGTGAAATTCCTAGATGCTCTACCTAGAGAATGGAGATGTCTAACCATGACTTTGGCCTCCACCTTAGAGCTAGGAAATATGAGTCTACATGACTTGTATTTCATTCTTGTCCCCAGAGAAGAAGAAATATATGAAGAATCAAACCAAATAGGGGGATCTATAGCTCTCATCTCAAATTCACAAAGAACACCCACTTGTGATCCACAAACGTCAAATTGCCAAAATATGGAAAATTCTGATACATCATCAGATTTCTCTACATTTGCTGAGGCAATTGCTTTGCTCACCAAAACTTTTGAGCAGAGGTTAAGGGGAGGTAGCCACAAGTACCAGAAAAGTGACAAAGGGAGGATGGAAGGAAAATCAAGGGATAAAGGAAAATAAGAAGTTGTTTGTTACAAGTGTAAGTAAAAGGGTTATTATGCATCGGATTGCATGAATAAAAGACTGAAGGATGTTGCTTACTATGAAAAGAAGTTGGAAGAAGCCAAAAAGCAACAACAAGTTAGTTTGATAGCTGGGACAGATAGATGGCTATCAGATGACTCTTCTGATAAAGAAGAAGAAGAGATGGCAAATTTCTGTCTCATGGCACTTTCTGGTGAAGAACCTGAAAAATCAGAACAAAACGTAAACTTAGATAATCTTGATCTTGAGCATAAATTAAACAGGCTTATGTCAGATTTTCAAAACCTGCAAGAAAAACAGAAATCAGAAAACAAAAAATCTAATGAGTTGCAAAGAACCTTGAATAAAGTTATAATTGAAAACCAGTTACTAATCGAAGAAAGCTTAAACAACAGAGCAAAAATTGAATATTATGAAACAGAAAGGAAGGATTTGTACAAAAATATTCATGACAAAGAAATAAATGTAAAAGGTTTTTAGCAAGCAAAAGAATTTATTAACTTTATTGAAACCACATCCAAGAACAAAGGTGAAGGTTTGGGGTATGTAAAAACAAATGTTAAGAAACCTACCATCTTTGTAAAGGCAACAGATCAGATATCTGATAAATTAATATCAGAATCTGATACAGAATCTTGCAGATCAATAGGTTCTGATAACTATTTTGAAGCTTCAAAAATCAACTTCAAAGGAAAAAGAAATGAATCCAAACAAAAATTTTCAAAAACTCAAGAAAAGATTCATTCAAAATTTAAAAAATAACCAAAACTTTCATCACAAGAAAACAAATCAGAAAATTCTGATAAAGAGACTTGTATGTGTGTTGACATAGTAAAGCTAGTTCAACACCATCTCCAAACAAAAGTTAAACAATCTGTTCATGGCTCAGCATGTAACAGATATTCTGATGAAATTTCATCTAAAGAAGAAAGTCTTATTAAGAATTCATCAGAAAAAGTACCCAAGCAAGTTTGGGTACCAAAAAACACTCTAACATTACCATTTTAGGACCATCATGTGCAGCAGATCTGGTACTCCAATTCTGGTAGCTCCAAGCAGATGACTGGAGATAGGAGCTTGCTCAGTAATTTTGTTTCAAAACTGGGTAAATTAGTCAACTTTTGAAATGGAGTAAAGGGGAGGACATTGGGGTATGGTTGTATAAAGTATGGATCATTGATCATCGAAAAAGTAGCCTATGTAGAAGGCTTAAAGTACAATTTGCTAAGCTGTGGTCAATTTTGTGACAAAGGATTTCATGTAACCTTCTTACGAGAAAAATGTTTGCTAATTGGTCAAGATGACAACAAAATCTACTTAAGTGGAAAAAGAATAAGAAAGTCAATCTATTACTTTGATTTTAAAGAGGAAAATGAACATCCTCAGTTGTGCTTATTTTCAAAAAAATAACAAAGGTAATTGATGTGTGCAAAATGCAATATATAAATTAAATTAAATGAGCCATAAAACTAACCCTTTTTTAGTACTAATGTTGGAAAAAACACGTTTCTTTCTTCCTTTTGAATTTAAAGGACTAAACGAGTTTAAAAGAACAAAAGGAACAAATAAGCAGCCAAAACTAACATAAATACAAGAAGAAGGAATAAAGTGACATGCCCGACCCCTCGGCAGCATCTCCCAAAGCAAAAACAAGAAACAGAACTTGACCACGGGGCCGTGCCCAGCTGAGCATGGGGCGTGGTCAGGACCCTGCACAACAAGACAAACCTGCAGAAGCTTCTACGCCCACCACGGGGCTGTACCAAGCTCTACACGGGGCGTGGTGAACTCTAACCTGACCACGGGGCCGTGCCCAGAAGACACGGGGTCGTGTGGGGCCCTCTGCTGACAATTGCAATTAATGAAGGAAGAGAAGATGATGGCCACTGGCCGTGTTGGCCGGACACGAGGCCGTGGGCAGGGCTCTGTTCAGGCTATAAATAGGGGTGCTTGGTTCACTTCAAAGGCATCCCTTGGCAAACCACTACTCTCCCACTTTGCCATCACTCCACCACCACTATAAACACCAACACCCACCACCATCATCCATCTTTAGAGTGTTAGTAGTCTCGGGATCCAAGATCGATCGTAAGAGTTCTTGTCAATCAAAGGCCATGTTTGGCTTAACTCTTACATCACTTGGTGAATACAAGTCTTTAATGTATTACTTTTGATTTTTAATCTTTCGGCACTTTTTATTTGGGTTTGTATTAATGACTTTAATAACTAGTTTCTTATGTTGAAAGTGAATTTTCTTTACCATTTCTTCATGATGTCATTGATTTACTCATTCGCGTCTTTACGGTCTATATAAAGCGTGTTAACTACCTGGAAGGGGGTTAGGAGGGTGGTGTAAAGTTCTTGCTCGTTCACTGTATAGATCCTGTGAGGACTTGGTTCAAGCTTACTAGGACCTCCTTCAATGCCCAACGGTATTGGATGGCGGGGATGCGAATAGCTTGAACCCCTCATATGTAAACTACTATTAATACTTTAAACCGGCTTCTTGGGATTGTATCCTTGCTGACTCAAACCACTTAGCCGAGGGTAACGTCACCTTCAAAAGAGGGGCCTACCACTTTTCGCATTAATAACTAACTTAATTGTCTTTCAATATACCGACCTTTTGGGATTGTATCCCTGCTGACTCAAACCATTGGGTTGAGGGTAACGTCACCTTCAAAAGAGGGGCCTACTACTATAACTAAGACAATCTCTTAAATAGTCCGAAAGTGCAAAAATCATCAAAGGATACATTAAAAATGAGTTGGATGCAAGTGATTCTATCTTTTCAATTTGTTTTTCATTTTATTTATCTTTTCATTTTTTTTTATTTTCATAGCTTAAAAACTCTTTTCTCAAAAATTGGATCGATTAGACGTTGAGGTTAAACCGTTATTAAAAGCTCGTGTGTCCTTGGACGACCTCGGTATCTTACCAACAATATACTACGCTCACGATGGTGCACTTGCCCAAGTGTGTGTTTAGTATTAATATAATATTGTGTTTTATAAATTTAAAACTTGACTAATACGTAAAATGGGCTCAAAATATTAATAAAATCATATTGCACTCTACGCACACCAAGTTTTTGGCGCCGTTGTCGGGGACACAAGGATTTCAAGAAAGTTTAAAATCGACGGCCTAATTATTTTTTTATTTTTCTATTTTTTTAGGTTTTTTCTTAATTTTTCAATTTTTGCAGACTCAGCACGGGCCGTGCTCTGCCAGATACGGGGCCATGTCCATTTCCCTTATTTGCAATTCTGTTTTAAGTCAGACAGTAGCTGACCACGGGGTCGTGTCCACTCAACACGCCCCCGTGTCCAATCTCCAGTTCCTGAAAACAGGACCATAAGATCCCGACGGTTGGTAAATTCTGACAAAAATATGGATGATATAGATTATTTTTACTTCCGCCACTCTTACGGTGAGTGGTGTCAAATATGTGGTGGATTTCATCAAGATTTAGAATGGTTCTTTCTAAATTATGAACCCCACTATTTAGACCCATTCCAAAGACAAAGATCTGCTGGGATTTACACACATACCTTAAAAGGTATATTCTCAAAAAGGTTTATCTCAAACTATCTTGTCTTTGCCACTTTTGTCGCTTACCTTCTTCTCCAAAGCTCTTCCACTTCCATTGAACCTTGAAGCTTCAAAAATTCAAGCTTTAATAAGTCAATGCAAGGTTTTTAATCATGGAGTCTTATTAAACATAAGCTTTACAGCATTGTTTTGAGTTATTTATGATCAGAAATGTTTTAAAACACAGAAAAATAATTTAAAATAATGATATTTTTTGGTTCAAAATCCTACAGAGGTGTGCCCACGGGGCCGTGCCCAGCAGACACGGGGCCGAGGCTGGAGTCTCATTTTCATCTTTTTGAAATTTTCGTCTTGTTTTCTTAGTATGTCGAGCCAAAAAAGTGGAACATCTTCAGTCAACTCAAGAAACAGTCGAAGGGGAAGAAGACCGCCAATCGAAGCTACCCTTGTCTGCTATGTGTGTGCACTAAGGGAAGTCCTCGATGAAATGACATCGGTGGAGGAGGTCCTCATTGACCGTATCAACTACTTGACGGTGGAATTAGAGAATAACTTCCTAGAAATCAACCTTTTGCACCAAAGGTTGAACATTCTTACTATGCTGCCCATGGAACCGATCTTCCCGCAAGAGGATTGGAACCTTGCTCAAGAAGTTGTTAACCCAACCGGATGGGATGACCTTCCTCCGGAACCTCCTCTAGACACATTACACGAGGTTCCGGTGATTGTCGCACCTCCCCCACAAGAGGTTGTGGACAATGAGCCAGTCTTCCTTCTCCCTCGGGAGATTGAGGAATGGCTCAACGACGTTTGAGGAGCACCCTCCGGAGAGAAGCTCTAAAAAGCCCCTACTCTCCGAAAAGGGTTTTTGTTGTTTCGACATGTAAAATCTAGGGTAGAGCTTCCTTATGGTTATTAAATTTCTTGCATATCAGGACCAATCTATCTTATCTTAGGACTATTGTAACTTTTAATTTTTAGGATTATCTTAGGACTCTATGTATCTTGCACTCTTAATGAATGATGGTTTAAGTGATTGTATGGTGTTTGAATGTTGTATAATGGCTTAACAAACAAGAAAAGGTGGAAATTGCCATAGGGACGTTAAAACCGCTCCCCATGCATGTAAACAGAGCCTTCCGTCAACTTTTTCAACTTTCCAGCATGTGCAGCACGGGGCCGTGCTTAGCCCAACACGCCCCGTGCCCAAGCTCTGCAGAAAAAGTCCCAGATCAGGTAACTGACCATGGGCGTGCTCACTGAACACGCCCCGTGGTCAACATTTTGTTAAATTTTGATACTGGCAATCTGACACGGGGCCGTGGCCAGAGGCCCAGTAACATAAAACTTGTTTTTAAACACACTTTTTCACATTTGAATCAACCTAAAAACTTATTTTTGGGACACATTGAGGACAATGGGTAATTTAAGTGTGGGGGGGGGGGTACTAAAACCTTGAATCTTGTAAGTCCTAATAACAAGCCTTACACAAAACTCTATTGGAACCACTAATCACCGCAAATGTTTCTAAAAATGTTTCATTTTTTTACTTATCTTTGTTTAATTTGGGAATAACAAGTTCTAGAAAGGTTATATTTTTACAAATTTACAACCGATAGCGTCGTGATAAAAAGAACCGAATAAGAAAATTATGAAAAGGCATGACAAATCTTTTTAAAATTTGATTATATATACTTGATCACATTATAAACCCATTCCCACAATAAGTGTGTTTTTGAGCCTTTATTGAGCATACATGCATATATCTTTAAACTAAATGCTTATTTTTTCATTTCTTGTGTGAATAACCGTTTGGTTCTTACGATTCTAGAACTTGCCAAGACGATACATTCCCGGTCCTTACCAACTTAAACCCAAGTAAGTAAATGATGGAGGCATTAGGACTAACCCATTTTTCTTTCAAAACCATTATTTTCTTCTTTTTTTACACCACTACCCAAAATCCCCTAGTTAACCCCTTTGAGCCTAAACCTTTTCATTTCAAAACCCGCAAAACAAACACCCATTACCCACCAAAACCTTTTTCTTTTCAAACCCATTTGTTTTAGTAAAAAGCTCGGTTATCTTGTGACATGAAAAAAATGAGAGTCTTGCAATAACCAAACAAGTTCCTCAAAGAAATCTTATTTGGATATGCTTAGTTTGAATAAATGTCACAAAAACAAAAAGTTTTACGACAATCGACGCTTTTTACACTTTTCGCCATTTTACTAACCACTAACCAAAAACCACCTACCCTTAGCGCAAGCCTAACCCTTCCCCAAGTCCTCTTGATATTTACAAAGGTTTATAGTTAAAAAGGAGGAGGTTTGATCGCTTGGCAAGCATATGGTAGCAGTAAGTTCCATGCCGGTATCGAGTGTTTCACAAAAATACATAAATCGGCCGAGTATTGAGTGATCTCCCGTGAGGTATGTGAACTTGTATATAAATGGAATTTTAAGAGGCATGTTATGCCTAAATAAATAATTTATCTTAACAAGTGTTCTAAATAAATCATGACGAATACGATTGTAAATAAAATAAAAATAAAACTTAATAAAGATCTTGGATTCCCGACACTCAAGATAGGCCACAAACTTCTTCTCTACCTCTTCCATTTGGGTGTGTAAGCCACATATTAAAGAGTTTTTCTTGAGGACAAGCAAAGATTCAAGTGTGGGGGTATTTGATGTGTGCAAAATGCAACATATAAATTACATCAAATGAGGCATAAAACTAACCCTTTTTAGTACTAATGTTGGAAAAAGCGCGTTTCTTTCTTCCTTTTGAATTTACAGGACTAAACGAGCTTAAAAGAACAAAAGGAACAAATAAGCAGCCAAAACCAACATAAATACAAGAAGAAGGAATAAAGTGACATGCCCTACCCCTCGGCAGCATCTCCCAAAGCAAAAAACAAGAAACAGAACTTGACCATGGGACCGTGCCCAGCTGAGCATGGGGCATGGTCAGGACCCTGCATAATAAGAGAAACCTGCAGAAGCTTCTACGCCCACCACAGGGACGTGCCCAGCTCTACACGGGGTGTGGTCAACTCTAAGATTTACAAAATCTTGATAGTATAGCAAAGAGATGACCACGGGGCCATGCCCAGAAGACACGGGGTTGTGTGGGGCCCTCTACTGACAATTGCAATTAATGAAGGAAGAGAAGATGATGGCCACGGGCTGTGTTGGCTGGACACGGGGCCATGGCCAGGGCTCTGTTCAGGCTATAAATAGGGGTGCTTGGTTCACTTCAAAGGCATCCCTTGGCAAACCACTACTCTCCCACTTTGCCATCACTCCACCACCACTACAACACCAACACCCACCACCATCATCCATCATCCATCTTTAGAGTGTGTAGTAGTCTCGGGATCCAAGATCGATTGTAATAGTTCTTGTCAATCAAAGGCCATGTTTGGCTAAACTCTTACATCACTTGGTGAAGACAAGTCTTTAATGTATTACTTTTGATTTTTAATCTTTCGGCACTTTTTATTTGGGTTTGTATTAATGAATTTAATAACTAGTTTCTTATGTTGAAAGTGAATTTTCTTTACCATTTCTTCCTGATGTTATTGATTTGCTCATTCGTGTCTTTACGGTCTATATAAAGCACGTTAACTACCTGGAAGGGGGTTAGGATGGTGGTTTGGTAAAGTTCTTGTCTTGTTCAGTGTATAGATCCTGCGAGAACTTGGTTTAAGCTTACTAGGGTTGAAAGTGAATTTTCTTTACCATTTCTTCCTGATGTCATTGATTTTCTCATTCGTGTCTTTACGGTCTATATAAAGCGCGTTAACTACCTGGAAGGGGGTTAGGAGGGTGGTTTGGTAAAGTTCTTGTCTCGTTCAGTGTATAGATCCTGCGAGAACTTGGTTCAAGCTTACTAGGACCTCCTTCAATGCCCAATGGTGTTGGATGGTGGGGGTGCGAATAGCTGGGACCCCTCATATGTAAACTACTATTAATACTTTAAACTGGCTTCTTGGAATTTGATCCTTGCTGACTCAAACCACTTAGCCGAGGGTAACGTCACCTTCAAAAGAGGGGCCTACCACTTTTCGCATTAATAACTAACTTAATTGTCTTTCAATATTTTAACCCTTTGGGATTGTATCCATGCTGACTCAAACCACTGGGTTGAGGGTAACGTCACCTTCAAAAGAGGGGCCTACTACTATAACTAAGACAATCTCTGAAAAAGTCCAAAAGTGCGAAAATCATCAAATGATACGTTAAAGATGAGTTGGATCCAAGTGATTCTATCTTGTCTATTTTTTTTTCATTTTATTTATCTTTTCATTTTTTTTTCATAGCTTAAAAACTCTTTTCTCAAAAATTGGATCGATTAGACGTTGAGGATAAACCGGTATTAAAAGCTCTTGTGTCCTTGGACGACCTCGGTATCTTACCAACACTATACTACGCTCACGATGGGTGTACTTGCCCAAGTATGTGTTTAGTGTTAGTACAATATCGTGTTTTATAAATTTAAAACTTGACTAATGCGTAAAATGAGCTCAAAATATTAATAAAATCATATTGCACTCTACGCACACCAGTAATAGTTGGCTGTGGCACAAAAGATTAGGCCACTTAAATTTTAAAAAAATCTAAGGAAATTAGAAAACAAAGGACTGGTAAAAGGTTTACCTTTCATATCCTCAAAGAAGGATAAGATATGTGAGGCTTGTGAAATGGGAAAATAAAAAAGAAGCTCACATAAAACAATTTCTGAATCATAAATTTCACAAAATTTAGAACTTTTGCATATGGATCTTTATGGACCAATAAGTACTGAAAGTTTTTCTGGAAAGAAATACCTTCTGGTCATTGCAGATGACTATTCCAGATACACTTGGGTAGAATTCTTTAGAAAGAAAAGTGAAACTCCAGATCTAATCATAAATTTTATCAGAAAAATTGAAAATCTTTTAAAATTATCAGTTAGAAGGATCAGAACAGATAATGCAACAGAATTTAAAAACTTAAAACTTGAGAGCTTCCTTGTAAGCAAAGGAATCTCTCATGATTTTTCTGCTCCAAGATCTCCACAGCAAAATGGAGTGGTAGAAAGAAGAAACAGAACCTTGGTTGAAGCAGCCAGAACAATGCTTGCTCATGCAAAACTGCCCACTCATTTTTAGGCAGAAGCAATAGCAAATGCTTGTTTTACTCAAAACAGATCCATAATTAACAAGAGACTTCATAAAACACCCTACAACATCATAAATGGGAGAATACCAAATGTAATATTTTTGCACACATTTGGTTGTAGGTGTTTTGTTTTCAATGATTTTGAGAGTCTTGAAAAATTTGACAGAAAAGCAAAGAAAGGATTTTTTTCTCAGTTATTCTTTGTCCCCAAAAGCTTATAGGATTTTTATCTTAAACACAAGGACAATCAGAGAAAGTTTGTATGTATCTTTTGATGATTCAACAAAAACAGAAGTTTCTGATGAATACATGAAGGAAGTAAATCTTTCTGATAAACAAGAAAAACTTGAATGTCTTTTTGAAACACTAACAGAAGAATTCCTAGGACATGATCAACATCTCACATAAAAAATCAATAGAACAATCATTGTACTAACCTTGCAGGACAAGTGGAAGATGTATCACAAATTATGATACAAAATCAGAACAATGCAAACACATCTGATAATCAAAATTCTGATACATTCCATACAAATGAGGCAAATGATCAAGGGGAAACTTCACATCCATCAGAACCAACAACTTTTCACAATAATCTCAGATGGATAAAAGGACATGTTCAATCAGACATCATTGGGAATCTAGAAGATGGTCTGAAAACAAGATCTGCTACAGCACATGAATGTGCATTTGCTGGGTTCTTAAGCATGATAGAACCTAAGTCTGTCAAAGAAGCTTTTAATGACTCAGACTGGATTCAAGCAATGCAAGAAGAGCTTGATCAGTTTGAAAAGAGTCAAGTATGGAATCTGGTGCCAAAGCCAAATGACAAGTCTGTCATAGGCTCAAAATGGGTATTTAGAAACAAATCAGATGAACATGGCACAATAACAAGGACTAAAGCAAGGCTAGTGGTAAAAGGCTATTGTCAACAAGAAGGAATAAATTATGATGAAACCTTTGCACCAGTAGCCAGGTTAGAAGCAGTAAGAATTTTCCTTGCTTATGCAGCATCCAAAGATTTCAAGGTATACCAAATGGATGTAAAATGTGCATTCCTAAATGGTAAGATTGAGGAAGAAGTGTATATGCATCAACCAGAAGGCTTTGTTGATCCCAAATTTCAAAATCATGTTTATAGATTAAACAAAAACTTGTATGGTTTGAAGCAAGCTCCTAGAGCATGGTATGAAACTCTCTCAAACTTTTTACTCAATTATGGCTTCACAAAAGGTACTATTGACACAACTCTCTTTCTTAAGACACATAAAGGTCACACTTTGTTAGTCCAAATCTATGTTGATGACATTATATTTGGATCAACAAATGGAAAATTTTGCAAAAATTTTGAAAAATTAATGACCAGCCACTTTGAAATGAGCATGATGGGTGAGTTAACTTTTTTCTTAGGTTTACAAGTCAAACAAAGAAATGATGGAATATTTCTGAGTCAATCTAAGTATGTAAAAACAATTCTAAACAAATACTCACTTGAAAATTGCTCAATTTCAAAAACTCCCATAGCAAAAGGAAATAAACTTGATTCTGAGAAAGAAGGTAAAAGTGTGGATATTAACACCTATAGAGGAATGATAGGATCATTGTTGTACTTAACTGCAAGCAGACCAGATATTATGTTTGCTACATGTTTTCTGGCAAGATACCAATGTAATCATAAAGAGCCCCATCTAAAGGAGTAAAAAGGGTTTTCAAATATCTAAAGGGCACATCAGAACGTGGTCTCTAGTATCCTAAAGATAAAAATCTTGAACTAATAGCATACACAGATGCAGATTATGCAGGATGCAAGATTGACAGAAAAAGCACATCTGGTGCATGTCAAATACTGGGAGAAAATTTGGTGTGTTAGGCAAGCTAGAAACAAAATTGTGTTGCAACATCAACAGTTGAACCTGAATATGTAGCAGCAGCAAGCTGCTGTTCACAAGTGCTATGGATGTAAACACAGTTGAAGGATTATGGTGTAAATCTGACAAAGATTCCAATCCTATGTGACTCAAAGAGTACTATTGCAATAACTGAAAATCCAGTTCATCACTCTAGAACCAAACACATAGATGTCAGATATCACTTCATCAAGGATCATGTTAAAAAAGGTAACAAAGAAATGTACTTTGTTCCAACTAAAAACCAAATTGCTGATATTTTCACAAATCCTCTTGATGAAAAGAGACATAATTTTCTAGTCAGCAAACTAGGTATGGTTAACATAAAGGGTGAAGAAGTTATAGAAAACACTCTGTCACAAAAAGAAAATCAAATATATGAATCCAAAGGAGATAATCAGAATGTAAACGAAATTCTTATGACCTCAAGAAAGATACACAGGAACATCAGAAAATCTGATGAATCATCAGAAAATCTGATGAATCATCAGAAAATCTAATGACTCAATAGAAAGTTTGATAACTTATCAGAAAATATGATAAATCATCAGATACATTATTACATTATTGATTATCAGAAAATCTGATTGATTTCATATTTTTAAATTCACACCTCATACTTATATGGCTAAATATCCATAGATAATATTTTTTTGTATTATTTTTTTTCCTTTCACCTTAGTTTATTTAAAATAAGTGTAAATAAACAAAATTTAATAAAAAAAGGGGGAAAAGCCACTTGCATTAACAAGTTCTAAGCCATAGGGAAAATCAATCGTCACAGACAATATTTTCTAAACAAAATTCATTTCTCTTCTACTTCCAACGCATGCTTTGTCATCTCTCTTAGAGAGGCATAGTGAGACACATGGGCACAAAAATGATTAGGGGCTATAAAATGTAGCTGTCTAGTTAATAAATGCACAATCACTTCATCTCACAAACCGGGGGTTCGAACCCTGCTACACGCATCTGATGGAAGATCTAAAGCATTCAATGAAGAGAAAGAATAAAAAGATAAGGAAATCTTGAGTTGGTTAATGCCATTTATGGCAAAACTATCGTTTTCACCTGTATAAATTAACAAACTCCTGAAGACTTTCCTCATCACAACTACCACTTCAAAATTTTCAGAAATCTCAAAAACACTTTTCAAAACCCTAAAAATGGCAGCAGAAATGAGGAGCCAAGACTTTCCACTTACTCTCTACCCCACTCACAATATGAGAGTAAGATCCAAACTCGATGGCCCTGCATGGGAAGAATGCAAGGTGGTGTACAATATGCTGATGCAAAGTCCTCTGGGCTATGCTTTATCAGCATATATCTAGATTCACCCCACACTTCTCCAGGCATTCTGGTGGAACGCACGAACTGTCTTCAGCGGGACAAAGGTGTGGATAAGCAGTATGTTGTTGGGGAGGGAAATTATCTTAAGTAAGGAAACTCTTAGAGCTGCCCTCCAACTTAACGATGACACCGATATCACCTTCTTCACCAGAACACTGGATCAA
The DNA here is from genome assembly GCA_030545235.1 of Helianthus tuberosus. Classification (NCBI taxonomy): domain Eukaryota; kingdom Viridiplantae; phylum Streptophyta; class Magnoliopsida; order Asterales; family Asteraceae; genus Helianthus; species Helianthus tuberosus. The sequence goes on from CM060380.1 coordinate 77,235,087, forward strand.
ACCCTTATGGAGATGGGTTATCAAACACCCAACCGTTCAAGGCAGATCAGTAGATCGGGCTTCATTCCACCATGGCAGTATCTGGTGACACATCTTGGTGTGTGCTTTTCAAGAAAGCATGGTCACTTCAACGAGCTGTCATACAGGCTGATGGAAGTTGTGCATGCAGTTTTACAGGAAACTCCCTACAACTTCTCCAAATATCTCATGAGAGATTTAGAGGCAAACATGCATAATAATCAACCCTACCTGATTTACCCTCGTTTTGTAATGAAGGTGATCACCAGTCAACTGGGCTTTGGAGGAGTACCAATCTGGTATCCAAGGGCTCAAGTCATTCTACAAGAAGATATGAATATTGCCTCCTTGGTGCCAACAAACCAACATACTGGTCGTATAACTTATTTGTGGGTTTATGCCACTCTTTTCTTTAGTGATTAGTTTTTATTTTCTTTTTTTTTCTTTTCCGTAAGTTTTCCTTTCTTTTTAATGGTAAATGGTTGCTTTGTTAAAAAGAAAGACTCTTTGTTAGATCTAGGGGGAAGAAAAGATCCAATCTAGTAACTTTCTGATGAAGTTATGACATATCTAATGAAATTTCCAAAAATCTGGTAAAACATCAGAAAATCTGATGAATCACCAGAAAATCTGATGAATCACCAGAAAATCTGATAACTTATCAAAAAATCTGATGGATCATCAGATACATTACTCAAAACCAGAATTGAAACAATGACAAGAAAACATTTATCAGAAATGAAATAGAAATATTTTGTTCCATAAAAGTTTCCGATAAATTTAAAACTCAAAATAACTCTAGATTCTGGTTGGTTAATCTTCAAAAGAGAGGGAAAAAATTGAAATGATGTGAAAGTTTGGAAAAATAAAACTCATGACTATCATTGTTTTAAATTTTTTCACAAAACACTCCTTGAAGATGAGAACAAAGACTTGGACTTCAGAACTGCTATGTAAGTGATGTCTCTAAAACTCTACTCATTCCCTCTCATCTAAAAAAAAGAACTACCATTTCTGATGAAATTCTGATAAAGATCTGATATTTTCTGATGAAATATGAAGAAGGATCCTAGACTGAAAGACACATCAAAATTTTTCTGATAAAAAGTCATCAGAAAGACTTTTTACTTTGAAAAAGGGGAAAGTATATCAGTTTCTAAAAAGGATTCAATTGCACCTTTCTATGACAAAAGGGTCCCACTGGAAGAAAAGGTGCAACTTGGCTGTTAGTATTCACCAATCAAAATCTTTGACCTCTCCATTTTTTTAAGATATATATCAAAAATTTCGGAGATATATCAAAGGTTTTGTTGACGGATGTTTTTTTCAAAGTATTAAAACATCATTAAACAGTCATTAACCACCTTAAATACTAACCACCCACGATTTGAACTCCACGATCTCTGTCTCACAAACCCTACAAATACATCTTTCAAACGACAAGAGAAAACCACCTTCAACTTCCAATTTCAAAATCAAGAACCCTAGAAACCTCTCTCTCCAAGAAAAATTCAATTACCATGGCCGCAATCAACACTGTTAATCTCAACAACCCACTGTTGAACACTCTGTTCAATTTATAAGTGATGCAGAATTCCTACCTATGAAAAGCAACGATGAAAAGATGAACACCAGGATTGAAGACTATGATGTGAAGTGTCAAATTTTGATAGAATTCTTGACAAGATGCCCTCTTGCTCAAGCTTTAATCAAGACCAAAGAAGTACCGGAGAAGATCATACAACAACTAGTCAAAACCCTCAACAGAACAGGTACAAACGAGTTAACTGCACACTTATGGGGGGACATCTCCATTGTGATTACACACGAAAAGAGTAGGGAGTGCTTGGAATTACCTGTAAGTCATCACTATGATCCTGTACCTACAAAAGAAGACATGTTTGAACAACTTGATGTTGTAATGGGTTACAAGATAATGATCTCAAAAATTGGTGATTTCAAGAGGAACAAATTACCTGCCTTTTGGCAAGTAATGATGAAAATATTGAACAAGTGTATATCATCAAAGATAGGAGGAACAGATCTGATTAACATGAATGTTCTAACAATCATGTTCTGTCTCATCACTAGGATAAACATTGACTTTGGAATAGAGATATTCAAGCTGATAAGAAGATCAGTTTTGACAAAGACTGGGAGAATTGATTCTCACCTACCTTTTCCTAGATTCTGGTCAATACTAATTTCTGATGCTTTTGCTGAAAGGAATGTAGAACTTCCTTCATCAGAAAACATGTGGAAAACTGAAGTCATGAAACCATGGTTTGCAACTGGTTTTTGGAACTCAGACTATAATGTACCTGCTTTGTCTGAAAGCATGATGAATCTGATACCAGAGGAATCACCCTTTAAGGCATAATATTTGAAAATCCTAAACAAGGAACCAAAAAATGTTGAAGTTTATGATAGCTTATCCCTAACAGAGCATGATGCCCAACAGTCAAAGGCACCACCAACAGAGGAAGAAGATTAAATAGAACCTGAGGAGGGTGATGAACAGAATCAACAGAGTCCAAGGGCTGAACAGCATCATGCAGAAGCATCTTACATGGGAGAAACAGGTGCACAAGATACTAAACTTAATGAAAACATTTTTGAAAATTCTGATTCTGATTCTGATGAATCCATTGAGGGAAGTTATGTTGTAGAACCTAGAAAACCTGTTTCTGAAAGTCAAAATTTGAGTATTTCCAAAGATCCATTCTCTGAATCAGATAATAAGGAGGAGAATGTGATGGCAACACGTGGAGATCAGTTTGCTGATCAAGGAAACCTGGTTGAGAAAAATCTGAGTTTCTCAAAAACTCATGGAGAACCTTTCATAGAAACGGTTCAAGGATATGAGGAAAACCCGAATGTGAATTTGTTTCAACATTCTGGTAAAGATGTGCAGGTTTGGACTTATTACCAACCTCACAACTTTAAAACAGTAGCAAGTGTGTCTTCTGCTGGAGTTAGAGGTGGAACATCTGTTGTTCCTCCTGTTACCAATCAATCAACCATGTCAACTGAACAACTTCGTGAAGAACTTCAAAACATAACAAAAGTATGCACTGGAAAGACACCTACAGAAGAAAAGCTTGATATGCTGCTAGAAGAAATCAAAGGTCAAAGATCTGATGTGTAGACCCTATCAGAAACTATTGAAGCTATCAGAAAACAAACAAAAAACAACACCGCGATTCTGAACAAGCTGCAGCACTCATCAGAAAGAAAAGAAGCAACAACAGATTTTGAAAAAGCTTTTAAGGAAATTCAAGAAATCAAGGCAAAGGTAGAAGAAGCTTTAGCGGCAAAAGATAATACAAGTGTGGGAAAATTTCTGGAAGAAATTCATATTCTAAGAGCAAAAAACAACAGCATGGAAGAAGCTCTTGAGAAGATGGTGAAGGAATGGTCTACACAGCAAAATCAACACAAGCAGGAGTTCCAAAGGATGCATGAACAAGAAAAGACTAATTCTCAAACTTTATCCAATGTTCAATCATTAATAAAGAGGTTACAGCTGAATGTTACCAGATTGGCAAAGATTGATGTGCAAGAACTTAGAACTCCTATTCCACAAGAAACACCATTAGAAGTACCGGAAACCACCCATCAAACACAAACAAAAAAAAAACAGAAGAACCAATTTAATATAAACCAACACCTATGGGTCCCCCACCAGCAGTGCCAAGGTCAGAAAGACAGAAAATGTTGACACTGACACCTTCAAAAATCTCAACTGGGAGCTCTTCCATCTCAAAAGGTCAACCAAAGGTAACCTTTTCTGGTGAAACTGATTTCAGTGAACAAATGGTTCATTTTGAGAAGAGGAAGTGGGAAGGGGAAGTAACATCATCAAAGAAGTCAAGAACAGAGGTCACAAAAGATCCTGAGGGAAAGCTGAAAGAGTATACTGTACTGGATGCTGATCTTGACACCATGATGTTTCCTGAACATCACCTGAAGGGCTACTATTGGAACAATGAGGAAGACAAACTTGAAAGGCCTCTCTCTCCTATGAGTTCAAGAATAGATGATGCAAGACTAAAAAGAGATAGGACCATTCTACACATGCCCCTCACAAATCCAATAGTTGAAATTGACAAAGTAAGCAGTCAGACTTATGCAGGTAAGGTCATGGGAACATATGAACATAACAAATATTCTCTGATCAGAAAAGATGGTAGTATAACAACTGTTTTGGATAGTGATATGGCTGATGAACTTCATCCCTTAGACATTGTAAAGATGAAACAACTTGTTGATAAAGAGAAGGGAAATACAAAGTTCAACAGAAGGGCCATCAACAGTATCACTGAAGCAAGAAGAAAAGTGTATCAAAGAGCAGATCTGGCAGACTTCACGTGTGCCCTTCAAAGAAGTCTGCCATCAAGTATTAATGATTGGCCCAATCAAAGTAATCCACAAGTCCTATTATGAATATGGCGGCCCAATCCCCTTTTGCGATGAGGTGATGATGTATGATTTTTGTTGCATGAATACGGCTGCCAACCTTATACCCAAAGTCAAAGATGATGATGATTATTTTGTGAGTTCCCTTTTTTATAATCCTTCTCTTGCTCTGCCGCCAAATCCCCTTGTGATCAATTATATTCTCCTTTTCACGTGACTCCCTTTTTCCTTGATGTATACCGCCAAACATAAAGTCCCATCGTCCATAAGCCCATGTAACTTTTTATATTGGCTGCCTTTTGTATGCAACCGTAGCCTACGGTTATTACCGTAGGTTATGGTTTTAATATTCTGTTTCTTTTCTATTCTGGCCGTAGGTTACGTTACGGATCGTAGACTAAGTTACGTATTTGCCGGATCTATTAAGTCAACATATGCTACACACATTTGCTACATTCCAACTTTAACCAAATAACATAAGAGCCCCTCAACTTTGTTCGTTTATAATTCTCGCACATTCAAGCCATGTCTTGACCGAACACTTCGATCAATGTGATTTACCTTGTTTATCATGTTCGAGTGTTCCGCATCATCTCCTCTCGCTCCAACTTTACCGAATTAGGCCGATTAACCTGTAAAACCACAAACTCTCATAGTTACTATATTCAACGTACATAGTTGCTTAAAACACAATAAAATGCGTAATATAAGCACTTTAACCCTCGGGTTTCACACCCTCCATCAATGACACAATTGAGTGTTGGCTTTATGAAAGAAAAATAAAGACCTTTTATTTATAGAATTTTGATCGGAATTAAAAGTCAACTAATACTTTAGCACAAACAAAACATAAGGGTGCTTAAAAGTTGATGTTGCTTCCTGTGTCGTAGATATTTATGCATCCTTCTTAGCTTCATCCGGGTTTCTATCCTCATGATCGAGTGTCTTAAATAGTTTAAGGCAGTAGGGACGGATGTGACCTGGTTCTCCGCATTTGTAACATACATCAGTTTTCCTTCTACATTCTTCCTTTGTGTGTACAGTCTTCTTGCTGAAGTTACAGTGAAGTGTCTTCCTAGAATGGCATTTTCTTGAACGCTTTTTGTTGTTGCAGGTAGGCTGCGCGATTGCTGATTTTATTCCTTTGTCCTTATATGATTTGTCGGAGCGGAATTCCTTATAAGAGTAGCTATAGGTTGTGGTTTTCTTTTGTTTGGAAGATGGAGTTTTGATACGAATATCATGACCTCCATTGATACTAGGGTTAGGTTTGAAGTAATGAGTATGCCTACAGTGGATAGTAGGAGTCTCGTTTATAGGCATTGAAATCTTAATAGCTTCAATGATCGAAGGTATGACATTCGATATTTCTTGAGATATTATATTTTCTATAGTATTTTTATCCAAAGTATTTTCATTACTAGCCTGAATTTCCTGGTTACATGCTATTTCCTTTGACATCTGGATTGCAAACATGTTCAGATATAATTATCACAAAACTAGACAATTATACAGGCATATTTTGTTGTTCATATTATGTTTAGCACAATTATAGTCATACTTATTAGTATTATATGTTGATATATATATATATATATATACATATTATATTTTAACATTTTATTTCAATATAAGGAAAGTATTTATGTGTCGTTTCTTTCTTTGTTGTAATAGCCTTTCTCTATATTGCCTCATCTCAACTATATTTCCAGAGCTCATGGCTGGATAGGAGTTTAAAAATAAAGGTAAGGATTTTATATGAAATTATTAGATTCTCTGTTATTGATCCATCATTGTTCTTCGAGAGGTGGTGCTAGTACAAATATCCTTAATGTATCTTCTGGATTAAAGGTGGGTATCAAAATAGATTTTGAATAAATATATAGGTTTATTTCTTCTGTTATATAAAAGTTTATTTTTCTATAGAAGATATTTATTGTTTTGTATATACTATCAAGGAATTTGTGTCCTGCATATATATACATATAAATATAAAGTTTTAAAATTTCCTGTAACATATACATATAGCACCAAATTATAAGAATCCAATTACATAACAAATTGTATTAATTATCCTGTTCATTCCCATAACTTTGTTGATTCTTTTATAAAATAAATTTCTATTAGATTTATTCAATATAATATTTTGGAATAAAAAGGGTAATTCATCAAAAGGAATAAAATATAAAGTTTTCTGGATTCTTTTAGAAAAATTTAATCTTTGACAGGTTGACTCATTTTTGGTTATAACATATTTAGGACTTGACTCTTAACTTATCATATTTATTTATTAAAGAATCATAATAGATAATACAAAGTTTAGTGTTTCTAAATTTTATTCTTAATATAATGAAGTATTATTCTCATATCAGAATATACATATGACTCAAATATAGTTTTAAGAAATGAATTAAAATTGTTTCCTCTCGAGATATATGTACGTATATTTTAAATCATGTAGTTATAGTGTACTAAATGTTTTTGTACATATTTTTACTTTATGCATGAAATATCGTTTGTTCCATTAATACATGCTATAGAATATAAAATATGTTATTTGCATATTTTTCATATAGATGGAAAGATACATGTGTTTATATGGATAATATATGGAATAATATTTTCATAGAGTTATCATGAAAATTCTGTTTTTAATTATTGTATTTAAACAATAAACATGTTTTAAGTAGGCTAAAATATTATATTTTAACAAAATTAATCTAATTACATGTTTTATCAAAACTTTGACAAATATATATATATATATATATATATATATATATATATCTTTAAGTTGAATAAAACTGTGGGTTATATCATATCATAAAATATACCGCTTGCATCGAAAAATATTTTATATTATGATATTTTAGTGATATCATACCTAATGGTGTTATCTTATATCTTTGATTAAGATATTAATATCATAATATTATTATAATTTATATTGAATTGTATTCACATAAATATGTGGGTATGATATATATCACAAAAATCAATACATTATGAATATATCCCCTTTTTATATTTATAGTATAACATACGGGAAGGTACAAATAGGGGTTACACATCCTAACATACAATCATTTAGGTGTAATACATATTATCTTAATATTTAAATTATGACATTTTTGAAGTATCATACCTGAATTGTGTTACCTTACATTAGTATTAAGATATAAATGTTAATATCGTAATATTATTATAATGTTGTAAAATTCATATTGAATTATTTTCATACAAATATATGATATATATGATATATCATAAAATTTAATAAGACATAATATTATTAATACCATAATTATATATAAGTAATATTAAGCATATCATAACAGTAAAATACAGATATGGGTGGCACATATTGGGAATTCAAAATTTTGGTAAACGACATAGAAATCATAATAGACATATTAAGATTTTATGTTTTACAGAATAACACATAAGATATTAATTTTCTAACATAAATGTTTAAGGTTTAGGTATTGGAAGAACACCTAAAGGGCTTAAACCAGTGGCATAGCTCTGATACCACCTTCTGTCACAGCCCCCGACCCCACCTTAGGAGCGGGAGCCGCGAGCCAGTCAGATGGTATCGGTGTTTATTTAATTCGGCAGCGGAAATTTTCATCAGCACAGTAGTTAGGAAATATTGTTATCAGAGTTAAACACCAAAATGTTTAAAATAGATAAATGGGATAAGACCCAAGTTTTGCGGATAATACATTTAAAATAAACAAGTGGGACAATACTCGATTTTCATTTGTAATATATTTATAGAGATAAACCCTAATTATCGAAAATAATTATTCTTTTTATCTGGGTAACTTTTATAGCCACTTTTCTAAGCCTTCAGTGCTCTCCAGCTGGCTTTTATTGGCTTCACACTAAGTTACCTGAAACACGTGTTTAAAACATTTTATCAGCAAGAAATACTGGCAAGTGAATCCCGGTTTAATCAAACAAGTTTTATCATTTTACAGCATTGAGGGTAATCCAGCAATTACATTTGTTTACATCTACTTTAATTACCACCCACGGTACTGCCAATCCTGACTTGTGGTAATGTTACTACTCACAGTGTGGTAACAAATTTTGTATACAAAACCCCAACATACCGATGATAATTGTAGAATTACAAATACTCAATCACTGTTAATTATAAGATGAAAACAATTGAGATTTTGTAAAAATACTTTGTGAAAAGAGAAATCATTCACAAAAAGGTTTACCAAAAAGAAGGATTACACACATTTGTTGACTTAGATATTTCTACAGGCTTCCTGGTAATATTATAGCTTCCTTGTACTATTTCTGGATTACTTTCTAAAAATATAAATAATGCACATGTGTTAGTAAAATAACCCAATTTACATTAGCTATACTCCCGAGACAGAATTCCAACGACTGAGTCAGACAGAGCCTTGACATGCGTTACGGAGCCCTAGATCGATTGGGCAGAGTAACTAATACGTAACCAGGGGTTATAATACTTACAACGAGGTAGAGCTTTGCTTATTAGGGGGGCATTAGGCTATAGTTTCCGCTTACAGAGATTGAGAGAAAATAAAGAAAAGTGAACGATTGAAATGGCTGCTTTCTGTCCCTTTTATAGCTGATCCGGGGGGTTCTCGTGCCCCGCGAAGCTCACAGGCATAGCCTGTTGCGGCCAGCGAGGGTCCTAAAGGCGGCAACAGGTTCTGACGCGTGTCCAACACGTGGCGGCTCAAGTGACCAGCAAGCAATGGGGCCTCACGCCCCGCGAAGCAACCCTCCTTGTCCGTCGCGAGCCGCTCGACTATTTCTTTTTATTCGTTTTTCATTAATATTAAGGTTGTTCGGGTCCGTTTCTCACATACGGGATGTATCTGGAAGCGTTTAGTGTCGTTTTCGAGGGTTGTTATATCTTAGGTATAACTCCTGAACTATTTAATAAAATATATAATGCACTCGCATTAAGTATAGTAACCCAATTCAACTTTATCCCTACGTCACGAGACAGAACCCCAACGAACTTAGTCCAGCAGAGGCTTGACATGCGTTGGTGGGTCCTAAATCAATCGGACAGGGTATTGGCTTAGTGATCAGGGGTTACAACACTTAAAATGGGGCAGGGCTTTATTATTATTATAGGTGAAATAAAAATAATAATAAAAAGATAGAAATTTAGAGAGAGAAGGAGAGAGTGCGAGAGATGGCAGATGTGTGCCAAAGAAATGAAACTGAGTTCTCTATTTATACACACTTTTTAGCTTGGAGTTCACGCCAAGCTTACTCCAGTACATGTACACAATTTCCATATATGTTCAAACACGTAGACATGTATTTTAAATTCACAATTTCTATGATTATTTTATTTAATATATATATATATATATATATATACGTATATTATAATCAATTTAGCTGCTTCACTTATTTGGCGCTTATAACTTCCAAAAATATGACGTTTTATAAAACAATAAATATGTCATTAGGATGAGAATAATCTTATCTACATTTCGAACCAAGTTTCACTAAAAACGAAATAAGGTTAATTATAACGTATTTTTATTATTATAATTATTAAACGATTCCTACGTTTGCCAAAATATCTTATATTTCTATCGGTCGACTTACCTATGACCTATTCATGTAATAAATTTATTTTAAAATTAAAAATTTTGGGAATGTTACAAGAGCCTTTCCTCGCACCTCGTGGAAACTTAATCACGTCTGCCAGGCTCGAACCCGTGCCCCGGTCAGGAACCCCACCAAGGTGGGTAAACCTTACCACATCACTTGCAGTTAATGGGGATCGAACCTGAGCCTCATTTGAGAACTCAAGCACTTTCCACCACTAGACCACAAGGTCATTGGCACCTATCCTAATCAAATCACTCCTAATTAGATAAATACACCAACTAAATATATCTAGACTTTAACCGATACACATAAAATAAAAATAAAAAAACAATTAAATCAAGGTTAATCCCAACAATCTGCAATTGAAAGAAAAGAAAAACACAACCCTTCCCTCCCCTTCTCCCTCGTTAATGAACACATTTTTAATCTATTTGCAACTTTAAAATACTAAAATTTTTATGATACATTGTACCCAACTTGACATTACTATGCCATTAGCATCTGTTTAATAGAAGTATTCAATGATTTTAACTGACAAATAATCACCAAGTTAAGTTTCAATGAGTGACACATTCACGCCTCTGATAACATGTGAAAGGCATATGGACACTGTGTGCCTAAATGACATGTCAAATGAGACTTATAGAGCTGCATAAGGCAGGGTTTGATGCAATTCAACAAGTGATCTTGAAGACTTCAGTTTTTTGGGTATGCACATTTATGCTATAAAAGGCTCACTCCTTATCCTTAAATATGTCAATTTAGGTCATATTTTATCTCTGATGATTCGACAGGTAAATTACAAAAGTTAGTTAGAAAAATAAATAGGCCAAACTTAAGCCAAAGGGCATCTTTTTTCAATGAATATATTTGTAGCAGGGGGCATTAGAAAGTTAACTACAGACCTGCACTTGGCTCACATAGGTTGATCTTTCAACATAATAGAAAGTCATTACTAAATCACTTGCTTTCACTGAACCGAGCCATAGTATAATGCATCCTCAAAATCACAGTAATAACCACAAGCAATTCAATATATTAGACGATATATATTCCTTGTATAGGCCCCGCCCTATGATTGTTATAGCTAACCCTAATGTTGTTACTCTAGGCTATATATAGATCATATGTTTCTCCTATGTAATCACAATCATATTACAATTAATATACAATATTTTACCAAGTTTAACTTGGTATCTGAGCCTAGGTTTTTCCTACCTCTGCTGTCACCCCCCCAACCCTACCTTATGTCTGATTACAATCTGTTGCTGACAAACATAAATCTACTGCATCTCTTTTTTTTCCGACAGACACAACCTGTCCACTTACAACCTTCTGTTCGATTTTCACATAGCCACCAATCCGATTGTTGCCTTTACCACTGTTGAGAAAACCTCCCACAATTATCATAAGTTTGCTTTCACGCTGTCCCCTATAAACTATGGCCATTGGAAGCTTATGATTCAGCCCTTCCTGACAACCCATATGCTTTTTGGCTATGTTGATGGAAGTATCGCTTGTCCGCCTACCCTCATCTCCACACCAGCAACCTCTGGAAAAGACGATGTTGCTGTTGTCCTCAGACCAAACCCATAATACACGGTCTGGTTATGTAACCATGGACATGTTCGCATGCTAATTCTTTCAACCATCTCAGAGCAATCCTTTCCACATGTTCAAGGCACCACTTCACGTGAGTTGTGGCTTGGCCTCGAACAAGCTTATTCCCCACATACTTCTTCCCGAGAATTCATGTTAAAAGCACAACTGCTGAAGATCCAAATGAAAGGAGAAGAGTCTTCTACTGCATCTAGGGCACAAGAGTATGCACATGCCCTTGCAAATATTGGACATCCAATGCCTGAGAAAGATTTGGTTATGTTAGTTGTTATAGGTCTTCATGAAGAATACAATGGAGTCAAACAAAGCCTACTTCATAGACAATTCACAACTGTCTTCTCTGAACTTCCTTGTCACTTTGCAGACCATGAATTTCTGATCCACAAACCTACTACCGAAACAGCCACGGTCCAGGCTTTCACGGCTGCCACAACAGCCACTTCTCCCTTGGCTTCGTCTGATACAATTCAGACTATTTAACAACTTGTTGCCCGATTTGGTTTTCAACTACAACTACCACTGGTTCCTCACAGAATGCTACACCTCAAGCCTTTTATACAAACCAGGGTGGACAATCCAATTACTCTCGTGGCCGTGACAACCGTCAGTCGCGTTGGTCGAAACAACAACTACAATCGCAGCTAGGGAAATCATAACTCATGTCAGTTTAGTTGGGCTTCTAACCAAAACATTGTGTGTGACAACTCATATTTTCAAGGTCTTTTCCTATGTACTAATTTCTTTCACGACCTGTTTTAAGTTGTAACGGTATGTATGTTGTGTTAATTAACAAGTTTGATTGATTATATTTGGTTTAATGGTTATTATATGTTGTGAGTTATTGGGGATCATCTATTCGTGGGTCGCACACCCATTCACAACCGTACACTCTTGTGTCTCTTGTTCTTGGCCCACATACCAAGCCCAAACCGTCCCAAGCCCAACCCACACATGTTACGCATACATGAAGAAAAAGGCATTGGGTGTTTGTGATTTTGGAAAATATCAAACCCTAGTTCCTCATAATCATTGACGAAAGTTACTTCCTTCTCTTCATCATTTGATCGCTGAAGACAGCCTCTTGTTTCTCTCGAAGTTTCATCTTTCCCTGGATTTAGCACACTCATTACCTATCATCTTCTCGGTTAGTATGTCACTACTATTTGGATTTATTTTGGTGTTCATAAGGTTATGGTTATGATTTAGTGTTTGTGGTTCAAAACGGATGAATGATGTTTGATGTCTAGAATTTGCATGATGTGAATGTTTGGTGTTTTCTTTTATGTATCGTGATGTTTACAGATTGTTTACAAGATGATAAGAGGGTTTGATGAATTGTTTATAGGGTAAACTGTTAGCATAATGATCATCATAATATTTGGTTAGGATTTATGTATATTGCATGATAATAAGATTTTTGTGGGCAATGGGATTCACGGATATGGTGAGATGATATGTAGGGAATTGATTCATAATGATTAATTGCTGTTGATGTGATTCACGATTATGTTCATATGAATCAAAGAACATGTTGGAGATTATGTTGGTTTTGTTGAAACGGCTGGCAATTAGGGTTGTATAAAGATGAAAAATTGTGCTATTGATCTTATAGGAATAGTTAATTAATGCAAATTTCTGTTATGGATTGAATGATTACTTGATTGACCGAGGTTTACGGCGAGGTATAACAAACCCCGCACACTAACATGGGGTCGTACACTCAACAGTGACCGCACACTTATGTGACTTTGCACACTTACTAGTCGCACACTTGTTACCGTACACCCTAGACAGCATAGTGGACAACTCATTAATGCATGACCGCACACTATGGTGAGGCCGCACACTCTTATGTGGTCGCACACCATAGTGGGCCGCACATTCTGAATTAGACTATTAAGGATTTGGGCTGCACACTCAAACGTATTGGGACATACTGATAGTGGGCCACACATAGAAAGTGGGCCGCACACTCGTTGGGTCGCACACTTGACCTTGAACGTTTAATTGATTGGGTCATACATTTAGGGTGAACCGTACACTCCGAATTGGACCGTACACCAATAACGGGCCCCTTATGTTGGGCCGTACACTTACACCGCACACCGTTGGGTCTTTGTTGTGGATCCATGTTTCACTTACATGTTGTACGTGTTAAGTGATGACTATGTTTGCATGCAACCTGTTAGAATACGTGTAGAATAATACGTGAACTTCATGTATACAATTCTAATGAACAATGGTAACCCTAATAGGACGTGGTTGACCATAATTAGCTCAAATGACTTAATCTGCCGAGCTAAACTAAGGTGAGTTCACACATTTTACTAAAAGCATGTATTCCCGGTGGTTGGGAACGAATAACACTTTCCCTGGTTTGGGATTGCCTAGTATTCCTGGGGATGGAATACGGTTACTTTACTATTTATACTACATGTCTTAAGCGAACTAGACGAAACTCTATTTGAAAGTCCCCACACATTTTATATCAATTAATCACTGGGGCCTGGCGAACGGGATATTAGTTAGTAGTGCTATTAGGTCTAATAAACCTCACACCGTGCCGCAGAGGACGGGAGTGAACTATTATGCCTGGCAACTGGTCAATGATGATAACATTGACTTGGGGTACCAACATTACTACAGTTAGTTTTGGTATGGCACGAGTTTAGTAGCTTAAAAAGATGGGGTAGTTCCCTATGACGTATTTTATAAAATAGAGTAATTTAACAACCTACGTTTTTTGAACAACACTGATAAACTGTGAACTCGCCAACTTTATGTTGACACGCTACTACATGATTTGCAGGTCGTTAGGTACTTTGCTGGAGCTTGCACGGTGGAAGGGTCGTTGTGGCGAAGAACCGTTGTTGGGTTCTTATATGACATTATGAACTTTTAACTTTCAATTAGGTCTCAAACTTTATGCTTCCGCTGATACTTAAACCTTGTTTTGGTCTTTTAATTTCTTAGAAACTAATCTATTGATTGTGATGGGTTTTTATTTACTTTTATTTACCATTCAATATGATTGGTGTCATGATCCTGGTCAGTCACACGCCTCGCGGTAATACTCCGCATGTGGAGTTTGAGGGTGTGACACTGTGTATGGTATTTGTAACAGGTGTGGAATCGGACATGTTCCCTCCCAATGCCCAAACAGAGATCCATCCACAATCCGCAACAGACAACCAACTGCCAACTATGCGGATTTTCGGTCACAAGCCTTCGCTACCTTTTTTTCTGTGGAGGAAAAGTATACACACACACTACCCTCCTCATGGGTCCAAGTGAAGGTGGACTCTACTCCAATAAGTTTCCAATCAAACAACCCATTCCTAAGGTTGCTTTTTCAACCACTCGTGCTACAACAACCACATGGCATCAACGCTTGGGGCATCTGCACTCTCAACTGTTCAAGACTATGCTTTATAAATACCGTCTCCCTGTTTCTACAAAAAACCTTTGATTTTCATTGTTCTGTTGGAAAATCTTCCAAACTACACTTATTATTGTATAATTATAAAAGTACTCATGTTTTGGACCTCGTTTTTTTTTATGTTTGGGGTCCAGCCCCTATGACTTCGTGTGATGGCTATAAGTATTTTTTGCTATGTGTTGATCACTTTTCGAAATTTATGTGGTTGTTCCCCATGAAACAAAAATATAAGGTGTTTGGAATTTTTAAACAATTTGTCACTGTGGCCGAACGTTAATTTTCCACCAAACTTAAAATTGTCCAATCCGATTGGGGAGGAGAATTTCAAAGTCTCTCACCTTTACTTAATTCCCTTGGCATTATCCATCGCCTATCTTGTCCCCATACGACTGAATAGAACGACATTGTTGAAAGACGTCACCTTCATGTCATTGAAACTGGCCTCACACACATGGAACAATGTAACATTTCTTTTTTATCATATAAGAATTATAGGTTGTTTAAATTTAGTTACCATTAGTAACTAGTTTTATTTTTAGTATAATTATTCGACCCATATAGTTTTAAAAACTATTTTATATATAATTGGTTGGATTGTTATACTAATTAATTGGCTTGTATATGTGTGAAATTTCTATTTTCTATATTAAAATAAAGTATATAAAGCTTATATTATTAAACGGGTAGATTACGGGTAAGTTAACTGTTAGAAATATGAAGTACCTAGACGGGCCTAGTAACCGTTTAATAATTAAATTATAAAAATACATTATATTTGGACTTACTCTGTTTTTAATGAAACTTGGTTCAAAATGTAGATTAGATTATTCTCGTTCTAAAGACATATTCATTGTTTTATAAAACGTCATATTTTATAAGTTATACGCGCCTAATAAGTGAAGCAGCTGAATTAATTATAATAATAAAATAATAATAAAAAATTAACTTACAATTCAATTGTTGAAATTGTCTACGTGTCGCTAATATAAGAAGGAATCAAAAATTGTGACAACCCTCATAATTACATGTATCCGTACGATTAATTAATGTTAATTAAAGTGCTTGATGACTTTGCTGAATTGCTTAACTGCTTCTGATTACTGCGTCATACTTACATGTGCTTTTTTTAACATACTAGTATTGTGCTTAATGGTCTTGTATGCTTTCCTAAATGTCGGGAATTATAAGTGTTACAAAAAGATATATATAGGACACTATATGGAATAACTTAGCACTTTAACGGAACGTTATCTAACCGAACAACCGGACATTACCCGGGACACCAAAATATTGTTAAAAATATTGTTTCACTTTTTCTGAGCTAGTCATGGTTCCCGAGCACTACGACACATTACATAATTCAAGTAACACACTAGACACAACACTTACACTTAACAACCCTCCACTAATTACCTTTTACCATAAAAAAATTTACAACTTACCCCCCCCCCCCCCCTTGGCTGATTTACGGTCATGTGCATGTCCCCACCTTCAAAGATATTACAAGATTTCACCAAATCCCCATGTAATATTGTTTAGATATGATTTGATCTTGTGCTTGTACTTCATGAAACATATTACCTATTGGATAAGAGAACTTAGTGGAATTATAATAACATAAGCACCCACCAACTCACCACCACAATATTCTTCCTCCCACACAACAAAAGCTCGGCCGAACATACCCTATACACTCCCACCATTTTCGATTTTTTTATTTCATCCATCCAAGACCATCCTAAGGTGCACAAAGGTGATTTATGAAGTGTGGAACTCACGGATCTTGAAGGACCTCTACCACAAGCTTTTATCCACTCATTTTTCTCCATTGATCTCCCCTAGCTTTAAGCTAGTTGTAAGACTTCTTTACACTCTTGATACTTTATATTTTTGGTGGTTAATAGATATAGTATGTGAAATTTACAAGAACACTAAAGACCATGCACATAAGTCTTGAACATAAAGCTTTACATAATATGAAAAATGGATGAAACATAATGAAATATTACTAGAATGATATTGTCTTGGTTATGTTGATGATTGATTGGTGATTTCTTGGTAGTATGATGATAGTCATCATATGAAACTTGTTGAATTATGATTGAAAACATGAGTTAACAAGTCGGAGGTGATTAGGGGTTTACATAAAAGAATCACCTCCATATTTAGACATGAACTTGGTGACAAAATGATTTCTTGTAAAATAACAAACAAAATGATCTAGTGATCTTGTAGATATAAAACTTGTGAATGATTTTCCTAAATAAACCAAGTCTAAAGGACGGTTTTGAAAGATCATGATCCCTACACTATTTTGGAAATAAAGTAAGTATATGGATACTAGTGACACATGAAAATATTGTAAATAAATATTTTTGTAAAATATGATCACAAGTTGTGAACATCTAAAAATCCTGAGAATGAGATTTTAACAAAAGTAAACACACTTTGGAGGGTAACTAAACCCACTAAACGCCTTACCAAGTTACTACGCGTTTTTATGAAACATCAAGTTCATGTTGGTTTGTAAATGGAATAGTTTGCTCTTGGTAAATTGTTGTTGATTGTTGAATAATTTTCGGAAAAGAAAATGATATGCTTATTAGCATGGTCGCCCCCATTTACAAAGGAAACTCTGGCAAAATTTTCTAAAAACTCCAACACATAGAAAATATTTTCTAACGAGTGTTACAAGTGTATTTTTTTAAAAACTATGGTCTTTCCACAAAAGTCAGAGTGTGACATTTGAATTGTGTGGTATGTGATAAAAGTAATGAGTAGATAAACCGTACGTAGGATATGTGTTATGCATGCACGAGAAACTGATTATTATATGTACCTTATTAGGACGTGCTTGATTTATGTTTATTAGAGTAACTAATCTAACCGAGCAAACCAAGGTGAGTTCACACACTTTCTAAGGCATGAGATTTCCGGTGGTTGGGAATGGGTTAAAGAATTAAAATGGAACCTACATATCCTCCTTGGGTAGGATATCTACCGCCATCCTCCATGGGTAGGATGCCAATATTAATCCTGCATATTCTCCTTGGGTAGAATACGTACGTTCGTCCTCCTTGGGTAAGACAACAACCTTAAAACTTACTAGACAAAACTCTATCATTAAGTCCCTCATTTTATATCGACTTAATCACCGAGGCCAATGGTGAGCAGGTCATTAGTTAATAGCACTATTAGGTTTAACAAACTTCACACCGTACCAGTCGAACGGGCATGTACTAATGGACTATGGCAAACTGTCAATGATGATAGACATTGACGTAGGGCACAACTTACTTTCGTTAGTAGTCGATATGGTAACGGTCTAGTGGTTCACATGGGGAAGCCCCCACTGATCATGGATATGGTTTGGGTAATAAAGAAGGAAATGGTTAATCATATTTTCAACTATGGGGTAACCCCCACGGCAAGTAAGCCAGCAAAAGACAAACCATGTTTTCGGTAACAACTTAAAACTAAACAACCAACCGTGAGTTGACTCGTTGTTACATGCCTTACAGGTCGTTAGATGCTTATGGAGCTTGCACGAGGAGGAGGTCGTTGTGGGATATGGACTGTTATGTCCCGTTCTAAACATTTAAACTTTATGAACTTATGGAACTTGTGTTTTGGTTTTACGTGTTATGCTTCCGCTGTTTAATTAGAACTTGGTTAACTAGCTTTTGGTCACCAATTGTATTGTGGTTGGTTTTATTTACTTAATTACGTTGTTAAATATGATTGGTGGCTCGATCCTGGTCATGTCACGCCTCCAAGCGGTGATACTCCGCATGGTGGATTTTGGGGGTGTGACAGATTGGTATCAGAGCCATTGGTTATAGTGAACTTGGTTTTAAAAAGGGAAAAGCTTTTTGACAAAACAAGACTATAATATGTACAGTGCTCAACGATCCACAACGACGCTTCGCTCCACGTGCAAGACTCGACACAATAGGTGGTATGACCTAGGTTTATATTGTCTGTTTGATAGTTAACGTGATAACTGCTATTTGAGCCTTGTGTGCTTACTCTCTTCTGTCACTCCACACTTACGCACTTTCGTGACACCCTTCTTACTTGTGTTTCCTTCGATGTGAAGATCATGAGTGGACGCCTGAACTTGACTCAAGGCCAGCTGACGGCTCTAATCAACGAACGAGTTGCTGAGGCACTCGCAGCAGTTCCAGCAGGAGGTATAACCTGCCATTTCGACCTATCCTAGGATGATTAGATCCTACTCTCGCGAACCAACTCTTGTGCTTAACCTTGTCTTTTATTCTCGCGCCACAGGTCAACATGCTCAGCCTCCCATATGTACGTTCAAAACGTTCATGGATTGCCGACCTAGTACCTTCAGCGGCACAGAAGGAGTTGTAGGTCTTCTTCACTGGTTCGAGAAGATTGAGTCTGTTTTTGAGATGTGTGAATGCCCTGAAGATCGTAGGGTGAAATTTGCTACTGGAACACTCGAGGGTGCTGCGTTAACCTGGTGGAAAGCACAGGTCCAACTGCTAGGGCTGGCGGTTGCTAATGCCACCCCATGGAACAACTTCAAAGAACTGATCAAAGAAGAGTACTATAGTCGTGACGACATCCACAAGCTAGAGGTGGAATTTTTCAATTTGAAGATGACGGGGTCTGAAATCGAGGCATACACAAAGAGATCGAACGAATTAGCTATCTTGTGTCCCACTATGGTGGATCCTCCTATCAAGCATATCGAGCTGTACCTTAAGGGTTTAGTGCCAGAAATTCAAAGCCACGTGAGCTCCGCTAATCTTGGCACCATTCAGCAAATCATCCGGTTGGCTCATCGCCTCACTGATTAGGCAGTTGAGCAGAACAAGCTGCCCAAGCGTATTAGCGCTACTACTACTGATGCTCCCAGTGATAACAAGCGCAAGTGGGATGGAAATTCGGGCAAGGGTTCTAGTTCAGTTCAGTCTCAGTCCCAGCAGCGAAAGACTGATGACTACCAGAGTCCTGGTCAGCAAACTTCTGGTAGTCAAGGACAGGGTGGATACCGAGGGAACCACCCCAAGTGCAACCGGTGCAACAAGCATCATAGCGGGCAGTGCCACAAGGGTCGTTGTCTGAGGTGCAACAAGTTTGGTCATGAAGCAAAGGATTGCAGGGGCGCACGACCAGCAAATCAGAATCACCAACAACAACAACAAGCTCCACAGAACCATCAGCAGCAACAACAGGGCAATAAAGGATGCTTTCAGTGTGGCGCTGAAGGCCACTTTAAGAGGAACTGTCCTCAGCTGAACCAGAATCAGAACAACAACAACCAAGGAAACGGGAACAACAATGGAGGCAACAATGGAGGCAAAATGGGGGTAACAATAATGGCAATGGCGCCCGAGGTCATGCCTTCGTGATTGGTCAGGGTGATGCAAGGAACGATCCCAACGTTGTGATGAGTAAGTTTCTTCTGGATGACTTTTATGTTACTGTTTTATTTGATTCGGGTGCTGATACTAGCTACGTGTCCTTAAAAGTTAGTCAAATGCTTAAGCGTACTCCAACACTTTTGGACACCAAACACACGGTAGAACTAGCAAACGGTAAAACTCTTGAAGCCACACACATAGTTAAGGGCTGTAACCTCGTCCTAGCTGGTTAGACCTTCTCTATCGATCTCATTCCTATCATTCTGGGTAGTTTCGACGTTGTTATTGGGATGGATTGGTTATCTCATCAG
Source organism: Helianthus tuberosus (assembly GCA_030545235.1). Taxonomy (NCBI): domain Eukaryota; kingdom Viridiplantae; phylum Streptophyta; class Magnoliopsida; order Asterales; family Asteraceae; genus Helianthus; species Helianthus tuberosus. Next base: position 77,255,915 of record CM060380.1, read on the forward strand.
CAAGCGGAAATTCTTTGCAACGAGAAGATTGTCCGCATCCTTCGTTCTGGTAAAGAACCCCTCGTAATTCATGGCGTCAAGAGTGGTGCTGTTGTGGGAATCATCTCTTTCCTTAAGGCCCAGAAGTGTTTGCGAAAGGGCCACACTGCTATTCTAGCCCTCGTTTCTGATACATCCTCGGAAGAAAGAAAGATAGAATACATACCTATTGTACATGATTTTCCTGAGGTATTTCCTGAGGAATTGCCTGGTCTTCTGCCTCATCGTCAGGTTGAATTTCAAATCGATCTAGCTCCTGGAGCAGCGCCCATAGCTCGAGTACCTTATCGTCTAGCTCCATCAGAACTTGAAGAACTGTCCACGCAACTACAAGAACTCTTGGAAAAGGGTTTCATACGTCCTAGCTCTTCGCCTTGGGGAGCTCCAGTGTTATTCGTGAAGAAGAAAGACGGTACCTTTAGAATGTGTATTGACTACCGCGAACTCAACAAGGTGACCGTGAAGAATCGTTATCCTCTTCCACGCATTTATGACTTATTCGACCAATTGCAGGGGTCGAGTTTCTAATCAAAGATTGACCTGAGGTCAGGCTACCATCAACTAAGAGTCTGAGACGAGGATATCTCTAAAATAGCATTCAGGACTCGTTATGGGCATTACGAGTTTATGGTTATGCCTTTCGGATTAACGAATGCACCTGCGGTCTTCATGGATCTCATGAACCGAGTGTGCAAACCTTACCTGGATAAGTTCGTCATAGTCTTCATCGATGATATCCTGATCTATTAGAAGAGTCAGGAAGAACTCGAGCAACACCTGAGGCTTATTTTGGAACTCCTTCGAACCGAGCAGTTGTATGCCAAATTTTCGAAATGTGACTTCTGGCTTCGCGAAGTCCACTTTCTATGCCACGTGGTAAACAAGGATGGAATTCATGTGGATCCATCCAAGGTTGACTCGATCAAGAACTGGCCTGCACCCCGTACACCAATAGAAATCCGCCAATTCTTGGGTTTGGCAGGATATTACAGAAGGTTTATCAAGGATTTCTAAAAGATTGCGCAACCTCTCACTTCACTGACCCAGAAGGGTGTCACCTATCGTTGGGGTGATGCACAGGAATCTACGTTTCAGCACCTAAAAGGTAGACTCTGTAGCGCGCCTATCCTCTCATTTCCTGAAGGCACAGATGATTTTGTGGTTTACTGCGACGCTTCCATCCAAGGACTTGGTTGCGTGTTGATGCAACGTGACAAGGTCATTACCTACGCATCGCGCCAACTTAAAGTTCATGAAAGGAACTACACTACAAACGACTTGGAATTCGGAGCAGTTGTTTTCGCACTTAAGATATGGAGACATTACCTGTACGGTACCAAGTGCACCATTTACACCGATCACAGGAGTCTCGAGCATATCTTCAAGCAAAAGGAGTTAAACATGCGACAACGCCGATGGGTCGAGCTCTTGAATGATTATGAATGCGCTATCAAATACCATCCAGGCAAAGCCAATGTTGTGGCCGACGCCCTCAGTCGAAAGGATACTACACCTAAACGTGTGCGAGTGTTACAGCTTACCATTCACTCTAGCCTTCCCGCTCAAATACGAGATGCTCAGGTTGAAGCGTTGAAAGCAGAAAACATCAGGGCTGAGTCCCTGCGAGGATCGAAGAAACGGCTAGAACAAAAGGAAGACGGTGCTTATTACGTAACAGGGCGCATCTGGGTTCCACTCTATGGTAATCTACGTGAGCTTGTGATGAATGAGGCACACAAGTCTCGTTATTCAGTACATCATGGTTCGGATAAGATGTAACACGATCTCAAGACTATGTATTGGTGGCCTAGTATGAAAGCCAACATAGCAACCTACGTCAGTAAATGTTTGACTTATGCGAGAGTCAAGATTGAATATCAGAAACCATCAGGCCTACTCCGACAACCAGAGATCCTGACATGTAAATGGGAGCAAATTTCCATGGATTTCGTTACTGGCCTGCCTAGATCTCAACGCGGAAATGACACTATTTGGGTAATAGTGGATCGATTGACTAAGTCTGCACACTTCTTGGCTATCAAGGAAACCGACAAGTTTTCTACTCTAGCAGACATCTACCTAAAGGAAGTAGTATCACGGCACGGAGTGCCAACCTCCATCATTTCTGATCGTGACTCATTTTTTACATCTGAGTTGTGGCAAACTATGCACAAGTCCTTTGGTTCTTGATTAGACATGAGCATGGCATATCATCCACAGACGGATGGGCAATCTGAACGTACCATCCAAACCCTTGAAGACATGCTTAGGGCATGTGTAATCGACTTTGGTAACTGATGACGGGGGTAGCCCAAGACTAAATAAAATGACTAAATATGTAAACGCTCAAAGGGTTAAACGGTTCAATGGTTGAAAAGCTGTGGGATGGGAAAAGCAATACGGAAACAGTGGCCAGTCACATCCGGAGATCACTTCACCAACCCACAGCCGCAAAAGCAAAGCAGGTCTCCACAATGCACGCTATTATCCAGGGGTCAAAAGGCTTTAACCCCCAAAAGGGGAATCCCTCCACTGCAAGCAAGGTTACTAGTCTAATACATTCTACTTCAGGAGATGTCTTCTCTTATAAATTGACACTTCATTTACTTCAGAAAACATCTCCTAGCCAGCTCTGATTCTCTAATCTCTGGTCATTCACATTGAGTACTTGCTTACGAGCGAGTCACTCCTTTTCACACATACCACACACATTCTATTTGCTCCCACATCCAAATCTGGATACAATTCAGAGGAGGATCTTCAGCAAATAACAAAAACTAACTAGTGAACCTCCTTCCACGTTTTGCAAACGTGGGGGGACCCCACGACCTGCGTTAGGCTAAGTTGAACCCTTCAACCTTTCTGCCTAACCAGCCCAGCTACCACCGTTGGTCTTGTATTTGTTGCATCAACAAGTTGGCGCCCACCATGGGGCTACGCCGCTATTTCTTCTCAAAATGACCTAGTAGTGTAGCTCTTTTCACTTAAAACCACCATGTCTGAAAGTGGATCCCCGGAAGAAGTAAATCAGATCCCAAACACTTCTACCCCGGGTAGTAGCCAAGCTCACGTGGCCATACCAACTTCTTTCTCAACTCCGGGGAGCACACCCGAGTTCCTCAACTTCAACACACCAACCCCGTCCAGATCCGGGGTTCCATCTCCCAATATCGGTGTCTCTGACGCCCCAGCACGTGTTGAACTCACCCCCGAAGGGGTTGCCAACAACTTCCTTGAGTTGAGGTCCCTTCTCAACCAACACGTGAGTAGAGAAAGAGAAAAAGGAGTGCGGATTCGTTTAGACTATGATGAACCTGAACCAACGTTGTCTCCCGGACCACCTCCCCCTCCTTTTATGACAAGAAGTGAGGCTGGTCCCAGTAATCCTTCAAATCCTCACCCTTATCTGTCCACTATGACAAATCCTACGGTGCATCCTATCTTCTCTTCCCAACCAATTACTAGTGGTGCTCCTTTAGGACATGAGCTAACCCTTGACCAGCTCCTACAGTCCCCAGTAACAAGATATCCGGCATCTGTAACAACCACATGACGTGATTGTCGTGGTCACAACCAATTACCAGCAAGCTCTGTCCGTGCTCCTTTTAGCACGAAGTGCTGTTATGAGCGCTCCCTGACGTGATTGTCGTGGTCACAACCAAATTTAATCCCAATAACAACTATATAGATAGTGGCAAGTGGGTATCGAACACAGGGAGTTTGTGGAATGTGTGTTATTTGAAGGTTTATCTAATTTTAACTAAATTAATCTAATTGCAAGAGAAATAAAATTCAAGAGTTTATGTGAGTGAATTGGTTTTAGACTAAATTAAACTAAGTAAATTGCAAGAGAAAAGTTTGGTTGTAAGCAAATTAGAGACAAATGACCATCCTAGATTTCCGGTTTGTTTCGACATTCATATTATCATTCCACTAGAAAGAACTACATAGACATAGTTCGTGTGTAATTACTTATTGTGATAAAAGGGAACGAAGTACTCAGATTCCTAGAACGTGAGGTTGTTACCCGATGACCAATCAACCCTTACCCAATCCTAATTCAACCCATGATATCTCGATTGCCAACGGCACCAAGAACGTATGGTTTCAAACTAGAAAAATCATAAGAATTAACAATTTACAAATAAGCAATCACACACCATGATAAACAAGACATAGATAAAGTTTATCATTCTAGAAATATGGAATCAAAACACAACCGTCTTAAACAAACCTTCAACCTAGGATGATCATAGAGTGTTTAGCCACGCATGGCTTGAAGCGACATTATACACAAGTTTTCAATGTTCAAAGGAATCACCAACATAAAAACTAATGATTAACTCTTGTTCTTCACCCAAAAAGTCTCCAAGAAGCTCCCAATTTCGTTCACAAGTGAGTTGTAACCGAAAACCAATGATAAGTCTCCATAAATCCCCTCAAAATGGTCATTAAATGCGTGAGTTACATGAAAACATCAGTCGGAGCCGTAACCTACGGCTCCCAGTCGGAGCCGTAACCTACGGCTCCCAGCCGTAGGTTACGGCAGTCAGCAACTCAAATGGTCAACATAGGGCCGTAACCTACGGCTCTCAGCCGTAGGTTACGGCGATCAAAGTTCTTTACGGCTGAAGGCTCTTGTTTTACGGCGGGAAATGCTGAAAACTTGTTTTCAGCATAACTTTTTCGTTTCAACTCCGTTTTCTTCACCGTTTTCGCCTACGTTCTCATAATTTCGTCCTCTATCACGCTATCCTCTTAATTCTTCAATTCCAAAAATTGATTTTTTATTGATGCTCCAAATTCTTTCCCTTTTATGCTCCATTTGCACCTGCACGTCCAAACAAATAGTAGTTACCAAGTTCAAACAATTAAACGTGTAAAGCATGGGATTTTAATCTTTTTAAGGCACTTAAGGGTTGTCCTACGGACCACCCGTCACTCCCCTCGGGATAAACTGCTCAGTTGGCCCAGGAAGCCTTCAAGGCTTCAACCCCATGCCCAACATAATGACCCAGATGATGGCCAACTTCCCATGGCAACACTTCATTAATCAAGTGCTAGCCACTCAGGGAAATAACGGCAACGGCAATAATGTAGATGCAAGGGCTGAAGAAGACTTGGCTAAACCATACAAGCCAAGTAACCTTTCATGCTTTTCGAGACAAATAGCTGATTATGATTTCCAATCAAAGATTAAGATGCCGTCCCACATTAGGACGTATGATGGGACCGAAGATCCCGAGGACCATCTTCAGATCTTCACTGGTGCAGCCCGGATAGAGAAATGGTCAAACGCTGAATGTTACCTAATGTTCATGCAAACTCTTGTTGGATCCGCCAGAATCTGGTTCAATGACTTACCTGCTCAAAGCGTTCGAAGCTTTGACGATCTCAGCAAGGGTTTCCTGGCCAACTTCTCCCAACAAAGGCGATATGTCAAAGACGCAACAGTGATCTTTCAGATAAAGCAACGTGATGATGAAAGCCTTCGTGCTTTCATTGAACGATACAAGAAGGAAGGTCTGACTTATGTAGGGGCCGATGAGAAAATGAGAGTGGCTGGTTTCATGAATGCCATCACATCTAAGTACCTCACAAGAGATTTCAACAAATCCCTACCCAAGACCTTGAAGGAGGCCCTCGAAAGGGCTGAAGCTCACATCCGAGGAGAGGAGGCAGTAGACATCAAAGAACAAAGAAAAAGAGGGTCCGGCTGGAGAAGCAGTAGTCCAGCTAGAAAAAGGGGGAACTTCAACTCCTATGACAGGCGGTCAAAGGGTTCAGATCTTCGAAGGTCTGAAGGCCGGAACCCTTCAAGCCGGGAGAAAGGCATAAGTTTCACTCCCCTCACAAAGACCCCTCAAGAGATCCTTGCAACGGAAGAAGTCAAACAAAACTTCCGGCCTCCTAGGCCTCTCCCCAAAAGCAGGAAAAACGAGAACTCCACCCAATACTGTGAGTTTCACGAAGAAAAAGGTCACCACACTAATGATTGCTTCCAACTCAAGAAAAGAATAGAAGAGGCTGTTAAGTCCGGAGAACTCGCCCATTTGGTAAAGGGAGTCCGGGACAAAATGGCTGAAGGAAAGGGTAAGGAAGTCAATATGGTGGATTTCGATGTAAGGGTTCCTCATAAAAGACAACGGTTGGAAGCTTGGGAGCTTCAGTGTGTCTGCTTCCCCCCAACGGAGAAAGACCCTCTCTCTGGCCCTCTTGTGGTAGAAGCTGCCGTGGGAACACTGCAAACATGTAGGGCATACATAGATACCGGGGCGGCCACTGAGATCATGTTCGAAAAATTCTTCAACCGCTTGAGTAATGAAGAACGTTCAAGGCTTCAACCCTCTGGAACCTCTATAAAAGGTATCGCCGACATACCCCTCAAGCCTTTAGGGCAACTGACACTTAATGTTCGTTTCAGTGAAGGTTTAAAAGAAAGAACTCAACCACTCACCTTTGTGGTTATCAACATCCCCTCAAGCTATGACGTGATCATTGGAAGACCAGGACAGTGTGCATTCTACATGGCCGTGTCTGTTGGCCATGGCACAGTCAAATTTCCTACCGAGAGGGGCATAGCAACCCTTCAACCCTCTCAGGAAGCCTACATGGTTGAAGGTGAAAGCTCAAATAGTGAAGAAGACAGGCAAAGGTTGGTCATAAACCCTAAGTACCCTGAACAAAGAATAAGGGTCAATCCAAACCTTTCTCAAGAGACTCTTTCATACCTTGAAAAGTTGCTAATACATTACAGCGATGTATTCGCTTGGTGTCCGGAAGACATGACCGGGATCCCTCGGAACATTGCCGAGCATGAGTTAAGAATACCACTGGATGTCAAGCCTGTGGTCCAAAAGAAAAGAAGCCTCGCACCCGAGAGAAGTCTGGCAGCTTGCCAAGAGGTTGAAAAGCTTGTGTCGGCCGGTATTCTCCGAGAAGTCAAGTACCAATCATGGGTTGCAAACCCGGTTATGGTCAAGAAACCTGACAACTCTTGGAGGATGTGCATAGATTTCAAGGATCTTAACAAGGCTTGTCCTAAGGATTGCTATCCACTACCAGAAATTGATCTCAAGGTTGACTCCCTCACAGGTTACTCGTTCAAATGCTTTCTTGATGCATATAAAGGTTATCACCAAATCCTCATGAAGAAAGAGGATGAGGAAAAGACAGCCTTTCACACGGACAAAGGGATCTTTTGTTATCAAAAGATGCCTTTCGGCCTCAAAAATGCCGGAGCAACCTATCAACGGCTCGTTGACAAAGCCTTCGAAAGCCAAATTGGCAAAAACATGGAGGCATATGTCGATGACTTGGTTATTAAAAGCCAGACGGAATATCAAATGCTCGATGATATCCAAGAAACTTTCAAGAACCTCAGAAAGGTTAACATGAAGCTTAACCCGAAAAAATGTTCATTTGGATTCGAGGAGGGAAAATTCTTGGGTCACATTGTTGGAAAACAAAGCATCAAAGCCAACCCTAACAAAGTGAAAGCCGTCCTTGAAACCAAGCCACCAAAGACCAAGAAGGAGGTTGAAAGCTTGAACGGGAAGCTTGCAGCCTTGAAGCGTTTTACCTCAAAGTTGGCCGAAAGGTCTCTGCCCTTCTACAAAACGCTCAAGAACTGCTCAGATAAGAAGGATTCAAATGGACTGAAGAAGCTGAAGAAGCTTTCAACCAGATGAAGCAACATCTAGCTTCCCTACCAGACATTGCGGCACCAAAAACCGGGGAGTTAATATCGGTGTACCTCTCAATCACGGACGAGGCCATCAGTGCAGTCCTCACCATTGAACGAGACAAGGCCCAGGTACCCGTTTATTTTTTCAGCAAAACTTTAAAATTAGCTGAAACGAAATATCCTCCCCTTGAAAAACTTGCCCTAGCCCTAGTTCAAACAGCTAGGAGGCTTCGAAGGTACTTCCAAGCACACCCCATGCAAGTGGTCACCGACCAACCTATTAAGAGTGTGCTTGAAAAACCAGAAAACTCGGGGCGATTAGCCAAATGGGCCATAGAACTGGGTGAACATAACATCACCTATGTCCCAAGAAAGGGTATCAAAGCCCAAGTATTGGCTGATTTCATTGTGGAAGTCTCAAACCAAACAACCACTGAAGTAAACACTACCACCACTGAACCCTCCAACCCTGAAGCCTGGAAGCTTTTTACCGACGGAGCTTCAAGCGTTGAAGGGTCAGGGGCTGGGTTAATTTTGATCAATCCAGAAGGGTTGGAATTCACATATGCTCTCCGTTTTGATTTCCAGACCACCAATAACGAGGCTGAATATAAAGCACTAATAGCCGGCCTAAGGCTGGCCAAAGAAATGAAGGTTGAAAAGCTTGAAGTGTTCACGGATTCGTTGTTGGTTTCAAGCCAAGTGAATGATAGCTACATAGCTAAAGAGCCCAACATAAATAAATACAGAGAAAAATCCAAGGAACTGATGAGTACCTTCCAAGCGTGTAACATCAAACAGATCCCCAGATCTCAAAACAAAAAGGTCGATGCCCTAAGTAAGCTTGCATCTCTTACTTTCGCCCACCTTACCAAGAAGGTTCTGGTAGAAGTATTGAAGACCCCATCCATTAATGAATTGGAGGTTCAAGACGTGGTTACCGAAGAAGATCCAAACTGGATGACTCCCATAAAAAAGTTCCTGAAAAATGGTGAATTACCCAATGATCAAGTGGAAGCTAAAAGGGTTGAAATCAAGGCAAGGCAATACATACTACAAGGAGAAACCCTTTACAAAAAGGGTTACCTTGCTCCCTTGCTAAGATGTGTCGGTCCCGAGCAAAGTAAGTATTTGATCAAGGAAATTCATGAAGGTGTATGTGGAGCTCACTTTGGAGCTAGGTCGGTAGTTGCAAAGCTCATGAACCTTGGATATTTCTGGCCTTTAATGCATCGCGATATAGCCGAAGAATTGAAGAAATGTGATGCTTGGCAGATTCATGCACCAATCCCAAAAAATCCCAAGCATGACTTAGTCCCGATAACCTCGGCTTGGCCATTCTATAAATGGGGAATGGACATTGTTGGTCCATTCCCCCCAAGCAAAGGAGGGGTAATATTCTTGTTGGTGACAGTAGATTACTTCACCAAGTGGCCCGAGGTCAAACCACTTTCCAAAATCACGGGAAAACAGGTCATTGACTTTGTTTGGGAGAACATTATTTGCCGTTATGGATTGCCGGGAGTACTTGTCACTGATAACGGAAGACAATTTGCCGAGAAGCCTTTCAGCATTTGGTGCAAGGAATACAAAATCGATCAGGTTTTTAGCTCAGTGGCTTATCCGCAATCAAACGGCCAGGTTGAAAGAACAAATAGAAGCATAGTAGAAGGCATCAAAACAAGATTGGGTAGATACGAAAGCAACTGGCTTGAAGAATTGCCTAGTGTCCTATGGGCAATTAGAACAACTGAAAAAACAAGCCATAAGAAAACACCTTACAGCTTGGTATTTGGATCCGAAGCTGTAATCCCTGCCGAGATAGGAGTTGTAACCCAAAGAATTGTCAACATGGATCCCAAAACAAACCAAAAAGAGACCATGTTGAATTTACAACTCCTAGAGGAAGCAAGAGATCAAGCCGCAATTCAAGAGGCCAAATACAAGCAACAGATGGAAGCTTACTACAACAAAAAAGTCAAGAACGAACATTTCAAGCCAGGGGACCTGGTCCTCAGAAACAACGAAGCCAGCAAGAAAGAAAATCAAGGAAAGCTTGGCCCAAAATGGGAAGGCCCATACACCATTCTAGAAGCACACAAAGGTGGATCCTACAAGCTGGCTGACTCAGAAGGCAAAAGGCTTCCAAGGCATTGGAACGGCAAAACCTTGAAAAGGTTCCACGTTTAAACAAGAAAGTTTGGTTTGTATCAAAATGTATTTCAAGCAAGATTATGAATACCTTTTGTAAAAAGCAAGTATTGCTTAAATGAATGAAGTTGTTCTATCAAACTTGTCTTTCTATCCTAAGATCAGGTTGAGAACCTAGCAAAAAACTCCATGGCAAGGGCCATGAAAGGGGATGAGCTCCCAGGCCACATCGCTCAATAGGTTCAAGGGTTAAAAAGAACCTATATAAGGGGTGAGTTCCTAAATCAATACAACTCCATGAGACTTGTTAAGAAAACATAAAAGTGTCTCATAGGCGGGTGTGAACAGCCCACACCAAACGTTCCCTAAGCCTTAAAAATATAATCCGCAAACAGGCTTGAAAAAGTCAAGTGAGAACCAAAGAAATAATAAAAAGGATAGGTGCTATCTCTTCTTGTTAAAAATGCCAAGGCTAAGTGTCTGCAGCACTGAACCCTTTTAGGTATAAAAAACATAAGGGCAGCACAAACCCAACAAAGACAAAGCTACAAAAGAACAAAGCAATTCTAAAAGAACAAAGTCACTTAGACAAAAATCACAAAGATACAAACCAAGTCAGGGCACAAGACCAAGAAGCCTTCAAGGCTTCAAGCCACCCGAATAACAACTCGAAACCCTAAAGGCTTCAACCTATTAACAAACAGCCAAAAGGCTTGGAAGGTTAAAGCCAAACAAACTACCTTAACCAAAAAGACACGAGTATAAAAACAAAATACAAGGAAACTAATTAAACATCATACCATATAAAAGAAAGCCCCAAAAGACTTTCAAACACAAGTTAGAGCAAGTCCTAATAACTTGCAAGCTTAACTACTGTTCCAACGGCCATACAGGCCCTAAACACAACCAACAGGAACCTTAAGGGTTCCTAATAACCTAATATTGTTCAAATTAACATTACCAAACATAAATTGTTTTCAGTGCTAAGAAAGCTACGAATCAAGCATCAACAGATTTGGAAACTCCAGAACCTTCGCCTTCTTTGTTTTCTTCAGCTTTTTAGTCTTCACACCTCCATCACCACCAACCGCCGAAGCCTCCAAACTTGCATCCTTGGGAACATCCGGCTGACCTGAAAGGGTATCATCACTATCCCCCGAATAGGATCTCTTCCTTGAAAGAGAGCCCAAAATCTCAGCACAGACCTTCTCATTTAGGCCCTCAGGTTTCAAGTCCTGCAACACAGCAAGAGGCTTACCAAAACAAGTAGAAACCTGATGGATGTAAGGATAGGTCAACTTCTCCATTTGCTCAACGGAGCCTTTAAAAACATCAGAAGCCTCGGGACGAAACAGAGGTGACTTCTCCAAAGGATGGCCGGATTCATGAAGTTTATACCCAGCAATGAGGCCTTGGTGTTTCCCCAGGTTGAGAAGCTTAGTGTAAACATCACCAAGAGCAGAGTTAAACTCTTTGGAGTGCAATAGATAAGTAACCACTTGGTGAAAACCCTGCTCTATGAGCCATTGGTTATCCACAGTAGCCTGAGCAACTGAAGCCTTCAACCTCTCTTTCTCCTTACCAAAAGCCTGTTGCTGAACAAACAAAGTTTCCCGGTCAGCCCTAAGTTTCAACCTATCAGCCTCGAAGCTCTTTTTCAAATCACCCATCTCAATCTCATGCATCTTTTTCAAATCACTAACCTTCTTCTCCCATGCTGCTTCTTTCTCGGTAAAACCAGCTATCTCCTTTTTCATCGAGGCCATGGAGGATTTCATCTTATCCTTCTTCTTGGAAAATTCTTCATATTCCTGCATCCTTTGACGAAAACGAGCAATGCCTTGAGGAAGCATAGCAGCAAGGTTGCAAGTACTCAAAATCATGCGGGACAACATCAAGTCATCATCCATCCCGGCAATGGTCTTGTGCACTGAAGGAGGAGCAATGTGACTCAGAGCATCCTCACAGACGGCAACATCTTTGAAGCTATCATCATTCTTCACCGACCAAGTAGGCACATAAATCCCTTCCGGATCCAACCCTTCAACGTCCCTGCTTGAAGACTCCTGAACAGGGGTGGCAACAACCTTCTTGCCTGAAACCTTTTTACCATGAACAACCAATTCCTTATCCTTCTCAGCACCTGCTTCACCACCTTGACCTTCCGAAACTTCAATATCGTCACTTAAGTCCACTGGTTCAGTAGAAGTGGATTGAGGACCAGCCTTCAACAACCGACGAGAAGATCGACGGGTTGAAGACTTGGGAGCATTAGACTTAGAAAAACCCTTGACAGTGGCAGCACTAACATAACCTGAACCCTCAAACCTTTGATCAACAGTTCTAACCACAACATTCTCACCAGGAACAAACGGAGCATCCCCAAATACAACATCAGAAGTATCGTCGCTCTTAATAAAATCCAAAGCAGACATGACTGCAAAAAGCAACAGCACATAAGTCATAAGTTAAGAAAAACATAAAGAGGGCAAAAAAGGAAAATGCATACCAATGCCACTCCTCATAAGAACCGGATCCCGATCAACATTCCCCCAAATTTTACTAACCCCTAAAAGAACTAGTAAATGTTCAGGAAAGGGACGAACCCTCGAGGGGCACTCCCGGATGGCCTTGAGAAAAACATCATTCAATTCAGACTCCGAAGGCTCCGGATCATTAAGAACGGCATCCGGTTGCCTCCACACCATCTTAAATGGGAGAATAGCATCGAAAACCCAGAAAAAGCGATCCTTCCAAGCCCCAAGCGTAGTAACCATGGACGAAATAAGGCAGGAATCAACTTTGGATGTTTCAAAAGTAAACCAATCGCCATTCTTAGCCAAACGAAAAAACCGGCGAAAGAGTAAAAGGGAAGGATCATATCCAAGAGCATGACACAAAACCTCAAAATGCAAAACCCTAGCCATCCCCTTCGGATGAACTTGCCCGAAGGAAACCCGATAATACTCCAACAAGTTCAAAACAAAAAACGAAAAGGGATAACGAAGATTCGAGAACTCAAAATGACGACAATAAAGGGCAATCGAACCAGAGGTCGGTTTATCAACGGAAACATAACAAGCAGGAGCAGTTGGGTTAAACTTCCTATCAATACCGTATTCCATACAAAATAAATCTACCTTCTCTTGAGTTAACCGGGAAAAAGATTTTGCTAAATCTTTACGGGCACCCATTTTTTGAAAACAGAAAATGAAGAATGCAAGGTGTAAAGGATACCGGAACTAACCTTAGAATACGAAGGAAATGGCAGAAACTTGAAGGAATTGTGAGAAAAATGGATAAGATTTGCAAATATAAAACAAATATAAACATACAATAGGGGTAATAATGGCAAACAGTAACTTCTGCAAAACCGCCACCCTATCAACTGCCATACATCAATCAAATCAATTGTCAGTTATTTAAAATTCAAATTCAAATATTAACTGCCTTCAACCTTTCAAGCCTTCAAGCAACGAACCCTTGAAACCTTCAGGCAATAAAATACACGCATAAAAAGTCAGAAGTCTTTGAGCTCATTACCCAAAAACCTCTGACTTGGGGGGCTGATGACGGGGGTAGCCCAAGACTAAATAAAATGACTAAATATGTAAACGCTCAAAGGGTTAAACGGTTCAATGGTTGAAAAGCTGTGGGATGGGAAAAGCAATACGGAAACAGTGGCCAGTCACATCCGGAGATCACTTCACCAACCCACAGCCGCAAAAGCAAAGCAGGTCTCCACAATGCACGCTATTATCCAGGGGTCAAAAGGCTTTAACCCCCAAAAGGGGAATCCCTCCACTGCAAGCAAGGTTACTAGTCTAATACATTCTACTTCGGGAGATGTCTTCTCTTATAAATTGACACTTCATTTACTTCAGAAAACATCTCCTGGCCAGCTCTGATTCTCTAATCTCTGGTCATTCACATTGAGTACTTGCTTACGAGCGAGTCACTCCTTTTCACACATACCACACACATTCTATTTGCTCCCACATCCAAATCTGGATACAATTCAGAGGAGGATCTTCAGCAAATAACAAAAACTAACTAGTGAACCTCCTTCCACGTTTTGCAAACGTGGGGGGACCCCACGACCTGCGTTAGGCTAAGTTGAACCCTTCAACCTTTCTGCCTAACCAACCCAGCTACCACCGTTGGTCTTGTATTTGTTGCATCAACAGTAACGGCTGGGAAAAACACCTCCCGTTAGTGGAGTTTTCGTATAACAACAGTTACCACACCAGTATCCAGGCCGCTCTGTTCGAGGCATTGTACGGACGGAAGTTCCGATCACCTATTTGTTGGGCAGAGGTTGGCGACAGTCAAATCACTAGCCCAGAACTTGTAGTAGATACAACCGAGAAGATTGCTCAGATACGATAACGAATGGCGGCAGCTCGTGACCGTCAGAAAAGCTATGCTGATAAGCGAAGGAAACTACTCGAGTTCCAGGTTGGGGATCGAGTGCTACTTAAAGTCTTACCTTGGAAAGGTGTAGTTCGTTTTGGAAAACGAGGCAAACTCAACCCGCGATATGTTGGACCCTTTGAAATCATTGAGAAAGTTGGCAAGGTGGCCTACAAGCTGAATCTACCGGCAGAACTCAGCGGAGTTCACAATGTTTTCCATGTGTCGAATCTGAAAAAGTGTCTGTCAGATGAGACCCTCATAGTTCCTCTCAATAAGCTCACTATCGACGATCAGCTGTGATTCGTCGAGGAACCAGTAGAGATTACTGATCGAGATGTTAAGGTTCTCAAGCGTACCAGAATACCTCTTGTTCGAGTTCGTTGGAACTCCCGTCGTGGCCCAGAGTATACCTAGGAACGAGAAGACCAAATGAAAATCAAGTATCCCCAGTTGTTTAAGAAAAGTGCAAGCACTACTGAGACTGAAGCTACTATAGAATTTCGGGACAAAATTCCAAACCAACGGGGGGATGTTGTGACACCCCAGGAAAACCAGGAAACCACGCAACTTAACTAGCTTTCTCAGTAACCATGTGCTAAATTTCGGGACGAATTTTTCTTAACAATGGGAGAATGTGACAACCCTCATAATTACATGTATCCGTACGATTAATTAATGTTAATTAAAGTGCTTGATGACTGTGCTGAATTGCTTAACAGCTTCTGATTACTGCGTCATACTTACATGTGCTTTTTTTTTAACATACTAGTCTTGTGCAGAAAATTGACTAAATGGTCTTGTATGCTTTCCTAAATGTCGGGAATTATAAGTGTTACAAAAATATATATATAGGACACTATATGGAATAACTTAGCAGTTTAACGGAACGGTATCTAACCGAACAACCGGACATTACCCGGGACACCAAAATATTGTTAAAAATATTGTTTCACTTTTCCTGAGCTAGTCATGGTTCCAGAGCACTATGACACATTACATAATTCAAGTAACACATTAGACACAACATTTACACTTAACAACCCTCCACTAATTACCTTTTACCATAAAAAAAATTACAACTTACCCCCCCCCCCTTGGCTGATTTACGGTCATGTGCATGGCCCCACCTTCAAAGATATTACAAGATTTCACCAAATCCCCATGTAATATTGTTTAGATATGATTTGATCTTGTGCTTGTACTTCATGAAACATATTACCTATTGGATAAGAGAACTTAGTGGAATTATAATAACATAAGCACCCACCAACTCACCACCACAATATTCTTCCTCCCACACAACAAAAGCTCGGCCGAACATACCCTATACACTCCCACCATTTTCGATTTTTTTTATTTCATCCATCCAAGACCATCCTAAGGTGCACAAAGGTGATTTATGAAGTGTGGAACTCACGGATCTTGAAGGACCTCTACCACAAGATTTTATCCACTCATTTTTCTCCATTGATTTTGTGACAACTTGTAAATTCAAGAGCCTTTCTGTATGTTGATTTCTTTTCATAAATGGTGTTTGACGAAACTCGTGTGTATATCATTTGATCAATTTAAATGCTTGGTTGTAAGTAAATGATATGTGTATGTGTGTATATGTCGAGTTTGTGTGTTATGTTAATGATATGTGTATTTGTGTTATGTCGAGTTTGGTCGTACGTGACCCCGAGTCGCACACCCTTTCACCGACCGTACATCCTTTTGAACATGTGTTTTGGTAGGCCCAAAGTCTCTAAACCCAAATCGAGCCCAAGCCCATTACCCCTTTCTGATGCGTGTTGCATATAAGGGGGGGAGGGTCGCATATGTCCCTTTTCAATCAATGGCAAACCCTAGCTTCTCCCAAACCGTTGACGGCGATGATTCCGGTCGAAGCGTCACCCTCCTTGATCGAACCCTTCCTTTTGATATCTCGGTTAGTGCAATTAACTTTGGTTTGATTCTTTTAATTGTTCTAGTTACGTATAGCATGTTTGAGTGCAAATGATTGAACGAGGATTTATGTATAGCATGATACGCACTTAGGGTTTCTGCATGATAGAATAGGATTTGGATAAGTTATTTATAATGATTAAACTGTAGCATGATCTGAACAAATACATGATAGTGATCGATGGTGTGTATGATGTGATGTTCTTGGATAGGTTACATGATCAGGAATGATAAGCATGCATTGAATTAAGTCATGTGTAGATCGGATTTCGAGTAAGATGTTGATTAATGATGAGAAACTGCTACGAATGTTACCACTAAATCCAAATGGAACTGTTGAACTGTTATTATAAATCAAAGGTTATAGTGGGCCGCACATGATAACTATATTATATCCGCACATGGTTGCTTTTATAATAAGATTGTATGTGAAAGTTGCTTTGCATGTGATACTATAGCAAAGGTTGTCAGGCCATTTACTCTAGTGGCCCAATCAAATAAAAGGTTCAACTGCATTTTATAACCTATAGTTGTGTGGTCCAATAGTAGTTTAGATTCATTAAATAAAAGTAGGCCATATACTAAATTGATTTGATCAATCAAATCAGATTACATGCATCATCATGTGAAAGAATTGGAAAATGTGATCAGCCATGTGGTTACAAAGGGATTCGGCCCAATCACAAATTAGAGGGATCATTAGATGTCTTGATAATGTTTGAATAATAGGGCTTGATTAGTGAGTTCTAACAATGACTTTATGGCATGAATGAGATCTATGTTATTGTTCGCTGAGGTGTTATTGGCTTACATTTAGGAATTGGTGATATGTAATGGACTATGTAATACGTGATTTAATTTACAAATCATCTACTGGCCAATTTTATGTTAAGTGTATTTCAAGAATCAAATCACAAGTGGATCATAAACGATTGTGTATCATTGGACTAATTTCACTAGTTGGGCCAGGAAAATAATTAGATAGCACTAATGAAGTGTGTTGGCCATTTGGGCCGCACACCGTGTATTGGTGTTTGGCCCACACAACTAAAACCATTTCTGTTTGGGGCCGGGTGTAGCATTGGGCCGCATGAAATTGGTTAGCCGACATGAACTTGAGGAAACCATGGACCACAATAAATTTTGAATGCATGATTATGTGAATAAATGATGTAAGGGTGTGGTCTTGAAACTGATAGTTAACATGATTTATGTGATAATATGTGAAATACATGAGTGCAACTTGTCTAATATGAGTAAGAAATATGCGACCTAAGACTGTGTAAAACTGATTGTTATCGGTAATTTTTTTAGGGCGTGATAGTTCAAGTGATAAACAGGATAGTTAATCTTACCGAGCAAACCAAAGGTGAGTTCACTACATTCGAGCATGCGTCCCAGTGGTTGGGGACAGTCAGTGGGTATCCCGTGGAGGGATAAGTCTTTTGGGTAAAAACGGGTATATTGGTTAATATTCTCACATATCATTCTTGTAAGTCCCTTATGTTGTTACCTGGAGGGTAACGGGTATTAGTTGGTAGCGCTACTTAGGTTTGGCACCCTCACACCGCTCCTAGAGAGGACGGATGTGAACTAATGACCCAGTCGGGCCCAGTACTGGATAGGAGTACGTGGGAAAGGGCAGTCATGTACTTCAGGAGCCGTCTTGTTCGGAATTGAGATATTAACAATATTACTTGCATTTGTCAGTGAACTGTTTTACATACAACTGGTAACAAACGTTTTCTAAAACTGTGAACTCACCAGCTTTGTCTGATACACTTGTTACATGCTCGCAGGTCGTTAGGTACTTGGGAACAGGAACTTGCTGGCTGGAGGGCGTGAGTGGTCATGGTTGCATTGATGGGTTTATTTATCAAACATTTAATTACTATGGTTGTTTGGAAAATATTTACATTATGTTACGTTAACGCTTCCGCTGAACTTGATGGTTTTCGAATTACTTATGTTTGGATTTTATTATTATTAAATGATGAAACTTTATCTTAAACTTATGGATTCAATGTAATTGGTGGCTCATTACTAGTGGTCACACGCCTAACAGGGACACTCCCTAGGTGGTAATTTGAGGGTGTGACAGATCTCCCCTAGCTTTAAGCTAGTTGTAAGACTTCTTTACACTCTTGATACTTCATATTTTTGGTGGTTAATAGATATAGTATGTGAAATTTACAAGAACACTAAAGACCATGCACATAAGTCTTGAACATAAAGCTTTACATAATATGAAAAATGGATAAATAATAATGAAATATTACTAGAATGATATTGTCTTGGTTATGTTGATGATTGATTGGTGATTTCTTGGTAGTATGATGATAGTCATCATATGAAACTTGTTGAATTATGATTGAAAACATGAGTTAACAAGTAGGAGGTGATTAGGGGTTTACATAAAAGAATCACCTCCATATTTAGACATGAACTTGGTGACAAAATGATTTCTTGTAAAATAACAAAGAAAGTGATCTAGTGATCTTGTAGTTATAAAACTTGTGAATGATTTTCCTAAATAAACCAAGTCTAAAGGACGGTTTTGTAAGATCATGATCCCTACACTATTTTCGTGGTCACAATCAAATTTAATCCCAATAACAACTATATAGATAGTGGCAAGTGGGTATCGAACACAGGGAGTTTGTGGAATGTGTGTTATTTGAAAGTTTATCTAATTTTAACTAAATTAATCTAATTACAAGAGAAATAAAATTCAAGAGTTTATGTGAGTGAATTGGTTTTAGACTAAATTAAACTAAGTAAATTGCAAGAGAAAAGTTTGGTTGTAAGCAAATTAGAGACAAATGACCATCCTAGATTTCCGGTTTGTTTCGACATTCATATTATCATTCCACTAGAAAGAACTACATAGACATAGTTCGTGTGTAATTACTTATTGTGATAAAAGGGAACGAAGTACTCAGATTCCTAGAACGTGAGGTTGTTACCCGATGACCAATCAACCCTTACCCAATCCTAATTCTACCCATGATATCTCGATTGCCAACGGCACCAAGAACGTATGGTTTCAAACTAGAAAAATCATAAGAATTAACAATTTACAAATAAGCAATCACACACCATGATAAACAAGACATAGATAAAGTTTATCATTCTAGAAATATGGAATCAAAACACAACCGTCTTAAACAAACCTTCAACCTAGGATGATCATAGAGTGTTTAGCCACGCATGGCTTGAAGCGACATTATACACAAGTTTTCAATGTTCAAAGGAATCACCAACATAAAAACTAATGATTAACTCTTGTTCTTCACCCAAAAAGTCTCCAAGAAGCTCCCAATTTCATTCACAAGTGAGTTGTAACCGAAAACCAATGATAAGTCTCCATAAATCCCCTCAAAATGGTCATTAAATGCGTGAGTTACATGAAAACATCAGTCGGAGCCGTAACCTACGGCTCCCAGCCGTAGGTTACGGCAGTCAGCAACTCAAATGGTCAACATAGGGCCGTAACCTATGGCTCTCAGCCGTAGGTTACGGCGATCAAAGTTCTTTACGGCTGAAGGCTCCTGTTTTACGGCGGGAAATGCTGAAAACTTGTTTTCAGCATAACTTTTTCGTTTCAACTCCGTTTTCTTCACCGTTTTCGCCTACGTTCTCGTAATTTCGTCCTCTATCATGTTATCCTCTTAATTCTTCAATTCCAAAAATTGATTTTTTATTGATGCTCCAAATTCTTTCCCTTTTATGCTCCATTTGCACCTGCACGTCCAAACAAATAGTAGTTACCAAGTTCAAACAATTAAACGTGTAAAGCATGGGATTTTAATATTTTTAAGGCACTTAAGGGTTGTCCTACGGACCACCCGTCACATCCCCACACTTACTCGTTGCTTGTCCCAAGCAACCTATTCAAAAACCATTTCAAAACCACAAGCGATCAACATGCAAATCAAGCTAAAATGTATCGTCCCTTTACTAACTTTTTATCACACCACAAGACACACCCCTCACAACAACTCTCGGTGACAAGAAATATTAGCACATTATGCTAAAACACTCAATGCACGTGTGTGATTGTGCGACAATAAGCTTGTATACAAATCAAATCTCCTCCTATCAAATATTTAGCATGCTTATGAATCAAAAGGACATTCGGGTTGTAATGGGGCTATGTGTAAAGGTAGGAAATAGTGGGAATGTGAAAGTAGCTCATTGATTCGACCCGGTTTTTATTTCTACTACTAAACAAAGCAAACATCAACTATATACACAACTTCATCAACATTTTCAACTACTATTGCAACTAAATCCTTCTCTTTGTATTTTTCTCATATTTTTTTCTTTTTTTTTTCTTTCTTCTTTTTTTTTTTGTTTTTTGTTTTTGTTTTTTTTTTTTTTTTTTTTTAAGCATAGAACTCAAAAATATATACAAGAACATCAACAATCACAAACTAAATTCCTAAACCAGGTCATCTCAATAGGTAAAGTTTTTGTAAGAAGTAGGTTTGGGTCACAACCGAATGGTATAAGGCTCAAACATGGCTTTCTAAAGACCAAACCCCCACCCCTCACAATACCAAGCTCATATATGTAACGTATGAGGTCCAACCCCCAATTCCCACACTCTCACACATCTAGACGAGGCTACCTAAAAGTCCCCTATCATTTTCACAAGCATGCTAATCCTAGGTTTCAACAAGAATTCGTACACAAGTTCTATTAACACAATACACACACCGCCACTCAAAACAAGGAAAGCATCTTTAATAATGATATGTGGCTCAAAAACTCACCAAGAAATGACTAGAAATGGGTATCGATGTGTCAAGTGGAACAATATCAAGTTTTCAAATTTTGACAATTTTCGCTTGGTTTCACAATTTTTTTTTTTAAAATTCTCAAAAAATTTCCCCCATCCCCACACTTGGGATACATTGTCCCAATGTATGGTTTTGAAGGGAAGATCGCTTTAACACCCCAATTTTTTTTATTATTATTATTTTTTTAACAAAAGCAAGCAAACTAACAACCAATATTTCAAAGCTAAAGAACATAACAAGACTAAGGAAAGAGTACATTGACCTGGTGAAGTTTGACACAACAGATGTTGTAAATGATCCAATTTCCTATCACCACCTTCACACAGATATCCGCACATCTTCCCCACACTTGAGTGTTGCCATGGCCCTGAAACATAGAAAACTAAAGAAATAACAAGATCAGTGAAAACCCTCGGGTTGCCTCCCGAGCAGCGCTAAGTTTTCAGGTCTTCAGCCAGACCGTGCCACCCCCATTTAAGGTGGCTCAAAGAAACGGTTCCTGCCATCTCCATCACTTCCTTGTGCCATTGAACAAAATGCATCCATCTTGTTTTGACTCAATGGATAATCAAATATACTCTTGCTTGAACCCATATGCTTTTCTTCGCGATCCGGTGGGTGATTTCTTCTCATTCTTTGAAACACCTTTTCACTAAATCCACTATCATTCGCCTCAACAAAATCGTAATTAATCCTCTTGGTCTGAACATTAAATGACAACTTACGGTTCTTTTCGGTCATGGTAATGATTCCTTCTCTACAATCGATTTGAGCATTTGCCGTATAGAGAAATGGTCGACCCAAAATCACCCTTTGTTGCGACGCCATCATGGTAGTAGCATAATCTAAAACCAGAAAATCCACCGGGTATTCGAATTCTCCCAACCGAATCATAACGTTCTTAACCATTCCCCGTGGACGCCTCCAACTCTCATCTGCCAAGCTCATCATGGTGTCTATATCTTCAAGCGGACCGAAATCGTACATGTCATATAGCTCACCCGGTAACACACTCATGCTCGCCCCATAATCCAACAATGCATGAGGAATTTTTAGTTTCCCTACTCGAATAGGCACGATTGGTGCTCCATGCTCTTTGTCCGTTTCAACCTCGGCATCCCTTCCTATACCTGCACTCACTTGACAAGAAGATGTTAGAAATGTTTCATTAAATTTACTATTAGGAACGGTACTTACCACATTGATATTAACACTTTTAATGTTTTTGGGGTTTGTCACCGTGTCACTTTGTAGTTGGCCTTTTGCTTTCTTCAATATCGCCACATCACTTGCAAGTTGACTTATTTGAGTAGTCAACGACTGAATTGCTTTATCACGGATTTCGTCTTTTTGAATGCGAGCATCATCAAGCTGATTCCTTCGTTGCATCTCAACTTGCATCGCCTTGAGCATCTCCATCATCTCATTTCCACCCGAAAAGCTTTGACCCGTTTGATATTGCCTTTGAAATCCTTGGTTTCCTTGGAAGTTCGGGTTGGCTTGATTTGACGAATTCCCGTATCTAAAGTTCGGGTGGTTTCTTAATCCGGGGTGGTAAGTGTTAGAATTCATATTAAAATTTCTACCACCCCCTCCTTGCCCTTGCAAAGCATTTACCTCCTCATATTGCCCTTCACCTCCTTGGCAATTTTCAGCAGCATGACCTAATTCATTGCAAATAGCACAAACATCATAAATTTGGTTAGAAGTTTGTACATTACCATCGTTTACCGCATGCACTTGGGTTCGAGTAATGGCCGGTCGTGCTCTTCGCGAAGCTTGAGCTTTCCTCTTTGATGTAATGGCCATTTGTTCCAAAAACTCCCAATCTTCCTCCTCATAATTTGTGCCAAAGGTGCCATTGGTGATGGACATAAGATCTCTCGCATCCTCCGCACTCAATCCTTCATGAAAGGCGTTCATCAACTCCCAAAGCTCAATCCCATGGTGTGGACAATTTTTAATCATCATGTTTAAGCGCTCGAAGGCTTCATGGAACATTTCGCCTTGTTGTTGTTGGAAACTTCTCAACCCTTTCCTAGCATCATTGGTCTTTTGGGCGGTATAAAATTCGTCTAAGAAAGTTTGTTGCATTTCCCCCCAAGTGTAAATAGATGCCGAAGGCAAAGTGTAGAACCACTTCTTTGCCTTATCTTCCAAAGAGAATTGAAATAAGACCAACTTCACATCATCGGCCGAAAAACCTTGACTCCCAAGAGTGTTGCAAATCGAGTCATAGGCCTCTAAATGAAAATAAGGCTCTTCTGTTGCTAGACCTTTGTACTTTGGCAAACTTTGTAACGAGTTGGTTCGAACTTCGAATGTCCTCCCTTGGTCATTGTGAGGAATAACTACCGGTGACGGATTATGAGTAATCACTGGCCTGAAATGTGCTTCAATACCTCTTGCATGATCTCTAAGATGCCTTCTTGGTACACCCACACGACCCCCTTGGACGCATAGGACCCATTGGTCTCGGCATACGCCCTTGTGGTGCCAATGGTTGTTGAAATTGTTGTTGCGACATCGGTGGGTGTTGAATTGGCCTTGAAAATTGTGGTTGAACATTTTGTGGCCGAACTTGTTGCAATGGTATAGGGCGTTGCATTGGTGGCCCTTGTGGCCTTGGTCTAATGTGTTGTGGTATGAGTTGTTGTTGTGGAATCCCACCAACACTTGACATTCTTTGCGTTTGACCAGGTACATAAGTCAACTCCCCTTGATCTCCACTACCCACATAAGCATAACCCTCTTCCTCATAACCCTCAAAATCTTCATATCCTTCTTCATATCCATCTCCTTCTATACCCCCCGATGATGGCCCAAATGGAAAAGATGAGTATTGAAAACCGGACTGGTTTGGTACTCCAAATGATGAAGTAGCATGAACAACAGTTGAGCCTTGTGGTAATGTATAGGTGGATGATGATTGACCTGAAGCTGGGAAGAAATGGGTGAGTGGTGGAATTGTAGAAGCAGGGCTAAAGGTAAGGGTAGGTTCAGTTTGAGTATTGGTAGGTAATGTAGTATTGGGTGGTGGGATATCAAATGGTGAAGTAAATTCGGGAGTAGAACTGGGCATGGTGGTATTTGGTGAAGGTTGAGTGGATATTGGTATAAATGGTGGAGTAGGTTCACCCGTACTGGGTGGTGGTTGTGGTGGATCCATGTATCGAATTGGTGTGATTGGTGTAGTTGGTGTTGTTGGTGAACCGCTAATTGTGTTTTCCCTTAACAAAATTCTGTTTGCTCGCAAAGTTCGTTAGATTTCCGGATCAAATGCTAATGGTGAAAGCTTGTGAGAGCTCCTAGTATGCATGCACCTGTCAATACCTGCACACTAACACACCCAGCGTAAACCAGAAAAATAACGAACTTAAGAAAAGAACAAAAATAACACACGTTGCGCACTACTCCCCGGCAACGGCGCCAAAATTTGACGTGATTGTCGTGGTCACAATCAAATTTAATCCCAATAACAACTATATAGATAGTGGCAAGTGGGTATCGAACACAGGGAGTTTGTGGAATGTGTGTTATTTGAAAGTTTATCTAATTTTAACTAAATTAATCTAATTGCAAGAGAAATAAAATTCAAGAGTTTATGTGAGTGAATTGGTTTTAGACTAAATTAAACTAAGTAAATTGCAAGAGAAAAGTTTGGTTGTAAGCAAATTAGAGACAAATGACCATCCTAGATTTCCGGTTTGTTTCGACATTCATATTATCATTCCACTAGAAAGAACTACATAGACATAGTTCGTGTGTAATTACTTATTGTGATAAAAGGGAACGAAGTACTCAGATTCCTAGAACGTGAGGTTGTTACCCGATGACCAATCAACCCTTACCCAATCCTAATTCTACCCATAATATCTTGATTGCCAACGGCACCAAGAACGTATGGTTTCAAACTAGAAAAATCATAAGAATTAACAATTTACAAATAAGCAATCACACACCATGATAAACAAGACATAGATAAAGTTTATCATTCTAGAAATATGGAATCAAAACACAACCGTCTTAAACAAACCTTCAACCTAGGATGATCATAGAGTGTTTAGCCACGCATGGCTTGAAGCGACATTATACACAAGTTTTCAATGTTCAAAGGAATCACCAACATAAAAACTAATGATTAACTCTTGTTCTTCACCCAAAAAGTCTCCAAGAAGCTCCCAATTTCGTTCACAAGTGAGTTGTATCCGAAAACCAATGATAAGTCTCCATAAATCCCCTCAAAATGGTCATTAAATGCGTGAGTTACATGAAAACATCAGTCGGAGCCGTAACCTACGGCTCCCAGCCGTAGGTTACGGCAGTCAGCAACTCAAATGGTCAACATAGGGCCGTAACCTACGGCTCTCAGCCGTAGGTTACGGCGATCAAAGTTCTTTACGGCTGAAGGCTCCTGTTTTACGGCGGGAAATGCTGAAAACTTGTTTTCAGCATAACTTTTTCGTTTCAACTCCGTTTTCTTCACCGTTTTCGCCTACGTTCTCGTAATTTCGTCCTCTATCATGCTATCCTCTTAATTATTCAATTCCAAAAATTGATTTTTTATTGATGCTCCAAATTCTTTCCCTTTTATGCTCCATTTGCACCTGCACGTCCAAACAAATAGTAGTTACCAAGTTCAAACAATTAAACGTGTAAAGCATGGGATTTTAATCTTTTTAAGGCACTTAAGGGTTGTCCTACGGACCACCCGTCAGGTGACAAAATGATTTCTTGTAAAATAACAAAGAAAGTGATCTAGTGATCTTGTAGTTATAAAACTTGTGAATGAATTTCCTAAATAAACCAAGTCTAAAGGACGGTTTTCAAAGATCATGATCCCTACACTATTTTGGAAATAAAGTAAGTATATGGATACTAGTGACATATGAAAATATTGTAAATAAATATTTTTGTAAAATATGATCACAAGTTGTGAACATCTAAAAATCCCGAGAATGAGATTTTAACAAAAGTAAACACACTTTGGAGGGTAACTAAACCCACTAAACGCCTTACTAAGTTACTACGCGTTTTTATGAAACATCAAGTTCATGTTGGTTTGTAAATGGAACAGTTTGCTCTTGGTAAATTGTTGTTGATTGTTGAATAATTTTCGGAAAAGAAAATGATATGCTTATTAGCATGGTCGCCCCCATTTACAAAGGAAACTCTGCCGAAATTTTCTAAAAACTCTAACACATAGAAAATATTTTCTAACGAGTGTTACAAGTGTATTTTTTTAAAAACTATGGTCTTTCCACAAAAGTCAGAGTGTGACATTTGAATTGTGTGGTATGTGATAAAAGTAATTAGTAGATAAACCGTACGTAGGATACGTGTTATGCATGCACAAGAAACTGATTATTATATGTACCTTATTAGGACGTGCTTGATTTATGTTTATTAGACTAACTAATCTAACCGAGCAAACCAAGGTGAGTTCACACACTTTCTAAGGCATGAGATTCCCGGTGGTCGGGAATGGGTTAAAGATTTAAAACGGAACCTACATATCCTCCTTGGGTAGGATATGTACCGCCATCCTCCATGGGTAGGATGCCAATATTAATCCTGCGTATTCTCCTTGGGTAGAATATGTACGTTCGTCCTCCTTGGGTAGGACAACAACCTTAAAACTTACTAGACAAAACTCTATCATTAAGTCCCTCATTTTATATCGACTTAATCGCCGAGGCCAATGGCGAGCGGGTCATTAGTTAATAGCGCTATTAGGTTTAACAAACCTCACACCGTGCCAGTCGGACGGGCGTGTACTAATGGACTATGGCAAACTGTCAATGATGATAGACATTGACGTAGGGCACAACTTACTTTCGTTAGTAGTCGATATGGTAACCGTCTAGTGGTTCACATGGGGAAGCCCCCACTGATCATGGATATGGTTTGGGTAATAAAGAAGGAACTGGTTAATCATATTTTCAACTATGGGGTAACCCCCACGGTAAGTAAGCCAGCAAAAGACAAACCATGTTTTCGGTAACAACTTAAAACTAAAGAACCAACCGTGAACTCACTCAACTTTGTTGTTGACTCATTGTTACATGCCTTACAGGTCGTTAGATGCTTATGGAGCTTGCACGAGGAGGAGGTCGTTGTGGGATATGGACTGTTATGTCCCGTTCTAAACGTTTAAACTTTATGAACTTATGTTTTGGTTTTACGTCTTATGCTTCCGCTGTTTAATTAGAACTTGGTTAACTAGCTTTTGGTCACCAATTGTATTGTGGTTGGTTTTATTTACTTAATTTCGTTGTTCAATATGATTGGTGGCTCGCTCCTGGTCATGTCACGCCTCCAAGCGGTGATACTCCGCATGGTGGATTTTGGGTGTCACGGCCCCCGACCCACCCTGGACGGAATCGGGAGTCGCGAACAGCCCAGTGGTACCGGTGATTATTTTGAAAACGTTGCAGCGGAAATTTCATCAGAACCGTGAGTTAGGAAAAATATCAGAGTTTAGAAAACACCGGATTTTATTTATTAAATAGATGGGATAAATCCATGTTTTACAAAGGTAGCTTTAATAAAGATAAATTTGATTACATAAAACAATATATCTTAATTTGATTTAATTAATAAAATAAGCCACTTCTTGATGCCTTTTTGTGCCGTATCCATCTTTTACTCCAATCTACTGTAATTACCTGAAACGCGTTTTAAAAAGGTTTTGTCAGCGGAAAATACTGAGTGAATCATTCTATTTTACATAAAATGATGCATAGTTATTAATTACAGCATAAGAGCGATTACAATGGCTTCTATCTTATTTTTATCTGGCGCCGTATCACAATGGTGACATGTCACAATGGTGACGATGGTCATACCACTATTAGGTCAATGAACCTAAATAGTGATGATTATCCCTAGTAGGTCAATGAACCTAACTGGGAGAAAATTAGTAATGTGCACAATACCCCACTAGCCAATGATTCAAGATATCCACGACTTAGTCCCTGTAATTATAACTTTTGAAAATAATTTGAGGTATTGTACAATAGTTGATAAAAAGAGAATGACTCGCATTATAATCATGCAGATTCATACGGACAGAATTTAGTGTACAGATAATCCTTGATATATTGCAGATTTAGACAGGCATAGCTTAGCCTATTGATTTAGCCTTGTAACCTAGTGCACACGAACTAGGTAAGTAACTTAATACAGCAATTACGATAACTCACGAGATTAAAACCCTCACAACGAATGACAAAGTGCAATCACTTAAACATCCATCGGATTCACAACGAATGACAGAGTATTCCCCGAATTCGGGTGGTACTCAAACATCCTGTCGGAATCACAACTAATGACAAAGGATAGCGCTTAAACATCCATCGGATAGTTTAGATCGATCGAACATTGAATCGTAGCAGCGATTGAGTTAATACCCTGTTTGCGGCAGCACCCCGCTATACTAATTAGTGATTTGTGTGTGTTTTGAGAGTATTTGAACGATATCTCAGCGTGTATTTTGAGTTTCTTCGTCGTTCAATCACCAGAAATCAAGTGCCAATCGATGCTATTTATACACGAATTTTGTGTTGCTTACGGACCGTAAGACTCAACCCTTACGGTCCGTAAGGGTCATTTTTTCGTTATAGGGTGGCCACGTGTTGGACTAGCCTTGCTGAGTCAACTGTTTCTCGAAATTCAATTTAGACAACGAGATATGTTGATAATCGTCGAGTAGGAAATACCCCCCTGAGTTTTAGGGGCCCTGATCCTGATTCTGATTGTTCTGAAAATTTTAGGGTTTGCGCAGAATCACTTGGGTCTCTCAATTAGGGTTTCCTCTTGGATAAAATAATAATAAAATAAATAGGACTTTTAATGAGGGTTGTTACATCAGGGGTCCGGGTTTATACTTACAGAACGTTTTTAGGACATTTTTGTGTGAGTCGTTGCATTCTCCCCACCTTAATAAAAATCTCGTCCTCGAGATTTGGGTTATGATATTTCTTTTTAGACTTATGTCACATTTTAATTACTAAAAATAATATTAAGGTAGATGACATAAAATTAAAATATCAAATTTTGTGAATATGAGTTGTATAATAAGTAGGATTCAATGGTTCAACTGAATTAGTTCAAGAAATCAATGTTAAACGAATGAGATGAAATGATATAATTTCCAAAGTGACTAGGTTCAAACCAAAAGATATATGATCAATAGGTATTTAAAATGGATGTGAATGACTTTTAGAATTTAATAAAATTCTTTATAAAAAAGAAGCTTACTTTGATTGGCAACCGAGGAAGACTTAGAATTGACAGGTTCCAAATGAAATAAAAGCATAAAAAATGATTTGTCAAATATTTATGATATGAGAAAATCAAAGTGTTGAGATGAGTGAATTGCAAAGAAACACCAAAAGGCAATAGAGTTAGTGTATTATTGTTAGAGTTCCAAGTTGTTTTAATTGTGAAACAATGTGATAGTACACTATTAGTAGTAACCATATTTTTCATACTATATCCTAGAGATAGAAATATAATAAGAACAAGTTGTTTTACATATCAAATATAATTATTTGTGTTCCTGTATTTTACATATCAAATATAAATTGTTAGTGCAGTATGTCTATCGCCTCCGTCATCTCAAGACCGTAGCAGAAATAGATTAAGTTTAGTGCTTATAGTGTTATTTTTTAGTAAAAGGCAATGTGGCATTTGTGTAAATAATGAGATATTTCATTATGTCCCTTGGCCTATAAATAGAACCATTAGGGTTCTCATTTAGAACTTTTGCCATTTTGCAACTTTGGAACTTTGAAGGTTAGAGAGAGAAACTAGAGAGAGAAAGTTGTAAAGGTGATTCGTGGTGCTAGTTCTTTTCAAATATTCAATAGAATCACGTTTAGATTACAGTCTCGTGTGTTTCGGTCTTGCTCGTGCACGGATTCCGCACGTCGTACGAGTCGGTTCGCAATCGAAACGGATCAATCCGGGACCTAACATAAATACTATGTAATATTTATTTGTTACACATTTTTACTATATGTAAATGGTCACCACTTTTAAATAAATATTATTTTAGTATTTTATTATACTATGTAAAATAACTTATATTTTCCATGTAATATATATATATTACAAAACACTGCAATGAAGTTATTACAAAATATTTTAGTATTATTATTTTGTAAAAGAAATCACTTTTATTTATAACGTTAAATAAAGGTGTAAAAATATTTATTGTACAAAAGTATTTGTAAAATATTTTGTAAATATATAATACTTTAATGGGTCGATTCTGTGTGATTACTTATTTTCATTTTGAAACCATATAACGTTGTGAATGTATTTACAAATATTGTAAATAAGTGAAAACGAAAATTATTCTTATATATTATAATGTATCCCTTAACCTAACGTAGTTGATGAATATCATATTATTCTTATATAGTTATTTTCTTGTCAGAACGTTACTGTAAATAGTTATCACAAAATATGTGAATATAATTATTTATATAATTTTATTCGTCCCTCTAATTATTGTTTTGTTTTGTTTTTTGTTTTTTATGAAAATATGTCTTTACAGTATAATAGTAAAATATATATATAATTAAAATTTACTAAATAAGTATGTTGACTTAATTTATATATATTAACTAGTCATTATCATGGTTGGATATTGGTTAGTGCTGCCTTGTTTAAGCATAAGTGGCCAGTTCATGCCTAACTAAGGCTAGGCTACCCAATACCTGCCCTAGACAATAATCCTAGTACCTGAAAATAATACTAACAAATAATAAAATTAATATTAATTACCAATAATAAATAACTAAACATAAATTTAAATGAGTGTATACCTCAAAATAAAAATATAAATTCTTCACCTCAATGGTTTAATAAGAATATAGTAAAACTATTTTGTAAATTAAGTAATCACTTATATAAGTTTCCATAATTAATTTTATATAATGTTTTTCTATTGAAGATTGTTAAAGCAATAATTATCATGAAAGGATCGATTAATGTTGTAAGAATTATTAAGAGATACACTGAAATATGACTAGAATTTGTGTATCATTATCTTAGCACACGATTTGTGTTAAGATGGTTTTTATAGGAATAATCAATAAAATAAATGTAATATAAATAATAAATAAATAATTAAATTCCGTATATGATATATATAAACGAGATTAGTGCAAGCTTTAAATTTTGTGAAAACGTTAGTACAAGGTAATCGTGATCAAAGAAATGATTTAATGAAATCGAAGATTTAAACAAGCCTATTATGGTTCAAAACAGATGAAGTGATTGTTGGGACTATTTTGAATATGATAGCTTCAATCCATCATATGGGATTTTGAAATGAATATGTAATGTGAGAAAGTTCAAATAGTTGATTTTGTTTTTAACAAAACAAGTTCATGTAGTAATAAGAAAGTTCGGGCATGGTCACAACAAAAATTATGTACGCCAAAGGAAATTGAGTTTCTTAAGAAATTTATTGACTCGATATCAAAGGGTCATTGTTTTGCGGTTCACAGTGCAAAAAGCGGAATGATATTTGAGTTTGAATAAAATAACAGATCGGAATGAAGCCCTCCAGTGGTCTTCATAAATCAAATGAACCATATGCGTAATAAACAATGCATGTGTAACGTGTGAATTTACCAGGAAATGAAACAGATCAATATTCGCTACTATGAAAGAAATCCTCAGGGTATGATGACTATTAGAGGAAGTAGAAACACGAAAGTTAATTTATTATATGCAAAAGTCAGAATTTCAATGAAAGAAATATAAGAACTTTCATCTGGAATTTTGTGTGATAACCGTTTGTTAAGTGACATTACCAAGGAATGTGAATAAAATGAAATAGGGAATTTGCAAAGGTATGTGACTCTTTTTTTTCAGTGATAATAATTATGACTCCGATTAGACTGTGCACGGATGTTTGCGAAATCTTGTTCTAGCGTACCTTAGCGAAATACGTGACAAAGTGCTTCTTTTTTATTTAGTAGTTCTTCTTACTGACGGAATCGTGCCCAATTTATATTTTCCAAAGGTCTTGCCTCGAAAGTTGTGTGTGATAAACTTCAACTTCTGTGGACTTATAATTAAATTTTCATGTGTTTTCTTGTACATTATCACAACTTTACATGCTTCTTACTTGCGTTAATAGTTTATGGTAACCCGTTAGAAATTCTTTACACTTTTGATGGTATCCCAACTTAATGGGTTTCTATTGTTATTATTGTCGCATGAGTTATGAGGTAAATGATCAAACGAAATAACATTTGATATCGGAAAAGAGATTCCTAATAAAGAAATCTAGACACATATGCTTGTGCTTTATTCCTATTTGGCTTTTGGAATTCTTTATAGATATATATATCTATATAATCATATATTTCACATGCTGAAATAAACATACCATCTATCAGGTCAATGTATTTAACAGATTCATATTTCCAAAATAAGTCAGATATCAGATAAGGATACTATTTAGGGAAATCTTGTCACTTGTTTGACATATTATATATCCCGTCTTATCCGATTCGCGCCGGAGCGGTAACCTCGGTATATCTGGACAAACTGGAGAGTCTACTACACCATACCCAGTCTTGCCAGAGAAAATTTTATATTTCCCATAAATAGTATCTTTTCAAGATTTAAAAGTGCTTCTTTTATTAGGGCTTTTATCCAGAATTAAGGAAACTTGTATTCCCATAACGTATTTTATTCTAGTCCAAATAATATCAATAAGCAATAATTACTATTAATTCTTGCTTATTTATCATATCTTGCAATATTCTAATTACCATTCTTATGGCATATAAAAACCCATCATAATTTATTTATACAAGCACTTAACTTATCTCGAAGCTGATACTAAGGCATCTTTTCTTAAGTTCAAGTCTAAATGCTATCATGTGTGCTACCAGTTAATAGCAATCTCCTAACTCTTTTATATAAACTTAGGTATTATTATCACAACACTTATTGGCTTAAAGCAGTGGCTCTGATACCACCTTCTGTCACGGCCCCCGACCCACCCTGAACGGAATCGGGAGTCGCGAACAGCCCAGTGGTACCGGTGATTATTTTGAAAACGTTGCAGCGGAAATTTCATCAGAACCGTGAGTTAGGAAAAATATCAGAGTTTAGAAAACACCGGATTTTATTTATTAAATAGATGGGATAAATCCATGTTTTACAAAGGTAGCTTTAATAAAGATAAATTTGATTACATAAAACAATATTTCTTAATTTGATTTAATTAATAAAATAAGCCACTTCTTGATGCCTTTTTGTGCCGTATCCATCTTTTACTCCAATCTACTGTAATTACCTTAAACGCGTTTTAAAAAGGTTTTGTCAGTGGAAAATACTGAGTGAATCATTCTATTTTACATAAAATGATGCATAGTTATTAATTACAGCATAAGAAAGATTACAATGGCTTCTATCTTATTTTTATCTGGCGCCATATCACAATGGTGACATGTCACAATGGTGACGATGGTCATACCACTATTAGGTCAATGAACCTAAATAGTGATGATTATCCCTACTAGGTCAATGAACCTAACTGGGAGAAAATTAGTAATGTGCACAATACCCCACTAGCCAGTGATTCAAGATATCCACGACTTAGTCCCTGTAATTATAACTTTTGAAAATAATTTGAGGTATTGTACAATAGTTGATAAAAAGAGAATGACTCACATTATAATCATGCAGATTCATACGGACAGAATTTAGTCTACAGATAATCCTTGATATATTGCAGATTTAGACAGGCATAGCTTAGCCTATTGATTTAGCCTTGTAACCTAGTGCACACGAACTAGGTAAGTAACTTAATACAGCAATTACGATAACTCACGAGATTAAAACCCTCACAACGAATGACAAAGTGCAATCACTTAAACATCCATCGGATTCACAACGAATGACACAGTATTCCCCGAATTCGGGTGGTACTCAAACATCCTGTCGGAATCACAACTAATGACAAAAGATAGCGCTTAAACATCCATCGGATAGTTTAGATCGATCGGACATTGAATCGTAGCAGCGATTGAGTTAATACCCTGTTTGCGGCAGCACCCCGCTATACTAATTAGTGATTTGTGTGTGTTTTGAGAGTATTTGAACGATATCTCAGCGTGTATTTTGAGTTTCTTCGTCGTTCAATCGCCAGAAATAAAGTGCCAATCGATGCTATTTATACACGAATTTTGTGTTGCTTACGGACCGTAAGACTCAACCCTTACGGTCCGTAAGGGTAATTTTTTCGTTATAGGGTGGCCACGTGTTGGACTAGCCTTGCTGAGTCGATTGTTTCTCGAAATTCAATTTAGACAACGAGATATGTGGATAATCGTCGAGTAGAAAATACCCCCCCTGAGTTTTAGGGGCCCTGATCCTGATTCTGATTGTTCTGAAAATTTTAGGGTTTGCGCAGAATCACTTGGGTCTCTCAATTAGGGTTTCCTCTTGGATAAAATAATAATAAAATAAATAGGACTTTTAATGAGGGTTGTTACATCAGGGGTCCGGGTTTATACTTACAGAACGTTTTTAGGACATTTTTGTGTGAGTCGTTACATTCTCCCCACCTTAATAAAAATCTCGTCCTCGAGATTTGGGTTATGATATTTCTTTTTAGACTTATGTCACATTTTAATTACTAAAAATAATATTAAGGTAGATGACATAAAATTAAAATATCAAATTTTGTGAATATGAGTTGTACAATAAGTAGGATTCAATGGTTCAACTGAATTAGTTCAAGAAATCAATGTTAAACGAATGAGATGAAATGATATAATTTCCAAAGTGACTAGGTTCAAACCAAAAGATATATGATCAATAGGTATTTAAAATGGATGTGAATGACTTTTAGAATTTAATAAAATTCTTTATAAAAAAGAAGCTTACTTTGATTGGCAACCGAGGAAGACTTAGAATTGACAGGTTCCAAATGAAATAAAAGCATAAAAAAATGATTTGTCAAATATTTATGATATGAGAAAATCAAAGTGTTGAGATGAGTGAATTGCAAAGAAACACCAAAAGGCAATAGAGTTAGTGTATTATTGTTAGAGTTCCAAGTTGTTTTAATTGTGAAACAATGTGATAGTACACTATTAGTTGTAACCATATTTTTCATACTATATCCTAGAGATAGAAATATAATAAGAACAAGTTGTTTTACATATCAAATATAATTATTTGTGTTCCTGTATTTTACATATCAAATATAAATACTATGTAATATTTATTTGTTACACATTTTTACTATATGTAAATGGTCACCACTTTTAAATAAATATTATTTTAGTATTTTATTATACTATGTAAAATAACTTATATTTTCCATGTAATATATATATTACAAAACACTGCAATGAAGTTATTACAAAATATTTTAGTATTATTATTTTGTAAAAGAAATCACTTTTATTTATAACGTTAAATAAAGGTGTAAAAATATTTATTGTACAAAAGTATTTGTAAAATATTTTGTAAATATATAATACTTTAATGGGTCGATTCTGTGTGATTACTTATTTTCATTTTGAAACCATATAACGTTGTGAATGTATTTACAAATATTGTAAATAAGTGAAAACAAAAATTATTCTTATATATTATAATGTATCCCTTAACCTAACGTAGTTAATGAATATCATATTATTCTTATATAGTTATTTTCTTGTCAGAACGTTACTGTAAATAGTTATCACAAAATATGTGATATATAATTATTTATATAATTTTATTCGTCTCTCTAATTCTTTTTTTGTTTTTTTTTATGAAAATATGTCTTTACAGTATAATAGTAAAATATATATATAATTAAAATTTACTAAATAAGTATGTTGACTTAATTTATATATATTAACTAGTCATTATCATGGTTGGATATTGGTTAGTGCTGCCTTGTTTAAGCATAGGTGGCCAGTCCATGCCTAACTAAGGCTAGGCTACCCAATACCTGCCCTAGACAATAATCCTAGTACCTGAAAATAATACTAACAAATAATAAAATTAATTTTAATTACCAATTATAAATAACTAAACATAAATTTAAATGAGTGTATACCTCAAAATAAAAATATAAATTCTTCACCTCAATGGTTTAACAAGAATATAGTAATACTATTTTGTAAATTAAGTAATCACTTATATAAGTTTCCATAATTAATTTTATATAATGTTTTTCTATTGAAGATTGTTAAAGCAATAATTATCATGAAATGATCGATTAATGTTGTAAGAATTATTAAGAGATACACTGAAATATGACAAGAATTTGTGTATCATTATCTTAGCACACGATTTGTGTTAAGATGGTTTTTATAGGAATAATCAATAAAATAAATGTAAAATAAATAATAAATAATTAAATTCCGTATATGATATATATAAACGAGATTAGTGCAAGCTTTAAATTTTGTGAAAACGTTAGTACAAGGTAATTGTGATCAAAGAAATGATTTAATGAAATCGAAGATTTAAACAAGCCTATTATGGTTCAAAACAGATGAAGTGCTTGTTGGGACTATTTTGAATATGATAGCTTCAATCCATCATATGGGATTTTGAAATGAATATGTAATGTGAGAAAGTTCAAATAGTTGATTTTGTTTTGAACAAAACAAGTTCATGTAGTAATAAGAAAGTTCGGGCATGGTCACAACAAAAATTATGTATGCCAAAGGAAATTGAGTTTCTTAAGAAATTTATTGACTCAATATCAAAGGGTCATTGTTTTGCGGTTCACAGTGCAAAAAGCGGAATGATATTTGAGTTTGAATAAAATAACAGATCGGAATGAAGCCCTCCAGTGGTCTTCATAAATCAAATGAACCATATGCGTAATAAACAATGCATGTGTAACGTGTGAATTTACCAGGAAATGAAACAGATCAATATTCGCTACTATGAAAGAAATCCTCAGGGTATGATGACTATTAGAGGAAGTAGAAACACGAAAGTTAATTTATTATATGCAAAAGTCAGAATTTCATTGAAAGAAATATAAGAACTTTCATCTGGAGTTTCGTGTGATAACCGTTTGTTAAGTGACATTACCAAGGAATGTGAATAAAATGAAATAGGGAATTTGCAAAAGTATGTGACTCTTTTTTTTCAGTGAAAATAATTATGACTCCGATTACACTGTGCACGGATGTTTGCGAAATCTTGTTCTAGCGTACCTTAGCGAAATACGTGACAAAGTGCTTCTTTTTGATTTAGTAGTTCTTCTTACTGACGGAATCGTGCCCAATTTATATTTTCCAAAGGTCTTGCCTCGAAAGTTGTGTGTGATAAACTTCAACTTCTGTGGACTTATAATTAAATTTTCATGTGTTTTCTTGTACATTATCACAACTTTACATGCTTCTTACTTGCGTTAATAGTTTATGGTAACGCGTTAGAAATTCTTTACACTTTTGATGGTATCCCAACTTAATGGGTTTCTATTGTTATTATTGTCGCATGAGTTATGAGGTAAATGATCAAACGAAATAATATTTGATATCGGAAAAGAGATTCCTAATAAAGAAATCTAGACACATATGCTTGTGCTTTATTCCTATTTGTCTTTTGGAATTCTTTATAGATATATATATATCTATATAATCATATATTTCACAAGCTGAAATAAACATACCATCTATCAGGTCAATGTATTTAACAGATTCATATTTCCAAAATAAGTCAGATATCAGATAAGGATACTATTTAGGGAAATCTTGTCACTTTTTTTGACATATTATATATCCCATCTTATCCGATTCGCGCCGGAGCGGTAACCTCAGTATATCTGGACAAACTGGAGAGTCTACTACACCATACCCAGTCTTGCCAGTGAAAATTTTCTATTTCCCATAAATAGTATCTTTTCAAGATTTAAAAGTGCCTCTTTTATTAGGGCTTTTATCCAGAATTAAGGAAACTTGTATTCCCATAACGTATTTTATTCTAGTCCAAATAATATCAATAAGCAATAATTACTATTAATTCTTGCTTATTTATCATATCTTGCAATATTCTAATTACCATTCTTATGGCATATAAAAACCCATCATAATTTATTTATACAAGCACTTAACTTATCTCGAAGCTGATACTAAGGCATATTTTCTTAAGTTCAAGTCTAAATGCTATCATGTGTGTTACCAGTTAATAGCAATCTCCTAATTCTTTTATATAAACTTAGGTATTATTATCACAACACTTATTGGCTTAAAGCAGTGGCTCTAATACCACCTTCTGTCACGGCCCCCGACCCACCCTGGAAGGAATTGGGAGTTGCGAACAGCCCAGTGGTACCGGTGATTATTTTGAAGACGTTGCAGCGGAAATTTCATCAGAACCGTGAGTTAGGAAAAATATCAAAGTTTAGAAAACACCGGATTTTATTTATTAAATAGATGGGATAAATCCATGTTTTACAAAGGTAGCTTTAATAAAGATAAATTTGATTACATAAAACAATATTTCTTAATTTGATTTAATTAATAAAATAAGCCACTTCTTGATGCCTTTTTGTGCCGTATCCATCTTTTACTCCAATCTACTGTAATTACCTGAAACGCGTTTTAAAAAGGTTTTGTCAGCGGAAAATACTGAGTGAATCATTCTATTTTACATAAAATGATGCATAGTTATTAATTACAGCATAAGAGCGATTACAATGGCTTCTATCTTATTTTCATCTGGCGCCGTATCACAATGGTGACATGTCACAATGGTGACGATGGTCATACCACTATTAGGTCAATGAACCTAAATAGTGATGATTATCCCTAGTAGGTCAATGAACCTAACTGGGAGAAATTTAGTAATGTGCACAATACCCCACTAGCCAGTGATTCAAGATATCCACGACTTAGTCCCTGTAATTATAACTTTTGAAAATAATTTGAGGTATTGTACAATAGTTGATAAAAAAAGAATGACTCACATTATAATCATGCAGATTCATACAGACAGAATTTAGTCTACAGATAATCCTTGATATATTGCAGATTTAGACAGGCATAGCTTAGCCTATTGATTTAGCCTTGTAACCTAGTGCACACGAACTAGGTAAGTAACTTAATACAGCAATTACGATAACTCACGAGATTAAAACCCTCACAACGAATGACAAAGTGCAATCACTTAAACATCCATCGGATTCACAACGAATGACAGAGTATTCCCCGAATTCGGGTGGTACTCAAACATCCTGTCGGAATCACAACTAATGACAAAAGATAGCGCTTAAACATCCATCAGATAGTTTAGATCGATCGGACATTGAATCGTAGCAGCGATTGAGTTAATACCCTGTTTGCGGCAGCACCCCGCTATACTAATTAGTGATTTGTGTGTGTTTTGAGAGTATTTGAACGATATCTCAGCGTGTATTTTGAGTTTCTTCGTCGTTCAATCGCCAGAAATAAAGTGCCAATCGATGCTATTTATACACGAATTTTGTGTTGCTTACAGACCGTAAGACTCAACCCTTACGGTCCGTAAGGGTCATTTTTTCGTTATAGGGTGGCCACGTGTTGGACTAGCCTTGCTGAGTCAACTGTTTCTCGAAATTCAATTTAGACAACGAGATATGTGGATAATCGTCGAGTAGGAAATACCCCCCTGAGTTTTAGGGGCCCTGATCCTGATTCTGATTGTTCTGAAAATTTTAGGGTTTGCGCAGAATCACTTGGGTGTCTCAATTAGGGTTTCCTCTTGGATAAAATAATAATAAAATAAATAGGACTTTTAATGAGGGTTGTTACATCAGGGGTCCGGGTTTATACTTACAGAACGTTTTTAGGACATTTTTGTGTGAGTCGTTACATTCTCCCCGCCTTAATAAAAATCTCGTCCTCGAGATTTGGGTTATGATATTTCTTTTTAGACTTATGTCACATTTTAATTACTAAAAATAATATTAAGGTAGATGACATAAAATTAAAATATCAAATTTTGTGAATATGAGTTGTACAATAAGTAGGATTCAATGGTTCAACTGAATTAGTTCAAGAAATCAATGTTAAACGAATGAGATGAAATGATATAATTTCCAAAGTGACTAGGTTCAAACCAAAAGATATATGATCAATAGGTATTTAAAATGGACGTGAATGACTTTTAGAATTTAATAAAATTCTTTATAAAAAAGAAGCTTACTTTGATTGGCAACCGAGGAAGACTTAGAATTGACAGGTTCCAAATGAAATAAAAGCATAAAAAATGATTTGTCAAATATTTATGATATGAGAAAATCAAAGTGTTGAGATGAGTGAATTGCAAAGAAACACCAAAAGGCAATAGAGTTAGTGTATTATTGTTAGAGTTCCAAGTTGTTTTAATTGTGAAACAATGTGATAGTACACTATTAGTAGTAACCATATTTTTCATACTATATCCTAGAGATAGAAATATAATAAGAACAAGTTGTTTTACATATCAAATATAATTATTTGTGTTCCTGTATTTTACATATCAAATATAAATACTATGTAATATTTATTTGTTACACATTTTTACTATATGTAAATGGTCACCACTTTTAAATAAATATTATTTTAGTATTTTATTATACTATGTAAAATAACTTATATTTTCCATGTAATATATATATTACAAAACACTGCAATGAAGTTATTAGAAAATATTTTAGTATTATTATTTTGTAAAAGAAATCACTTTTATTTATAACGTTAAATAAAGGTGTAAAAATATTTATTGTACAAAAGTATTTGTAAAAAATTTTGTAAATATATAATACTTTATTGGGTCGATTCTGTGTGATTACTTATTTTCATTTTGAAACCATATAACGTTGTGAATGTATTTACAAATATTGTAAATAAGTGAAAACGAAACATATAACGTTGTGAATGTATTTACAAATATTGTAAATAAGTGAAAACGAAAATTATTCTTATATATTATAACGTATCCCTTAACCTAACGTAGTTGATGAATATCATATTATTCTATTATAGTTATTTTCTTGTCAGAACGTTACTGTAAATAGTTATCACAAAATATGTGATATATAATTATTTATATAATTTTATTCGTCCCTCTAATTCTTGTTTTGTTTTGTTTTTTGTTTTTTATGAAAATATGTCTTTACAGTATAATAGTAAAATATATATATAATTAAAATTTACTAAATAAGTATGTTGACTTAATTTATATATATTAACTAGTCATTATCATGGTTGGATATTGGTTAGTGCTGTCTTGTTTAAGCATAGGTGGCCAGTCCATGCCTAACTAAGGCTAGGCTACCCAATACCTGCCCTAGACAATAATCCTAGTACCTGAAAATAATACTAACAAATAATAAAATTAATATTAATTACCAATAATAAATAACTAAACATAAATTTAAATGAGTGTATACCTCAAAATAAAAATATAAATTCTTCACCTCAATGGTTTAACAAGAATATAGTAATACTATTTTGTAAATTAAGTAGTCACTTATATAAGTTTCCATAATTAATTTTATATAATGTTTTTCTATTGAAGATTGTTAAAGCAATAATTATCATGAAAGGATCGATTAATGTTGTAAGAATTATTAAGAGATACACTGAAATATGACAAGAAATGTGTATCATTATCTTAGCACACGATTTGTGTTAAGATGGTTTTTATAGGAATAATCAATAAAATAAATGTAATATAAATAATAAATAAATAATTAAATTCCGTATATGATATATATAAACGAGATTAGTGCAAGCTTTAAATTTTGTGAAAACGTTAGTACATGGTAATCGTGATCAAAGAAATGATTTAATGAAATCGAAGATTTAAACAAGCCTATTATGGTTCAAAACAGATGAAGTGCTTGTTGGGACTATTTTGAATATGATAGCTTCAATCCATCATATGGGATTTTGAAATGAATATGTAATGTGAGAAAGTTCAAATAGTTGATTTTGTTTTGAACAAAACAAGTTCATGTAGTAATAAGAAAGTTCGGGCATGGTCACAACAAAAATTATGTATGCCAAAGGAAATTGAGTTTATTTATTGACTCGATATCAAAGGGTCATTGTTTTGCGGTTCACAGTGCAAAAAGCGGAATGATATTTGAGTTTGAATAAAATAACAGATCGGAATGAAGCCCTCCAGTGGTCTTCATAAATCAAATGAACCATATGCGTAATAAACAATGCATGTGTAACGTGTGAATTTACCAGGAAATGAAACAGATCAATATTCGCTACTATGAAAGAAATCCTCAGGGTATGATGACTATTAGAGGAAGTAGAAACACGAAAGTTAATTTATTATATGCAAAAGTCAGAATTTCAATGAAAGAAATATAAGAACTTTCATCTGGAATTTCGTGTGATAACCGTTTGTTAAGTGACATTACCAAGGAATGTGAATAAAATGAAATAGGGAATTTGCAAAGGTATGTGACTCTTTTTTTTTCAGTGATAATAATTATGACTCCGATTAGACTGTGCACGGATGTTTGCGAAATCTTGTTCTAGCGTACCTTAGCGAAATACGTGACAAAGTGCTTCTTTTTGATTTAGTAGTTCTTCTTACTGACGGAATCGTGCCCAATTTATATTTTCCAAAGGTCTTGCCTCGAAAGTTGTGTGTGATATACTTCAACTTCTGTGGACTTATAATTAAATTTTCATGTGTTTTCTTGTACATTATCATAACTTTACATGCTTCTTACTTGCGTTAATAGTTTATGGTAACGCGTTAGAAATTCTTTACACTTTTGATGGTATCCCAACTTAATGGGTTTCTATTGTTATTATTGTCGCATGAGTTATGAGGTAAATGATCAAACGAAATAATATTTGATATCGGAAAAGAGATTCCTAATAAAGAAATCTAGACACATATGCTTGTGCTTTATTCCTATTTTGCTTTTGGAATTCTTTATAGATATATATATATCTATATAATCATATATTTCACATGTTGAAATAAACATACCATCTATCAGGTCAATGTATTTAACAGATTCATATTTCCAAAATAAGTCAGATATCATATAAGGATACTATTTAGGGAAATCTTGTCACTTGTTTGACATATTATATATCCCGTCTTATCCGATTCGCGCCGGAGCGGTAACCTCGGTATATCTGGACAAACTGGAGAGTCTACTACACCATACCCAGTCTTGCCAGAGAAAATTTTCTATTTCCCATAAATAGTATCTTTTCAAGATTTAAAAGTGCCTCTTTTATTAGGGCTTTTATCCAGAATTAAGGAAAAACTTGTATTCCCATAACGTATTTTATTCTAGTCCAAATAATATCAATAAGCAATAATTACTATTAATTCTTGCTTATTTATCATATCTTGCAATATTCTAATTACCATTCTTATGGTATATAAAAACCCATCATAATTTATTTATACAAGCACTTAACTTATCTCGAAGCTGATACTAAGGCATCTTTTCTTAAGTTCAAGTCTAAATGCTATCATGTGTGCTACCAGTTAATAGCAATCTCCTAACTCTTTTATATAAACGTAGGTATTATTATCACAACACTTATTGGCTTAAAGCAGTGGCTCTAATACCACCTTCTGTCACGGCCCCCGACCCACCCTGGACGGAATCGGGAGTCGCGAACAGCCCAGTGGTACCGGTGATTATTTTGAAAACGTTGCAGCGGAAATTTCATCAGAACCGTGAGTTAGGAAAAATATCAGAGTTTAGAAAACACCGGATTTTATTTATTAAATAGATGGAATAAATCCATGTTTTACAAAGGTAGCTTTAATAAAGATAAATTTGATTACATAAAACAATATTTCTTAATTTGATTTAATTAATAAAATAAGCCACTTCTTGATGCCTTTTTGTGCCGTATCCATCTTTTACTCCAATCTACTGTAATTACCTGAAACGCGTTTTAAAAAGGTTTTGTCAGCGGAAAGTACTGAGTGAATCATTCTATTTTACATAAAATGATGCATAGTTATTAATTACAGCATAAGAGCGATTACAATGGCTTCTATCTTATTTTTATCTGGCGCCGTATCACAATGGTGACATGTCACAATGGTGACGATGGTCATACCACTATTAGGTCAATGAACCTAAATAGTGATGATTATCCCTAGTAGGTCAATGAACCTAACTGGGAGAAAATTAGTAATGTGCACAATAACCCACTAGCCAGTGATTCAAGATATCCACGACTTAGTCCCTGTAATTATAACTTTTGAAAATAATTTGAGGTATTGTACAATAGTTGATAAAAAGAGAATGACTCACATTATAATCATGCAGATTCATACGGACAGAATTTAGTCTACAGATAATCCTTGATATATTGCAGATTTAGACAGGCATAGCTTAGCCTATTGATTTAGCCTTGTAACCTAGTGCACACGAACTAGGTAAGTAACTTAATACAGCAATTACGATAACTCACGAGATTAAAACCCTCACAACGAATGACAAAGTGCA
This sequence comes from Helianthus tuberosus, assembly GCA_030545235.1. NCBI lineage: Eukaryota > Viridiplantae > Streptophyta > Magnoliopsida > Asterales > Asteraceae > Helianthus > Helianthus tuberosus. The sequence continues at coordinate 77,300,433 of CM060380.1, forward strand.
ATCACTTAAACATCCATCAGATTCACAACGAATGACAGAGTATTCCCCGAATTCGGGTGGTACTCAAACATCCTGTCGGAATCACAACTAATGACAAAGGATAGCGCTTAAACATCCATCGGATAGTTTAGATCGATCGGACATTGAATCGTAGCAGCGATTGAGTTAATACCCTGTTTGCGGCAACACCCCGCTATACTAATTATTGATTTGTGTGTGTTTTGAGAGTATTTGAACGATATCTCAGTGTGTATTTTGAGTTTCTTCGTCGTTCAATCGCCAAAAATCAAGTGCCAATCGATGCTATTTATACACGAATTTTGTGTTGCTTACGGACCGTAAGACTCAACCCTTACGGTCCGTAAGGGTCATTTTTTCGTTATAGGGTGGCCACGTGTTGGACTAGCCTTGCTGAGTCGACTGTTTCTCGAAATTCAATTTAGACAACGAGATATGTGGATAATCGTCGAGTAGGAAATACCCCCCCCCCCCTGAGTTTTAGGGGCCCTGATCCTGATTCTGATTGTTCTGAAAATTTTAGGGTTTGCGCAGAATCACTTGGGTGTCTCAATTAGGGTTTCCTCTTGGATAAAATAATAATAAAATAAATAGGACTTTTAATGAGGGTTGTTACATCAGGGGTCCGGGTTTATACTTACAGAACGTTTTTAGGACATTTTTGTGTGAGTCATTACATTGGGGGTGTGACAAAAATCAAAATATATAAAATAATTAAAAATTCAACATTTGCATTAAATTGAAATGGTGTACGTGGCTACACCTTTCGTGTTATCCATGCACAAAAATCAAGTATAAATAAGAAGGCATGCTTGTTCATTTCTCCCTCCCCTCTTCTTTCTCGTTGTCTGTCTCGCATGCCATGTCTCCATTTCTATATTCAAATTTTTAGCATTTCACCTTATTATACTCCAAAGGTTTTCCCCGTTTTAAGTGTTTTAACCCCTGATTATTGATACCCTGTCCGATTGATCTAAGGCCCCGTAACGCATGTCAAGACTCTGCCCGACTAAGTTCGTTGGGGTTCTGTCTCGTGACGTAGGGATAAAGTTGAATTGGGTTATTATATTTAACGTGAGTACATTATATATTTATTAAATAGCTCAGGAGTTATATCCAAGATTATACCAGAAGGCTTTCTAGTTGAACCATAAAGTTACAAAGTAAGTCCATTATCTTTCTCACAGTTTGTGAGTCATTCTCTTTTTCTACCAAACTGTGTTACAAAATCTCAAATAATTTTAGTTATACTTGTGATGATTAAGTTTTTATATTCTGCAATAGCTGGCGGTATATGGGGTTTTAATTGGGTTCAAGATTGAAAGAGTTAATTTAAAACACATATATTATTAAAATACTTCTATAAAGACTAGTTGAGAATATATATATAGAGCCTATTATGTTATAATAATACAACTAGTAATATAAAGTATTATACTATTTATACTATTTTAGTATAAATACTATATTATAATATAGTATAAATATTATGTAAATTCATTAAGTTTTAGCTACATATGCAATATTAGTGCATAAGCGTAGCTGTACAAAAATATTATTGTTAATAATGATTGTAGATTTTTGTTCATACTCAATGATAAGCAAATAACTAATGTGTTAGTAGAGAAAGAAATATGACCAGCGTCATTAGTTGAGAGAATGATCAACAGTGACATGACCAGAATTACTAGTTGAGAGAATGATTAACAGTGATATGATCAGAGTCATTAGTTGAGAGAATGATCAACAGTGACATGACAAGAAATATGACCAGAATCACTAGTTGAGAGAATGGTCAACAGTGATACGACCCTAGTCACTAGTTGAAAGAATGATCAACAGTGATTTGACCACGTCACGGGAATCGCCTAGTGACAGATACCTTTTATATCTATTACTTGATAAACTGCACTATTAGACGAAAATTAGCCAATGAGTGATATGACCACCATCACATCGGAACTGCCACCATGTGTCAAATAATGATTTAGTTTTTGGGTAAATATAAACAAATATAAAAACCTTAATACTGTAAAGTATAACAATATATTTTTATAAAAATGGAATGAACTTGCCAATATTTATTACTGATAAAATGTTTTCAAAACACGTTTCAGGTAACTTGATGTAAAGATAGTAGAAGTCAGCTATGGAGCACTAAAGACTTAAATAAAGTGGCTATAAATACCTGAATAAAAGAAGAAAGGGTAAATTACACTTTTCGTCCTTTGTGTCTGTATCAGATTGCAATGGATGACCTTTAACTTCAATAATTACAATCACAATCCTTTATTTGTAAAACTCACTACAATCTACGTCCTTTAACATTAACTTGGTTAAAATTTTAAGTTAAGGCTATTCACTTAAGGGTATTCTAGTCATTTCACGCTTTTATTTAATACATTTCTTAATAAATAAAACCAAAAAAATAACCCAACAACCACCACCACCTAGGGCTGTCCAAACTGCTCGACGATCGAAGATCGCTCGACGATCGCTCGAAAAATGCTCGAAAAATGCTCGTTCGATTCCCACTCAGTTTGTAAATGAGCCGATCGGATCGGTTCGATTCAAATTCAATCCGAGCATGAGCATAGCTCCGCTCGCTCGTCGATCGCTCGGTTTCGCTCGAATTATTTTTATTAATAATTAATATATATATTTATATTATAGATTTTATAGATAAAAACCCAAAAAAATATAATAGCCAAAAAAAAAAAACTAAAAGCCCAAATAACATTCAACCCAACTTAATATTTAATATATAAATCTAAGTATCTAACCCTAAATCTATTCTTCCCTAATCAGTCGTATTCAAATTGCCGCTCTAATCTCGGTCTCACTCTCCGGTCTCCACAGTCACAGACTCACAGTCTCCGTCTCCGACCCTCTAATCTCTGACACACATATCGCCGCTGTCTCTGGTCTTCAATCTTCGGACGGTCTTCAACAGTTCTTCAATCTGCTGTTTTTTTTTAATCTGTTGTTTTTTTTTAATCTGTTGTTTGGTATGTTATGTTTCTGTTTGGTATGTTTGTTATAGTAGCATAGAGAAAGATGGAGATCGATGACATTCGACAGTTGGCAAAATTTTGATGTAAACATAGTTGGTGATTAGCTGTTGTTTGTCCCATGTCCTTTCTAGCTTCTTCCTAGTTGGGCCTGGTTGGTTTTATTCGCACTTTATTTTGTGTTGCTTTTGTATTCGCACTTTATTTTGTGTTTCTTATGTATTCGCACTTTATTTTATGTTGCTTTTGTATTCGCACTTTAAGCTAGAATTTGTTTTTGTTGAACGAAGCCTTATTATTCAATCGAGCGAAAATGATTCGCTTGCTTTTTTTTTAGGATTTGATAAAAAACCGAGCGAAACCGAGCCGATCGGATCGGTTCGATTCAAATTCAATCCGAGCATGAGCATCACTTTTGCGATCGGTTTTACAAATTTGATCCGCTCGGATCGGATCGGTTGTAATTCAATCCGAGCATGAGCAGACCCTCGATCGGATCGGATCGTGAACACCCCTACCACCACCCCAACACCACCACCCAACAACCATAATTAGTTCACAAATCACTTATTTTTTGTCACTTTTCGATGCAAAATCACACCATCCACTTCATCGAAAACAAACCCTCAACTCTATTCAAATGGATAGACAAAAACCGTAAGTCTGTAACCTCCTTCAATACTCAAAATGAAACATCTACGCCAGAGGATCACAGGAGAAGTGTGTCGACTTACAGCACCTAAAGGGAAGCTATTCACAAGCTAAAAGCTTCCACTTTCGAGCCGTTAAAAAGGCCATCTGCAACCCCATCGCCCCATCTCGAATCTGTTTTAGCAGATTTGTAATCGATTAGCCGGATCTAGGGTTTGGGTAGATAGAGAGAGGAAGGTGCAATTCTCGAATCTGGTAGTGAGTGGCGAAGTGATGATTGAGTGGTGATCGTTCAGATTTGGCGTGGCGATCGTTCAGATCTGGATTCAAACAGTGTTGCGGCGTATCAATCGAAGGTGGGCGAGTTAATGAAAGTACCGGTGGTGAGAAGTCATATGGTCGGCGGTGGTAAAACGTCATACGAGCGGCACCGGTGAGAAGAATGATTGTGGCGGTGGTGCAAAGGAGTGGGCTGAGGAAGACTGGTGGTAGTTATTGATGTGTTATCAGGTTGTCTTTGAAGAGATGAACTAAAATAAATGTTAGCATTAGAATCTTTTAAATAAATAGGTAAAATTACCAACCTACCCTCATGTGCAAGGCACATGACTAGATTTAACTGAAAATTCTAACAAGGTTAGTCCTAAAGGATGTAGATTGTAATGGTTTTCACAAATAAAGGATTGTGACTGTAATTATTAAACTTAAAGGCCATCCATTGCAATATGAAACAAACATAAAGGACGAAAAGTGTAATTTACCCAAGAAGAAATTTATGTTTTATTTATTTGGGTTTATCCCTATAAAAACAATTGAATGGAATATGGGTTTTAGCCCATTTGTTTAATATTAAAAAGTTTGGTGTTTTACAAACTCTGAAATCATTCCATAACTACGATCCTGATAAAAAAAATTTCCGTTGCATGTTTAATAAACACCGGTACCATCTGACTGGTTCACGGCTCTCGCTCCCAAGGTGGGATCGGGGGTTGTGGCAGAAGGTGGTATCAGAGCCACTTGTTTAAGCTATTTAGGTGTTCTTTTAAATATCTAAACTTAAACAATAAGTTAGGTAATTAATACAAAGTAACATATGTGCTATTTTTGTAGATTTAGGGTTAAGTTCTATACAGAACTTCATTTTCTGTGAGAACTTACAATTTTAGACCACTAATATTTTAGTATTTATACAGTTTTCAAATTAATAAGAAAAAGGGTACAATGCTAATCTATTAAATAGTTTCTCTCTCCTAATAATTAGTTAATTAATTTGATTATTTCTCTCTCATATTTTCTCTCCTACAAATTAGCAATAGTTAATTCTCTATTCTACATATTTTGAAGCTGATAATCAATTTCTTTAAAAACGTCTATTTACATATGTATAATCATCATAGTGATCATTTATTTACATATATTGATAAACCTTTTTTCAAACTAATCATACATTTAAGGGGCTGTTTGGTAGCCTCTTAATGACCATTCAGATGCTACCTCTTAATGGTTTAAAACATCTGAATGAATAAGAGGTAACCTCAAGTTTGAATGGTTAAGAGGTAACCTCTGAATGGTAAATTATCACATGTCGCATTCTTCTATCTTCTCATTGGTAAAATTTTTAATGGTTCCATTAAGAGGTAGCCTCTTAATGACCATTCAGAGGCTACCAAACAACGCCTAAGTATATGAATATGTTCAACACATAGGTAACTATACTATTTACGTATATTTAGATGTGGGTAAGTAAACAAAATTAGATACTTATACATGTTTATGTCACAAAGAAAATATGTACGAAATCTACATTAACTGAAACATAAATCAAATCAGAATTTTCAAATGGTTGTAGGTAACCAAACTTATGTTTACAAATGTACACGTTCTAACTATTCCAAAAAAAAAAACGAAAAAAAAAAATAAGTAGATTTGTTTCCCAACCCACACACCGATTAACTTAAATAACATTAACAATAAAACTGTATGCTCCATTGTTAGATGATAAATAAATTATATAATAATATAAAACAAATTTAAATTTTAATTATACTTTGAACCTTGATTTATAAATATGTAAGTAAACTATTTACATATGTGTAAGTTTGTTTTACATAGGTGTACATTAACAATTTACATATGTGTAACTTTGTTTTGCATATGTTTACATAGGTAAAAACTCATCATTTTATTTACAGTAGTTTTTCTTACTGTTTCTAAAACAACTTCTAATGGATTTCAATCTAGTATCAAACCATACACATTGAAATCCATATTATATTCAGATACTTCAAAACTACAAAAAAAAAAAAAAAAACACACACACACATTAAGTTGTAGTTTACTGAATATTATGGAATAATTAAAAACCCACTGATATATGTTTATTTAAAAATTGCATACCTTGTATTTTGTATCCTAAAAAAATGAAAAGTCAATTTGACACTATCAACTCATTAAGCAGGTAGAGATGTCCTCTTGATTCCGTAGATGGGTTCGTCTAATGGTTGAGAGAAAAAAAAAACCAACAACGTGATTATTCTATATTAAAGGAATGCAATGATTTTGAATTTTAGAATATTTAGGAGGAGATGGTGAGAGTAATTATAGGGGGTTATGAAAGGGTTAAGTTAAAATTACTATACTACCCAAATCCATCTAATTTAATCTCCTTAGTCTTCTATTTATTTACACATCTACCATTATTCGTTTGAGCCATTGATCAAATCATTGAAGGGTTTAGATTAGTTCTTCAAGTTCTGAAAATATATTGCACATATGATTCTTGAAAGTATTGTTTTGTTTTAATTATTCTGTGATATTAATAATTGAAAATGTTTGCCATTCAGATGTCGAATGAAGTATCACATAATCCAGAAGTTCATGCTAATAATAAAAATCCTTTGGATGAAATTGCTATAGAAAATATAATAGCCCAAGGAATAGCTAATGCTATACCTTTAATAATTAAAATTGTTAAAAACTCCGTAGAACACACCAAAGCTGTAAGTAGCAAGCATACTCGTGACGACAGTTTTAGCCATAGTTTCAATGGAGGCAGTGATGATATTATCAAACCCTCATTTCCCAAGAAAATGAAGGCGATGACTCTTGGGCAGTGAAGGAGCCACGGCTGCTCTGCGATGGTTGGAAAAGACGAAAGTTGTTCTTAAAATCAGCAAATGTGCCAAAGAAGATAAGGTGGTGTATGCTTCCAACCTTTTCAAGGAAGAAGCCTTAGAATGGTGGAATACATTTCTTCAGGCAAAAGGAAGTGACATGGCTTATGACATGAACTAAACTGGGAAAAAATTTAAGGAAATTTTGTCCTCCTTATGAAAAAGAACGAATGGCTAACGAGTTCCTAAATTATAAAATGATAGATGTGAATTGTCGTGAATATACGACAACGTTTTTCGAGTACGCAAGAATGGTACCAACTCTGGCTTCACCAGAACCCGTACTAATTTCTTGTTATATTTGGGGATTAGTTTGTGAAATCCGAGACATGGTCAAGGCCGCTAGACCACAGACTATTGAAGAAATAGTTGAACTAGCTAACATCCTGACAGATGGACTAATCCACACAAGAGAAGAAAACAAGAAGAAAGAGTTAGCCCAGAAAATTTCCCAAGAATTCAAGAAGAAAGGAACTGAACCGTCATTGGAGCAACCTACCTGCAGAAGCTGTAACAAAAAGCATTCAGGAAGATTCCGTTTTAGGAGAACACCCTACTGTAACTTCTGCCAGATGGCCGGGCATATAGAGGAAGAATGTAGAAGGAAAACTAATATTTGTTACAATTGCAGAGATACAGGACACATCAAACCATATTGCCCGAAACTGACCAAAGCACCCGACAACCAGTCAAAAACAACAGACGGAGCTAAGAAGAACGCGCGAGCATTCATACTTATTACGCAAGAAGCAGAAATGATTCCAGACGTAATCGCTGATATGTAATATCTAAGTTAAGTTATTATTTGACCCTAGTACAAATAAAAGTTTATAAATAAATGCATTCTGTCAAGTACTTCATCTATTCAGAACCATGATAGACTTGCTCAGTGTCACACCCCGGATTTCCACGTGTCACCGGTGGGCCCGGTGGGGGAGTATCGTGACGTGGTTGGCAACATAATAGTCAAACAACACAATATTTAAATGCACAGCGGAAGCAATATATAGATTTAATTCAACCAAACGATATTGTAATATGAAGTATCACAAATAGTCGAATATAATCCACAGGTAGATCAAATACAATAAAGAGGAAACAAATGTTCAACAGATATGACATCCAAGCTGGCGAGACTTAATGTGGATGCTAGGAGACAAGCCAGCCTATTTCGCGTAGTACCTGCACTCAGTCTTTTTAAGAAAATACGTCAGTTTACACTGGTAAATACAATCAACCGACTCATTTTGAAAAGAGTTTAAGAAATGCATTTAAGGCACAAGGCACAAATATTTTATAACTTGGGATAATTATTTAATATATAAACTTGTAAAGGATTTACATGTTTCTTATGCGTTCAGTAGCCCGGATCGAGCCGGGTTAAAGATCAATTAACACACCACTTTAATTATGAGACACTACAGGTGTACGCCTACACCTGAGTGCTAAGGTCGTGGCCATTTCGTAAAATGATGCCAGGGATATCCGGGACACGGTCATTAACCCCCCAAAGGCTTTAAGCAACAAAACAAATTAAACGGAGTCATCTCAATAATTTAACCATAATAAGATTAAATATTCAATGCCCGACCAAGTGGTATTTTATATACCTTACCCAAGCCCGTATAGGGAAATAAGTTAAAAGTATTTACCTGAGCAAGTATAGTTCAAAATCAGCGAGTGTGGTATCTTTTACTGGTTCTCCTAATCTGGAACGAAGGTTTATAATAACCTATTAGAATACTAACGGATCTTTAATTAAGCTTAAGCTTAGACCGGTTAGTTTTAAGGATACGGTTCGTACGCACGATTAAGCGAAGACCGGATAGAATGTGATTTAGACCCGACAAGTTTGAAGACTTGTTTAATATGGGTATATGATACACATTCTGGATTTTGAGAATAAACCGATAAGGTTTGACCCGTTTCGGCTAATTTATGTAAACTAGTTACATAAACCGAACCGAACGCGCATAATGCATAACGGGTAACCGAAAAGGTCGCGAACAGGTTTCCTAAGTTAATACGCTTTAAATGTGTGGTGATATCATTATGATATCTTCCATAATGCCCATAACGAGTTTAATCCCTAAATACGCCCCGTAGGGGTATTTTGGTCATTTTAAGAGTTATAAAAGAGATTTATAGTACTTCTGAGATACGAGTCTGGTTAAATCAGAAAAACATCTTAACTTAACAGGTTATGTCTAATGGTATTAAGTCTTACGTGGCAAAATGGTTTTAATACTAAACTACGCGTTTAATACGCGTATAAAGCCGTTTTAAGCGACGTACGGGTTAAAATACCAATCTGAGTTTTCTAATCAGCAAAACAGGTTCAAAATGCTATATTTATTATTTTAAATCAGTGGCAATTGGATTGGTATCAATCGGGTTTGTAAAACTCGTTTTATGGCTTAAAAGGGCATATTCGGTGTTAACCGAATCAATGCGATAAGCCTAGCTTAAGACCAGCTTAAAAATAATTAAAAATCTCCAAAAATCCTAAAATATTATTTAACATCAGCGGGTAATAGTTTTGGTACCGAAAATCGGGTTTAGATAGGCTATGCGTTAATCGCGCCGTTTAATTAATAAAAATCTTATTATTTACGCAAATGCGCATATCTCCTAATCTAGACCTCCGCTTGACGTGAAAATTTACGTACATGCTAACTAATCAGTAACTAAGATTATTGCATTTCCACATTTTCAAAATACTCGTTATAAGGTCATAAGGGCGTTATGGTCCACTTTAAGCGATTAACGGAAACGTGTGCATGCAACGGATAATCAACGAAACAAGTATAAAGACTTATACTAACATGCAACCCAATCCTAATGAGACTTTAAGGTATGTCTAATACCAACTAAAACGGGTCAGAACCGAAGTCAACGCAAAAGTCAAGGTTTTGCGCCTTTCGGTTCCGAACCGGGTTTAAACAGAAATTTGTCGAGTCGGGCAAGCGCAAACAAGTTTTTATACTTATTACCAAGTTATATTAAGGTTAGAACAAGTTACACGCCTTACGGATTGCATTTCATGCATTAAATCATAAATGGCAATTCTGTTGACTTTTTCGGTCAACGTTTGACCCGACAAACGACCTAGTTAGGTCTGGAATTGGTACTTGCCCTTATAAGGGTTTAATACCCATATAATTACCTATCTAATGGTACTTTTAATTCGGGTTACGACTGAGCTATCGATAACTAAACCCGAAGTCAACCGTTTAATACGATATGTTGACTTTTAAGCTAAAAACTAAACTAGAATTAATTTAGAAGGGATTAGAGACTTACTAGATGATTAGTGGATGACTAGGAAGGCTCTTGATCAGTTTGCAAGCTCTCCAATAATCAGAATGCTTGGAATGATTTGTGAATGAATGTGGTGAATGAATGGGTCTTCTTATAGTGGGTTTACACACCACAATCCCTTGACACAAGAGTCTATGATCAACCACAAGAGATAAACACATGTCACTAGCATGTAGGGGTGTCTAAGGGCCATGAATGTGCAAGAGAAAACCGGCCAAGAAGGTCACAAGTGCGAAAAACAGCCAACAGCAAGTTGCTGTCGCTGGGCGCACCCTCGCGTGACGCGAGGGGCCGTCGCGCCACGCGACGCCCTGCTTTTGGCAGATTTTTGTTGTTTGTTGTTGGATCGAAAGGGCAGCCGTTATAATCGACTTGTTGACTTAAATTATCAGTAGGGGCCTTCAATAAGTATCTAATACTATAACATACCCTACCATCATCCATTATTTCAATTTATTGCATTTACAAGACCCGAAAATAACGGTTTATCGTTCATTTCATCATGGGACCTCATCATGCATTATCAAGTCCATTATTGTGAACCCTTTTCTGAATTGAGGGTATATTAGATGTATATAACATTTAATCGGGTCTTGGGATTTATTATTGAGGTGTTCAGAGGTAACAATTCAACATGACGCCACTTTAAATCCTACCGAAAACATCTTTATTATATCCGGGTTTCCAACGCGTTTTTGTCTTGCATGACACGTGTCGTTTTAATATTAACCCGAAATTTTCGAGGTGTTACATCCTCACCCCCTTAAAATAAATCTCGACCCGAGATTTACTGAAACAAGTAAGGGTATTTTTCTTTCATGGTGGATTCTAACTCCCACGTGAAATCGGGACCTCTACGGGCATCCCATTTGACCTTAACAAAAGGTATATGCTTCCTTCGAAGCTTCCTTACCTGTCGATCTTCAATCGACATAGGTTTTTCAACAAATTTCAAGCTCTCGTCGATATGCACATCTGTATAGGGTATAATCACTGATTCGTCAGCGGAGTCAGCGAAACACTTTTTCAGATTGCAGATGTGGAACACATTGTGTATACTACTGAGCTCTTCAGGTAAGTTCAACTTGTAGGCAACTGACCCGACACGTTCGATAACCTCGAAGGGTCCTATGTATCTCGGGCTTAGTTTGCCTTTCTTACCAAACCGCATCACTCCTTTCCAGGGTGACACTTTAAGTAGGACTTTGTCACCTACTTCAAAGTGAAAATCCTTACGCTTTGGATCAGCGTAATCTTCTGCCTATTCCGGGCAGCTTGGAGGTTGTTACGAATCTGGACAATCTTGTCCGTCGTTTCGAACACGATTTCCGGTCCTGATAACTGGACTTCTCCCACTTCCGCCCAACAAACTGGTGATCTACATTTTCTACCGTATAATGCCTCAAAAGGCGCAACCTTGATGCTGGTATGGTAGCTATTGTTGTAGCGAGAATTCGATCAAGGGTAGGTTCTTATCCCAGCTACCTCCCAATTCGATCGCACATGCACGTAGCATGTCTTCCAACGTTTGAATAGTACGCTCACTCTGACCGTCAGTCTGAGGATGGTAAGCCGTACTAAAGTTCAAACGTGTGCCCAGAGATTGTTGGAAGCTTTTCCAAAAGTGCGACGTGTACCTAGTATCTCGGTCAGAGATAATAGCTACAGGTATACCATGTAAAGCTACAATCTTATCAACGTACAGTTGGGCTAGCATATCGGAGCTGTAGGTCTCCTTAATGGGTAGGAAATGTGCTGACTTAGTCAGTCGGTCGACTATCACCCAGATGGTGTCATTTCCTTTCCTTGTCTTGGGTAACTTGGTGATAAAATCCATAGTTACCATCTCCCACTTCCACGTAGGAAGTTCAGGCTGTTGTAGCAAACCTGACGGTTTCTGATGCTCGGCTTTGACTTGCGCACATGTCAAGCATTTTGCTACATGGGCGGCCACAGACTTTTTCAAGCCTATCCACCAATAATTTGCCTTTAAATCCTGGTACATCTTATCAGCTCCAGGATGAACGGAGTATTTGGAACTATGGGCTTCTTGGAGGATGACATCACGAAGTCCTCCAAAAATCGGAACCCATATTCGTCCGTTTAACCGTAAAATTCCATCCTTGCTGAGGGATAGCTGTTCCTCAGTTACTCCAAGCTTTTCATTGGGATAGTTAGCTTCCAACACAGCTTCCTTCTGTGCAGCTAACAATCTCTCTATCAAGTTGTTCTTTATTTCCATGCTCTTGGCATTGATTCGGATGGGTTTCACTCTTTCTTTCCGACTCAAGGCATCGGCGACTACATTCGCCTTGCCGGGATGGTATCTTATTTCACAATCGTAATCATTAAGAGTTTCCATCCAACGACGTTGCCTCATGTTCAAGTCCTTCTGGTTGAACAGATGTTGAAGGCTTTTGTGATCAGAATAGATCACACATTTGATTCCATACAAGTAGTGCCTCCACAGTTTTAGTGCGAATACAACGGCACCCAACTCTAGATCATGGGTGGTGTAATTCTTTTCGTGCACCTTTAACTGGCGTGAAGCATAGGCAATGACTTTGCCTTTTTGCATAAGCACACATCCCATCCCGGTGTGTGATGCATCACAATAAACTACAAACTCCTCTAGTTCCTCAGGCAATGTCAGTACTGGAGCATTGCTCAGCTTCTGTTTCAGAATATCAAAGGATTCCTGCTGCTTAGGACCCCAGTCAAACTTAATCTTCTTACGTGTCAGCGAAGTCAGGGGTGCAGCAATCCTTGAGAAGTTTTCTATGAATCGCCTATAGTATCCTGCCAAGCCTAGGAAGCTACGAATTTCTGTAGGCGTCTTTGGCTCATGCCAATTCATGACAGCTTCAACTTTAGCGGGATCTACTTGAATGCCCTGCTCACTAACGACATGTCCAAGAAATTGGACTGCTCGAAGCCAGAATTCACACTTTGAGAACTTGGCATAGAGCTTCTCTTTATGAAGTAGTTCCAAAATACAGTGAAGATGCTTCTCGTGGTCAGCTTGGTTCTTTGAGTATATGAGGATATCATCGATGAAGACGATGACAAATTTATCCATGTAAGGCTTACAGACGCGATTCATGAGATCCATGAATGCGGCTGGTGCATTTGTGAGCCCAAAAGGCATCACTAGGAACTCGTAGTGACCATAACGAGTCCTAAATGCTGTCTTGTGCACATCTTCATCTCTAACCTTCAATTGATGGTAGCCTGACCTCAAGTCAATCTTTGAGAAGAAACTTGCCCCTTGAAGTTGATCGAACAGATCGTCGATTCTGGGCAAAGGATACCTATTCTTGATAGTAACCTTATTAAGCTCGCGGTAGTCGATGCACAGACGCATCGATCCATCCTTCTTCTTGACAAATAACACTGGTGCTCCCCAAGGAGACGAGCTAGGTTTTATGAAACCTTTGGCTAGAAGATCATCTAGCTGCGTCCTCAGTTCCTTCATCTCCGTTGGTGCCAACCTATAAGGCGCCCTTGCAACTGGTGCTGATCCAGGAATAATGTCAATCCTGAATTCCACTTGCCTATCTGGTGGCAAACCAGGTAGTTCTTCAGGAAATACTTCGGGGTATTCAGAAATGACTGGGATATCTCCAATCTTGGGTTTCGGTTCATCAATAATCACCTGTGCCATGTAGATGACACAGCCCTTCTTCAAACACTTTGAGTCTTTGAGTATTGACATCTTCTCGGGCAGCCCATACTGGGTATCCCCCTGGATAGTAAGTGATTCACCAGACGAAGTCTTGATTATCACTTGCTTCTTATTGCAAATAATCTGAGCCTGGTTATGTGATAACCAGTCCATACCCAAAACTATGTCGAAACCGGCTAGTTTTAAAGGAAGTAGAGACAAAGGAAAAGAGTGATTCCTAATGGATATGAAACATCCATCTAATAAGGTTGAAGCGGTTTCTATTGTGCCATCGGCTAGTTCCACCTCATACTTCACACTTAAAATTCTAACAGGTAGTTTTAACAATTCACAAAACTTACTATCTACAAACGACTTATCAGCTCCTGAATCAAATAACACTCTCGCGTAAACATCATTCACGAGAAAGGTACCTGTTATCACGTTGTCGTCCTTGACGGCTTCCTTTGCATCCATTCTGAAGACCCTTGCATTGGTCTTCCTAGCCTCTTCCGGCTTCTTGGCATACTTTGGGCAATTGCTCTTGATGTGCCCTTTTTCATTGCAACCATAGCAAGTTGCATCCTTTATTTTCTTGCAATCCACGGTTTTGTGTTCCCTGGATTTGCATAAACCACAAGCAAAAGGCTTCGATTGTGATTGAGAGTTGGATTCAAACCTGCACTTGCCAAAGTGCTGCCTCTTGCAGATTTTACATTTGGGTTTTTCACCCGACTGCTGGCCATGCGGCGAAGAATAGTGAGGCTGATGCTGCTCATGCGGCGATGAATGGTGAGAAGGTGTATAATACCATTCTTGCCGAGTAAAGATAGCCTGGAAGCTATCTGAACCATTATAGGGTGGCCCGTGATAAATTGAACTATCCGAGACCTCGATTGGGTGGTTGGGAGTTCCTGATGCGGGCATTTCGGGGTCATCTTCCTCATCCATATCGTTTCCTCCAGAAAAATGGTCCTCCGGCCCCAATGGGTTAAAACCCACTGGTTCTTGTAGATAATCCGCCGGGTTGAACTGGCCTTGAAAAATTGGAGTGGGGTCTCCAAAAGGGCGGTGCGACATAGATCGCTGTAACGGTATTTGTGAATGGTGGGGGTCTCTAGGCTCATTTTCCGAATGTGGCCCGTATGAGTCTTGAGCGGGAGTTGTAGAGCTGTTTGAAACCGACCGTCTTGCCGGTTGAAATAGACCTCTTTGGTTCCGCCGAGTACCATCACTCTCGGCAGGTGTAGGAGCTCGTGTATTTGACGGCCCAGCTTCATGGTCGTTGGGGGCGGTGGTCGGCCCCTTTCCTCCTCGTCCTCGCATACGTAAGAATCTCGGAGGCATCTTTGTTATTCCTGTCAATAAAACATAAGATAACAAATAACAAAATATAAAGTTTTAAAGAACAAAACAAAAACCGAATAGTGGAATTTGTCTTATGTTATAAGTCTAGACTCGAAAGTTTAGATATGTGCAATTGTGTAACTGAGATTAAACACAAAAGGCTAGTGTTTAATTCACTCAGAGTTGGCTCTGATACCAACCTGTCACACCCCGGATTTCCACGTGTCACCGGTGGGCCCGGTGGGGGAGTATCGTGACGTGGTTGGCAACATAATAGTCAAACAACACAATATTTAAATGCACAGCGGAAGCAATATATAGATTTAATTCAACCAAACGATATTGTAATATGAAGTATCACAAATAGTCGAATATAATCCACAGGTAGATCAAATACAATAAAGAGGAAACAAATGTTCAACAGATATGACATCCAAGCTGGCGAGACTTAATGTGGATGCTAGGAGACAAGCCAGCCTATTTCGCGTAGTACCTGCACTCAGTCTTTTTAAGAAAATACGTCAGTTTACACTGGTAAATACAATCAACCGACTCATTTTGAAAAGAGTTTAAGAAATGCATTTAAGGCACAAGGCACAAATATTTTATAACTTGGGATAATTATTTAATATATAAACTTGTAAAGGATTTACATGTTTCTTATGCGTTCAGTAGCCCGGATCGAGCCGGGTTAAAGATCAATTAACACACCACTTTAATTATGAGACACTACAGGTGTACGCCTACACCTGAGTGCTAAGGTCGTGGCCATTTCGTAAAATGATGCCAGGGATATCCGGGACACGGTCATTAACCCCCCAAAGGCTTTAAGCAACAAAACAAATTAAACGGAGTCATCTCAATAATTTAACCATAATAAGATTAAATATTCAATGCCCGACCAAGTGGTATTTTATATACCTTACCCAAGCCCGTATAGGGAAATAAGTTAAAAGTATTTACCTGAGCAAGTATAGTTCAAAATCAGCGAGTGTGGTATCTTTTACTGGTTCTCCTAATCTGGAACGAAGGTTTATAATAACCTATTAGAATACTAACGGATCTTTAATTAAGCTTAAGCTTAGACCGGTTAGTTTTAAGGATACGGTTCGTACGCACGATTAAGCGAAGACCGGATAGAATGTGATTTAGACCCGACAAGTTTGAAGACTTGTTTAATATGGGTATATGATACACATTCTGGATTTTGAGAATAAACCGATAAGGTTTGACCCGTTTCGGCTAATTTATGTAAACTAGTTACATAAACCGAACCGAACGCGCATAATGCATAACGGGTAACCGAAAAGGTCGCGAACAGGTTTCCTAAGTTAATACGCTTTAAATGTGTGGTGATATCATTATGATATCTTCCATAATGCCCATAACGAGTTTAATCCCTAAATACGCCCCGTAGGGGTATTTTGGTCATTTTAAGAGTTATAAAAGAGATTTATAGTACTTCTGAGATACGAGTCTGGTTAAATCAGAAAAACATCTTAACTTAACAGGTTATGTCTAATGGTATTAAGTCTTACGTGGCAAAATGGTTTTAATACTAAACTACGCGTTTAATACGCGTATAAAGCCGTTTTAAGCGACGTACGGGTTAAAATACCAATCTGAGTTTTCTAATCAGCAAAACAGGTTCAAAATGCTATATTTATTATTTTAAATCAGTGGCAATTGGATTGGTATCAATCGGGTTTGTAAAACTCGTTTTATGGCTTAAAAGGGCATATTCGGTGTTAACCGAATCAATGCGATAAGCCTAGCTTAAGACCAGCTTAAAAATAATTAAAAATCTCCAAAAATCCTAAAATATTATTTAACATCAGCGGGTAATAGTTTTGGTACCGAAAATCGGGTTTAGATAGGCTATGCGTTAATCGCGCCGTTTAATTAATAAAAATCTTATTATTTACGCAAATGCGCATATCTCCTAATCTAGACCTCCGCTTGACGTGAAAATTTACGTACATGCTAACTAATCAGTAACTAAGATTATTGCATTTCCACATTTTCAAAATACTCGTTATAAGGTCATAAGGGCGTTATGGTCCACTTTAAGCGATTAACGGAAACGTGTGCATGCAACGGATAATCAACGAAACAAGTATAAAGACTTATACTAACATGCAACCCAATCCTAATGAGACTTTAAGGTATGTCTAATACCAACTAAAACGGGTCAGAACCGAAGTCAACGCAAAAGTCAAGGTTTTGCGCCTTTCGGTTCCGAACCGGGTTTAAACAGAAATTTGTCGAGTCGGGCAAGCGCAAACAAGTTTTTATACTTATTACCAAGTTATATTAAGGTTAGAACAAGTTACACGCCTTACGGATTGCATTTCATGCATTAAATCATAAATGGCAATTCTGTTGACTTTTTCGGTCAACGTTTGACCCGACAAACGACCTAGTTAGGTCTGGAATTGGTACTTGCCCTTATAAGGGTTTAATACCCATATAATTACCTATCTAATGGTACTTTTAATTCGGGTTACGACTGAGCTATCGATAACTAAACCCGAAGTCAACCGTTTAATACGATATGTTGACTTTTAAGCTAAAAACTAAACTAGAATTAATTTAGAAGGGATTAGAGACTTACTAGATGATTAGTGGATGACTAGGAAGGCTCTTGATCAGTTTGCAAGCTCTCCAATAATCAGAATGCTTGGAATGATTTGTGAATGAATGTGGTGAATGAATGGGTCTTCTTATAGTGGGTTTACACACCACAATCCCTTGACACAAGAGTCTATGATCAACCACAAGAGATAAACACATGTCACTAGCATGTAGGGGTGTCTAAGGGCCATGAATGTGCAAGAGAAAACCGGCCAAGAAGGTCACAAGTGCGAAAAACAGCCAACAGCAAGTTGCTGTCGCTGGGCGCACCCTCGCGTGACGCGAGGGGCCGTCGCGCCACGCGACGCCCTGCTTTTGGCAGATTTTTGTTGTTTGTTGTTGGATCGAAAGGGCAGCCGTTATAATCGACTTGTTGACTTAAATTATCAGTAGGGGCCTTCAATAAGTATCTAATACTATAACATACCCTACCATCATCCATTATTTCAATTTATTGCATTTACAAGACCCGAAAATAACGGTTTATCGTTCATTTCATCATGGGACCTCATCATGCATTATCAAGTCCATTATTGTGAACCCTTTTCTGAATTGAGGGTATATTAGATGTATATAACATTTAATCGGGTCTTGGGATTTATTATTGAGGTGTTCAGAGGTAACAATTCAACATGACGCCACTTTAAATCCTACCGAAAACATCTTTATTATATCCGGGTTTCCAACGCGTTTTTGTCTTGCATGACACGTGTCGTTTTAATATTAACCCGAAATTTTCGAGGTGTTACATCCTCACCCCCTTAAAATAAATCTCGACCCGAGATTTACTGAAACAAGTAAGGGTATTTTTCTTTCATGGTGGATTCTAACTCCCACGTGAAATCGGGACCTCTACGGGCATCCCATTTGACCTTAACAAAAGGTATATGCTTCCTTCGAAGCTTCCTTACCTGTCGATCTTCAATCGACATAGGTTTTTCAACAAATTTCAAGCTCTCGTCGATATGCACATCTGTATAGGGTATAATCACTGATTCGTCAGCGGAGTCAGCGAAACACTTTTTCAGATTGCAGATGTGGAACACATTGTGTATACTACTGAGCTCTTCAGGTAAGTTCAACTTGTAGGCAACTGACCCGACACGTTCGATAACCTCGAAGGGTCCTATGTATCTCGGGCTTAGTTTGCCTTTCTTACCAAACCGCATCACTCCTTTCCAGGGTGACACTTTAAGTAGGACTTTGTCACCTACTTCAAAGTGAAAATCCTTACGCTTTGGATCAGCGTAAATCTTCTGCCTATTCCGGGCAGCTTGGAGGTTGTTACGAATCTGGACAATCTTGTCCGTCGTTTCGAACACGATTTCCGGTCCTGATAACTGGACTTCTCCCACTTCCGCCCAACAAACTGGTGATCTACATTTTCTACCGTATAATGCCTCAAAAGGCGCAACCTTGATGCTGGTATGGTAGCTATTGTTGTAGGAGAATTCGATCAAGGGTAGGTTCTTATCCCAGCTACCTCCCAATTCGATCGCACATGCACGTAGCATGTCTTCCAACGTTTGAATAGTACGCTCACTCTGACCGTCAGTCTGAGGATGGTAAGCCGTACTAAAGTTCAAACGTGTGCCCAGAGATTGTTGGAAGCTTTTCCAAAAGTGCGACGTGTACCTAGTATCTCGGTCAGAGATAATAGCTACAGGTATACCATGTAAAGCTACAATCTTATCAACGTACAGTTGGGCTAGCATATCGGAGCTGTAGGTCTCCTTAATGGGTAGGAAATGTGCTGACTTAGTCAGTCGGTCGACTATCACCCAGATGGTGTCATTTCCTTTCCTTGTCTTGGGTAACTTGGTGATAAAATCCATAGTTACCATCTCCCACTTCCACGTAGGAAGTTCAGGCTGTTGTAGCAAACCTGACGGTTTCTGATGCTCGGCTTTGACTTGCGCACATGTCAAGCATTTTGCTACATGGGCGGCCACAGACTTTTTCAAGCCTATCCACCAATAATTTGCCTTTAAATCCTGGTACATCTTATCAGCTCCAGGATGAACGGAGTATTTGGAACTATGGGCTTCTTGGAGGATGACATCACGAAGTCCTCCAAAAATCGGAACCCATATTCGTCCGTTTAACCGTAAAATTCCATCCTTGCTGAGGGATAGCTGTTCCTCAGTTACTCCAAGCTTTTCATTGGGATAGTTAGCTTCCAACACAGCTTCCTTCTGTGCAGCTAACAATCTCTCTATCAAGTTGTTCTTTATTTCCATGCTCTTGGCATTGATTCGGATGGGTTTCACTCTTTCTTTCCGACTCAAGGCATCGGCGACTACATTCGCCTTGCCGGGATGGTATCTTATTTCACAATCGTAATCATTAAGAGTTTCCATCCAACGACGTTGCCTCATGTTCAAGTCCTTCTGGTTGAACAGATGTTGAAGGCTTTTGTGATCAGAATAGATCACACATTTGATTCCATACAAGTAGTGCCTCCACAGTTTTAGTGCGAATACAACGGCACCCAACTCTAGATCATGGGTGGTGTAATTCTTTTCGTGCACCTTTAACTGGCGTGAAGCATAGGCAATGACTTTGCCTTTTTGCATAAGCACACATCCCATCCCGGTGTGTGATGCATCACAATAAACTACAAACTCCTCTAGTTCCTCAGGCAATGTCAGTACTGGAGCATTGCTCAGCTTCTGTTTCAGAATATCAAAGGATTCCTGCTGCTTAGGACCCCAGTCAAACTTAATCTTCTTACGTGTCAGCGAAGTCAGGGGTGCAGCAATCCTTGAGAAGTTTTCTATGAATCGCCTATAGTATCCTGCCAAGCCTAGGAAGCTACGAATTTCTGTAGGCGTCTTTGGCTCATGCCAATTCATGACAGCTTCAACTTTAGCGGGATCTACTTGAATGCCCTGCTCACTAACGACATGTCCAAGAAATTGGACTGCTCGAAGCCAGAATTCACACTTTGAGAACTTGGCATAGAGCTTCTCTTTATGAAGTAGTTCCAAAATACAGTGAAGATGCTTCTCGTGGTCAGCTTGGTTCTTTGAGTATATGAGGATATCATCGATGAAGACGATGACAAATTTATCCATGTAAGGCTTACAGACGCGATTCATGAGATCCATGAATGCGGCTGGTGCATTTGTGAGCCCAAAAGGCATCACTAGGAACTCGTAGTGACCATAACGAGTCCTAAATGCTGTCTTGTGCACATCTTCATCTCTAACCTTCAATTGATGGTAGCCTGACCTCAAGTCAATCTTTGAGAAGAAACTTGCCCCTTGAAGTTGATCGAACAGATCGTCGATTCTGGGCAAAGGATACCTATTCTTGATAGTAACCTTATTAAGCTCGCGGTAGTCGATGCACAGACGCATCGATCCATCCTTCTTCTTGACAAATAACACTGGTGCTCCCCAAGGAGACGAGCTAGGTTTTATGAAACCTTTGGCTAGAAGATCATCTAGCTGCGTCCTCAGTTCCTTCATCTCCGTTGGTGCCAACCTATAAGGCGCCCTTGCAACTGGTGCTGATCCAGGAATAATGTCAATCCTGAATTCCACTTGCCTATCTGGTGGCAAACCAGGTAGTTCTTCAGGAAATACTTCGGGGTATTCAGAAATGACTGGGATATCTCCAATCTTGGGTTTCGGTTCATCAATAATCACCTGTGCCATGTAGATGACACAGCCCTTCTTCAAACACTTTGAGTCTTTGAGTATTGACATCTTCTCGGGCAGCCCATACTGGGTATCCCCCTGGATAGTAAGTGATTCACCAGACGAAGTCTTGATTATCACTTGCTTCTTATTGCAAATAATCTGAGCCTGGTTATGTGATAACCAGTCCATACCCAAAACTATGTCGAAACCGGCTAGTTTTAAAGGAAGTAGAGACAAAGGAAAAGAGTGATTCCTAATGGATATGAAACATCCATCTAATAAGGTTGAAGCGGTTTCTATTGTGCCATCGGCTAGTTCCACCTCATACTTCACACTTAAAATTCTAACAGGTAGTTTTAACAATTCACAAAACTTACTATCTACAAACGACTTATCAGCTCCTGAATCAAATAACACTCTCGCGTAAACATCATTCACGAGAAAGGTACCTGTTATCACGTTGTCGTCCTTGACGGCTTCCTTTGCATCCATTCTGAAGACCCTTGCATTGGTCTTCCTAGCCTCTTCCGGCTTCTTGGCATACTTTGGGCAATTGCTCTTGATGTGCCCTTTTTCATTGCAACCATAGCAAGTTGCATCCTTTATTTTCTTGCAATCCACGGTTTTGTGTTCCCTGGATTTGCATAAACCACAAGCAAAAGGCTTCGATTGTGATTGAGAGTTGGATTCAAACCTGCACTTGCCAAAGTGCTGCCTCTTGCAGATTTTACATTTGGGTTTTTCACCCGACTGCTGGCCATGCGGCGAAGAATAGTGAGGCTGATGCTGCTCATGCGGCGATGAATGGTGAGAAGGTGTATAATACCATTCTTGCCGAGTAAAGATAGCCTGGAAGCTATCTGAACCATTATAGGGTGGCCCGTGATAAATTGAACTATCCGAGACCTCGATTGGGTGGTTGGGAGTTCCTGATGCGGGCATTTCGGGGTCATCTTCCTCATCCATATCGTTTCCTCCAGAAAAATGGTCCTCCGGCCCCAATGGGTTAAAACCCACTGGTTCTTGTAGATAATCCGCCGGGTTGAACTGGCCTTGAAAAATTGGAGTGGGGTCTCCAAAAGGGCGGTGCGACATAGATCGCTGTAACGGTATTTGTGAATGGTGGGGGTCTCTAGGCTCATTTTCCGAATGTGGCCCGTATGAGTCTTGAGCGGGAGTTGTAGAGCTGTTTGAAACCGACCGTCTTGCCGGTTGAAATAGACCTCTTTGGTTCCGCCGAGTACCATCACTCTCGGCAGGTGTAGGAGCTCGTGTATTTGACGGCCCAGCTTCATGGTCGTTGGGGGCGGTGGTCGGCCCCTTTCCTCCTCGTCCTCGCATACGTAAGAATCTCGGAGGCATCTTTGTTATTCCTGTCAATAAAACATAAGATAACAAATAACAAAATATAAAGTTTTAAAGAACAAAACAAAAACCGAATAGTGGAATTTGTCTTATGTTATAAGTCTAGACTCGAAAGTTTAGATATGTGCAATTGTGTAACTGAGATTAAACACAAAAGGCTAGTGTTTAATTCACTCAGAGTTGGCTCTGATACCAACCTGTCACACCCCGGATTTCCACGTGTCACCGGTGGGCCCGGTGGGGGAGTATCGTGACGTGGTTGGCAACATAATAGTCAAACAACACAATATTTAAATGCACAGCGGAAGCAATATATAGATTTAATTCAACCAAACGATATTGTAATATGAAGTATCACAAATAGTCGAATATAATCCACAGGTAGATCAAATACAATAAAGAGGAAACAAATGTTCAACAGATATGACATCCAAGCTGGCGAGACTTAATGTGGATGCTAGGAGACAAGCCAGCCTATTTCGCGTAGTACCTGCACTCAGTCTTTTTAAGAAAATACGTCAGTTTACACTGGTAAATACAATCAACCGACTCATTTTGAAAAGAGTTTAAGAAATGCATTTAAGGCACAAGGCACAAATATTTTATAACTTGGGATAATTATTTAATATATAAACTTGTAAAGGATTTACATGTTTCTTATGCGTTCAGTAGCCCGGATCGAGCCGGGTTAAAGATCAATTAACACACCACTTTAATTATGAGACACTACAGGTGTACGCCTACACCTGAGTGCTAAGGTCGTGGCCATTTCGTAAAATGATGCCAGGGATATCCGGGACACGGTCATTAACCCCCCAAAGGCTTTAAGCAACAAAACAAATTAAACGGAGTCATCTCAATAATTTAACCATAATAAGATTAAATATTCAATGCCCGACCAAGTGGTATTTTATATACCTTACCCAAGCCCGTATAGGGAAATAAGTTAAAAGTATTTACCTGAGCAAGTATAGTTCAAAATCAGCGAGTGTGGTATCTTTTACTGGTTCTCCTAATCTGGAACGAAGGTTTATAATAACCTATTAGAATACTAACGGATCTTTAATTAAGCTTAAGCTTAGACCGGTTAGTTTTAAGGATACGGTTCGTACGCACGATTAAGCGAAGACCGGATAGAATGTGATTTAGACCCGACAAGTTTGAAGACTTGTTTAATATGGGTATATGATACACATTCTGGATTTTGAGAATAAACCGATAAGGTTTGACCCGTTTCGGCTAATTTATGTAAACTAGTTACATAAACCGAACCGAACGCGCATAATGCATAACGGGTAACCGAAAAGGTCGCGAACAGGTTTCCTAAGTTAATACGCTTTAAATGTGTGGTGATATCATTATGATATCTTCCATAATGCCCATAACGAGTTTAATCCCTAAATACGCCCCGTAGGGGTATTTTGGTCATTTTAAGAGTTATAAAAGAGATTTATAGTACTTCTGAGATACGAGTCTGGTTAAATCAGAAAAACATCTTAACTTAACAGGTTATGTCTAATGGTATTAAGTCTTACGTGGCAAAATGGTTTTAATACTAAACTACGCGTTTAATACGCGTATAAAGCCGTTTTAAGCGACGTACGGGTTAAAATACCAATCTGAGTTTTCTAATCAGCAAAACAGGTTCAAAATGCTATATTTATTATTTTAAATCAGTGGCAATTGGATTGGTATCAATCGGGTTTGTAAAACTCGTTTTATGGCTTAAAAGGGCATATTCGGTGTTAACCGAATCAATGCGATAAGCCTAGCTTAAGACCAGCTTAAAAATAATTAAAAATCTCCAAAAATCCTAAAATATTATTTAACATCAGCGGGTAATAGTTTTGGTACCGAAAATCGGGTTTAGATAGGCTATGCGTTAATCGCGCCGTTTAATTAATAAAAATCTTATTATTTACGCAAATGCGCATATCTCCTAATCTAGACCTCCGCTTGACGTGAAAATTTACGTACATGCTAACTAATCAGTAACTAAGATTATTGCATTTCCACATTTTCAAAATACTCGTTATAAGGTCATAAGGGCGTTATGGTCCACTTTAAGCGATTAACGGAAACGTGTGCATGCAACGGATAATCAACGAAACAAGTATAAAGACTTATACTAACATGCAACCCAATCCTAATGAGACTTTAAGGTATGTCTAATACCAACTAAAACGGGTCAGAACCGAAGTCAACGCAAAAGTCAAGGTTTTGCGCCTTTCGGTTCCGAACCGGGTTTAAACAGAAATTTGTCGAGTCGGGCAAGCGCAAACAAGTTTTTATACTTATTACCAAGTTATATTAAGGTTAGAACAAGTTACACGCCTTACGGATTGCATTTCATGCATTAAATCATAAATGGCAATTCTGTTGACTTTTTCGGTCAACGTTTGACCCGACAAACGACCTAGTTAGGTCTGGAATTGGTACTTGCCCTTATAAGGGTTTAATACCCATATAATTACCTATCTAATGGTACTTTTAATTCGGGTTACGACTGAGCTATCGATAACTAAACCCGAAGTCAACCGTTTAATACGATATGTTGACTTTTAAGCTAAAAACTAAACTAGAATTAATTTAGAAGGGATTAGAGACTTACTAGATGATTAGTGGATGACTAGGAAGGCTCTTGATCAGTTTGCAAGCTCTCCAATAATCAGAATGCTTGGAATGATTTGTGAATGAATGTGGTGAATGAATGGGTCTTCTTATAGTGGGTTTACACACCACAATCCCTTGACACAAGAGTCTATGATCAACCACAAGAGATAAACACATGTCACTAGCATGTAGGGGTGTCTAAGGGCCATGAATGTGCAAGAGAAAACCGGCCAAGAAGGTCACAAGTGCGAAAAACAGCCAACAGCAAGTTGCTGTCGCTGGGCGCACCCTCGCGTGACGCGAGGGGCCGTCGCGCCACGCGACGCCCTGCTTTTGGCAGATTTTTGTTGTTTGTTGTTGGATCGAAAGGGCAGCCGTTATAATCGACTTGTTGACTTAAATTATCAGTAGGGGCCTTCAATAAGTATCTAATACTATAACATACCCTACCATCATCCATTATTTCAATTTATTGCATTTACAAGACCCGAAAATAACGGTTTATCGTTCATTTCATCATGGGACCTCATCATGCATTATCAAGTCCATTATTGTGAACCCTTTTCTGAATTGAGGGTATATTAGATGTATATAACATTTAATCGGGTCTTGGGATTTATTATTGAGGTGTTCAGAGGTAACAATTCAACATGACGCCACTTTAAATCCTACCGAAAACATCTTTATTATATCCGGGTTTCCAACGCGTTTTTGTCTTGCATGACACGTGTCGTTTTAATATTAACCCGAAATTTTCGAGGTGTTACACTCAGTCTTCACTTTCACTGAATCATTTATTTGGTTACGACACCTTGTGGTGGCGTTTTCTTTAATTTGAAGCTTGCGCTAATCTCATTTTCACACCTGATGTACGGATTTATTTATTTAATTTCTGTTGGTTCGTTATCTTAAACAATCTTAATACAATTAAGTGTTAAGATAAGAGTACACAAATTTATATCATATTCCGGTGTATCTCTAAAGTTTCTTTCATCATTGATAAAAAATTGTATAATATTCATTTGGTCTATTCATCATCAATTGAAAATCCTATTCGAAATGAATATCCAAATTTACTTCATTAAAGCTTTCAGTTGATTACGAACACGGTGAAATTGTTCGGTCACCATAATTATTGAGTTATTCCAATCATTACGACACCTTGCGGCGTCGATATAAACTTGTAGCTTGGGCTAGGTATAATCATACAATTCATGCAAAAGCACATACGTATTTCGTTTGACTCGTCATTGAAAATAGTCTTAATGCAATTATGTATTAAGACAATGATACACTAACTCTGTTGTATTTCGGTGTATCCTTGCAATTCAATAAATGTCAACACATTAATTTTTCTCATATCATGGTTTGATAGTTGACAATTTATTTTTGTGTTTCTATTTCATTTTGAGCTTGTTGATTCTAAATCTTCCTCGGTTGACAATCAAAGTAAGTTTCCTTTGACAATGAATTCTATTGTTTCTAAAAGTCATTTACAACTTGTAAACAGTCAATTTCATCATATATCTCTCTTGGCTTGATTCCAGTCTGTGACAACCCGTGATTTACGGCACCTAATTACGTGATTAGCAGATGATTAATGCAATAATAATTAGTGTTTACAGAGCAAATTAACCTAATTAGGCCTTTGGAGTGCCTAAAAACGGCTAACCGGCTTTACGGGTCGTGAACGACAATTTACGGAAAAAAAATCTGCGGAATATTGCGTGACTACGACGGATACCAACATTATTTTTACACACTTTTAACTCTGAAATATTATTTTACTAGACTTCGGTGATTTTGATTTAAAGACGGGTCTCGTAGGAATTACGGGCCACTTACACATAAGATGGGCCAAAACCACAAGCCTAAACCTACATAATACATTAGACCTTATATGATCTGTACAAAATATTTGCCAAATCCCTGCAAAAGATTTCCAAAATCTCATCAAATCTCTAAAAATCTTTATAAAATCCATAAAAGAGATTCTTGTCTCTAAAATTTGGAACACAAGATCTCCACAAACCTCTATATATGACCCTTCAATTGTGCAGACATATCATAAGCCAAACATAATCATTTTCCCTTCAAATCAAAACCTACACACACATAAGGCAGACCACCAATCACCTTCTACCCTCACCCTCTCTATCGATTTCTACAGCACACCCTCAACAAAAATTGAGCTTCAACTCAAAACCCCATCTGTTACCCCCCCCCCCCCCCCCCTTCTCGATAACATGAGGCCAGCCACCAAGATGGTGGCGGCGCTCAGCTGTAACGAGAGAGAGAGAGAGATCGATGAAGGAATCGGGGCCGGTCACCTCTCACGGTGGCGCGACAACCGGCGACGGCATAGCCGTCGTCTACGGCGGCGGTGGCGTGACGAGTGGCGTGCGGCCGCGCGTGGCGGCTACAAACAGAAGAGATAGAACCGAGAGAGAGGGAGAGAACCGGCGGTCGGAGGTTCGGACCGCCGGTCGGTCCATTTCTCTGGTGGTCGGTACTCCTGTCCGTCGGTCCCTGTTCCGTTTCTCCGAAGGGCTTCACAGGTTTCAGCGGTAAGACCCCCCCCCCCCCCCCCCCTCTCTCGTTCTGTCTCCTTAAAAGAAAGTCGACCGGACTTCGGTCGGTGAAACCGGCGGAGCCGGTGACGGAGATGATGATGATACTGTTGATAATGATGGTGATTATGATGACACCATGATAACAGGTGCTTGATTCGAGATGGTTGCGTTTGGTTCGAGGTCACTCTTTCAAATCCAAGTTTGGTCAACAGATTCGGTGCTCGGTTCAGGCAGGTCTCGGTCCAGTACAGTTTGGGTTCGTGTCCGGGTTTGAGTCAAACCTGGTTGACTCGGTCAACACCCGAGTCAACTCGGGTCAACAGCAGGTTACGCGTGGTCAACAGTCAACGGGTCGGGTCTCGAGTCAGATTTCGGTCAACGGGTTCAAGCAAGGCAGTCAACGAGACTAGACGGTTCGGTTCAGTTGACTCGGTCGAACCGAGTCAACTCAGTCAAGGTTAGCCGGTCAACTCAGCGAGTTAACTCGGTCAGCTCAGCTTCTCGACACGGAGGATTTGGTAAATGATTTTAGCGGCGCGATTTATTTCGTTGTTTTTATAATTTATGTCACGTGAAAACGAGCTCGAACCGATCTATCTAAATATGCTTTACATCTTTACATAACTAACGAAATCTCATATATTGATTATATTGGTTGAATTTGATTGAATTTTGATAAATAACGACAACTTGTGTTGTCAGGGCATCCAAAAACAGAGGAAACTCTGCCCGTTTTTCGAGAAAATCCGTAAAATAAAACGAGTCTTATTATAAAAACGAAACTGTCAAACGAATACATACACAAAGGTAAATTTTGCTTTCGACGACACTTTACTACTTTCGAAAACAACGATACGAATATGATTTCAACGACAAATAAATATAGTTTACACGTATATTTCAAATGTCAAACAACATGAATTCGTTTTTACAAAATAAATATAGTTTGTATATTTATTTCAAGTATTAAACAATACGAATGCTTTTATAAAAATAAATATAGTTTTATATTTATTTCAAATATCACACGACACGAGCTCTTTTATAAAAATAAATATAGTTGTATATTTATTTTCAAACACGACAACTCGACGATTCTTTTATAAAATAAATATAATTTTTCATATTTATTTTATACGCCGGAGCGGCATTTACGAAAATCTTGACAAAGGTCAAACGAAAGCAATATATAATGCGAGTTTATTATATAATTTCCGTACGAATTTGATATATATATATACTTTCATGTAAATATACTTTACATACACGTACAAATTCTCGAGACAACTAACGCGATTATAACAATGTATTTTATATACTTATATAAATATTCATATATTTTAAACCTCTCGAGAACTAAGTCTTTTCAAGACTTCTTATATACCGACAAATGAACGAACTACACAAGTATAACTTCTTCGCTTCTTTTAAGTTGACAATTTACCGTCAAATCGTTCGGTCAACGATTCGGTAGAGCTCAAGTTTAGTTACTATGTTATTTAGAAACTTATAAGATATTCCGTGCTAGGAGTATTATAGAACGCACGCTAGCAAGTCAAGTCTTGGAAACGACATCACGAAGTCGTAAATTAGCTAGCTTTGCACAGGAATATTCAGGCGAGTTCATAACCCCCACTTTTTACTATTTTACATTTTTGTAAATGTTTTCGGGGTGGAAAGACATGCACGTTTTGCAAAAACATACAAAGTTTTGAACAAACACAAAACTCGTATTTCTAAATCATATTACGAAGGGATTTTGAGAAACTCAAATGATTTACGAAAGGTTATTACTAAACATACCGGTTTTTACAAGACAAATGCTTATTTTCGAAATGTGATTGATTTACGGTCGAGGAGACCAGGGATTTGGTCGGGGAGACCAGGGATTTTCATACATATAGACATATTACAAAAGGATTACAGACATTTTTATACATGGTATGGTTAGCATAAGGAGGGTTAGGACGTACAGATCATGTGAGTGGGTAGGCGGGAACTGAAGGCCATTAATCCTCAGTGTAGGACCAAGGGACAATAGCGGTAGATCTATCTGGGTGTAGCGAGCCCAGCCCCAGGCCCAACAGTACGGACCTCGGGGTGACTTGGTACCCGACGCAAAAATTTGCTAGGTTTGAGTCTTCCTACTGCACTTCACACATACCAATGGCATTGCAAACCATTGGTGATCTCTTTATTTCCTTATTTGCTACATACCAGGGATTTTATACTTACAAAAAATACTTGTTCATACGAATTAAATACCATGTTTTATACAAAATTCAAAGCATAGGATTATGCGGGTATGGAGTCAAAGTCAGGGTGGGCATTGACGGTTATACGAACATTACAAATACAAGAATTTACAAATACATGGTTTTTATGAACATAATGTGTTACAAACACAACGTTTCCATATAACTTGGCAAGAAAATGACTTTTGATTCGTTTTCTCAATTCTATTTCAAAAACCGGTTATTCCAAAGATTTATTTCAAATCTTTCACAACTTAAAAGATTTATTTCAAATCTTTTACAAACAAACTATGGACTCGCTCAACTTTATGTTGACTTTTTCGCATGTTTCTTTCTCAGGTTGCATTTCTAAGACAAGGCACGGTTGGAATAGGAGAACCATGAAAAGTCGAGTACTTAGTGGGCGTTCACATACTAAAAGTCTTAGCTTATTTGCTTCCGCTGTGCAATGAAGATACCAGTCCAGTCACGCCAATGCTCTGATAATTTCGGGGTGTGACACAGTCACCTTGGAAACTATATCATTTCATCTTGTTCCTTTGACATCGATTTTTGAAATAATCCAGTTGAACCATTGAGTCCTATTTATTGTAAAACTTGTATCCACAAAATTTGAACATGTCTTGATTCTGTGTCATTTACCTTAATACTGTTCTTATCAACTAAGACGTGACATAACTTTAAGAATACATTGTAGCCCAAATCTCGAGGACGAGATTTAAAACAAGGTGGGAATTTAAATTTATTTACCATTAGTAACTAGTTTTATTTTTTGTATAATTATTCGACTCATATAGTTTTAAAAACTATTTTATATATAATTGGTTGGAATTTTATACTAATTAATTGGCTTGTGTATGTGTGACATTTCTATTTTCTATATTAAAATAAAGTATATAAAACTTATATTATTAAACGGGTAGATTACGGGTAAGTTAACTGTTAGAAATATGAAGTACCTAGATGGGCCTAGTAACCGTTTAATAATTAAATTATAAAAATACATTATATTTGGACTTACTCCGTTTTTAATGAAACTTGGTTCAAAATGTTGATTAGATTATTCTCGTTCTAAAGACATATTCATTGTTTTATAAAACGTCATATTTTAGAAGTTATTCGTGCCAAATAAGTGAAGCAGCTGAATTAATTATAATAATAAAATAATAATAAAAAATTAACTTACAATTCAATTGTTGAAATTGTCTACGTGTCGCTAATATCAGAAGGAATCAAAAATCAAAATATATAAAATAATTAAAAATTCAACATTTGCATTAAATTAAAAATCAAGTATAAATAAGAAGGCATGCTTGTTCATTTCTCCCTCCCCTCTTCTTTCTCGTTGTCTGTCTCGCATGCCCTCTCGCATGCCCTGTCTCCATTTCTCTATTTAAATTTTTAGCATTTCACCTTATTATACTCCAAAGGTTTGCCCCATTTTAAGTGTTTTAACCCCTGATTACTGATACTCTGTCCGATTGATCTAAGGCCCCGTAACGCATGTCAAGGCTCTGCCCGACTAAGTTCGTTGGAGTTATGTCTCATGACGTAGGGATACAGTTGAATTGGGTTATTATATTTAACGTGAGTGCATTATATATTTATTAAATAGCTCAGGAGTTATATCCAAGATTATACCAGAAGGCTTTCTAGTTGAACCCTAAAGTTACAAAGTGAGTCCATTCTCTTTCTCACAGTTTGTGAGTCATTCTCTTTTTCTACCAAACTGTGTTACAAAATCTCAAATAATTTTAGTTATACTTACGGTGATTAAGTTTTTATATTCTGCAATAACTGGCGGTATATGGGGTTTTAACTGGGTTCAAGATTGAAAGAGTTAATTTAAAACACATATATTATTAAAATACTTCTATAAAGACTAGATGAGAATATATATATATATATATATATATATATAGAGCCTATTATGTTATAATAATACAACTAGTAATATAAAGTATTATACAATTTATACAATTTATACTATTTTAGTATAACTACTATATTATAATATAGTATAAATATTATGTAAATTCATTAAGTTTTAGCTACATATGCAATATTAGTGCATAAGTGTAGCTGTACAAAAATATTATTGTTAATAATGATTGTAGATTTTTGTTCATACTCAATGATAAGCAAAGAACTAATGTGTTAGTAGATAAAGAAATATGACCAGCGTCATTAGTTGAGAGAATGATCAACAGTGACATGACCAGAATCACTAGTTGAGAGAATGATCAACAGTGATATGACCAGAGTCATTAGTTGAGAGAATGATCAACAGTGACATGATCAGAAATATGACCAGAATCACTAGTTGAGAGAAGGATCAACAGTGATACGACCCTAGTCACTAGTTGAAA
This sequence comes from Helianthus tuberosus, assembly GCA_030545235.1. Taxonomy (NCBI): domain Eukaryota; kingdom Viridiplantae; phylum Streptophyta; class Magnoliopsida; order Asterales; family Asteraceae; genus Helianthus; species Helianthus tuberosus. The sequence goes on from CM060380.1 coordinate 77,333,074, forward strand.
GAATGATCAACAGTGATTTTACCACGTCACGGGAATCGCCTAGTGACAGATACCTTTTATATCTATTACTTGATAAACTGAACTATTGGACGAAAATTAGCCAATGAGTGATACGACCACCGTCACATCGGAACTGCCACCATGTGTCAAATAATGATTTAGTTTTTGGGTAAATATAAACAAATATAAAAACCTTAATACTGTAAAGTATAACAATATATTTTTATAAAAATAGAATGAACTCGCCAGTATTTGTTACTGATAAAATGTTTTCAAAACACGTTTAAGGTAACTTGATGTAAAGATTGTAGAAGCCAGCTATGGAGCACTGAAGTCTTAAATAAAGTGGCTATAAATACCTGAATAAAAGAAGAAATTTATGTTTTATTTATTTGGGTTTATCCCTATAAAAACAAATGAATGGAATATGGGTTTTAGCCCATTTGTTTAATATTAAAAAGTTTGGTGTTTTACAAACTTTGAAATCATTTCCTAACTACAATCCTGATGAAAAAATTTTCGCTGCATATTTAATAAACACCGGTACTATCTGACTGGTTCACGACTCTCGCTCCCAGGGTGGGATCGGGGGTTGTGACACACAAGCCCATGTCCCTCAACGTTTCTAGTACTATGCCTTTGAAACGGTTGTTTATTTGATCAACCGAATGCCCTCTCGCACACATTCCACAACGTTTCCCTTTGAATATCTATTCAAACATCCACCTGATTTCTCCTTTGTCCGTGTTTTAGGTTGTCAATGTTTTCCCCATCTTCGACCCTACAATCCACATAAAATGGATTTCCGTTCCACCCCTTGTATTTTCCTCGGTTACAGTAACTCTCATCATGGTTACTGTTGTTTTGACCCTCTCACCGAGCGCATTTATATCGCTCGTCATGCTCGGTTTCATGAACACATATTTCCTTTCACTACTCCCACACCCCACTCAACCACACCTCCTACCCCACCTTCCAACCCCTATGTTTCCTCTTACCCTAATTTGTCCCTTCCAACGACCCAAAACAGCCCAGCCCCAGCCTAATCGACACCCCAATTGGACCAGCAACCTTTCACAATTTGGGAAAATAATAATACATATCACCCTGAATCGCTCAGGTAACTCCACACCCATCGCAAGTGAATGGAATTTCAGTTAATGGACTCGCTCCGATCGATTTTTTTTCGTGGTTGACTCGCACAACACTTTGTTTAAAACTTCACAATCGCTTTCACAATTCAAGCTCTCGTTGATTGAATTTTAGCAACTGCGTAACAAACCAACAACTTCTTGAACCTGTCACATGCTCAATTTTGTTTGATGGCGATTCAACAGGTCTTCAATCGTATGCGCTCTGATACCAATTGTTGGAACAATCGAATCACAAACAACAAACGAACACCGAATATTGTGAGAAACACACTGGTGACTCTTCTCTTATTTATTAAAATCAAACCACCACACATTACAAAACTCATAAACCGCTATTTGGCTATTTATACTAAATATCACTTGATAACCAAGCTACCTATGATAAACTCATAAACATAAAAAAACAATTGCATCAAGGTTAATCCCAACAATATGCAATTGAAAGAAAAGAAAAACACAACCCTTCCCTCCCCTTCTCCCTCGGTAATGAACACATTTTTAATCTATTTGCAACTTTAAAATACTAAAAAGTTTATTATACATTGTACCTAACTTGACATTACTATGCCATTAGCATCTGTTTAATAGAAGTATTCAAAGATTTTAAATCACAAATAATCACTAAGTTAAGTTTCAATGAGTGACACATTCACGCCTCTGATAACAGGTGAAAGGAATCTGGACACTGTATGCCTAAATGACATGTCAAATGAGATGTATAGAGCTGCATAAGGCAGGGTTTGATGCAATTCAACAAATGATCTTGAAGACTTCATTTTTTTGGGTATGCACATTTATGCTATAAAAGGCTCACTCCTTATATAGATCTATATTTATACTACCTTATTAAGCAAACCAGGTTTTCTACCCTTATGGTAATTTTACATTGTCTACACGCAACATGTACAAGAGAGGCAAGCTATTTTAGAGGGGGTAAACTTGCCCATTGTCCAAACATTTAAGAGACTTTTGGGGTATTTTAGGGATTTTGGCATCTTTGTAACCTATAATATTAAGGTGACATGTGAAGAGTCTAACTTAATTGATTAAATTTATTGTAATTTCTACAAATTAGAATGAATGCACATGGATTTTGCAATTTAAAAAGTAAGTTTAATTTTTTTTTATCAAATTTTATATCTTTGTGATCTATCAGTTATCAGTGTTTGTCTTCTCTCTCACAACCATTTTGGTTCTGTTCATTCTTATGATTTTGGTTTCTCTTTTTTTTTTTACTTTAAATAAAAGACTTTGATATTCATTAAGAATGTTAATACCCATCAAACAATAAGGACTATATTAATATGGATATATGAAAAGTTTCATATTATCGTACTCTTTTATAAATACATAAAACTCTATTTTTGTTGAAAATAAAAAAAGTTCCGGTTCAAATCTGACGTTTCCAATGGAAACGTTTTAAATTAGTTCAAACTTATATATATAAAGATAAATTGATAGTTTTAAATTTTGGTTAAAGTTAATCGTTAACTTATAAATAAGTTATTTTAACCAATTTGGTTAAACCACAATATTCTTTATAAATAAAGAACATATATGATCTATTAATTAAGTAAAGATTGACATGCTTCAATGCCAAAAGTTTGGTTACTGAATGGTTATACAGTATTAAATAGTCATTAAGCATTTTATTTCACTATAAACGAGGATTTTTAGAATTCCTCCATCAACCAACAAAATTTGCATATAAAACTATAGATAGATATGAAATTGTATTCTCACTTCTTGGTTTAAATTCAACGCATTGCAATCAACATGGAATATTGTGAGGTATATTTCTATGTATGCCTAAATATTAGTTACGGAACACAATTGTCTTTTTTCCATATAATATTTTGGTGCAAGACGATTATTAGACCCTTTTGACCCTTACTTTGTTCTGGTATTCGTTAAGGGTCTTGAAGATTGGTTTTATTTCTGTGTATTCTACTATTATTTTCTAGATTTGTAAATATATGATTATTAGAACTTCTTCTCGTGTACTTATTATTATCTTGGTGGTATTTCATGTAAAAAAATTGAATTTGTATAAACAATAATATTTTGTTTATTTTCTCTATTCAGGTTAATCCTTACGCAATCAAGAAAGTTAGCATAATGATTTGCACCAGAGGCGGTAATTTCTTTTTTTAACTTTTAACCATAACAATATTGTACTTCTTTTTCTTGGAATAAGGTTCAAATGAGAACCAGTGTCTTCAAAGTTGTTGAGTAAAGGGGAGGTAGGCCCATTTAATACATGTCCGAATAACATACAAGGCCCAAATCCCAATAACTAACAAACTCAGGCTGAGCAACATAAGCTCAAGTCCGGACATATACAACTGAATGATAAACTCGGACTAGAAACTACATACCTAAGTCTGGACTACAAATAAAGACAAATCCGAATTAGGGAACTACATACCCTAATCCGGAATTACATAAACTCGGAACAAAAGATAAACTCGGACAGAACATAAAGTTTGTAACAAGTGTCATTTAAGACCTTAAACAATTGGAAATCCAATACTTATCACAAAAGTGCATTTACAATATATATATATATATATATAGGAGAAAGATTCGTTAGGAACCACCCTTTATTGCGAGAATCGCGAGAACCAATGTGAACACAAAAAAAAATACCTAAAAATCTAAAAAAAACACACCAAATTTTTTATTAATATTTTTTTAATAAAAATCGCTACTTTTCGTCAATAAAAAAATATTTTAATTTTTTTGGAGAGTAAAACTAGCGATTTTTATTAAAAAAAACTTTTTTGTGTGTTTTTTAGATTTTTTAGGTTTTGTTTGGGGTTTAGCTTTATGGTTTAGTTTTTAACATTTAGCTTGGGTGGGTGGGGGGGGGGGGGTTTAGGTTTTTGGGGGGTTTAGCTTTCTGGTTTAGTTTTTAACATTTAGCTTGGGTGGGGGGGGGTAGGTTTTTTTTTGTGTGTGTGTGGGGGGGGGGGGGGGGGTTTAGGTGTTGGGTGGTGTAGTGGGTTTATTTTGTTGTGTTCACATTGGTTCTCACGGTTCTCAGAATAAAGATAAGGTATGGTTCGGCTACAAAGTCTAAATTTCCTGAAAAGTATAAAAAGTCATAAAACAATATAATTTCAACAATAAACACACATCTAAAACCCACAAATAACAGAGTGAAGACTATTAAAACACCATATTCAAACCATAATAGTTCATAAAAACTTCAAACACACAATCGTTGAACTATGGATATAAAACACAACATGTTTATTAACATAAAACACAATAATGTTTGTTATTTGATAATCAGAGCCTTATCATCCAAAACACAAAACACAACTCACATGTATGATGTTTTTGTAATCTTCATTTTGTTATTTGTGGGTTTTTGGTGTGTTTTATGGTTAACATTTTAGTGTTTTATGTCTTTTTACACTTTATATATATATATATATATATATATATATATATATATATATATATATATATGATTGAGTTCGATTAAGAACCAACACAAGTTGTGAGAACCATGAGAACTCCTACTTTCCGCACGAGGTGAGCCACCATTTTTACACAAGCGTAGATGAAAATGTTATAAACACATCTATAAAAAATACAAATAAAATTGTTGAGTCAAGAGTTACGCCTAATGTAAACTTTGTTTATGCCTAATGTAAATTTTGTTTACTGCGATTTAATTTTTTTACATTCAATGTAAATTTTTACATGCGACATTTTTTTATTTTTTATTTTTTTTTCTATAACAAATGATTTTTTTAAGATTTTTTAGTTTTTTTAAATAAACCTTGTGCAAGGCCTACTTCTCACAACTCAAGTTGGTTCTCAATATATATATATATATATATATATATATATATATATATATATATATATAGGGCCACTAAAATGAAAACCACCCCCGTTAAGAGAACCACTTTCCAACCATTGATCCTTTAAGATGGATGGATGAGATTAAAAGTTATAAAAACAATATTAAATTTTTTTTGTCTTATTATGTTTTTAGTATTTTAATGTCAAAAGAGAAATTTAATAAATTTGCTTGTTTTGTCTTATTGTATATATTGTTCTTTATTACTTTTTTTGTCTTATTAAATTAATTGTTTTTTATTAAAATCGGATTTTTTAATTAAAAAAATATTTTAAAATCTGATTTTTTTAAAACAATTTTTGTCAGGATTTTTTACAAAAAAAACGTTTTTACGAGCCGTTTTATGCACCGTTTTTTAACGCGCCTGGTTTTACGCGCCATTTTTTTACGCCCGGTTTTATGCACCGTTTTTTTAACGCGCCGTTTTTACGGCCCGTATTCAAGCCTCGTATTTACGCGTCGTTTTATCACCCGATTTTTTACGCCCCGTTTTTACGTGCCTTTTTTACACCCCGTTTTCTACGTGCTGTTTTTACACCCCGTTTTCTACTCCCCGTTTTTTTGCCCCGTATTTACGCACTGTTTTTTTACACACACGTTTTTAAACTTTTTTTACGGTTTTAAACTTTTTTTACAAAAACTTTTTTTACGTTTTTATAATTTTTTTTTACAAAAAACTTTTTTACAAATTTTTTTTACAAAAACTTTTTAACAAAGAACAAAAATTTATACGAAAACCTTTTTACGGTTTTAACCTTTTTTTTACAAAAACTTTTTCTTTACCCACACGTTTTTTAAAATTTTTTACGTTTTTTTTACGAAAACATTTTTTACGGTTTTAAACTTTTTTTTTTTTACAAAAACTTTTTTACCAAAAATTTCTTACCTGTTTTTTTATAAAAACTTTTTTACAAAAGACAAAAGAGGAGAGAAAGATGATTTGATGGTTTTGAGTTTAAAAAGAGACTTTAAAGAGGAGAGAGATGATTTGATGGTTTTGATTAAATGACTATATTACCCTTTTGGTTGTCATTATCTGATTGGTGGAGAGTGGTTCTCGCAACTGAGGGTGGTTTTCATTTTAGCGGCTCCACTCATTATATATATATATATAGAGAGGGTAGGGTTCTAGAGTGAACACTAGGTTAAAAGTGAACCGTGTGAACTAATCTTGGCCATTGGATTACATCATCTAAAGATTTTTAAACAATGGCAAGATTGTAATTATAATGTTGTAACCTCCCTTTAAATTAATTGACAGAAGGGTATTTGCGTCTTTTGTAAATTGCATTTATTAAAAAATATAATCAAAATCCCTAAAATCTCGCTAGTTTCCGTATATACAAGATAAACAGCTGTTAGTGTATACACATGTGTACAGTCTCGCTAGTATTAGTTTATACAAGATACACAAATTTTAGTTTATACACATGTGTACAGTCTCGCTAACTATCAGTTTATACAAGATACACAACTGTTAGTTTATACACATGTGTACAGTCTCGCTGACTATCAGGTTATATAAGATACACATCTGTTAGTTTATACCAGTGGCGGACCTAGGAATTTTTCCGTGGGGGTGCGGAACATTTATAAAAATTTTGGGCCCCAAGGTATATAAATAAAAAATCGGTTCGTATCGGGTCGGTTCGGGTAGAGTCGGGTCATGTAAAACAAAAGAACTAAATTTATATAATCCAAAACATAATCTAACCTACTTTCTTAAGCAACTCTTTCTCTATACAACATATATACAACCTTCACTTAAATTCTCATCGCCAATCCGATTACGCAAGTATCCACATCAACGAATCCGGAAGACGTATCAACTTTCCTCTTGAGAAATCGCACCATAACGTCCCTGCTCGTTGTTCCTATCGGCTATCACAAACAAATTGATCTATAAGTTCATGGCTCCATAACATATTACATAATGTTTCAACTATTCAAGCCCTAAATATCATAATGTAAATCACCATAAGAATCATCTAAACAACATATACACCATAAAAAAAAAAGCCAAACGTTCTTCACTAAAAAAAAGCCAAACATACTGTGGTATGCGACAATAAAAAATAAAAGGCAAAATATCATCACTAACAAAATATAACCCACCATAACATAATGAAAACAAAACGAATCACATCTCTACTATGGTTAGTATGCGGCTATAATAGGCTGCTGGAGGTGGATAATATCAACAAAAAATCATCAAAAATAACAAAGAAACTTACCCGTGTTTGATCGGCGGTGGTATGGTGGCTGATTCCGGTGGTATGCGGCTGCTGACTGTTCACTGTTGTCGCTGTTAATGTTCTGATCGCTGGTGTGCAAGGACGATAAAGAGAGCAGGATAGAATATGTGAGGGTTTTGGGCTTTTTATTTTATTTTAGTTTGAAATATTGTTGTTTGTTGGGTTTGTTTATTGGGCTAAGACTTAGTAGTGGGCTAGTTAAATGTATTGGGTATTTGGGTTTAGTTATTTAGGTATTAAAAGTAATATAATTTAGGTAGTATTTTTTTATAAAATAAGAGTTTACTAAAGAATATTTTTAAAATATAAATTGATAATATTTTTTACCTAAAGGGTGTGGACGAAAAATTTCAAGGGGTGCGGACGGAATTTTTGACAGAAATTAGCACTAAATTTTTTTTTCTCGGGGGTTCGCCCGCCCACCTTGGGTTGGGCTTAGGTCCGCCCCTGGTTTATACACATGTGTACAGTCTTTTATACATATGTGTATTATATTAAAAAATGGTTACATATGTGTATATTAACAACATATAGTATATTATGCATGCGCACAAGGAGATTTATATAAAAATTATGAAATTAATGAAAACGAAACATATCACATGTATGCAAAAATAAATAATTTCATCACATATTCAAAAAAAGAGTTAATGTACAAAAATAATTACAATTTCAATATCAGAGAAAATTTCAATATTTATTGAAAATTATAAAAAGTTAAAAATAATATATTATGATATCTATATATATGGATAATAAAAGAAAAACAATATTAAAGTTAAAATTAAAACAAAATCTATGGATAAAGAAATGATAGAGAGAAAATTAAAAATGAGAGAGAGAGAGAGAGTTAAGAGAGAAGAAAATTAAGGGATTTTAATTAAACATACATGACTAATGTCAATCTTACCCTTTTAATCTAAAAAATGATTAAGGGTCAAGATTAGTTCACACAGTTCACTCTCAAGAAATTGTTCACTCTTGAACCTATTCCTATATATATATATATATATATATATATATATATATATAGGGGAACGCTAAAATGAAAACCACCCCCAGTTGTAAGAACCGAGAGAACCACTTTCTAGCCACTAGATCAACAAAATGGATGGACAAGATTAAAAGTATTTAAAAATAATATTAAGTATTTTTTGTCTTATTATATATTTAATATTTTAATTCAAAAGCGTATTTTTGTAAATTACTCTTTTTTGTCTTTATTGTTTTTTATTACTTTTTGTATTATTATATTAGTTTTTATTTTTTAAACATAATTTTTTTATTAAAAGAATTTTTAAATTCAGATTTTTTAAACATTTTACGTTTTACGTTAAAATTTTTACGTTGACACGTTAAACTTCTTACGTTTTACGTTAAACTTTTTACGTTAAATTTTTTACGTTTTACATTAAACTTTTTACGTTAAAAACTTTATGTTTTACGATGAAAAGCTTACGGTTTTAACTTTTACGTTAAAAAGTTTACGGTTTACATTAAAAGGTTGACGGGTGAGCGGCAGCACATCTCCATTCCTGACAAACCCGGTAAGTGATGTAGAGTGTGAAACATGGGTGTTTAAGTGTTTATCTTATGTGGTTTAGCTTGTTTTATTTGATTATGTGATTGGAATTGGATTATTGCGAGTGGTTGTATGTTTGCAGGTTAAGCGCGTGAAGTGAGTGTAATTTGATGATTGTTATTATAACTCACTACATCAACATCATGGTTTGTAAACCATAGACAATTGTTTGAATTTGTTTCGTATTCGTGAATTGTCGAACGATGATAAAGTTATGACTTTGCGAAATGGTTATGTGTAATTATGCGTTGTCATGGTTAGGATTTACTTGTGTTGATTACAAAGTGCATTCTTGTCCGTTCTTCGGGACGTTGATAGTTATTGGCACCTAAGTCACGGTACACTAAATCCGTTAATCGTTATGCAATTGAGTTGAATTAAAACATGTAGGAACCCTAGGTCTTGCAATTATCGAACCGGGTGTGATCCGTATTCTAATTTCTTGTTTCAACTTTTTAGTTTAGTTTACAATTTTAGTTAATATTCAATTGATTTCGATAACATCAATTTGTCGGTTCATTTCGATTTATTTTAAAAACCAAACAAATAAATAAAAATAGCAATCTTCATAATCACTTTGTACATTATTTGTAAATAGTCTAACTAATAGAACGGGTCGTGCGATACTGACCACATGCTCTTCGTGGATACGATACCCGACTTACCCTAGCTACCTAGGTTTAATTGGGTTTTTGACTGATCGGGACGACACGGTCACGTCAGTAAGCACCTCCCCACCACCGTCTTCCGACCAACCAACTCCCACCACCGTCAACCGCCGCCGACAACCACCTGTTTTTAGATCTAGAAGTTTTGAAGATGACTGTGGGTTCTTGAAGATGATTGTGGTTTCAAGAAAGATAGAGGATTCTGGTTTCAGGTTCAATTTCACAGAGAGAGAGAGAGATGAGAGATGAGATGTTTGAATTTTGTGGTTGATGTGAAGGCTTTAAAGAGGCAGAATGAAACAGAGATTAGACATTTGGGGTAAATGACCAAACTACCCATTTTTCTGATTGGTTAAGAGTGGTTCTCGCGGTTCTTAGAACTAGTGATGGTTTCTATTTTAGCGGCTCCCTATATATATATACTTATCTTCTTCACTGTCATGTCATATTACATTAGTGTTTTTAACATTATTCTTTTCCATTTCCAAGTACAAAGCTAAAAAATCTATTTATGATTACTGATTACAATCATGCTTTCCTATTTCGATGATTCTCACTCATTAACACTAATATTTTATAACTACATTACTTATTTTAAGAAACTTGTAATTTACAATACGATCTCAACTCTAATATTTTATAATAAAATTATTTATTTTAACAAATTTAATAATTTACAATACTATCTCATAACTAAATTGTATATATATACATAGAGTGGGGATCCTACGGAAAGTGTGTTTTTCCTAGAAAGTCTAGGAAGCGATCTGGGGCATCCAATGGGTGTGTTTAATGGTTGAGATCATCTTGGTGGCATTTTGGTAATATGTGTTTCTTAAAAATAGGATTATTTAATTAATCAGGGATAGATATCTCATTTAGCTTGTTTTAAATATGGAAATAATTGTCATTCCATAACCACCCCACATTTCTTGCGATCTCTCTCTCTCTTCCTTCTGTCCTTAATGAAGAAACGCATCAAGAAAACACATCGTATTAATCTGCTTGCTAATTTGCTTGTTGTTAAAACACATCATCAAGAAATCCTCCAGCATTACCAGCGTGGATGGTAAAACATAGCGTATGAATCTGCTTGCTGTTAAAACACAACTGTATAAATCTGAATGCTAAAACACAACTGTATGAATTTGCTTGCTGTTAAAACACAACTGTATGAATCTAAATGCTAAAACACAACTGTATGAATATGCTTGCTGTTAAAACACAACTGTATGAATCTGAATGCTAAAACACAACTGTATGAATTTGCTTGCTGTTAAAACACAACTGTATGAATCTGAATGCTAAAACACAACTGTATGAATCTGAATGCTAAAACACAACTGTATGAATCTGCTTGCTGTTAAAACACAACTGTATGAATCTGAATAATAAAACACAGCTGTATGAATCTGTTTGCTGTTAAAACACATCACCAAGAACAAACTGTTAAAACACAGTACCAAGAACATGCTGATAGATTCCATATGCCATGATTTTTCTCTCCGTATAAAAATATGAGCAGCGATGAATCTTGTGAGCAAGAAAACGAAGGAATGATTAATATTAAGTGAGATCAGAAATCGAAAACAAAAAATTCCGAAATTTATGGAGCAAATCGGTTTCATTATGGATAGTTAGTTATTGAAGATAATTTCCTAAAATAAAAATAGATTGTGAAAGTACATAATTGCCCTTCTAGTTAAAATCCTTCAATGCCACGTGTCGCATTCTGATTGCTTCCTAGACTTTCTAGGAAAAATCCACTTTCTACCCAACTACTCCTATATATATATATATATATTTTAAAGAAGGCTATTAATTCATGACAAAGTAATAAAAATACTAATTCTACTTAATTAAATATGAATAATATATTCCCAATATTAAATTATCCCTCTTTCAACAAACAATCCAAATAATTTCACGTGTCAGCACCATAACTTTCTAAAAAATCGTCTTGAATCAAAATTGATTTTCTATTATTTTTAAACTAGCTTAAAACCTCATGTTTTACACGAATTGCATAAATTTAATTTTATATAATACACAATATAGTTATATCATTAAAATACCTTGTATATTGCACGGTTTAAATAAATATAATATAATCGATTAACACATATGGTCGTTAAGATATGTATTTAAATGATAAATTCGATGTACTATTTACTTATTGAAATTTAATTTTGTTTTTTATTAGTTATTAGGTTAGAGACATGTGTATTACACGTAGTAGAACCAATGAAATATTATATGATTATTAATAAGCAAAAAAAAAAAAAAGTAAATAAGAGAGATCCATCAAGTTTTTGATTTAATATAATTTTCTTATTTTTGTATCCTATTAAATAGTAAATAATAGTAATAAAAAATAATTCAACTAAATCTAATTTAAATGAGAATAAAAGGTTATATATTTTCCTGGTTCTACTAGCGTTGTTCATCGAATCGAATATCGAATTTTCGAATTATTCGAATCGAATTGTTCGAATAATTTTTATTTTTCCTTCAATTCGTATTCGATTCGAATTCGATTAAAACCTACCTAATTCAATTCGAATTCATATTCGAATAAAAATCCCAATTCGTATTTGATTAAAAATTCGAATTCGAATCGAATTCGAATAAATTCGATTTAATTCGGATTCTTTAAAAACATGTAAAAAACTTTCAAAATGAAACATAAATTTTAAAGCAGCCATAAAGCACGATATCACATTAAAAAGTTCCAAATAAAGTACCACAAGTCTAAAATTCAAAACAAGAAGTCGGGAATAACCACTCCACATTAAAAGTTAATATTTTTAAACTTAGAAATCTATTGTAGATCTGTTACTTAGGTTTTAGTTATGAGCCATGTTGTGGGTTTGGTAATGGGTAATTTTAATACTTGGAAAAAAATTTGAAAATAATTTATAGTATAGTCTAATAAAAGTTATATATATGTATTATATATAAAAATAATAAATAAAAATGTATAATTTTTATTCGAATTTCGAATCGAATCAAATTTGAAATTATAAATTCGTATTCGATTTACTTGACTCGAATTGAATCGAATTCGAATTCGAATTCTTATAATCGAAACGAATTCTTGATAATCGAATCGAATTCAAACGAATTTCAAATTTTTCGAATTCGAAACGAATTATGCACACCCCTAGGTTCTACAAAGAAAAAAACAACTTCTTCTATCTCCTATGAAGAAGGAGAAAATACAAATTATATATTATTATTAATTCAAAGTTTGATAAAAAAGTTATTATCCTTACCCAAATTATATATGGTTAAACTATTGTTTAATTGGAAAAAGAAATTGAAAAATAAGATAATGAGATTATTAACTCAAAGTTTGATAAAAATTATCCATATCTAAATTATAATTACTTAAACTATTATTTAATAGAAAAAATAATTGAAAAATAAGATGGGAAGGCACCGGAGACTACTTACACGTGTTAAAAAAAGATTTTCATTTATTAGTATAGAAAGATTAGGATAATATTAAGAATAGAAGCATTATTTATTTTAAAATTATTATGTTAATATCCAACCTTACTTAAAATATATCTTTAATTCATAAATAATGATATTTTTAAATTAAACTTACAAAAAACAAGTTTTTTATGAATTCTCTTTTATAGTCAATTTATAGTGATAATGATATTTTGCATAATTTTTACACAAATATGTAGCAAATTCTTTGATGTATATGATGAAAATTATTCATTACATATTTAGCTCACAATGTGAAAATAATTATGAAGTTTTCTGTGACAACCCTCATAAAACCAGGTATCCGTACAATTAATTAATATTTATTAAGTGCTTAATGACTGTGCTGAATTACTTAACTGCTTTCTGATTACTGCATCATACTTACATGTGCATCACTTATTACATAATGTCACATCATTATCACATACAAACTATATTGACATACATGATGCACCAAGCACAGATAGCACAGTTAACGGATAAAGCAGAAATATGCTGACGGGGTTCAGTGCATAGACAGACAGTGTTTTGAGACCCAGTATGGGCCAGGGATAAGGTACTACACTAGTATGGTGTGTAGGGAAGTAAGGACCATAAAACCGCGTCACTAGGTGATAGATAAAGTGCCGGGAAGTGCCTAAAACCCACTTATAGTGCTTAATTCTGCATTTTTCAGCAAAATTCAGCTTTTTAACAAGCTTGTTACATGTAGAAAATTGACTAAATGGTCCTGAATGCATTCCTAAGTGTCGGGAATTAAAAGTGTCACAAAAAGTAACATAAAGATCATTAAACGGAATAGCTTGACACTTTAACGAACCGGTATCTAACCGAACAACCGGACATTACCCGGAACACCAAAATATTGCCAGAAACATTGTTTAATTATTTCTGAGCTAGTCATGATCCCCGAACACCCTAACACACTATATAATGTGCCATACACATAAAACACTAGACTTTACACTTAACACCCTAACTAACTAACATCTTTTACCATCAAAAGTTACAATTAACTCCCCCCCCCCACATGATTTACGGCCTAAGGGGAGGACCCACCACCATACCCCACTAGATTTCATTTCTTATTTTATTTAGATTTTGCTTGATATCTTGGACAAGATATTAGAAGGTGATCATTATAAGTATGGCCTAGGATATCACAAGATCATTTCATTTCATTCCACACTTCACCACTCCATCTCCCTCACTCTCTCCTCTCCCTCTCGGCCCTAGGTAGTGCCGCCACCACCACCACCATACAACCACCATCCATTCATTCTATACACTCTTAAGGTTGTTAGAAGGTGATTCAAAGAAGCTTGGTGCTTGTAGAACTTGAAGAACCTCCATTGTTTGCTTTCATCCACCATTTTCATCATCTTTTTCACTAGTGTTCTTCCCTAGCTTTTGAGCTAGTTGTAAGCTTCTTGTTACTAATTTTTACTTCTCATCTTGATTTGTTAAAAGATGTATATTGTTATAAATCACAAGAACCCTAAGGGGGCGTTTGGTTCGCGGAATATGTAGGAATTGGAATTGGAATCCCTATGGGAATTGGAATTTGAATTGGAATTTGATGGATTCCTTTGAAATCCATAGATGTGTTTGGTTGATAAATGTATTAATGGAATTAGAATTTAAAAATACCTAAAAATACAAAATTACCCCTAGTTATAAACAATTGGCAAAAGTTTTAAAAACAACTATCTTAGATAAAAATTCTAAAAAAAATCCAAAAAATTATAAAAATTCAAAAAAATAATAAAAAAATCCAAAAATCCTAAAAATTCAACAAAAAAATCTAAAACATAATAAAAAAATCCAAAAAATTCTAAAAAATTCTAAAAAATCAAAAAAATTCTAAATATAATAATAAAATCCTAAAAATCCTAAAAATTACAAAAAAAATCTAAAAAATAAGAAAAAAATCTAAAAAATTCTAAAAACTTTAAAAATTCTAAAAAAATAATAAAAAATCCAAAAAATTCAATAAAATCAAAAAAATTCTATAAATTAATAAAAAAATCCTAAAAATCCAAAAAATTCAAAAAAAAATCAAAAATTAATAAAAAATCCAAAAAATTCTAAAAAATAATTAAAAATCCAAAAAATGAAAAAAATCTAAAAAGTAATAAAAAATCCAAAAAATTTAAAAAAATTAAAAAATAATTAAAAAACCCAAAAAATCGAAAAAATTCAAAAAATATTTTTTTTGAATTTTTTGGATTTTTTTATTTGTTTAATTTTTTTTGGTTTTTTAGAATTTTCTTTGGTTTTTTAGAATTTTTTTTTGAGTTTTTTAGATTTTTTATTATTTTTTTATTTTTTTGATTTTTTTGGTTTTTTTATTTTTTGGATTTTTTAGAATTTTTTTTTGTTTTTTGGATTTTTTTATTATTTTTTGGATTTTTTAGGATTTTTTGGATTTTTTTGATTATTTTAGATTATTTTATTATTTTTTTGGATTTTTTTTGGATTTTTTATAATTTATTTGGATTTTTTATAATTTATTTGGATTTTTTATAATTTATTTGGATTTTTTATTATTTTTTTTATTTTTTTATTGTTTTTTATTTTTTTGATTTTTTGGGGTTTTTTTATTTTTTTTATTTTTTTTAGAATTTTTCGGATTTTTATTATTTTTTTGATTTTTTAGAATTTTTTGGATTTTTTTAGATTTTTGATTATTTTTTAGATTTTTTAGAGTTTTTAGAATTTTTTGGATTTTTTATTATTTCTTTGATTTTTTAGAATTTTTTGGATTTTTTATTTTATTTTTTGATTTTTTAGAATTTTTTTATTTTTTAGAATTTTTTGGATTTTTTATTTTTTCTTTGATTTTTTTGGATTTTTTAGAATTTTTTTGATTTTTTTATTATTTTTTGGTTTTTAGACAAAAATGAAAGAGAAAGGGGTTATTTCCGTAACTTTGGAAACATTCCCATTGTTTTTTAAACTTTCCTTTGAAATTTAGAAGGAATCTGAATTCCATTAAGTAAGGGATTTTGTTGGAATTGAAATCCAATTCCTTTCAACTAATTTGTCCAACCAAACACACAAAGGAATGGAATTCAAATTCCAATTCACTTGAAATCCTATGGATTCCTGTCAACCAAACAGACCCTAAAAGACATAATCATGAATCTTGAACATAAAGCTTACATATGATGAAATCTTGTTGAAATAATGTTGTTTAAGTATATGTATGATACTTGTTGATGTTTACTTGAGATTATGTTGTTGATCATCATAAGGAGCTTGCTAGATTGTGATTAAACACATGATCTAGCAAGTTTGGGGATGATTATGTGCTAACACAAGAAGATCATCCTCATGCATGAACATAAACTTGAATGATAAGATGATTTTTGAAAAATAATAAATAAAGTGAGCTAGTAATCTTATGAATCTAAGATTCATGAGTAGTTTTACAAAAGAACCAAGTCCAAAATGTGATTTTTAGAAGATCTTGATGTTTGTTTAAATGTACACTATTTTTGGTGATGAAATAAGTGTAAGAGCACTTTATTTACAAGAAGAGTTCAAAAGAATAATTTTTAGAAGGATCATCTAACAAGTTGTAAACACCTAGTTTCTTGAAGAATGAGATTTATAAAGTAATAAACGCACTTTAAGGGGCAATTAAACCTACTAAACACCCTACCAAATTACTACTAGTTTTTGTGAAAGTTCAAGTTCATGATGTTATGAAAATTGTATAGTTTTTGCACTTGAGAAGTGTAAGTTGTTTAAGGATTAATTATTGATTGTTGTGTTGATTTTTGAAAAAGAAAATGATATGCTTATATAGCATGGACACCTCCATTTTCAAAAGAAACTATGGCAAAATTTTCCAAAAATATAAACACTTAGAAGAAAATATTTTCTAACAAGTACTTACAAGTATATTTTGATCATAAGTTTTCGATATAAACTTTGCCATAATTTTTGTAACAAAAATACAAATATTGGAGGTTGGTTTTTATAAATTAAAATGGGTAAATATATATATTTAGAATATATATATATATATATATGTTAAGACACTTGTGTGATTATTTGTATACTTGGTGAAATAATTATATTATTTTAGGGTAAATTAATATAACTTAACAAGTACCGTGAAATTTACCATCCGAAACAATACCGTTACATATATATTTTTGGTAAATATTATTTTTGGACAAGGGAAAATATTATTTTGGGGAAGTTAAAAAATATTTTTTCTTAGTATATTTAGAAGATATATGATTTTTGGGAAAAATATATATTTTCTGGACAATACATTATTTTTGGGACAAATGAGTTTAAATATATTTTCTAAAGTGAGACTTGAGAAAATATTAATACGGAATTACAAATACGATAATACGAAAATACATGTATAAAATACCCCATCCTTGGGAAGGAAATACGAAGCTAAATACTTGAGAAGTATTAATACAGAAATATTGTTTAAACAATTATTCCAAAATCAAATATAATTTAAGTTGAAATATTATTTTGACAAGTAATTATAACTTGGAATAATATAAGAAACGTAACTCCAAAACATTAATACTAAGCAAAGGCACGACCCGTCCGTCTAACAGACGTTAGTACACTGTAGGTAGTCGTGTTTGCTGACAGAGTTTGAGTTACGAGCTGAGGAAGCAATACAGTGAGTTCATGTCCCCCTTTTCTTTTAACTGTTTTCAGTTTTATACTTCGGGGGTGAAATACATGTTACGGTTATTACGAACTTTTATACATGGTATGGTTAGCTAAGGAGGGTTACTACTAGATCATGTGAAGGGTGGGTACAACACTTAAGGCCATTAATCCTCATCGTAGGACCGAGGGACATGAGTGATAGATCTATTTGGGTGTAGCGAGCCCACACCCATGAGGCCAGGGTGGCCCATAGTGGTGACTATGTCTTCCAGCCGGAAGCCCGGTACAAATTTGCTAGGTTTGAGTTTTCCTGCACCATTTCACACATACCATTGGCTTTGCAACCCATTGGTGATTTCTTTTTCCTTATTGCTACATACCAGGGACATACATACATACAAGACATACTTTAAAGGTTTATTCATACACTCACACATGAACTCGCTCAACCTTTGTTGATTTTTCAAATTACATGTATTTCAGGGAACTAGTGGATCTGACAAGGGTATGCATGTGTTTCCAAGCTGCGTTTAAATAAAAGATGTTATCCATGGTTGTTAAGTTTAAGGGTGTATCCTATTCCTGGACGGGATACATGTTTCCAAACTCAAGTTTTATTTAAAGTCTTTTGTGGAGTCTTCATGAACTCAGTTGAATATGTCATGATTTGTAACTTAATTTGGCGTTGATGTTTTCAAACAACGGTATTGTGGTATTTTCTAAACTTAAATAATGGATGAATATCTTTTGGTTTTATCATTTAGCATTGTTATGATTGAATGCTATGGTATTAAGAAGTCACACCAAATAACCACGCTTCCGCAAAAGTCAGGGTGTGACAGCTTGGTATCAGAGCCAGGTTCGTAGCGAACTAGGATTCTTCTCGAGTCTAGACTACGATCATTAGGGCTCTCACGAAATGTTTTCATTGCATACACAAGTGTCCAGATCCATGAAACAAACATTTTTACAAATAAAAGACACAAAATGCATTTTAAAGAATTCGTTTATATTTCAGACTGAGAGACTGGGGAGTTAGTCTGAGAGACTAGCTGGGTAATTCAGTCTGAGAGACTGGGGAGTTGGTCTGAGAGACTAACTGGGTAGTTCAGTTTGGGAAACTGGGAGGTTTAGTCTGAGAGACTAAGTGGTCAGCCTGAGAGGCTGGGTAGGATAGTCTTGGGAAGACTAGGATGCATACATGCTTACATTGATATTAGTTACATGCTTATTTGACGATTGTTGATATATGTGCATACTTGTGAATTGATTTGTTACAGACACCATGTCCTATTCAGAGAGCGTAGCATCCGACACCATTGATCCCATGGCTATAGTTTCAGATGACGAGATGGCCACAGATCCAGAGATGCTTTCAGATGATACTGACGATTTTCAGCCTTTCGCCTTGCCAGATTTTGGAGATGATCTACCACTAGCTGATGGTCTTCCTGACGGGGATCTACCTCTTGTTCCGATCCCTGCTCCTATTCCTCTTGCTGCAGTTCCTCTTGAGGATCTGCCTCTTGATGCTATGTCTGACGACGACGTCGATCTTTTGATTGTGGGTCCCCCTGAGGGTGCCCAGGATGGTGGGGCTCCCGTTGATGATGATGTTGTTATCCCTCTTGTTGAGATTCCAGTTGCTGATGACATTGCTGTTCCACAGGATGAGATTCCTGTTGTCGAGGCTCCTTCTGACCATTCAGGTCCTGACTCATTCGAGTCAGTGTCTTCCAGTACTTTACACGCTTTGGGATTACAGCGGTATCCCACCAATTCTGATTCGGACACTGTCACACCCCCAAAATCCGCACGCGGAGTATCACCGCTTGGAGGCGTGACTGACCAGGATCAAGCCACCAATCGTATTGAACATATAAGTAATAAGTAAAAGTGAATGTAATCCATCACAATACAATTGGTGTTCAATAAAAAACATAGCATAGGTAGCGGAAGCATAGTTATGAAAATCCATCACAAGTGTTTAGTTTAAAGAGTCATAAAGTTTTCATCAAAACATCCACAATCCGTGCCCACAACGACCGCGCCTCCCGTGCAAGCTCCATGGGTACCTATGGTCCTGCAAGGCATGTAACAGAAAGTCAACAACTAGTTGAGCGAGTTCACAGTAAGTAAGTTCGTTGCATAATTATGCGTTATTAACTAAGCCGTTGTGTAGATTCAAGTGGTGGGGGCTTCCCATGTTGTATGTACTATCAGTGGGGGCTTCCCATGTTTGTATTTACTATCAGTGGGGGCTTCCCATGTTTGTATTTACTAGACTAGTTGTACCATAAGTGTTCTTCTTAACCCGAGAACAGTAGTACGTACGAGGTTTACGTAGGCTTTACGTAAGTGCCCTTCTTAACCCGAGGACAGTGGTACGCGGGGGGTTTACGTAGGTTTTACGTAAGTGTCCTTCTTAACCCGAAGACAGTAGTATGTATGAGTTTACGTAGGTTTTACGTAAGTGCCCTTCGTAACCTGAGGACAGTGGTAAGTACAAGTTTACGTAGGTTTTACGTAAGTGTCCTGCCTAACCTGAGGACGATGGTAGATAGTCTAGTAGCAGTGTAAGTACGAGTAATTGTCCAATCCCATTATTCAAAACCCATTCCCAGCCCCGGGAATCCCATGCCTTGGTAAGAGTGTGAACTCACCTTGGTTTGCTCGGTATGCTATATTATGTGTTCACAAGTAGTCAATCACGTCCTATAGTACACGTATACTCAATCAGTTCATGTTCGTAATGTTTCACATGTAACTAGCATCTCAGTAATATCACAGAGTGTGCTTAGCAGTTAGCATCTTGTATCATGTAAACAGTTAATCAAACTCATGCTACTTCATGTTTCACATAACAGCTTTCTCAATTAATTCTAACATGGATTATTCGTTAACAGCGTTAATCAGGACTAATGGAAATAACATACATAATGAAGTTTCATATTTAACGTAGTTAATATACATAATAGGGTTAACTCACTAACAACATTAGCAAACTAACAAGATTAACTGAACTAACAAAGTTAAACTTAACAGGAGTTAATAAGCTTGACAGAGTTACACACTTAATAAAAGTAATATACTTAACATGGTTAACGGATTTAACAGGCTTAATATACTAACACAGTTAAATGAACTAACAGAGTTGATAAGCTGAGCACTCAACGAAATCCCCAACATGGCGAAAACCCTTGGTTTTCGTTGGACATGAGTGTGACGAAAACACAGAAGTGTTTTCGTCTGATCCCTGTGTTTTCATTGGCACTGATTTCGTCCATAAGTAACGGTTGCAACACAGAACCCTAATGATAGTCTAATAACCAAGCCGATCCCCAAACACATCCGATCATGAAATCATGTAGCTTACTCAATCATTAAAATGATAAAAATCATGAATAGAAACAACATAACCGATCATATCATCATCATACAAAACAAATCAAAATCATATGCTTATCATCATTACTTTTATCAACTCCAACTTCAATGGCCGACAATTTTTAATCACCTCAAGAGGTGATTGGACCAATTAGTTTGATTGGTTTGACTAAGGTTACGTTGATTAATATGTCACATGCAAACCGAATCATCCTTATCAGGCACACATGGTCGATAAGGATGTCACGCAAACCTCTCAATCCGACACATACATGCAATAATCACATCATTACTACTGATCAACACAGCCTAATTCGAACAACATCACACTTTCTCATCATGTACTTAATCATGTTTTATGATCGTGACTTTATCATAAAGAAACTTGATTCGTTTATAATTACAATCATCACATCAGCAACACTTATGTACATGCAATCAATCTAAGCAACAACTAATAAATACCATAAAGTCCATAATCATCATACAAATATGAAATCATAAGCGAGAATCACTAACCGAAGACCCAATTAATCGAGATGCAATCACAAGTAGAAGGGGGGGGGGGTCTTGTTACTGCCGTCGCACCCTAAATGAAAAGGCAGGGTTTGATATGATCTACTATCCTTCCTAATCATTCACGTAATATGAAAATATAGGGACAAGGTATTTGGGCCGGTTGCCATGTTAATCGAAACAAGGGTTTGGGCCTAACAGATCTCATTTTATTTTTAATTATACAACCATGATGCTAATACAAAATATGTGTACACATACACACATAGTACACACCATATATCACATATCAATCACAATACGTTTTAACATATTACAATGCGTACAATTGTTAAACAACAAGTCGTGTCAACAAACGATCTAAACAATTAACGTGCAATAGTGCAAAGATGGAATCTTGGAAATTCGAGTTGTCACATTATCCCCAACTTGAAAGAAATTTCGTCCCGAAATTTAGCACGTGGTTACTGAGGAAGCTAGTAGTGTTGCGTAGTTTTACTGGTTTTCCTGGGGTGTCACATCATCCCCCCGTTGATTTGGAATTTCGTCCCGAAATTCTGTAGTAGCTTCAGCCTCAGTAGTGGTTGCACTGTTTCCGAATAACTAGGGATACTTGAGTTTCATTTGATCTTCGCGTTCCCAGGTGAACTCTGGGTCGCGACGTGAGTTCCAACGAACTCGAACGAGAGGGATTCTAGTGCGTTTGAGGACCTTAACATCCCGGTCCGTGATTTCAACTGGTTCCTCGACGAATCGTAACTGCTCGTCGATAGTGAGCTCCTTCAAAGGAACTATGTGAGTCTCATCTGACACGCACCTCTTCAGATTTGACACGTGGAAGACGTTGTGAACTGCACTGAGTTCTGCTGGTAGATTCAGTTTGTAGGCCACCTTGCCTATTTTCTCGATGACTTCGAAGGGTCCGACATATCGTGGGTTAAGTTTGCCTCGTTTACCAAAACGAACCACACCCTTCCAGGGTGAAACTTTGAGTAGCACTCGCTCCCCAACCTGGAGATCGAGTGGTTTCCTGCCCTTATCGGCGTATACTTTTTGACGGTCACGAGCTGCCGCCATTCGTTGTCGTATCTGAGCAATTCGTTCTGTTGTGTCTACCACAAGTTCTGGACCAGTAATCTGACTATCCCCTACCTCTGCCCAACAAAGAGGTGACCGGCATTTACGCCCGTACAATGCCTCAAACGGAGCAGCTTTAATGCTGGTGTGGTAGCTATTGTTGTACGAGAATTCCACAAGTGGCAGATGCTTTTCCCAGCCGTTGCCAAAGTCAATTACACATGCCCTAAGCATGTCTTCGAGGGTCTGGATGGTGCGTTCAGATTGCCCATCCGTTTGCGGGTGATAAGTTGTGCTCATGTCTAAGCGTGAGCCAAAGGACTTGTGCATTGCCTGCCACAGTTCTGAAGTAAAACGTGCATCTCGATCCGAGATAATAGAGGTGGGCACTCCGTGCCTCGAGACAACTTCCTTAAGATATATGTCTGCTAGTGTGGAGAACTTATCTGTTTCCTTGATAGCTAAGAAGTGAGCAGACTTTGTGAGTCGATCCACGATCACCCAAATAGTATCATTTCCTCGTTGAGATCTAGGCAGGCCAGTAACAAAATCCATGGAAATTTGCTCCCATTTCCATTGTGGTATCTCTGGTTGTTGGAGTGGGCCTGAGGGTTTCTGGTATTCGGCTTTGACTCTCGCACAAGTCAAACACTTGCTGACGTAAGTTGCTATGTGGGCCTTCATTCTAGGCCACCAGTATGTAGTTCTGAGGTCGTGGTACATCTTATCCGAACCAGGATGTACTGAGTAGCGAGACTTGTGTGCCTCATCTATCATAAGCTCTCGTAGGTTGCCATAAAGTGTAACAACTCTCATTAAAAAGTCTTAATTATTACTTTAATTGACCAATAGGAAACCCTAATTGAGAAACCAAAGTGATTCTGAACAAACCCTAAAATTTTCAGGATAATCAGAATCAGGATCAGGGCCCCTAAAACTCAGGGGGGGTAAACCCTATTCGGTAATATCTTGACAGTTTGTTTTCAAAAATGAGATAGCACGTAAAACCAACTCAGCAAGGCTACTATTACACGAGGCTACCCTATGGTAGGGGGCGCCTCTCGCACCACGCGACACCCCCTCGCGCCACGCGAGGGGGACTGTTTTTCAGCTATATATAGTAGAGATTGGGACTTGATTCTGGGCATTGATGCGACGTTCAAATTCAATATCTACGCTGAGTTATAGTATAATCACTACAAAACACACACACTGATCAAGAGGTGCTGCCACAAAACAGGGTAATAACTCGATCGCTGCTACGATTCATTTTCCGATCGATCAATGTACTCAATGGATGTTTAAGTGCTGCCCACATTCGGGTGATGCTTTGTCATTAATCGTTAATTCGATAGATGTTTAAGCATAGCACTTTGTCATTCGTTGTGAGGGTTGATCTCGTGAGTTATCGTAAATGCTAAATTGATTACTAACCTAGTTTTGTGTGCATTGTTATTTAAATTAGGTTAACAAGGCTAATCCGTAGAATAAACTCTATCCGTGTTAAATCTGCAATGTGAGTCATTCTCTCTTTTTATCAAATTACTTTCAAAATCATGTTTATTTTCAAAGTTATAATTACGGGGATTAAGTTTATGTAATCACCAAGTTACAGCCGGTATGCGGGGTTTTGTATACATTACTTGATAATTGTCACCATTGGGGCAGCCAATGGGGGATATGACCATAGTCACAGATCCGGTCAAGTGACAAATACCGTGGGTAGTTGGTTTGATATCAGAAACATTGTAATCACTCTTAATACTGTAAATTATAACAAACAGGTTGTTTTAGTAAATAGAATGATTCACTCAGTATTTCCCGCTGACAAAATCTTTTTCAAACATGTTTCAGATGATCTGTTGTGACTCAGGAAAGGTGCTACGGAGCACTGCAAGCTTAAGAAAGTGGCTCATTGTAAAATAAAGAAATATGTTTTGTTAAATAAAGATTTCTTCGTGAAATCATAATATTGTAAATTAACGGGGTTTTAACCCGAGTTGTGAAATAAAATAATCGGGAAAATTTTAGCTTTACAACGATCCTGATGATAAACTTCCGTTGTTAAACTCAATTAAATAAATACCACGGGATTTCTGTCCCGCGGCTCCTGAAACGGGTCAAACCGGGTCGGGGGCCGTGACAGAAATAAGGTGGTATCAGAGCCACTGAGTTAAGCTAATTAAGTATTTAGAAATACTTAATTTTTCCTGATTACTATTATGTGATTATGTGTTTTATTAACTGACTATTTGTTAGTTACAGTATGGGTAAGAAAAAGCTTTCCAGCATCTATCTTAAATTAGATAGGTCATTCAATGAGAAGGGAAGTTCATCCCAAACAAAATCCTCAAAACTTCCTGCAATTCCTGAAGAAGGAATATTTGTTCGAAAATCCCAATACGAGAAACCACTTTCTCCGGATAAAAGAAGTTTAATTTTAAAGAAAAGTCAGGAGAAAATAAAGAAAGCCCAAGAGAAGAAAGTTAAACAGGAAACCCAGGAATTTACCAGTAAAACACCTTGGGAGGACAAATTAGATGAAAAATGGGCGGATCTTTATATGCTAGCTATTGTAGCAGTAAATGCTAATATTTAAAATATCCTGACTCCGTAATAGCAACCTTATCACTTACAAGCCGAAATATCATCTAGTAAATAAATAAAACCTAATATGTTTAAAATTGTTCATTTTCTTTTGGTGTAAATTAGTAATAGAGTATGCAATAAAATTTAAAGGTTATTTCTAAATTTTGTTATAAATTTTAACTTAGTATTTTTGTATTTTACTTGGATATTAAACAGCATGAATGAGATATCGGAAGCCCTAGAGAATCTCAACCTATACCCTGTAAATATAGAAGTATCCAAAGAATTTACTGGGTATTTTCCTGATGTGGAACAACCTGTAGAATTCAACGCTCCACCTTTGAAAAAGCCAAAACCAAAGAAAAGAAGAAAATACGTATGGGGAAGTCGTATACGTAGGAAAAAGCCAGCTACGAAACTTCCTAAAATAAACAATCCTTTAGAAAAAGGAAAAGAAATTGTAACCAGGGAAATTTTTAGACAGCAGGAGATGGAGACTGAAGTCATGGAAGATTCTAGGCAAATGGGGATGCAGTTTGAGGAATATTCTAAGGAAATAGAAATGGAGGTTGGAAAAGGTTTTAGATCAACTCAGATGGAAATTGGAGAAAGCTTCAAACAAAACCAGGGAATGACTTTTCAGGAGGAAATAGATTTTATATTGGCAAGCTGTGAAACTATTCAGCCTGTCAATACAAATATTTTTACTCGTCCTATTGAAAATCAACTCCCTATAAATCTTGAACCAGCAATCCCAGAACCAATAGTCCACTCCCAACCTTAGTCCACTCCCGTTAAAACTAAATCAATCATTCCTAGTAAACGTACCCAAGGCTACAACTTTAGTAATAGTATAAATGGAGGCGGAAATCATGTTAATAACAATAATGATCTGCAAACCCCAATTTTCAAGAAAATGAAAGCTGCAACACCTGGTTGCACTTACAAAGAATTCCTTGCCTGTAAACCAATTGAGTTTGCAGGTAACGAAGGGGCTATTGCAGCATTACGTTGGTTAGAGAAAACTGAGGCAGTAATTGCTATAAGCAAATGTGCTGAGGAAGACCAAGTTATGTATGCATCTAATCTTTTTAAAGAAGGGGCGTTAGAATGGTGGAACACAGTGTTACAAGCTAAAAGAAGGATTGTGGCCTATGCCATGAACTGGGAAGAATTTAAGAGTCTCGTAGAAAGAAAATTCTGTCCCGAGTATGAAAAAGATCAAATGGCAAATAAGTTCCTAAACCATCGGATGGTGAATGTGGATTGTCGTGGTTATACTTCGACATTCTTCGAATATGCTAGGGTGGTACCAACACTAGCTTCGCCAGAACCGGTACTCATTTCTCGCTATATTTGGGGATTGATTGGTGAAATCCACAATATCGTTAAAGCTGCGAGACCTCGCACTATTGACGATGCAGTGGAACTAGCCAACACCCTAACTGAGGAACTGGTACGCACAAGAGATGAAGACAGGAAAAAGGAACTGGCTCAGAAAATTACCCAAGGATTTCGTGTGGGTAATAGTGGTAATTTCAAGAGAAAAGGAACTGGGCAATTCTCAACACCGTCATTCTGCAGGAAATGTAAGAAGAAACATTATGGAAGATGCGATATAACTTGCAATTTTTGCAAAACTATAGGACATCGTGTAGAAAACTGCAGAAAGAAATCCATAATTTGTTACAATTATGGAGAAGCCGGACATTTCAAAACAGAATGTCCTAAATTGGCCAAACCAGCAGACAACAAAACCAAGGCGACCGACGGAGCTACTAAGAAAAATGTTAGAGCATTTCAGCTAACCACTCAAGAAGCAGAACTCATTCCAGATGTAATAGCTGGTACGTTCCTAGTTCACAACGTATACGCAAAAGTATTATTTGACTCTGGTGCAAACCAAAGTTTTATCAATACTTTATTCTGTCAAGCTCTTAAGTTACCTTTAACCAACATTAGGCAGATTTTCACAGTCGAAACTGCAGATGGTAATTCAGTTAAAATAGATCAGATTTTGCAAAAAGTAGAAATAGAACTTTCAGGTCATAAATTTTCTGCAAATCTGTTACCTATGAAATTAGCTGAATTTGATGTTGTGTTAGGAATGGATTGGTTAATAGCCAACCATGCTCAAATCATTTGTGATAAAAACTCTATAGAAATTCAAGCACCTACTGGAGAAGTAATCATGATTACAGGAGATAAGCCACGTAAACCCATGAAGTTCATATCAGTAATGAAAGTTGCTAGTTATGAACGAAAACAAGGAATAGTATATATGATTTCAGTAATCATTAGTACTAAAGGTAAAGAACTTAAGGAAATTCCTGTAGTCTCAGAATACCCAGATATATTTCCAGAAGAGTTACCAGGATTACCACCAGATAGGGAAGTAGAATTTAGGATTCATCTAATTCCAGGAACTACACCGATAGCCAAGGCACCTTATCGGTTAGCTCCTACCGAAATGTTAGAACTAAAAACACAATTAGATGAATTACTAAGTAAAGGTTTCATACAACCTAGTTCATCCCCGTGGGGAGCACCAGTATTGTTTGTAAAGAAAAAGGATGGTTCCATGAGAATGTGTATCGATTATAGAGAATTAAATAAGGTTACAATTAAGAATTGATACCCATTACCTAGGATTGATGATCTTTTTGATCAACTTCAGGGGGCTAGATACTTCTCTAAGATAGACTTACGCTCCGGGTATCATCAATTGAAGGTACAAGAAGAAGACATACCTAAAACTGCTTTCAGAACTAGGTATGGTCATTACGAGTTTACAGTCATGCCCTTCGGGTTAACGAATGCACCTGCAGCATTCATGGACATGATGAATAGGATCTGTAAACCGTATTTGGATAAATTTGTAATTGTCTTCATAGATGATATACTTATTTATTCAAAAAGTCAGGACGAACATTGTCAGCACTTGCATGTACTCTTAACTTTGTTAAGAAAAGAAAAGCTATATGCCAAATTCTCAAAATGTGAATTCTGGCTACAAGAAGTGCAATTCTTAGGAAACATGGTGAATCATGAAGGTATTCACGTAGATCCTGCTAAAATAGAGGCAATTACCAATTGGAAAGTTCCACAAACAACAATGGAAATTAGAAGTTTTATAGGTTTAGCTGGATATTATAGACGGTTTATTAAGGATTTTTCCAAGATAGCTGTACCATTAACTAAGCTAACCTGTAAAGCCATTAAGTTTGAATGGGGACCTAAACAAGAAGAAGCCTTTAGGATCTTGAAACAGAAATTAACTAATGCTCCAATCCTAGCTTTACCGGAAGGGACTGAAGATTTTGAAGTTTACTGTGATGCTTCAAAATTAGGATTAGGATGTGTGCTAATGCAACGCAAGAAAGTAATTGCATATGCTTCAAGGCAATTGAAAAAGCATGAAGAAAATTATACAACTCATGATTTAGAATTAGGAGCTGTAATTTTTGCCCTTAAGATTTGGAGACATTATCTTTACGGAAGTAAATTTACTGTCTACACAGACCACAAAAGTTTAAAATATATTTTTGGGCAAAAAGAGTTAAACATGAGACAAAGGAGATGGATGGAAATCTTAAGTGATTTCGATTGTGATATTCAGTATCACGAAGGAAAGGCAAATGTAGTTGCAGATGCCTTAAGTCGTAAGTACCATGAGAAACAACGACGGGTTCGTGTTCTCATATTAAATCTACAGTTAGATTTAATGGAACAACTGAAGAATTTTCAAGAAACAGCAATAGAGGATGTTGCTGAAGGAATGAAAGGAAGAATAAAAGAATTAGAGCAAGGAGTTGATGGAATTTGGAGATTCCACAAAAGCAGGATTTGGGTACCAAAACAGGGAGAATTAAGAAATAAGATTTTGGAAGAAGCTCATAAATCTAGGTATACTATACATCCAGGAAACAATAAGATGTACCAAGATTTAAGAAAGAATTTCTGGTGGATAGGCATGAAAAAGGATATAGCTAGATATGTTTCTAAGTGTCTTAATTGTTCACAAGTTAAGGCAGAACATCAGAAACCTTCAGGTCTACTACAACAATTAGAAATGCCGGTATGGAAATGGGAACTCATAACAATGGATTTTGTTACTAAGTTGCTCAAAACTAGAAAAGGTAATGACGCGATTTGGGTAATTGTGGATCGATTAACCAAATCTGCTCACTTTCTACCTATGAAAGAAACCTTTAGCATGGACAGATTGGAAAAGTTGTATGTAGATGAAGTTGTATCTTAACATGGAGTTCCACTCTCCATTATTTCGGATAGGGATAGTCGTTTCACTTCTCATTTCTGGACAAGTTTCCAGAAAGCAATGGGAACTCGACTAAACCTAAGCACGGCATATCATCCACAAACGGACGGACAAAGTGAAAGAACAATCCAAACTCTAGAAGACATGCTCCGAGCATGTGTGATAGATTTTGGTGGAAATTGGGATGATCACTTACCATTAATTGAATTCTCCTATAATAATAGTTATCATTCAAGTATTGAAACTGCTCCATTCGAGGCACTGTATGGAAGAAAGTGCAGAACTCCAGTTTGTTGGGCAGAAATAGGAGAAAATCAATTGTCAGGTCCTGAAATAGTGCAAGAGACAACATACAAGATTACTCAAATCAAGGAAAGGCTGAAGACGGCTCGAGATCGCCAGAAGAGTTATGCAGACAATAGATGCAAGCCGTTAGAATTCCAAGTTGGAGACAGAGTATTGTTGAAAGTTTCTCCTTGGAAAGGAGTTGTTAGATTCGGTAAGAAAGGAAAGCTAAGTCCAAGATACGTAGGACCATTTCCAGTAATCCAACGTATAGGACCAGTTGCTTATCGTTTACAACTACCAGAAGAATTAGCTGGAGTACATGATGTATTTCATGTATCCAATCTCAAGAAATGTCTAGCAGACGAATCTCTGGTAGTACCTCTTCAAGACATCAAGGTAAAGGAAAAGTTGAAATTTGTTGAGAAACCTCTTCAGATAGAAGACAGAAAAGTGAAGTTTCTCAAGCACAAACGACTAGTGCTAGTTAAAGTAAAGTGGGATTCAAAAAGAGGAGTTGAATACACTTGGGAGCTGGAATCAGAAATGAAGCGAAAGTATCCACACTTATTCCAGTAAATCTCGAGGACGAGATTTTTGTTAAGGTAGGGAGAATGTAACAACTCTCATTAAAAAGTCTTAATTATTACTTTAATTGACCAATAGGAAACCCTAATTGAGAAACCCAAGTGATTCTGAACAAACCCTAAAATTTTCAGGATAATCAGAATCAGGATCAGGGCCCCTAAAACTCAGGGGGGGGGGGGGGTAAACCCTATTCGGTAATATCTTGACAGTTTGTTGTCAAAAATGAGATAGCACGTAAAACCAACTCAGCAAGGCTACTATTACACGAGGCTACCCTATGGTAGGGGGGCGCCTCTCGCGCCACGCGAGGGGGACTGTTTTTCAGCTATATATAGTAGAGATTGGGACTTGATTCTGGGCATTGATGCGGCGTTCAAATTCAATATCTACGCTGAGTTATAGTATAATCACTACAAAACACACACACTGATCACGAGGTGCTGCCACAAAACAGGGTAATAACTCGATCGCTGCTACGATTCATTTTCCGATCGATCAATGTACTCAATGGATGTTTAAGTGCTGCCCACATTCGGGTGATGCTTTGTCATTAATCGTTAATTCGATAGATGTTTAAGCATAGCACTTTGTCATTCGTTGTGAGGGTTGATCTCGTGAGTTATCGTAAATGCTGTATTGATTACTAACCCAGTTTTGTGTGCATTGTTATTTAAATTAGGTTAACAAGGCTAATCCGTAGAATAAACTCTATCCGTGTTAAATCTGCAATGTGAGTCATTCTCTCTTTTTATCAAATTACTTTCAAAATCATGTTTATATTCAAAGTTATAATTACGGGGATTAAGTTTATGTAATCACCAAGTTACAGCCGGTATGTGGGGTTTTGTATACATTACTTGATAATCGTCACCATTGGGGCACCAATGGGGGATAGGACCATAGTCACAGATCCGGTCGAGTGACAAATACCGTGGGTAGTTGGTTTGATATCAGAAACATTGTAATCACTCTTAATACTGTAAATTATAACAAACAGGTTGTTTTAGTAAATAGAATGATTCACTCAGTATTTCCCGCTGACAAAACCTTTTTCAAACATGTTTCAGGTGATCTGTTGTGATTCAGGAAAGGTGCTACGGAGCACTGCAAGCTTAAGAAAGTGGCTCATTGTAAAATAAAGAAATATGTTTTGTTAAATAAAGATTTCTTCGTGAAATCATAATATTGTAAATTAACGGGGTTTTAACCCAAGTTGTGAAATAAAATAATCGGGAAAATTTTAGCTTTACAACGATCCTGATGATAAACTTCCGCTGTTAAACTCAATTAAATAAATACCACGGGATTTCTGTCCCGCGGCTCCTGAAACGGGTCAAACCGGGTCGGGGGCCGTGACAGAAATAAGGTGGTATCAGAGCCACTGAGTTAAGCTAATTAAGTATTTAGAAATACTTAATTTTTCCTGATTACTATTATGTGATTATGTGTTTTATTAACTGACTATTTGTTAGTTACAGTATGGGTAAGAAAAAGCTTTCCAGCATCTATCTTAAATTAGATAGGTCATTCAATGAGAAGGGAAGTTCATCCCAAACAAAATCCTCAAAACTTCCTGCAATTCCTGAAGAAGGAATATTTGTTCGAAAATCCCAATACGAGAAACCACTTTCTCCGGATAAAAGAAGTTTAATTTTAAAGAAAAGTCAGGAGAAAATAAAGAAAGCCCAAGAGAAGAAAGTTAAACAGGAAACCCAGGAATTTACCAGTAAAACACCTTGGGAGGACAAATTAGATGAAAAATGGGCGGATCTTTATATGCTAGCTATTGTAGCAGTAAATGCTAATATTTAAAATATCCTGACTCCGTAATAGCAACCTTATCACTTACAAGCCGAAATATCATCTAGTAAATAAATAAAACCTAATATGTTTAAAATTGTTCATTTTCTTTTGGTGTAAATTAGTAATAGAGTATGCAATAAAATTTAAAGGTTATTTCTAAATTTTGTTATAAATTTTAACTTAGTATTTTTGTATTTTACTTGGATATTAAACAGCATGAATGAGATATCGGAAGCCCTAGAGAATCTCAACCTATACCCTGTAAATATAGAAGTATCCAAAGAATTTACTGGGTATTTTCCTGATGTGGAACAACCTGTAGAATTCAACGCTCCACCTTTGAAAAAGCCAAAACCAAAGAAAAGAAGAAAATACGTATGGGGAAGTCGTATACGTAGGAAAAAGCCAGCTACGAAACTTCCTAAAATAAACAATCCTTTAGAAAAAGGAAAAGAAATTGTAACCAGGGAAATTTTTAGACAGCAGGAGATGGAGACTGAAGTCACGGAAGATTCTAGGCAAATGGGGATGCAGTTTGAGGAATATTCTAAGGAAATAGAAATGGAGGTTGGAAAAGGTTTTAGATCAACTCAGATGGAAATTGGAGAAAGCTCCAAACAAAACCAGGGAATGACTTTTCAGGAGGAAATAGATTTTATATTGGCAAGCTGTGAAACTATTCAGCCTGTCAATACAAATATTTTTACTCGTCCTATTGAAAATCAACTCCCTATAAATCTTGAACCAGCAATCCCAGAACCAATAGTGCACTCCCAACCTTTAGGAATGGACGAATGGTGGACGAATGATTGGCAATTCCAAAACATTGTCAACAGTCCTTATTCCTTTCTTCCGCAATTCGATCCAGAACCATTACCAAATCCACCCATGAGTAACGAAAATTTGGCTGAACTTCGCCATTTTGGTGAAGATTTAATGGATGCGGGAAGTAGAATTCGGGAGATAGGGGACAAATTGCTTGGAAGTATGATGAAAGTGAGCTTCGTTTTTAGAAAGACAAATGACGAGAGATAGTGGGTTGGTAAAACTGTGGTTGTGTAATAGTAATAGTAAAATCAGTACTTGTAAAATAAATAATAAAACGGTTGTATAGAGAGGCATGATATAATCTATAAACTAAATGAAATTTTAGATTTTGTTTGTATATTCGTTTACGTGATTATGTGCAATTAATTGTGACATTGGATTATTTCTTTTATACTAATTATTTATCTATAAATTAATTACCAGATGGCAAACATTGGTAATGAACCAGTAAATGAAGTAAATCAATCCGAGCAAATTCAGGAAGAACAATTGTTAAATAGACAAGATATAGAGGATATCGTTGCACAAGGAATAGCCAATGCTATTCCAGCAATCGTTGCTGCCGTTCAGAAACCCGTTAAAACTAAATCAATCATTCCTAGTAAACGTACCCAAGGCGACAACTTTAGTAATAGTATAAATGGAGGCGGAAATCATGTTAATAACAATAATGATCTGCAAACCCCAATTTTCAAGAAAATGAAAGCTGCAACACCTGGTTGCACTTACAAAGAATTCCTTGCCTGTAAACCAATTGAGTTTGCAGGTAACGAAGGGGCTATTGCAGCATTACGTTGGTTAGAGAAAACTGAGGCAGTAATTGCTATAAGCAAATGTGCTGAGGAAGACCAAGTTATGTATGCATCTAATCTTTTTAAAGAAGGGGCGTTAGAATGGTGGAACACAGTGTTACAAGCTAAAAGAAGGATTGTGGCCTATGCCATGAACTGGGAAGAATTTAAGAGTCTTGTAGAAAGAAAATTCTGTCCCGAGTATGAAAAAGATCAAATGGCAAATAAGTTCCTAAACCATCGGATGGTGAATGTGGATTGTCGTGGTTATACTTCGACATTCTTCGAATATGCTAGGGTGGTACCAACACTGGCTTCGCCAGAACCGGTAATCATTTCTCGCTATATTTGGGGATTGATTGGTGAAATCCGCAATATCGTTAAAGCTGCGAGACCTCGCACTATTGACGATGCAGTGGAACTAGCCAACACCCTAACTGATGAACTGGTACGCACAAGAGATGAAGACAGGAAAAAGGAACTGGCTCAGAAAATTACCCAAGGATTTCGTGTGGGTAATAGTGGTAATTTCAAGAGAAAAGGAACTGGGCAATTCTCAACTCCGTCATTCTGCAGGAAATGTAAGAAGAAACATTATGGAAGATGCGATATAACTTGCAATTTTTGCAAAACTATAGGACATCGTGAAGAAAACTGCAGAAAGAAATCCATAATTTGTTACAATTGTGGAGAAGCCGGACATTTCAAAACAGAATGTCCTAAATTGGCCAAACCAGCAGACAACAAAACCAAGGCGACCGACGGAGCTACTAAGAAAAATGTTAGAGCATTTCAGCTAACCACTCAAGAAGCAGAACTCATTCCAGATGTAATAGCTGGTACGTTCCTAGTTCACAACGTATACGCAAAAGTATTATTTGACTCTGGTGCAAACCAAAGTTTTATCAATACTTTATTCTGTCAAGCTCTTAAGTTACCTTTAACCAACATTAGGCAGATTTTCACAGTCGAAACTGCAGATGGTAATTCAGTTAAAATAGATCAGATTTTGCAAAAAGTAGAAATAGAACTTTCAGGTCATAAATTTTCTGCAAATCTGTTACCTATGAAATTAGCTGAATTTGATGTTGTGTTAGGAATGGATTGGTTAATAGCCAACCATGCTCAAATCATTTGTGATAAAAACTCTATAGAAATTCAAGCACCTACTGGAGAAGTAATCATGATTACAGGAGATAAGCCACGTAAACCCATGAAGTTCATATCAGTAATGAAAGTTGCTAGTTATGAACGAAAACAAGGAATAGTATATATGATTTCAGTAATCATTAGTACTAAAGGTAAAGAACTTATGGAAATTCCTGTAGTCTCAGAATACCCAGATATATTTCCAGAAGAGTTACCAGGATTACCACCAGATAGGGAAGTAGAATTTAGGATTCATCTAATTCCAGGAACTACACCGATAGCCAAGGCACCTTATCGGTTAGCTCCTACCGAAATGTTAGAACTAAAAACACAATTAGATGAATTACTAAGTAAAGGTTTCATACAACCTAGTTCATCCCCGTGGGGAGCACCAGTATTGTTTGTAAAGAAAAAGGATGGTTCCATGAGAATGTGTATCGATTATAGAGAATTAAATAAGGTTACAATTAAGAATCGATACCCATTACCTAGGATTGATGATCTTTTTGATCAACTTCAGGGGGCTAGATACTTCTCTAAGATAGACTTACGCTCCGGGTATCATCAATTGAAGGTACAAGAAGAAGACATACCTAAAACTGCTTTCAGAACTAGGTATGGTCATTACGAGTTTACAGTCATGCCCTTCGGGTTAACGAATGCACCTGCAGCATTCATGGACATGATGAATAGGATCTGTAAACCGTATTTGGATAAATTTGTAATTGTCTTCATAGATGATATACTTATTTATTCAAAAAGTCAGGACGAACATTGTCAGCACTTGCATGTACTCTTAACTTTGTTAAGAAAAGAAAAGCTATAGGCCAAATTCTCAAAATGTGAATTCTGGCTACAAGAAGTGCAATTCTTAGGAAACATGGTGAATCATGAAGGTATTCACGTAGATCCTGCTAAAATAGAGGCAATTACCAATTGGAAAGTTCCACAAACAACAATGGAAATTAGAAGTTTTATAGGTTTAGCTGGATATTATAGACGGTTTATTAAGGATTTTTCCAAGATAGCTATACCATTAACTAAGCTAACCTGTAAAGCCATTAAGTTTGAATGGGGACCTAAACAAGAAGAAGCCTTTAGGATCTTGAAACAGAAATTAACTAATGCTCCAATCCTAGCTTTACCGGAAGGGACTGAAGATTTTGAAGTTTACTGTGATGCTTCAAAATTAGGATTAGGACGTGTGCTAATGCAACGCAAGAAAGTAATTGCATATGCTTCAAGGCAATTGAAAAAGCATGAAGAAAATTATACAACTCATGATTTAGAATTAGGAGCTGTAATTTTTGCCCTTAAGATTTGGAGACATTATCTTTACGGAAGTAAATTTACTGTCTACACAGACCACAAAAGTTTAAAATATATTTTTGGGCAAAAAGAGTTAAACATGAGACAAAGGAGATGGATGGAAATCTTAAGTGATTTCGATTGTGATATTCAGTATCACGAAGGAAAGGCAAATGTAGTTGCAGATGCCTAAAGTCGTAAGTACCATGAGAAACAACGACGGGTTCGTGTTCTCAGATTAAATCTACAGTTAGATTTAATGGAACAACTGAAGCATTTTCAAGAAACAGCAATAGAGGATGTTGCTGAAGGAATGAAAGGAAGAATAAAAGAATTAGAGCAAGGAGTTGATGGAATTTGGAGATTCCACAAAAGCAGGATTTGGGTACCAAAACAGGGAGAATTAAGAAATAAGATTTTGGAAGAAGCTCATAAATCTAGGTATACTATACATCTAGGAAACAATAAGATGTAACAAGATTTAAGAAAGAATTTCTGGTGGATAGGCATGAAAAAGGATATAGCTAGATATGTTTCTAAGTGTCTTAATTGTTCACAAGTTAAGGCAGAAATAGGAGAAAATCAATTGTCAGGTCCTGAAATAGTGCAAGAGACAACATACAAGATTACTCAAATCAAGGAAAGGCTGAAGACGGCTCGAGATCACCAGAAGAGTTATGCAGACAATAGATGCAAGCCGTTAGAATTCCAAGTTGGAGACAGAGTATTGTTGAAAGTTTCTCCTTGGAAAGGAGTTGTTAGATTCGGTAAGAAAGGAAAGCTAAGTCCAAGATACGTAGGACCATTTCCAGTAATCCAACGTATAGGACCAGTTGCTTATCGTTTACAACTACCAGAAGAATTAGCTGGAGTACATGATGTATTTCATGTATCCAATCTCAAGAAATGTCTAGCAGACGAATCTCTGGTAGTACCTCTTCAAGACATCAAGGTAAACGAAAAGTTGAAATTTGTTGAGAAACCTCTTCAGATAGAAGACAGAAAAGTGAAGTTTCTCAAGCACAAACGACTAGTGCTAGTTAAAGTAAAGTGGGATTCAAAAAGAGGAGTTGAATACACTTGGGAGCTGGAATCAGAAATGAAGCGAAAGTATCCACACTTATTCCAGTAAATCTCGAGGACGAGATTTTTATTAAGGTAGGGAGAATGTAACAACTCTCATTAAAAAGTCTTAATTATTACTTTAATTGACCAATAGGAAACCCTAATTGAGAAACCCAAGTGATTCTGAACAAACCCTAAAATTTTCAGGATAATCAGAATCAGGATCAGGGCCCCTAAAACTCAGGGGGGGGGGGGGGGTAAACCCTATTCGGTAATATCTTGACAGTTTGTTGTCAAAAATGAGATAGCACGTAAAACCAACTCAGCAAGGCTACTATTACACGAGGCTACCCTATGGTAGGGGGCGCCTCTCGCGCCACGCGACACCCCCTCGCGCCACGCGAGGGGGACTGTTTTTCAGCTATATATAGTAGAGATTGGGACTTGATTCTGGGCATTGATGCGACGTTCAAATTCAATATCTACGCTGAGTTATAGTATAATCACTACAAAACACACACACTGATCACGAGGTGCTGCCACAAAACAGGGTAATAACTCGATCGCTGCTACGATTCATTTTCCGATCAATCAATGTACTCAATGGATGTTTAAGTGCTGCCCACATTCGCGTGATGCTTTGTCATTAATCGTTAATTCGATAGATGTTTAAGCATAGCACTTTGTTATTCGTTGTGAGGGTTGATCTCGTGAGTTATCGTAAATGCTGTATTGATTACTAACCCAGTTTTGTGTGCATTGTTATTTAAATTAGGTTAACAAGGCTAATCCGTAGAATAAACTCTATCCGTGTTAAATCTGCAATGTGAGTCATTCTCTCTTTTTATCAAATTACTTTCAAAATCATGTTTATTTTCAAAGTTATAATTACGGGGATTAAGTTTATGTAATCACCAAGTTACAGCTGGTATGTGGGGTTTTGTATACATTACTTGATAATCGTCACCATTGGGGCAACCAATGGGGGATATGACCATAGTCACAGATCCGGTCAAGTGACAAATACCGTGGGTAGTTGGTTTGATATCAGAAACATTGTAATCACTCTTAATACTGTAAATTATAACAAACAGGTTGTTTTAGTAAATAGAATGATTCACTCAGTATTTCCCGCTGACAAAACCTTTTTCAAACATGTTTTAGGTGATCTGTTGTGATTCAGGAAAGGTGCTACGGAGCACTGCAAGCTTAAGAAAGTGGCTCATTGTAAAATAAAGAAATATGTTTTGTTAAATAAAGATTTCTTCGTGAAATCATAATATTGTAAATTAATGGGGTTTTAACCCGAGTTGTGAAATAAAATAATCGGGAAAATTTTAGCTTTACAACGATCCTGATGATAAACTTCTGCTGTTAAACTCAATTAAATAAATACCACGGGATTTCTGTCCCGCGGCTCCTGAACGGGTCAAACTGGGTCGGGGGCCGTGACATAAAGTGGGACCCTAATACGTCCTGTTACATAGTAGGCGCCGTCTGCCTTTTGTTCTAACCGTTGCCTTGAACCGCGTAGGGCTTCAGCCCTGACATTTTTGGGTTTCAATGCTTCTACCTGAGCATCTCGTATCTGAGAAGGGAGACTAGACTGAATAGTGAGTTGCAACGCCTGTACACGCCTAGGTGTAGTATCTTTTCGACTGAGGGCGTCGGCTACCACATTGGCTTTACCCGGATGGTACTTTATAGCACACTCGTAATCGTTCAGTAACTCGACCCATCGACGTTGTCGCATGTTCAACTCTTTCTGCTTGAAGATATGCTCGAGACTCCTGTGATCGGTGTAGATGGTGCACTTGGTGCCATACAGGTAATGTCGCCATATCTTGAGCGCAAAAACAACAGCTCCCAATTCTAAATCATGTGTAGTGTAATTCCGTTCGTGAATCTTAAGTTGGCGCGAAGCATAAGCAATGACTTTATCCCGTTGCATCAACACACATCCAAGACCTTGGATAGATGCGTCGCAGTAGACTACAAAATCGTCCGTGCCTTCAGGCAATGAGAGGATAGGTGCGCTACAAAGACTATCCTTTAAGTGCTGAAATGCTGTTTCCTGTGTATTACCCCAACGATAAGCAACACCTTTCTGTGTCAGTAGTGTAAGCGGCTGTGCAATCTTTGAGAAGTCTTTGATGAACCGTCTGTAATAACCCGCCAAACCCAAGAATTGGTGTATTTCGGTTGGTGTGCGAGGTGCAGGCCAGTTCTTGATCGAATCTACCTTGGATGGATCAACATGAATCCCATCCTTGTTTACCACGTGGCCTAGAAAGTGGACTTCACGAAGCCAGAAGTCGCATTTTGAAAACTTGGCGTACAGCTGTTCCGTTCGAAGGAGTTCAAAAATGAGTCGTAAATGATGCTCGTGTTCCTCCTGACTCTTGGAGTAAATCAAAATGTCGTCGATAAATACAATAACGAACTTATCCAAATTGGGCTTGCACACCCTGTTCATAAGATCCATGAAGACTGCAGGTGCGTTCGTTAACCCGAATGGCATGACCAAAAACTCGTAATGGCCGTAGCGAGTTCTGAATGCTGTTTTGGAGACGTCCTCGTCCCGAACTCTCAATTGATGGTAACCTGACCTCAGGTAAATCTTCGAGTAATAGCTCGACCCTTGCAACTGGTCGAATAAGTCGTCGATGCGTGGAAGAGGATAGCGATTCTTCACGGTCACCTTGTTCAGTTCGCGGTAATCTATGCACATGCGGAAAGTACCGTCTTTCTTCTTCACAAATAATACTGGAGCTCCCCAGGGCGAAGAGCTAGGACGTATGAAACCCTTTTCCAAGAGTTCTTGCAATTGCTTAGATAGTTCTTCCAGTTCAGTTGGAGCTAAGCGATAAGGTGCTCGAGCTATGGGTGTTGCTCCTGGAGCTAGCTCGATCTGAAATTCGACCTGGCGATGAGGCGGTAGCCCAGGTAACTCTTCAGGAAACACTTGAGGAAAGTCGCGTACAACTGGAATATCCTCCAACTTCTTCTCTTTCGTCGATGTATCTGTAACGAGTGCTAATATAGCAGTGTGGCCCTTTCGCAAACACTTATGTGCCTTCAAGAAGGAGATGATGCCACTCACGACACCACTCTTGTCGCCTTGAACTTCGAGAGATTCCTTGCCAGAACGGGGAATGCGAATGATCTTCTCTTTGCATAGGATCTCTGCTTGCTGTTGGGATAACCAATCCATACTAATAACGATGTCGAAACTATCACAACGTTGGGGTCATTCCTAGCATCACCCTGACCAATCACGAACACTCGACCCCTGGCACCATTGCCGTCATTATTACCCCTGTTGTTATTCCCATTGCCCTGATTATTGTTGTTGTTGTTCTGATTCTGGTTTAACTGAGGGCAGTCCCGCTTGATGTGGCCTTCAGCACCACACTGAGAGCATCCCCTGTTACCTCGCTGTCGCTGCCGGTTCTGTGGATCTGGTGGTTGTTGCTGTTGGTTCTGATTCGCAGGTCGTGAGCTCCTGAAATCCTTAGCTTCACGACCCATCTGGAGACACCTCTGGCAACGACCCCTGTTGCACTGACCATTGTGGTGCCTGTTGCATCTATTGCACTTTGGGTGATTTCCTCGATATCCACCCTGCCCTTGACTACCAGACGAATGCTGACTGGGATCTGGTAGTTATTTGTCTTTCGCTGCTGTGTCTGGGACTGAACCGAAGTTGAACCCTTGCTGGAAGTTCCATCCCATTTTCGCTTGTTATCACAGGGAATAGCAGAGGTAGTAGTAGTAGTAGTAGCACCGATACGTTTAGGCAGCCTGTTATGTTCCACTGCCTGGTCTGTGAGACGATGAGCAAGACCAGTAACATCCTGGATAGTAGCAAGGTTGGCCGAAGTCACATGGCTTTGAATCTCTGGTACTAAGCCTTTGAGGTACAACTCAATGCGCTTGATGGGAGGATCCACCATAGTTGGACACAATACTGCCAGTTCGTTGGATCGTTTCGTGTACGCTTCTATCTCTGACCCCGTCATCTTCAGGTTAAAGAACTCTACTTCCAGCTTGTGGATGTCATCACGACTATAGTATTCACGTTTGGTCAGTTCCTTGAAATCATTCCATGGGGTGGCATTAGCAGCCGCCAGCCCCAGCATCTGAACTTGCGCGTTCCACCAAGTTAGCGAAGTGCCTTCGAGAGTACCGGTAGCGTACTTCACCCTACGAGCCTCAGGGCATTCACACATCTTGAAGACCGATTCGAGCTTCTCAAACCAGTGGAGGAGTCCTACGGCTCCTTCAATGCCACTGAAAGTACTAGGACGACAGTCCATGAACGTCTTGAATGTGCACACAGGTGGCTGAGCGTGTTGACCTGTCGTGTGCGTAAGAGTAAACATACTTGAGCACGAGTGTTGGTTTACGAGAGTAGGATCTAAAGATCCTAGAGTAAGTGGTGATGGCAGGTTACACATCCTGCCTGGGCAGCTGCGAGTGCTGCAGTAACTTGTTCAGTGATCGAAGCCGCCAACTGGGCTTGAGTTAGGTTAACGCGTCCACTCATGATCTTGATATCAAGGAGAACATGAGTGAGAGAGGTTCGCGAAAGTGCAATGTCAGAAGAGAGTGAGCACAAAAGTGTTTCAATCAACAGTCGTTACGTTTATCTAAGCATACCATGAGCAAGGTTCTATGTAATTCTAGCATGTACGCAATAAAACATATACCATATTACCTAGAATGTTGAGTCTTGCACGTGGAGCGAGGCGTCGTTGTGGATTGTTGAGCACTGTACGGCTCAATCACGTCCTATAGTACACGTATACTCAATCAGTTCATGTTTGTAATGTTTCACATGTAACTAGCATCACAGTAATATCACAGAGTGTGCTTAGCAGTTAGCATCTTGTATCATGTAAACAGATAATCAAACTCATGCAACTTCATGTTTCACATAACAGCTTTCTCAATTAATTCTAACATGGATTATTCGTTAACAACGTTAATCAGGACTAATGGAAATAACATACATAATGAAGTTTCATATTTAACGTAGTTAATATACATAATAGGGTTAACTCACTAACAACATTAGCAAACTAACAAGATTAACTGAACTAACAAAGTTAAACTTAACAGGAGTTAATAAGCTTGACAGAGTTACACACTTAATAAAAGTAATATACTTAACATGGTTAACGGATTTAACTGGCTTAATATACTAACACAGTTAAATGAACTAACAGAGTTGATAAGCTGAGCACTCAACGAAATCCCCAACATGGCGAAAACCCTTGGTTTTCATTGGACATGAGTGTGACGAAAACACAGAAGTGTTTTCGTCTGATCCCTGTGTTTTCATTGGCACTGATTTCGTCCATAAGTAACGGTTGCAACACAGAACCCTAATGATAGTCTAATAACCAAGCCGATCCCCAAACACATCCGATCATGAAATCATGTAGCTTACTCAATCATTAAAATGATAAAAATCATGAATAGAAACAACATAACCGATCATATCATCATCATACAAAACAAATCAAAATCATATGCTTATCATCATTACTTTTATCAACTCCAACTTCAATGGCCGACAATTTTTAATCACCTCAAAAGGTGATTGGACCAATTAGTTTGATTGGTTTGACTAAGGTTATGTTGATTAATATGTCACATGCAAACCGAATCATCCTTATCAGGCACACATGGTCGATCAAATTATATCTCATATACATGACAGTTTCCAAAGCAACACATGTCACGTAAACCTCTCAATCTGACACATACATGCAATAATCACATCATTACTACTAATCAACACAGCCTAATTCGAACAACATCACACTTTCTCATCATGTACTTAATCATGTTTTATGATCGTGACTTTATCATAAAGAAACTTGATTCGTTTATAATTACAATCATCACATCAGCAACACTTATGTACATGCAATCAATCTAAGCAACAACTAACAAATACCATAAAGTCCATAATCATCATACAAATATGAAATCATAAGCGAGAATCACTAACCGAAGACCCAATTAATCGAGATGCAATCACAAGTAGAAGGGGGGGGGGGGGGTTCTTGTTACTGTCGTCGCACCCTAAATGAAAAGGTAGGGTTTGATATGATCTACTATCCTTCCTAATCATTCACG
The DNA here is from genome assembly GCA_030545235.1 of Helianthus tuberosus. Taxonomy (NCBI): domain Eukaryota; kingdom Viridiplantae; phylum Streptophyta; class Magnoliopsida; order Asterales; family Asteraceae; genus Helianthus; species Helianthus tuberosus. The sequence continues at coordinate 77,376,582 of CM060380.1, forward strand.
TAATATGAAAATATAGGGACAAGGTATTTGGGCCGGTTGCCATGTTAATCGAAACAAGGGTTTGGGCCTAACAGATCTCATTTTATTTTTAATTATACAACCATGATGCTAATACAAAATATGTGTACACATACACACATAGTACACACCATATATCACATATCAATCACAATACGTTTTAACATATTACAACGCGTACAGTTGTTAAACAACAAGTCGTGTCAACAAACGATCTAAACAATTAACGTGCAATAGTGCAAAGATGGAATCTTGGAAATTCGAGTTGTCACAGACACAGCTATGTCCACCACCCCTGTTGGTCCACGCGACGATGATCATGATTTTGATTTTGATTTTGATGATGAGATGGATCCTGTCTTTCCGCACGATTTTGACCCTGATCATGAGATTGAATTTGTCCTCGATGAGCAGCCTTTTGAGGCACCTATTGATCCTGATTTCTATCCTGAGCAGGAGATTGATTTTATTCCTGCTGAGCAGCCCATTGATGCACCTGCCATTTCTGATGAGCAGCTCCTCGATATACCCGCTGATCCTGAGCTTGCTCCAGCTGACCCCGAGCCTCTGATTGCACCAGAGCCCATGCCTGCTCTTGATCCCCTACCGGAGCATGATCACGTTGACATACCAGTTGTTGCACCACCACTACCTGATCCGATCCCTGTACTTGATGATCGTGCCCTTTTTGTAGCCCAGGTTGACCCCAGATATGCATTCACCCACAATGGGTGGATCGAGGACGACGACGATTTACCTCCTTTTGTTAGACCGGTCAATCCCCCTCCTGCACCTATATATGCATCCATTGACTTTGTCCCGTTTCACCCACATGTATCAGATGTTCACCGCGCAGATTTACCCATCACATTTCTTCAGGATATCCCTCCTCCCCGCCCAGGGGAAGGTTCATCGAGTCAGCAGCCCGGTCATATACCTCCTGTGACAGCAGCCGATCATTTCATGCCACAGTTTACACACGCTGCTCCTTTTGTTTCTGCACCCACGGGCGAGCCACCTATGTGGTTTCCACCCAACGTGATGCCTATATCTGATCCATACCATCCCTTCCACATTGGATACACGAGGGATGACTTGCTTCTGTCACTGCAGCTACAACAGGATATGTTGAGTCGTCGAGTGGCTGAGCTAGAGAGGATCCCGCGTCATCCACCTGGTACTAGTCCATCACAGTTTGCTGCTCCACTATTTCCTTACCCGGATTTCGATATTCTCTTTCTTACGATGGAGCAGCAAATCAGCTGTTTGTTACATCTCGTTCATACTCTAGAGGAGGAGTTAGCGCGTATGCGCCGTTTGCTTTTCATTCCTCCACCTCCTCCTCCTCCTCCGCCATCAACTTAGAGGTTTTTGGTCTTATGCAGATAGACTACTTTTGATGAGAGTACAGCTATTGAGCCAGATTGCACAACTTTTGAAGACCACACTTTGACTTTTGACTTTTGATTATTGTAGTTGTTAGACGGTTTGGACAGGGGAGATGTGACCCTATAGTCCCATTTTGATGTATGATACAATTGTGAAACATGTAAAACTGTACTTATGGTCTTGATATATGAAAGCTCAATCGCAACATTCTCATTATATACGTTGTTGGATTACTTGTTTGTGTTATGACATGGGATGTTATATGTTTACTTGTGTTGATGGATGTTATTACATACGCGTACTACATACTTATATGCATACGACCTGACCAATACAATCTTCTTATAAAAGATGCCTCCATGAAGAGAGACACGATTGCCCACTACTGAGGCCGAATTACAAGAAAGGATCTCCCGAGCAATAGCAGATTACGAGGCCTCACGCGCTGAAACTAGCGGGGGTTCCTCGAGAAGCAACCCACCACATGGTAATGTTTAAGTCGCTTGAGACACATTACATTACAATTGAATATTCCATGTGCGTTCGCTAATGCTTTCGGTGAATGACGTTACATGTACAGCCTGTACCTTTAAGCAGTTTTTAGACTGTAAACCGCTGAATTTTGACGGCACCGGGGGTGCTGTGGCTTTTGTTCGATGGACAGAGAAGACCGATTCGGTGATAAGAATGAGCAAATGCGCACCAGATCAACAAGTCACCTACATCTCCGGTTTGTTCATAGATGGAGCGCTTTCATGGTGGAATCTCAAAGTCCAAACTCTAGGAGAGGCAGCAACATACGCATTGACTTGGAATAAATTAAAGGAGCTCATGCATAAGAAGTATTGCACCAGGGCCGAGATTCAAAAATTGGAAACAGAGTTTTGGAACCTCAAGATCGATGGCCCCAAGATCGCGGAGTATGTACAAAGATTTCACGATCTATCTCACATGGTACCATATATGGTTACACCGGAATTCAAGCGCGTTGAGCGTTTCATCTGGGGGTTGGCACCTCAGATTATGAGCATGGTAACAACGTCAAAGCCTCCAACAATTACCGAAGCCATTGATCTCAGCGTGGCACTTATTGAGGAAGCAGTCAGATTAAACAAGTTTTCAATCTCTGATCAAAAGAAGAAGGAGACTCACGTGGAGTCATCGGTGAGAACAAGAGGAAGTTCTCAAACTTCAAAAAGGGCACCAGCATTGTCAACAAGAAGAGAGAGTCGTACTTAACGGCTGAAGCCAAGCCCGGGGTTGAAAATAGAGGGAAGGGTTACATTGGCTCTCTTCCCAAATGTGATACATGCCAGTACCATCACTCCGGCCAATGCAGACTCAGAAAGTGTGAGTCTTGTGGGAAGGTTGGCCACTCGAAGGAAACATGTTGGGTTGGTACAGGGCGTGGTAACAATGGTCAGAGAGGTTATGGCAACAACAACCGTGGTGGGAATGGATACGGGAACCGCCCTCAAGGAGGGAATGGCGGTAACGGAAACCGTGGTAATTTTGCGAATCAAGCTGGGAGTGGAAATCGCAACCAAAATAACGCTCAAGGTGGTAATGGGAACTCTAATGGTCGAGGACCAGGTTGTTTCAATTGTGGTGACTTGGGGCATTTCAAGAGAGAGTGCCCAAAGCTGAATCAAGCACATGGAAGAGTCTTTAACATCAGTGCGAGGGAAGCTCGCCAAGATCCAAATGTAGTTACTGGTACGTTCCCTATCAATCAACGCTTTGCATCTGTACTATTTGATACTGGTGCCGATTATAGTTTTGTATCGCTAGAATTTAAGAATATACTTGGGTTGGTAGCCAGTAAGTTAGACATTCCATATTCGATAGAACTAGCAAATGGAAAGCTAGTATAAGCGAATGAAGTTATTAGGGGTTGCGTGATAGAGCTGGGAGAGCACGAGTTTACACTTGATTTACTGCCAGTCGAGTTGGGAAGCTTCGACGTGGTAGTAGGGATGGATTGGTTGTCAAGAAACCGAGTAGAGATTGTATGTCACGAGAAGATCATTCGCATTCCGATGGCGAATGGAGAAACAATTGTGGTACATGGAGAGAAGCACGATGCACCCCTAAGGATCATTAGTTGTTTGAAGGCTCGAAAGTGTTTGCAGAAAGGATGTGTTGCCTTCTTGGCACACATTGTGGATAAAGAAGCCGCTGAGCCAAAGATAGAAGACATTCCAGTCGTGAAGGAATATCCTGAAGTTTTCCCCGAAAACTTGCCAGGATTGCTGCCGCAGCGACAAGTCGAGTTCCACATTGACTTAGTTCCAGGCGCTGCGCCTGTAGCTAAGGCACCTTATCGACTTGCGCCCTCCGAAATGCAAGAGCTGTCAACGCAACTTCAGGAGTTATTGGATAAGGGATTTATCAGACCAAGCTTCTCGCCTTGGGGAGCTCAAGTTTTGCTTGTCAAGAAGAAAGATGGTAGTTTTCGCATGTGTATCGACTACCGCGAGCTTAACAAGTTGACTATCAAGAATAGATATCCTTTGCCAAGGATAGATGACCTGTTCGATCAACTACAAGGTTCGAGTTGCTATTCCAAGATCGATCTTCGATCAGGTTATCACCAGTTAAGAATACAGGAAGAAAGCATACCAAAGACTGCCTTCAGAACTCGATATGGACATTACAAGTTCCTGGTTATGCCGTTTGGTCTGACAAACGCACCAGCAGTATTCATGGATTTGATGAACAGAGTTTGTAAGCCGTATCTTGATAAGTTTGTGATCGTGTTTATTGATGACATTTTGATCTACTCGAAGACGAAGGAAGAACATGAGCAACATCTAAGGGCTATCTTAGAACTGCTTAAAAAAGAGAAGTTGTACGCGAAGTTCTCAAAGTGCGAGTTCTGGCTATGTGAGGTTCAGTTCCTTGGTCACGTGGTTAATGGAAATGGAATCCATGTGGATCCCACAAAGATCGAGGCGATCAAGAATTGGGAGACTCCAAAGAAGCCAACCGAGATCCGTCAGTTCCTAGGTTTGGCAGGATATTATCGCAGATTTATTGAGGATTTCTCGAAAATCGCTCAACCATTGACCTCCCTTACACAGAAAGACAAGAAGTACGAATGGGGAGACAAGCAAGAAGAAGCATTCCAATTGTTAAAGAACAAGCTTTGTGACGCACCAATCTTATCTCTACCCGAAGGCACGGACGACTTCGTGGTATATTGCGACGCTTCGCGTCAGGGTTTAGGCTGCGTGCTGATGCAGCGACAGAAAGTTATAGCTTATGCTTCATGCCAGCTGAAGGTACACGAGAAAAACTACACCACGCATGACTTGGAGTTAGGCGCAGTGGTGTTTGCATTAAAGATCTGGCGACATTACTTGTATGGCACGCGATGCACAATCTTTACTGATCACAAGAGCCTACAACATATATTCGATCAGAAAGAGCTTAACATGAGAAAAAGACGATGGGTAGAGTTGTTGAACGACTATGATTGTGAGATTAAATATCACCCAGGGAAGGCGAATGTGGTCGCCGATGACTTAAGTCGGAAAGAAGGAATCAAGCCCATAAGGGTTAGGGCTTTGGAAATGATTGTACAAATGGACCTCTCGTTGCCCATTCGTGTCGCGCAGAGAGAAGCTCTTAAAGAAAGGAATCTTGAGAATGAATATCTCCGTGGGATGGAGAAATAGTTGGTACCAAACGAGGAAGGAACGTTGTGCTTCATGAAACGAATTTGGGTTCCTCTGTTTGGTGGTTTGAGAGAAGTAATTTTTGATGAAGCTCACAAGGCACGGTACTCGATCGATCCAGGATTGGATAAAATGTACCAAGATTTAAAAGATTTCTATTGGTGGCCGAGATTAAAAGGCGATGTTGCAACGTATGTTGGCAAATGCTTAACTTGTGCCAAGGTAAAGGCCGAATATCAGAAGCCTTCAGGCCTTCTGCAACAACCAGAAATACCCATGTGGAAATGGGAGCAGATTTCAATGGACTTTATAACGAAATTGCCAAGAACACCCAGAGGTCACGATACGATTTGGGTAATCGTGGACCGTCTGACCAAATCTGCACACTTTTTGCCAATCAAGGAGAAAGACAATACAAGCAAGCTTGCTGAGCTATACCTGAGAGAGATAGTTGCACGGCATGGAGTGCCTCTCTCGATTATCTCTGATAGAGATGGAAGATTTGTGTCAAGGATTTGGCAATCCTTCCAAGAAGCTTTTGGTTCTCAGTTGAATCTGAGTACTGTATTCCATCCACATACAGATGGCCAAAGCGAGTGAACGATACAAACGTTGGAAGACATGTTAAGAGCTTGCGTGATGGATTTGGGTGGTAGTTGGGACACTCACTTACCCTTGGTAGAATTCTCATACAACAACAGCTACCATGCGAGTATCCAAGCTGCACCGTTTGAAGCCCTCTATGGACGCAAGTGTCGATCACCGCTATGCTGGGCAGACGCGGGTGATAGACAGCTTGTTGGTCTGGAATTTGTTCAAGAGACGACCGATAAGATTACACAGATCCGAGAGCGCATAAGGGCGGCTCGTGATCTACAAAAGAGTTACGCGGACTGAGGAAGGAAACCTCTGGAGTTTGAGGTAGGAGATATGGTTTTGTTAAAGGTTTCACCCTGGAAGGGTGTAGCACGCTTTGGGAAGCGTGGGAAGTTGAACCCAAGATACATTGGACCATTTAAAATCCTGGAGAGGATTGGTCTTGTATCTTACAAGTTGGATCTACCCGAAGAACTGAATGGCGTTCATGATACATTTCATGTATCTAACCTGAAAAAGAGTCAAACTCAAGAAACAGTTGTCATACCTGCCGACGAAGTCCACATTGACGACACACTCCACTTTACTGAAGAACCTGTTGAGGTTACGGATTGGAAGGTTAACAAGACGTGACGGAGTAGTGTTAAACTCGTCAAGGTTCGTTGGAACGCACGACACGGCCCAGAGTTCACTTGGGAGCGTGAGGATCGTATGAAAGAAAAATACCCACATTTGTTCCCCAAGACCCCTGCAACTAGTAGCAGAACTTAAATTTCGGGACGAAATTTTCTTAACTGGGGGAGAATGTGACAACCCTCATAAAACCAGGTATCCGTAAAATTAATTAATATTAATTAAGTGCTTAATGACTGTACTGAATTACTTAACTGCTTTCTGATTACTGCATCATACTTACATGTGCATCACTTATTACATAATGTCACATCATTATCACATACAAACTATATTGACATACATGATGCACAAAGCACAGATAGCACAGTTAACGGATAAAGCAGAAATATGCTGACGGGGTTCAGTGCATAGACAGACAGTGTTTTGAGACCCAGTATGGGCCAGGGATAAGGTACTACACTAGTATGGTGTGTAGGGAAGTAAGGACCATAAAACTGCGTCACCAGGTGATAGATAAAGTGCCGGGAAGTGCCTAAAACCCACTTATAGTGCAGAATTCTGCATTTTTCAGCAAAATTCAGCTTTTTAACAAGCTTGTTACAAGCAGAAAATTGACTAAATGGTCCTGAATGCTTTCCTAAGTGTCGGGAATTAAAAGTGTCACAAAAAGTAACATAAAGATCATTAAACGGAATAGCTTGACACTTTAACGAACCGGTATCTAACCGAATAACCGGACATTACCCAGAACACCAAAATATTGCTAGAAACATTGTTTAATTATTTCTGAGCTAGTCATGATCCCGAACACCCTAACACACTATATAATGTGCCATACACATAAAACACTAGACTTTACACTTAACACCCTAACTAACTAACATCTTTTACCATCAAAAGTTACAATTAACCCCCCCCCCCCCCCCCACATGATTTACGGCCCAAGGGGAGGACCCACCACCATACCCCACTAGATTTTATTTCTTATTTTATTTAGATTTTGCTTGATATCTTGGACAAGATATTAGAAGGTGATCATTATAAGTATAGCCTAGGATATCACAAGATCATTTCATTTCATTCCACACTTCACCACTCCATCTCCCTCACTCTCTCCTCTCCCTCTCGGCCCTAGGTAGTGCCGCCACCACCACCAGCATACAACCACCATCCATTCATTCCATACACTCTCAAGGTTGTTAGAAGGTGATTCAAAGAAGCTTGGTGCTTGTAGAACTTGAAGAACCTCCATTGCTTGCTTTCATCCACCATTTTCATCATCTTTTTCACTAGTGTTCTTCCCTAGCTTTTGAGCTAGTTGTAAGCTTCTTGTTACTAATTTTTACTTCTCATCTTGATTTGTTAAAAGATGTATATTGTTATAAATCACAAGAACCCTAAAAGACATAATCATGAATCTTGAACATAAAGCTTACATATGATGAAATCTTGTTGAAATAATGTTGTTTAAGTATATGTATGATACTTGTTGATGTTTACTTGAGATTATGTTTTTTAATCATCATAAGGATCTTGCTAGATTGTGATTAAACACATGATCTAGCAAGTTAGGGGATGATTATGTGCTAACACAAGAAGATCATCCTCATGCATGAACATGAACTTGAATGATAAGATGATTTTTGAAAAATAATAAATAAAGTGAGCTAGTAATCTTATGAATCTAAGATTCATGAGTGGTTTTCCAAAAGAACCAAGTCCAAAATGTGATTTTTAGAAGATCTTGATGCTTGTTTAAATACTATTTTTGGTGATGAAATAAGTGTAAGAGCACTTTATTTACAAGAAGAGTTCAAAAGAATAATTTTTAGAAGGATCATCTAACAAGTTGTAAACACCTAGTTTCTTGAAGAATGAGATTTATAAAGTAATAAACGCACTTTAAGGGGCAACTAAACCTACTAAACACCCTACCAAATTACTACGAGTTTTTGTGAAAGTTCAAGTTCATGATGTTATGAAAATTGTATAGTTTTTGCACTTGAGAAGTGTAAGTTGTTTAAGGATTAATTATTGATTGTTGTGTTGATTTTTGAAAAACACTATTTTTGGTGATGAAATAAGTGTAAGAGCACTTTATTTACAAGAAGAGTTCAAAAGAATAATTTTTAGAAGGATCATCTAACAAGTTGTAAACACCTAGTTTCTTGAAGAATGAGATTTATAAAGTAATAAACGCACTTTAAGGGGCAACTAAACCTACTAAACACCCTACCAAATTACTACGAGTTTTTGTGAAAGTTCAAGTTCATGATGTTATGAAAATTGTATAGTTTTTGCACTTGAGAAGTGTAAGTTGTTTAAGGATTAATTATTGATTGTTGTGTTGATTTTTGAAAAAGAAAATGATATGCTTATATAGCATGGACACCTCCATTTTCAAAAGAAACTATGGCAAAATTTTCCAAAAATATAAACACTTAGAAGAAAATATTTTCTAACAAGTACTTACAAGTATATTTTGATCATAAGTTTTCGATATAAACTTTGCCATAATTTTTGTAACAAAAATACAAATATTGGAGGTTGGTTTTTATAAATAAAAATGGGTAAATATATATATTTAGAATGTATATATATATATATATATATATATATATATGTTAAGACACTTGTGTGATTATTTGTATACTTGGTGAAATAATTATATTATTTTAGGGTAAAATAATATATAACTTAACAAGTACCGTGAAATTTACCATCTAAAACAATATCGTTACATATATATTTTTGGTAAATATTATTTTTGGACAAGGGAAAATATTATTTTGGGGAAGTTAAAATATATTTTCTTAATATATTTAGAAGATATATGATTTTTGGGAAAAATATATATTTTCTGGACAATACATTATGTTTTGGACAAATGAGTTTAAATATATTTTCTAAAGTGAGACTTGAGAAAATATTAATACGGAATTACAAATACGATAATATGAAAATACATGTATAAAATACCCCATCCTTGGGAAGGAATTACGAAGCTAAATACTTGAGAAGTATTAATACAGAAATATTGTTTAAACAATTATTCCAAAATGAAATATAATTTAAGTTGAAATATTATTTTGACAACTAATTATAACTTGGAATAATATAAGAAACGTAACTCCAAAACATTAATACTAAGCAAAGGCACGACCCGTCCGTCTAACAGACGTTAGTACACTGTAGGTAGTCGTGTTTGCTGACAGAGTTTGAGTTACGAGCTGAGGACGCAATACAGTGAGTTCATGTCCCCCTTTTCTTTTAACTGTTTTCAGTTTTATACTTTGGGGGTGAAATACATGTTACGGTTATTACGAACTTTTATACATGGTATGGTTAGCTAAGGAGGGTTACTACTAGATCACTTAAGGCCATTAATCCTCATCGTAGGACCGAGGGACATGAGTGATAGATCTATTTGGGTGTAGCGAGCCCACACCCATGAGGCCAGGGTGGCCCATAGTGGTGACTATGTCTTCCAGCCGGAAGCCCGGTACAAATTTGCTAGGTTTGAGTTTTCCTGCACCATTTCACACATACCATTGGCTTTGCAACCCATTGATGATCTCTTTTTCCTTATTGCTACATACCAGGGACATACATACATACAAGACATACTTTAAAGGTTTATTCATACACTCACACATGAACTCGCTCAACCTTTGTTGATTTTTCAAATAACATGTATTTCAGGGAACTAGTGGATCTGGCAAGGGTATGCATGTGTTTCCAAGCTGCGTTTAAATAAAAGATGTTATCCATGGTTGTTGTGTTTAAGGGTGTATCCTATTCCTGGACGGGATACATGTTTTCAAACTCAAGTTTTATTTAAAGTCTTTTATGGAGTCTTCATGAACTTAGTTGAACATGTCATGATTTGTAACTTAATTTGGCGTTAATGTTTTCAGACAACGGTATTGTGGTATTTTCTAAATTTAAATAATGGATGAATATCTTTTGGTTTTATCATTTAGCATTGTTATGATTGAATGCTATGGTATTAAGAAGTCACACCAAATAACCACGCTTCCGCAAAAGTCAGGGTGTGACATTTTCTAAGTAATTGATGATTGTGATGGGAGTTGTTAAGCACTGTAGACACTGGTTGGGTATTGATTACTTTGAGCAAATGATTGTAAGTTTGTGATATGATTATCAAGTATACCTACTTGTTTTATTGTGTTATGCAAGCAAACAATTTTCACTATAAAATCTGTATAATACATAATACATGGGATATAACCTAGTAAATATATATATAATACCTTTACGGATGTTAAAAGAAGGTGTCTATGTTTGTATATGTAAAACTATCCCTAAACCCTAATAATAGATTAAGTGAGTTTGATTTATATATGATATTGGTAATGTTTTCTTAGTAAATATAATTGATCATTGAGTTAGATAAAAAATTCAAAATACTATGTAAGTATGGAAAAACCTTACTATCAATAAAAGTATAAAAAGGAAACACATCTAATGATATTAATTCATAACTGAAAGGAAATAAGCATTTAGAACATAATTAAAGTCTCTAAATTGTTACGTTTTTTTTTCTTGATACAAGCTTAGTTCCCATCATCAACAATACGAGAGATATCATTAGCGATATTCTTGGCATCATTAGAGATGCCAAATAACCCAGCACTAGCAAATCCGACACAATAGAGACCGTTTTCTCCTTTCCAATGATTAGGGCTTTTGTATTTTGGCAATCCTTTCTCGTTAAACAAACCTCCATCATCCTAGATTGAAGAAATAGACCAAAAAAACATACAATTAAAGAACACAAGAGGTTAATCTATGAAACAAAAATGTAGCAACTTGAATTACCTTGAGCCATTTTCGCACGGTGCTTCTAAAACCAGTAGCAAAGACAATGACATCAAACTGCCTCTCTTGATCATTTGTAAATTTGATTCTATCACCTTGTATATCTTTAATAGCCGGCATAACCTTAAGAGACACAAAGAAAATTATGCAATCAGTAATTGTTCTTTAGAAGTCATTTGATATCAAAACATTATAACGGTGTTTACCTCAATGTCTCCTGTTCTAATCTTTGAAATTGTCCCAACATCAATAACAGGTGATCTCCCGGTTTCTTTTTTAAGCAAGAATGGTCCTTTAAGTGGCCTTTGTATTCCATACTTACCAAGATCTCCATACAACAACTTACTCAACATTAAAACCATCTTATCCACAAAAGTGCACGGAATATATTTTAATAAATACATTCCGAGTTGCACTAACTCCTTGGTAAGCACATGTGTCTGCCACAACAACAAAAAATCGGAATGTTAAAATATACCAAATACATTTTTCAAAATTTAATACACCACTTTTTCAAATTCAAACAACACGCGGGGGAACGCTTATTGTTTACCGGGCTACGAACAACAACTGATGTTTGTGCACCCCAATTGCACAGATCGTATGCAATTTCCATGCCAGAATTTCCAGCACCAACAACAAGCACATCATTGTCTCCAAATTTCTTTCCATTTTCATACTCAATGGAGTGGATGACCAACCCTTTGAAGGTATCTAATCCATAAACATTAGGAATAAAGCCTTCACTATTTTCACCGGTTGCCACCACAAGAAACTCACTTACGTACTCCTCGACCAAACCCGAAACACTATTTTTGGCAGTAACCACCCATTTTTGTGCACTTTTATCATACCATGCACTCTCGACACTACGTTGGTACAATGGTTCTACATTAAAATGATAAACATAGTTTTTTAAGTATTTGACAAACATATTTTTTGGTACAAATGTGGGTGTGGACAAAGGAAATGGCATATGAGGGAGTTCACAAAATTTTTTGGCTAAGTGAAGCTTTAAACGGTCGTAAGCCTTCTTTTGCCATAAAGATGCATAACAATCTTCCCTTTCAAGAACAATGTTCGGGATTGAAAGAAGATTGAGACATGCTGATGTTGCAATGCCAGCAGGTCCTGCTCCAACTATCACAACAACGGTTTCTTGCTTCATTTTCCCAAGCTCTTTGATATGATTTTTTGTAGTGAGTATTGTATGTGTTTGGATGCATTATGCCATGCACATACCCTTTATATAGGATTAGAAAAGTAGATAAAGAACATATTTTCCTTGTCCAAGGGACCGTTACTAATTTTTTTTAATATTATGTTTTGATTATTCAAATGTGTTCCCTCCTAAATTTAAAAAATACTAGTTATTGTTTAATGAATTGTTCTATCTTTATTGAAAACAAGCTTGAGAATTTATGTTTCATACTTTATTTAACTATTTTATGTATGTATCTTACATAAATTACTATAACAGGTTCATCATTCAGTAAATTGTTCCCTTTTTTATGGAAACAAACTTTGATAATGTACGTTACAAACATCATTTGACTTGAATCTTTGTGTTCATATTGTGCTAACTAATGCATGTATGTATCTTACATAAATTGTAGAATTTTATAATTACATTTTTTCTTTATATAAAATCAAATACCAAACGCCTAAAATATAAATATTTTAAGCAAGAGTATTAATCATTATTAGGTAAAAATAAGATTTATTACATTATACATTGTATTTGAATGGTGCTATTTATAAGGAAAGTTTTTAAATATTAAATGATTCTAAAGAGGATATTATATATATATATATATATATATATATATATATATATATATAGAGAGAGAGAGAGAGAGAGAGACACGAAGTAAAAATTTAGTAAGTTTTATTTGCGTGTAAAGCGTAAAAACCATCTACGGTGAGACTCGTGTATTTTAAAATAAGAAAACACATGTCGCTAAACTACAATTTGTTTTTAGGTGTAATGTTGTAATAGCTTAGATGTACCATTATATTCCCACAATTTGCCCATGTGTGTTACACTTTGACAACTTTGACGCATTGTTGTACCTTAGACGCACTATTGTAATTGATTTAAGCTTTAAACGCAATGTTGTAACTAGGTTAGACTTATCATTGTAACTGGGCAACTTATACACATTGTTGTTACTAGTTTAGACACGTCGTTATAATCACAATGAAGGAATAATATTAAAAGACGTCATTAGAAAAAAAATTGGCAATGCTATACATATAAAATAAACACTATGAAAATTTCAGTTTTTTAGTATAAATTGCTTAAAAACTGTAAAGTATATAAATGTTATTTGATTTTAAAAAAATATGATGAAACTATGACTAAATAAAAAAATCAATTATGGATATTGATTCATCTTTTATCACATCACAATGATAATATTAACCACTGAATTGAAATACTGAGATCAACGTTTTATCACTTACTAGGCGACTATATTTTTTCACATTCTATTTAAAAAAGTTTTCTTTATGTTTTTTTTTGGATATCATGCATTTGACAATATCTAGAAAATTAAAAAAAGATAAGTTAACTACATCATGCGATTACTATTTTTAAATGTCATTATCATAAAAAAAGCATTTATGTCGGTATTAATATAACTAAACCAACAGAAGTGAGCTCAAATAGTGCTAAAAAAAAAAAATAGTGCTAAAAAAACTTAAACAATTAGTTTAAACCAGAGGTGTATATGTAGTGGGTTGATTGGTTGTAGGAGTAGAACTACAAGGGTATAATTATAAAATGATGTGATTGATATTATATAGCTTTGTTTGAAAAAAAATATTGATTAAGTTTCGATCGGTTAATTGACTTATTTTGATTATGTTTAAAAAAAGTTGATTATCTTTTTCCGATTATGGTTATGTTTGACCATGATTCATATTAATGTGTTGACAGTTATAAGTATGTTTGACCAAGATTGACTATGTTTGACTATCTTTGGCTATGTATAACTATAATTGGCTAAGTATCACTATGTTTGTTCAAGTATTGTTATGTTTGATCAAGTATTACTATGAGCGACCATGATTACTACCCTGATGTATTTGACCAAAATTGACTAATTATGAATATATTTAAGAAAATATGCCTAATTTTGACTAAATTTTGCTATTTCTTTTCAACAAATATTGCTGGATTAAGATTGTCTATTTTGACCAAGTGTCACACCCCAATTTCCGGTGGACACGGATGGGTACAATCGTGACAGTTGGATAACAGTTATCACAATATAATAATATGCAGCGAAAGTATTGGATTGAAATTATTAAAATAAAGCTTGAATGTATAAAAGTATTACAAGCGTTAGATACATGCCGAAAGGCAGGATCCAAATAAACATATCTTTAGACATCATAGGCCTTCAGCATCAGGAGTGCAAATTCCTTAGCCTTTATTCTAGCCGACCCGTATTCCCAGCCTATTATAAGGTTCGGTACCTGCTGTTTAATCTTTTGAAAATACGTCAGCCAAAACTGGTAAATACAATTAACTGACTCTTTGGAAAAATAGTTTTTCTAAAAGAGTTTATACATATAGAAAACCCGTAGGTTATCTTTTAAATATATCTTGGGATTATTCTTGTTATGAGATTATATACTTGATTAACCCATTGGGTTGTCCGGACATGGTATCACTAACCCCCACTTAAGATAATTATCAAGTAAACGGATTTAACCGTATTCATACATTTTTGCGCAATCAAAGGCGACTTACTTATGTAACAACCGTCCCAAGAGGCATATTTTTCATCCCAAGTTTACACTAAAATAAGTCAAGAGTATTTACCTTTTTGCTTGCTTCCAATCAATAAGACTATATTTGGCAAAAACCGCAAGTCTAAGTATTATTGACCCAAGTCCGATTATCTGGGGGGACATGACTTAATACTTAAGAATAGGTTCGCTAGATTAAGCGTATACCGAATAGAATGTGGTTTAAACCCAACAAGCACTAGGGCTTGTATAATATGGGTAAACGAAGCACATTCTGGATTTTGAGATCAAAATGATAAGGTTAAACCCCTTTTCGGTAAACTTATGTAAACTAGTTATGTAAGTCTAACCGTACGCGTATAAGCGATAACGGGTAACCGGATGAGTCATGAACAAGTTTCATATGCCAATATACTTTAAACAAGTTATAATATTAGTAGGATATCAACTTGTATGCCCGTTAAGGTTTTAAAATCAAACAATGCCGCACAAGGACGTTTTGGTCATTTAGCGATGTATAAAAGAGACTTGTGTACAATCTGATGTTACAATCATAAACATTATGTGAAAACACTATATTTATGAGATAATATTAGTAGGATATCAAACATATGTGTGTTTTATAGTTTAAGACCAAACTATACACCTTAGGGGCATTTTGGTCAGTTCACACATAGTTTCGAAAGTTAATTTGGGAATCTAAGTTTATATTATGTACCTACCGTATAAAAATTTAAAATGATTTATAAAATCAGTAGGTAACAAGTCTTGTTGGTAGTTATGGTTTGAAACCATACTACACGTCGAAACGGCGTTAAAATCGTTAAATGGCGATATATGCGGTTTTAAGAAAAACAATGTTATGACCATGTTTATATGATACCAACATGTTAATTAATATAACATATCAGTGGTCAAAAGGTTTTGTATGAAAATTATGCTTTAAAACCATTTTAGGTGCAAAAATGGCATTATCGTCATTTAAGGACATAATTCAAGAACGTATGCGTCAACTCAGTTTGTAAACTGAATAGACATCCCAAATTATCCTAATTATGATATTACATCAGTAGGTAATGAGTTTGGTATGAAAAATTATGCTTGAAACCGATCTATGCGCATAAAGGACATTTTGGTCAATTTAAAGCATAATTTACGATATTATATGCAAACTCAGTTTATGATCAGATTTGTAACATCAAAATATGCTAAACTTGTTAACATATCAGTACTTAAATCATTTGCAAGCTTATTTGTGTCTAAAACCTTATTTTTGCTAAAAAGGGCATAAAGGTCAAAGTATAGCATAAATACGGAAACTTGCATAAAACTCAGATTACTAATACGATCATCTAATATAACCTTATAGGGTTATGCTACATCATGTTATGATCATAACGGAACTTTAAATCAGTAGCATACTAGTCTAATTCGGTTCATAATCGAAAGTCAACGCAGAAGTCAAACTTCGCGACTTTCGATTGCGAACCGACCCTAACTAGAATTGATGAGCCGAACATGTTTACACATGTTCTAATAATTATTATTAAGTTGTTTAAGTGATAAAACATATTTTAGAACACTCTTAAACTCAGATCGCAATTATTTTAAAATCTGACCCGTTGACTTTTTAAAATGTCAATATGTTGACTCGTCAATTGACCAAGCAAACATGATTCTTAGGAGGTGCCCTTTTGAGGGATTAACACCTACCTATTTACGATCACGTAGCCATGTTCGTTGCAAACCATGGCTTGACCGTTTAAGGTCTAACTAAAAGTCAAAGCGTTTATCGTAAACGCTGACATTTCGGTTTTAAAAGCCAAATAAAATAACTAGCCACGAAAGGAACACTCACAAGTGGTCCTAGGGACTGAAGAGGACTCAAAGGTATGCTCCCAATTGCTCAGGAACTCCCATAAGAGAAGGAGAGAAAGAATGAATGAATGGTGCAAAGAAAATGTGGTGATGAACTCTTCTATTTATAGTGTTTGAGGATTGTTTGGATGATTGCCTAGTGTTTAGAGGGTCCTTGAGATGATTACAAGTGTCCCCTAACATGTACAAATCAGGAAACAAGTCCCTAGATTCGTTTTGGTGGTTTTATGATGCTTGGAGTGACCTCCAAGCCCAAAAAACGTGAGCTGGCAGACCCTGGGCGTAGGCTACGCTGAAGGGGGCGTAGGCTACGCTGAAGGGGGCGTAGGCTACGGGCTGCCCAGCTCAAACACACACAAAAACTTTCAAATTTTGTCATTTCAGGCCCCTGGACTTGTTTCGTCGCGTTTTGTCACTTCTAACACCCGTTAACCTAATTGTTAGGCTCTATAAGGATGTTAAGGCATATGTAACTTGAAATATGCATGGAAACATCTTGGATGTCGGTTCGTTCGTTTGTACGGTCGCGTTTTTCGGTTAATTATGACGAACGTTCGAACGAACGCGAAAACAATCCAAATTACGCAACGAATGGTATTTTTGCATTCCCATCACTAAAATATAATATTTTAATGACTACAAAATTTTTTGGATGTACGGATATGGCCAGAACGCAGAATATGTGTGAATTTGCATACTTTCGCAGTTTTGATGCTTTTAGTCCATGTGATCAAATAAGCATATTTTCACACACCGAACCCTCTAAAACTTATTTCTAAACTATGTTAAGGGTATTTAGGGTATGCTTAGCTTATGACCTTGTTCCGGAGTGTACGTCGCTACGAGAATCGGCAGACTTTCATAGTTTGTCGTAAATAGTCCTTGAGCTCGAATAATGCATGTTTTGTTATGATTATCACAAAAGCCCTCTTTGGCCAATATTAGGAACACTCAAGAGTATGACCAAGCATCATAAAACTCTTGGTTCGTTAAAAGGTCTCTCAAAGGTGTAGTTTCACACTTTGACACTTTTGGTCCTTTTAACGCACAAACTTATGCGTATTATCTTTTAATGGCATCAAAGCTCTACATAGCCCATATTAGGCATTCCCGAGAGGTAAGAATTAACATGTTGACGCTTTTAACCTTCGATGCACAACTTTTGAATTATTTTGCAAACGATTTCGTTTATCCAACAAGTGGCTCATTAGAGTATACGAATACCGTATAATGTCACTCAGAGGCTTAGTTTAAGCATGTTGACACTTTTAGTCCTTCCATAGACATAGTTTTCATTTTTGACGAAAATAGTCCCTCTTAACCAACTTTTGACATAATTAAGATTAGAGACACGTATCGATACATTAGTGGACATGATTTTACGAGGTGTTACATCCTCACCCCATTAAAAGAAATCTCGACCTCGAGATTTGCTCAGAGCAATACGGTCAATTATGTATCATAGTAGGTTTTAACCTCTCAAGAGTATCCTGGGCCACAATGGAAATCCCAGACACATTTACGAGGTAAACTTGGAACTTTTAAATTCCATGGTCTATAATTGACAAGGTTTTTGAATGAACATTATACTCACGTTTAAACGTCATGGTGAAACATGACAAGTGCTTATCAGCTAAGCACTTTGCTGGAATTTTCCAGAGATAAGAATATATTTAGTATCTTAATCCGCTACTATAGACAACGGTACTCCATAAGGAAACTCTATGTTATCTTTTATAGCTTAACTTGTTGGAATTATAAATTTTCCTTAATTGACAAGAAGCTTCGACTTAGTAAGTCTGTCGACTATATTTCATGTTGCGTCGCCGCTGCGATTTATCTTAGGTAACTTGGAGATTAGATCCATTGTTACCATTTCCCAATTCTCTGTGGGATTTTCCAGTTCATTATGCAGACCAAAAATGGTCTACGATGTTCGACTCACTTGCGCACATTCTAAGCATTATGCTTCCTAGGTGGCTATGGACTTCTCATGTCCATCCACACAAAGTTCATCATCTTTCAATTTAATTCGTCAAAAGTTACTTGTGTCATGTAGCTGACACGTTTCTCTTTCAATCACTTGGATACCTCAAGTATAAAAACTTCCTTTGGCAAACCATAGTGTTGATCTTCCATGGATGGTGAGTATATCACCAGATGGGGACTTTAATTTCGATAAGTTTCTTACAACAGACAAAGTGGATTTGGTTTTAGGACTATCCAATCCATGTCTAAGAACATATCGAATCCCACATGATTTATAAATAAAAAGATTATCAAAGACAAGTTGCTTCATGAAGGATATATTATATGTGAAACCATCTAGATTGGCCACTTGATTTTTAAATAATATTTAAGTCTTGAATTATCAAAATTAAAATTTTATTAAATTTACAATCGATGAAGCTTTAACTGGCTCCAGAGTTTATAACAAGTTTCTAATAAATAAAACATTTACTAGAAATAGATATGTAATGATACATCTTGAATTGCTTCTGCTGTAGCAGATTGGAAGGCTCAGGTATTGCCTTTCTTGCCATCAATGGCCTTGTTCTTCTCGTCAGTCGCCCTCTTTAGGCAGTAGGTCTTTATATGCCCTTTCTCGCCACATCCATAGCAGGTGGCGTCTTTCAAGTCCTTGCATTCATGAGACTTGTGATCCATCTTCTTACAGATGCCACATCCTTTGGTCTGCTCACGGAAACATTATCCGAAGTGTTGCTTCCCGCAGGTTTTACATTCGGGTTTTGCCTCATTCGGCTTGGACTAGTTATAATTTGAACCAGTCTGACCCTTTTTGTAATCCTTACTTGGGGTATCATCACACTTTCGCTTATGATCCTCATCGGCCTTAATCTCCCTTGCTCTTATCTCATCTTTAGTAAGAGAAAGAGCCAGATCCACAACGGATCTAAAAGTTTCAGGTTTGGAGGATTTAACCATCCCCTTGATTTCTGGAGCGAGCCCTCCAAGAAACCATGCAATGCGCTTAGAATCGGGGGTAATTAAATACGACACAAGTCTTGATAAGGAGTTGTATTCATATAAATAGGCTTGACACTCGAGGCCTTTCATGGTCAGCTTTAGAAAGTCAGATTCAACTTTCTCCACCTCGTGAGGCGGGCAATAAGTTTCGCGGATCAATTCCACGAACTTAAACCATCTTAAATTGTACATTGCAACCTTGCCAGTGGATTGGATCAGTGCCTTCCACCAAGTCAGAGCATCCTCCTTGAAGGACTAGGACACATATTTAACAGTGTCCTTGGCGGCACAACCGCTTATATCAACAACGGTTTCCATTTCATCCAACCACTTTAGAGCATCAACTGCTCCAATTTCTCCCGTAAAGTCACGGGGTTTACAAGAAACAAAGTATTTATATGTATACCCCTTCTTAGAGTCATGTGACTCAACTTTCTTGATACTCTTAATACTCTACTCACTCTTAGTTGAGGAGAAATGAGTCTTTTCAGTTTTATGAGTATTAGAACTGGGTTTAGAAATAGAGTTCCCTTTTTGTACTGATGGCTTTGGCCCTTTAAATGTGGCCATCAATCCAGCCAGGGATTTACCGACTTCATCGGAAACTATGGATCGAAGACGATTCTCTTTGTCATTACGGTTCTGGTGCTCTGAATCGTCACCACCATTTTTTTACTTGCTTTGCCAATACTCAGGCTTGCCATAAGTTTATCTGAAAAATATAGCCATCAGTAATTTCTCCGAGAACTAAATAGCAAATCAATTTATTTGCATTAGATCTTACAGATCTATATGTTTATATATCAATTTCACTAGCCCTGCTTACCACAATTGGTAATGGGCTTAGCCTTATAACTCATCGGCTTGTCACAAGGGATATTTAAATATAGCACATTAGCTTTTCACGAAGGACATTTAAATATAGCACATTGGCTTGTCATGAAGGACATTTAAATATTGCACATTGGCTTGTCACGAAGGACATTTAAATATAGCACATTGGCTTGTCACGAAGGACGTGAAAGACATGGCATAAGGGCCTGTCACAAAGGTTGTGAAAGATATGGCACAAGGCCTCGTCACGAAGGACATTGGAAGATATAACACTAAAGCCTTGCCACGAAGGACATTTAGAAGATATGGCACTAAGCCTTGTCACAAAGTATAATTAAGATAAATATAAGCCGCGATTTCATCTGATCAAAGGGCTTTAAGTTTGAACATAGTTCATTACCTTTGGATAAGGGGTCGTTGACCACAACTGTCGTCACAATTGACGATATAATATGGCCCATAGGCAATTCGATTGACATCACAATGGATGTTAAATTAATGGTCATCGCACTGATGATATCAGTCATGATCGCACTTGATCATATAGACTGCGAGACTTTGGCATAGCTCACCCCATTGGGCAAGGAATTAAAAAAGATTACAATTTATCTTGTCACAGTTGGACAATATAATATAGCCCGTAGGCAAAACATCATTAAGGATGTTAAATATAATCATCATATTGATGATTTTAGTCATGATCGCATTGATCATATAGACTATTAGGCTTGAGCATAGCCCACCACCTTGGACAGGGGATCATAAAGATCACAATGTCAATGTCTCAAATGGACAATATATTATAGCCCGTAGGCAAAACATCATTAAGGATTTTAAATAATATGATCATCATGTTAGATGATTTTAGTCATGATCGCATTGATCATATAGACTATAAGGCTTGGGTATAACCCACCACCTTAGACAGGGAACCATAAAGGTCACATCTGTCATTGTTTTAACTGACATTGCAGTATTATGTGTAACAACCCTCATTAAAAGTCCTATTTATTTTATTATTTTATCTAATAGGAAACCCTAATTGAGACACCCAAGTGATTCTGCGCAAACCCTAAAATTTTCAGAACAATCAGAATCAGGATTAGGGCCCCTAAAACTCAGGGGGGGTGTTTCCTACTCAACGATTATCTAAATAAAACGCTGTCAATATTTAAAATTCGAATTCTGTCAAGTCACCAGGCCTAGTCCCACACGTGGCAAACCTATGGCCATTATGTGTCCCTTACGGACCGTAAGGGTTAATGCTTACGGTCCGTAAGCTACCCCAAATTTGTGTATAAATAGCAGCGTTTGGCACTTGATTTCTGGTTTCATTACGACGATCAAATTCGATCTGTATATCGAGTTATAGTCGAAACAGTCACAAAATCACTAATTAGTAGAGGGGGTGCTGCTACGATATAGGGTATTAACTCGATCGCTATTACGATTCAATGTCCGATCGATTAAACTATCCAATGGATGTTTAAGTGCTGCTCAAATTGGGTTATACTTTGTTATTCATCGTGATTTCGACTTGAATGTTTGAGTGCTGTTCGAACTCGGACTATACTCTGTCATTCGTTGTGAATCCGCTGAATTGTTAAGTATTGCACTTTGTCATTCGTTGTGAGGGTTTTAATCTCGTGAGTTATCGTAAATGCTGTATTAGTTAATTACCTAGTTCGTGTGCATTAGGTTACAAGGCTAAATCCATAGGCTAAGCTCTGCCTGTATAAATCTGCAATATATCAAGGATTATCTGTAGACTAAACTTTGGTTGTATGAATCTGCATGCTTATAAAGTGAGTCATTCTCTTTTTATCAATTATTTTACAATACCTCAAATTATTTTCAAAAGTTATAATTACAGGGACTAAGTCGTGGATATCTTGAATTACTGGTTAGTGGGGTATTGTGCACATTACTAATTTTCTCCGAGTTAGGTTCATTCACCTACTCGGGATAATCACTGTTAGGTTCATTGACCTACAGGGATAATCATCACTATTTAGGTTCATTGATCTAATAGTGGTATGACCATCGTCACCATTGTGACATGTCACCATTGTGATATAGAGCCAGATAAAGATAAGATAGAAGCCATTGTAATCGCTCTTATGCTGTAATTAATAACTATGCATCATTATGCAAAATAGAATGATTCACTCAGTATTTCCCGCTGACAAAACCTTTTTAAAACACTTTTCAGGTAATTACAGTAGATTGGAGTAATAGATGAATCCGGCACTGAAAGGCATCAAGAAGTGGCTTATTTATTAATTAAATCCAAATAAGAAATATTGTTTTATGTAATAAAATTTATCTTTATTAAAGCTACCATTATAAAACATGGGTTTATCCCATTTATTAAATAAAATCCGGTGTTTTCTAAACTCTGATATTTTTCCTAACTCACGGTCCTGATGAAATTTCCGCTGCAACGTTTTCAAATTAATCACCGGTACCACTGGGCTGTTCGTGACTCCCGATTCCATCCAGGGTGGGTCGGGGGTCGTGACAGAAGGTGGTATCAGAGCCAACTCAAAGAGCCACTGCTTTAAACCTTTAGGTGTTGTAATAATAATACCTAAATTTATATAAAAGAGTTAGGAGATTGCTGTTAACTGGTAGCATTTAGACTTGAACTTAAGAAAAGATGCCTTAGTATTAGCTTCACGATAAACTAAGTACTTGTGCAAATAAATATGATGGAATTTTGGTATGCCATAAGTAATTGATGAAGTAATGTCACTGGATAACTAAGTCCAGAGTCACTAGTTGAGAGAATGATCAACAGTGACATGACCAAAAGCACTAGTTGAGAGAATGATCAACAGTGTTATGATTAGAATCACTAGTTGAAAGAATGATCAACAGTGATATGACCTGAGTCACTAGTTGAAAGAATGATCAATAGTAAATTGACACTGTCACAGGAATCGTCTAATGGTCAATATAATAATAAGATATGTTACGGATATACTGAAGTTACCTCTCCGGCGAGAACCGGGTAAGAAGGTATATAATATGTCAGCAAGTGACAAGATTTCCCTAAATAGTATCATGATCTGATATCTGAATTGCTTTGGAAATATGAATCTATTAAATACATGATCTTATTAAGGGTATGTATATTACAGCATGTGAAATATGTGATTATATAGATAGGTATATCTATAAGGAATTCCAAAAGTCAATTTGGAATAAAGCACAAGCATCTGTGTCTAGATTTCTTTATTAGGAATCTCTTTTCTGATATCAAACATTATTTCGTTTGATCATTTGTCTCGTAGTTTGTGTGATAAAATAAACAAAGGAAATCCTTTAAGTTAAAACACCATCAATAAGAATTTCTAACGCGTTATCATGAACTATTAATGCAAGTAAGAAGCATGTAAAGTGGTGATAATATACAAGAAAATACATGAAAATTTAATTATAAGTCTACAAAAGATGAAGTATATCACACACAATTTCCAAGGCAAGACCTTTGGAAAATATAATTGGGCACGATGACACCAATGCTAATTCCGTCAAATAAAAGAACTACTAATTAAAAGGAAGCATTCTATCACACGATCCTATAAACAACCTGAATCTTATTAAGGTACGTTGTAACAAGATTTCACAACTATCAGTATACAGTCTAATCAGAGTCATAATTATTTATCACTGAAAAAGGAGTCACATACTTTTGCAAATTCCCTAGTTCATTTTATTTGACATTCCCTGGTAATGTCATTTAATAACAGTTATCACTCGAAATTCCAAATAGAAGTTCTTATATTTCTTTTGTTGAAAATTCTGACTTCTGCATATAATAAGTTGACTTCTGCATTTTTTTTACTTTTCCTAACGGTCATCATACCAGGAGGAATTATTTTCATAATAGCGAATATGGATTCATTTCATTTCTTGGTAAATCCACACGTTACACATGCACCGTTTGTTGCGCATGTGGTTCGTTTAATTTCTGAATTCCACTGGAGGGATTCATTCTAATTTGTCATTTTATCCAAACTCAAATATCCTTTAGTTAGACTTGATTTTGGCACGATGAACCGCATTATTGCTAAACAATGACCCTTAATATCGAGTCAATAAATTTTTGAAAAACTCAATTTTCTTTGGTATCCATGGTTTCTGTTATGACCATGTCCGAACTTTCTTATTTAAACTCGTTTTGTTTAAACCAAGTTCAATTATTTGAATATGCTCACATTACATATTCAATTCAAAGTTCCATATGATGAATTAAAACCATCATATTTCAAAATAATCCTAACAAGCATTTCAATTCTCTTGAACTATAAAACGCTGGTGTGATCCTCGACTTTACTAAATCATTTCTATGATCACAATCACTTTGAGGTGGCATTTTCACAAAATCTGAAGATTGCGCTAATCTCGGATTTAATCATTTAAATTATTTATATTCAATCCACTTTGTTGATTTATTATATAAAAAAAAATCTTAAAATAAATCATGTGCTCAGATAATGATACCCAAATTCATATTTCGGTATATCTCTTAATAGTTATTATAAATATCAATCGAGCCTTTCGTAATCTTTATTGCTCTATCATCGTTGATCGAAAAACATTATATATAAATTTAATTGATTATATATGGAATTACCTATTACTATATTTTAAACCATTGCGGTAAAGAAATTATATTTTATATATGTATAAAAACTATGTTTGAGGTATACTCTTATTTAAAATTATTGTTTAGTTATTTATTATTGATAATTTTATTATTAGTAGTAGTATTAAGATTATTTTTAAATACTAAGGTTATTATCAAAGGTAGGTATTGGATAGTCTAGCCTTAGTTAGGCATGGGCTGATCACCTATGCTTAAACAAGGGAGCACTAACCAATATCCACCATGATAATGACTAGTTAATATAAATTAAGTCATCATACTTATTTAGTAAATTTTAATGAAAATATATATACTTTGGAGAAGACATATTTTCATCCAATAAAAGGGACAAATAAAACAATATAAATAATAGTGATTTTTTTTACAAAAATACTAAAATATTTTTTTTTCATTGCGGAATTTTGTA
This sequence comes from Helianthus tuberosus, assembly GCA_030545235.1. Taxonomy (NCBI): domain Eukaryota; kingdom Viridiplantae; phylum Streptophyta; class Magnoliopsida; order Asterales; family Asteraceae; genus Helianthus; species Helianthus tuberosus. The sequence continues at coordinate 77,402,284 of CM060380.1, forward strand.
ATATATATATATATATTACATAGTATTTGATATGTAAGATACGGTTCAGACAGGAACACAAATAATATATATTACATTTGCTTTACAAATATAATATAAATGGTTGGTCATGCCAAAACAACTTATTTTATTATATTTCGATCTCTAGGATATAGTATGAAAAATATGGTCACTAATAGGATACTATCACATTGTTTCATAATTAAAACAACTTTGGAACTCTAAACAATTATACACTAACTCTATTGTCTTTTCGTGTATCTTTGCAATTCACTTATTTCAACACTTTAATTTTCTCATATCATAATTTAATATCTGACAAATCATTTCATTTGGAACCTGTCAATTCTAAATCTTCCTCAGTTACCAATCAAAGTAAGCTTTCTTTTCACAAAGAATTTTTATTAATTCTAATTCATTCTAAATATCTATCTTTTAGCTTGAACCTAGTCATCTTGGAAATCATATCAGTTCATCTCATTCGTTTGTCATCGATTTCTTGAACTAATTCAGTAAACTATTTAATCCTATCTATTGTACAACTTGATATTTTAAATCTGTGTCATGTACCCTAATATTATTTTTATTAACTAAAATGTGACATAAAGTCTAAAAGAAATATCATAACCCAAATACACTTGGGAGCTGGAATCTGAGATGAAGAAAAAGTATCCTCAATTATTCCAGTAAATCTCGAGGACGAGATTTTTATTAAGGTGGGGAGAATGTAACAACCCTCATTAAAAGTCCTATTTATTTTATTATTTTATCTAATAGGAAACCCTAATTGAGACACCCAAGTGATTCTGCGCAAACCCTAAAATTTTCAGAACAATCAGAATCAGGATTAGGGCCCCTAAAACTCAGTGGGGGTGTTTCCTACTCAACGATTATCTAAATAAAACACTGTCAATATTTAAAATTCGAATTCTGTCAAGTCACCAGGCCTAGTCCCACACGTGGCAAACCTATGGCCATTATGTGTCCCTTACGGACCGTAAGGGTTAATGCTTACGGTCCGTAAGCTACCCCAAATTTGTGTATAAATAGCAGCGTTTGGCACTTGATTTCTGGTTTCATTACGACGATCAAATTCGATCTGTATATCGAGTTATAGTCGAAACAGTCACAAAATCACTAATTAGTAGAGGGGGTGCTGCTACGATACAGGGTATTAACTCGATCGCTATTACGATTCAATGTCCGATCGATTAAACTATCCAATGGATGTTTAAGTGCTGCTCAAATTGGGTTATACTTTGTTATTCATCGTGATTTCGACTTGAATGTTTGAGTGCTGTTCGAACTCGGACTATACTCTGTCATTCGTTGTGAATCCGCTGAATTGTTAAGTATTGCACTTTGTCATTCGTTGTGAGGGTTTTAATCTCGTGAGTTATCGTAAATGCTGTATTAGTTAATTACCTAGTTCGTGTGCATTAGGTTACAAGGCTAAATCCATAGGATAAGCTCTGCCTGTATAAATCTGCAATATATCAAGGATTATCTGTAGACTAAACTTTGGTTGTATGAATCTGCATGCTTATAAAGTGAGTCATTCTCTTTTTATCAATTATTTTCCAATACCTCAAATTATTTTCAAAAGTTATAATTACAGGGACTAAGTCGTGGATATCTTGAATTACTGGTTAGTGGGGTATTGTGCACATTACTAATTTTCTCCCAGTTAGGTTCATTGACCTACTTGGGATAATCACTGTTAGGTTCATTGACCTACAGGGATAATCATCACTATTTAGGTTCATTGATCTAATAGTGGTATGACCATCGTCACCATTGTGACATGTCACCATTGTGACATAGAGCCAGATAAAGATAAGATAGAAGCCATTGTAATCGCTCTTATGCTGTAATTAATAACTATGCATCATTATGCAAAATAGAATGATTCACTCAGTATTTCCCGCTGACAAAACCTTTTTAAAACACTTTTCAGGTAATTACAGTAGATTGGAGTAATAGATGAATCCGGAACTGAAAGGCATCAAGAAGTGGCTTATTTATTAATTAAATCCAAATAAGAAATATTGTTTTATGTAATAAAATTTATCTTTATTAAAGCTACCATTATAAAACATGGGTTTATCCTATTTATTAAATAAAATCCGGTGTTTTCTAAACTCTGATATTTTTCCTAACTCACGGTCCTGATGAAATTTCTGCTGCAACGTTTTCAAATTAATCACCGGTACCACTGGGATGTTCGCGACTCCCGATTCCGTCCAGGGTGGGTCGGGGGTCGTGACATTATGATTCCTATCCTTCTACATAGTTTGGAATGATTGAAGACTTGGAACAAGTATCGTCACAGGACTGACGAAGATTTTCCTCCTTTCCTCACAGTTGGGAATTAGTTGGAGATTTTAACGATACGTTTCAGTCAACGTATTGAATATGAATTCTTTTCCTCATTTGGAGATGCGTCTCAGTTGACGTTGAAAATATAAGTCCCACTCCGTATTGGAAGATTTGGGAATACGTCGCAATTGACGTTTAAGTATAAGTCCTTCTCCACATTGGGATATTTTGGAATACGTTGCAATTGACGTTTAAATATAAGTCCCTATCCACATTGGGAGATTTGGGGATACGCCTCAATCCAGTCAGCGTATATGATACGGCTCGATACAGTCACCGTTTAAATATATATCCTTCTCCACATTTGGAGATTTGGGGATGATTAGCATCGCATAGATGGATGAAATTTCTATCTCCTTTCCACACATTCAGGAATTAGTTGGAGATCTTAGATAAGTGTCGTCACATAGTTGGACGAGAATCACTTAAAGATTTTTAAGATTATATGGGTGTGAGGGAATCAGTTTTCCACTTCTATCACATTTTCAACCACTACCATTGGTGGGAAATTCAAGACAGAGTCTTTTATCATGGTCTTATTTACTAGTCTTAATTACATAAGAACTAGTAGACCGAGTTAATTTCAAAAGAGATTTATTTGCTTGATTGCTAGCGGTCCTTCGACTAATTTGTCTTCACCCAATAGAGTTGGCACTTTTAGTCCTTCTCCTTAATTGGAGTTTCTAGGACACGTCTTATTTGACGTTTTAATTATATGCACTTTTCCTTAGTTGGAGATTTGGTATACATCTCAATATAGTACAGTGTATATGATACAACTCAATATAGTACACCGTTTAATATATACCCTTTCTCCTTATGGGGAGATTCGGTAATACGCCTCAATAAAGTACAACGTATATGGTACGGCTCAATAAAGTACACCGTTTAAATATATACCCTTTCTCCTTATGGGGAGATTCAGGAATGCGCCTCAATAAAGTACAGCGTATATGGTACGGCTCAATAAAGTACACCGTTTAAATATATACCCTTTCTCCTTATGGAGAGATTCGGGAATACGCCTCAATAAAGTACAGCGTATATGTTACGACTCAATAAAGTACACCGTTTAAAAAATATACCCTTTCTCCTTATGGGGGATTTGGGAATACGCCTCAAAAAAGTACAGCGTATATAATACAGCTCAATGAAGTACATTGTATGATACGGCTCAATAAAGTACACCGTTTAAATATAAGCCCTTCTCCTTATCGGGAGATTTGGGGATATGTCGTCTCATATTTGGACGAATTTTTTTTCACTTTTTCAACCACTCATTGTGGGAACATGTGCTTTTTAGCCTTCGTCTATTGCGCAATAAAGATATCCGTTTGATAAGGTAGGAGCAATAAATGTGACATTCATATCATTAGAAGGAAAAATAATAAAATGGGCTCCATATAATCAATGATTCTTCTTATGGTAGTAATATCGCCAAATTATATTAGATGCTTACTATTAGCCGATATCAGTACAATTTGACCGTTGGGAGATCTTAGTGGTTCCATGCATTAAACCGTCATACTGTCCAGGCATGAAAGCAATCTATGGGACACACTAAGATACTGCCAATTATCAAATGGCGCTTCTATCAAACTAAGTTTGGCATTTGTAGTTGTTAAAAATCAATGAAATAAAAATCATTGTCGTACTCCAGTTGGAGAAATTGCTGGCGAGAGTTACCGAATTTATATAATATAATATATACCCATATGGGTTTGAATTAATCGAGCTCGAAGACTTGAAATTATATGCTTTAAGCATGAATCAGAGAAAGTGATTCTTTTTCTTCTTATTCTTTAGAATGAGAGAACATTTGAATCAAAGAATAGAAATTTGGTGCAAAGTGGATATATGTGCACTTTCCATAGTTGTTGCTGCTTAAATCAGTTGGTGAGATATCACCGGAACGTCTATCAAATATGATAGACATTGGATAAATGATATTAGGGTATCACAGGAATATTAAAAGATATAATATCAGATGACGAGGTTTATCATCCTCGTATTTGAGTCATCGTCTCCAAAACATATGCAGTTCACCATATGGAGCTTCAAGCTACTCAAAGGTAGAGATCATTGAGTCCGTGACCCATTACAGATTCTTCATCTTGCCCGCAACATCTTGGCGGTATAAAATCAATAACTACTTCATAAACTAAGAGTAGTCTTATATTCAGGTCTAGACTCGGAGTTTCTTTTTAAAGGAATCTGCATTTTGTGATATTTGAGATTAGACCCTAAGGGCTAGTGTCTAATTCACTCAAACTTTAGCTCTGATACCAACCTGTCACACCCCGATTTTCGATGGGCCCGGATGGGTACAATCGTGACGGTTGGATAACAGTTATCACAATATAATAATATGCAGCGGAAGTATTGGATTGAAATTATTAAAATAAAGCTTGAATGTATAAAAGTATTACAAGCGTTCGATACATGCCGACAGTCAGGATCCAAATAAACAGAGCTTTAGACATCATAGGCCTTAAGCATCAGGAGTGCAAATTCCTTAGCCTTTATTCTAGCCGACCCGTATTCCCAGCCTATTATAAGGTTCGGTACCTGCTATTCAATCTTTTGAAAATACGTCAGCCAAAGCTGGTAAATACAATTAACCGACTCTTTGGAAAAATAGTTTTTTCGAAAAGAGTTTATACATATAGAAAACCCGTAGGTTATCTTTTAAATATATCTTGGGATTATTCTTGTTACGAGATTATATACTTGATTAACCCATTAGGTTGTCCAGACATGGTATCAGTAACCCCCAGTTATGATAATTATCAAGTAAACAGATTTAACCGTATTCATACATTTTTGCGCAATCAAAGATGACTTACTTATGTAATAACCGTCCCAAGAGGCATATTTGTCATCCCAAGTTTACACTAAAATAAGTCAAGAGTATTTACCTTTTTGCTAGCTTCCAATTAATAAGACTATATTTGGCAAAAACCGCAAGTCTAAGTATTATTGACCCAAGTCCGATTATCTGGGGGGGGGGGGGTACTATAGTCTGGAATGAACAGATTTATTATCTGTTAGAATGTATACGGGCCAAAGGTAGTTCCTTAGACATGACCCGATACTTAAGAATAGGTTCGCTAGATTAAGCGTATACCGAATAGAATGTGGTTTAAACCCAACAAGTACTAGGACTTGTATAATATGGGTAAACGAAGCTCATTCTGGATTTTGAGATCAAAATGATAAGGTTAAACCCCTTTTCGGTAAACTTATGTAAACTAGTTACGTAAGTCTAACCGTACGCGTATAAGCGATAACGGGTAACCGGATGAGTCATGAACAAGTTCCATATGCCAATATACTTTAAACAAGTTATAATATCAGTAGGATATCAACCTGTATGCCCGTTAAGGTTTTAAAATCAAACAATGCCTCATAAGGGCGTTTTGGTCATTTAGCGACATATAAAAGAGACTTGCGTACAATATGATGTTACGACCATAAACATTATGTGAAAACACTTTATTTATGATATAATATCAGTAGGATATCAAACATACGTGTGTTTTATAGTTTAAGACCAAACTATGCACCTTAGGGGCATTTTGGTCAGTTCACACATAGTTTCGAAAGTTAATTTTGGAATCTGAGTTTATATTATGTACCTACTGTATAAAAATTTAAAATGATTTATAAAATCAGTAGGTAACAAGTCTTGTTGGTAGTTATGGTTTGAAACCATACTACGCGCCGAAACGGCGTTAAAATCGTTAAATGGCGATATATGCGATGTTTAAGAAAAACAATGTTATGACCAGGTTTATATGATACCAACATGTTAATTAATATAACATATCAGTGGTCAAAAGGTTTTGTATGAAAATTATGCTTTAAAACCATTTTAGGTGCAAAAGGGGCAATATCGTCATTTAAGGACATAATTCAAGAACGTATGCGTCAACTCAGTTTGTAAACTGAATAGACATCCCAAATTATCCTAATTATGATATTACATCAGTAGGTAATGAGTTTGGTATGAAAAATTATGCTTAAAACCGATCTATGCGCATAAAGGGCATTTTGGTCAATTTAAAGCATAATTAACGATATTATATGCAAACTCTGTTTATGATCAGATTTGTAACATCAAAATATGCTAAACTTGTTAACATATCAGTACTTAAATTATTTTCAACCTTATTTGTGTCTAAAACCTTATTTTTGCTAAAAAGGGCACAAAGGTCAAAGTATGGCATAAATACAGAAACTTGCATAAAACTTAGATTACTAATACGATCATGTAATATAACCTTATAGGGTGATGCTACATCATGTTATGATCATAACGGAACTTTAAATCAGTAGCAGAGTAGTCTAATTCGGTTCATAATCGAAAGTCAACGCAGAAGTCAAACTTCGCGACTTTCGATTGCGAACCGACCCTAAAACTGGAATTGACGAGCCGAACATGTTTACACATGTTCTAATAATTATTATTAAGTTGTTTACGTGATAAAACATATTTCAGAACACTCCTAAACTCAGATCGTAATTATTTTAAAATCTGACCTCTTGACTTTTTAAAATGTCAATACGTTGACTCGTCAATTTACCAAGCAAACGTGATTCTTAGGAGGTGCCCTTTTGAGGGATTAACACCTACCTATTTACGATCACGTACTAGCCATGTTCGTTGCGAACCATGGCTTGACCGTTTAAGGTCTAACTAAAAGTCAAAGTGTTTATCGTAAACGCTTGACATTTCAGCTTTAAAAGCCAAATAAAATAACTAGCCACGAAAGGAACACTCACAAGTGGTCCTAGGGACTGAAGAGGACTCAAAGGTATGCTCCCAATTGCACAGGAACTCCCATAAGAGAAGGAGAGAAAGAATGAATGAATGGTGCAAAGAAAATGTGGTGATGAACTCTTCTATTTATAGTGTTTGAGGATTGTTTGGATGATTGCCAAGTGTTTAGAGGGTCTTTGAGATGATTACAAGTGTCCCCTAACATGTACAAATCAGGAAACAAGTCCCTAGATTCGTTTTGGTGGTTTTATGATGCTTGGAGTGGCCTCCAAGCCCAAAAACGTGAGCTGGCAGACCCTGGGCGTAGGCTACGCTGCAGGGGGCGTAGGCTACGGCCTGCCCAGCTCATACACACCAAAACTTTCAAATTTTGTCATTTCAAGCCTCTTGACTTGTTTCGTCACGTTTTGTCACTTTTAACACCCGTTAACCTAATTGTTAGGCTCTATAAGGATGTTAAGGCATATGTAACTTGAAATATGCTTGGAAACATCATGGATGTCGCTTCGTTCGGTTGTACGGTCGCGTTTTTCGGTTAATTATGACGAACGTTCGAACGGACGCGAAAACAATCCAAATTATGCAACGAATGGTATTTTTGCATTCCCATCACTAAAATATAATATTTTAATGATTACAAAATTTTTTGAATGTACGGATATGGTCAGAACGCAGAATATGCACGAATTTGCTTACTTTCGCAGTTTTGATGCTTTTAGTCCATGTGATCAAATAAGCATATTTTCACACAGCAAACCCTCCAAAACTTATTTCTAAGCTATGTTAAGAGTATTTAGGGTATGTTTAGCTTATGATCTTGTTCCGGAGTGTACGTCGCTACGAGAATCGGCAGACTTTCGTAGTTTGTCGTATATAGTCCTTGAGCTCGAATAATGCATGTTTTGTTATGATTATCAGAAAAGCCCTCTTTGGCCAATATTAGGAACACTCAAGAGTATGACCAAGCATCATAAAACTCTTGGTTCGTTAAAAGGTCTCTCAAAGGTGTAGTTTCACACTTTGAGACTTTTGGTCCTTTTAACGCACAAACTTATGTGTATTATCTTTTATCGGCATCAAAGCTCTACATAGCCCATATTAGGCATTCCCGAGAGTATGATCGAACATCACGACACTCCGGATTTGTTAAAAGGTCACTCAGAAGTAAGAATTAACATGTTGACGCTTTTAACCCTTCGATGCACAACTTTTGAATTATTTTGCAAACGGTTTCGTTTATCCAACAAGTGGCTCATTAGAGAATACGAATACCGTATAATGTCACTCAGAGGCTTAGTTTAAGCATGTTGACACTTTTAGTCCTTCCGTAGTTTTCTTTTTTGACGAAAATAGTCCCTCTTAACCAACTGAGTGAAAAGTTCGGGGGGTCGGACGCCCCTCCCGGCCCCTTGAAAGCTACGCCCCTGTTTGAGAAGACGACGAACCCATATCATCTCTGATGTAACATCTGCCATAGCTCTGTACAGAATTCATCACTCGATCTGGATATACTAAGTTGTTTCTTACTCTTCTAGGACACAATATTTCCTCCAACAAAAACATAATACTCATTAGTGGACTATCGTGAAATTGGACAACCTGTCCAGTCTGCATCTTAGAAACTAGATATACGTCCATCTCCATCTTCTATAAAAGCACCCACACGGAAATTACCCTGATCAAAGTATAAGATCCCTAGACCCGGTGTGGTTTTGAGGAATCGTAAGACACGAAGAGTAGCATCCCAGTGTCCAGTGCATGGAGTGGCCATGAACTGACTTAAGATACTGCAACAAAGGAAATATTTGGTCGTGTAACTGTCAAATAATTAAGCTTTCCAACCAATCATCTGTATTGCTTAGGATCATTTAATGGACTTCCATCCTCTAGAAGGAGCTTCTTCGTAGGAAGCATAGGAGTGCCAGCCGGCTTGCAACCCAACAAGCCACACTCAGTTAACATATTAAGGACATACTTCGGCTGATAAAAGAGTATACCTTGTGGGGAACGAGATACTTCTATGCCAAGGAAGTACCGAAGTTGACCTAAGTTGCTAATCTGAAACTGAGACTGAAGGAACTGTTTACGTTTGGTAATTATGTCCTCATCATCCCCTATAACTATGATATCATCCACATAAACAACTAGAATAATTCTCTGTCATTGATGATAGCTGAAGAATACGTAGTGATCATATGCACTACAGACCATTCCAAACTCTCCCATAACACTAGAGAAGCGGCCAAACCATGCTCTTGGAGACCGTTTAAGACCATATAGGGAGCGGCGTAGTCTGTAGACTTTTGAGGCCTCCTCCTCAACAATGAACCCAGGTGGCTGCTCCATATAAGCCTCATCCTCAAGAACACCATTAAGAAAGGTGTTCTTGACATCAAGCTGGTGGAACGGCCAATGATGAATGGCAACAAGAGCAATACAAATATGCACAGAGGGTATCTTGGCAACTGGGGAGAAAGTCTCGTTATAATCAATACCATAAGCTTGAGAGTAACCTTAAGCTACCAGGCGAGCTTCCGGACGATGTAGCGAACCATCAAGGTTAAGTTTAACTGTGAAGGCCCAACGATAACCAACAACACGCTTACCAGGAGGAAGCAGTTCAAGATCCCAAGTCTGATTGGCCCGTAAGGCCTCAATCTCGTCTTCCATAGCTTGAGGCCATCCTGGGTGAGCCACAGTTGTCAACACATTCTTGTGAATCGAGTAGGAATCCAGGGAAGTGGTAAAGGCATGAGACTCAATAGAGAGATGAGCGTAGGCAATGTAATCCTGAATCAGATAATGAGTGGAGCATCTAGGTTCCTTACGGAAGGAAATGGGTATATCGGGATATGCTGCACCCGAAGGGTCAAAAAGGGGTATATGAGGTAGTATCTGGCAAGGGTGTGTCAAGTTAGGTCATGGCATGTGGAACTGAGGGCATACCAGAGGCATGCGTAGGTGGTGGATCAAAGGTCGCTAATATTTGATCCTTACCTCGCTGAATACGTGAAGAGCAATGGCAGGGGATCTGTCGGTAGGCCCGAAGCTGAAGGAGTTGTAACCGTTTGAGACCAGAGGGGTAGATGAAACATATAACATAGGAAAGGTAGGGATGGTGTGAGACTCGGTATATCAGGATCGGGAAATAGGTCAGAAACAGAAAATGGAAGATTCTGGAAAGAAAGGGCACAACTGATAAAAGGTGACGTCGGCACTAGTAAAGTATCGGTGAACACCGATAACCTTTCTGGACACATGAGTAACTCACAAAGACACAACGAATGGCTCGGGGGGTCGATTTTAGGGACTCCGAGATGATGATCATGGACATAAGCAACACACCCAAAAATTTGGGGTTTAAGAGGAAACGGGGTTCCTCTGGGAAATAAAACAGAGAAACGGGTTTGACCATGAAGAACAGACAATGGCATACGATTAATTAGATAAGTCGTAGTAAGAACAACATCACCCCAAAATTGATGAGGAACATGCGAATGAATCATGAGTGTGCGAGTAACATCCAACAAATGGCGGTTCTTGCGTTCAGCAACACCACTGTATCGGGTTGTATATGCGCAAGAAGTCTCGTGAACTATACCTAGGGTATGTTTGGCAAAACTAGCCGGTAGCTGGAAGCTGGTGACTGGTAGCTGGTAGCTGTAGCTTTTTAGATATTAAGGTGTTTGGCAGAGTAGCTGAAGTTTTTAATAAAATGTATAAAATGACCAAAATGGGCATAAATAAAAAAACATAATACTAAACGTAATCACACACACGAACACACACACACACACACACACACACACATATATATATATATATAGTGGAGGGTTCAAATGAGAAGAATTTTTTTGTAAGAAGAAAAAAGAAGAAGTTTCAACCAATAAGAATGTTTCATTTTACTTCATTTAATATTTGCATTTAATTTTAATATAAGGGTATATTGGTAAACTTACATAAATCATTAATTTGTATTCTTCCCCTTTAATAACTAACTAAATTAAATTTGTAACTTCTTTTCAAAATATAAACTTTTTCCAAATTAAAAAAAAACATAATTTAGAGTGTAGAATAAATTAATAGTTGTGTTGGATAAATTACGAGTTGTGTAGGATATATTTCGAGGTGTGTAGGATAAATTTTGACTGTGTAGGATAAAATTCTATAATGTGTAGGGTATATGTAGGAAAATTTTGATATGTGTAGGTTTTGTAGATTATATGTAGGATAATTAATGATTTGTTGACTAATTAATTAAAGATAGAAAAATTAATGATATGAGTTATAAATGAAATAGCATTTTACTAATATGCCCTTTCTTCTTTTTGTTCTCACATTAAATTCTTCTCAAATGAACCTTCCCCTATATGTATATATATATATATATATATATATATAAGTTATTTCTCAAATAAATAAAACATAGTTATTGACAAACAGTCATAACATAATACAATACTATTAAATCATTAATGTCGTGCATTCCATATCAAAGTAGCAATTTCGTTGCGAACATGTTTCATCTCATTCGATGTTCCTTCAAATAGACCGTTAGTGCTTGTGTCATGGTTACGAACATCATGCATTTCATCTTGTGGTATGTAGTTTGGATGTTGCTCCATTGCAGTAAACTTGAAATCTTCTTGAGAATTACGTATATAGTTAGATCCATAGAGGGTGCCACACAATTTTCCCCACTAGCAACTACATCTCCAAATAACTGATCCCACACTTCTTGTAGTTGTATAGATGGTTGGTTATTTTGAATTGCTAGAACTTTTGGGGTTTCCTACACAAAAGAATCTGAATCTTTAGTTATCATTATGACTGGAATATTATATGGTATTTAAATTTTGAATGAGTTATATTATGTCACCTGCATTTTTCTTTTCCACCATTCATCAGAACAATTAAGTTTCTTGGTACTTTCATTCCAACCTAGACCACTCTCTCCATTCTTAAGTGACTTCGAAAGGTTGTATCTTTTCTCATATTTTCATACTTGTTCTTCATAGCTTTGTCACTGGCGAATTTATGATTTATAAATTTTTCAAACTCTGGCTGAAGAGTGACCCATTTGAATGGGGAAGTTCGACCATGCTTCGTGATAAATTTGTTTAGGAACCGACATAATTCTAAAACCATTTCTTTTGGCCAAATTTCTCTTTTCCCTTTCTCTTTTTTAGAATCCATCTAGCAACCATGCATAGGGGAAATAATTTTAGAAGTCACTATATAAACAAACTTTCATATACGGTAAGGTAAACTTAAACCATCTAAAACTTAAAATTTACCAACACTATACAGATAATAACCCTTGTATCCAATTCACTTCATGTAATGAAAATCCTATAAGGTAAACTTAAACCATCTAAAACTATTAAAGGCATGTAATGAAAATGAAAATCCAATTCAGTTCATGTAATAAAAATCCTAATTGGCATATTTTAAACGTAATCGCTTTAGAAAGATGATTCTAATATGTAAATTTAGAATTTTAAATATGCAATATATATATAGGGTCAGGATCTGGAGAAAACGGTAGAAAGTGTGAGAACGGTGAGAACGCTTGTGGGTCGTCCGATCAAAACAATCCATGGATTAGGTTGCGCGGTGGCGTTTTCGTAAATAACATCAATTTTATTATGTGGGACGCGTTTCATTAAGGGTAAAATGGTCTTTTACCGCTCATATTCAAAATGCCATCAAATGATAAAACGCCATTAAAAAAAACGCCATTAAAAACAAAACGCCAAAAATTAGTGATAAAACACGTTGGATATTACAGGAAGATGAAACAACACAGTAACTGAATTTCAGTTATTAAAATTTGTTAGAAGAAATTCGCTCCTAAATTATGCGCCAAAAACATCATTATGTAAACGAGGTAAAAACATAGCTTCCATAATCACTTCAATCTATCAATTTCTACAAAAAACATCTTTAACCAAAACGCCAACTTAACCAAAACGCCAAAAATGGAAACAACCGTTTCCTGGAGGTACTCTCTGGCAATCAGGCGATTCGTCCTCCATTTTGACAACAGAAGGAGGGTGTATGTTAAGACGGTCAGGGGAATTCTGAAGATGGAAGAAGAGATACAGAGGGGAATCTTATCCCTTGGCATCGCTCTAGACAACGAATGCCATGAAACACATATGCTTATGAAAGCATTAACCAGGAAATTTGGACCAATCAAAGCAGATGTGAAGCCGGACCCTGTCATGACATCATGGCGTTTTGAGAATGAAACAGACATGGTGACGGTTACATACGACAGTGGAGAGCATGAAGTATACTGGCTAGAAAACATCATGATAAAGCAGCGTCTGGGTTTCATGGAAGAATTGCATAACGCCACTTGTACCAACACAGAAATAGACTCAAACTTGGAGTTAATGCAAGACATGTTCAAGTGGAGGCTTCAGAATCTTCAGGAACAAAGAAGCTGATGACGGTGAAGGTGACGACGCAAGTGATGGATACTTTTCGGATAAAGTACCTTCTGACGAAGGCTTTTAATTTTTTTTCCTCTTTTTTTTCTTCTATGTAATCTTCTTTTTTTAAGATAATTAAATGATATATTTCTCTCTTTATTAGCAAAACGCCAAAAAAAATACTAAAAATGGTTAATCCTTACAAAACGCCAAAAATAACAAAAAAAAAAGTATTTTTCCTGCTTAATATTTTATTTACTCCCTTATTGTATTTTGTCATCTAGGTCTGCATAACGCCATTTAAAAAAACACCAAACTTAGAAGATAGGACGTCTATAACCTATAAAAATGATAAAAGCTGATCAACACAGTAAATACAAAAACAGTAACTAAAAAGACAGTTACTTTATTACTATCATTTATTACAATAAAAAAGTCTCGCCTAAACTACGCGCCAAAAAACTCCTATAAGAGAGGGGTCTATACACAATGAAATTGATCACACCCATAAAACACAACTCTAGAAACCACTCACTTTAAAATGCCAAAAAATGTTAGTTAAAAAAACCACAGATGGCAAAGCTTTCACTTAAATGGATTCTTCTTCTGAGGGGGTTATCTCAATAATATTTTGCTGAATGATATGGACAGATATTCAAGAAAAAGAGATTAATGACAGTGATATGCCATCATGTGAGCTTTGTTCTTGATAAATATCGGCATGGAATAAAGGAATCAACACAAGTGTAAAATGTTATTTTGGACTCCATTATTATAAATAGCATCAAGCAAGAGTTGATCTTCAATGACATGCCACCAAACAAGAATATCACACCAAAACACAGGATGCCACTAAGCAGCTTCTACTGAAAAAGACGAGGTTTATGTAGGAAAGTTGGCATCTAGCTAAAGTATTCAAAAAAGGTTCAAAACGCCAAAAACAAATTTAAGAAGAAAGTGGCTGATGACAGTGAAGATTCGGAAGAAAAATTAGATTACCATTTTTTATTATTTTTGTTTTCATTTTATATTTTTTTGATATCAAGTTATATGTTTTTTTGTTATCTAATTATCTATAAATAAAATACATTATTATATAAAACGCCAAAAACTACAAACACCAAAACGCTAGAAGTATGAAAACTGGTAGAACGGGTGCTGGCAAAGCACCTTGTAAAAAGGTATTAAACGCAAAAAAATTCACTAAACGCCAAAAAAATTGGTCTTATTGTAATCTTATGCAAATATTAATGACTCGAAGTGAATTATTATACAAAACGCCATAAACACCAAAAAAATTAACCAGAAAACGCTATCACGCCAAAAAATTATATATGTGACACAAAAACAATTAATTCAACGCCAAAAAGTTTAATAAATACAATTAACGCCAAAAAAAACTTAGATGCCAGAAAATATTATACCGCGTTGGGAAAATAAAAGAAGATTGAAAAGACAAAAAAAAACCCTCGGACCCTGATCATGTCCCGCGCCATGTGTTGGGCTAGGATGCGTTCTCACCGTTCTCACACTTTTGAGCGTTTTCTCCTGATCCCGTTTCTATATATATATATATATATATATATATATGGATTAAATGGCCATGTTCGTGTCAACATGCGAATACATGGGTCGTGTCTTCGGGTTCATGTGTGTGACACAATTTTCGGGCTCGTGTAAAATTTCCATGCTAGTGTAGGGTTCGACCCACCAACCCGTAAATACAACCTGTTTAGCAGCCCTACTTTCAATCTTTACAGAATGAGGTAGATTCTGAACACATATTTCAATTTGTGCAGATTAATTCAAAGAAGAAAGCCGCAAGTGTGAACCAATCTTTAAAGAATGAAGAGGCTTGGAAGAAAACCTTTGAGAAATGTTATTGGCAAAAGATGAAAACCCGATACGAAAAAATGAGCAAGAAGAAGGAAAACACAAACATCCTTGATACAATCGTGGTTTTGAAGCCTACTCAACGTGTTGTAGAATGCCCAGTTGATATAGGGTGTCGATGCTTGCATTCGCACCCTCATCACAACTCCGCAAGTAACAAACACATGGTTAAACACACCCAAGTTTCGTTTAGTGATGTTAAAAGAAAACTAAAAGTTTCAAAGTTGAAGAGCTTTAGAAAGATGAAATCTTGTGGTGAAACTGGTTCTAAAGCTGGAGATTTAGCGTTGGTACCATACGCTAAGCACCAAGAACTGGAAGTCTTTATGGAAGCCAGAAGACACCTAGCCGAAAGGTTAAGGCTAGTGGCTTTAGGCACAGGTGTGGGTGAGCCTTTGGGTTCTTCATGTAAACAAGTGGTAAGAACCTTGGAGAGGGTACTACTAAGATCTCCTATACATGAGTCGATGGCTGCTCTCAAGCGTGAACTCGAAGGAACCCACGGTGAGAAAAGTTTGGATACCCGTTAAAGCAGAATGAGTATTCAAATACTAGTGGTAAGTGTTCTCAACATGAACTAAACCAAACTGCAAAAGCCTTGTAACTAAATTGTCAAATTGGTTGATACTGGTTCGGTTGGTTAATGACCAAATGAAAGTATATTTTGTAGGCAGTTTGGCTGAATAATAACACTTTGTTTTCTAGGTTTTGTGGAGCTCACATATATGAATGATGCTCTTAGTCATGTCTCAAAGTTCTCAAACATGGATTCGAACACAAAAGACATCGACCCATCACCACCAAGAACCGGTGGGTGCATTAACAGACCCAAACTGGTAAATCAAACATCTTAATTTTAGTTATAAACTAAGATCAATCACTAATCTTTGCAACACTTTTGACATTTTTTGCTATAGGAACTTCTATTAGATGCCTCTTCCCCAAAATATCTCCAATTTAAAACGTAGAACTCAACATGAAAAAATAGTTAATCATGACTACTACTCACTATAAATCGGTTCAATGATACGATGTCATGAAAACAACTCTCAAATCGGTTCAAGGATAAAATGGGTATGTTTAATAACCAGGAAAAGTAAACTAGTAATAACTCTCGAATGTCATGAAAACAAGAACATGCATACCTTTGTGCTACTTGCGATTGGACCGTTCTTCAGTTCTGGGAAGATGCGTTCTTCCAGTTCTGGGATCGATTGTAGGATATTAAAGTAATTTTAACCCTAAAATCTTGTAGGGGTTTTAAACACTACTTCCACCAGCGTTTCAAAAAGAGCTTTTCAACTAATCTAAAAGCCTTAAGCCTGTTTCAACCAAACAAGGCTTTTATTGGGACTGAAGCTTTTTCTTGAAAGCTTGAAGCTCCTAAAAGCTCTTAAAAGCTTGTTGCCAAACATACCCCTTGTGTTTTGAGATATGTATAGAAATCAGTGGACAAATATTCTTTCGCATTATCAATGCGTAAGGTTTGGATGGATGTTTTTAACTGAGTCTTGACATATGCATGGAATTCAGGAAAGATCGAGTTGTTTCACTACGGGATTTCAATAGGTAAACCCAAGTAGCACGAGAATAGTCATCAATGAAAGTAACATAATATTGAAAGCCTAATGTAGTCTTAACAGGAAATCGACCCCATACATCGGAATGTACAAGTTCAAATATGGAAATGGTTCGGCTTAACACTTTTAGGGGATAAGGATGTCGAGTATGCTTACCGAGTTTACATGACTCACAATGAAAGTTATCGGGAATAGAGATGTTAGGTCTCATTTGTCTTAGAACGGCTGCAGAAGGATGACCTGACCAACAATGAGTTTCAAAGGTACTAGAGTCACATAAGTTTTCTTTGGGATGCGACAATGAGGACATCTGATAGAGACCACCTGATTCACGGCCAATACCAATTACTCGGTTAGTACCCAGTTCATTAAAGGTACAATGAGTAGGATAATAGGTAACAGAACAATTATTTCGCTTAGTAATCTGACTGATAGATAAAAGGCTGGTAGGGAAGTCAGGAACAAGAATAACATAAGACAGTTTTAGGCTATCTGGGTTGTGAATAGATCCAATGTCGTGTACGGGGCATGAGAAACCATCTACAAGTTTAACTGGTGGGTAAGAGGTACTATGAAGGCTAGTGAGAATTCCTTGATTCGCAGTCATGTGATGAGTAACTCCATAATCAATAATCCAGGATAAGTCAAAGCCAGAAAATGTACCTGGTTGTACCGAGTTGGTTTGAGGACCCGATGACCAAAAAGCGAGGAACTGTTGAAGCAAATCATACTCCTCCTTGGTGCATGTAATGGTGTGATTTCGTTCCTCTCCCATTTGAAAAGATGTTCAAGCGGAAAAACTGAGTTGAAACTCGAACACGCGAACCGAAGCAGAAAACAAAAGTTTGTCAGGTCGAAAAACCGACTGCACGGGAATGATCAGAAACAGATTCTGACGAGGCTGGAAAAAGACGGCGGCCGAAGACAGCGTAACGCGCTATCGCGCGTCGCGTGGGTAACGGCAGCGAGAGTCGCAACGGCGCGTGCGGCGTCGGATGGCGGCACAGTTGAGGGGTTTTGTAGATCAGGCGACGAGTGCAATAGCGGTGTAGTGTAACGTGCCGGAAAAATGGCCAAATCTGAAAAAGGAGGTGGCGGGTTGAGATGGTTTTGGGGTTTTTGAACAGGTCTGAAGTGGGCATTAGTGATGTGTTGTTTGAGCAAATCTGGACCGAGTTTTAAGAGCAGGAAGGTAATACCGAACTGGTGGTGGCCGGAAATGGTCACCCGAAAAACACTCGTGAGCTAAGTAACCTTTAGCTCTGATACCATGTAATGAGAATGGAATGGAATGGAAACTAATTTATATTGATATAAAGTGTGTATGTACAAGCAATGAGCCTCTCTATGTATAGGAGGAGAGAGGGACTAACAAATAAATAAAAATAACATACGAGGGCCTAAACTAATTAATACAACTATCAACTAACTAATTATTACAACTACCAACTAACAACTCACAATTTGTGTCGGTAGGTAATAAACGCAAACAATTGGCATGCATTGCTCTCTAGATTCTTGATACAATCGGTTAGTTTTTCTCGCGATTGGCTTTTCTTGTCACTAGAATTGGTAAGTTTAGTATTTTTTGTGTTGATCAACCCTTTTAAATTTTTTGAAGTATTCCTATATTATTTTTTGCAGTTAAGAATTTTGTCACGAGATGAGACTAGGCCACGTCTTGACCAGCATGCAACTTGTTTTTATCAACCCTTCAGCCAGTGCAGATGATTACATTGCTGGTCAAACTAGCTTGCGTTGTATTTTTTTACTTTGTTTTTTTGTACCTTCTTGGTTTTGATTACTATATAATTTGAAAAATTGACTGCCTAATTCAATGGACCAAGTACTATCCTGCATTTCTAAGCCTCCAAAAAAAGTAAGAACTATGGTATCACCATACTCAAAAGTAGGTTAGAAGCTACTGAAGCTGGTTCCTGGCCATTTTTTGTTGTTCCAAACCGATTCAGACCCATTTTTGCAGAGTTTGGCTATATTTTTTCCAGTTTTGATTGCGCCTATGCGCCTTGACAGTCAAAATTTGCTTTTTATGTGCATGTTTAGTTATTGGATTTAATCGAAGTTATTTTGAATGTAAACGTTTTTTTTTGTGCATGTTTAGTTATTGAATGTAAAGCGAAGTTATTTTGTATGTGGTTAACGCGTTGTCTGGGGTGCTTATCTTAAAGCTTTTAATCCTTTTGTAGTTTCTATCATAAAATATGTATATGATTGATATAAGACACCTCTTGACATTACAGAAAACATGAAAGTTACAGAAATGGTTGATCACTTGAAAGAAGTAGGGGCTGCTTACTCTAAAGACCAGAAAACCGAGCCAAGCAACTCAATGCAGCAGACCCGTCAAACCAGATTCAGGGTTTGCAAGTTTCAAAAAGGTGAAAATGCTCCACATCAATGGGCTCAACAATGCCACAAATTCAGCTACGGTAGTTGCGGTTTTTACAGCCACAGCCACAGTGGATTTTGTTCGGCCACCGTAATTATTTGATCACCCAGATCAACTCGAACGCCTAATCTTTTGACACTAGGTACCACTTATATCTTATTTAATTTGAAATAAAAATGAATCTATTTAAATGTAACACGTATGTATATATATATATATATATAAAGAGCCAGCAAGAGGCTGAGAAACAACAAAGGAAAACCGAAAAACAACAAAACAGATTACATCAGATCAATAATATCAAAAGCCTTCCAGTTCTCCCACTTTGGCGTCTTGAGGTTCAATCGGTTGCAAATCCAAAGAAACGCATCCTCTTTAATCTAATCCACAATCTTGTTAATTGGAATGAAGTTGTCTTCAAACGCCTTCTCGTTTCTAGCAATCCAAAGCCTCCAAATAGTCGCAATCGCTATCGTGTAAACAATCCGTTTCCATACTTTTCCTCCCAGACTATTATTGATGCAGGAAATTAGATTTTTAAGTTTGATAATATCAGCAGGGAACCTGATTCGGACCCAAGCCAAAATATTCCACCAGATGCACTGAGCCCATAGGCAGTTAACGAAGATGTGGTCTGGGTCCTCGTCGTAAATCCCACACCAAGGGCATATGTGACAACTCGAGTTTCCGACTTTTACTTTCGTATTTATTGCGCGTTGACTTTGACTGTTAGTTGTTTGACTTGTTTGACTTGTAACTGTACATGTTATGATATGATAAAGTGTATTGTGTTTGGTTGTATAACATGAAACCTGTTGAAAAACTTAAACTGTTTAACACATGAAACGGCCCGACGAAACAAGATGTGTTTCGCCAATAACCTCTCGACGAAACAGGAGTGTTTCGTCATTTGCCTCTCGACGAAACAGGCTGTTTCGCCGGCCCATTGTTACGCGAAGCCCAATAAGGGCCCAGAACGGTAATTCGTGTTTATTAACGTGAACCGACTTCCTGTTTCACACTTTGAACAAAAATAGAAACCCTAGAATTCTCCACTTTGAAAAGGCGATAACTATCTTGCACCATCATCTTCCCCTCTCGAATCCTCCCGTGTTCATCCCGGATATCTCGGTTAGTGCGTGCTCCTCTAATCGGTTTCCCTTGTCCTTTGATTTCTTTATACATGTGGTGTTTATGTTTGATGATATTGTCTCATGATTGTTTGGATTTGTTATGTTGATGATGCGATCCTTGTTTCATTTATGGTTCGGTTGTGATGCCTAGATTAATGATTTGGTAATATAAGGCTCATTAGGTTGATTGAGGATTGAATGACTTCTGTAAACAGTTGAATCGGTGATTAGGGTTCTGCACGTAACTGGTTCACGACGAAACTGTTTTGGGACACGAAATGGAATTTACGGCGAAACAGGGGTGTTTCGCCAAGGGTTAATGACGAAACAGGGGTGTTTCGCCAAGAAGGTAATCGACGAAACAGAAGTGTTTCGTCGAAGGGTTGCACGGCGAAACAGGGGTGTTTCGCCGACTGAGTAAACTGATTGGCAATTTGATTATGTTAAGCTTAACTGAGTTATCTAACTGCTGTTAGATGCCACGCCTGATAATGTATACGTGCAATGTGCTACTTGGTGATTTTTGATGCGTTGTCCACTATGATTATACTTATGTGCCAACTTCGTAAATACAAACTGATTATGTATACGTGCGTACTTTAGGACGTGATTGACTTACTTTGAGCACATACTTAGCATACCGAGCGAAACAAGGTGAGTTCACACTCTTACCAAGGCATGGGATTCCTGGGGTTGGGAATGGGATTGAATGATTACATGTACTTACTTCGCTACTAGAATACGTACCACTGTCCTCGGGGTTGGGAAGGACACCTATAGATACAGCTAGACTAGTAATACATGGGAAGCCCCCACTACTCTTCGCACACATGCCCGGAATGGCCGCGATACAAATACTGATCTTCGCAAACATGCCTGGGTTGGCCGCGATACAATTACTAAACTTCGCAAACATGCCTGGAGGGCCGCGATACAAATATAACTAGTCTAGAAAACATGGGAAACCCCCACTAAACTTCGCAAACATGCCTAGAGGGCCGCGATACCATTGCATACGAGATATGATTACTAAACGAACTTACGATTTACAATACGAACACTATAACTGAATAACCAACTGTGAACTCGCTCAACTAGTTGTTGACTCTCTGTTACATGCCTTGCAGGACCATAGGTACTTTTGGAGCTTGTACGGGAGGCGCGGTCGTTGTGGGAACGGATTGTGGATGTTTTGATGAAAACTTTATGACTTTCTAAACTAAACACTTGTGTTGGATGTTCATAACTATGATTCCGCTATCTATGCTATGCTTTTGATTTAGCACCAATTGTATTGTGATTTATTACGTTTACTTTTACTGAATACTTATTTGTTCAATATGATTGGTGGCTTGATCCTGGTCATGTCACGCCTCCAAGCGGTGGTACTCCGCGTGTGGATTTTGGGGGTCTGACAGCATAAGCTGTCGATGAGAGGAATGCCCCTATGAATCAGACCCACTTTAGAGGCAATCTTGCCAATTATAGCCCTCCACAGCAGATAGTTAGCTTTCGAAGGAGCCCAGTTGTTCCAACCGAAAACAAAACTGTCATTCACATCCTCTGCACCGGCCTTTTCAAAGTCCAACCGGACCTGTTTGACTGAAAAAGACCCATTCAGATCATTCCGCCACCTCCACACAACCCCCTCCGCCACCAGGTTCTCTTTAATGTTTATACCGATTTTCGACAAAGCCGACTCCACCGAACCAACATCCTTCCAAACCCCTGGGATCGATCGTCTTTTTCAGAGGAATAAAAAGAGGAGAATAATTTGCCCCGTTGCCACTGTGGATAGCTGCCACCACTTCAGCCCACAGTTGATTTGGGTTCGCTTTGAACCTCCACCACCACTTAGATAATATAGCATGATTGAAGCCCCCTATACCCATTCCACCGGCTTTCTTTGATTTCAACAAGATCTCCCAACGTATCCATCTTAGTTTATGCTGTCACACCCCAACCGATGGCGGAATCATCGGGGCATGGCACTGAGCGAAACAGATTGTCCAGAAGTTTCCATAACAACTATCATTACCATTCAATTTAAATTAACATGTCCCATACCATGTCTCAAACAGTAAACAAATTATTACAGATAAATCTAGGCAAATATTATGTTCCGACAACTCAGATTTAAACATAGATGATTTATTTATTGGTTTCTAGGACCTCTTTTCCTAGCTTCGATTTCATCACAGCACAGAGAGCATCCTAGACCTTTCCTAGCCTCGAGTTCACAGTGAGCTAGGCATACAAACAACCTAAACACCTGTCACATACGTTAAAATAAAGTCAATACATATAATGTAAAGGTGAGCATACAAGTTTGATAATAGCATATAGAGTTTCGAATTCGTTTACGCATAACCAGCACGTACACATAGTGAAATGAAGCACGTTAGTTATCGACATAGATCCATCGATACCAATGACTGTGGGTTGACTGCCCGAGGTAGTTCGCAATACATGATTACCACCGTAATCCATGCAAGTAAAAGATCCTTAACAACCCCCGTGTGAACGGGTGCTGAGTCCAAACTATAGTACTATCGTTGCTAAGGCAGGTAGACAGCATTCCATGTGTAAACATAACAAACAAGCATTCATAAGCCACGTATAACATGCATTAACGGTTAGCGTTCAAATAGTTTGAGTAGTGTGATAGTTGTAGTTTGAATATTCGTAACATATGTAACACCCAAGAGTGCTTAAAGCAAAAAGGGGTTGAGTATACTCACAGCGATTAATGGATTGAAGGGAGCGCTTAGCGAGTACGGTTAGCCTGAATAGATTTGATAGTATAATGATAAGTGAAACGTAAAACGGGAAACAAGTGTTGGAGAATCGGACAGCTGGTCGATCGGACGGCTGTCCGGTCGGTCGGTAGGCCGATCGGATGACTGTTCGAGTGGATTGTTTCTTCCTTTGAAAAGGATGTGTTTGTGTATGATGGTTTGACTTTTGAAGTTTTCGTTGTAGCATTAGAAAACATTGAAGTACCTTTACCTTTCAGGTCGGTCGATCGGACGGCTGTTCGATCGGCCGGCAACTCGATCGGTTAGGTTTTCGAATGAATTGCAATGTATAGTCTTTGGGTCGGACAGGTGTTCGATCAGACAGGTCAACAAATCAAAGACTTTGATGAAGTATGGTGCAGTGGATCGGACAGTTGATTGATCGAATAACACAACCGCTGTTCGATCGGACAACAGGGTGTCACCTGATCGGACGGCTGTTCGATCGGGTGGCACTTCTAGTGCATTGAACATGTTGAAAAAAAATCGATTAAGTATTGAAGCATAGTATCTCATGATCCGAAGAGTAATCCAATCGGACGGTAGTTCGATCGAACAACAGTTCGTTCAATACTAGTCCTTAAATAATTTAGTTGTGTGGGACCATGTGTTAGTCGATCGGCTGGCTATCCGATAGGCTGGCTGTCCGTTCGGACAGCAGTCCGATCGGTCAGCGCCCTGACCTGATCAGCCCTTTCGTCTAACACTTGGTTGTTCTGCTTGTTTGTCGTTTTATCGGGGTATTTTGACAGCGAGTAAAACCATAGATGCCTCGTCCTTACTTGGTTCCCCGGGTCGGACAGGAATCACCCAAATCCGGTCGGTGGTCTGTTCGGAACGAAGTTTAATCATTTAACTCGAATTCGGTTAACCTTGTGGATAGAATCCGGATCTTGAGCCATACAACCACCGAAGTGATTTGTAAACCGACTCAGGCTCCGTTTCTACCGGTTTGAAGTTATTGAGTGACAAAGAGTTGAAGGAATGTTGGAAAATCCATCTTTCAATCCTTGTCACCGTGTAAATGTTTAGATCTATGAAAGATCCTTGTTTGTTTATGTGGAAATCGGCTAGATCCAAGCTATTCTTGGTGGATTGAGGCCAAAACATGAAGTTCTTCAAGAACCCGTGATGACATCATCCTAGAACACTTGAATCTTGATGATTTCACGGTTAAAAGTTAAGATTTGAAAGATAGAAAGGTGTAGGAGTGTGTATAGATCAAGAAAGTACAAGATTTAGGAAGGAATCTTACCGAAATCGAGAGAAATCTGCAAAAAGGTGAGATGAGCGTGCTGGTCGAACAGAGGTTTCCAAGAGTGGAAAAGGATGACAATGACAGGGGTATTTATAGGATGACAAAAGAGGAAAGTGCTGGCCGATCGGCCAGGCAGCTCGATCGGACAGCTGTCCGTTCGGCTGGCTGTTCGATCGGCTGGGAGCCTGATCGATCAGTCACACCTTTCGAGTGTTTCGCGCGACGATTTTTGATATTTCGATTCCGATTGCGAGCGGTTCGATTCGATAGGGTTTCCTAGTCAAATTACTTTCAGTCCCAAATACTCATATCTCGCATAATCTATTTTCCACCATTTATCATAATTCGTTCACGATTCGAGTTCGATTGCACTTCGAGTTAGATTTCGAGTTTCGATTGAGTTCGCTTGATTATCTCAACACAACATAAATAAGCATGCACAGGTAACACGTAAGGCACACACACACGTATAATAACAAGTAAAAGTACGTAGCTCGAGTTGCGATTTGATGTCGATTCGATTATCATAGCTTGACTATTGATTTGTTAACTTTATCGCATTGTTACTTCCTATCATTCACAGTCGTAGGTCGATTGAATAACGATTAACACACATCGATTATTACCATTAACAACACTTACTCCACATAATACGTATTGAACAAAGAAATTCCTGCAAGTCACGTTGCGCGAAATCGGTCGTTGACTTAGACCTTGACTTTGACTTTGACTTGTGAAAACACGGGGTGTTACAGCCTCCCCTTGTTTAGGGAATTTCGTCTCGAAATTAAGCTGAAAGCTGTTCAACCGTCATGATTCACGTTTGAGAAATTTCTCTTTCTAGACTTTCTCTTCGAATAACTGCGGGTACTTAGCCTTCATGTCGCTTTCGAGTTCCCAAGTGAACTCTGCGCCTCGTTTGCCTTTCCATCGGACTTTCACAATAGGAATGCGTGAGCGCCTGAGCTGCTTGGTTTGGCGATCCATGATTTCGACAGGCTTTTCCACGAAATGTAATGTTTCGTTCACTTGCAGATCATCGAGAGGAACATGTAAGTCGTGGTCGGCTATGCCCTTTCGGAGGTTTGACATGTGGAAAGTCGGGTGGACGTTACTAAGTTCCTCCGGTAGTTCGAGTCTGTAGGGGACTTTTCCGATCCTTTCCAGAATCTTAAAAGGTCCAACATACCGAGGCGCGAGTTTCCCTTTCTTGCCAAATCGGACTACACCCTTCCAAGGTGATACCTTTAGGAGTACGTAGTCACCAATGCCAAATTCACGGGGCTTGCGCTTTTTATCGACGTAACTGTTCTGTCGATCCCGAGCTTTCACTAGGTTGCCTCGAATTTGGAAGATTTTGTCTGTCGTTTCTTGTAGTAGCTCCGGACCTGTTAGTTGCGAGTGACCGATCTCGTGCCACACAATAGGCGATCGACATCTTCTTCCGTATAATGCCTCGAATGGTGCCATTTGGATGCTAGAATGATAGCTGTTGTTATACGAGAATTCGACCAATGGTAGGTATTTATCCCAATTACCACCGAAGTCTAAGACACACGAACGGAGCATGTCTTCAAGAGTACGGATCGTTCTTTCAGCCTGACCGTCGGTTTGAGGATGGAAAGCGGTACTTAGATTAAGCGTTGTACCGAGTGCCGTTTGAAATGTTTCCCACATTCACGAGGTAAACCGAGCGTTACGATCAGAGATGATGTCACGAGGCGTCCCATGATTACAAATGATCTCATCGGTGTAGATTCGGGCTAATCGTTCTACCTTGTAGTCTTCTCGTATCGGCAGAAAGTGAGTTGATTTCGTCAAACGGTCGACAACAACCCATATGCTGTCGTGACCTGATGACGTGTGCGGTAGCTTGGTTATGAAGTCCATGGCTATACTTTCCCACTTCCACATGGGAATTGGTGGTTGTTCAAGTAAGCCAGAGGGTCTTTGATGTTCGACTTTGATCCTAGCACAAGTTAGGCATTTTCCAACGTAGAGAGCGATATCCCTTTTCATACCCGGCCACCAGTACTTATAGCGAAGATCCTGGTACATTTTGTCGGCCCCTGGATGAATAGAATACCGGGATTTGTGGGCTTCGTCCATCAGAATTTGCCGCAGATTGGTTCGCTTGGGAATCCAAATTCAGTCTATGAAGTGAAATATCCCATTCGATTTGCTCACAAGCTGGGCTCCATCATGGTAGATTCTTTCTTTCTTCAAAGTGCGTTCGTTAAAACATGCATGTTGAGCGTCGCGGATGAGGGTTTCGAGATTGTGTTGGGCTTGAACATTACGAGTGCTAAGCAGATAGCTCCGTCTGCTAAGTGCGTCGGCAACAACATTCGCCTTGCCTGGGTGATAACGAATCTCACAGTCGTAATCGTTGAGAAGTTCTACCCATCGGCGTTGACGCATATTAAGTTCCTTCTGATTAAAGATGTGTTGCAGGCTCTTATGATCGGTGAAGATCGTACACTTGGTACCATACAGGTAGTGTCGCCAAATCTTTAATGCAAAAACAACCGCACCTAGCTCGAGATCATGGGTTGTATAGTTCTTCTCGTGGATTTTGAGCTGACGAGATGCGTAAGCTATAACCTTGTCCCGTTGCATGAGAACACAACCAAGACCAAGGTTGGAAGCATCACAGTAGACAATGAAATCGTTGTTTCCATCGGGCAATGTGAGAACAAGAGCATTGCAAAGCATGTGTTTGAGGGTTTGGAAAGCAGTCTCTTGTTTAGTTCCCTAGACAAAAGACTGGTCTTTATGTGTAAGAGAGGTGAGTGGCACGGCAATCTTCGAGAATCCTTCGATAAATCGTCGATAATAGCCCGCTAGTCCGAGAAAGGAACGGACTTCCGACGGGTTCTTAGGCGTAACCCAGCTCTTGACAGCTTCAATCTTTGTAGGATCGACGTGAATGCCTTGACTATTAACAATGTGGCCCAGAAATTGAACTGCCCCCAACCAGAATTCGCACTTGGAGAACTTGGCATAGAGTTGGTTCCCCTAGAGTAGCTCGAGAACCAAACGTAGATGTTGCGCGTGTTCGGCTTTCGATTTGGAATAGATTAAGACATCGTCGATGAATACATGACGAAACGGTCGAGATATGGTTTACTCACGCGATTCATCAGATCCATGAAAACCGCTGGTGCGTTGGTTAAACCAAAAGGCATGACAGTGAATTCGTAATGACCGTATCGGGTGCGAAACGCGGTTTTGGGTATATCCTCCTCTTGTATACGCAGCTGGTGATATCCTGAATGGAGATCGATCTTTGAAAAACACGTAGCACCTTGTAGTTGATCAAACAAATCGTCGATGCGAGGTAGGGGATAGCGGTTCTTGATAGTTAGCTTATTCAATTCCCGATAGTCGATGCACATCCTGAACGATCCGTCCTTCTTTTTGACGAAAAGGACTGGCGCGCCCCAAGGAGAGGTGCTCGGGCGAATGAAGCATTTCTCAAGTAATTCCTGGAGTTGGGTTGAGAGTTCGCGCATTTCGGACGGCGTGAGTCGATAAGGAGCTTTCGCAATAGGATTGGCTCTAGGAATGAGGTCGATATGAAAGTCGATATCACGACTTGGCGGTAGTCCGGGAAGATCCTCTGGAAAAACATTAGGAAATTCTCGAACCACAGGGACGTCTTTTACTTCCTTCTTCTCTTTCTTTTCCTTCTCCGCTACTACAAAGTTAGCCAAGAAAGCTCTGTATTCCTTGCGGAGATACTTGCTAGCTTGGACACATGACATAAGCTTGAGACTTTTCGAAGCAGTATCACCGTATACACATAATAAGTCACCATTTGCGAGCGAGAATCGAATCATCTTATCGTAACACACAACTTCAGCATGGTTTTCGCGTAGAAAATCCATGCCTACTATGACGTCGAAACTTCCGAGTTGCATCGAGATGAGGTCGATTGGGAAGATGTGATTGTTGAGCTCAAGAGTACAATCACGGATAACAGAATTGACAGCGAAGGTTCTTCCGGTAACGACTTCAACATCGAACGTCGAGGAGAGGGTGGAGCGTTTACGACTAAGGAGTTTCTCGAATTCGAACGACACAAAGCAATTATCTGCTCCGGTATCAAACAAACATGAAGCATAAATACCATTCACCAGGAACGTACCATTGACCACGTTGTTGTCGGCCTGGGCTTGACGCACGTTGAGGTTGAAAGTTCTGGCCCGTGCGGCCTGTTGTTGCTGCTACTGTTGTTGTTGCTGCTGTGACTGCTGTTGCTGAGGCTCTTGTTTCACAACCCTGTTTGGGCACATGTTGGCGAAATGGTTCGGGTCGCCACATTCAAAGCAGGCTCTGGCTTTGACTGCAGGTGCCGGAGGAGCTTGTTGACCCTGTGGGGCAGTGAGTAGAGCTTGATTGGCAGGAGCTTGACGAATACGGCAGTTGGCAGTAAAATGGCCGTATACATTGAAATGAGCACAAAAGCGGCAAGGAATTGCAGTCGGGTGATGGTAGGTGCAAGTAGGGCAGAGCGGGTGTGGCCTAGTGTATGCACGCTTTGCAGGTGGTGCATTAGCCACAGGCGCTGCTGCTTGACGCTGTTGGGCTGGTACAGATTGAACTGGTGCAACAGTGATCGCACAGTTCTTGTTGCTGGAGCTGTTCTTTCTCTTGTTCTTTCTCTTGTTGCTGGATGAGGTGGGTTCAGCAGTTGGTGCGGTGGCGGTAGCTTGATGCAGATGCTTCGAAGTCTTATCCCAGACACCAGCCTTAACCCGTTTGTCGTTGATTTCAGCGGCCAACAAATAAGTTTCCTCGATCGTCGTAGTCTTAGCCGCTTGCACGAAATCAGCAACACAGTCGGGCAGGGCCCGGATGTACTTCTTGATTGTCATGTCGGGAGTCTTAACTTGATCTGGACAGATAATGCTTAGCTGTTTGAAACGAGCAGTGAGACCAGCATTGTCACCATCCGTTTGCTGTATGTGCCAAAATTCATCTTCTAGCTTTTGACGTTCGTGAGGAGGGCAGAATTCCTCTAGCATAACTTCCTTGAGCTCGTCCCACGACAGACCGTAGGCTGCATCGTTCCCTCGCTTGTTCCTCTCGGCCGTCCACCAGTCTAATGCACGGGACTGGAAGACGCCGGTAGCATTCAGAGTTCGAAGGTCATCAGGGAAACCACTTTGTCTTAGAGTAACCTCAATGGAATCAAACCAGTGGAATAATGCAGTAGGACCTCCTTCGCCAGTGAATTCTTTTAGCCCACAAGACTTGAATTGCTTGAAGCTGAAAGGCCTTGCGGCAGTTTTGGGAGCGTCGGTTCTTGATTCTTCAGATGACTTGCTGACATTCTCATAAACATCACTCACGGCCTTTGCCACACTTTTAGCGATAATGGAAGCAAGGCATTTGTCTCTCTTTTCTTGACGAGAAAGTGCGTGACGGGATCCAGACGACATTGTCTACAATAGACATCGCCACGGAACTCAACACATTGTATTCGAATCTAACCCCACACGTCTACTACTTACTAAAGCTCAGTAACACGTACATTCACGTAACACATAACACGTAGAGCACAAATCACATAAACACGTAGAGCACATAATCACATAATACCTAAGCACGTAGAGCAAAGAAGCAGGAAAAACACACACGCATTTAATCACTAGAGGTAGTCAGAAAACAGAAACCTATTATTCAAAGTCAGCAATTGCTCGAGAGTAGCGCAGTATAAGTGTATGTAGTAGCCTAGGTTGTCCAAAATTTCACGATTTGTTGACGATTTGAAATAGAAAAGCAGTGCGAGTCGTGCGTGTTGATCAGGTGAGAGCGAAATTGAACAAATACCCAAAATTTTACACATATAAACTTATAAAATCGACGAATTATCAGAGTCAGCAGTTGTGGCTCATAATTAAAAGCACAAAAATATTCGAGATGTAGATCGTCTGCGGCTAGTAGACTTCGACCAACCAAAGTAATTCGACTATTCACAAGGACCTGTTGTACTCGTTTGACTGCCGGGAATATGCCCTTGCCTCGATTCTTGGGCGTTGGCACACATCCCGTTGGCCTTATTGTGACTTCAGGTTGTTGGAGTCCGTCGAACTTTGGTAAGAGTTTTGTAAAATGCGCGGAACAAGTCGTCAAGGTTAGGGTTTCACCCCTGGCTTAACAACTTCGTCCCTGTTATTAATAAAATTGAGGAGATTATTCATCAAAATATGGATTTCACTCCTAATTTGGCATAATTCCCCTCGTTTGTAGTTAAAATGCGGGTTGATTAAGCAACTTTAGTCGAGAGTTTGCGGTTTTCACACCTATTCTCGACCTTGTTGCCCATTCATAGTTGAAAATTCGAGTGTGGTGATAGTGCAGAATAAGCGAGAATAGCGAGTGATAGGGAGCTCGTGCATATTCCCTAACGGATACGCACAAGTCGGTCTGTTGGTTCTTAACTATAGTCTTGGTTTCTAAGACTTCGACCCGGACTAGGTCGAGTCTTGCCTAATTCCCTATAGTTATGGCTCTGATACCAATCTGTCACACCCCAACCGATGGCGGAATCATTGGGGCATGGCACTGAGCGAAACAGATTGTCCAGAAGTTTCCATAACAACTATCATTACCATTCAATTTAAATTAACATGTCCCATACCATGTCTCAAACTAGTAAACAAATTATTACAGATAAATCTAGGCAAATATTCTGTTTCGACAACTCAGATTTAAACATAGATGATTTATTTATTGGTTTCTAGGACCTCTTTTCCTAGCTTCGATTTCATCACAGCGTAGAGAGCATCCTAGACCTTTCCTAGCCTCGAGTTCACAGTGAGCTAGGCATACAAACAACCTAAACACCTGTCACATACGTTAAAATAAAGTCAATACATATAATGTAAAGGTGAGCATACAAGTTTGATAATAGCATATAGAGTTTTGAATTCGTTTATGCATAACCAGCACGTACACATAGTGAAATGAAGAACGTTAGTTATCGACATAGATCCATCGATACCAATGACTGCGGGTTGACTGCCCGAGGCAGTTCGCAACACATGATTACCACCGTAATCCATGCAAGTAAAAGATCCTTAATAACCCCCGTGTGAACGGGTGCTGAGTCCAAACTATAGTACTATCATTGCTAAGGCAGGTAGACAACATTCCATGTGTAAACATAACAAACAAGCATTCATAAGCCACGTATAACATGCATTAACGGTTAGCGTTCAAATAGTTTGAGTAGTGTGATAGTTGTAGTTTGAATATTCGTAACGTATGTAACACCCAAGAGTGCTTAAAGCAAAAAGGGGTCGAGTATACTCACAGCGATTAACGGATTGAAGGGAGCGCTTAGCGAGTACGGTTAGCCTGAATAGATTTGATAGTATAACGATAAGTGAAACGTAAAACGGGAAACAAGTGTTGGAGAGTCGGACAGCTGGTCGATCGGACGGTAGTCCGATCGGACGGCTGACCGTTCGGTTGCCAGTCTGCTCGGACGGCTGTCCGGTCGGTCGGTAGGCCGATCGGATGACTGTTCGAGTGGATTGTTTCTTCCTTTGAAACGGATGTGTTTGTGTATGATGGTTTGACTTTTGAAGTTTTCGTTGTAGCATTAGAAAACATTGAAGTATCTTTACCTTTCAGGTCGGTCGATCGGACGGCTGTTCGATCGGCCGGCAACTCGATCGGTTAGGTTTTCGAATGAATTGCAATGTTTAGTCTTTGGGTCGGACAGGTGTTCGATCGGACATGTCAACAAATCAAAGACTTTGATGAAGTATGGTGCAGTGGATCGGACAGTTGATCGATCGAATAACACAACCGCTGTTCGATCGGACAACAGGGTGTCACCTGATCGGACGGCTGTTCGATCGGGTGGCACTTCTAGTGCATTGAACATGTTGAAAAAAAATCGATTAAGTATTGAAGCATAGTATCTCATGATCCGAAGAGTAATCCAATCGGACGGTAGTTCAATCGAACAACAGTTCGTTCAATACTAGTCCTTAAAATAATTTAGTTGTGTGGGACCATGTGTTAGCCGATCGGCTGGCTGGTCGATCAGCTGGCTATCCGATCGGCTGGCTGTCCGTTCGGACAGCAGTCCGATCGGTCAGCGTCCTGACCTAATCAGCCCTTTCGTCTAACACTTGGTTGTTCTGCTTGTTTGTCGTTTTATCGGGGTATTTTGACAGCGAGTAAAACCATAGATGCTTCGTCCTTACTTGGTTCCCCGGGTCGGACAGGAATCACCCAAATCCGGTCGGTGGTATGTTCGGAACGAAGTTTAATCATTTAACTCGAAGTCGGTTAACCTTGTGGATAGAATCCGGATCTTGAGCCATACAACCACCGAAGTGATTTGTAAACCGACTCAGGCTCTGTTTCTACCGGTTTGAAGTTATTGAGTGACAAAGAGTTGAAGGAAAGTTGGAAAATCCATCTTTCAATCTTTGTCACCGTGTAAATGTTTAGATCTATGAAAGATCCTTGTTTGTTTATGTAGAAATCGGCTAGATCCAAGCTATTCTTGGTGGATTGAGGCCAAAACATGAAGTTCTTCAAGAACCCATGATGACATCATCCTAGAACACTTGAATCTTGATGATTTCATGGTTAAAAGTTAAGATTTGAAAGATAGAAAGGTGTAGGAGTGTGTATAGATCAAGAAAGTACAAGATTTAGGATGAAATCTTACCGGAATCGAGAGAAATCTGCAAAAAGGTGAGCTAAGCGTGCTGGTCGAACAGAGGTTTCCAAAAGTGGAAAAGGATGACAATGACAAGGGTATTTATAGGATGACAAAAGAGGAAAGTGCTGGCCGATCGGCCAGGCAGCTCGATCGGACAGCCTGTCCGATCGGACAGCTGTCCGTTCGGCTGGCTGTTCGATCGGCTGGGAGCCTGATCGATCAGTCACACCTTTCGAGTGTTTCGCGCGATGATTTTTGATATTTCGATTCCGATTGCGAGCGGTTCGATTCGATAGGGTTTCCTAGTCAAATTACTTTCAGTCCCAAATACTCATATCTCGCATAATCTATTTTCCACCATTTATCTTAATTCGTTCACGATTCGAGTTCGATTGCACTTCGAGTTAGATTTCGAGTTTCGATTGAGTTCGCTTGATTATCTCAACACAACATAAATAAGCATGCACAGGTAACACGTAAGGCACACACACACGTATAATAACAAGTAAAAGTACGTAGCTCGAGTTGGGATTTGATGTCGATTCAATTGTCATAGCTTGACTATTGATTTGTTAACTTTATCGCATTGTTACTTCCTATCATTCACAGTCGTAGGTCGATTGAATAACGATTAACACACATCGATTATTATCATTAACAACACTTACTCCACATAATACGTATTAAACAAAGAAATTCCTGCAAGTCACGTTGCGCGAAATCGGTCGTTGACTTAGACCTTGACTTTGACTTGTGAAAACACGGGGTGTTACATATGCCCCGTGTTCGATTTACCCCATATAAACTCCCTCCTAATCTTCTCAAGTTTGTTTATAACACATTTAGGAGCGGCGAACAATGAGAGAAAATAAGACGGAAGATTCTCGAGAACCGACTTGGCTAAAGTCATACGGCCCGCTAATGAGAGGTATCTAGCTTTCCATTTTGATAATTTAGATATGAATATATCCAGAACCCTTTTCCAATACTTAGCTCTTTTTATATTAACTCCAATAGGGATGCCTAAGTGCATGAAAGGAAGAGAACCAACTTCACAATTGACCACACGCGCTAGACGAGCCACCTCAGACTCATTGACCCCTACACCGAATAATTTGCATTTACGACGGTTGTCTTTAAGGCCCGAAACAAGATTAAGCCACCTCAAGAGGCGATTCAATGCAATAACATTATGCTCCGACCATACTCCGATAAATAGGACATCATCCGCATAGCAAAGATGGGAAATATTCGGACCACCATTCGGAAGTTGGCAGCCATGGAATAAACCCAAATTACTCGCCCTTCTCATGAACATACTTATTACTTCCATAGCAATGATAAAAAGAAATGGGGACAACAGGTCTCCTTGTCTTAACCCTCTCTTGTATTTGAATTCTTTAGTAGGCCATCCGTTCGCTAGAACCGAACCCATACCCGAGACAAGGCATCCCTTAATCCAAGAGATCCATTCCGCCGAGAAAGACATTTTCTCCATCATACGAAAGTGGAATTTCCAATTAATAGTATCATACGCCTTTTCGAAGTCGACTTTAAAAACTAGCAACTTCGTTTTTGATTTTTTAGCCCACGCCACCGTTTTGCTCATAATGAGAGGACTATCCAATATGTTTCAGCCTCCCACAAAGGCCGATTGATTAGGATACGTAACCTCGTTTATGACTAGCTTGAGTCTGTTTGCCAAAACCTTGGCAATTATCTTATATATCGATCCAACTAGTGAGATTGGGCAGAAGTTTGCAAGCTCTTGAGGGTCGTTCGACTTTGGATTAGGGCTACAAAAGAAGAATTACATCCATTTCTAATCATTCCAGTGTGGTGAAACTCATTCATTATCCCCAAAACCAAATGTTTCACTTTATCCCAAAACACTTTGAAGAATTTCAAAGAAAATCCATCCGGTCCCGGAGCTTTCCCTCCATCACAGCAACTTTTGACGGCCAGTAAAACTTCATTTTCCGTGAACTGCTCACATAGAAATGCTCCATTTTGTTCAGAGACACTTGGTAGCCCGTAATTATTGAAGTCAGGCCTGCGCCTCATGGGTTCCAAAAACTGTTTTTAAACCATTTTCTGATCTCCTCTTTCAAATCCACAGGATCCGAAACAACACTATTGCGAAACTTCAGATCGTTTATCCTATTTCTGGCCATGTTCACCGTGATCATTTTGTGAAAATAAGCACTGTTATCATCACCATATTTCAGCCAGTTGACGAGCCTTTTGTTGAAGATCCTTTGCTTTAATTAACTCCAGTTTATTAGCCTTCACACGAAGTTTGATTCTGGTTCTCTTTTCCTCATCTGATAACGGCCCGTAGATGGCTTTATTTTCGAGTCTGTCTATTATTTCCACCATATCTTTCAACTCCTTATTTTCAGCTTTCCTGCCTTCCAACCTTCATCTTTTAATCTCTGACTTAATACGTTTGACGGTGCCAGCAAGAACTTCATCTTTTTTACCCCCCACCGATAGTCGTGTTCAAGGCATTGTCAACAATCTCCGCCAATCTCTGCTCCCCTACCCAAGAATTAAAAAACTTAAAAGGAACGGGGCCAAAGTCGGATGACGAACACAACAAAGAGATTGGGCAATGATCAGAAAACCCTCTTTTGTGAACTTCCACTATGGCATTCGGCCAAGTACTCATAAACAAATCATTCACCAAGAACCTGTCAAGTTTACTCATTTTAACATCACTATGATCGGAAATAAAAGTGAACTTACCCTTAGTCATCGAGTATTCCAGGAGCCCTGAACTAGAAATAAAGCCATTGAAAGCATCGGTTGTCCCACGATCAAATCTAGAATTGACTCACTCATCTTCAGACCGTACTTCATTAAAGTCTCCCAACAAAACCCACACCCCACTGTAAAAGTTGATTAATTCGGCTAGCTCGACCCACAACGCTTTTCTGCGAACCGGATCATTAGGAGCATGAAGATTTAAAATATTCACTCAATCTTCGATACTAGAAAGATGTCCCGACAGAAGCAGAAATCTTTGATTCTTCATAACCTGAACGACACTGAAAGTATCCGGGTTCCAAATAGACGCCAAACCCCCAGATCTACCAACGGAATCAACAATAATAGCTTTCATATTGGATTTATCCTAGAATCAGCGTAACTCAAACTCAGACAAATTCTCCTAGTGTGTCTCCTGGAGACCGATAAAATCAGCTTTAATCTTTCCTTTTAGGCTACGAACCCAAACTCCTTTACGCGAATCAGAGACCCCATTAATATTAATTGAAACAAAATTCATTGGCAACGAATTATCTCCATCTCCACACTAACCAATTTCTTCACATGATTTTCGAAACCATCCACACCAATACCCAGACAAGCTCCAAATTCCAAAGTACAAGAGACTTCAGATTCTAAATTAAGCCGTACTTGCTCTTCCTCCGGGTTAACATCTATTGACACCCTATGAGCCCTTCTCCTCGAGTCTGGCTCTCTAGCCCTATTTTCCTCTTCTTCAATTCTAAATATTTCTTCAATGTTAAAAGGATCAGATTCATTCATAGTCTCCGCAGTCTGATTTAAATCAGGGATATTAAAATCTTGGGCCTGCTTATTAGACTTGAAAGCACATTTGGGCCTATTAGTGATGTAACTAGACCGAGTGGGCTCCTGAAGAAGCCCTCCATTAACTCCTGTGTCACAATTCTGCATCTCAGGCCCCACACTTTCTCTCTCCTCATGAATGCAAGTATACGGCATTTCCTGGTCCCCATGAATCCCCACTCCATGCACGTTCACCTCGGTATTGGGGGACAAAAAGTCCTTTGGGTTTTCCATACACGTAGGTGGTGAGTCACACATGCAACCGTTCGTTTCTGTATCACTGGAAAACGGAGATTATACAACTTCCGACGCCCTCCCCAGAGATCCCAACTCCGATTCCTCCTCATCCAGGAAAGTCAGGCACCATTGACCAGAAATCTCCTCCACCCAGACTTTGATATTCTGCTCCATCCAGATTAGATTGAATTCCGACGAAACCCTCTTACCCGTGTGGACCATGGTTGTAAAATTCCCGACTAGTCTCTGATTAGTCGCCGATTAATCACTAATCGGAGGTTCACCGATTAACGGCCAATTAATAGCTAGGCAGTCAATGGTGGTCATATTCTGGCCAAATTTTGGCTAGATGCCAGCCACATTTTGACCATACCATATAAATTCCTTCCAATTACTTAAAAAATGGGTCAATGAGAGGTTAAAACATGTCTACTTTAAAAAAACACATATAAAAATGTGTGTGTGTATATATGTAACTAAAAATTACATATAAAAATCTCAATCCGATTAATTCCGATTAATCCCTATTAATCCCGATTAATCGCTAGTCGGTACCCCACCGCCCGACTAGCGCCTAACGATTTTTACAACACTGGTGTGGACCAATATAGCCAGACGGTCTTCTGCCATATTACCATCATTCGCCTCAGCCTTAGATTTAACCAGGAGCCGGCCACATCTTTCTCCAATTTTGTTGATCACATGATGATCCCAGAGAGAAACAGGAACAACCAATACTTTAATCCAGGCAACTCTCTCAAAGGGAGGTGGGATCATCTTCGACAGGTAAAGTCTCGAGAAACACTTCTCCCACTCGTCCACTCTGTGACTGCGGAACTCTTCCGCTTCCTCATGGCATTTGAAACAAAGTAACACTTTCAGACCTCCCAGGTATATTAAATCAAACCTTCCTCCATGATCCTCGAGAGGTGTTCTTTCAGATTATTTAGGATGTCAATGTCCTTGACTTCTCCAATGAGAGACTTGAACTCCCAAGTTTTCTTAGTCTCCGTGTTCATAGAGGGTGATTCAATAGTAACTTCAGAGTTGTCGCCATAGTTCGGTTTAACAACAGAACAACAAGTTTTTTTAACTTGATGCTGAGCAAAAGCCATACCAGGGGCCCTAACGGGTTTAGATACCGGTTCCACCACTTGAAGTCGGGAGAAGACCGAGACTCTTTCTCCTTTGTTCTGCATCTCAATCTTCGATCCATCCCTGTCGAATTTTGCTAGGTTGACATCAATAACCGCACCGTCGATTCGAACCTCCTTCAACTTATCGATCCACCAAGCCGGTTCCCTGACGTTGGACAGTTTATTGAAACCAAACTTATTACCAGCTCTATCTTTTTTGAAAGCGACGAATACATCTTCCAAATTATCCAGATGTTCGAAGGCCTTCCACAGAGTTGCCCGATTGCAAGAATCAGGAAGGTTGGAGATAAAAAATGAAGTAGCATTACGAAGCCTGAGCTCCCTATTGACGAATTTTTCTCCCGCCTAGCTTCCTTCCTGCTGAGGACAGTGTGCCAAGTATCCTCCTTGTAGTATCGCTTATCCTTAATGTTGTTTTGTTCCTCCTGCTTCTTTTTTCGCAAATCTTGTAGCGTCGCCGGATCTTGTCATCCGTAATGACCCCCCTTCCCCCCGGATCTTGTTTTCCGTAAACGATTTATATCTTTAATAGTCGTCATGACCTTAATCCGTGAAAAAAGATATTTGATATCAAAACATGATACTGAGGTATATCTCAATGTCTACAATTCTCATCTTTAAAATTGTCCAAACATCAATGACAAGTGAACATCCGGTTTCAAAAAGGGTCATGCTATTCACACACGGACAAAATTATTTTCACACCTCAAAGCGCCGCGCTTTGGCCATAACGCGGCGCTATGCTCGACAAAAGGTGCTTCGATTGACGTTTGAGACATTCGCTACTGTTTGAGAGACATAAAGCTGATTATGAAGTTTTGTCGTTAACCCTAAGCGCCGCGCTTTGGCCATAGCGCGGCGCTTCGACCCCAAATTTCACCCACTTTACCTTTTAAAAGCAACCTCTGTCGTTAACCCTTTTCATTCATTTCAGATCAAAAATAGCAGACACGACTTAATTTTCATTCATTTCAGATCAAAGGTCTGTATTGCCTTTATTCCCCATCCGTTGTGTTTCTTCAAAATAACGCGCGGTTTTGCTGTATTAGTTACATCTCTTGAAAAAACGATGTCGTGGTTAAACAACTATATTTTCGGTCAATATTCTGACGAGACAGTTGTTCCTGATTCTTACGATGGGACCGCTATTTCTGACTCGTATGAGAAACCGGTCTCGTCCAACTTGAGGGAGGCAGAGGTTGTATCTGGCATTCGTTATCGTGATAACACGGTGACGCTGGATTTGAATACCCCTGTGGAGGACCCTTACGCACAACAAGGTTATTCGAATTTCGGTTACGGTGGCGAGTACAACTTTGTACAGTAGGAGTGTGGTCCAAACGACAGTTACGGTTGTCAACAGAGTTTACAAGGTTATTCGAATTTCGGTTACGGTGGCGAGCACAACTTTGAACATCAAGTATATTCGGACCTCGGTGACGATGGTGAGCCGGGGGATGTGTCTGTTGACGAGGAAGGCTGTTACCCGGTTACGTTTTCGTTTGATACAACGCAGACCTTTTCGTCACGTAAAGAGTTGGTGCGTTGGGTACAAGACACGGCAAAAGACAACGGTTACCTCATTGTGGTTAAGAGGTCGAATAAAAGAGGAGAGAATTACAAGATTTGGTTTCAATGTACTTTTGGTGGGGAGCATAAGAGCATAGCTACACAGAGGAAAACGGGTAGCAAGAAAATAGGCTGCCCGTTCGAGATGATCGGGTTTTCGGAATCATCCGGAAGTGTTTGGAGGATCGAGGTGACGAAGGCGAAGCATAACCACACTCCTATTGAACACTTAGAGGGTCACGCGTATGCGAGAAGGCTTTCGCAACACACTGGATAAACTTGTACAGTATGTTGATCATGTTGTTGATAGACAATACACCGAGATTAGTAGTAGCTTTGAAACAAGCCTCCGAAAAGTGATGACGCACCACAAGAAGCAGCCCATGCTTGCATATATTCTCAGAAAGGTTTCAATATATGCGATTGAGCTTTTGAGTAGGGAACTAAAACGTAAGGAAGACGGGTTGAGAGCCTACGGTGCAAGCTGTGGTTGCCAACTTTTTACCAGCTGTGGTTTGCCATGTGCCTGTCGTTTGGAAAAGTTGGAAAATAAAGGTAATTAATATCTTTGACCTTTCTCGTTATGATTTTGCCACCTAATTTGTTTTCATCCACAGGTCAGCAACTCCGGATCACACACATAGACGTGTTCTGGAAGAAGCTTAACTTCAAGCCTGCAAAGAAAAACATAGAGGATATCGATGTAGACGCGGAATTTGAAAAATTGAAACAAAAGATCGATCCAACACCCCCTTAAGTGAAAAGGAGCTTCTTTGAAAAGTTTCAGCAAATCCTCAATCCAGGGAACAATAACAAAAAACCTCCTGCTGTTCTGAAGAAAACTCGTGGTCGCCCAACATTGAAAACGCAGGAAGAAAGAAAGGTTGAAGCCGCTAGAAAAAGCGCGTACATTCCGTCGGGAGAAACTTGGGTCGAGGCCTCAGACGATCTTCCCCGTCACAGCTCGTACATATCACCGTCACAGCCTCAGACGATCAACCTACACCCTGATTTCCCGATGATCAAGCTCGGTCCTAAGACGGATATAGCGATCCGCAACTACGCATCTCAGATTCCTGAAGTGATCCATCCATACATCGTTAGAATAAAGGACGTGAAACCAGATGGTCATTGTGGGTTTCGATCGGTGGCTGTTGGGTTAGGAGTGAAACAAAATTCATATTCGATGATCCGGAAACAACTTATAAAGGAGTTACGTACGAACGAATCGCTTTGGAGGCAGTTTTTCGATCCGGAAAACATAGGACATTATGATGCGCTGCTTAGACGGATCGATTTCAAGGGGGTGGGACGAGCAGATATCGAAAATGACATGACGATGCCTGAGACGGGGTTTCTTATTGCCCAACGATACGGTGTGATTGTTCACACCTTCGACATGCGTGGGAGCTGTACAATTTTCCCTCTGCTGGGCGGGCCAAACGAAGCTGAGGAACCTCACCTGGTGGTTGCGGTTGTGTTCGTCGACCATGGGCATTTCATACATGTAGAGCTTGGAGGTTGTTATCCAATGCCTCCCCCAAACCCACTCTGGACAGCACACAGAACAGAGCGCGCAGCAACCTGGCATACATTATACAGGGATCAGATCAACACGTACGAAATGCTTACGTATCGTGCCCCTGACCTTAATGTAACCCCATATGTTCACGATGTATGTTAAATGTGTTTAATAATAATCACGTTTGTGTTTGTTCAATATATGCGTTACATCACGTTAAAAACCGAATGTCACCTGCGCGACCCAATCAGATTCAATACGCACTTGTACGACCCAAAATGACAATATACATCATAATACTACAATTAATGAAAAAATACGTCATGTTCATGTGCGGTACACATAACACCTCTCACAGGAGTACTTGTGCTTTCAAACCAAAATGATACGATATAACGGAATAAGACATCACACGTAACCGATTTGATCCGGAACTTGCAGTATACTCCATATATAATAAAAAATGATGTATAATGGAAAAAATGTAAAATTTAGACTATTATCGACGCGTTTGTGAATTAAAAACAATTTTAAAAAATTTAAAAAAGGCCCAAAGCGCCTCGCTATGAACAAAGCGAAGCGCTTTGCCCTTAAATAAGAACAGAAGCGCCCCGCTTTGGCCATAGCGGGGCGCTTTC
This sequence comes from Helianthus tuberosus, assembly GCA_030545235.1. Lineage (NCBI taxonomy): Eukaryota > Viridiplantae > Streptophyta > Magnoliopsida > Asterales > Asteraceae > Helianthus > Helianthus tuberosus. The sequence continues at coordinate 77,444,370 of CM060380.1, forward strand.
CCCCATTTCAACACAAAACACACACAAAAGGTGCGATTACACACACTGATCTCCGGATATCTTCGTTTTCAAGCTTTCGACCGCTAAAAGGTAAGATCGAACACCCTTAATCGTTTTGGTTAAATGTACATGTTTAATATTGTTTTGATTGGGCCGGATTTGATCGATTGCTGGTTCAGTTCTTCAAAATGAAGAACCAAAGCGCCGCGCCAAGGCCAAAGCGCGGCGCTTTGGTTCAAGTTTATTATTTTTTTTTAATATTATTTGTTTAATATTATTTGTTTAATATTGTTTGTTTAATATTATTTGTTTAATATTGTTTGTTTATTATTTAAATTATATTTAATATTATTTGTTTATTATTTAAATTTTATAAATAAAATTATTTGTTTATTATTTTATATTTAATATTATTTGTTTATTATTTAAATTGTTTAAATAATATTATTTGTTTATTATTTTATATTTAATATTATTTGTTTATTATTTAAATTGTTTAAATAATATTATTTGTTTATTATTTAAATTGTTTAGTAATATTATTTGTTTATTATTTTATATTTAATATTTAATATTATCTTGTCAACGTGCAGGGATGGATTCCTCCGATGACGAGATTGAGCATATGGAGGCTGAGGGAGATGTGGGAGAGGAGGGAGAGCCGGCATGTCCGTACCTGCAGTTTCCGCCGGGGTCACGGGCGAGGGGGAGATGCGCGAGGTTGCGCACCATCCCCATTGGGGAGCATGTAGGGATAGACTGGGGCCTGCTAGAGACCGTGGGAGAGGCCGCGCGGGCGCGTGAGATAGTTGGACTAGATACTCCTTGGTCGCGCCTATTTGAGTTAGCGATGGAGGACTCGTACCCTGAGCTTACGTGGGAGTTTCTTTCCACGTTTACATACGCGCCGCATCCGGCGGATTACGTGCAGGACCCGGATTTTCCAGTCCACGAGGTTACATTCCGCCTCGCCGGTCAGGAGTTTCAGATGAGTGTGCGGCAGTTTGCTGTCCATACAGGTTTGTTTAAATAATATTATTTATTATTTTATATTTAATATCATTTGTTTATTTAATGTTATTTGTTTATTTAATATTATTTGTTTATTATTATTATTTGTTTATTTAATGTTATTTGTTTATTTAATATTATTTGTTTATTATTATTATTTGTTTATTTAATATTATTTGTTTATACAGGTTTGTACACAGAGGCCGAGCTTGATACTGATTTATATACGCAGGCGGTTAAGATGATGGACATGCAGACGCTTATCAGTTTCTGGAGGGCCATTTCCAGGGTTCCCTTTGGGAAATCCTGGCAAAAGGCCACCACCATTAAAGACCCCTTGTTCCGATACCTGCACCATGTTATCGCGGCACCCAGCAGGGAGAAGGTCAACCTCAGTGACCTTTTCTTTCTATACTGCCTACTGCGACGACAGCCCTGCGATCTAGCAGCCTGCCTGGCAGATTACTTTGCCACAGCATACCACCGGCAGCTCCGCGGGTGGGTGCACACTGGCTCATACATCACCGCCATCGCACGCTCGCTCGGGCTCGTGCCCGAGCATGATCCGGTGCTGTCCGCTCCGGTCCCGTCTACCAGGTTGGGCCGCGCGTCAGTTTCTAGCATGCAGATCACCCATACCTTTGATGTTGGTCTGAGGTTTAGGGGCGGAGACGGGCTGATTTGGCAGCCGGAGCCGGTGCCGGAGGTCATCCCGGTTGTTATTGAGGTGAGGCCTGGAGTGTTGGCCCCTCCTGATGTTCAGGCGGCCGCTCGGCAGGCTCAGCTACAGGCTCTGGGACTCGATCAGTTCCCGGGCCAGCCTCAGGCTGAGGCTCAGGCTCAGGCTCAACCTCAGGCTCAGGCTCAGGCTCAGCCTGTATTAGAGGATCCGGCTCAGGAAGAGCAAGTCGAGGAGATCCCGGTACCACCAGTTCAGCCAGCTCCTGAGCCGCCACAGTACCCGCAGCACGTTTACGCTGACCTGCCTCCGGTAGCGCGTGAGGTGGCTCGGGACTTCGACCGGCGCCTCAGACGCCAGGCCGCACGCCAGGACTGGATCATCGAGACGCTCGTTTCTCTACGAGAGCTCGCTGGGTTGCCTCCACTTCCCCTCCCACCGTCCCTACCGCACGAGGATTAGTACCTTAGTTTGTTTGTATAGTGTTTTGTTATGTATTATGTAGTCAGTTGTACCTTTTTGTTTTGTATGTACAAACTGATATATATATATATATATATATATATATATTGCAGTTAATCTTCTATTTACATCACGTTGGTTTTGGATTGTTTAAGTTTAATTCTTATGGCTTTCTGTACAATTTATTTAACGTGTTCGTTTAATTTAACAAAATAAACTAGGTTAACAGTTTATAAAGACGCACTTATATTATATACGTTCTATAAAAATAATAACGTAAAAAAACGTAATTATAAAACAACTATGAAATATATGTAACTAATATTTTATAATAATAATAAAACTCAAATACAATTTTTTCCTCCAAAAAAACACTACCAAACTAACCCACATCCCACCTATTTCAAAAAAAAAACAACACAAATTGCTGCACACGGTGTTTTGTCTTTTTGCACACTCAAAGCGCCCCGCTTTGGCCATAGCGGGGCGCTTTGGCCAAGGTCAACAGACAAGGACTGACAAAGTTTTGTCAGTCCTTGTCTGTTGACCTTGGCCACAGCGCCCCGCTATGGCCAAAGCGGGGCGCTTTGAGTGTGCAAAAAGACAAACACCGTGTGCGAATAGACCAGCCCTTCAAAAAACGGTCCTTTAAATATCTAAGCCAACTTATCCATGAAAGTGCACAAAATATATTTTAATAAATACATTCATAACAAACTCCTTGGTAGACATGTATTTGTTACAATAAAAACATCCATTGTTAAAATATATCAAATACATTTTTCTAAATTTAATACAACACCTGTTGGAGAGTGTTAAGCATGTTTACAGAGTTACGATAATGTTTGAGACTATGAGCACCCCAATTGCATAATTATATGCCAGAATTTCCAGCAACGACAAGCACATATGTGTTTACAAATTTCTTTCCATTTTCATACTCATTAGAGAGGATGGCAACCCCTTTAAACGTATCTAAACCAAAAACATTAGGAATAAAGCCTTCGTTATTTTCAATTTACTCTTGTTGTCATCGCAAGAATCGATCTCACCTAGCTACACCTCGACCAAACCCACACCCATATTTTTGGCTGTAATCAGTTAAACACCCATTTTTGTGCAGTCTTATCATACCATGTGCTCTAGACGCCAACGGGTCTATATTAAAATGATATACATAGTTTTTGCCAGTATTTAAGAAACATATTTTTATGTAAATGTGGGTTCGGACAAAGGAAAATAACATACGAGGGCAGGGCCGGCTTTGTGCCTGTGCGGGAGGTGCCACCGCACAGGGCCCAAAATATCTAGAGGCCCAAAATTGTTTAAAATATATAAATATATATATATAAAAAGTGTAGCAAATTATTAACAAATTCACGTTGTGGTTCAATTGATGCGCAACTGTTTAGTGAATGGGCTATTCCGGGTCCGAATCCCATGGTAGTCATTTTTCCATTCTTATTTTTTTTTATGTAATGTCATGTTTTTCTTATGCCTTAAGGGGCTGTTATAAAACAAGGGGAAAACTCATATAGTCACATTTAAATTTGGGCCTCAATAAATTTGTAACCTTTAGTTTTTTTCTTCTCATTTAACCATTTACATAATAAACTTTACATGTTTTCTTGTTTAAATTTGTAGGTTTTTAATTTCTCATTTAACCATCTACAATATAAACTTAGAAGAACTCAATATCTAGCTTGAATTAATTTTTTTTTTGTATGAAAAGGTTCATGTTGCCAAGTTAGTTTGGATATGTTTACATACATTACAGTTCATTTTGCTCAAATGATTTAAGTGTTAGTTATTTTTGCTTATCCGGAGAGAGTTGAAACTAATGTTATGCGTATTAATTTATTTGTAACATAAAACTAGGATTTATTGTTTTTAATCGATGCTAGCATTCACTCTGTGAACATGGATAATTATGATACATTGAAATATAGAGAAGAATCGGCATTGATTATAAATACTTGATCTAGAACTTTACTTTCAAAAATGCTAAAAAAGCCTCACGATTCGCTTAAGTATTGCGGTTTTTTTATATACGATTAATGAGTTTATATTATAGGAAGAGGGCCAAAAGTTTGTCTCGCACGGGGTCCAAAAGTTTTTTTATCATTTTCGGAGAGGGGGTTGAATAGTTGACAAAAGTATTTTTCGTAGCGAAGACTATATAGTTAAATTGGTTATGGATGCAATATGTTATGCATTTACCCCGGAGGTCCAAATTATAAAATTATTTATTTAGCTTTATCTTTAACTACTTAAATGTGTTCGCGTGTAACTTTTAAAACATCAGTAGTTATTATTCATCGAATTGGAACAAACTTTATTTAACTAGAATCTTTGTGTTCATACATATTTATTTATAATTATAATGTATACATCAGTACCGTTTCTACGTTTTCGGAGGCACTAATCGAACTACGAAGTGGTGGCCCTTTTACTTAAAGCATAAAAGTATTGTGTAGATGTATATATATTATAGGGGCTGGGCTCTATAGAAAACTCTATCTTTTTAAGAAAACTATGCAAACCCATTGTCATCCATTGATTATCTTTCAGCTAACTTGATCAATGGCTCTCTTAATTTTGGTAAGAATTATATTTAAAAGAAATCTTATAATACACATTAGTACAAGAGGAAGGACATTTTCGGTAGTGCAAATAGAACTTTGGAAAACCAAATTCCTGCCATGCAGCAGGCGTCTAATCAAAACTTCAAAGCATTTCAAAATCTTTTCTTGTTTATCTTTCCCACTAGATACTCACTGTTCACATTTCTCTTTCGCCAAATCGATCGGTACTTTCTAACCCTAAGAAAGAAGCCGATAGTGGCGATCGTGGAGAATGAGGAAATCGTTCATAATTTTGTCGTCGTCGGTTAAAATGAAATGATTAAGGAAGATGAAGAGTTCAAGTAAAAGGTTAGTTCTTGTAATCGGACCTGTAAAAGGGGGTTCTGTTCAATCGATTTCCCCCAAAATGGCAACTGATTTTGTTTTGTTTTGTTTTGTATATATAGCACTAAGAGACCTATATTAGGGCGGAAAAGGTCTGAAAGCCGTAGTGTTGTTATTATCTCCGATGATTCCAAGGAAGATCCTTCCAATCAACAATCTGGCTTCGGTCCAACCCAAAGGGCTTTAGGTTAGTATTGATGTGTGTATGAACCGTGAACACAGTTGAAGGTGATGTATATATGTATAGTGTGTTGGATTAGTCCCTGTTTATAACATATTTTTGTTGGCTGCGTTGCAGTGTATGATGATACTGATAGTGGGTCACCAGGCCATGGGAAACGACGGAAAACCGTTAAAGGTTAACCAGTAATATTGTGTATAGTTTGTATCGTTTCTGGGTGAAGTAATCGTTTTTGTTACTAATTTCTCAGGGCGTAAAGAAGCTTATGTGGAAGGCAAAGAGGGACAGACCAAAGATCATAAAGGTAAGTGCCTTTGGTTACAATAGTTGGTATTTGCGTATCAATGTGAACTTGACTAACATGTGTTAAATGGCAGGGAAAAAAATCATTGCCGTGGATAGTTCTGGCTGTGGAAGTAAAAGAAAACGTGGTTAGTTAAATATTATTGGCTTTGATTTGTTTGTTTGCCAAATAATTAATGGTCTGAGTTTGAAGTTTGCCTAACATGTGTTAATTGGCATGGGGAAAACCATCGCGGAGGATAATTCTGGCAATGGAATGCAAAGAAACCGTGGTTAGTTAATTTTTATTGACTTTCATTTGTTTGATGTTCAATTGATTAATTGTTGGATGTTTGATCGTATAAGTGTAATGTTACCGGTTGTAAAGTAGACTAATTTTTTTTTTGGTTGCGTATAAAACGTTATACCAGCACGTAGGGCAGATGTAACAGCTACATCAAGCGGGAGAACGTTACGGTCAGGGAAGAAGAAAGTTTCAGAGGAGAGTGTGAAAGGTGAAGCACGGAAGCAAAAGGAAGTTGGTAACGAACAGGAAAAAGTTCCCAAAGCCCGTAAGCGAGCCAAGAAGGATGAATTTCCGGGAATAAGGACGAGATCCGCACCACTACAATTTTATAAGTGTGTACGAGCATTGACAGACCAACAACGTGAGGCGGTCAGGGAAATAGGCTTTGGTCGTTTACTTACTTTCAGCGTTGATGGGTTACCAGCTAAGTTAGGTTATTTTGTTGTCGACAATTTTAATCCCGATAAGATGGTGATATGTACACCTGCTGATAATATCAAGGTAAACAGGAAAGTGATACATCAGTTATTAGGGATTCCGACCGGTGGGAAAAAGTTTAGTTCGATTGATAAGCTGCCCATCTTGGTTGATGCCATTGCGGATTGGAGGGCGAGATACCCGGGTGTACATGTACCTCCAACAAAGATGGTGAAAATGATAGATGAGTCCGACGGCGAAGACAGTTTTGATTTCCGTATGGATTTTGTAATGTGTTTTGTGGCAGTGCTCGTTGACTGTCATAAACAAAGTTGTTTACGGGAAGAAATCTTAGAGTATCTAGATGACGAAATGGATTTTGCAAAGGTAGACTGGTGTGACCTGGTGGTAGATAAGTTGAAAACTTGCAAAGATACATGGGATCGGCTTGACCCACAAAGCATCTTCGTTGGGCCTCTCACGATTCTGATTGTAAGTGAAATTTATTTATTTGGGAGAATTAACATGTGTTAATATACTGGCTTGTTTTCGGACTGAACTGATAGTTGTTTCTTGTACCTGTTGTACGTTGATAGCATTGAGTGCACAGGGATGAAAGTTGACAAGGCGGTGTGTCCTTTGGCTTTCTGGAACTTGAAGAGATTGCGAGAGAGAAAGGCTGGAAATACTTGCTGGTGGGTTTGGTCTGGGACGGTTTAAAGGGTTAACACTTCCAAGTAACAATAACGTGGAACACTGGGCAAGTAAGGAGGTATAGTTATATGCACTAACATGTGTTTTTTACAATTAGTATATAATTTTGGTATGTAACTGTTGAAAACAATTTTGAAACAGGAGAGGTTGTTGATGGTACGACAGCTAATTAATGTGACAAACAAGAACAAAATCAAAATAGAGGGTATGTTAGAATCAAAACAGGAGAGGCTGTTGATGGTACGACAGCTGATGACGAGGAAGTACAAACGTTGAAGGCAATGTATGAAAGTTCGTTTGAACAGAAAGCCTATGTAAGTACAGATCACGATAAAGCGGTAGATTTATCGTCGCACCATATCAATGAGGTGTTGGAAGATTTGAAAAATGATGAAAGTATTCACATTAACGAGGGAGAGAACGCTGGTTAGTCACTGTTATTCTTTGTAATATTGAGTTTATTAATGTGGCACGCATTTACTGATATGCAACGTTTTCGTAGGGAATGGCGTGGTTGACGAATGCTCGGATGGTTCGCCAATAGCTAGTTTGTACAGGAAGTCACTTAATCGGCTTAACAAAAGGATCAGTAAAAGGAGATTGAAAGAAGTAGGATCTTCAGCCATAGGCTTTGATGCCCTGGAAGGTGCGATGATTATCTTTCTGAAATGTACACTGTAACACATGTTAATGTGTTATCGATCGTATTGAATAACATCTGTTGTGGTTGCAGCTGATGTTGCGGGGCAATCAAGTGTACCTGATGATGGAAAAGAGTGTGCTGAAACGATGGTAGATGGTGGGAAGTCGTTACAGGTGAGGAGATCTGCTCTACTGGAGAAGTTAAAGGATGTTCCTGAGAAAGAAGAAGGTTGTGTTTCCAAGTCATCGCAACACACTGGATAAACTTGTACTGTAAGTTGATCATGTTGTTGATAGACAATACATCGAGATTAGTAGTAGCTTTGAAACAAGCCTCCGAAAAGTGATGACGCACCACAAGAAGCAGCCCATGCTTGCATATATTCTCAGAAAGGTTTCAATATATGCGATTGAACTTTTGAGTAGGGAACTAAAATGTAAGGAAGATGGGTTGAGAGCCTACGGTGCAAGCTGTGGTTGCCAACTTTTTACCAGCTGTGGTTTGCCATGTGCCTGTCGTTTGGAAAAGTTGGAAAATAAAGGTAATTAATATCTTTGACCTTTCTCGTTATGATTTTGCCACCTAATTTGTTTTCATCCACAGGTCAGCAACTCCGGATCACACACATAGACGTGTTCTGGAAGAAGCTTAACTTCAAGCCTACAAAGAAAAACATAGAGGATATCGATGTAGACGCGGAATTTGAAAAATTGAAACAAAAGATCGATCCAACACCCCCTCAAGTGAAAAGGAGCTTCTTTGAAAAGTTTCAGCAAATCCTCAATCCAGGGAACAATAACAAAAAACCTCCTGCTATTCTGAAGAAAACTCGTGGTCGCCCAATATTGAAAACGCAGGAAGAAAGAAAGGTTGAAGCCGCTAGAAAAAGCGCGTACATTCCATCGGGAGAAACTTGGGTCGAGGCCTCAGACGATCTTCCCCGTCACAGCTCGTACATATCACCGTCACAGCCTCAGACGATCAACCTACACCCTGATTTCCCGATGATCAAGCTCGGTCCTAAGACGGATATAGCGATCCGCAACTACGCATCTCAGATTCCCGAAGTGATCCATCCATACATCGTTAGAATAAAGGACGTGAAACCAGATGGTCATTGTGGGTTTCGATCGGTGGCTGTTGGGTTAGGAGTGAAACAAAATTCATATTTGATGATCCGGAAACAACTTATAAAGGAGTTACGTACGAACGAATCGCTTTGGAGGCAGTTTTTCGATCCGGAAAACATAGGACATTATGATGCGCTGCTTAGACGGATCGATTTCAAGGGGTGGGACGAGCAGATATCGAAAATTACATGACGATGCCTGAGACGGGGTTTCTTATTGCCCAACGATACGGTGTGATTGTTCACACCTTCGACATGCGTGGGAGCTGTACAATTTTCCCTCTGCTGGGCGGGCCAAACGAAGCTGAGGAACCTCACCTGGTGGTTGCGGTTGTGTTCGTCGACCATGGGCATTTCATACATGTAGAGCTTGGAGGTTGTTATCCAATGCCTCCCCCAAACCCACTCTGGACAGCACACAGAACAGAGCGCGCAGCAGCCTGGCATACATTATACAGGGATCAGATCAACACGTACGAAATGCTTACGTATCGTGCCCCTGACCTTAATGTAACCCCATATGTTCACGATGTATGTTAAATGTGTTTAATAATAATCACGTTTGTGTTTGTTCAATATATGCGTTACATCACGTTAAAAACCGAATGTCACCTGCGCGACCCAATCAGATTCAATACGCAATTGTACGACCCAAAATGACAATATACATCATAATACTACAATTAATGAAAAAATACGTCATGTTCATGTGCGGTACACATAACACCTCTCACAGGAGTACTTGTGCTTTCAAACCAAAATGATACGATATAACAGAATAAGACATCACACGTAACCGATTTGATCCGGAACTTGCAGTATACTCCATATATAATAAAAAATGATGTATAATGGAAAAAATGTAAAATTTAGACTATTATCGACGCGTTTGTGAATTAAAAACAATTTTAAAAAATTTAAAAAAGGCCCAAAGCGCCCCGCTTTGGCCATAGCGGGGCGCTTTGGTCCCTCGTTATACCTGAAGCGGGGCAGCTTCTCCCCCATTTCAACACAAAACACACACAAAAGGTGCGATTACACACACTGATCTCCGGATATCTTCGTTTTCAAGCTTTCGACCGCTAAAAGGTAAGATCGAACACCCTTAATCGTTTTGGTTAAATGTACATGTTTAATATTGTTTTGATTGGGCCGGATTTGATCGATTGCTGGTTCAGTTCTTCAAAATGAAGAACCAAAGCGCCGCGCCAAGGCCAAAGCGCGGCGCTTTGGTTCAAGTTTATTATTTTTTTTAATATTATTTGTTTAATATTATTTGTTTAATATTATTTGTTTAATATTGTTTGTTTATTATTTAAATTATATTTAATATTATTTGTTTATTATTTAAATTTTATAAATAAAATTATTTGTTTATTATTTTATATTTAATATTATTTGTTTATTATTTAAATTGTTTAAATAATATTATTTGTTTATTATTTTATATTTAATATTATTTGTTTATTATTTAAATTGTTTAAATAATATTATTTGTTTATTATTTAAATTGTTTAGTAATATTATTTGTTTATTATTTTATATTTAATATTATCTTGTCAACGTGCAGGGATGGATTCCTCCGATGACGAGATTGAGCATATGGAGGCTGAGGGAGATGTGGGAGAGGAGGGAGAGCCGGCATGTCCGTACCTGCAGTTTCCGCCGGGGTCACGGGCGAGGGGGAGATGCGCGAGGTTGCGCACCATCCCCATTGGGGAGCATGTAGGGATAGACTGGGGCCTGCTGGAGACCGTGGGAGAGGCCGCGCGGGCGCGTGAGATAGTTGGACTAGATACTCCTTGGTCGCGCCTATTTGAGTTAGCGATGGAGGACTCGTACCATGAGCTTACGTGGGAGTTTCTTTCCACGTTTACATACGCGCCGCATCCGGCGGATTACGTGGAGGACCCGGATTTTCCAGTCCACGAGGTTACATTCCGTCTCGCCGGTCAGGAGTTTCAGATGAGTGTGCGGCAGTTTGCTGTCCATACAGGTTTGTTTAAATAATATTATTTATTATTTTATATTTAATATCATTTGTTTATTTAATGTTATTTGTTTATTTAATATTATTTGTTTATTATTATTATTTGTTTATTTAATGTTATTTGTTTATTTAATATTATTTGTTTATTATTATTATTTGTTTATTTAATATTATTTGTTTATACAGGTTTGTACACAGAGGCCGAGCTTGATACTGATTTATATACGCAGGAGGTTAAGATGATGGACAGGCAGACGCTTATCAGTTTCTGGAGGGCCATTTCCAGGGTTCCCTTTGGGAAATCCTGGCAAAAGGCCACCACCATTAAAGACCCCTTGTTCCGATACCTGCACAATGTTATCGCGGCAACTATCGTGCCGCGGGGTGCCAGCAGGGAGAAGGTCAACCTCAGTGACCTTTTCTTTCTATACTGCCTACTGCGACGACAGCCCTGCGATCTAGCAGCCTGCCTGGCAGATTACTTTGCCACAGCATACCACCGGCAGCTCCGCGGGTGGGTGCACACTGGCTCATACATCACCGCCATCGCACGCTCGCTCGGGCTCGTGCCCGAGCATGATCCGGTGCTGTCCGCTCCGGTCCCGTCTACCAGGTTGGGCCGCGCGTCAGTTTCTAGCATGCAGATCACCCGTACCTTTGATGTTGGTCTGAGGTTTAGGGGCGGAGACGGGATGATTTGGCAGCCGGAGCCGGTGCCGGAGGTCATCCCGGTTGTTATTGAGGTGAGGCCTGGAGTGTTGGCCCCTCCTGATGTTCAGGCGGCCGCTCGGCAGGCTCAGCTACAGGCTCTGGGACTCGATCAGTTCCCGGGCCAGCCTCAGGCTGAGGCTCAGGCTCAGGCTCAGCCTCAGGCTCAGGCTCAGGCTCAGCCTCAGGCTCAGGCTCAGGCTCAGCCTGTATTAGAGGATCCGGCTCAGGAGGAGCAAGTCGAGGAGATCCCGGTACCACCAGTTCAGCCAGCTCCTGAGCCGCCACAGTACCCGCAGCACGTTTACGCTGACCTGCCTCCGGTAGCGCGTGAGGTGGCTCGGGACTTCGACCGGCGCCTCAGACGCCAGGCCGCACGCCAGGACTGGATCATCGAGACGCTCGTTTCTCTACGAGAGCTCGCTGGGTTGCCTCCACTTCCCCTCCCACCGTCCCCACCGCACGAGGATTAGTACCTTAGTTTGTTTGTATAGTGTTTTGTTATGTATTATGTAGTCAGTTGTACCTTTTTGTTTTGTATGTACAAACTGATATATATATATATATATATATATTGCAGTTAATCTTCTATTTTCATCACGTTGGTTTTGGATTGTTTACGTTTAATTCTTATGGCTTTTTGTACAATTTATTTAACGTGTTCGTTTAATTTAACAAAATAAACTAGGTTAACAGTTTATAAAGACGCACTTATATTATATACGTTCTATAAAAATAATGACGTAAAAAAACGTAATTATAAAACAACTATGAAATATATGTAACTAATATTTTATAATAATAATAAACTCAAATACAATTTTTTTCCTCCAAAAAACACTACCAAACTAACCCACATCCCACCTATTTCAAAAAAAAAAAAAAAAAGCGCCCCGCTATGGCCAAAGCGGGGCGCTTTGAGTGTGCAAAAAGACAAACACCGTGTGCGAATAGACCAGCCCTTCAAAAAACGGTCCTTTAAATATCTAAGCCAACTTATCCATGAAAGTGCACAAAATATATTTTAATAAATACATTCATAACATTCCAAGTTGCACCAACTCCTTGGTAGACATGTATTTGTTACAATAAAAACATCCATTGTTAAAATATATCAAATACATTTTTCTAAATTTAATACAACACCTGTTGGAGAGTGTTAAGCATGTTTACAGGGTTACGATAATGTTTGAGACTTTGAGCACCCCAATTGCATAATTATATGCCAGAATTTCCAGCAACGACAAGCACATATGTGTTTACAAATTTCTTTCCATTTTCATACTCATTAGAGAGGATGGCAACCCCTTTAAACGTATCTAAACCAAAAACATTAGGAATAAAGCCTTCGTTATTTTCAATTTACTCTTGTTGTCATCGCAAGAATCGATCTCACCTAGCTACACCTCGACCAAACCCACACCCATATTTTTGGCCGTAATCAGTTAAACACCCATTTTTGTGCAGTCTTATCATACCATGTGCTCTAGACGCCAACGGGTCTATATTAAAATGATATACATAGTTTTTGCCAGTATTTAAGAAACATATTTTTAGGTAAATGTGGGTTCGGACAAAGGAAAATAACATACGAGGGCAGGGCCGGCTTTGTGCCTGTGCGGGAGGTGCCACCGCACAGGGCCCAAAATATCTAGAGGCCCAAAATTGTTTAAAATATATAAATATATATATATAAAAAGTGTAGCAAATTATTAACAAATTCACGTTGTGGTTCAATTGATGCGCAACTGTTTAGTGAATGGGCTATTCCGGGTCCGAATCCCATGGTAGTCATTTTTCCATTCTTATTTTTTTTTATGTAATGTCATGTTTTTCTTATGCCTTAAGGGGCTGTTATAAAACAAGGGGAAAACTCATATAGTCACATTTAAATTTGGGCCTCAATAAATTTGTAACCTATAGTTTTTTTCTTCTCATTTAACCATTTACATAATAAACTTTACATGTTTTCTTGTTTAAATTTGTAGGTTTTTAATTTCTCATTTAACCATCTACAATATAAACTTAGAAGAACTCAATATCTAGCTTGAATTAATTTTTTTTTTTGTATGAAAAGGTTCATGTTGCCAAGTTAGTTTGGATATGTTTACATACATTACAGTTCATTTTGCTCAAATGATTTAAGTGTTAGTTATTTTTGCTTATCCGGAGAGAGTTGAAACTAATGTTATGCGTATTAATTTATTTGTAACATAAAACTAGGATTTATTGTTTTTAATCGATGCTAGCATTCACTCTGTGAACATGGATAATTATGATACATTGAAATATAGAGAAGAATCGGCATTGATTATAAATACTTGATCTAGAACTTTACTTTCAAAAATGCTAAAAAAGCCTCACGATTCGCTTAAGTATTGCGGTTTTTTTATATACGATTAATGAGTTTATATTATAGGAAGAGGGCCAAAAGTTTGTCTCGCACGGGGTCCAAAAGTTTTTTTATCATTTTCGGAGAGGGAGTTGAATAGTTGACAAAAGTATTTTTCGTAGCGAAGACTATATAGTTAAATTGGTTATGGATGCAATATGTTATGCATTTACCCCGGAGGTCCAAATTATAAAATTATTTATTTAGCTTTATCTTTAACTACTTAAATGTGTTCGCGTGTAACTTTTAAAACATCAGTAGTTATTATTCATCGAATTGGAACAAACTTTATTTAACTAGAATCTTTGTGTTCATACATATTTATTTATAATTATAATGTATACATCAGTACTGTTTCTACGTTTTCGGAGGCACTAATCGAACTACGAAGTGGTGGCCCTTTTACTTAAAACATAAAAGTATTGTGTAGATGTATATATATTATAGGGGCTGGGCTCTATAGAAAACTCTATCTTTTTAAGAAAACTATGCAAACCCATTGTCATCCATTGATTATCTTTCAGCTAACTTGATCAATGGCTCTCTTAATTTTGGTAAGAATTATATTTAAAAGAAATCTTATAATACACATTAGTACAAGAGGAAGGACATTTTCGGTAGTGCAAATAGAACTTTGGAAAACCAAATTCCTGCCATGCAGCAGGCGTTTAATCAAAACTTCAAAGCATTTCAAAATCTTTTCTTGTTTATCTTTCCCACTAGATACTCACTGTTCACATTTCTCTTTCGCCAAATCGATCGGTACTTTCTAACCCTAAGAAAGAAGCCGATAGTGGCGATCGTGGAGAATGAGGAAATCGTTCATAATTTTGTCGTCGTCGGTTAAAATGAAATGATTAAGGAAGATGAAGAGTTCAAGTAAAAGGTTAGTTCTTGTAATCGGACCTGTAAAAGGGGGTTCTGTTCAATCGATTTCCCCCAAAATGGCAACTGATTTTGTTTTGTTTTGTATATATAGCACTAAGAGACCTATATTAGGGCGGAAAAGGTCTGAAAGCCGTAGTGTTGTTATTATCTCCGATGATTCCAAGGAAGGTCCTTCCAATCAACAATCTGGCTTCGGTCCAACCCAAAGGGCTTTAGGTTAGTATTGATGTGTGTATGAACCGTGAACACAGTTGAAGGTGATGTATATATGTATAGTGTGTTGGATTAGTCCCTGTTTATAACATATTTTTGTTGGTTGCGTTGCAGTGTATGATGATACTGATAGTGGGTCACCAAGCCATGGGAAACGACAGAAAACTGTTAAAGGTTAACCAGTAATATTGTGTATAGTTTGTATCGTTTCTGGGTGAAGTAATCGTTTTTGTTACTAATTTCTCAGGGCGTAAAGAAGCTTATGTGGAAGGCAAAGAGGGACAGACCAAAGATCATAAAGGTAAGTGCCTTTGGTTACAATAGTTGGTATTTGCGTATCAATGTGAACTTGACTAACATGTGTTAAATGGCAGGGAAAAAATCATTGACGTGGATAGTTCTGGCTGTGGAAGTAAAAGAAAACGTGGTTAGTTAAATAATATTGGCTTTGATTTGTTTATTTGCCAAATAATTAATGGTCTGAGTTTGAAGTTTGCCTAACATGTGTTAATTGGCAGGGGGAAAACCATCGCGGAGGATAATTCTGGCAATGGAATGCAAAGAAACCGTGGTTAGTTAATTTTTATTGACTTTCATTTGTTTGATGTTCAATTGATTAATTGTTGGATGTTTGATCGTATAAGTGTAATGTTACCGGTTGTAAAGTAGACTAATTTTTTTTTTTGGTTGCGTATAAAACGTTATACCAGCACGTAGGGCAGATGTAACAGCTACATCAAGCGGGAGAACGTTACGGTCAGGGAAGAAGAAAGTTTCAGAGGAGAGTGTGAAAGGTGAAGCACGGAAGCAAAAGGAAGTTGGTAACGAACAGGAAAAAGTTCCCAAAGCCCGTAAGCGAGCCAAGAAGGATGAATTTCCGGGAATAAGGACGAGATCCGCACCACTACAATTTTATAAGTGTGTACGAGCATTGACAGACCAACAACGTGAGGCGGTCAGGGAAATAGGCTTTGGTCGTTTACTTACTTTCAGCGTTGATGGGTTACCAGCTAAGTTAGGTTATTTTGTTGTCGACAATTTTAATCCCGATAAGATGGTGATATGTACACCTGCTGATAATATCAAGGTAAACAGGAAAGTGATACATCAGTTATTAGGGATTCCGACCGGTGGGAAAAAGTTTAGTTCGATTGATAAGCTGCCCATCTTGGTTGATGCCATTGCGGATTGGAGGGCGAGATACCCGGGTGTACATGTACCTCCAACAAAGATGGTGAAAATGATAGATGAGTCCGACGGCGAAGACAGTTTTGATTTCCGTATGGATTTTGTAATGTGTTTTGTGGCAGTGCTCGTTGACTGTTATAAACAAAGTTGTTTACGGGAAGAAATCTTAGAGTATCTAGATGACGAAATGGATTTTGCAAAGGTAGACTGGTGTGACCTGGTGGTAGATAAGTTGAAAACTTGCAAAGATACATGGGATCGGCTTGACCCACAAAGCATCTTCGTTGGGCCTCTCACGATTCTGATTGTAAGTGAAATTTATTTATTTGGGAGAATTAACATGTGTTAATATACTGGCTTGTTTTCGGACTGAACTGATAGTTGTTTCTTGTACCTGTTGTACGTTGATAGCATTGAGTGCACAGGGATGAAAGTTGACAAGGCGGTGTGTCCTTTGGCTTTCTGGAACTTGAAGAGATTGCGAGAGAGAAAGGCTGGAAATACTTGCTGGTGGGTTTGGTCTGGGACGGTTTAAAGGGTTAACACTTCCAAGTAACAATAACGTGGAACACTGGGCAAGTAAGGAGGTATAGTTATATGCACTAACATGTGTTTTTTACAATTAGTATATAATTTTGGTATGTAACTGTTGAAAACAATTTTGAAACAGGAGAGGTTGTTGATGGTACGACAGCTAATTAATGTGACAAACAAGAACAAAATCAAAATAGAGGGTATGTTAGAATCAAAACAGGAGAGGCTGTTGATGGTACGACAGCTGATGACGAGGAAGTACAAACGTTGAAGGCAATGTATGAAAGTTCGTTTGAACAGAAAGCCTATGTAAGTACAGATCACGATAAAGCGGTAGATTTATCGTCGCACCATATCAATGAGGTGTTGGAAGATTTGAAAAATGAAGAAAGTATTCACATTAACGAGGGAGAGAACGCTGGTTAGTCACTGTTATTCTTTGTAATATTGAGTTTATTAATGTGGCACGCATTTACTGATATGCAACGTTTTCGTAGGGAATGGCGTGGTTGACGAATGCTCGGATGGTTCGCCAATAGCTAGTTTGTACAGGAAGTCACTTAATCGGCTTAACAAAAGGATCAGTAAAAGGAGATTGAAAGAAGTAGGATCTTCAGCCATAGGCTTTGATGCCCTGGAAGGTGCGATGATTATCTTTCTGAAATGTACACTGTAACACATGTTAATGTGTTATCGATCGTATTGAATAACATTTGTTGTGGTTGCAGCTGATGTTGCGGGGCAATCAAGTGTACCTGATGATGGAAAAGAGTGTGCTGAAACGATGGTAGATGGTGGGAAGTCGTTACAGGTGAGGAGATATGCTCTACTGGAGAAGTTAAAGGATGTTCCTGAGAAAGAAGAAGGTTGTGTGACCCCAAAAAGGCGTAAGACAGTTATAAGGTTTGATGGGCCAAACACAGATGGTGGTAATGAAACAGGTAAAGTGTTACATGTGTTACCATTTTCAGTGTACGTTTACAGTTAAGTGTATAGATGGCAGCCTAGGAAGAAAACATAAGTACACATTGATGGTGACGCGTTGTTTATTGTTCGAGAAAGTTTATGTCCCTGTAATATGCGTACGGGACTGAAATGTATAGTCTAACACATGTTAATGGAAAAGAGTACCTGATGGAAAAGAGTGTGCTAAAACGCTGCAAGATGGTGGGAAGTCGTTGCGGGTGAGGAGATCTCCTCGACTGAAGAACTTAAAGGATGCTCCTGAAAAAGAAGTAGGTTGTGTGACCCCAAAAATGCGTAAGACAAATATAAAGTTTGATGGGCCAAACACGGATGGTGGTAACGAAATAGGTAAAGTGTTACATGTGTTACCAGTTACATTGTACGTTTACAATTAAGTGTATAGATGGCAACCTAGGAAGAAAACATAAGTACACATTGATGGTGACGCGTTGTTTGTTGCTCGACAAAGTTTATGTCCCTGTAATATGCGTACATGTCTGAACCCATTTAATATTAATGTGATGTTATATGGTGCAACGAGACTGAGAAGCAACACGACGAAAGTAAAGGGGGGTGTAGTGAAGTTGGGGACGAAGCAAATGAAGGCGTCAACGGTGATAAGATTGTTCATGAGGCTAGTAATTCAACTGGAGGTGACTGTAGTATGGGTGGGGCGGAACATATTGAAGGACAATGGAGCGGGGATAAAAGTGATGTTGAACAAGTCCATAAGCCGTTGGGTTTAATGCGTGCGATACTGCGTTTTAAAGCAGCAGCGGCCCAGGGTGTACCTGGTAGTGCTCCGTACCATTTCAGATTGTTTTTTATAGTGTGCTTTATTAGTTTATTCTGTTTTAACAGGTGTCATGTTGCTTTGACAGTTGACGGTGGCTCTGGCATGCAGTTGGTTGGTAAAGATGCATACAGTGTGGAGGCAGCAGGACATGTACCTCCACCTGTCAACAATGTGGATGAGAAGGACGATGATCAGCAGATCACCGATTTAGAAGCGACTGACGCAAAAAAGGATAAGATTTCTGAACCGGGGTTTAGCTGTGCTGAAGAGGTAGCCAAAATTGCTGAGATGGATGTTAAGCTTAATGACCAGGTTGAAGGGAATGACAATGAAGGTAATCTTCAGAAACCATTTTATTTGTAGGGTCGTAAAAACTCTAGACGCACGATGTTTAGCCATGTCTAATTTATTCGAGAATGTTTATGCAGCTTCAAATAGTAAGACTGAGCATGAAGTTGTGGATGCAACTGATGCAAGTAAGGAAGAATGTGGTGGCGTCGTGTTTGCCTCTGTGGAAGGTGACGGTAACGATAAGGATGGACAGGTGGTTTTGGATGGCAGAGGCAAGGCGGCTGTAGAGAAGTGTCACCGTGATTGTAACGGTAAAATTTTTATGCAGCTTCAAATAGAAACCTATGCATGAGATGTGATAAGAATGTTTTATGCAGCTTCAAATAGTAAGACTGAGCATAACGTAGTAGATTCAACTGTCGTAAATAAGGAAGAGTGTGTTGGCGTGGTGGTTGGCTCTGTGGAAGGAGATGCTTTCGATAAAGCTGAGGAGGTGGTTATGGATGGTAAAGGCAAAGCGGCGGAAGAGGAGTGGCAGCCGGATTTTAACGGTAAAGCTTTTCATTCTGTAACATGTGTTAAATAGTTCCCTATTAGGGCTATTTAGTGGGTTAACATGTGTTAATCATACGAACAGTGGACGGAGGCGATACGTTTATTGATGAACGTAGTTTCGATGGGCCTAATTGGAGTCTTGGAATGACACAAATTGGTGGTGAATTTGACGAGTCACAGCAAACCGGTACATAAGAGCATTAAAATGATTAGGATTGCTGGTTTAGTGGGAGTCATTTAAATATACTTATTTGCATCGAACATGCAGGTTGCACAAGTGCAAAGGTCCGTGTGACACATGTTACATGGCTTAACTTATAACACCTGTCACATATGGTTTCCTAAGAATTTTAAAAAACATCCATCTGTAACACGTGTTACAAATGGAATCTCATTTGTTCAACAATTAAGATTTTAAAAAAACATCTAGCATAAAAAACATCCATTTTGTACCACTGGCTATCGTCAGGCTTGTCACTTATTTGAAAGTTCTGTAAACAACTGTTGTAACACGTGTTACAACTTTTTACTCGGTCGTGCATTTTCTTTTTATAATCCCCCCCTCAACGTAAAGATACATCAAATGTAACACATGTTTCAGCAGGTTTTTACCTACTTACTCTATTACGTTGATTAAAACAGTTTTTTAAAAGCATCCACTTTGTAACACTTGTTTATTTGAAAGTTCTTAAAACAACCGTTGTAGCACGTGTTACAACTTTTTACTCAGCTGTGCATTTTCTTTTTTATAATCCCATCCTCAACGTAAAGATACATCCAATGTAACACACGTGTTACCAAAGGAAATTACCTAGTTACACGTCTCTGTTGCGTTGATTAAAACAGTTATTTAAAAACATCCACTTCTACTATTGCAACACTTGTTTATTTGAAAGTTCTTAAAACAACCGTTGTAACACATGTTACAACTTTTTAAAGTTGTGCATTTTCCTTTTTATAATCCCATCTTCAGCTTGAATATACATCCAACGCAACACGTGTTAGATTTTTCACGTGTTACAAAAGGTTTTTACCTACTTACACGTCTCTATTATGTTCATTATAAAAATTTTAAAAAAAACATCCACCTTGTAACACTTGTAACTTAATTGAAAGTACTTAAAACAACCGTTGTAACACGTGTTACTTACGATGTTTTTAAAAAATTACTTATTTAAACCTACAGTGGTTTCTCAACCACTAGATCAGTTTTTAAAAAAATACTGATTTAAAAAATTACTAGATCAGTGGTTATAAAGGTTTACGTGTTTACGTTTACAACATAAAGGTTTACGTTTACCAGATGGCTACGTAGAGGTTTACAAAACGTTCGTTTGTTACATGTATGCCCCTGTGTAACACGTGCAACGCCTGAGTTGTGTACAGTGTTACATAAAAATAAACTTTAAGAACATGCAGCAGTAACACGTGTTACAATGATGGATCAATATAAAAACAAACTTCTTAACATACTAACTTTTTACTCAATAATGTTATCATGAGTTCACAAAAACAATTAATAAAATAAAATAATTATATATCTAATGTAACACGTGTTACACGTTAAACCATATGACCTAGTGGTGCCTTAAAGGTTCACTATCGGGTTCAAAAAAATAAGTAACATCGAACATGCAAGTTGCACAAGTGCAAAGGTGGATGAGATGGCTGGGACAGAAACAGCGCCCGAACGTTCCGGTAAGCTTTACTATTTTTGTTTACTGTGAAAGTGTTATATTGGTTACAGAGTAACGTGAATTATTTTTTTTATACGTGTTTAGGCGATGTGGAGACTACCCCAAACTTGAGTATGGTTATAATGGTAGAACCGGTTAGCTCATATGACCCCGCAATTGCAATCCACAAGGGGCAAGCTGGGGTGGAATTATTTGGTGGT
Source organism: Helianthus tuberosus (assembly GCA_030545235.1). Lineage (NCBI taxonomy): Eukaryota > Viridiplantae > Streptophyta > Magnoliopsida > Asterales > Asteraceae > Helianthus > Helianthus tuberosus. The sequence goes on from CM060380.1 coordinate 77,465,582, forward strand.
GATGCGAATGAGGTGGAGGACAATTTGTCGCTAGCACACCGTGTACGTATGTTAGCTGAATTGGGGGCCCAAAAAAGGAAGCTCCCTTTTAGAGAGAAAGTGGCAGCGGAACCAAATAGATCACCTTACTATATAAGGTCTGTTGACATGGGACAGCCAATCACTAAGAAGGAGGCGAATCTGTGGGATTACATATACGCTGATGAATCCCCGACGCACTTTCTAAATGGGCATTCTCGTAGGAAGCGGGCAATGGAGGCAAACAAGTAAGTAGAACTACTACGGGGTTTATTGTTGTATAATAGCGTGTAAACCATCAACCCAATGGATCTAGTTAATTGGTTATTTTTTGATTTTTTCCGCAGGAATGAACAGGGTACGTCGTCAGTTGATGATGTAGATAGCCCGATACACATGGCTGTGTAAGTAGGGGGGATACTGTTAAAAAATGAGTTAAATTACAGTAACGTGTGTTAAGATATGGAAGTTAATTTTTTATATGTACATATGAAACCAGGGAGTTGCTGTTTCGAAGCCCTGCCCATGTAGAAGCGTCTCGAGCTATGTTCAAGAGTTTAAACGTTGGCAAGGAGGTGTCGGATGGTATTATCGACTGTTGGGCGGAGGTGCTAAACTTCCAAGAGAAACGCAAATCAAGGGAGGCTTACAGTAGGCTATTCTTTGGTACTAAAGTTGTGGTGAGTGTTTTGTATATAGACATGATTTGTGTAGATTGATGTTTTTTGTGGAAAAGTAGTTAGGGTGTGGCGAGTGGTTATCCTTATTAATTTCTCTTTTGTGAAAGTTTCCCTGGATGTTAACAACTGAGGAAGGGGGACTCGAGGCGCGGATGCACAAGTTTCAGGTTGGTATAAAAGGTGCGGTTAACAGCGCTGAAAAGGTTTCTGATTTTAGAAAGCACGACATTGTTTTGTTCCCGATCTTGGAGCACAAACATTTTTACTTGCTAGTGTTTGAGTTACGAGACCCCGAAATTTATGTTGTTGATAATGACAAAGCCATACAAGCTTAGTCGATAGAAGATAGTGTATACTACCTCCACAAGGACACACCGTATAAGTTTGTAAGTTATTAAAATGACCCATGTTGTACCGTAAGTGTGATTGTATTCAAGATGTGTTTTTTAATTGAGCATGGCTTGTATCTGTATATGCACAAAGATATGTTTGTGCAATACCTTCGGGAGGTTGGGAATCCACAAGCCGATGACATTGACGACTGCAACATCCAGCGTATGCCAGTTAGTTGGGCGACGACAGCAAACACAACTGATTGTGGGGTCTTCTTAATGCGGCACATGGAGTGCTACATGGGGAAAAACAAAAGTTTTAATTGTGGGTTCAGCATGAGTGGGGCAACGAAGATGGCCGAGGTGCGGAAGTTGAGAAAGAGGTATGTTGCGCACATCTTATGTTCGGAGGTGAATGTGCTGCTTCCTAAAATCCAGCAGGGTTTAGAGTAACGTGTGTTAGGGGGTGAATGGTATTTACTGTGGGATAGGTGTAGCGTTAAGTGTGCCAGCTCTTTTGGGGACACCTATTATATGTATATGTAGACTTTGTTTTGGGTGTGGCATGTATTTTGTTTTGTGGATGTTGCTTTAAACTTATTGTGGGATAGGTGTTGCGTTAAGTGTACCAGGTCTTTTGGGTATAGACTGTCTGTGTGAAATCTTTCTGTTTAAAACTGATGTTTATTAAGTTGTAATTTTATACTCTGAAGAATATTGACAACATACAAATCTTGCATGTGTTTGAATGTTATTGATGTAGTTGATAATGTTTTAAATTATATATTGGCAGGGGTAACATTTAAGGAAATGAAAATGCTCCTTCCTGTTGTCAAGGGGCCCACTGTTATAAATGTAGTAGGATTCTTGGAAGTTGGGGAAAGTAGGTGGCAGAAGTCTAGTAACATAGGGGTTGTTGGCTAGAAAACAACTTTATTGGAAAGGAACCATTGCTTTTTTGCCCCTTATGGTCACATCAAAGTCAAGTCACAACAACTATATTAAATGTATCCATGATATACCTCTATAAGTAGTGTAATGAAGAACCAAGTCATATTCTGTAATACTTCAGCAAACCAAAAACTTTTAGTGGTTCCAAAGTGTGCTAATGTGATGGACACTTATAAAAATAAGGTCACGGCTACACCACCAGGCATGGAGAAGCTGAAGCAAAAGGGGAAGGAAGCATGTGAGGGTCGGTACAGGGTGTGCTATGAAAGAAAAGTGTTTCACAAAAAGCGCTAGGACGTGAAAACTGGAGGCCCGGGTGGTGACGACGCTTCAGAAAGTGGAACAAACAATGTAGCTGATGTTAGCAGACGCCGTACGGAACACATTTTACCAGAAGCTGAAATTTTGAAGGGGCTACCAGAGGAGTTGGTTAGGTTGCTGATGGATCCAGACCATGAATTATGTGGTTGCCCGTTGTGTCCATACTCACCCAAAACAATCAGGTCCTGGTGTTACCATGACCCATGGGAGAGTGAGCGTAGCCCGTCTCCTCTGTACTTTCATGATGAAGATGTTGAAACACCATGATGAAAAGCTTCGTAGAGATGGAGGATAAGAAGGGGTAGTTAGGATGTCGTAAGTGGTTATAGTTGTGTTAACCTGTTGACCCTATGTTTGTAGACGACATACTAACGTCGTTTTTTTGTTCTTTTTTTTGGGATGTGTTGATGTGACGGCTCAGTAGCCGATCCGTTGTTTTATCTGCCGTTATAACCTAGTAGTAGTATGTGTGGTTAAGTTGGCTAGTTGTGAAGTTTAATTCTATAACCTGATGTGTCTTTATATATAAGCTATTGGTGTGGTTAACACCTTTTGTCTTTTACCGATCCTTTACAGTTAAAAAAACCCCAAGTACGGGGGCTAACGTGTGTTAAGCATATGTTGTAAAATATAAAACAAAATCATAATTATCCATGCATAAGATAATAAGAAAAGCAAGTTAATAGCAAATAGAGGTCCACAAAAGGTGGCCTACAAACACAAAGTGCCGAAGGCCATAAAGTTTTTACAAGACTAGAAATGATAACTGGGATAAAAATAGTTCCACCTTCTTACACACGTAACAGAAAAAGGCAAGAGGATGTTAAAAGACTGTTACATGTGTGTAAGAAGGCCAAAATGAAGAGTCTCTCATTAAATAATACAAGTAAGCATGAGGATTTTAATCAGAGGGGGAGGCAACGGTGGTGGTCTGCCTTTGTTGTTCAGCAGCTGCCTTTGCTGCTTTCATTGCGGCCACCTTAACACAGTTGCGTGAGTCGTGGTCGTCGAGATACAGGCCACAACGCTTGCATAGACGAAGCTGCTTTGGACGTTTTGGTGGTTTTGTCTTTGCCTTCTCACCAGGTCCGGAAATGCTAGTATGTGTACCACATCCCTTATTGCATACAATATCTGGATTAGCAACTTCGACTGGAATGTTGATTGGTTGCCCAACTATTTCTTCCATTTCACACTCGTTTGTTTCAGTTTGAGTTGTACCCAATGGTTGCTTGGAAAGCACATTGATCTTGAAATCCCGGAGTTGGGCAACAAATTTTGACAATGAATCCTCATCGGTTCTGGCCACATCAACGCATTCAGTAATGAGGTCGAGGATTTCATTCTGCATAACGGACGGTGCGTGTGCGTTGGCGCCGTATCGACTGGAAAGTGAAAAAACTTCTTTTAGGAGGGCATCTCGGTGCCACCTATCGTTTATGTATTGGGGTGGTATCTTTGCAACATTTTTCAATCGATATACGCAAAATACATGGCGACACAGATATCCGATACGTGTGAAATTCCTGCATGAGCAACTGGCGGATTGGTCTACAGTGTTATATGTAACCTGTTGGGGACAGAAGGAGCAAAAAAGGCATTTATATCTAACGTATGTTAGTGGAGTGGTAATAATGAACTTTCCTAACATGTGTTACCTGATAGACGTTTGTGATGTTGTTCCTTTTGTCCAAATGAGTGACGTCTAGCAAAAGAGTGGTATTGCTGGACTTGGTTTGGTTTGTGATGTAGCATAAAAACTTCCCTTTAATTATCTCCTTTTGAACTTGCATGAAAACAACGTTTGTGTAAATGGCGAACACGTGCTGTTCTATCACTAAATCGGTATTGCCCTTGAACACCGTGGATGAGGTTTTGTACTCCGATAGGCGTTGTCGATAGCGTTGGTTGTCTACCCTATTTTCAAAGCACATCATAAATTGTACAAGGGTGTTTGCGCTTGTTGAGTTAACCTTGAAGGCAGCGTTCGAGCTTTCGCAGCGTGAAGTGGTCTTCATCAAGCAACACATTGGCAGTTCCCTAAAGTAGGCTGGTACCCAAAGATGTTTGATGTTGTACATGTCGTTCAACCAAGTGTGGTCTTGTAGGCCAAATGTTTCTAGGAGGTCTTGCCAGCGGGACTCAAACGTTTCTGGTTTGATATAAACATTCCAAACCAACCGGTGAATGCAGGCCCGAACATCAGTGTTATCAAGAAGGTCCGCAGAGATTTGGTAAATTTTAAGAGTTACTAACACATGTTAGATTAAACAGTTTAAACAGACATATAAGTCTGTGATGTTGAATAACACATGTTAAAGGCTAACGATTTAACCTAACCTTGGATGGTAGTTTTTTCATTATATGCCACATGCATAGCCGGTGGCGTGATTCAGTAAAGACCATAGGAATAGCTTGAAGCATAGATGGGTCTTGATCACTCAACACAAGAGTTGGTTGAGTACCGTGTGCCTTCAAGAAAGCCTTAAGCAACCACACATAAGATTCAATGGACTCGGTTGATATCAAACCCGCACCAAATGTAACACATTGGAAATGATGATCCACACCCGTGAATGGCACAAAAACCATCTTGTACCTATTAATAAAAATGGATTTGAAGTTAACAAAATGTAACACTTTTTTGGTTAGGTTTGTATACTTTGATATCAGGCCTAACACATATTAAGGGGAAACTCACCTGTTAGTGCTGTAAGTCGCGTCGAAGGCGAGGACATCGCCAAAAGCTTTGTAGTTTAGCTTTGAAATCTCATCAGCCCATAATACAGAAGACAGCTTTCTATTTGAAACCGTGTAATCAAAATAGAAGTTGGGTAGGTTGTCAAAGCGCTCACGCAAGCGTTCAAGGAAAACTTGTGCGTCGCGTTCACCAATAAAAATTCGCAACTGGTGGCTAAAATTTTTAAAATCCACCGGAGTCCCGTTGACATTGTGATGCCCCCCTTTTAAAGCTACAAGACATCTATAAGCTCTCATGGGTCCGATACGGTTTAGACTCATATTGTGAATGAATTGTTTGGTGGTGAATGACAACTTCCGTGATATCTTGCTAAGATCACGGTTGTAATTCTCAACAAGTTCATGATTATGAATATCATTGAAACTCAGAACTGTGTATGTATCATTATAGATTGAGACTAGAATGCTTGCCTTACAGTCACACAATGTGAAGTTGGTTCTCCTTGGCCTTACAGAAGATTCATCTAGTGTGTCAAAAGTCCTCTTTAGTTGTGGTTTCCCGTATTTTGAGCAGCGAAGATACTTGTGTGTGTGAATTCCATTCCAGACTTTAGTTTGGCCTTTTTTAGCAGAAAAACCAGCTTCAAACGCATAAAGTTCATACATGGAGAGAACAGCCTCAAATGTCGGATAAGATTTCCCACACACTGGTATGAACTTATCAGCGACTGTAGGAATCTAGTAGCGGGTTCCCTGAGGCGTATCAAAAACGAAGTATGGATGCGCTGGCCCTGCATCAGAAAACGAAAGGTTAGAAATCTGGTATATGAGAGCACGAAAGGTTAGAAATCTGGTATATGAGTATAAAGTGTGCTCCCATGGAAAATAAACAACCATCTAACGGCCCGTGAGATGATTCAGCAAACACAGAACCAGCACCCGGCATGTGAGCGTAGCCAGAATCTTCGGATGCTACACGTGAACATTATGCCATATGTTTGCATTATGCCATATCTGGGGAAGAAAAAAAATTAAACGAGTGTAACATGTATATAGAAAAACAAACCTTGATCATTATCCATAACCTCGTCGGTAGGGAAATCGTTGCTAATGAACTTGTTGGAGATCAGAAAATCCGGTGATCTAACAGGGACTTGAGATGATCCAGCACCATCAACCGGTATGTTAGTGTATCGAGAAGCTTCGAATGGTACAGGTGAACATTGCCATGCAGTATATTTGGATTATTCCATTAAAAAATGTCAAATAAAAAAAACATATATACGAGGGAGTTAAGTTAGATAGAGAGACAAACCTTGAGCATTTAATTCCTCGTCATGTTGGAAGTCACTGGTAACGAACCTGTTGGGGAGCAGATGAACCGGCGACATTAACTCGTAGGTTGGTGGATTTGTCTCCATGGACATTAATGGAGAAAGGATGATATGCAGGAGAAGAAGATATGAGGGATATTAATGGAGAAGAGATCTTGAAATTTTTCCTTTTAAAAATGAAATAATCTAAAAGAAATGGGGGTTTGGTGATTTGTACAATGAGGTGATGGGCATTAATGATAATGTCAAATCAAATGGGGAAGATATCTTGGGTTGGGTGGATAGATGTATAATTACATATATACCCTTAGAGGCAAAAATGATAATCAGTTGACTATGGATACGTGGAAGGATGTAGGCCACATGTTGAGTTTGCAAAGTTTTCTCAAAATCTAAGGTTTTCTATGGAGCATTACCCTATATTATAGACCTTGATTGATGTTTTCTTGCCCCATTGGTCTAGACGACCATAAACTCTAAACAACCATTTAATCCTTGTTTTTCTAAAAAGTGAACCTGAGGGACGTCTAGACACAAGGCGACCAGTGGCGGAGCTTGAACGAAAACTTCGTGTGGGCAGTGGGCCGGACTCTCAAAACCCAAATCGGGGGGACCAGACTCTTAAACATCCAATATTTTACACTGTAATATTTTTTTCAGTAAAATTAACACCACGAGCAAAAAATCAGTGGAGGACGGGGCAACATTAACTTCCGCCCTGAAGGCGACCTCAGGCGCAGAGGGTGTTGCTTCAAACTACATAAATATATATAGCTAAATTTTGGGTAGGGGATGCTAAAACCTATGAGATATAAATATATATATAAACACTATGCGTACAAAAGGGACACCATTTTGCACCTCCTTGCGCTTCTCGCTTTTCAAAACGAATCAGCTCTGTAGCAGCTATTTCATTTTAAACCCTAAATATCCATACAACCAACATTAATTTCACTATACCCAAAAAAACATAAATTACTTGAAAAACAAGATAACCATATAATCACTTTCAACACACAATGCCAAACACCCCCTTAGTCAATACAACTTATGCAGCATTCAACTTTCAATTTTAACAAAATAAAAACCCCAAAAATCTCAAGAACTCATCTTTCATTCAAAAAACTACATGTGCAAAAAATACTATTTCACATAAACCCAATTTAAAAATTAAAAAACATGAATCTTGAATGTAAAACAACAAAAATTCACATAGATCAGAGATTTCGAATTTTAGGGCAAACATTGATTGAGTAAAAGACACATATATAAACCTATATCATATGAAATAGAAGTTAACCTACCTTAATCGAGTGTGCCTGACATGTGTCTGAATCAATTTGGCAGAGCAACCCTAAGTTAAAACGATTGGACGGCGGAGTAATTTGATTTGATTTTCATAATGCGTAAATCAATTTGGCAGGGCCCAAACGAATATTATTCAATAGTTAGGCTAATATTATTGAAGAAGGAGGCCCAAAATACAAAATCTTGATGCCCTTAAAATTTGAAGGCCCTAGGCCTTTGCCTAGATCCACAAGCCCATTGGGCCGGCTCTGGTGTACATACATTATTAACTAGAATCTTTGTGCTCATACGGTTCTATTTATAACTATAATGTATACATACATTATAAATTCTTCAATTAATTCTTCTTCTATATCAGCTACAATTAATAAAAATCTAAAAATGTATTAAAAAACAAAGATATACTTTTCATGTAAGATAATGCAAAGTATACATTGTACTTGAAAGGTGTGATTTCTAATTAGGAAAATTTTTAAATCTCAAAATTATTATAAAGACAATACTCTAAATGCAATATTTACCAAAAAAAAATGTTTTTTTTCTCATTACACATGGTAAAATTATTTTAAAGACAAGGGTTAGGATATAATAGGAAGTTTTTTGGCTAAGAAGGCTAGAAAGTAATCTTGACAATCATTTGATTTAATCAAGAGCTAAGATTAAATGAGTGAAATTGAGAAGAAAAGAGGCGCGTGTGTTTGTGTAAGGGTATTCTAGTCAATCCAGGACAATAGTTTCTCTCTCATCCAATCCCCCCCCCCCATTTTTTAAACGTTAATAACTTTTTCATACGACATTATTTTTTTTATAAAAATTGCACAAAAAAACGAGTGTTTTTTATCTTTAAAACGAATATAGTATTGCTATATTTTCGAAAAAAATTCAAAAACCCAGTTGCGTAAAACGCAATGGAAAAAAAACACAATTGCGTAAAACGCAATGAAAAAAAACCTAAAAAATGACTTTTTTTTAAAACGCAATGCACCAAACAAAAAGAAATGTCTTATTTGTAAAACGCAATGGCGAGAAAACACTTAATTTATAAAATCCAAAATGGTCAATATGAGTTATAAAAAAACTTCTCAAAACCATGGAATAAGTCACTTTTAATTCTAAGCCTTTTTACACATAATTCAATTTTAGTAAAAAAATAAAAATAAAAAAAGAGTAAATTACAAAAATCGTCCTTTATGTATGCTATTTATTACAAACTATGTCATTTGTCTTTAACAAGTACAGTAACCAGACTCGATGTTTGCAAAACCTTGCACGTTATGTCCTTTAGCACTAACTCAGTTAGTTTTTATGATTAAATATGGCCAAATGGACCCCACATGAGGGTGTTTTGGTCATTTTACCCTAAATACTAAAATAAATAATCAAAAAAAATTATATATATACCTATACAAACACACACCAGTCGGACCACCACCGGATCACTGCCACCACCTGCACACACCCCACCGGACCACCACCTCCACACCTCCACCACCGCCATAACACCACCACCAATTATGAGTTTGGCAGCAAGAACAACGTCTTAAGCACAAAGTACAACAACCAATTCAAAAATTAGATTAACAACATCAAGATGTACAAAATGAACAAGAAAATTCAACATTATCAGCACTAGGGCTGGCATATCGTGTATACCCGTACACGATAAGACACGACACGATAAGACACGATACACGAAATCCCATACATGAACACGACACGATAACTTATCGTGTCCTTTTTTTTCAAACACGAACACGACACGATATACACGAAAATTACCTGTTAATACCTGTTAACACGACTGTTCGACTATTATACACGAAAATTACATGTTAATACATGTTAACACGAACACGATATGCTATCTGAGAGGTACAGAGGGAGTTTAGGGTTTTTTTTAATTGAATGAGGAATGAAAATAGAAAGGAATTAAGGAACCCACACACACATGGCTGATGAGTTTTATTTAATTTAATTTTTATCGTGTACTAACGGGTATTAACAGGTAAATAGGTATTTAACCTGTTTATACACGAAAATTAACAGGTAATCTCGTGTCTACCTGTTTGGTACACGATACCTGTTAAGGCCATACACGATACATGTTAACTTCGTGTAGGTTCGTGTCCTGTATACGTGTATTCGTGTAAAATTGCGAGCCCTAATCAGCACATCAAAAACTTATCAGGCCGCTTTAATTCCAATAACAAATACCAACTTTACATCCATTTAAATGGTAAAACTGTTTAAAAAAAAAACAAAAACCTCGGAGTAAATAACCTCCGGTAGAGGAAAATTGAGATCAATATCAAGAGTCAGTTGTTTCTTCCATTTCATCAACCGGTTAGAAGAATCGTCAGCGATTAAGGTGGTGTTTAAACCCACTTGTGAACTCATATGCGAATCCATTTTCCAGCGATTCATGGTGATGGTGAACACTATTGTGTTCGATTTAGGTTTTAAGATCCGGGTCATCGTCTTTTAGGTAGAGGAGTGAAAGGGTTTCAGTAGATCTCCATAGACACCAGCAGATTTAAATGTCGATTTTAGGGTTTCACATGAAGAGAATGAAAAGGGTGGGGTTATGGTGGTGAGTGGTTGTGGTGAATGGCGATGGTTGTGGTGGTGCACGATGGTGGCAGTGGTGGTGCATAGTGGTGGGGAATGGTGGGGGCGGTGGTGGTGGATGAGAGAGATGCGAGATAAAAGAGAGCTGGTGTGTGTTGTGAAAGAGAGAGCTGGTGTGTGTTTGTATAGGTATATATATAATTTTTTGGCTAAATTGCACTTTTCGTCCTTTATGTTTCAAGGTTTCGACAGACGATGTCCTTTAACTTTAAAAATTACACCGTATGTCCTTTATGTTTGCAATCATTAACGAGCGGTGTCCTTTCAGCTAAACCCAGTTAACTTTTTTATGTTAAAACCCCTCACATGTAACTTTGTAAAACTCATTAACATCAGGGACCATATGTGTAACTTTGTAAAACCCCACATCTGCAACCCCTTTCTATTCTTCTCTTTAACAGTAGGGACTTGTCTTTAACCTGCAACCCATAGGTAGTAGTGGAGTATTTGAAAAATCCAGTTAAGATTGTAACAAACCTCTGCATTTCCCACTCAATTCACCGTAGAGGAGAGGAGAGGCGTCTGTTGGTCAATCCCATTCTCTGACCACCGGCGACACTCCTCCGTCATGCCTAAATCCACCACCCCCACCCCCACCCCCACCCCCACCGCCGCCGACGCTACCGTATCTCACTCACCGTCATCCTCCTTAACTTTTTCTCCAACCTTCCTCTTCCCCCACTTCCACAAAAACCGACATATCTCAACAACAATTTCGAGTTACACGAGTCTGACGTCATCTGGTCATCCTCCTCCTCCGATATCGTTGAAATTCTGTAACCCTCAAACGTCTCCATTTCTCCACCGATTCACCGTCAACACACCTCCAGTCTCTAAGCTGCGTTATCCGACGACCAGCACTCCGTCGTCCGACGATACCGTTCCATAAGTCTGTCGCCATCCGCATCCACGGAAGCGCGTACGATCATCCGGTGTCCCTCCGGCGTTCGTCGGAGTTTTGTGCTAATTATCACCAATCGGCGGGACTTCTCTTTAATAGCAGGGACTTCTCTTTAACCTGCAACCCCTATGGGTTTTATGGCGGTGGTTTCGGGCGGTGATAAAGAGAAGAATGGAAAGGGGTTTTACAAAGTTACACATATGATCCCTGCTGTTAAGGAGTTTTACAAAGTTACACGTGAGGGGTCTTAACATAAAAAAGTTAACTGGGTTTAGCTGAAAGGGCACCGCCTGTTAATGATTGCAAACATAAAGGACATACAGTGTAATTTTTAAAGTTAAAGGACAACGCCTGTAGAAACCTTGAAACATAAAGGACGAAAAGTGCAATTTAGCCTAATTTTTTTGATTATTTATTTTAGTATTTTGGGTAAAATGACCAAAACACCCTCATGTGGGGTCCATTTGGTCATATTTAACCATAAAAACTAACTGAGTTAGGGCTAAAGGACATAACGTGCAAGGTTTTGCAAACATCGAGTGCGGTTACTATACTTATTAAAGACAAAGGACACAATTTGTAATAAGTAGCATACATAAAGGACGATTTTTGTAATTTACTCTTAAAAAAACTACACATCGTTGATCAATGTGAAGTTTAGTTTGAAGGTGGTCACCATTTATCACAATTTAGTTTGAACTAAATTTTTATGAAGTTTAGCATATCTTTATTCTCATCCATTCATCACTTTATATCCATCAAGAACTAAATTCTCATGTGCATGGTGGTCACCAAAAAATGGTTGGATGTTTCCACGGCACGGTGCCGATGGTGGTTCCACGACACGGTGCCGGTGGTGGTTCCACGGTACGGTGGTGGTGCGGCATAATGATGCGACAGTGTTGGGTGGTGCAACAATTCGGTGGTGCGACAGTTGGATTCTACGTTGGGTGACAGTTGTGTGGTACGATGGTTTGATGGCACGGTGGTGGTTCAACGGTTAGGTGGTTGTGCGACAGTACTGAATGATCACAATGTGTATCTATTTTTTATTTGATTAACTTTATTTTCCTCTTTTATTAAATAAATTATGTTAGCATATTTAATAAAAATAAAAAAAATAAATGTCACCTAAGATAGTTTACCTCCCATTCATGTTAATTATATAGGATTAGCAAATAAAATAAACTTTATTGAGTTAATTAGAACAATTTCTTTATTAGTGACTAATTAAACCACTCCTAAAACTTGGTTATCATTTTGTGAAATATTCTCGTTAATTTACTTGTAAGCTAATTACTGAAGTGGCTTCAAATTAGCTTGAGTAAATTGCACAAAATGTCCTTTATTTTTCATCAAACTTGCAGGTTCCATCCTTATTGTTTAAAACTTGCTAAAAACATCATTTAAGTTTATTTTTGTTGCCGGATTAATCCTTTACAACTAACCACGTTAATTGAATCAGTTAAATTTCCTCACATGCATAACATGTGAGGGTAAACTCGTCATTTTTAATTGAAAAAATCCTTGTTTGAGTAAACTTTGTCGGAGCCAATCAACGTATAAAGCAAGTTCACGCATTTACTGGTTTCAACTTGAGCTTCAGCATTCTTGACAGGAGCAGTCACACACGGTTTTGCTAGAGGATCACAAAGAATGTGATTCTCGAGAGGTATGTTTGTCTATTTTGTCGCCATGTTTGACTGTCACAATCCTCAACAATGACTGGAGGATCCTGATTCTGTACGGTTGTGGAATCTTTGATATCAGCTGATTGAGCTTGATTGGAGGATATTTCCTTTTTGAATCCGAGCCCAGCTGCGAATTCCTCAAAATTTAATGGCACAGACGACTCAAAATGAGGCATATCCTCCTCATAGGCATTTTCTTGGTATAATTGTGTCTAACCAGTGGAGGACACTTTTTATGCACAACGCAGTTGACATATTTTTTCTCTTTTTGTATGTCAATGATGTAATCCAACACATACCGGGAGTTTGAATAGCTATTCAATTTAAGCTGGATTGCATCATTTTCACACTTAGCACATGCCAATTCCTTTTTCCTTTCCTCGAGCATGTTAATGTAATTGTTAATTGCAGTTTGCTTTCTCAACTCGGAAAGTTCTTTCTTTAAGGTTTCAATGATGGTTTTAAATTCCTTTTCATGTTGTTTCAAAACCATGTTAGCTTTTGTGCATTTCGAAAGGTCGACAATCAGTTTTTGATTGTGGATAAATGTGAAGTTAAATTTGCTTTCTAATTCAGACAATTTACCTTCTAACTCAGAACATTTATAGCATTTAACACACTTAGAATAGATAGAGTTATCGACATTTACCTGACTGGATTCACCCTCAGACATTAACCCATCTGCCTCATAATCAACAACCTCCCTCGATGGACCTTCGGATCCATCCTCGCTTGAACTTGAACTTGAACTTGTACCATCTTCATTCGAACTACTGCTATGTCAAGAACCATCATCTCTTCCCGAGGATTCACCATCACTGACATTCTTGACAATTTCGGCATAGAACGCAGTCTTGTTTAACTGTCATTTCTGAATTTTACAGTCTGATCACAACCGACAGAAGGTTTAGCCCAATGATTGATTTTTGGTGGCAGAAGGTTATTTGACGGTATAGGAGACTGAAACCAAGATGGTGCAAGACTGGTTTGTCTATAACTGTTTGCATTTGAATTTGGAACCCAACCGTACAGATTGTGTTGAGATATTGAAGTGGGCTTGAAATATATAAGTGAAAGCATTCAAAAACGATGAAGGTCTTTTGTATTAAATGATTACTTGTATTTTGTTAAAGAAGGGGTTGGACCTTAAACGATGGTTGGGCCTGAATGATATAACACTATCAGCTCCAAATTAAATGATATGTTTTTTAAATGATGTGATCGTGTCATTTGAAAATAATATTAGCTTTCATGTTGAAAATAATAAACACAAACAAAGAGATCAATGGCTTGTGATATTCAACTATCAAATGAACTATGGTGGGTAAGATTAAACAAAAGTGTGGTTTGAACTATGGTGGGTATTTCCTACATATACATTTGTAATTGTAAGTTAGGGGAATAGTGCCAGGTAGCTTGCCTGTCACTTCCCTATTGGACCAACTTTTTTTAATTTTATTTTATTTTCAGTTTAAAATTACGCTTTCGTCATTTGTTTAAAATTACGTTTTTCCTCCCAGCTCAAAATAAAATTATAATTTTTCCCTTAGCTCAAAATTACGCTTTTGCCCTCGGTTCAAAAACTCACTTTTAATTTTGTTCCTAGTTTCAAATTACGGTTTCGCCCTCCGTTTAAAATTTCGTTTTTCACCCAGTTCAAAATAAAATGTTGTTTTTTCCTCTAGCTCAAAATTACGATTCTGCCCTCAGCTCAAAATTACGTTTTTGCCCACAGTTTAAAATAAAATTATGTTTTTCCCCCTAGCTCAAAATTATGATTTCGCCTCTGGTTCAAAATATAATTTACGATTTTGCCCTCTGTACAGACATACATATTATGAGAGACAAATATTCGGCTTATTGCCCTGCAATAGACATGCTCAAATCGGTTTTTTTACTAACCGAAACCGGTTAACCGGTTGGGGCTGTTATTGGGCCAAAAAAAAACCGGTTACGGTTAATAACCGACCTGTTAATAACCGACCTGTTAATAACCCCGAACATCAAGACCCGGTAATAACCGACCGGTTATGAAAAACCGGTTAACTTGTGAACCGGTTAATAAAAACCGGTTTTTCTGGTTATTTTATAAAACATGCAGAATTTTATAAAAAAACATGCAGAAATTTAAAAAAAAGCTGCAGAATCATATACAAAACATGCAGAATTTTATAAAAAACATGCAGAATCATTTAAAAACATGCAGAATTATATAAAAAACATGCAGAATTATATTAAAACTGCAGAAAGTTATAAAAAATGCTGCAGAGTTATATAAAAACATACAGAATTTTATAAAAAACATGCAGAATCATTTAAAAACATGCAGAATTATATAAAAACATGCAGAATTATGTAAAAACATGCAGAATTATATTAAAACTGCAGAAAGTAAAAAAATGCTGCAGAATTATATAAAAACATGCAGAATTTTATAAAAACATGCAGAATCATTTAAAAACCTGCAGAATTATATAAAAACATGCAGAATTATGTAAAAACATGCAGAATTATATTAAAACTGCAGAAAGTTAAAAAAAATGCTGCAGAATTATATAAAAACATGCAGAATTTTATAAAAACCTACAGAAACTTATACAAATCCTGCAGAAACTTATATTAGTAGATCAAGTAACATTACATTAATAAACATGAAACTATCCAATACAATTTTCTTAACTAGTCTAGAATGAAGTTGTCGTCTTGTAGTTTTGTTTCGTCATTTATTCGTTTCTTCGTTTAGTCGCTTCCGTCACAAACTCAAGATCAAAGACTGAACGAACAGCAAGAACTTTATTACAAACGAACTCAAAGTACAAATGTTCTTGTCATCACAGATTGACTAATATAAATGAAAGGAGATCAATGTGATGATGTACAAAAAACCTCAGTAACTCTTACGAACAACTTGCAAAAGGAAAAAGGAATTAATAAAGACAAATGAAAAAGCTGATAATAGAAGACGAAGGGCAGCTCTCCTTTTATGGGGATCCCAAAATACACAAAAAGGAAAAGATATGGCCAGCTCTTTGATACGCCTCTGATATGCCAGCCAAATACAGCCTGGATAACACCTTGAATTCCAACTAAAAGGCAGCCCAGCAATAAGTAAAGACAGCCCAGTAACAAGCAAAGGAGCCCAGCAACAAGCAGCCCAATAAAGGAGTAGAAGCACCTTGCAACAAAACAAAGGAGAATGAAAAAAACATAACAGGAAAAGGAGTATTAAAACTGAGACATGTTAATGTCTTTAACACCCCCCCCCCCTCAGTTTTAATACTAAAAGGATTAGAGAGTCCCAAAAACTTACACATTTTTTGATGATCAGCTGGTTGAAGACCTTTAGTGAACAGATCTGCATACTGACCCAAAGAGGAAACACCAACAGTTTTGACCATTCCAGACGCGATTTTTTCACGAAGGAAAAACAAGTCGATTTCAAAATGTTTAGTTTTGTCATGAAAGACCGGATTTGCTGCTATGGACAGAGCAGCAGTATTATCACATTTTAACTCAACGGGCAATTCAATTTTAACCTGTAGTTCTTGTAACACATTTACCAGCCACATTACCTCGCACAAAGCAGCGCACATAGATCTGTATTCTGCTTCAGCGGAGGATCTAGATACGACACTTTGTTAGTGCATTACGTCTATTGACTTCGTCTTGTATCGAGTCTAGGATTTGAATTGTTAGATTAGATCTTGTTATACGAGAGTATAGGAGGTTTTAGAGTATGTTTAAGGTAATTTAGCTTGAAAGTGGTGATTTACCTTGAAAGTGTCACATGACAGTTTCAAGCTAAATCAACATGTTGATTTCCCTTGAAAGTGGCATGTGTCATTTCAAGCTAAATCAACATCACTATAAATAGCATTCAAGCTAAATCATTTGTAATTTTTTTAGAAAGTTTGGAGCTTGGTGCTTAGAGAGAGAAAGTAGAGAGAGAAAGTGCTCTAGGTGATTCATGGTTCTTGTACGATTTCAGATTTATCAAAGAATCACGTTTATATTACGTCACATGTGTTAGGTCACGTTCGTGTACGGTTTCCGCACGTTTCACGTTCGTTTAGCAATCGTTTTGGAGTCAAAACCGGTCCTACAAGTGGTATCAGAGCAAGGAGCTCGATTGCGCTGACCAAACACATCGATTCGTACCGGATTTCATTGATTTCGGATCTGAATTTCATAAATTTCTTCATCTTTTTCATTCTTTCACGTTTTTAAACAAATTTTTCAGAATTGAACGGGTTTTACTGGTCCGAATCTGCTGATTTTTTAGTATGTTGTGCGAAAACATTTGAGTTACAATCCTACCAAGTTTCGGATCCTAATTCCTAGCCGTTTAGGAGAAATTCGAATTTTTGTGTCCGATTTTGGTTGAAACAGCGAGATTTCGCTTGAGATTCTATTAGTTTCGCTTGAAATATAGACAATTTCGCTTGAAAAAGTTCAAGCGAAATAGATTTGTTGGATTTCTCTTGAATTGTTGGACTTGTATTAGACGATTTCGCTTGAACTAATCATTTCAGAGTATACCGATTCCGCTTGAAAGATAACAGTCGTGACTTCACATCACGTGAATATAGTGTCAGAACCAGTTATCACCTTGGACATATACATGTGAATTCATGATTAACTGATGTGTGCATGTGAAACTATTAATAGTTGTCAGCAAGTTACCTTGAAATTGCAAATTATTTGAAAGATATCATGTGATATTGTTGGTTGGTCGAATAGGAGTATTATTAGTGTCTTGACATCATTAAAGTGTCAGTATACATGTGATTGTTAGTCAACTTAAATTGATATCTCAGTTTTGCATGTGAGTATAATTTGAATACCAAGGTTTATCATTTAGATCAAAGAGTCAACAGGTCACCCATTTGGACAACATATTTGTCGATTAGTGATATCCAATCTGAACTCAGTTCGCACGGTTTGATAACTTGAACGTGATTCGAGGTTATCCAAGTTGCACGGGTTGTGTGTTTTGGGTCAGTTTGCACCAAATTCAAGTCACATCAATCTAATTCGCACAAGGTCGTGTGGTTTAGCCAGGTCATTGGAAAAGGTCATTTGAATTTGATCCGGGTCATAGCAGTCCGCACAGTCTGTCAACTTTCAGTTCGCACAGAAAATTCACCAGTTCGAGTATCAGTTTGATTCAGTTATTTGATATTTTTAAACTGATAGTTTGTTTGTTTGATCTAGGTAATTGAAGATGTCAAACAACGGTGAAGAGTTCTACAACACATTCTACCACGCGTTCACTTCCGAATCGTCAGATAGAAGATCTGAGATGAAAGAATATTCAAGAGAGATTTCGGAGAATTTGAAGTTTGAGAATATGTACGGAAGCCAACAGAAGCCACCAAAGTTAATGAAAGTTGAAGACTATCACTGGTGGAAAAACAGATTTGAGGGTTGGGTAAAAGCTTTCGCTCCTGAAAGTTGGATAAAAATGACAGATGGATACACTGAACCAGTAAAAGAGGGAGGAGAGTTAATAGATCCGAAGGATTTCTCAGACATAGATATAAAAAATGTTGTGGCTGAATCTAAAATGATCACATTAATCAAACAGTCAGTGAGAGAGGATATTATTTCGTTACTTGAACAAGAGAAAACTTCAAAGAGTTTGTGGGAAGCGTTAGGGAAAAAGTGTGTAGGAAGTAATGAAATTGTCAAAAACAAAAAGAAATTGTTGCGTAAAGAGTTTGATTTATTCAGTTGTATGAAAAATGAATCTGTTTGTAAAATGATCGAGAGATTCGGATATCTGAAAATGGAGTTAGCCAGACATGAAATTTTACCTTCTGAAGAGGAGCTGGTGGATAAACTGTTTGATTCATTGCCAAATGATCAAGAGTGGCAATACTTCGCTCTAATGTTGAAAAATACTATCAAGCCTGAAGATTTAAAAGTGGATTTGCTGATCGAAAGACTTGAAAGCCATGAGTTGGAGATAAAAAGATCTAAAGTCAACAATCCAGCTTATCAGCAGAATGTAGAACTTTACTACAGAGGAAATGTACCGTAGGCTGGGTCTCCAAGAACAGCGTTTTCTGCAGAAAATTCAAGTTCAGTGAACAATGAAAGTCTTCACAATGGTTTTCACAGTGGATCTTCTTCAAACACTTCAAGTCAATCTGCTTCCAAGAATTTGTTTCAGTGTAATATCGCAGTGGATCTGAAGAATGGGCAGAATTTCAGCGAAGAGTCGGCAAAACAACAGATGGTTTTCTTGGCATCTGTACTTGAATCGTATGAAAGCCTCGTTGCAGGGAAGATTGGCAACACCAACTTGACGAAAGAAGATTATGATCAATTAGACCCCGAGGAGATGGAACTAATGGATATAAGATGGTGCATGGCCAGTGCGGTTCGTCGGGCACAGCGGTTCATGGAGATAACGGGGAGAAAGTCAATTGGTGGACCATCTACCAAATTGGGATTTGATAAATCTAAGGTGACGTGCTTCAAATGCAAACACAGAGGTCACTTTAAGCGCGAGTGCAGAAATGCGTATGCTGATGATGATTCTGCAAATCCGTTCAACGAAGATTATTACAAGAAAGCGATTTACCATCAGAACAAGTCTGAGCCACCAAGATTGAAACAGTCTGAAGAAAAATCAAGGGCTCTTGCAGTTATATATGATGATGAAGGTTACGACTGGAGTCAGGTTTGCCCTGAAGAAGATGCAGTTGGATATGCATTTGTGGCTAATGTTGATTCTGATAGATATTGGAAAGCAGATTATGCAAGATGGGAAATTGGAAAATTAAATGAACCATTCAAAGAAGCCCAGAGAGCAAAAAGATGGAATGAAGAGTTGGAATGTTACATGGATCCACGGGGTAATCCAGTTGTTGACCCATCAAAAGTGGATTTCGAAGCTGTAATAAATTTGGTTCTAAGGCAGGCTACTTTCAACACACGAAGGTTATCTGATAAAGCATATCTGCCTGATTTGGAGAAGAAGATAAGAGAGGTTTGTGAAGCAAGTCTACCGAAGGTGGTAGAACTGAAGAAAAGAAAAGAAGAAGAATTGAAGAAGATGATTGAAGAAGTGAAGACTGTTGCAAAGCTTGCTGGAGAGGAACAGAGAGCTGAAGAAGTGCAGAAGAATGAAGAAGCTCAGAAAGAGGAGAACAAAGAGCAAGATCAGAAAGTTGAGTCAGAAGAACTGGTGCTGAATGAGACTGAGGTTAGAAAATCTTCTGATCTATCGAATGTTGAAATGGTTGATGAAAAAGAAAACAAGTGCAGGAATTGCATAGAAATGTGCAAAGCCTGTACTGAAAAAGATGACATCATAAAAACAAAAGATAATGAATTAAGCAAACTTGAAAATGGTTTCACAATAAAATGTAAAGATATGATTGAAAAAGAAGAAATTTTGAAACTAAAAGTTGAAAATTTGACACAGAAATGTCAAGGTCTTGAAAAAGATAATGATGTTTATCGACAACTGTGTTCTACAAAATGTGTTGATTGTGTTGAAAAAGAATCTAAATTTCAAGATTTACAAAAACAGTATGATTCTTTAAAGTGGTCAAGTCAGAGAGTACAAGAAGCTTATGATACTTTGAAAAGCCAAGTCAAAAGTTTTAATCAAAGATTGTCAGAAACTTTAGTCACTAAAGAAATGTATGAAAGAAAGTTTAAAGAAAAGCAAATTGAATTGAACAAATGTGTTGATGAAATTGCTAATCTTAAACAAGTCTTGGCTGAAAAAGAAAAGGTTGTAACCAAACTTCAAAGTTATCATAATTCTTCGTACATTCTCGAACGCATTTTCAACATCACACCAGATGACAAAGATACTGAAAATTGTAAAAAGGGTATTGGTTCAGAATTTCATCAGGTACCACCACCATTGAGAAAAATTATACTTTTTATGATGAGGAAAAGGTGGCAAAGGGTTTGAACATAGCTGACCAGTTACCTGAAAGTATCGATGTAACTTACTCCAAATCTGATGATGCTAATGATTCAGAGGTGGTAAGTAAGGTTGTTGAAAGTGTTTTGAAAGATGAGTCTACAAAAGGTAAGTCTGAATCACAGGATGAAGATGAAGGAAATCTTTATGATGGTTATCTGAAACACACAAAATCCGAGAAAAATTTGAATGATGATTCAAAAGGATTGGTTTATACCATGATTGGATCGGACAAATTATTCTTAGATGTTGTATTCCCGATTCAGAATGTGATTTCAGAGAAGGTTGATAAAGTTTTCAAAATGGTTGAGATTGAGAAGTCTGAGATTCCAAAGTTTGCTGGTAAAGGTCATAAATCTTTTTATAACAAACCTGGTTTTAAGAAGAAAAACATGAAGGCTGGTTTGGGTTATAAAAAGAAACGGGATTGGAATCAAAGTAAAAAACCAAATTTGCAACAAAAGATGAATTTTGTTCAAGGGAAAAGCTTGAAAGAAGAGGAAAAACTCAAAATTGGACAACAGTCTAATGAGGAGTTTGATGCAATGAAAAAGAAACAACAACAGGCCAAGGATGTTTCAAAGAAAGTATGTTTTAAATGTGATCAAATTGGACATGTTGCACGAAAGTGTCCAAATCCAAAGCCTGTTGATGTTGAAAAACAGAAATCTGAGGATGTGAAACCAAGGTCAACCAGATTTGATTCGAAACAAACTTGGAGGTTCAATACAAACAAGTTTGCTTCAAATCATAATTGGAAATCAAACCCGAACAGGTTCGATTCAAGACAGACCTGGAATTCTCACACACCCAGATTCAGAACAACACAGAGTTGGAGAACATCTGTTGATATGACAAAACCTCAAAAGTTTTGGAAACCTAAAAATGTTGTTCAAAATCAAAAGGTTCAAAAAGAGACAAATTTTTACAAAAGAGGTACTCCGGAAGGTCAAATGTGGAGTGCTAAGAAACAAGTGACGTTGGAAAAAGATGAGAAAGTTAAAGTCAATGCTGAAAAAGTTTTAAATGACAAAGAGTTTCCGAAATTAAATGAACATTATTGTGTTGAAATGCCTAAGGTCCAACAGACCTGGGCTAAATTGTTCAAATGATTGATAAAGTTTGAAATGTGCAGGTGCTCAACGAAGCTGAAGATTGTGAGAATGGTAGTTGGAGCAACCTGGCACAGGAAGAGGTTGCAGGACCCTGGTTTGGTTGAACCGGGAGTTTAGTTTGAGTGATGTTTGTATATAAATAAACAATATTTTCAAAACTCTAAAAATTTGAAAAATTAAAAACCAAAAATATGTTTTAGTTTGTTAAAAGTTGAAAAACCATAAATATGTTTATTTTTAATTTTGTTTGAATGTATGTTGATTGAATACGCCGAAACCCTCACGGCTGAACAAACATGATTACTTTCATCAGATTGAAAAACGGTTTTCAAACTGTTAAGATCAATGGGTTGTAAATCATGGGGGTAATTAGTACGTTATATTTTCTGCAAATCAGTGCATGAGAAGCAGAAAATGGATGGCGAGACAAAGCTATCAGTGTTGGTTGTCAAATTTTCTTTAAATGATTTTGCATTTTAGGGGGAGAAAAATTGTCATTAGAAAATACAAAAACATTTGAAAATTTGAAAAAGTCAAAAACATGATAAAAATTCAAAAATTTGAGTTTTGCGTAAAAAGAGGAAATGATAGTACATCAGTAGACAGTTGCAGTATGCTAAAGAAATGGAAAGTTTAAATGTGTTAAACGATCTCACCGTGGATGTGTCGGTAGATTTTTATACATTTAGTAAACTTTTTCGGGATATAAACCTAAATTCAAACTTGCTTATTTCGTGGGGAACACTACTTGGATATATAGGTAACCCCTGAAATCTCGTTTGAAAGGTCTTGTATTCTGATATACTAGGTTTTTATACTCAGTGATATCTGGGGTATTATTCCGGGACTTCTGCTGAATGGAAGTTCTGACCTAGTCCTCGAATAATACTTTCTGCAAATGCTTGAAACACAACATCACCCTCAGCATCAATGATAAGACAATAAAATTGCTTAGCAATGCTGTTGTAAAAAAGATCCTCTAAAGGGGACACACCCAAGTTGAGTCATGATCTCTCTGCTGAACGATGGTTCTGACCTGAGCTCTCATGATTCTTCATAATTTATTAACCCCTTACAGATATCATATGTGTTATAATTACCTGTAAGACTGAATATTGGGATCTGGATACGGGAGTATATTCAAGAGGTGGGACACATGAATGGGTTTAAGTTCTTAAAATACTTAATTCGTATCCTGAATCAGTTGAAATTTGTATGAAAGTTTAAATGGATCAGTATATCGACAATCTAAGTGAATTGTTTAATTCTTAAAGTGAAATTAAGCTCAACGGTACTTTTGACTTGTCAAAGACTGATATGATCCTCTGACGCATACTCAAACAAAAATATTGTCTGTAAATATGTTTGTACATATTTCTTTACTGCTTTATGTTTTCAGAAAATACAAAAAGATTTTGATTTCTGCTTTATTTTCGACAACTGATGTCTGAGTGCTGAGTTTCAAAATCTAAGTAAGCTGATCGTGTTTCTGAAAATAAAACAAGTTCATTAATTTGAAACTTGAAGTTTTAAAATAAAAAAAAAATCAAAAACAGTTTGTGATATCTCCAAGGTCATTAAGTTGGACTTGGATGATTAACTGTGGGGGAGTTGGATGCTTATATTGTTATAAGTGCTAGTTTCCGATACGATTCGATGAAACTGCAAAATTTATGAGAAATGATTTTGAGGAGATTGAATTGTCAGATTACGATATCTGGAAGTTTAAAATGTTGTTACTTATGGTTGTATGAGTGATTGCAGGAAAAGTCCAGACTACGATCCCGGAAGCTGAGTCTAAGGGGGAGTCTGAAGACGAGCTCAAAGCAAGGGGGAGCTTGTAGATGGAAAGCTAGGTGTTGGTCCCAAAGCACGGAAGCTTGATGAAAGGGGGAGCCTGAAGCTGATGGAAAGAAGATAAAGATTGAAGGATGCTTACAGTGTTACAATTCAGATAGAATTTGAAGACTGATCAAGACTGAAGAGGTGTCATGATAAATATTGGACACTGAAGACTTCGTCAATATCCGAGGGGGAGTCTGTTAGTGCATTACGTCTATTGACTTCGTCTTGTATCGAGTCTAGGATTTGAATTGTTAGATTAGATCTTGTTATACGAGAGTATAGGAGGTTTTAGAGTATGTTTAAGGTAATTTAGCTTGAAAGTGGTGATTTACCTTGAAAGTGTCACATGACAGTTTCAAGCTAAATCAACATGTTGATTTCCCTTGAAAGTGGCATGTGTCATTTCAAGCTAAATCAACATCACTATAAATAGCATTCAAGCTAAATCATTTGTAATTTTTTTAGAAAGTTTGGAGCTTGGTGCTTAGAGAGAGAAAGTAGAGAGAGAAAGTGCTCTAGGTGATTCATGGTTCTTGTACGATTTCAAATTTATCAAAGAATCACGTTTATATTACGTCACATGTGTTAGGTCACGTTTGTGTACGGTTTCCGCACGTTTCACGTTCGTTTAGCAATCGTTTCGGAGTCAAAACCGGTCCTACACACTTTGTTTTTTGCTTTTCCAGGAAATTAAGGACTTTCCCATAAATATACAAAAACATGTAACAGATCTTCTACTATCAATACACTTTGCCCAATCTGAGTCTGCATAGGCGGACAACTCAAAACTATCACCCTTTTTAAACATTAAACCAGCACCAGGTGCTCCTTTCAAATACCTCAACAACTTGAAGGCAATTTGAGAGTGAGCCGAAGTGGGCTTATGCATATATTGAGAAAGGAAATGAACAGCATAAGCTATGTCAGGTCTGGTATGAGATAAGTAAATTAGTTTTCCAACAAGCCTTTGATATTCATTAACATTAACAAAGTTAGTTTCTTCTTTTTTACACAAATTTGTAACAACGTAGTTAGGTTCAATAGGACATGAAACAGGCTTACATCCACTCATACCGAACTCATTCAGCAAGTCCATACAATACTTTCTCTGAGATAGACATATCCCTTCCTTAGTTTTAATAACTTCAATACCCAGAAAGAACTTGAACAAGCCCAAATCTTTGATTTTAAACTCAGATTGTAACAACCTTTTTACATTGTCAATTTCTTGTTTGTTATTACCAGTTAAAATAATATCGTCTACATAAACTAACATAACAATGAACACATTATTATCAGATTTAATAAACATAGAATAATCACATTTTGACTAATAGAAACCAATTTTCAAGAGCACATTCACGAGTTTTTCATTCCACATTCGTGAAGCTTGTTTTAACCCGTATAAAGATTTATTTAATTTGCAAACTTTATTATGATGGCAGGCATTCAAACCATCAGGCATAGTCATGTAAACTTCTTCTTTTAGATTTCCATAAAGAAATGCATTGTTAACATCTAGTTGATAAAGAGGCCAATCGTTTTGAACAGATAGGCTTATTATACACCTAATAGTTACCATTTTCACAACCGGTGAAAATGTTTCATCAAAATCTATGCCTTCTCTTTGATTAAACCCTTTAGCAACCAACCTATCTTTATATCTCTCGACTTCTCCATTTGATTTATATTTAACCTTAAAGACCCACTTACAACCTATAGGCTTTCTGCCTTTAGGAAGTTCAACAACAGACCAAGTGTTACTTTCATGAAGAGCACTAAGCTCTTCATTCATTGCATTTACCCAATTACTATCCTTAACAGCTTCTTGATATGAACTAGGTTCAAGAATTTTATTAACATTAGAGGCAAAACACACATTATCAGGAGACAAGTTAGCATAATTAACGACTTTCTCATAACCGAATTTAACCTTGCCTTCGACCACGTAGTCACTAATTTTTTTTGGAATAGACACGGACCTAGTGGATTTCCTAGTGGTGGTATGAGTACCCTCAGGAAGGTTTGATTCTTCATTGCTGTTACTGGACTCAACCCTCACCGGATTAGGTTCAGGATCATCCACTTGTTGATTGCCAGCCATGTCATTAACAGAGGATGACTGCTGAGTATCAACATGAGGTGTTGATTCACTTGAACTACTGTGTTGCTGAGTCACAGCAGCTGAATTGGTTTCTACCTTCCCATCATCATCGGGATTTATGTCACTTGAAGAATCATAGAGATAAAAAAAGTTTGAATTATTTAAAGATTCAATGTTGTCTAGATCAGATTTTGAAAACAACTTGGTTTTATAGGGAAAAACATTCTCATGAAAGCTGACATCCCTAGAGAAGGTAAATTTCTTTTGATCTAGACTCCAAACTTTGTAACCCTTTTTTAAGTTTGAATATCCCATAAAAATACATTTTTCAGCTTTTTCATCAAGTTTATCAGGATTATTTAAAATAGTAAAGAAACATAAGCAACCAAAAATCTTCAAGTGACTGAGAGAAGGTTCAAAACCAAAAAGTAACTCATAAGGTGTTTTACCATTTAACACAGAAGATGGTGTCCTGTTAATTAAGTACGAAGCAGTGAGAACACATTCAGACCAGAATTTTAAAGGCACACCTGACTGAAAGAATAGAGCTCTAGCAACATTGAGTAAATGCCTGTGCTTCCTCTCAACAATACCATTTTGTTGAGGGGTGTAAGCACAAGATGTTTGGTGAATGATCCCATGTGTATTAACAAAGTTGGACATTTGAGAGTTAACAAATTCAGTTCCGTTGTCACTCCTAAAAGCCTTAATATTAACTTCAAATTGAGTTTTCACAAGATTATAAAAGCTTTGAATGTTTTCAAAAACTTCAACTTTAGATTTCATTAGATATACCCAAACGGACCTAGAATAATCATCTACAACGGTGAGAAAATATTTGAATCCTTCTATGCTTGAGACCTTATAGGGACCCCAAACATCTAAGTGAATTAAGTCACCTACTTTAGAGGTTTTGTGTTCACTTAAAGGGAAGGGGACTCTGTGTTGTTTTGCTTTATGACAAACTTCACAGGGATCACTATTAGCTTTATCAGTTTTAAGATTTAAAACATTTAAGGCTTGATCAGCGGGATGACCAAGTCTTGAGTGCCAGAGCTTTATAGTTTCAGCTTTATTAAAGCAGGCAATCACAGAATTAAAAGAATTACCACAGAAATAAAGGCCATCAGTTTCTCTACCAGTCACCAGGGTTTTCTTTAAGTACAAATCCTGAATATCACAAGTATCTTCAACAAACACAACCCTAAGTTGATTATCCTTTGCTAATTTATGCACAGAGATTAAGTTGACACAATAATCGGGGACCACAAAGACATCTCTTAAGATAACAGAGTTGGATAATTTGTAGCACCCTATGATATTGACCTTGGCATCAGTACCATTAGGGTGTTTGACCGTTATGTTATAATCAGAAACATCAACTTTATTAAACATATTTTCACTTGACATGATCATGTGTTGATTAGCACCAGAATCAATAATCCAACTCATATTATTTTGTGACCAAGTTTTACTATTAAAACAATAAAATCTCTTGTAACAATCTAAAGATGAGATCACATTATGACATTTACCTCCAACATTGGCCTTAGGCCCATCATCAGTCTTTTTGTCATTAAGCAAGTCTAGAAGTTTAGTGAACTGATCTGAGGTAAGAGAATTCAAAGAATTGCTAACAAATTTATCACTAACAGAATTATTCACAGAATTATTAGATTTAGACCACTGATTATTGGTTTGACTAGATTTAGACCTGTAATTTGGTGGATATCCATGAAGCTCAAAACACTTATCAATAACATGACCAACCTTGTTACAATGAGTGCACTTCAAGTTGGGATTAGGACCTTTGTTAAACCTTTTTTTGTTATCACTAAACTGATTTGCTTTAGCAACAAAACCAACATTAGGAACTTTAGAACCACTGTTTGAACCCCTATGTGATTCTTCCCTAGATATAATTGAAAAAGCAGTTTTAATAGAGGGAAGAGGATCCCTGGTTAATAGTTTAGTTCTAACAGGTTGGTATACATCATCTAATCCCATCAAGAATTGCATAAGTTTTATTAATTGACTAAACTCATTGAACTTCGTAGAAGCATTACATGTGCAAGATGGTAACTGTAGCATAGCATCAAATTGTTTCCACATAGTATTTATCCTATGATAATATTCAGACACGCTAGAACCGTTTTGACTAACAGAATTAATTTTCTGATATAATCCAAACACTACAGAACCATCAACCTTATCATATGTCTCCTTTAGATCATTCCAAACTTCAGAAGCAAGTTTGGAATAAACTTTACCAACATACAACTCATCAGACACAGAATTCAGAATCCAGGTTAAAACAATAGAGTTGCATCTTTCCCATTGACTCGCTAAGACATCATTGGACTCAGATTTAACACATGTTCCATCAACAAATCCTAATTTGTTCTTAGCCATTAAAGCAAGTTTTATAGCATTCGACCATACCACATAATTCTCAGTGCCTTTTAGTTTGATATTAACAATAGACAGGTTACTAGAATCACTAGCATGCAAATACAAAGGATCACTAGCATCAAGTTTACTTATTAAGGTAACAGAAGACTCCGTTTTGTCAGTTATGATCACACAGAAACAGTCAAAACAGAATAGAATCAGCCAACAATCAAGCAAAAACACTTAATAAATAATCAGAGAAAATTTCTAAGATCACTTAACAGATAAATAGAGAACAGAACCAGACAGAAAACACAAGAATCACAACTTAAAACAGCAAAAGATAAATGAGAGAAGCACGACGAAACTACACCAGTGTTCCAGATCGTTGGTTCATCAATCAAGGTGCCAACGCAGGTCTTAGTGTAGGAGCCACCTAAATCTATAGACACAAAAAAGAACAATCTCACCGAGAGGGGTTCCCAAGTTAGGGTTCGCCGAATAGAAGTCACAGCCTATAACCTTCACTTAGGGTTATATGACTGTGAGCAAAGAAAATCCAGAAACAATACCCCTGATGAACCAAGAGCCACAGGAGCCTCAATCGAGAATACCAAACCCTGGTATCACACTGTAAAACCCTCGATTGCAAGAGGTCGAAGACACCAACCCTAGATCCGGCTTAGCGAATCCTAGATCCGACCCAGATCTCGCAGATGACAACGCCTATTAACCACACACCAGTAATACGTAGCGGAAGATAATCAGAGCACCAGATCAGCCTTGGAGCTCTGATACCATGTCAGAAACTCAAGATCAATGACTGAACGAACAACAAGAACTTTATTACAAACGAACTCAAAGTACAAATGTTCTTGTCATCACAGATTGACTAATATAAATGAAAGGAAATCAATGTGATGATGTACAAAAAACCTCAGTAACTCTTACGAACAACTTGCAAGAGGAAAAAGGAATTAATAAAGACAAATGAAAAAGCTGATAATAGAAGACGAAGGGCAGCTCTCCTTTTATGGGGATCCCAAAATACAAAAAAAGGAAAAGATATGGCCAGCTCTTTGATACGCCTCTGATATGCCAGCCAAAGACAGCCTGGATAACACCTTGAATTCCAACTAAAAGGCAGCCCAGCAACAAGTAAAGACAGCCCAGTAACAAGCAAAGGAGCCCAGCAACAAGCAGCCCAATAAAGGAGTAGAAGCACCTTGCAACAAAACAAAGGAGAATGAAAAAAACATAACAGGAAAAGGAGTATTAAAACTGAGACATGTTAATGTCTTTAACAGCTTCGGGGGCTAGTAGAGCGTACGGATTCATCGTACATGAGTTCGTCATCGGAAAGTGGTTGCGCCCGTCCTTGAAAAACTTCAACATCATGTAATTGTTCTTCCACCGCAAGCTCGCCCTCAAGACTTGAAATATGTTGTATACGTTCCACGCCATCCAAGTAATCCTTCAAACAAATGCACATTTCCATCGCCTCCGGTGTAAGTCTTGTTCGTCGAATAGATAGTACCCTTCCACTAAGAGAAAAAACCGACTCCGAAGCTACCGTAGAAGCTTGGGAGCTTAGTAGATCACGTGCCATGGCGGCTAAAACGGGATAATGCGGTTCTTGTATTTTCCACCAAGCCAAAATATCAAAGTTGTGAAACTCGTCGGGTGACAAGGTTGCTAAAAAATCGGTATATTTATACCTCCCGAGTTCACTATTTGATGCATCACCTCGAGAACGTTTACTATTTTCATTTCTTAACGAATTATAGAAATTTAACTCCGCATCTTTTCTCGACGCCTTCGAGCTCGCCGCCATTTTTTGGTGTAACGATGACACGTTACCATATCTTTGAAAGTAATGATCAAAAAGATTGTTTAAAGAAACGTCAAAACGTTTTAGTGCATTTCTTGTAAAATTTGGGTCGACATCATTTAACTCCAAATCCGAACAAATATCCGAAATCATCATCTCAACACCCGAAATATTTATAGTCGGGTTCAAGGCGGCGGCACATGTAAAAACCGGTGGCATTTCTCGAAAATATTTTTTAAACTTTTCTCTCATTGGAACAATCATATGTTCGTAAATGTCACCTTGGAATTCAAAGTCGTTTACTTTTTGACACATCAAAAATAGTTGTTTAAACACCAAAGAACTAGTGGGATAATAAACTCCCGATAAAATCTTTGTCGCGGTTCTAAAAACTTCAAGTAATTGTGTTAACGTTTCAATACACTTCCAACCATCGTCATCAAATGGTTCCACCAACCCGGACGTTGCAAGACTATCGTGGAAAGATTTTAAGGTTTCTTTTTGCATTATCGCGCTATCAAACATTTTCCACGAAGAGTTCCAACGGACGACCATGCCAAAATGTGCGCTATAGCATTTCTTATTTAAAGCTTTACACCATTTTCTATAATCCGCATATCTTTTTCGACTACCTTGAAAAACGTCACGTAACATATCTTTAAAAGTTTCTTTAACTTCTTTGACTCAACATTTAGCCCGTCTTGCACAACCAAGTTAATGATGTGCGCAACACATCGGCTATGATAAAATTCTCTATCGCAAATCGGATTGTATTTTATTTTTAACATTTGCACCGCGGTTGTGTTGTTCAACGCATTATCAAAAGCAATAGAAACTATTTTATTTTCTAATTTATAAGTTTTGATAACATCGTCTAAGACATGAAATATATTTTCCCCCGTGTGTGGATAACCAAATATATCGAACGCGATTGTACGTTTCATCATGTTCCACGAATTGGGATCGATCCAATGCGCGGTAACAAAAATGTAAGAATCCGGTAAACCAAATGGAGCCGACCATACGTCGGTTGTTAAATTAACACCGGTGTTTAATTTTTCAAAACCTAAAATCATTTCTTTTTTAGCTTTTGACCACATCATTAAACAATCGCGTCTAAGAGTTGAACGACTTACGTGAACATAACGTGGTTGAAGCGTCTCTTGAATCAACTTAGTCAAGCGCGGATTGTCAAAGTGATCGAACGGCAACGATTGTTGAATAACAAATTGAGCCATCCTTAAACGAACCGCCTCCGGGTCGAAATTCCAAACACCCATACCCCGTGATATTTGCGCTTGATCATTGGCGGGATTTTTTTTATTGTCTTGCAATGCGACGTCAAATGTGCTCTCAAAGTAGAGTTCAATGACGCCGCAAGAAACACCCCGCAATTTTTGCACCTCGCCTTTTCTTTTCCAATCGACATCTCGCATAAATCAAAATTCACCCATAGTGTCGGGTCCCTATTCGTGGTCAAGATCCTCTTCACAAACAACTCGCTAGATGAACCAACAACGGTCGAAGCATCGCCACTCGAACTCGCCATTTGAAAGTTGAAACGTATTTTGTAAGTGTGTTTTTGAGCTAGAATTGAAGTGGGATTATACATATGCATTGAAATCTTATTTAATCACATCCACACAGGTTAAAAACGGTAATATTACCGTTTTTTTCACTTCAAACGGTAACAAACAGTTGATTCAGGTAGGTCTCCTGTGCTCTGTGCTGCTGCCTGCTGCTGTTGAAGAAGATGAGACCGGTTAACCGGTTATAAATACTGCAGAAAACCGGTTTTTGATTAACCGGTTACAAACCGGTTGTTGATATGCATAACGAAAACCGGTTACGAACCGGCGGTTATTTACTAACCTAAACCGGTTATTTTGGTACCGGTTAAAAACCGGTTACGGTTACGGTTAATAACCGGTTACGGTTATTAAACCGGTTTATTTGCCCATGTCTACCCTTCAACGCGGGCGGGGCAAAAACTAGTTGCAAACAAAATTCAACGATGGTAAATGTTTAAACAAAATGGACCTCTTGTAACTGGATGTTAAATGATAGTGGGCTCTAATATTTATTAGCCAATTACTATGTGGAGTTGAATATTGAAAAGATTTGGGCTTTGATGAATTGGGCCTTAACTATTGATCAGAAACATACTGTCGATGTTCATATGTATATTTGAACTATCGATGTTATATGAAGGTTATAAGTAACTTCATGTCTATGAAAATCACAAAGAGGCATATTCTTTGAAACAGACAATTCGTACAATCTGGTACATGTTAGACAATACGACACAAATTCGGATCCACCAATGACATTCTAAAGCTAACCTTACTATTCTGGTCACCTTCTCCGGTGAACTTCTCGTCTAAAAAAATGTTAAGTTGTGTTTTTGACGTTAAAACTTAACAAAAAGTGTACTTTTAACAAGCTCTCCTCGTTGAAACAAGTTTTAACCGAAAAGCATCATCAAATACCAAGGATTATCGAGTTTTAGTTCTTATTTTCAAGAACTAAAACTGGGTTTTTGATTTTTATTGAATTGAAGCTTAAAACTTACGCGAAAATCACACCGAAAACTCGAGTTTTCAACAAGAAATTGAGCCAAGGCTCTGATACCACTTGTAGGTCCCGATACAGATTGTTGGACTACGAAGATTTTTTGTTTCGGATGCCGTTGCAGTATGGAATCCAAGCTACGACACAAACTGAGCGACAGAATGTTTTACAGAATAAAGATTCAACGTTTAACGATTCCGTGTGTATATTTTGAAAGAGTTTCGGTACAAATTTACACAAGAATAAGCAATCCTATCTCTCTCTCTCTCTCTCTACACGCTCTCTCTAGCTCATTCAAGCTCTCTTTTACAAATGATGCGAATCGACTATTTATACAAACATAAGATGTGCTCCTATCGATAGACCTTGTTTATGATCAATATAGCATAACATCGATAGTTCATATTATAACCAACCCATCAATAGGCTTGAAAGCATGTATGATCGATAGATTTTGTGTGATCTTCACATCGATAGACATGACTTTGTGATCGATAGTATATGGATCGATAGACTTGTATAACATTCACAATCGTCGATAGTATGCATGCTTTACTTTCCAAATGTGTTTTGATGATGTCATGACGACATCACTGATGATGTCATCATCATCCAAACATGCAACCGTAAACATGTCGTACTCGTGTCTTCACCATTTGTAGCTCGTTTGTCGAGTCGAACCGACGGAGGAACGTCATTAACATTGGACTCGAACCGAACCGAGCTACATCCACACAAAAGTGTATCAACAACTTGTTCTAATGAGGATCCTCCTGCTTCCCCCTTGCTAATAGCCTGTTCTGAATGTGAAGAACCAGAATTTTGACTTGTGTTTATGCTTTCTGATGTTATATCTTCATTCTGATTGTTCATTCCTTGTATTTCTGTTGTATATTCCATACTTCATGCAGGGTTAGTACATGACTAATTTCTTCTAGATTTATTGTAGTTGTTCTCCCAGTCATATCCTAAAAGCTCTTTAGTTAATTGGTTAAGAAGATATTGAGTATTTTCTGGATTTTGTTTATTGATTTCTTTTAGAATATCATGAGAAGTTTATCTTATATTCGAGTATTTATTACAAATACTATGTAAGCATTTGTGACCAGAGAATATCCAAGAAAAATTCATTTTTCAGCTTTTCTGTCAAAATTTTCCAGACTATCAAAATCATTAAATATGAAATATCTACAACCAAAAGTGTGTAAAAACTTGATATTGGAAACTCTATTGTTGATGTTGTGATAAGGTGTTTTCTGATGTCTCTTATTAATGATAGTTCTGTATTATGTGAAACATGCGTTTGCTACTACCTCTGCCCAAAAATATATAGGCAATTTGGCATAAGCAAGCATTGTTCTTGCTGCTTCTACCAAAGTTTTGTTTCTTCTTCCACCACTCCATTTTGTTGTGGAGTTCTGGGAGCAGAAAATCATGAGAAATTCCTTTGTTAAGTAAGAAAATCACAAGTTTTGCATTTATGAATTATGTCCCATTATCAGATCTGGTCTTTCTGATGGTTAATTTTAATAGATTTTCTATTTTCTTGATAAAGTTTGTTATCAGATATGTGGTTTCACTTTTCTTTCTTAAAAATTCTACCCGTGTATACCTCGATTAGTCATCTACAATGACCAATAAACAAGTATCAGGTAAGAAGGTTACCTTGAATCCTCTATCACAGAATTGTCCACAACTTAGAAGATGTATTTCAAACCTTCTACGTATACCACCTTCTCAATAGTAAGTGCTCCACATGCAACGTTACCATACCCTAAAGTTCTTCCCTTTACACCATTTCCCAAGTTTACTAATTTACCCTGTTTTTCTTTGTAATTACTGAGTAAGCTCCTATCCCTAATCATGTGCTTAGAGCTACCTAAATCGCGATACCAATACTGCTGCACATGATGATCCTGAAATGGAAAGGTTACAAAACCTTTGGTACCCAAACCTGTTTGGGTACTTTTTTTCTCAGATGAGATGTTATCATCAGAATATATGTTAAATGCCAAGTCATTTACAAATGGTCTAAGTTTTGAAAGATGTTGAAATAGTCTTAGTATTTCAAAACACATACAGTCCAATTTATCAGAATTTTCTAATGATCTAAATTGTGATGGAGGATTAAATGATCTTTGAATTTTCGACTAGGTTCTTTTTGCATTTTCTAAATAACTTTTTTTGACTCCTATTTCTTTGATTCTGAACTAGATCTTCAAGAGAAAGATAGATTATCAGAATTTGCAGATTTGTTGGATTCTGCATCAGATTCTGATGATAGTTTATTAGAATTTTATACAGATGCTTTTACAAATGTGGTGGGATTGTTGAATTTGGTATTTGTGTATACCAACCCTTCTCCTCTATTTTTAGGTGTAGCCTCTATAAAATTAATGAATGCCTTTGCTTGTTGAAAGCCTTTAACGTTAATTTCACTTTCATGAATTTTCTTGTACAAAGTTTTTCTTTCTTGTTCATAAAATTCAATTTTTACATCTTTTATTAAACTTTCATCAAGTGGAGACTTATTTCTGACTTTAGTTTCTTTCAACAATTTTTACAATTCATCAGATTTTCTGTTTTCTGCTGAATGTTTTTTCTTGCAGACTTTTAAAATTTGTCATAAGTTTGTTTAGGGGGCGTTTGGTTCGCGGAATGTGTAGGAATTGGAATTGGAATCCCTATGGGAATTGGAATTTGAATTGGAATTTGATGGATTCCTTTGAAATCCATAGATGTGTTTGGTTGATAAATGTATTAATGGAATTCGAATTTAAAAAGAGTTAATTACATAGTTAGTCCCTGTGGTTTGCCCAAAGTAACATACTTAGGTACTAATAGTTTTAAATCACATTCTAGGGTATTAACTTTTCATTTTGTAACGTTTGGAGGTATTAACGTTATTTGTAGGTTTAAAATCACATTCTATTAGTACCTAAGTATGTTATTTTGTGTAAATCACAGGGGCTGACTCTGTTAATACCCAAGAAGTTAATACCTCCAAATGTTACAAAATGAAAAGTTAATACCCTAAAAGGTGATTTTAAACTATTAGTACCTAAATATGTTATTTTATGTAAACCACAGGGACTAACAATGTAATTAACTCAATTTAAAAATACCTAAAAAGACAAAATTACCCCTACTTATAAACAATTGGCAAAAGTTTTAAAAACAACTATCTTAGATAAAAATTCAAAAAAAATCTAAAAAATCCAAAAAATTATAAAAATTCAAAAAAAATCTAAAAATTAATAAAAAATCCAAAAAAATTCAAAAAAATTAAAAAAAATTCTAAACAATAATAAAAAATCCTAAAAATTCAAAAAAAATCAAAAAATAAAAAAAATCTAAAAAATAATAAAAAAATCAAAAAATAATAAAAAAATCCCAAAAATCCTAAAAATTCAAAAACAATCTAAAAAATAATAAAAAATCCAAAAAATTTAAAAAAAATCTAAAAAATAATAAAAAATCCAAAAAATTCTAAAAAATCGAAAAAATCGAAAAAAATCAAAAAATTATTTTTTGATTTTTTGATTTTTTAGAATTTTTTGATTTTTTATTATTTTTTTATTTTTTAGATTTTTTTATTTTGTAAACTTTTTTTTTGGTTTTTTAGAATTTTTTGGGTTTTTTAGATTTTTTGTTGTTTTTTTTTATTTTTTACAATTTTTTTTGATTTTTTTGATTTTTTAGAATTTTTTAAAATTTTTTGGATTTTTTTTATTTTTTGGATTTTTACAATTTTTTGGATTTTTTAGATTTTTTTAGATTTTTTATTATTTTTTTGATTTTTTAGAATTTTTTTGTTTTTTTTTATAATTTATTGGATTTTTTTATTATTTTTTATTTTTTTTTAGATTCTTTAGGGTTTTTTTGATTTTTTAGAATCTTTTGGATTTTTATTATTTTTTTGATTTTTTAGAATTTTTTTTATTATTTTTTTGATTTTTTAGAATTTTTTTAGAATTTTTTATTATTTTTTGGTTTTTAGACAAAAATGAAAGAGGAAGGGGTTATTTCCGTAACTTTGGAAACATTCCCGTGGTTTTTAAATTTTCCTTTGAAATTTAGAAGGAATCTGAATTCCATTAAATAAGGGAATTCAAATTCCAATTACCTTGAAATCCTATGGATTCCTGTCAACCAAACATGCCCTTAGTTGATGTTTCAAGTCTTGATTATTTGAACTTACTTTGTTTTCTGGTGACTCTGATTCTTCATCAGATATTTTTGCCATGAGACAAAAATTGGTCCTTTTTCTTCCTCATCATCTGATGAATCATCTGTCAACCAGGCATCAGTTCCAGCAATCAGACTTATCTGTTGTTGTTTCTTGGCTTCTTTAAGTTTCTTCTCAAAGTATGAAACATCCTTCAACTTCTTGTTTTTGCATTCTAAAGCGTAATGTCCCTTTTGTTTGCATTTGTAACACACTACTTTTTATTTTCCTTTCTCTTTTGATCTTCCTTCCATCCTTCCTTCGTCACTCTTCTGATGTTCGGAGCTTCCTTCTCTTAGCATTTTGCTCAAAGGTTTTTGTGAGCAATGTTATAGCTTCAGCAAATACGCAGAGAAATTTGAAGAAGTGTCAAAATTCTTTGGCTTTGATGTTTGAGTGAATGAGACAGAGGATCTGCTGTTTTGACTCTTTATGTATTGGAGATGAGAGTTATTGGTCCTCCCTTTTTGGTTGAATTTTCATATATCTCTTCTTCTCTTAGGACTAGGATGATATAAAGATCATGCAATTTAGATTTCCTAATTGCTAAGGTCATTTAAGACTTCTCCACTCTCTAGGTAAGGCATCTAAAAATTTTACATTTCTTTCATCATTTTATTTTTCAACACCAAACTTTTTTAGTTCATTCAGAATTTTTGCAAATCTGTTATAGGTTTCTGAAAGACTTTCATTTGGAAGACTTTTGAATCTTTCATATGAAGAAACACAATTGGTTCTTTTGTTTCTTTTCATTATCTCTCCTCCTTCACAAAGATTTTCTAACTGATCTCATATTTCTTTTGCGGATGCACGTGCATCTACTTGAGTAAATATGTCATTGGAAGTGCCATTATCAGGAGTGATTTGGCCCTTTCATCAGCTTCCACCAATATCTTGTCCTCATTGCCCCAGATATTTTCTTGTTTTGGAGCCCATGAGGCATGTATTGCTGTAGTTTGATCAGTGTCTAGTACAACTGCAATTTCAACATGAGGAATATGTGGGCCTCTCTCAATGGATTTAAACAGAGCTCGATCATGTATATTAAGGAAATTGATCATCCTGATTTTTCATTGGGGGTATTCCTCTCTGACTAAAGTCGAAGGCTTCGAAATAGAACCGATGTTGAATGCATTGTTCTATGTTTGGAAGTTATCCATGTTCAGTTAAACAAAAGTTAAAGAGCAGAGTATCAGACAAAAATACTTGAGAAGTTGATCATTTTGAAAATATATTTTTCAATTTGCTCTCTGATACCAATTGTTGGTCCCAGATAATAATGTGTTAACTAAACTTGGCAAGTCATTTTAACAAGTATGAAAATAATGTTCGGAATTAGAAATCAAACTTTCAAGAAACGAGAATACAAAGTTTTTCAAGTTTATATCACTTTGAAAAGGTTACAAAGTGATTTGTGATTATTGACTAGTATAAACAAATACTCAAAGAATTATGTGGTGAAGGGCAGTGGAGTTTTGCAGTATGTAATAAATGCTAAGCTTAACTTTTCTTTCCTTCAGTATATTATTCTCTATTTATAGAGAATATCGGGTATGAATAAACATTTGTTTATTCATACACTTGTTGTGAAAAGTAGCTTTTGGGCATATTCATTGAATCCTTTAAGTCCACAAGTCACTTAGGAGTTCGTGCTGATCCTTATCTCTTTGTCAAGTTTTTGTATCAGAAACTTCTAAACTTCTGATGAACTCCTTATCAGAAATCTGATGTCTTTGATCATCAGATTTCTCGTATCAGACTTTATCAGTTTTGATGAAAAACATCAGGATTTATCATCAGAAGCATCATATTTCTCTGATCTGATCTTCCGTTCTTGTAGAGGATGACTTTTTGATCTTCTTTGATGATGTTCTTTTTTTTCTTTTATCTGATTGTCTTGTATCTTTCTTTATAGAGACCTGCGGACTTCATCATCATCATTATCTTCAATTCTGATGAGAATGATCAGATTGTTTTTCTTCAACACATACAACAAGTATCCTAACAAAGAACACATAGAACCAAAAAAGACAATCTTGAAGGTATATGTAAATCGATCAGATGTGTAGAAGATGAACATATAACTGAAAAAAACACATTTGATGGAATATACAAATCATATGAAAAACACATAAAACCAAAAAAAAATATCAATCTTCAAGGATATGCGATCGGGTATTGTATCCATTAAATGGGGAAATCAATTTAGGGGCTAAAATTATGGAAAGTAGGAAAATTATGAACGAAAATGGAGGAGTTTAGATTTTATTAATTTGAGTTTCCTATATTACCCTTTTTTATAAAATAATTTAGTCTTAAATTTATAAATTATTACTAAAATAGGGGGTAAAGTTTTAAGCCTTTGTTTAAATGATCTAGTGGCTTAAGTGGGTCCCATAAGTTCTGAAATGATCCTTATTCAATATATATATATAGAGTGGGAGTTGGCTAGAAAGCCTAAGTTTCCTAGAAAGTCTAGGAAGCAATAGAGAGGTGACATGTGGCTTTTAGTTTTTATATTCAAAAGGGCATGATGGTAATTTGATTATTAATTTAATTTTGGAATATTATATATCCTAAATTAACTATCCAGATATTTATGGAAATGTATATCTCTTTGACAATTTCAAATCATTACGATTTCAAAAGGGCAGTTACTTTAAATTACGAAGTTCAAATCATTAACAATTTCTTCACGTTGTGTTTTATCAGTTACTGGGTTCATCACAATGTGTTTTAGCAGTTACTGGTTTCAGTTACTGTTTCATCACAATGTGTTTTATCAATTACTGGTTGATATGATTTTTGGCATTCTTGATGTTGTGTTTTACCAGTTACTGGTTCACGTTGTGTTTTATCAGTTACTGGTTTCATCACAATGTGTTTATTAGTTACTGGTTTCAGTTACTTTTTCATCACAATGTGTTCTATCATTTACTGGTTGATGTGATTTTGGCATTCTTGATGTTGTGTTTTATAACTGGTTTCATCACAATGTGTTTTATTAGTTACTGGTTTCAGTTACTTCTTCATCACAATGTGTTCTATCATTTACTGGTTGATGTGATTTTGGCATTCTTGATGTTGTGTTTTATCAGTTACTGGTTTCATCACAATGTGTTTTAGCAGTTACTGGTTTCAGTTACTGTTTCATCACAATTTGTTTTATCAGTTACAGGTTGATATGATTTTTGGCATTCTTAATGTTGTGTTTTATCAATTACCGGTTTCATCACAATGTGTTATACCAGTTATGATTCATGAATGACATGTTCTTTTTGTATTTTATCTGCTGTTTCATCACAGTGTGTTTTATCAGTTACTGGTTTCATCACAGTGTATTGTTCCAGTTACTGTTTCATCACAATGTGTTTTATCAGTTACTGTTGATATGATTTTGGCATTCTTGATGTTGTGTTTTAGCAGTCAGTCACTAGTTCGTCACATTGTGTTTTATCGCTAAAACACACTACTATGAACACTTCTAGATCTGATTTATCGTTATTTTTTGTATGATTTGGTGTTTTCAACTGTGAGGGATTAGAGAGAGAGAAAAAAAAATTGCGACATTTTTGAAGGTGGTTTTATGATTGGTAGTTATTTCCTTATTTAAAACAACTTAAATGACACATTTACCACCAATCAATTAAATTAGCCTATTTTAAAGACACGTATATTACCAAAATGCCACGAAAATGATCTCAACCATTAAACACACTCATCTGATAGCCCAGATCGCTTCCTACACTCTCTAGGAAAAACACACTTTCCGCAGGATCCCCACTCTCTATATATATATATATATATATATTGAAACGGGATCAGGAGAGAACGGTGAAAAGTGTGAGAACGGATCTTGGCCCAACACATGGCAGGGGGGCCTAATTGTTATGCGGGGGTACGATTGTCCTTTTATACGTTCCCTCCTTATTCGCGCTATAAATCTCTTTCAAATTAAAACTCCAAAGATTTATTGTTAGCAGTTACCTGCTTTGCAAGCTTTCTCAGATCTATGGCGTTTAACGTGAATTCTGTTCGACAAAGCAAAATTCATTGGCGTTTTCTATTTTCATTCCAGCAAATCATGCAACAGATATGGCGTTTTGTTCTTTTATCATTGTTCTATGGCCTTTTATGTATTATTAATTTATAATGTGTTGTATGATTTTCTATAGCGTTATTCAATTATGCAGTTTAATCGTGTTTTAATTGATATTTAATCTATTATTCATAACTGCAATTGGAGTTTTCGATATTAATTTTAATTGTCGTTTACGTTCTTGTGTATTTGTTATGTTTTTACGATCATTGGCATTTTTCGTCTATTTGATTAGTTTTGAATTTTATTTAGTAGTATTTGTGAATATCAGTTATTACTATTTTGTTAATTTGTGGAAACGTTAGTTTTGTTAATTTTGGCGTTTTAATTATGTGTTTATTATGTCTTGTTTATTATTCAATTAATTGTGTTTTAATGTATAATGTTATTACGAGACATCACTCTGTTTTTCTGATTTTTTATGTTCCTCCCTGTGTTTTCTCAGACGAAGTCTCTTCCTCGAGTCAAAGGCATTGCCCCAAAACTGGATTACCATTTATCATTCCTGACGTCAGTGAAGAATTAAAGCCCAGAAAGGACATGGTATTCTCAAGCCTTGATGATTGCTATTCAATGTATGTTAAGTATGCCAAGGAGTGTGGGTTTTCACTCAGGAAAGGGACTACAAAGACAAACTCTAAAGGTGTCTTACATATTAAGTATTTCTTGTGTACGAGAGTTGGGGTATATAAGGACAAGAAGGTTGATACGTTGGACCCCAATCAAAAGGAGCGAGTAGTGCGATCTAACTTTTCAAAGAGGACTGATTGTGGTGCACTGTTAGGTGTAGAATTTGAGGATGGATTTTGGAAGGTGAATACGTTTGTCGAGGAGCACAATCATGAACTTGTTGAATGTCCTGATAAGCATTTTCTTCCAACTGAACGACACCTCATTCAGCTCCATAAGCATGGTATACACAACATGTCTAAGCTGAATTTGGGTCCTGTCAAGGCGTTTAATGTTATGAAGACTTGTTTTGGCGGTTTTGAAGACGTGGGCGCAAGCAAAGTTGAATTTAAGAACTATAAGAGGCAAATTAACTTGTTCATAGGGGAATATGACGCTGATATGGTTGTGAAACATTTGAATGAAAAAACATTCCTAGCCTAATTTCTTGTATGATTACATCACAGACGAAGACAATCGTTTGAAGGGTCTTTTTTGGTGTGACGATCAAGCCAAACGCAATTACCATGTGTTTGGTGATGTGATTTCGTTTGACGCCATGTATCGTTCCAACAAGTATTTTTTTATAATTCAACTTCTTTGTTTTTGGCATTTTATTAATTCACATGCTTGGCGTTTTTATATTTTACATGCAATGGCGTTTTATTAGCTTACATGCAATGGCGTTTTACTAGTTTACATTCAATGGCGTTTTATTATTGTTTCATTTCTCATGTCGTTTTCATATGCAGATACTCTATGGTGTTTGTACCGTTCACTGGTATAGACAATCATCACTGCAATGTTACATTTGGTGCAGCATTGTTGGCGTCGGAAACTGCTGATACGTATATTTGGTTGTTAAGAGTTTTTCTTAAAGCTGTTGGTTCTCAACCAAAAGTTGTTGTCACTGACCAAGATCCAGCGATGAAAAAGGCTATTTCTGCTGTATTTGTTGACACGAGGCATTGGTTATGCATGTGGCATGTGATGCATAAACTTTCTCTGAAGGTTGTTATGCTTTTTTTACCTTTGGCGTTTTAGTATACAATGCGTTTTAAGTTACATGGCGTTTTGTACCTTGTTACTGTTTTTTTAATTAAGTTTTGTCTTTTGTTTTTTTATATATGCATGGCGTTTTCGTGTTATTTATAGGTTGGTGTTAGGCTATGCAATTCCACCAATTTTAAAGAACGTATATGTGGTGTTGTGTGGACGGATATTCTCACACCTGAAGAGTTTGAATCAGAATGGGAAATGGTTATTGTAGAATTCAATTTAGAAGATAATGACTGGCTATCTGATATTTTTGAACTTAGGGAATCTTGGATCCCTGCATACTATAGAATGGAGCCTATGTCTGGTGTGGTCTTATGCGAACGACATCCAAGTCGGAGAGTGAGAATCATTTTTTTGGTCAAGTGTGCAATTCGAAAGCAACTCTTGTTGAGTTCATGACGCATTATGAGACTGCAATAGAAGCACATCGTCACACACATCGTAAAAATGATCATGAATCTCGATACAAAAGACACCAGTTGAAGAGTAGTTACAAAGTGTTGGAAGGGCAAGCTGTTGATATATACACAAAAAGTATTTTTTGTGACGTTCAAGCTGAGCTTATTGGAGTTGCGGATTGCATAAATCAACGTTACGAAGATCAGCCTGATGGGTTTGTTAAGTTTTATGTAAATGACTTCCAACAGCTTTGTACATCCTTATTTGAGGTAAATAATGGCGTTTTGGTTTTTATGGCATTTTCTGTTAAAGGCGTTTTATCATATGCAATGTGTTCTTTTCTTTTTTAGACAAACATTCTATGCATGGCGTTATAGAGACATTGTTTTTGGCGTTTTTCAGGTATTGTTCCATAA
This sequence comes from Helianthus tuberosus, assembly GCA_030545235.1. Lineage (NCBI taxonomy): Eukaryota > Viridiplantae > Streptophyta > Magnoliopsida > Asterales > Asteraceae > Helianthus > Helianthus tuberosus. Next base: position 77,509,121 of record CM060380.1, read on the forward strand.
GTCTGATTGCACATGCAGTTGCTCATGCAGACATTTTGAACAGTTTGGTTTGCTATGTAGACATATATTCTATGTTTTGAGACTTATGGACATTAGGGAATTTACAAAACAATACATTCTGAATAGATGGCGCAAAGAGGCCTCCCCAAACTGCTCTCCTGAATTCTCAATTAGTTGTGAATATATGACCGAGCTTGATCCTGATGTGCAAAGTATGATGCGAGATGTTATTTATTCAACCGAATACACTTTGAACCGTTTATCTGGTAATAAAGAGGAGCTATCCTTATACAAGGATCATGTTCAATCTTATATGAAGAAAGTTTAAGATATGCAGATTGTTGCTCCTCCCGCTAGTTTTAGGGATAGATTTGCCGAGATAACTGGTCAATATAAAAATGACAAGAATCCGATAAGAGTCCATGTAGGTTGCAAATAAAAAGGTTCTGGTTCTCGGAAGCGCCTGAAATCTGAATAGGAGATAGCAATTGACAAAAAGAAATCAAAGTCGAAACCCGGGGCCAAAGAAAGACAGTGTCAGAACTGCAAAGCCTATGGACACTACGCATCAACATGCAAACAGGCCGTAATTAAAAGAATATCAACAAGGTCTTCGAGAGCCAGTGAAGAGTAGTTTGGCGTTTTGTATTTGTCATTCTTACAGAACACATTCAGATGGTCTTTTGAGAGACTGTGTAGAGTAGTTTGGCTTTTTTTTATTTCAATGCTATAGAACACAGACATTTCTCAGTTTGGAGTTTTTTTTTTTTGTTTTTTTGCATATTTTTCTTGTTTCTATCTCTTTGTTCATAACATGCTACTTCGAAGTTAAGTAACAAACAATATAAGATCGGGCAAGGAAATCAAACGCCAAAAAAAAAAAAAAAACAATAACGCCACTAAATAAAACTTCCATAAACTTCTATTTTTTGTCATGCTAAACTCAATAATGTTTTGCTAAACGAAATGGATAACATTGTTAATCCTCAGTCAAGAAAGATGTGTAACAATGTTATCCATCCCGTTTAGCTAAACTTTATAGAGAATAAAAACATAATCTCCATGAAATGGCTTTTTTGAAGTTTTGTGGTTTTTGTATAGTTTGGCGTTTATATTGAGGATCTTGCTCATTGCATAGAGTGAAAGTTTATTGAGAAAATTGTGTATATCAAAGAAACATGGATTTGAATCTTTGATATTTTGGTTTTTTTGGCGTTTATAAGATGAATGGTGTAGAGGAAAATATAGGTTTTTGTGGTTTTGGTTTGGATTTTAGTAATTATGAGAGTTTGTTTATATAGGAAGTTTTTGGCGCATATTTTAGGCGCGATTTTTATTGCAGTAAATGCTAGTAATAAAGTTCCCGTCGTTTTAGTACTATTTGTTCAACTTTATCGGTTAAAAACAAAGTTTGGCGTTTTATATCTATGGCGTTATATTATGATGAAGTGTGCTATGTGTGTTGAGGCGGATTTTAATAGCTTGAGTTTGGCGTTTTATGTTAAGTCAAAAGACCCTTTTACCCTTAATGAAGCGCGCCAGATTAATAAAAGTGATTTTATTTACGAAAATGCCACCGCGTCATCTAGTCCATAGATTGTTTTGATCTGACGATCCATAAGCGTTCTCCCCGTTCTCACACTTTTGAGCATTTTCTCTAAATCCTGACCCTATATATATATATATATATATATATATATATATGTATGTATGTATAGGGTAGGGTTCAGAGTGAACAACCTCCCAAGAGTGAACTGTGTGAACTCATTTGGACCCTTGATTTCCTTTTTAGTTGTTAAGGGTAGGATTGTAATTTTATAAAAAATTAGATTTAAATCATTATCTTAATAATTGAAATCACTTACATATTTCCTATTTTAATTCCTTATCCATAATATCTTTCCTATTTTAAATTCATTATCCACGATATCTTTTATTTCAATTTTATTTTTCAGATTTCATCACCAGAATTCAAATTTTGATTTTTAAGATCCACGTAACCTTCATATTTCAACGGTATACACATGTGTACTTGGATATAAATAGAACAATACGTATGTGTACTCAGCATCGTACATATGTGTACAGTAATTCACAAGTGTACATCAAACATTCAATACAAAAAAAAATTCTGAGATATCACAAAAACAGACGATATACACATGTATACATCGCATTAAAAATATGGCAAAATCAGAATACACATGTGTACATCGCATTTAAACAGAGCAAGGATAATGAATTTAAAATAGGAAAGATATTATGGATAAGGAATTAAAATGAGAAATATGTAACTGATTTCAATTATTAAGATAATGATTTAAATCTATTTTTTTATAAAATTACTTTCCTATTTAATTTATGAGAGAGAACATGATTTATGCAATCAATTTAAGATGAAAATTACACATATACCATTTTTGTATTTAATTAAATGGAAAAAATTAACCACATAATTACTATCAGGCCACTCATCTAAATCTCAAGATCATAGAAATCAAGGGCCAATATGAGTTCACACAGTTCACAACTGAGAGGGGTGTTCACTCTTGAACCTAATCCTATATATATATATGTGTGTGTGTGTGTGTGTGTATTAGGATTAAAGACATCTTTAATATCTTTATAATTATATCTAAGTCTTTTGATAGACCCCGGTAGTCATAAGATGAGGTGAAGTCACACGTGGTTACTTATTTTCTTCATTGTCACGTCATATTACATTAGTTTTTTAACATTATTCTTTTCCATTTCTAAGTACAAAGCTCAAAAATCTATTTGTGATTACTGATTACAATCATGCTTTCCTATTTCAATGATTCTAACTCTTTTACACTAATATTTTATAACTAAATTACTTATTTTAACAAAGTTGTAATTTACAATACTATCTCAACACTAATATTTTATTATTAAATTATTTATTTTAACAAACTCAATAATTTTCAATATTATCTCATAACTAAATTGTATATATATTTTAAAGAAGGTTATTAATTCATGATGAAGTAATAAAAATACTAATGTCTACTTAATTAAAAACGAATAATAAAAATGGTAAATTTAGTTGTGTATTATTATTTACTAACTTTATTTCCAATATTAAATTATCCTGCTTTTAACAAACAATTCAAATAATGTCATGTGTCAAGACCATATCTTTCTAAAAAATTGTCTTAAATCAAAATTGTTTTTTTATTATTTTTAAATTAGGTTAATATCAAGAATAGAAACATTATTTATTTTAAAATTATTATTTTAATATCCACCCTCACTTCAAATATATCTGTAATTCATAATTTATAATGATAATGATATTTTTAAATTAAACCATACCTCAAACAAATTTTTTTATGAATTTTCTTTTATATTTGATTTATAGTGATAATGATATTTTTGCATATTTTTATGCAAATATGGAGCAAATTCTTTGATGTATATGATGAAAATTATTCATTACTTATTTGGCTCACAATGTGAGAATAATTAAGAAGTTTTCTAAGCAATTGATGATTGTGATGAGCGTTATTAAGCACTTTAGACAAAGGTTGGGTATTGATTTCTTTGAGCAAAAGATTGTAAGTTTATAATATGATTATTAGGTAAACCTACTTATTTTATTGTGTTATGCAAACAAACAATTTTCACTATAAAATCCATATAATACATAAACATGATATTGGTAATGTTTACTTAGTAAATTTAATTGATCATTCAGTTTGATAAAAAAAAAAAAAAATACAATATTCGAATGAATAGATCATATTCTTGTATGTAAATATGGAAAAACCTTACTATCAATAAAAGTTATAAAAAGAAAAACATCTAATGATATTAATGCATAACTAAAAGGAAACAAGCATTTAGAACATAACTAAAGTCACTAAATTGTTACGTTTTTTTAACACAAGCTTAGTTCCCATCAACAATTCGGGAAATATCATTAGCGATATTCTTGGCATCATTTGAGATGCCAAATAATCCAGCACTAGCAAATCCAACACAATAGAGACCGTTTTCTCCTTTCCAATGATTAGGGCTTTTGTATTTTGGCATTCCTTTCTCATTAAACAACCCTCCATCATCCTAGTTAAAGAAATACACGGAAAAAAACATATAATTAAAGAACACAAGAGGTTAATCTAGGAGGCAAAATGTAGCAACTTCAATTACCTTTAGCCATTTTCGCACGGTGCTTTTAAAACCAGTAGCAAAGACAATGGCATCAAAGTGTCTCTCTTGATCATTAGTAAATTTGATTCTATCACCTCGTATATCTTTAACAGCCGGCATAACCTTAAGAGACACAAAGAAAATTATGTAATCATTAATTATTCTTGAAAATTCATTTGATATCAACACATTATAACAATGTTTACCTCAATGTCTCCTGTTCTAATCTTTGAAATTGTCCCAACATCTATAACAGGTGATCTCCCTGTTTCTTTTTTAAGCAAGAATGGTCCTTTAAGTGGCCTTTGTATTCCATACCTATCAAGATCTCTATACAACAACTTACTCAACATTAAAACCATCTTATCCACAAAAGTGCACGGAATATATTTTAATAAATACATTCCGAGTTGCACCAACTCCTTGGTAAGCACATGTGTCTGCCACAACAACAAAAAAATTAGAATGTTAAAATATACCAAATACAATTTTCAAAATCTAATACACCACTTTTTCAAATTCAAACAACATATGGGGGAACGCTTATTGTTTACCGGGCTACGAACAACGACCGATGTTTGTGCACCCCAATTGCACAAATCGTATGCAATTTCCATGCCAGAATTTCCAGCACCAACATCAAGCACATCCTTGTCTCCAAATTTCTTTCCATTTTCATACTCAATGGAGTGGATGACCAACCCTTTGAAGGTATCTAAACCATAAACATTAGGAATAAAGCCTTCACTATTTTTACCGGTTGCCACCACAAGAAACTCACTTACGTACTCCTCGACCAAACCCGAAACACTATTTTTGGCAGTAACCACCCATTTTTGTGCACTTTTATCGTACCATGCACTCTCGACACTACGTTGGTACAATGGGTCTACATTAAAATGATAAACATAGTTTTTCAAGTATTTGACAAACATATTTTTTGGTACAAAAGTGGGTGTGGACAAAGGAAATGGCATATGAGGGAGTTCACAAAATTTTTTGGCTAAGTGAAGCTTTAAACGGTCGTAAGCCTTCTTTTGCCATAAAGATGCATAACAATCTTCCCTTTCAAGAACAATGTTTGGGATTGAAAGAAGATTGAGACATGCTGATGTTGCAATGCCAGCAGGTCCTGCTCCAACTATCACAACAACGGTTTCTTGCTTCATTTTTTCAAGCTCTTCAATATGTTTTTCTATAGTGAGTATTGTATGTGTTTGGATGCATTTTGCCATGCACATACCCTTTATATAGGATTAGAAAAGTAGACAAAGAACATATTTTCCTTGTCCAAGGGGACCGTTACTAAAATATTTTTAATATTATGTTTTGAGTATTCAGATGTCTTCACACCTAAATTTAAAAAAATACTAGTTATATTCAATGAATTGTTCTCTCTTTATTGGAAACAAGTTTTAGAATTTATGTTTCAATACTTTATTTAATTGTTTATGTATGTATCTTAAAGAAATTACTACACCATGTTCATCATTCAGTAAATTGTTCCTTTTTTGGTTGGAAACAAACTTTGATAATGTAGGTTACAAACTTCATCTGACTTGAATCTTTATGTTCATACATCTTACATAAATTGTAGAATTTTATAATTACATATTTTCTATATATAATCAAAGACCAAAGGCCTTAAACATAAATATTTTAATCAAGAGTATTGATCATAATTAGGTAAAAATTAAATATATTACATTATACATTGTATTTGAATGGTGCGATTTATAAGGAAAGTTTTCAAATATCAAATTATTCTAAAGACGATAGTGTGTGTGTGTATATATATATATATATATACATATATGGAGGTTAATTTGGGAAGAAAATTAAATTGAGAAGAAAAAAACAAAGGATACAATTGAAAATATTAAATAGTTTTTTCTCTCATCTCATTTATTATTATCTCTGACTAAATTAGTCATAAAAACTATCATCCTCCACACTAAATTTTTTTCCTACACACATCAAATTAATCCTACACGTTTTGAAATTTATCATACACATACTGAAATTTATCCTACACAGCTCGTAATTAATCAAACACACCTCGTAATTTATCATACACTTTAAATTATTTTTTTTCTTCTTTGAAAAAAAAATATTTTTTTGAAAATAAGCTACAAATCTAATGTAGTTAGCTATTAAAAAAAGACTACCAATTAATGATCTATCTAAGTTTACCAAAATACACTTACACTAATATTAAATACAAAAATTAAATATTGTAAAATTAAGGATTCTTATTGGTTAAAATTTCTTCTTTTTTATTCTTACAAAAAATCTTCTCATTTGAACCCTCCAATATATATGTGTGTGTGTATATATATATATATAGGGTAAGGTTCATTTGAGAACCACCTTTATTGTGAGAACCGTGAGAACCGCGAGAACCAATGTGAACACAAAATAAAATATAAAAAAAATCAAAAAAGCACTAAAAAAAATAATTTTTTTTTAAAATCGCTATATTTTGTTACAAAAAAAATTTCGAGTAACAGTTATCCATGCACATGTGCATATGTATCATTACTTCGACAAATTCCGTAATACATTATCAGTAATAGACAATTGCACTTTAATTTACAATACCATCCGTAATACACTACTTTTTACATTACCAATATTCGAAATGCACATGTGTATCATTATGTATAACCATGATATACGTGTTTTGGTACCAAAAAGTTTGTGATTTTGAATGGAGAAGAAGGCCCATATACATGTTTTTTGTTTAGTTATATCTAGTGGTTGATGGTTTAGTTATAGTTGTCACTTTATGATGTAATATGTTGATTGGATGGTATAAATGGTGTTGATATACATATAAAAAAGTGAAAATATTGGTAATGGTATTGTATTATGGATGGTAGGAGCTAATGGTATTGTATTGTATTGTATTGTGGATGGTAGGAGGTAATGGTAGTGTATTATGGATGGTATAATAGATGAAAGGGAAAGTGTATTCAAAGTAGTGTACCAAAACACTTTATTTCATGTTGATACATATAGATGCACATGTGCATTTCTAATATTGGTAATGTAAAAAGTAGTGTATTACATATGGTAGTGTAAATGAAATTGCAATTGTCTAATATATGTAATGAATTACGGAATTTGTCAAAGAAATGATACATATGCACATATGCATGGATAACTGTTACTCGATTTTTTTTTTGAAGTTTTTTTTAATTATTGACGAAATATAACGATTTTTCTAAAAAAAATAGTAAAAAAAAAATTGGGTGTTTTGTAGATTTTTTTTAGGTATTTTTGGTTATGTTCACATTGGTTCTCGTGGTTCTCGCAATAAAGGGTGGTTCCTAACGGATCCTTCTCCTATATATATATATATATATATATAGAGAGAGAGAGAGAGAGAAATGTGATCAGGAGAAAATGGTTGGAAGTGTGAAAACGGTGAGAACAATTTTCAGCCACAAGATCTTTGTGATTTGTGGCTGAGATTGATGCGGTGGCGTTTTTGTAAATATTGGGAACCTTACAACTACCGGGAGGGGTAAATTGGAAAGATCCAAACAAGGGTGCACATGCTAATCACATGTCATTTCCCCATCATACATAAACCTCTATAATGTCACACCCCTTTCAAAGGCGGAAGCACGAGGTGTGATCTGAGTGGTTCTCATTGCATACGATAAGTAAACATTGCTACATGATATAAAACAAACTCCATATTGCCATTCAAGTTTGATTATCCAAAATACAGAAATTAGTTTTAAGTTTACATCATAATTAAAATATAATTGTTTGAAAGTTCACAACACGGTTTCAAAACAAATATCAAGGTTTTGTTTTCTATATCACCCCAGAGGATAGGATATAGTAAACAAATCCACAAAAGATGGCGATGGAGGTTAGACACTAAACATCTTGACAAGGAGCCTGTGAGCATTATTGTTAGGCCCTTAAAGGTTTATGGATAAGTAGCTTAGTAGATTAGTAGGAGTTTGGGGATTAATGATTGTAAATGGGCTTTTTGGGTAAGTTGGGCTAGGGTTTAAGGAGAATTCTCCCTAACCACTTACTATAAATAGAATGTTATGTCATAGGTGCATGGTTGGTGATTTTGAGCAAATCTTGTATTGGACAATCATTTGTATGCAAGATTGAATCTTTTGAATACACAATCATCCTTCTTTCATCTCTTATGTTTCTTTACAACTTGTTCGTGTGATCCCGCCACCTTACGAGTTGTGCGATATCATTGTGATCTCGGTTTTGGGACTTACAATTGGTATCAGAGCCTTGCGAACCTGATTTCCAGGCTCGGATCTGATATCGCATTTCGGGTCGTTGTTACAGTTCCGTTTTGTGTTACTGTTCCGGCTTTCTGGAGGATTCTGGACTGTTTCCGTGCATTTCAGATTGTATTCATCAGATCTAGAACTGTCTTCAAAGCATTTCCGGATCATTTCGGATCATCATTAACTATCTCGGACTTGAAGATTGCCTGATCTCGGATCATCTTCAAGTCATCTCGGACCATCATCAAAGCATCTCGGAGCATCATCAAGCCATCTCGGAGTGTCATCATCAGATCACGGACCAACATCATCAGATCTCGGATAGAATTATCAGATTCTGGATTGTGTTTAGTCATCTCGGATCACTAGTGTTTGAAGATTTCCTTGTGTTTCATCTCGGACTCATACATCTCGGATAAAACCCATCTCGGACTGTACCCTTTACGGATAAAACCCATCTCGGACAACTGTTCATTTCAGACTTGATCATTTCGAATCAGTGACCATTTCGGACTCATCATTTCGGACCACTGTTCAGAATTAACAAAACATCATGTTGAACCCAACCGGTATTATGAACGACGTTGTGACTGCAGCTGATCTCGCTAATGATACCCTTGCTGCCATTCAGACTCAGTCTTTAGCTTTCCATCAAGAACTTGACCAAGTTATCGACACATTTACCAAAGTTCCAAGGTTTTTGTATGGAGACGACTACTATGAGTGGAAGTTTAGGTTTGAGCAATACTGTAAAGTAAAAGAACCTCATATTTGGATAAGCATCAAGAATGGACCACACACTATCATGTACGCTACTGAAGATGACCCTCAAACCCAAATTCCAAAACCTGAAGGCATTTACACTGAGGAAGACAAAAAGGTTGTTGCTGAAGATGAAGCTGCTTGTGGAACCCACTCAATGGCTCTTGTTCTAGACATTTCAATTGGAGTTCGAAACTGTACAAGTGCAAAGGAAATTTGGGATCAACTGACACACTTGTTTGAAGGAAATGCTGACATGAAAGCTAGCAGAATCAACATGATGAACCAACAGTTCAGCTCGTTTAACCACATCTACGAAGAAACTGTTGAGAATCAGATTAGAAGGTTTGTCAAAATTGTGTCTCAAATGGTGAGTGCTGGAATCAACATCTCAACAGTGGAATGAATCGTCAACTGCTTAACTCTCTGTATTTTTGGTTGTGTTCACATTGGTTCTCGTGGTTCTCGCAATAAAGGGTGGTTCCTAACGGATCCTTCTCCTATATATATATATATATATATATATATAGAGAGAGAGAGAGAGAGAAATGGGATCAGGAGAAAATGGTTGGAAGTGTGAAAACGGTGAGAACAATTTTCAGCCACAAGATCTTTGTGATTTGTGGCTGAGATTGATGCGGTGGCGTTTTTGTAAATATTGGGAACCTTACAACTACCGGGAGGGGTAAATTGGAAAGATCCAAACAAGGGTGCACATGCTAATCACATGTCATTTCCCCATCATACATAAACCTCTATAATATCACACCCCTTTCAAAGGCGGAAGCACGAGGTGTGATCTGAGTGGTTCTCATTGCATACGATAAGTAAACATTGCTACATGATATAAAACAAACTCCATATTGCCATTCAAGTTTGATTATCCAAAATACAGAAATTAGTTTTAAGTTTACATCATAATTAAAATATAATTGTTTGAAAGTTCACAACACGGTTTCAAAACAAATATCAAGGTTTTGTTTTCTATATCACCCCAGAGGATAGGATATAGTAAACAAATCCACAAAAGATGGCGATGGAGGTTAGACACTAAACATCTTGACAAGGAGCCTGTGAGCATTATTGTTAGGCCCTTAAAGGTTTATGGATAAGTAGCTTAGTAGATTAGTAGGAGTTTGGGGATTAATGATTGTAAATGGGCTTTTTGGGTAAGTTGGGCTAGGGTTTAAGGAGAATTCTCCCTAACCACTTACTATAAATAGAATGTTATGTCATAGGTGCATGGTTGGTGATTTTGAGCAAATCTTGTATTGGACAATCATTTGTATGCAATATTGAATCTTTTGAATACACAATCATCCTTCTTTCATCTCTTCTGTTTCTTTACAACTTGTTCGTGTGATCCCGCCACCTTACGAGTTGTGCGATATCATTGTGATCTCGGTTTTGGGACTTACAATTGGTATCAGAGCCTTGCGAACCTGATTTCCAGGCTCGGATCTGATATCGCATTTCGGGTCGTTGTTACAGTTCCGTTTTGTGTTACTATTCCGGCTTTCTGGAGGATTCTGGACTGTTTCCGTGCATTTCAGATTGTATTCATCAGATCTAGAACTGTCTTCAAAGCATTTCCGGATCATTTCGGATCATCATTAACCATCTCGGACTTGAAGATTGCCTGATCTCGGATCATCTTCAAGTCATCTTGGACCATCATCAAAGCATCTCGGAGCATCATCAAGCCATCTCGGAGTGTCATCATCAGATCACGGACCAACATCATCAGATCTCGGATAGAATTATCAGATTCTGGATTGTGTTTAGTCATCTCGGATCACTAGTGTTTGAAGATTTCCTTGTGTTTCATCTCGGACTCATACATCTCGGATAAAACCCATCTCGGACTGTACCCTTTACGGATAAAACCCATCTCGGACAACTGTTCATTTCGGACTTGATCATTTCGAATCAGTGACCATTTCGGACTCATCATTTCGGACCACTGTTCAGAATTAACAAAACATCATGTTGAACCCAACCGGTATTATGAACGACGTTGTGACTGCAGCTGATCTCGCTAATGATACCCTTGCTGCCATTCAGACTCAGTCTTTAGCTTTCCATCAAGAACTTGACCAAGTTATCGGCACATTTACCAAAGTTCCAAGGTTTTTGTATGTAGAAGACTACTATGAGTGGAAGTTTAGGTTTGAGCAATACTGTAAAGTAAAAGAACCTCATATTTGGAGAAGCATCAAGAATGGACCACACACTATCATGTACGCTACTGAAGATGACCCTCAAACCCAAATTCCAAAACCTGAAGGCATTTACACTGAGGAAGACAAAAAGGTTGTTGCTGAAGATGAAGCTGCTTATGGAACTCTCTCAATGGCTCTTGTTCTAGACATTTCAATTGGAGTTCGAAACTGTACAAGTGCAAAGGAAATTTGGGATCAACTGACACACTTGTTTGAAGGAAATGTTGACATGAAAGCTAGCAGAATCAACATGATGAACCAACAGTTCAGCTCGTTTAACCACATCTACGAAGAAACTGTTGAGAATCAGATTAGAAGGTTTGTCAAAATTGTGTCTCAAATGGTGAGTGTTGGAATCAACATCTCAACAGTGGAATGAATCGTCAACTGCTTAACTCTCTGTATTTTTGGTTGTGTTCACATTGGTTCTCGTGGTTCTCGCAATAAAGGGTGGTTCCTAACGGATCCTTCTCATATATATATATATATATATATATATATATAGAGAGAGAGAGAGAGAGAGAAATGGGATCAGGAGAAAATGGTTGGAAGTGTGAAAACGGTGAGAACAATTTTCCGCCACAAGATCTTTGTGATTTGTGGCTGAGATTGATGCGGTGGCGTTTTTGTAAATATTGGGAACCTTACAACTACCGGGAGGGGTAAATTGGAAAGATCCAAACAAGGGTGCACATGCTAATCACTTGTCATTTCCCCATCATACATAAACCTCTATAATGTCACACCCCTTTCAAAGGCGGAAGCACGAGGTGTGATCTGAGTGGTTCTCATTGCATACGATAAGTAAACATTGCTACATGATATAAAACAAACTCCATATTGCCATTCAAGTTTGATTATCCAAAATACAGAAATTAGTTTTAAGTTTACATCATAATTAAAATATAATTGTTTGAAAGTTCACAACACGGTTTCAAAACAAATATCAAGGTTTTGTTTTCTATATCACCCCAGAGGATAGGATATAGTAAACAAATCCATAAAAGATGGCGATGGAGGTTAGACACTAAACATCTTGACAAGGAGCCTGTGAGCATTATTGTTAGGCCCTTAAAGGTTTATGGATAAGTAGCTTAGTAGATTAGTAGGAGTTTGGGGATTAATGATTGTAAATGGGCTTTTTGGGTAAGTTGGGCTAGGGTTTAAGGAGAATTCTCCCTAACCACTTACTATAAATAGAATGTTATGTCATAGGTGCATGGTTGGTGATTTTGAGCAAATCTTGTATTGGACAATCATTTGTATGCAAGATTGAATCTTTTGAATACACAATCATCCTTCTTTCATCTCTTCTGTTTCTTTACAACTTGTTCGTGTGATCCCGCCACCTTACGAGTTGTGCGATATCATTGTGATCTCGGTTTTGGGACTTACAATTGGTATCAGAGCCTTGCGAACCTGATTTCCAGGCTCGGATCTGATATCGCATTTCGGGTCGTTGTTACAGTTCCGTTTTGTGTTACTGTTCCGGCTTTCTGGAGGATTCTGGACTGTTTCCGTGCATTTCAGATTGTATTCATCAGATCTAGAACTGTCTTCAAAGCATTTCCGGATCATTTCGGATCATCATTAACCATCTCGGACTTGAAGATTGCCTGATCTCGGATCATCTTCAAGTCATCTCGGACCATCATCAAAGCATCTCGGAGCATCATCAAGCCATCTCGGAGTGTCATCATCAGATCACGGACCAACATCATCAGATCTCGGATAGAATTATCAGATTCTGGATTGTGTTTAGTCATCTCGGATCACTAGTGTTTGAAGATTTCCTTGTGTTTCATCTCGGACTCATACATCTCGGATAAAACCCATCTCGGACTGTACCCTTTACGGATAAAACCCATCTCGGACAACTGTTCATTTCGGACTTGATCATTTCGAATCAGTGACCATTTCGGACTCATCATTTCGGACCACTGTTCAGAATTAACAAAACATCATGTTGAACCCAACCGGTATTATGAACGACGTTGTGACTGCAGCTGATCTCGCTAATGATACCCTTGCTGCCATTCAGACTCAGTCTTTAGCTTTCCATCAAGAACTTGACCAAGTTATCGGCACATTTACCAAAGTTCCAAGGTTTTTGTATAGAGACGACTACTATGAGTGGAAGTTTAGGTTTGAGCAATACTGTAAAGTAAAAGAACCTCATATTTAGAGAAGCATCAAGAATGGACCACACACTATCATGTACGCTACTGAAGATGACCCTCAAACCCAAATTCCAAAACCTGAAGGCATTTACACTGAGGAAGACAAAAAGGTTGTTGCTGAAGATGAAGCTGCTTATGGAACCCTCTCAATGGCTCTTGTTCTAGACATTTCAATTGGAGTTCGAAACTGTACAAGTGCAAAGGAAATTTGGGATCAACTGACACACTTGTTTGAAGGAAATGCTGACATGAAAGCTAGCAGAATCAACATGATGAACCAACAGTTCAGCTCGTTTAACCACATCTACGAAGAAACTGTTGAGAATCAGATTAGAAGGTTTGTCAAAATTGTGTCTCAAATGGTGAGTGCTGGAATCAACATCTCAACAGTGGAATGAATCGTCAACTGCTTAACTCTCTGTATTTTTGGTTGTGTTCACATTGGTTCTCGTGGTTCTCGCAATAAAGGGTGGTTCCTAACGGATCCTTCTCATATATATATATATATATATATATATAGAGAGAGAGAGAGAGAGAGAGAAATGGGATCAGGAGAAAATGGTTGGAAGTGTGAAAACGGTGAGAACAATTTTCAGCCACAAGATCTTTGTGATTTGTGGCTGAGATTGATGCGGTGGCGTTTTTGTAAATATTGGGAACCTTACAACTACCGGGAGGGGTAAATTGGAAAGATCCAAACAAGGGTGCACATGCTAATCACATGTCATTTCCCCATCATACATAAACCTCTATAATGTCACACCCCTTTCAAAGGCGGAAGCACGAGGTGTGATCTGAGTGGTTCTCATTGCATACGATAAGTAAACATTGCTACATGATATAAAACAAACTCCATATTGCCATTCAAGTTTGATTATCCAAAATACAGAAATTAGTTTTAAGTTTACATCATAATTAAAATATAATTGTTTGAAAGTTCACAACACGGTTTCAAAACAAATATCAAGGTTTTGTTTTCTATATCACCCCAGAGGATAGGATATAGTAAACAAATCCACAAAAGATGGCGATGGAGGTTAGACACTAAACATCTTGACAAGGAGCCTGTGAGCATTATTGTTAGGCCCTTAAAGGTTTATGGATAAGTAGCTTAGTAGATTAGTAGGAGTTTGGGGATTAATGATTGTAAATGGGCTTTTTGGGTAAGTTGGGCTAGGGTTTAAGGAGCATTCTCCCTAACCACTTACTATAAATAGAATGTTATGTCATAGGTGCATGGTTGGTGATTTTGAGCAAATCTTGTATTGGACAATCATTTGTATGCAAGATTGAATCTTTTGAATACACAATCATCCTTCTTTCATCTCTTCTGTTTCTTTACAACTTGTTCGTGTGATCCCGCCACCTTACGAGTTGTGCGATATCATTGTGATCTCGGTTTTGGGACTTACAATTGGTATCAGAGCCTTGCGAACCTGATTTCCAGGCTCGGATCTGATATCGCATTTCGGGTCGTTGTTACAGTTCCGTTTTGTGTTACTGTTCCGGCTTTCTGGAGGATTCTGGACTGTTTCCGTGCATTTCAGATTGTATTCATCAGATCTAGAACTGTCTTCAAAGCATTTCCGGATCATTTCGGATCATCATTAACCATCTCGGACTTGAAGATTGCCTGATCTCGGATCATCTTCAAGTCATCTCGGACCATCATCAAAGCATCTCGGAGCATCATCAAGCCATCTCGGAGTGTCATCATCAGATCACGGACCAACATCATCAGATCTCGGATAGAATTATCAGATTCTGGATTGTGTTTAGTCATCTCGGATCACTAGTGTTTGAAGATTTCCTTGTGTTTCATCTCGGACTCATACATCTCGGATAAAACCCATCTCGGACTGTACCCTTTACGGATAAAACCCATCTCGGACAACTGTTCATTTCGGACTTGATCATTTCGAATCAGTGACCATTTCGGACTCATCATTTCGGACCACTGTTCAGAATTAACAAAACATCATGTTGAACCCAACCGGTATTATGAACGACGTTGTGACTGCAGCTGATCTCGCTAATGATACCCTTGCTGCCATTCAGACTCAGTCTTTAGCTTTCCATCAAGAACTTGACCAAGTTATCGGCACATTTACCAAAGTTCCAAGGTTTTTGTATAGAGACGACTACTATGAGTGGAAGTTTAGGTTTGAGCAATACTGTAAAGTAAAAGAACCTCATATTTAGAGAAGCATCAAGAATGGACCACACACTATCATGTACGCTACTGAAGATGACCCTCAAACCCAAATTCCAAAACCTGAAGGCATTTACACTGAGGAAGACAAAAAGGTTGTTGCTGAAGATGAAGCTGCTTATGGAACCCTCTCAATGGCTCTTGTTCTAGACATTTCAATTGGAGTTCGAAACTGTACAAGTGCAAAGGAAATTTGGGATCAACTGACACACTTGTTTGAAGGAAATGCTGACATGAAAGCTAGCAGAATCAACATGATGAACCAACAGTTCAGCTCGTTTAACCACATCTACGAAGAAACTGTTGAGAATCAGATTAGAAGGTTTGTCAAAATTGTGTCTCAAATGGTGAGTGCTGGAATCAACATCTCAACAGTGGAATGAATCGTCAACTGCTTAACTCTCTGCCTAAAGGATGGGATGCCGATGTTTCTATGATCAAGCGTACCAAGGATCTGAATGAAATGACACTTACGGAACTGATTGCTACTATCAAGTCTTGTGAGATTGACAATCAGCAAAGAGAAATGAATCACAAGAACTCGCTGATGGCTGCTGGAGTGACTAGCCCCAACAACGCAGCATTGATGTCTCAAGCTCATCTAAATATGGTTTTCTGCCCTGTTCATTGAGTTATGAATCACAACCCAAACATTGTTTTCAGTCCCATTGCTGCACCAAAATCAAACTACGTGTATGGAATGTCTCTTCCTACCTCTCAAGCACCTGCTGTCAATGCCACAAATGTGCAACCGCAATCTCAGCCTCAACCACAACATGCTAATGCTTCCTTTGGCTCGACCACTCAGTCTGCTCCTCATAACACACCTTCGTCACCTTCAGTGGATCACATGGCTTTCTTGACCAAACAAAATGAAGAAAAACTTGCTCTCGCAACCTCTATGATTTCCAGTTTCAATGCTTTCTTAGCAGGAGATCTCATGCCCTCGGGAGAGATAACACCAGATGTGAATCAAGTTGTGGAAGAAGACTTGGATGAACTGGATGTAGCTTGGAATATGGCTATGTCAGCATTTAAGGCAGATAAGTTTGCTAAGAAATATGGGCGTCGTCCTATGAATGCCCGTCCTAGAGTACTAAGAGACAGGCTGAGGTGCTACAGGTGCTATGAACCGGGACATTTTGCTAGGGATTGCAAGAAGAATCCTGCAGGATATGAAGCTACTCAGGAAGCTACAGCAAGGAACAAGGAAAGGTCTATGGTTCCCGTTACACCAACTGAGACTTCGACTTCAACTGGACAGGGAAACTCTAGAGTTGGAAGGGCTTTGATTGCACAGAAGCAGAATGGATTCAACTGGGCCGATGCTGTTGCTCAAGTGGAATCAATGAAGCTGTCTGAAACTGCTGTTGTGGAAAGGGTCCATCAGTTCTTGATGGCAATGACCGAGGAACCAAAATCACTCTCCGAGACGGTAAATTCCCTTTTATGTACTGAACATTGTAGGAAGAAAGTTGCGTTGCTGAGGTCTCAAAACTCAACATTAATCACCGATTACAACACTGTGATGGGAAAGTACATCAGTCTCCGAGAGAATAATAAAATTCTCTATGAAAAGATTGAAGCACTTAAGAAGGACATAGCTCAACTTCACAGACAACAATGTTGGGTTCACGACTACAAACATAGACTTACAGTCAAAACTCTTGAATGTGACTCTGTGAAGGCTGAGCTAGAGCTCCTCACTGGAAAGTACAAAAAAATGAGTTAAACATCAAAAACTTTGATACTTCCAGTGACACAGTTCGTAATCTGTGCAATGTGCAACTTGCTTATAAAGAAAACAAGGGAAAGGGATTGGGATACACACAGGTTCCGCCACCATACAATCATAATGATTCCAGACTGCCTATTACTGAGCAGGAGATGGAAAATTATGACAAAATGATGTATGGAAAACCTAGTGATTATCTTACATATGAACCATCGAAGTTTAAAAATGATAAACAAACTGATTTTAAGAAACCAATGAACTTTGTCAAAAATGAAAATGAATCAGCGGATAAGTCCGAACACGTAAATGAAACTGTAACAACTACAGAAGCTGAAACTGAAACAAAAACGGAACCAGTTAACACACTTGCCGAGGAGATGAAAGAAAGTTCACCAAATTCTGATTCTGTTGAAAATACTAACTGTTCTAGTTTGTGTGCACAGTTAGTAAGAACTGAAGAGAAGTCTAAAGAGGATGATGAATCATATCAACGTGCTGCTGATATTGTTATTTCTGATAAAAATGACCTTTATGCTTGGAATTGTGTTTTTTTTATTGGTTTGCTGAGACTTGGGGTGTTCCCACTAAGACTGATGAATCTAGTGCTATTATTCTAGATTATGCATGTGATAAAAATGACTATGTTGAGAATGTTGAAAATGTTGAAGATGTTTTGACAGGAGAGCCTTATGCGTCAACTGAGGAACTTGAGACATCTTTTTCAAGTAACTCAGAAATCAATTCTGCTGATTCAGGAAATTGCACTTGTATGCCTGAAGCATCAAATGACACATCAGAAGCTCCCTGCAATGATGAAAAACTTGATACTTTTGATTGTGATAATGAAGAGATTGTTGTTGGACATGGATACTCTGACAATCTTGGCGGCTAAACAGAGGATTCAGGAATCTCAGATAATGAGCTCAAATCTTCAAGTGGTTCCGATTGTGATGATAATCAGAATCTAGCAGCATTGCAAAAGAAGACAGTCAAACTGTCTTAGACACAGACTACTTATCATCTGAATTACCGGAATCGTCTAATATCGAGAGCTCAGAGGTTGATCTGACTGAAGAAGAGACATCCATAGAGTCCAATTCTGCAGAAACCCATGGAAACATGAAACCTATGGAGAAGGTATCCATGGAAATCAATTCCACAGTCGAATTAGATAATGAAACTGTAGAAGAAATTATTGTGGAAACCTTCTCTGTAGAATCTCCTGAAAACATGGTCTCTAAGGAAAAGGAATCTCTGAAAGTCACTTCCTCAGACAGTTCATCTATCAATCCCAAAGGTGACCTTAACAAAACAGAGTCAACTGAATCTGTTCCCCCTAAAAGAAAGCGGTCACGTAGAAACAGAAGGCTAAAGAGAAAGAATGTTAAAAGGGAAAACCCAAATCTCAAGCAAACAGAACCCAAACTCAAGGGTAAGGTAGCGGATACTTACTCTTGTGCTGAAAACTGTGAGCCAGGTTCATCCAAGATCAAGCATCCTCAAAAGCACTCAGCGTCAAATGAAAAGAAAAGACGTGATTAGTTCTCGAGAATAACATAAGCTGAACTAGATGTCTTTTTCTCAAAAAGGCAGACATGTTTTAATTGTGGAATTCCAGGACACATTGCAAGAAATTGTGTTCATCGTCCCTACTACTCTAGGAACATGTATCATCAAAAGGCCATGCACTCTCACTTTACCAAAAATGGTCCTCCCAAAGCAAGGCCTTCTGACAGAGACAGGAATCTTGCTAAACAGGAAAACCAAAAAATTTCAAATACAAACAGGTTTCAAGGAAAACGAAAGTTTTTCCATCAGATGGAAGTGTTTCGGACACCAAAAATTGGAAACCTAAAATTTTGTTGGATCCCAGTCTCTGTGTTCACAACCATCAACTTCTACCGCGTCACCAAAAACCACAAGCTACGATAAAAGTCATATGATCTTTCGCGAAGTTACCTACAAAGATAGCGATGGTAAACTCAGGTCCACTATGGCCTGGGTTCCAGTCTCTAACTGATTCCATTAAATGTGCAGGAATGACTATGGATGGCTATCTTTAGACTCTGGTTTATTGATAATGGTTGTTCTAGACACATGACGGGAGACATATCCCAGTTGAATGACATCAAGATATTCGACGGAGGATGTGTCAACTTCGCTGGAGGAGAATCGGGGAGAATCACCATGAAAGGCACAGTCAAAAATGGCGTCCTCACCTTTTCAGATGTTAACTATGTCCCTGAGCTAAAGCACAGTCTGCTGAGTGTATCACAGATGTGCGACAAAGGAATTGAAGTTCTCTTCACCAAGAGTGGCTGCGTTATTTTGAAACTAGGAATTCTCATACCTGAAGAGTGGTTTCTGATTGAGGCTGAACGAAGAGGAAATCCTTACGTAATTGATACGAACAAAGCACCTACTGATCAAGTTACTTGTTTGTTTTTAGAAATTGCTGAACATGATGCTATGATGTGGCACCGTCGGTTGGGTCACCTGAACATGAAAATTTTGAATCGGTTAGCAAAAGGAGGTCTTTTCGGGAGCTTGCCAATCAAGGATTTCATGCAAATAAAGAAATGTGAAGCATGTGCTCGAGGAAAGCAGCATTGATGGCCTCACAAGACCAAACCCGTTCACACTACTTCAAAGGTCTTGGAACTGTTGCATATGGATTTATTTGGTCCGGTCAATGTACTAAGTATTGGAGGAAAGGCTTACTGTTTGGTCATCACAGATGATTTTTCTCGTTTCACTTGGGTATTCTTCTTAGAGCAGAAAAGTGAGACAACTGGCTTAATCAAGAAATTTGTAATACTCATGGAGAACCAGTCAAGTGAACGTGTAAAGATTATCCGCTGTGACAATGGGACAAAATTCAAGAATGCCGAGCTAAATGAATTTTGTGCCCTAAAAGGAATCGACCGTCAATACAGTACATCAAAATCTCCTCAACATAATGGAGTTGCAGAAAGACGCAATCGCACTCTTATCGAAGCTGCTCGCACAATGCTGATAGATTCAGGTCTTCCACTAATATTCTGGGCAGAAGAAGTGAACACAGCCTGCTACATTCAGAATCATGCCTTGATCAACAAACGTCACATGAAAACTCCTTATGAGATAGTGGAAGGTCAAAAACCCTCAGTGCAACACTTTCGTACTTTCAGTTGTCCGTGTGTACTTCTTCTCATGGATTCCAAAGGAAAATTTGAAGCTCGAGGATGTGACACCTGTGTCACTTCAACCATTAAACAAATACCAAACCAATGAAATATTGTATTTCATACTTGGGATTTGTATAAATATGTGTATCATTTACGCATATCAATTCTTGTTCGATTTCGGGCTTTAAATCGCTTTCCGGAAGGTTATACACGATCTGATGCGTAAATATAACCAGTTTAATGTAACAAACACTCTGGAATAGTGACATAATCTTAACATACCTTAAATAACCTTTACATAACTTAGAAATAAGTTTTTGGAAAGTTCGGTATGCCGAAATCAAGTCTATTCGCTTACAAGGACTAAATTCGACAAACTGCGAAAGTATGTCAATTTGTACTGTAACGGACATTCTGGAACTTGATCATAAGTTAAACACACCCTAAATATCCTTTACATAGCTTAGAAATAGGCTTTGAGGGGTTCGGTGTGCTAAAATAAACTTTATGCTCATTCAGGGACTAAAAGTGTCAAAAAGTGCATAAGTTTGCATTTTCGCGCATAACTTACGTTCTGAATACATCCGGACATCCAAAAATTTATGTAATCATTAAAATATTATGTTTTAGTGATTGGCTTGATAAAAATCTATTCGTCGCGCAATTTGGATCGTTTTTCGCGCTTATGCGCATTCCGTCGTAATTAAGCAAATACCACGATCATACGACCAAACGAGCCAACCTCCGGCATATTTTTGAGCATGTTTCATTTCCAAAATGTTTCGGAATCATTTTAGGGCCTTAAAGTTGGGTTAACGGGCCTTAGAAGTGTCGAAATGAGCTTAAAACACGTGCAGGGACTGAAACTGTCATTTTGAAAACTTGTTTTGCTGATCTGAAGCCCAGGCGGGGCGCGTAGACTTTCTTTGCCTCTTACGCGGGCTGCGAGGCCCTCCCAGATCTGCACAGAATGTGTTTACAGCTTGTTTTCAGCTGTTATACTCATGTAATCCACTTGCAACTGGTTTCTAGCAACTATGGGCCATTACTAGGGGTACCCAAGGTTTCTCAAAACAATGGGCTCAAGGTGTACGGCTATGATTGAGTCTCGGATTACGAGGAACGATCTTAATGGCTCTACCAAAACTATAAATACCCCTCCATAGTTCACTTGCAACTCACTTGAATTCTGAGATTTTCTCTAAGTTGATGGGTGAAAACACTTCATACCTGAGAAATACTTGGAAATTCAATCTTGCGAGGACCCTTTGTAAGTGTTCCTTCGTTCTTTTATGCGTTTTTAGCTTGAAAGTCAAACTGC
Source organism: Helianthus tuberosus (assembly GCA_030545235.1). Taxonomy (NCBI): domain Eukaryota; kingdom Viridiplantae; phylum Streptophyta; class Magnoliopsida; order Asterales; family Asteraceae; genus Helianthus; species Helianthus tuberosus. The sequence goes on from CM060380.1 coordinate 77,531,170, forward strand.
GTTTGACTTTCTGCATTGACCAGTTTATGGTCAATGTGAAGTTTGTTTGAACTTCATAACGTGAGCGTAATCACGATGGTCATAGTCCCTAGTGACTATACCTACTGATTACCACGTTATCTAGGCTCAGTGACGAGTCGTAGTTTCAGCCAAAATGCGTATTTTGTAACCAAACTACTCTAGGGTATCAAAACCGTTTGTTTTGATATCAAAACCTGTTTTCTAACTTAACTAAACATGTTTTTGCATGTTTAGCTCATCACCTTTAGATTTGTGCTTGTCTAGGGTCGTAAGGGTAAGCGATCTAATCAATCATTTATGCTTTCGAACCTGACCCATTTGGTCGATCATTAGGATCCGACCAAACACTTTAGGTGACCATAGTTGTATAGGGAATAACCTTCCGAGGTTATACCTTATGGTCACATCGTTTGAGTAGTTGTATGATAGGTGATATATATGCCTTAGGTAAATTACCAAAATACCCTTTTCACACCAAAATTCATTGTAAGCCTATGTAACATAACTTTTGACATCTAAACTGATTTAGCAACAATATTAAACATGTTAAGGCATATCTTACTTGTCATAGGCCTAGTTAAGCGGTCCGAACGCGTTTTACGCGAACAACGCGTTAAAGTAGCATAAGCTACCTAAACGGGTCGTAATGGGTCGTAAGCACTTAGGTTAGGTTTCATTTTAGTATGAGGGCTTTGTTAAACCATAACATATGAGTTCCAATACTCATTTGGTTTACGAAACCTCATACTGTCACACCCTGGCTTTGTGGAAGCGTGGGTTTATTTGGTGTGACTTCTTAATACCATAGCAACAATCATAACAATGCTATATGATAAAAACATGAGATATTCATCCATTAATAAAGTTTAGAAAAATCCCATTTTCAACAATCACAAAATAAGTTTACAAACCTTAATTTGATTAAATTGAGTTCATAAAGACTTAGCAAAAGGCTTTAAACAATACTAGGTTTAGGGATATGTAACCCGTCCAGGAAGAGGTTACACCTTCTAAACCCTGGGTGACTTCTTTATTCAAGCGCAGCTTGAAAATACGTGCATACCGTGCCAGGTCCGTTAGTTTCCTGAAATACATGTAGTTTGAAAAGTCAAGATAAAGTTGAGCGAGTTCATGTGTAGGTGAGTTTGTATAAACCCTTGTAAAAATGTCAGTATGTATGAAAATCCCTGGTATGTAGAAAATAAGGAAAAAGAGATCACCATTGGGTTGCAAAGCCAATGATATGTGTGAAGTGCAGTAGGAAGACTCAAACCTAGCAGATTTTTGCGTCGGGCTCAAAGTCACCACCTGGTTCATTCAGCGGACTCAGGGGTTGGGCTCGCTACACCCAGATAGATCTACCGCTACTGACCCTCGGTCCTACAATGAGGATTAATGGCCTCCAGTTTCAGCCTACTCACTCACATGATCTAAGTAGTAACCCTCCTTACGCTAACCATACCATGTAAAAAGTATTTGTAATCATTGTAACATGTATTTCACCCTTGAAGTATAAAACTGAAAACAGCTAAGAGAAAAGGGGGGACATGAACTCACAGAAGTGCGTCTCGAAATAGTATCTCCCAATCAACCTGCTGCGTGACGACCTACACGTACTAACTTCTATTAGACGGACGGCCGTGCCTTGGCTTAAGGTTTAACGTTTTTGGGAAATAGTTAGGCAACTATTTCGTATATCCACTTCTTAATTATTTAATAATTATATTCCTTCCCAAGGATGGGGGTTTTAATACATGTGCGTTTTTGTAATTCCAAAAATATATTATTTAGTCTCACTTAATAAAATATATTTTTATTCATTTGTCTAAAATATTCTATCTCCAAAATATACATATTTTTCCCAAAATTATTATATTTTATTCCATACAATTTTCCAAAATAATACTTTATCAAACTACACATTTAAGAGTATTTTCCGAAAATACGCAAGTTACATTTTAGAGTTCGCGTTGTATGAACAATACCGATGTAACTTAAATATTTATTTGTGAGGGCGTTGGTATTATTTTGGAGTCGTATTTTCATGATATTTCCAAGTATTATTATTTTTACCCCAAAAATAATATATCTCTAGTTCACAAAATAATCACGTAAGCACACAAGCGTTTTATTATGAAATATATATTCTCAATATATATTTAACAAGTTTTCATTTACGAAAAATCCACCTCCGACACTTGGTTATTTTGTAATAAAAATCATGGCGAAATTTATATTTTGAAAACAAGTTAAAATATATTTATAAACACTTGTCACCAAAAATATTTCTAAGTGTTATATTTCTAGAAAAATTTCGCCAGAGTTTCCTTTGTAAATGGAGGCGTCCACGCTTACTAGCATATCATTTTCTTTTGTAAAATCATTCAATCGGTTCTCAATTAACCAACCCGATATTTAGACATGCAAAAATACTACTTATATCGTTTCAGTTTTAATATACAAAACTGGGCTGTTTTCGAGTATTTTAATAAAATAGTTATCTTATTCCAAAAATTCCCAAATTTTTACAGAATGTCTTGTACGATCCAAATATTATTGTGTAAAAATATCGGGGTCCAAATCATTACCAATATTTTATAGAAAATCATTTTCCGGACTGAAATCAGAATTATCTTTTTCTGACCACAGTCCGCGGAATAATTTATTTAAAATTTATCGATGGCTCGGTTTACGAAATTCCAGTGAGAGAATTACAAATACATTGGTGGTCGTCTACAGTACAAATTTCATGACCTAATCTTACACCGATTTCAAGTTATGACGAAAAATACAACACCCATTTACTGCTATAAAAATGCAGCCTTAGCTGCTGTTACAAAATGACACTTTAAAAATAGTAAACGAAGTCCAAAAATTATGATTCTGGTGTCATTAGAACCGTATTTCATAATACATAAACCCAGACTTCAGAAAATACATTTTTTGTTTCATTAAGGTCCTGTTACAGCCAGTTTAAGTCGGCTGAAAAAGGCAATCAGCATGATGTTTAAAGGTTAAATGTTACTAAAACGCACTCATACGTTCGCCATACTTCCTAATATGTTTAACATCAGACCATAAGTTGTTTACAGCAGGTTTTTGTTCATTTAATTCAGATTTACCATGTATTATCACCTTTCCTCTCATGACCTTTGTGTAAAGCTTTTATGTTCATGCTTTAAGTTATGATCTTTAGGGTTCTTGTAATTTCACCATTCTTTCCACTATTAACCACCAAGAATATGAACAAGATGAAGATCTAAGGCACTTACCACTAGCACAAGGCTAGGGGAGTTTCAAAGTGTAAAAGTGGTGGATAAAAGAAAACGAGAGAGGTCATTGAGCTTCCGAACACACCAAGCTTCGTTGTATGATCACTTGCACCCTTGGGTATGTATAGAATGCTTGAAGGAGCACTTGAAGGTGATGATATGGTGGTGGTATGGTGGCAGCCGTGAGGTGGTGTAGAGAGAAGGAGAAAGAGCAATTTGGTTTGGTGAATTGTGAATGAAGGTAATGAACTTCCATGTAAATTTATAATCCATTTTTGTGCTTTAACCACCATATAATATGTATTTAAGATATTAGACACACTTAATAAAATATTCAAGAAATTATGGGTGTGTCCCCACCCATGGGAACCGGTTCGAACTAGGGGGTTTGGGTTTAGTTTGGTTTCAATGATCTAGGTACAAGACTTGGTTAAGGTTTGAGCATTTAGTTAGTGTATAATATGTGTGTTATAATATAACGGGTGTTAGAGTGTTCGGGGACCTTAACTGGCTCAGAAAAGTATAAACAATGTCTTTGACAATATTTTTATGTTCCGGGTAAAGTCCGGTTGTTCGGTTGGATATTAATCCGTTAAAGTGCTAAATAAGTTTTTAAAGTGTCTTTAATATTACTTTTAGTGACACAATAAATTCCCGACACTTTGGAAAGTGTCTAGTATTATTTTACCCCGTTTTTGCACTTTACTAGCATATTTAAATGCTGAATTCTATTTAAAAGTGCAGAATTTTGCAGTTAAAGCATGTTTTAGGCACATCCGGTCACTATAAACTTCACCTAGTGACGCAATTCTACAAACCTCCTCTCCATACACTCACTTATGGTTTTGTCCTCGAAATTAATTTGTACTACCTTAACCCCTTATGGTTTCGTCACACGTGTATGTATAAGAATAATATCAAGGTAGAAAATCTTCAAACCGAATCAAACCTTATTCACATTTGGTGAGTCCAAGAATATATATCAACCCAAATCCTAGGGTTAAAAAGGCGTGTACTTTTGACCTCTGATGTCAAGGGTATAAGACGTAGTGGATGTAGAATCTAGTGCAAACCAGCTAGTAGGGGGGTTCCACAAAAGAGGGGTTTTGACTAATAAGATTCTCAAACGATCGGTTGCAATTTGCAGATGAGTTTTTCACAAACCATAGCTTCTGCTATAAGAATTCAAAATCGACCACCCAAACGTACTAGTAAGACGATATGTCAGTCCTCGAATATTTGAGTGGTGAGTTTAGTGTGTTGATACTTTTCAATTTCGAAGGTACACCGATGAAATACAAGCGAATCTGGTGTATCATTGTCGTGATTCGTAGTTGCATCAGAAAAGTTTAAATGGCAAGTCAACAAAAGTATATGTGGTTTTGTGTGAAACGGTTGACCATGATTAGCACAAGCTACAAGTTTGTAATGACACCACAAGGCGTCGTACTGACGTAACTCAAGTATAGTGGTGACTGAACAATTTCACCGTGTTTGAATTCCAATGAATATGTATCGAAACGAGCCAGAAGATTTGATTTACACAATGTCATAGAGTTTTCAGTTGAACATGGAACATCAAAGAGCCATTGTTTTCGGTCGAAGGTGAGAAAGCAATAAGTATCGCTAGGCATTCGATCAATCATAAATGAATCGTTAGGAGGTACACTGTGATATGAAATGAATCTATGTACCTTTGCCTCAACACACAACTGTGTTGAGACCGAGTTAATCGTGATAAACAAGACGGATGTAGGGCAAGTTATCAAATGCCCAATTAAATCCATGTATGGAGTGTGTAACCAAATAAGCGCAAGCTTCAATTTTGGGAAAATACCCCCACAAGGTGTCGTAACCAACAATGATTTAGTGAAGTCGTAGACCAAACAAGTCTACTACGACTCGAAACAAAAGAATCCTTGCCAAAGTATTAGAATATGATGCTCTCAATACATCATATGGCGTCTCAAATCAAACATGTGGACTGGATAAGTTCAAGCAATCGAACTTAGTTTCAGTGTAACCCGACAATACACGTACGTATCAACAAAGGAAATCTCGGCATGGTAACAAATAAACCATGAATGTAATTTGGATTAAAAGAAGTTTCAAGAAAGTGTGTTGACTTGGTAGCAGAAGAGTCAATAATAACAATAATGTAGGTCATTCGAATCACGAATCAGTAATTAGGTTTAGCAAGGTAATGTTTAAATTTCAATGAAGTGTTTGTTCGAAACAAAACCACATGCGTAGCAAATGATGCATGTGTGTCATGAAAGTTTCCGAGTACTGAAACAATGAGTACTTGCTAAAATGAAGAAATGACCATGTATCGAAACAAATGTGTGTTCGCTCTCAGCGAAGAAAATTAATGTGATGCAACTACCATTAAGGGGAGTAGAGATGCAAACATCTACTCGCTAGAAGTAAAAGAAATTCAAGTACTTCTGGTTTGGTCAACAGAACTGACATATATGTCAGGTTAATGGTGTCTGTTTGTGTCAACGGATGTGGTTCCTAAGTAACAACCTTTACGAGTTTGGACCTGGGTTCCCAAGGTCCTAAGTATATATTTTCTAGATCTTCAAGGTTCGTATTCTGTGTAAAACAATTGTGTGCATTGTGTAGGAAACGCCATTCCTGTGCACGTTTAAAACAAGTCATTGTCCAACAATTTCACCCTGGTATACTTTCTTCCTAAATCTCACCGCCAACGACGCTCGATCGTTGACCAGTCGTGTAGTAGTAGTTGGGTCCTCATAGTCAGTTATGTAAGAGGTTTGTTAACCCTTAGTAAGAGTCACCGACTCTCATGTGTTAGCTCGTCCGGCTCCTGGTAGTTGATGTTTATTTGAAAATCATCATCCTTCTTTTTGATGAGAAGAAATGGGGTTACCCAAAAGGGACATCTTGGTCTGTTATCTTCCTTCTCTATCCACTGCTAAAACTCCACTGTCAATCCTTGCATTTCCGAAGGTGTAAGTCGCTCAGGGTGCATTGACTACAGGCGCAACGCCTGGGATCAAACCGATGAGAAAATTCAACTTGTCGCTGAAGAGATAATTCTGGCTAGCCTTCGAGGAAGACTTCAAGATATTCCCCGATCACGGGGGTATCTTTAAGTTTTAGTTCTTCGGCTCCCTTGTCCCCGACATGAGCCATAAAACAACCCATCCTTTCCGCAACAACTTTCGTGCCCTCAGATAATTCGTGATCTGTAGAGGCGTATCCTGCTTTGTGAGTCACGATCATTCCTACATTCGTCATCGAGGTGCGGATATCAACCTCCGCTCGACCGCTTGGCAACTAATACACCCCAATTACCTTGACGAAACTTCCCAGCTCAACTGGCAATAGATCTATCGTAAAATTACGCTCTCCGGTTTTTATCTTTCCGATTCCAGTTACTGTGTTGGCTTCCACTAGCTTCCCCTAAGCTAGTTCTAATGGGTACTGGAATATCTACTTACTCGCTACTTAAACCAATTATACTCTCGAACTCTAGAGGTGCGAATCATAAAATTTGCAACAGTATTTGGCAATACAGATGCATAACATTAAGTAATTCGGGACGTACCGATATCCACGCTTGGATCCCTGGCGTATCTCCCTAGCTCCGGTGGGGATCTTTTGTCCTTGTGCCTGATTGTTTTTAGGGAAATATTTTCTGAAATGCTTTTTGCTTCCACAGTTAAAACAACCTCGGGCACGTTTCTGTTTATTACTCATTCTGCCTCGACAATTGTCATTGTCGTTGTCCCCTTCGTGATTCTCACTACCGTCTTGGCCTCCATTTCTACTTTCAGTACCTTGCTAACAAGTTTCTTTAGGATGCCCTGTTTACTTTGATTAGTCACCGTCTCATTTGTTTGCCTTAGGTAACAAACAAATGATCGCAATTTTATGCGATGCCATTTTGTTTTGATTTTCCGATAACATTTCACTTGTTTCTTCCTATGTCTTTCATTTCCTTCTAGAATGTCTCTTCCTCTCAGCAACGGTCAAATGTCCGAGCAAACAGCCAAATTTTCTCAGCAAATAGGCGAAGTGATTCTAAAGACGGTGGATTTAGGCATTGCCATGTCTCGTCTCAACAATGAAGCCACTCAAGAGTCACCAAAGGAAGCAGAAGTCAAGCCTGCACCAAAATCAAGGAAGCGTAAGGCTTCAAGGAAACCCGCAGCAGTTACACCTAATCAAGCGGGACCTAGCCAAGTGGTAAGGCTACCAGCTAGGAAGCCGTACTTTGGAACTGCCCCATGGTGCAAACGATGCAACCGTCATCATTCAAACCTCATACCCTGCTTCAAATATACCTACTATGGACGGCGGGGACATTTGGTTAACATATGCCGCTTTGCTATCCAAAACAAAGCTATTATAAACCTTGCTGCTGCTCAACCTCCTGTCGAAAAACCTTATGCCGGTACTGCACTGATGTGCAACAAGTGTAATGCACCTCACCGAGCTTACCTGCAGTGTCGTCTGTGTGCATCATGTGGACGACTCGGTCACCTGGCAAATGCTTGTCAATTCAACCCAATCCAAGGTGGTCCAAACTAACCCCAAGTCAACCCTGCTCCAGCTTGTTTACCATCTGGTACATGGTACAACTACGGCGAGACGAGCTATTTCAGGAACAAGTGAACAAAGATTGTCAATGCAAATCTGACCCACGGATGAGCATTTGGCTGAGTATAAGATGTTGCTGTTTTAATCTTATGCTTTTATTTCTTTGTTTTTCTTGTAATGTGAAACAATCAGTTTTGTTTATAAATAAATCGTTGATCACAAATTCTGATATACAAGTGTAGTTACATGTGTGTATGGCATTTCCCTATAATACCTACATTAAGGAGCTATGTTCCTTAGAAACAACTCTTGTGAATATTTCCCATTCTTGTGTTTACTCATGATTCCCTTAGAAAATTCTAAGTACTCATTTCATTCTAAAGATACGAATTACAGAAAATAAAGTGACATTATGAGTAATCATGCTTCTGCACATCTGTGCCTTTGAATCCTTGGTTAGATAACTAAGGGTATTTTCAAATCTCATACCCATTACGTTATGATTTTTCAACATGCATAACATAAGTTTTCAAAAAAACCTTCATGATTTCAAAAACATTTTATATATAGTTCGAAAACGTTTTTAATATATAGTGTATTTACTTATCAAATGCATGATTTCAAAAGCATTGTCTATGTTTTCAAAAACAACCTCCATGATTTCAAAAAAACATTGTCTATGTTTTCAAAAACAACCTTCATGATTTCAAAAGCATCAATCATGTTTTCAAAAACCTTATACATAATTTCAAAATTCATCTCGCATGATTTTAAAACATTTTTACCTAATACACCTACTTTATGATTTCAAAAGTATTATATATAAGGTTTCAAAAACATTAAACACATTTTTAAAAGAAACCCCATGCATAGTTTTCAAAATATTTTCCTCATACATTGACTTAACCTTCAAATTCTGCTTCATATGTCGCCTTGACATATCTAGCATCCCAATTTCATAAGCATTTTTACTTCATGTTTTGACTTAAGCACATCCAGTGCAAGGTTTCAAAACATCTTCAACTTCTAAAATCCATATGGGATCTTTTTTATCTTCACAATTAGACCCTTGTGGATGATTATCTTTCAAATCAGAGTCCTTAATTGGATTCCTTGTGTACTTTAATTCGAACATTTCGGTTCCTTATAATCAAAATCGAATTTTCTCTTTAAGATCTTTCTATCTTCATAGTTAGATTCTTGATAATGTTTAAAGTACCAAATGAAATCCACGGAATGGATTCCTAGTGTGCTTTAAATGCATGTGCGCTATTAACAAAAACAAATTAACTAAATGATAACAAATCAAGTTAAACAATTTTGTGGTTATGTGACTATGTGTTTATGCATTATGTGTTTTCTTTTATGCATTTTTATGTTTTTGTATACTCTGGATATTTGTTATCCAAATCCTCGTAGAATCTTTCATATCTTCATATGAGGGATTCCTAGAAGGATATTCAAAAAGGTACTACCTTAAATCCTTATTGGGCTTCTACGCGATAGTCAAGACCCTTGGATTATATAGTACCACTCCATGATTCAAAATTGATTTAAAATCTGGTTAAGAATGACATGTGGTGATATAGCTGAACAGACTCCTTGGTAGTCTATTTAAATTATTTATTGATTTAATTAAAAAGGACCCTATGGCGGTCCAGTCACAATCATCACCGGCTCGTTCATTGTTTTCTTCCCCTACACATTATAAGATGCACTACGTGACTATGCAAGGAATGACGTAATTATGGATGCATACATAATTACGAAGTTCAGTGCACGGAAACCACAGTAAGACTTATTATGTGTAAGAACCGATAGTGGCAACCATAACGAAATGTGAACAATGTAATAGAGGTACGGTGGAGGCACCAATAACGCTTTATATACTTGTATATAAGTGTCCCTCTCACATTGCAGGCATAACGTTATTTAAAGTTACTAGAAGTTCAGGACTTTAACCAGTGTTGTTTGATCTTTTCAACTTCATGTTTCAAGCTCTCACAAGTTTCCTCTAAAATAAATTTCGGGACGAAATTTCCTGAAGTAGAGGAGACTGTGACACCTGTGTCACTTCAACCATTAAACAAATACCAAACCAATGAAATATTGTATTTCATACTTGGGATTTGTATAAATATGTGCATCATTTACACATATAAATTCTTGTTCGATTTCGGGCTTTAAATCACTTTCCGGAAGGTTATACGCGATCTGATGCGTAAATATAACCAGTTTAATGCAACAAACACTCCAAAATAGTGACATAAGCTTAACATACCTTAAATAACCTTTACATAACTTAGAAATAAGTTTTTGGAAGGTTCGGTATGCCGAAATCAAGTCTATTCGCTTACAAGGACTAAATTTGACAAACTGCGAAAGTATGTCAATTTGTACTGTAACGGACATTCCGGAACTTGATAATAAGTTAAACACACCCTAAATATACTTTACATAGCTTTGAAATAGGCTTTGAGGGGTTCGGTGTGCTAAAATAAACTTTATGCTCATTCAGGGACTAAAAGTGTCAAAAAGTGCATAAGTTTGCATTTTCGCGCATAACTTACGTTCTGAATACATCCGGACATCCAAAAATTTATGTAATCATTAAAATATTATGTTTTAGTGATTGGCTTGATAAAAATCTCTTCGTCGCGCAATTTGGATCGTTTTTCGCGCTTATGCGCATTCCGTCGTAATTAAGCAAATATCGCGATCATACGACCAAACGAGCCAACCTCCGTCATATTTTTTAGCATGTTTCATGTCCACAATGTTTGGCCATCATTTTAGGGCCTTAAAGTTGGCTTAACGGGCCTTAGAAGTGTCGAAATGAGCTTAAAACACGTGCAGGGACTGAAACTGTCATTTTGAAAACTTGTTTTGCTGATCTGAAGCCCAGGCGGGGCGCGTAGACTTTCTTTGCCTCTTACGCGGGCCGCGAGGCCCTCCCAGATCTGCACAGAATGTGTTTACAGTCTGTTTTCAGCTGTTATACTCATGTAATCCACTTGCAACTGGTTTCTAGCAACTATGGGCCATTACTAGGGGTACCCAAGGTTTCTCAAAACAATGGGCTCAAGGTGTACGGCTGTGATTGAGTCTCGGATTACAAGGAACGATCTTAACTGCTCTACCAAAACTATAAATACCCCTCCATAGTTCACTTGCAACTCACTTGAATTCTGAGATTTTCTCTAAGTTGATGGGTGAAAACACTTCATACCTGAGAAATACTTGGAAATTCAATCTTGCGGGGACCCTTTGTAAGTGTTCCTTCGTTCTTTTATGCGTTTTTGCTTGAAAGTCAAACTGCGTTTGACTTTCTGCATTGACCAGTTTATGGTCAATGCGAAGTTCGTTTGAACTTCATAACGTGAGCGTAATCACGATGGTCATAGTCCCTAGTGACTATACCTACTGATTACCACGTTATCTAGGCTCAGTGACGAGTCGTAGTTTCGGCCAAAATGCGTATTCTTGCGTATTTTGTAACCAAACTACTCTAGGGTATCAAAATTGTTTGTTTTGATATCAAAACCTGTTTTCTAACTTAACGAAACATGTTTTAGCATGTTTAGCTCGTCACTTTTAGATTTGTGCTTGTCTAGGGTCGTAAGGGTAAGCGATCTAATCAATTGCTTATGCTTTCGAACCTGACCCATTTGGTTGATCATTAGGATCCGACCAAACAATTTAGGTGACCATAGTTGTATAGGTAATAACCTTCCGAGGTTATACCTTATGGTCACATCGTTTGAGTAGTTGTATGATAGGTGATATATATGCCTTAGGTAAATTACCAAAATACCCTTTTCGCACCAAAATTCATTGTAAGCCTATGTAACATAACTTTTGACATCTAAACTTATTTAGCAACAATATTAAACATGTTAAGGCATATCTTACTTGTCATAGGGCTAGTTAAGCGGTCTGAACGCGTTTTACGCGAACGACGCGTTAAAGTAGCATAAGCTACCTAAACGGGTCGTAATGGGTCGTAAGCACTTAGGTTAGGTTTCATTTTAGTATGAGGGCTTTGTTAAACCATACCATATGAGTTCCAATACTCATTTGGTTTACGAAACCTCATACTATCCAATCTCCCGATTTAGGTCCGGATATTTATGTAGTTACCTATATTAGGTGCCGTTTGATTCCGTGATCTTCTAGCTTTGCTTGGTGGTTATCCTAGGACTTCTAAGCAATCTCAAGTGAGTACATAGACCCCTCTTTTACTGTTTTTCAAACATTTTGGGGTGAAACACATGTGCCTACTTGTTATTTTCATGCTTTCCATGCTTTCATATCATATACTTGCTATGTTCATTAGTACATTATTAGTACATGATTTCATTGTGTTTTTGCTATGTATGTCCTTTGTAGCATACTTAGTACATCGTTTTATATGACATTTCATGCTATGTATGTTCATCATACTTAGTACATTGTGTTACATTTTATTTCATGCTATGTATGTTCATCATACTTAGTACATTGTTTTACATTTTATTTCATGCTATGTATGTTCATCATACTTAGTACATTATTTTACATTTTATTTCATGCTATGTATGTTCATCATACTTAGTACATTTGTTTTACATTGCATCTCTGTTGCATATGTTCTCGTAACATATGGACACATTGTTTTACATCTCTACCTTGTATGTTTACTTAGCATACTAGGTACATTATTTTCATCACATGCTTACATTTTGATATGACATTTGGTTTGTTTAAATGGGACTTATATACATTCATTAACATTAGCTACGCCGCTCGTTAGTAGGTAATGGTACCATAGGAATTGACAACTCTCGTTCCTGACATCCTAGGTATGTTTGGATGAAAGGAATGACCGAATCCGATAAAACATAACACAGATAGACCTTTAATTTGTTTAAGGGCTTATCACCACAGTCACAAGGCTTGGATGTATGCATTTTCACATTACCGCATAAATGTTTATATTCAGTATAGCATGCATTTCCACAAGACATAACGTTGATTTAAACCACGTTTTACTTCAATACATTGTTTTGTGTATTTTTATCTATGGCTCAGTAGATATATATAAATATATATATATTTCACTTACCATACATGACATTTTGCTTACACATTTCATAATTGACATTTGACATAGACATTTTGATATTGATATACTTATTTCATAGACTACATTTTGACATAAACATTTTGACATGGTTTACACAAAGACATTTGACAAATGGTTTAGACATGAGCAATTTACATTGGTGGTTTGTTTGGGTAAAGTGATTTAAGTAATGAGGCGTGTGTAATATGATACAAGCATGGTGGATACGCCGCTGGTACTTCCTATATATAAGTGCTTGTATGGTATTACATATCGTAGCGTTATTTAAATCATTTCAATTTAGACATATAACATTTTATACAAATAAAATATTTTTCAAGACATTGTTTTACAAACAACTTATTTTATACAAAACTCATTTTACTTGGTTATTCATTTAACCTTACATTATTCTTTTACATATCATCTACTTTATTATCACTTTTCAAATGATTTATAATACAAAACATTTTACAAGGATCATGACTGGCTTTTGCTAAACATTTTTTTCTAAAACTTATAAGTCATGAATCCTATTTTCACAAAACCTATGTATCTCACAGGCATTTTTATGCTGACGTACCTATTTTCACATGTGTTTCAGGAAATGATGCATAGGATTGATCAAGATACACATAGGCGGACTTGGGCCTTAGTGACAATAAAATATGCAAGACTAGTTAATTATGTTAAACTTCTTTGTTTGTTTAGACATTGTACTCAGTTAATCAATAAAACAAAATTTCAAATTTCCATGTGTTATGAAACAATGATTCTGTTACAACACTCCCCGACGTTTCCGCCACGATTTGATGTTTTACGTGATCGGGGTGTGACAGAAAAGTTGGTATCAGAGCTCATGGTTATAGGGAATTAGGTTATTAGTAATGCTTTGACCTAGTCTATAACCTTCCTAGGACCCTAACGCGAGTTTACTTGCGTTTAGTCATAAAATAATACCGTCACCTATCCTTAGGCGACAGCCACAACAAGAACACAAATTTCAAAACCGCTTTAAAAATCAATCATCTGTTCTAGGATGATTTATTGTAAGGTTTTGAACCTTCAAAGTTTTCAAAATCTCGTCAAAGTTTGGGTCTTTTAATGTGAACACGTGCAAACTGGAAGGGTGAATGCCTGTACTCTGAGTTTTCTGTCTAAGGCTAGAGTGTTCGTACAAATCCGCAGAATCGGACCAGTCACTCTTACCTGGGAACTCTTGGGGTGAGTGTTCACTTATAGGCGAGCATGTCTTCAATAATACATTAATATGACCTGTTTACTTTGATTAGTCACCATCTCATTTGTTTGCCTTAGGTAACAAACAAATGATCGCAATTTTATGCGATGCCATTTTGTTTTGATTTTCCGATAACATTTCACTTGTTTCTTCCTATGTCTTTCATTTCCTTCTAGAAAGTCTCTTCCTCTCAGCAACGGTCAAATGTCCGAGCAAACAGCCAAATTTGCTCAGCAAATAGGCGAAGTGATTCTAAAGACGGTGGATTTAGGGATTGCCATGTCTCGTCTCAACAATGAAGCCACTCAAGAGTCACCAAAGGAAGCAGAGGTCAAGCCTGCACCAAAATCAAGGAAGCGTAAGGCTTTAAGGAAACCCGCAGTAGTTACACCTAATCAAGCGGGACCTAGCCAAGTGGTAAGGCTACCAGCTAGGAAGCCGTACTTTGGAACTACCCCATGGTGCAAACGATGCAACCGTCATCATTCAAACCTCATACCCTGCTTCAAATGTACCTGCTATGGACGGCGGGGACATTTGGTTAACATATGCCGCTTTGCTATCCAAAACAAAGCTGTTATAAACCTTGCTGCTGCTCAACCTCCTGCTAGGAAACCTTATGCCGGTACTGCACTGATGTGCAACAAGTGTAATGCACCTCACCGAGCTTACCTGCAGTGTCGTCTGTGTGCATCATGTGGACGACTCGGTCACCTGGCAAATGCTTGTCAATTCAACCCAATCCAAGGTGGTCCAAACCAACCCCAAGTCAACCCTGCTCCAGCTCGTTTACCATCTGGTACTTGGTACAACTACGGCGAGACGAGCTATTTCAGCAACAAGTGAACAAAGATTGTCAATGCAAATCTAACCCACAGATGAGCATTTGGCTGAGTATAAGATGTTGCAGTTTTAATCTTATGCTTTTATTTCTTTGTTTTTCTTATAATGTGAAACAATCAGTTTTGTTTATAAATAAATCGTTGATCACAAATTCTGATATACAAGTGTAGTTACATGTGTGTATGGCATTTCCCTATAATACCTACATTAAGGAACTATGTTCCTTACAAACTACTCTTGTGAATATTTCCCATTCTTGTGTTTACTCATGATTCCCTTAGAAAATTCTAAGTACTCGTTTCATTCTAAAGATACGAAGTACAGAAAATAAAGTGACATTATGAGTAATCATGCTTCTGCACATCTGTGCCTTTGAATCCTTGGTTAGATAACTAAGGGTATTTTCAAATCTCATACCCATTACGTTCTGATTTTTCAACATGCATAACAAAAGTTTTCAAAACAACCTTCATGATTTCAAAAACATTTTATATATAGTTCGAAAACATTTTTA
Organism: Helianthus tuberosus; assembly: GCA_030545235.1. Taxonomy (NCBI): domain Eukaryota; kingdom Viridiplantae; phylum Streptophyta; class Magnoliopsida; order Asterales; family Asteraceae; genus Helianthus; species Helianthus tuberosus. The sequence continues at coordinate 77,546,736 of CM060380.1, forward strand.
ATATATAGTGTATTTACTTATCAAATGCATGATTTCAAAAGCATTGTCTATGTTTTCAAAAACAACCACCATGATTTCAAAAAACATTATCTATGTTTTCAAAAACAACCTTCATGATTTCAAAATGTTATTAATACAGTATAATTACTTATATCAAGTGCATGATTTCAAAAGCATCAATCATGTTTTCAAAAACCTTATACATAATTTCAAAATTCATCTCGCATGATTTTAAAACATTTTTACCTAATACACCTACTTTATGATTTCAAAAGTATTATATATAAGGTTTCAAAAACATTAAACACATTTTTAAAAGAAACCCCATGCATAGTTTTCAAAATATTTTCCTCATACATTAACTTAACCTTCAAATTCTGCTTCATATGTCGCCTTGACATATCTAGCATCCCAACTTCATAAGCATTTTTACTTCATGTTTTGACTTAAGCACATCCAGTGCAAGGTTTCAAAACATCTTCAACTTATAAAATCCATATGGGATCTTTTTTATCTTCACAATTAGACCCTTGTGGATGATTATCTTTCAAATCAGAGTCCTTAATTGGATTTCTTGTGTACTTTAATTCGAACATTTCGGTTCCTTATAATCGAAATCGAATTTTCTCTTTAAGATCTTTCTATCTTCATAGTTAGATTCTTGATAATGTTTAAAGTACCAAATGAAAACCACAGAATGGATTCCTAGTGTGCTTTAAATGCATGTGCGCTATTAACAAAAACAAATTAACTAAATGATAACAAATCAAGTTAAACAATTTTGTGGTTATGTGACTATGTGTTTATGCATTATGTGTTTTATTTTATGCATTTTTGTGTTTTTGTATACTCTGGATATTTGTTATCCAAATCCTCGTAGAATATTTCATATCTTCATATGAGGGATTCGTAGAAGGATATTTAAAAAGGTACTACCTTAAATCCTTATTGGGCTTCTACGTGATAGTCAAGACCCTTGGATTATATAGTACCACTCCATGATTCATAAGAGACCCTTTTAGTGGTCTAGTAAAAAAAGATTGATTTAAAATCTGGTTAAGAATGACATGTGGTGATATAGCTGAACAGACTCCTTGGTAGTCTATTTAAATCATTTATTGATTTAATTAAAAAGGACCCTATGGCGGTCCAGTCACAATCATCACCGGCTCGTTCATTGTTTTCTTCCCCTACACATTATAAGATGCACTACGTGACTATGCAAGGAATGACGTAATTATGGATGCATACATAATTACGAAGTTCAGTGCACGAAAACCACAGTAAGACTTATTATGTGTAAGAACCGATAGTGGCAACCATAACGAAATGTGAACAATGTAATAGAGGTACGGTGGAGGCACCAATAACGCTTTATATACTTGTATATAAGTGTCCCTCTCACATTGCAAGCATGACGTTATTTAAAGTTACTAGAAGTTCAGGACTTTAACCAGTGTTGTTTGATCTTTTCAACTTCATGTTTCAAGCTCTCACAAGTTTCCTCTAAAATAAATTTCGGGACGAAATTTCCTGAAGTAGGGGAGACTGTGACACCTGTGTCACTTCAACCATTAAACAAATACCAAACCAATTAAATATTGTATTTCATACTTGGGATTTGTATAAATATGTGTATCATTTACACATATCAATTCTTGTTCGATTTCGGGCTTTAAATCACTTTCCGGAAGGTTATACGCGATCTGATGCGTAAATATAACCAGTTTAATGCAACAAACACTCCGTAATAGTGACATAAGCTTAACATACCTTAAATAACCTTTACATAACTTAGAAATAAGTTTTTGGAAGGTTCGGTATGCCGAAATCAAGTCTATTCGCTTACAAGGACTAAATTTGACAAACTGCGAAAGTATGTCAATTTGTACTGTAACGGACATTCCGGAACTTCATCATAAGTTAAACACACCCTAAATATACTTTACATAGCTTTGAAATAGGCTTTGAGGGGTTCGGTGTGCTAAAATAAACTTTATGCTCATTCAGGGACTAAAAGTGTCAAAAAGTGCATAAGTTTGCATTTTCGCGCATAATTTACGTTCTGAATACATCCGGAAATCCAAAAATTTATGTAATCATTAAAATATTATGTTTTAGTGATTGGCTTGATAAAAATCTATTCGTCGCGCAATTTGGATCGTTTTTCGCGCTTATGCGCATTCCGTCGTAATTAAGCAAATATCGCGATCATACGACCAAACGAGCCAACCTCTGGCATATTTTTGAGCATGTTTCATGTCCACAATGTTTAGCCATCATTTTTAGGGCTTTAAAGTTGGCTTAACGGGCCTTAGAAGTGTCGAAATGAGCTTAAAACACGTGCAGGGACTGAAACTGTCATTTTGAAAACTTGTTTTGCTGATCTGAAGCCCAGGCGGGGCGCGTAGACTTTCTTTGCCTCTTACGCAGGCCGCGAGGCCCTCCCAGATCTGCACAGAATGTGTTTACAGCCTGTTTTCAGCTGTTATACTCATGTAATCCACTTGCAACTGGTTTCTTGCAACTATGGGCCATTACTAGGGGTACCCAAGGTTTCTCAAAACAATGGGCTCAAGGTGTACGGCTGTGATTGAGTCTCGGATTACGAGGAATGATCTTAACGGCTCTACCAAAACTATAAATACCCCTCCATAGTTCACTTGCAACTCACATGAATTATGAGATTTTCTCTAAGTTGATGGGTGAAAACACTTCATGCCTGAGAAATACTTGGAAATTCAATCTTGCGGGGACCCTTTGTAAGTGTTCCTTCGTTCTTTTATGCGTTTTTAGCTTGAAAGTCAAACTGCGTTTGACTTTCTGCATTGACCAGTTTATGGTCAATGCGAAGTTCGTTTGAACTTCATAACGTGAGCGTAATCACGATGGTCATAGTCCCTAGTGACTATACCTACTGATTACCACGTTATCTAGGCTCAGTGACGAGTCGTAGTTTCGGCCAAAATGCGTATTCTTGCGTATTTTGTAACCAAACTACTCTTGGGTATCAAAACCGTTTGTTTTGATATCAAAACCTGTTTTCTAACTTAACTAAACATGTTTTAGCATGCTTAGCTCGTCACTTTTAGATTTGTGCTTGTCTAGGGTCGTAAGGGTAAGCGATCTAATCAATTGCTTATGCTTTCGAACCCGACCCATTTGGTCGATCATTAGGATCCAACCAAACACTTTAGGTGACCATAGTTGTATAGGGAATAACCTTCCGAGGTTATACCTTATGGTCACATCGTTTGAGTAGTTGTATGATAGGTGATATATATGCCTTAGGTAAATTACCAAAATACCCTTTTCGCACCAAAATTCATTGTAAGCCTATGTAACATAACTTTTGACATCTAAACTTCTTTAGCAACAATATTAAACATGTTAAGGCATATCTTACTTGTCATAGGGCTAGTTAAGCGGTCCGAACGCGTTTTACGGAACGACGCGTTAAAGTAGCATAAGCTACCTAAACGGGTCGTAATGGGTCGTAAGCACTTAGGTTAGGTTTCATTTTAGTATGAGGGCTTTGTTAAACCATACCATATGAGTTCCAATACTCATTTGGTTTACGAAACCTCATACTGTCCAATCTCCCGATTTAGGTCCGGATATTTATGTAGTTACCTATATTAGGTGCCGTTTGATTCCGTGATCTTCTAGCTTTGCTTGGTGGTTATCCTAGGACTTCTAAGCAATCTCAAGTGAGTACATAGACCCCTCTTTTACTGTTTTTCAAACATTTTGGGGTGAAACACATGTGCCTACTTGTTATTTTCATGCTTTCCATGCTTTCATATCATCTACTTGCTATGTTCATTAGTACATTATTAGTACATGATTTCATTGTGTTTTTGCTATGTATGTCCTTTGTAGCATACTTAGTACATCGTTTTATATGACATTTCATGCTATGTATGTTCATCATACTTAGTACATTGTTTTACATTTTATTTCATGCTATGTATGTTCATCATACTTAGTACATTGTTTTACATTTTATTTCATGCTATGTATGTTCATCATACTTAGTACATCGTTTTACATTTTATTTCATGCTATGTATGTTCATCATACTTAGTACATTGTTTTACATTTTATTTCATGCTATGTATGTTCATCATACTTAGTACATTTTATTTCATGCTATGTATGTTCATCATACTTAGTACATTTGTTTTACATTGCATCTCTGTTTCATATGTTCTCGTAACATATGGATACATTGTTTTACATCTCTACCTTGTATATTTACTTAGCATACTAGGTACATTATTTTCATCACATGCTTACATTTTGATATGACATTTGGTTTGTTTAAATGGGACTTATATACATTCATTAACATTAGCTACGCCGCTCGTTAGTAGGTAATGGTACCATAGGATTTGACAACTCCCGTTCCTGACATCCTAGGTATGTTTGGATGAAAGGAATGACCGAATCCGATAAAACATAACACAGATAGACCTTTAATTTGTTTAAGGGCTTATCACCACAGTCACAAGGCTTGGATGTATGCATTTTCACATTACCGCATAAATGTTTATATTCAGTATAGCATGCATTTCCACAAGACATAACGTTGATTTAAACCACGTTTTACTTCAATACATTGTTTTGTGGATTTTTATCTATGGCTCAGTAGATATATATAAATATATATATATTTCACTTGCCATACATGACATTTTGCTTACACATTTCATAATTGACATTTGACATAGACATTTTGATATTGATATACATATTTCATAGACTACATTTTGACATGGTTTACACAAAGACATTTGACAAATGGTTTAGACATGGGCAATTTACATTGGTGGTTTGTTTGGGTAAAGTGATTTAAGTAATGAGGCGTGTGTAATATGATACAAGCATGGTGGATACGCCGCTGGTACTTCCTATATATAAGTGCTTGTATGGTATTACATATCGTAGCGTTATTTAAATCATTTCAATTTAGACATATAACATTTTATACAAATAACATATTTTTCAAGACATTGTTTTACAAACAACTTATTTTATACAAAACTCATTTTACTTGGTTATTCATTTAACCTTACATTATTCTTTTACATATCATCTACTTTATTATCACTTTTCAAATGATTTATAATACAAAACATTTTACAAGGATCATGACTGGCTTTTGCTAAACAATTTTTTTCTAAAACTTATAAGTCATTAATCCTATTTTCACAAAACCTATGTATCTCACAGGCATTTTTATGCTGACGTACCTATTTTCACATGTGTTTCAGGAAATGATGCATAGGATTGATCAAGATACACATAGGCGGACTTGGGCCTTAGTGACAATAAAAGATGCAAGACTAGTTAATTATGTTAAACTTCTTTGTTTGTTTAGACATTGTACTCAGTTAATCAATAAAACAAAATTTCAAATTTCCATGTGTTATGAAACAATGATTCTGTTACAACACTCCCCGATGTTTCCGCCATGATTTGATGTTTTACGTGGTCGGGGTGTGACAGAGGAGATCCATGCTATTTCATTGGATACGCTAAGAATACCTCGTATCGTGTGTACAACAAGGTCAAGAAGCAGGTTGTGGAAGCATATCACGTGGATTGGCTGGAAGAAAATCCAAAAGATGCTCGCATTGGACCTGATTGGCTATATGACTATTCCTCCTTGTTTAAAGCGTTTCCTATTTTGTCTGATAAAGTTATTAATGCAGGAGTTTCATCTACAGAGATGCCTATTCCCGTTGAAGATGAAGATGAGGATGTGTCCTTGCAAAATTTAATCAAGAAACTCACTGTGAATCCATCAAGATTTGACAAAGAAATTATAGCACGAAGTCACTCCTCCACTGCTCAGGAGCCGATTCCTGAACCTTTAGCATTTATCCCTGATGGTGAAGTTAGTAATACTGAAGTCTTCGCATGACCGTCAAACGTTCAAGGAGCTTCTTTGTTTCAAGAAGCAATTCCATCGGATTGTACTGTAGATCCTCGCGTGATCAACATCGCTGCACCAAATGAGGGGGAGCCATCTGAAATAGCATCAAGAAGCTTTTCAAATTTGCAACCTAACATGCAAGTCCCTGCAACAGCAATTCCACAGCGTGTTCAGAAAAGTCACCCAATCACGAATGTCATTGGACCAGTATCTGCTGGTGTTCAGACTCGCAACAAATCTGGAAACATCAACTCGTGCTTGTACTCTTACTTCATATCACAGATTGAGCCTAAAAACATTAATGTTGCTTTATAGGAACCTGTATGGGTTGATGCAATGCATGAAGAGCTCAATCAGTTCTAACGACTTAGAGTATGGAAGCTTGAAAAGCTGCCTCAAGGAAAACGAACTCTTGGCACACGATGGGTATTTCGTAACAAGAAAGATGATTCTGGAGTGATCGTAAGGAACAAGGCCAGATTAGTAGTCCAAGGTTTCAGTCAGGTCGAAGGTCTAGATTATGATGAAGTGTATGCTCCAGTAGCGCGTCTTGAAGCCATCTGTATTTTCCTGGCATATGCATCCTTTATGGGCTTTACAGTCTATCAAATGGATGTAAAGACAACATTTCTTTATGGGAAGGTCAAGGAGGAGATCTATGTTGCTCAACCGCCGGGTTTCGTTGATCAAGAAAAGGAAGGATATGCCTACAAGCTGGACAAGGCTCTGTACGGTTTGCACCAAGCACCCCGTGCATGGTATGCTACCCTAACAGAACATTTGCTCGCTCATGGGTACACTCGAAGGACAATGGATCAGATGTTGTTTATTAAATGTGTTGACAAGGACATCATCCTAGTTCAAATATACGTTGATGACATCATTTTCGGATCGACAAATGATGCACTTTGCAAGGTATTTGAAGAGGTCATGAAGAGGAAGTTCGAGATGAGTTCCTTAGGAGAGATGACAATGTTTTTGGGCCTGCAAGTCCGTCAGAATAATCAAGGAATCTTGATTCACCAGAGGAAATATGTAAATGACGTTCTTGCAAAGTTCAGCATGACAGACTCAAAGCCAATAGACTCCCTAATTGCAGAATGGCCGTTGTTGACTAAGGATCCAGAATGAAGTCCTGTTAATCAGACATTGTATCGATCCATGATCGGTTCCCTGATGTACTTGACTGCTAGTCGGCCGGACATTATGTACGTCGTCTGTCAGTGTGCTCGTTATCAGGCTAACCCTATACTCTCTCATCTGACTGTTGTTAAAAGATTTTTTCGATATTTGAAAGGAGCTCCTAAACTCGAACTCTGGTATCCCAGAGATTCGAACTTTGATATGTTTGCCTTTTCATATAGCAACTTTGGAGGAACAGACAGGGATAGGAAATCTACATCAGCTGGCTGCCAGTTCTTGGGAGATAGACTCATCTCTTGGCAGTGTAAGAAGCAGTAAATAGTGTCTCTCTCCACAGCAGAAGCAGAGTATGTTGCAGCATCTGCCTGCTGCTCCCAGGTTCTTTGGATGCAGCATCAGCTGGAGGATTATGGTTTGACTTATCTTGATACAACCATTTATTGTGATAATGATGCCGCTATTCAGATCACTAAAAACCCTGTTTTTCACTCCAAAACCAAACACATTGACATCAAAATTCATTTTATACGAGATTTATTTGACAGAGGTCTTATTAAACTTGAACAGATCCATACTGATGCTAACACAGCGGATCTTTTTACAAAACATGTCAGCATCTCTAGGTTCAATGTGCTTTGCACAAATTTAGGGGGAGAAAAGTTGCTGGGAAATGAAATGAATTTTCGTGATAAAGAACTTGATTAACACATGTAAGGTTTCAATGCTGAACATGCTAGGATCCACTGCGATGTGTTGATAGGTCTACCGCTCGAAAAGCAAAAAGAGGAAAAGTGATATAAACATAATGGACTGGACATCTCGTGGGTAACAGATCAACGGTGTATGATTTCATGGTCTTAAATCCTGCGTTGATAGATAGCCAACGTCTGAGGTTTCGGGTCTTTATGCTGATGAACCATCCAGGATATCAGGGCAGTCCCTCTGTTGCATCCAGACTATATGCAGACCTAGGCACAGTCAGGATATCTTGCAAAAGAGCCACAAAAGGGCCAAAACCTGAAACCGGAAGAAATCTCACTAAAAAGAGAATTCCGTGTGCTATTAAAGCCAAATTCGTACCGTTAAAGGCATCTGTCTCGCCCTCGTCAGAACTTCCCTATTCTCTCTGCTGTACGGAAGTACTGACCTGCTCACTAGGAAGTCTGGCGTTGAAAACTTAAGGATGATCTCAGTATACTCACCTGCTACGATGAACTCTTGTGCTTATCTTGATCACGGGGTTATGCCTTGAAATGGGACACACAGATGTTTCAGTATAATTCTACCTAAAGCGTATCACAAAGCTAAAAGTTGAAGTTTGAGGAGTGGATTTAAGAGGACAAGTATATTAATAATCGCATGGACCTGTCTAAGTAAACGAAGAGCTGAAAATTGCTCCTTAATCAGTTTGAAAATGATTTGATCCCGTGGCAGTCTTCCCAAAATAACCCCAGTGTTGGTATTTCATACATATTATTATTTTATTATTTTATTTGTTGCTCGGTGGGTAGATTCGTTGGATTTAAAGGGGGTATTTTGTTATTCTTGAAAAGTTTTGCTGAAAATAATAAAATATTGAACTGGATGGCCCACCATCTCAGATGGGACCCATTAGGGTTTAACCTAGTCAAAGCCTGAACAGGCCCACTATCTCGGACCAATCATTCGAGATAGGCCTGGCCCATTATCATCCGAGAGCATTAAATACCAAACAGACAAAGGTCCGAGACATAATCTCGAATTATCTCGGACTAATTTCAAAGAATTCTCTCTCAACTTCCCTCATCTCGGACCAGCTCGGACGATAACGGACCCATTTCGAATTACAGGTACATGATTCCGGACAGGAAAGGAGGATCACGGATGATCTCGGACTGAGAGATCATCGTCTCGGATGATCTCGAATCAGTAGATATCATCTCGGACGATCTCGGATGGAATGACTAGGTCATTCTGGATGAAGAGGTTCATCCGAGATGAACCTTAATCATTCTGAATCTTGACCAGGGTTGACTTAGACCCTTGACCTGGACCTCTTTGACCTGAACCTTTGTACTGGACCTTTGAACTGCTTATCTGGATTGCCTTTAAACCTTCTTTCTTGACATGTTTACTTATGTTTGAACCTTTTGACGTGTTGATTTTATTGACTCTTCATTAACTTCAAATATTAGTTAACACTTGTTTAAAAGGATCTAACGTCGAAAACTTTAGTGCAGAAAATGGCTGGTGCTATAATGCAGGAGAAGAACCAACGGCAGTTGGAAGTAAATGAATTTCATAATCAAACAGGCTACTTATCAGATCCTCCAGCAGATCAAATAGAGTTATTTGGATCTCTCATTCGGGGTCTGAACCAGTTATATGCAATAGCCGCATCAACACTTTTTGGAACATCACAAAAATCAACAGACAAGGTGCATGTTCAATTGAAGAGACCGTTCAAAAGACAAATATCATTGTGACCGAGGCAATAGTACGAGAAGTCTTAAGACTGGGAGATCAGCCACATCATCCTACGTCTTATGATCAAACTAGAATTCTTGCTGCACTGCAAAGGATGGGCTATGAAGGAGGTTACCCAACTGTCCTGAAGAAATTATTTCCACCATATTGGAGGTTGTTAGTACACTTCTTTCTACAGTGCATAGCAGAAAACAAAGGCGGGTTCGATCAACTCAACAAGACACAAACATCTGCGATCGTTGCATTGGTGAATGGATGGGATTTCAATTTTTCTGCGTTTATCTTTGATAATATGAAGAAGATGCTCGAAGATCCGAAAAAGAAGATTTTCATGCTGTATCCAAGGTTTATTCAGATGATTCTTGATGATCGATACCCAGTGTTGGTCTAGGGCCAAAACTTCATAAATCTAAAGCCGATGGGGCCTAGCTGTTTTGAGAATGCGTGCAGAAACAAAAGGGCAAAGCATCACAACTTTGAGGGAAGAATAGCTCTTGAAAAGCATGGAAGATTTGCAGATGTTGTGCAAGGATCTCCCGTTGCCCCAGCTCCTCTAGTTGCCCCTGTTGCTCCAGTTTTGCCTCCAATCAATGCATAAATTGCGGAAGAGCATGATGTACAGCTTATGCAGCAAGTACAACAGGTGGCTGATGATGAAGATGAAATTCAATTTGTTGATTCAGAATCAGAGACAGGCTCTAGTGAAGAAACAGATTCTGAAAGCGAGATAGAGATAGTGATGTCTGATAAAGAAGAGGATGCCGTTCGCAAGCTTGTACCAATGACTTCAGAGAATTTGGCGGCGTTACTTCAAAGTTTACAGGGTGGTGATGGAAACCCTCCATCTGTCACCACTGCTGATATTTAAGAAACTGCTGCCACATCGCAAGCTGAAATGGAAATAGAAGCGACTGCTGATGTTACTGAAGAATCAGCTAAAAAGAAACAAAGAACCGACTCCGCACCTGATGACATTCTTTCTGGATCATCAACTGCCTCTGAGTCCACTCCAATTATTGATCCTCAGCGTGATCCACAAACAGAAGATGCATCGAAGAAGACAAACACAGAGGACCCAGATCTATATGATTTTAACTTTGATTTTGAAGCCACCCCCTCACAGCCAGGCAGTTCAAGAGGTGGTGTTCGATTTGAAGCTGGAAGCTCAAGTGGGGGAGGTAATACTGAGCATGATGAAGCAACATTCTGTTATGCGACCGAGAAGAGACAGATCTTTGAGAGCGACAGTGATAGTGAAGAAGATGAATACGTTAAAAGGTTGAAAAGACGTGTGGTGGTATTAGAACAGGATGCCGAGTTAAAGAATGCTCAGATTGTTTCTCTCCAACAAGATGCTGCATTAAACGAAGCACAGATTTCATCACTACAGTCACAACTCACTAATAGAGATCTTACAATCGATCAGCTACAAGGTGATGTAGGGATGTTGATGTCCACTGTTTATGATCTAAAGGCGAAGTTGGAGAAGAAGTTTGGGAATGAGTTTGTGGATAAAGAAGATGAACAATTTTATGTTGCAAGAACTGAACAAACTCCAGAACAGATAGCAGCAGCACATGCAGCAGCTGAAGCAGAACGTGCAGCAGCTTTAGAAGCCTATCTGGCTGCTAAACCAAAGAAACGAAGCAGCAAGTCAAAGAAAAGGCAAGAACAGAAAGAGAAAGAGAAGCAAAGCAAGAAGCAATTGCTGGTAATGAAGAATCTAGATGAGAACTTTCAATTGAAGGATCCCACAAAGAGGCCAGACAGATTGGTGATGGAATTGGGATCTTCTCATTACGATGAAGTTGGAAACAAATCAGAAGTGGCGTGTTGGAGGTATGAACCTGATAAACAGATGTGGCTGATTACGCGAAAGAGTGGGCATCGAGAGTATTATGGCAAAGAAAGTCAATTTGAATCTTGGACCAAGATTGACTTGAAGAGTCTGTTACGTGCTCCCTACTATGATCCAGATCTGAACAAGAGAGGCAGGGGTTGGGCATTTCACTCAAGATTAGAGCGAGAAGTGAAAAGCAACTTCGCAACAATGAAAACCGCTGAGCCCACAATCAAGAGAAACCCTGGAGTTCGTGATCCTCACACTAAATGCACTGTCAGATCAGTTATCTGGCCAACCACTGATAAAGAGAAGATCATTCCAATCTCCAAGAAGTTTGAAAAAGGAATCCTAAGAAACTTTAAATTATGGGCTTATGATCCAAAGATGGCAGAAGCTGTTATAGTTACTGAAGAACAATCCATCAGGATTCCCAATTCCTATGATTTAATGAGCTTTCATGAGGAAGATATTCTGGTTCTCTCTAATCACCAAATTCGCACAAATGAGAAGTATGAAGAATGTGCGAAGGCTTAGAAGTGTTGCTGCCAATATATTAAATCTTCACTTGTTTGCTCCAGATCAAGATGAAGGTGGTCCTCAGGTATGATGCAGCTACTGATCCAATAAACCTAAGGGTAGATTGTTAGGCCCTTATAGGTTTATGGATAAGTAGCTTAGTGGATTAGTAGGAGTTTGGGGATTAATGATTGTAAATGGGCTTTTTGGGTAAGTTGGGCTAGGGTTTAGGGAGCATTCTCCCTAACCACTTACTATAAATAGAATGTTATGTCATAGGTGCATGGTTGGTGATTTTGAGCAAATCTTGTATTGGACAATCATTTGTATGCAAGATTGAATCTTTTGAATACACAATCATCCTTCTTTCAACTCTTTTGTTTCTTTACAACTTGTTAGTGTGATTCCGCCACCTTACGAGTTGTGCGATATCATTGTTATCTCGGTTTCGGGACTTACAATTATCCACTAATTCCCTGAAATACATGTAAGTTTAAAAATCGTCAACAAAAGTTGGTGTGAATTCATGCAGATTGTGTAAAATGTAACATTTGTAATTGTGTAAAAGCATGGTATGTAATTGTAAAATGTAAGTTTGTAAGTTGTAATGAAATGGAATCGAGATCGCTAATGGTTTGCAAAGCCACTAACATATGTGACGACATAGGAAGCATCCAAACCTAGGCGATTTTTGACATCGTTTACCCTACGACCGTGACCCAAGACACTCCATGACTATGTGTTGTCAAGAGAGTGAGACTGCCCGGTCCTGTTAGATTTAACCCTTGTTCTTTTGGTCTAAACTAGATTGATGGTGCTTACGTATCCCATATTCGTGACATTATCTATGTATGTTTCCTTTGTTTTAAACATACCAATTTGTACATGTATTTTCCCCAAGTTTAGAAAACAGTAAAAACGTTTAAAAGTGGGGACATGAACTCACTGCTTTGCGTCTTGAGCGTCTAGCTGCACCGGCTTCTACTACTTGAATGTCGTGACCTATAGACGTTCTAAGTATGTTAATCACCTAACTTGTAAACTTCTAAGTACAAGTTACTATTTAGATTTAATGTGCCTTACATGTATTGTTTCTTGTATCCTTTGTATATGTATGTCATATTATATTTAATGTTGTATTTGTTATATATTTTTATCCCCAAAATATATACACATGTATAAGTAGGATTTTGAGAATCTTATATGTTAAAAATAATATATTTTTAACTTTTACAAATATATATGTCACTTATATTATTTTTCAAAAATAATTATAAGTAATTCGTTAAATAATATTTCCAATATTATTTTTAGTGTAAGTATACTTAGGAAAGTATACTTGTATTTTGAATGTAAATACTTGTATATTTGTATTAATTAACCAAAAATCAATTCTTTGATTTTTATTACTTTCCGGAATTTTATTTCTTAAAAATAATAATATTTTTAAGGTTTATTGGTTATATATATATTTTGTCATTCTTTGTTAAATATATATATATATATATATATTTACTTATTTTTGTCACTTGTCACATTTTTATAATTTTCCATCATTTATAGTAGTTTTTTTATAAGTCCATAAATATATAAAATTGTCCAATAAGTCCAATAATTGTCCAAGTCCTTAATTTTGTAGGAAATATATGTATATTGATATATATTTTGTATTTGTCCATGTATACTTTTTATATGTAATTTTGTATGCTTGTATCATTGTGTATTTCTTAAGTATTTGTATGTGTATTTTTGTAGTATACTCCTTGGGAGTATTTAATGTATTTTTCAAGTTCCTAACATCACTAATACATATAATACACATTGCACATAATCTTGTGACCACTATATATATTTATATATATGTATAGAGAGAGAGAGAGGGAGAAAGTGTAGAATACAATAGCCCTATTCCAACATTACGTACGCGATGCCCATAACCCTACGCGTGTCCCTGATTCATTTTTCTTTGATTAGGGTATATCAGACATTCTGTTCAATCATCAGAGGGAAAATTAGACAATTCCTTCAACAAGCAAGCAGATCGTGAGTTCGTTACACAACTATCTCTGTAATTATGATTCGTATCAGTTCGATTTTTAGGGTTTTATTGATTGTTTGATTGATTCGTATCAGATCAGAGCGTTACGTTTGAAGAAACCTAAACACATGCGATTTCATGAACAATAACATGCATATTAAAATAATAACATGCGATTAGACGTTGTGCACATTAAATAATAAAATACACATGCGATTTCATAACATATAACATACACATTAAAAAAATAACATGCGATTATGTTTTAATGTATGCGAATTCCCAAAAAAAAATTGCAACATGCGAAATATGCACATTAAATAACATGCGAAATCCAAAGCATCATAAAACATAATTTCAAAGCAACACAATACATGATTAATCATTTAAATTATTATCAAACAGACCCAAAAAAGAAAACTAAAATATAAAGAATTACATGCAAGAATCTTGAAAAAGAGTTACCTTTAATCAAGCAAAGAGCTTTATCCAAATACTTGTTCAAAGTTTCTTGATTTCTGGGCTAAAATTCAATATTTTCAATTTTTTTTTTGAAAAAGATGATGATTATGAACAACCCCTGTTTTCACCTATTTATAAAAGCACCACTGGACGTGACAAATGGGATAAAAAAATAATTATTTTTTGCTTAAAAATAAAGGCTTGAGTCTTGACTGGAATCAAGAAAATGAAAGTTTTCAAAACAAATGTTTGATTTTGATTCGATGTGCACAAATTAAAGAAACCAAAGTGCACGTGTTTGATGTTTCAAAGTATGAATTCCAAAATGTTATCACATGCGAATTTCATAATATCATGCGAAATCCAAATAAATGAATTCCAACATGCGAAATCCAAAACAAATGAATTCATATTATCATGCGAATTTGATAATATCATGAATTCCAAAACAAACAAATGAATTCCAACATGCGAAATTCAACAATCTGCATATTTTAATTAATTAACATATTTTAATTCAACTGCAACATGCGAAATTCAACAATTTGCATATTTTAATTAATTAATAACATGCGAAATTCAACAATGTGTATATTTTAATTCAACTGTAACAACTAATATTCAACATATCCCAAATCAGCAGTCCTCATCACCGTTGTTTGAAATCGCAACGGAAGAATCGAGCGGAGGTTGAGGAAGAAGAATGTAAGGTTTTTGATTTTGGTTTAGGATATGATTTTGAAGTATCTTCGCTGATTTTACAGGGTTTATGATTTCGCAATGACGATTTTAACCTTGGCGGTATGATTTTTATATATTAATTTAATCATATCAATTCATTAGACCCGCGTTTAAATGATGGATGATCCTACGGTTGGGGTAATCGCGTACAATATGTAGGATTAGGGCTATTGTATAATAACTGGCCTTATGTGTGTATATATATATATATATATTTCCCTAGAAATATACATACTTAATATTGTTTTTAATACTTGAAGAAATCCTTATTTCTTACATGAAATTTTTGTATAAAAATTAGGAAACATTTGTAAATATTTTTAGGTGAATTTTTGGTGAATAAGTTTCACCAAAACTTATATTTTTCTAAGTGTCAAAATTTTATATAAATTTTGACATAGTTTCCCCTAAAAATGGATGTTTCCCATGTTTTTAAAACATGTGTTTATTTTCTTTTCATCATCAAAATCAATTTCCAACAAATTTCTCAAGTAACATACACTAAAATCACCATGAAAAACCTTATGATGAACTTGATTTTTGTTAAAAATGTGTAGTATTTTAGATCTACACTTTACATACAAGGTTCTTCCAAAAACAATTGTTCTTGTTAACTTTAAACAAATTTTTCATGAAACTTTAACTTACCAAGTAAATCATCCACGAGTTTTAGGGTTTCAAAACAATGAAAAAACATGTTCTAAAATTATTTTATGTTCATTTTAAAGATCTTTATGTTCATCATCAAGTTTCATCATGGATCTTTTAAGATCCAAGCTTAAACTTGTTAGATCTAAGCTTCTAACAAGCTTACACATGATGGATCTAACTAAAACACAAGATCAATGTTCACAACTTCATCACATACATCAAACAACTTCAAAACAACTTGTTTTCACTTAGATTATGTTATATCTTTAAGTTACCATCTTTAAAAGTTTATGTTCTTTGAAAGTGTAACTTGTATATAAGCTTAACATGAAGTAAAATAGAGATTTTGAAGCTTACTACTAGCACTAGTGGCTAGGGAAATGGCAAGAACAAGAACAAGATGAAGAATGAAGAAAATGAGTGGATAAAAGCTCTCCAAGAAGGTCCTTGAACTTCCAATGCTTAACACCTTCATAGTTCACCTTCTAGCACCTTTGGATATCCTTAGAATGGCTTGAATGATGAAGAAAATGGTGGTGATAGTGATGGTGGTTGTGGCCATGAGGTAGGAAGGGAGGAAGAGAGAAAATTTGTGAAAGTTTGAATGAAAGTTATGAGAATGTGATCCTTAGGTTAAGACTTATAATCTTCCAACATCCTATTACCAATTAGTTATCATGTCCCATATCTAACTA
Organism: Helianthus tuberosus; assembly: GCA_030545235.1. Taxonomy (NCBI): domain Eukaryota; kingdom Viridiplantae; phylum Streptophyta; class Magnoliopsida; order Asterales; family Asteraceae; genus Helianthus; species Helianthus tuberosus. The sequence goes on from CM060380.1 coordinate 77,563,232, forward strand.
GCACACATAATATTTTAATGAGAAAGGTTGTGGGGTCCACTTGGGGCCGGTCATGATAAAGGGGGGGGGGGTAAATTTTTAATTTTCAAAGTTAAAGGTGTAAAGATGTAAAATAGGAGGTTAATTGGAAGGTTAAGTGTGTTTATGTGTTTTAATGATTTTTAAGGTGTTCTAGCATTATAACTAGCTTTATATCACTAAAACAATGCTTCTAGTCTATTTTTGGTGTTTTGGGTAGTGTCCGGTTGTTCGTTTGGTTATCGGTTCGTTAAAGTGCAAAATAGCGCGGTTTTGCAAGATATGAAGTACCTTTTGTGACAGTTTTCATTTCCGACACTTTACAAATTATTCTGGACATTTAAACCTTAATTCTGCATAGTATTTTGATGTTAAATTGTTGTTTTTGCTGAATTTCTGCAGAATTCTGCATTTAGAGTGCGTTTCGGGTACTTTTTAGTGTCTGTTTTAGCTTCCGGAAAGTGTTTATGTTAACCTTTGTTCACCTACTTAGTTTCCAATGTATTTTTGATGTTGGACCTACTTCTAAGTCCTAAATCTATTGTCTGATTGTTTTCTGCAGTCATGCTGACGCAGCTTGTCTAATCGGTGAGCTTATTAATCTTTCCGACGCAACGCTTAAAGTATTGTATGATGTGACAGTTAATATATGAAACATGCATGAATTCAATTGCATAACAAGTAAGCACATAACGTTAACGTGTAAACACATAAATGCAGGTAATAAATATTAATTCAAATAGTACAGAAATTACCGGTTTTGGGCCAGTGGTCACATATAACTTTTTTATACATGATTTTTTTTTTAAATTACACCATAAAATCAAAAGTTTTTTTTATCTTTCCAACAAGTATACTATTGATAGACTTTTCGAGAACAAAAAATGAACTGAGTTTTTTATGGCATTTTTAACTTTGTGTTTTTATGGCGTTTTCACCTGATTTTTTTAGTGTATGTCTGAACTGGGTGTTTTTACGGCGTTTTCAACTAGGTTTTTATGGCGTTTTTCTGAACTGGGTTTTTTATGGCGATTTCAATAGAGTTTTTCATGGTGCTTTTTTTTTGTACTGATGTTTTATGGCGATTTCAACTGAGTATTTCATGGCGTTTTTCTGAATCAAGTGTTTCTATGGCGTTTTTATTTGAACGCCCAGTTCATATCACGTTTTTTAGTTTCAAAAGTATAACAATAGTATACTCGTTGGAAAGATAAAAAAACATTTGATTTTACAGTGTATTATTTTTTAAATAATCACGTATAGAAAGGTTACGGGAGTTTAAAAAAGAGGGTGGAATATGCATGTGACTTGAAAGTGCATGGTGTTTGGCATATGCATGGGCTTTTTGACAATATTTGTCGCAACCCCCGACCCCTACCCCAGGAGCGGTGTCGCGAGATCCAGATCAGTGGTATCGGTGTTTATTAATTTGGCAGCGGAATACATCAGGACCGTAGTTAGGAAATATTTTTTTATCAGAGTAAAGCACCAAACTTTTTATAATAAAACATTGGGATAAAACCCAAGTTCATTTGACATTACATTTGTAGGGATAAACTCTAATTATTTAAAATAAAAACTCCTTTTTATTTAGGTAACTTTTATAGCCACTTTTCCAAGCCTTCAGTGCTCTCCAGCTGGCTTCTATTTGGCTTTCACATTGTGTTACCTGAAACGCGTTTTAAAAACATTTTATCAGCAAGAAATACTAGCGAGTGCATCCCAGTTTAATCAAAACAATGTTTATAATTTCACGGTATTGAGAGCTATTACAATGTTTATATCTACACAATTACTCATTCAGTACTGTCAATCCTGACTGGTGGGTCATATTACTCATTGGCTAACTATTTGTCCAATGGTAACGTCTTTCACATTTTGTATACACCCCAACATACCGGCAGTAATCATAGAATACATAGACTCAATCACTGTTAATTATATTTTAAAACATTTGAGATTTTGTAAAAACATTTTGACTCACAAAAAGAATTACAAAAAGTTGACAAAAAGCATATATACTCACATTGTTGATTTAGGTGATACTACTATAGCTTCCTGGTGATTCTCCTGTTTATTATCTATTAAAATTAAACAATGCACGCGTGTTAGTAAAATAACCCAAATCACATTAACCTTACAACTCGAGACAGAATTCCAATGACTGAGTCAGGCAGAGCCATGACATGCATTACGGAATCCTAGATCAATCGAGTGTAACACGAGACATAACTCCAACGACTGAGTCAGGCAGAGCCTTGACATGCGTTACGGAGACCTAAATCGATCGTGTACGGTAATAGCAGGGTTATAGTACTTATAACGAGGCAGAGCTTTACTTTATAGTGGGTATTATGCCCGGGTATAATAATAGCCTACATAATATTTGAGAGAGAATTGATTTCTGAACGATTTGAACAAATGAGCCGAAGCCCCTTTATATAGGCCTGGGGAGGGGTCTCTCGCGCCCCGCGAGAGATATAGAGATCGCCTTCGCGGCCCGCGAGAGCATTTAGGCGGTCATAGGTCTGGTGAGTCAAGGGTGTAGACCTTCCACGAGTTGGACATGTGGCGGTATGGTGTGTCCGGCAAGGCAAGGCACTCACGCCCCGCGAAAGACAAAGCTAAGGGGATCGCGGCCCGCGAGCGACTCCCAAACTTTGTTTTTCTTGGTTTTCCTAAGTATAAGGGTATTTCGAGCTCGTTTCTCGCATACGGTGTATATTAGGAACATTTTTGGGTCACGTTAAGGGTTCTAGGAGGGTTGTTATATCCTCCCCACCTTGTTTTAGATCTCGTCTTCGAGGTCTACTGGAACAGGTGTGGGTATATCCTTTGCATCTCTAATTCGAGTTCCCAAGTGTATTCTGGTCCTCTCTTGGAATCCCATTTTACTTTGACCAGAAATAGTCTCTTATGTTTGAGGTTCTTGATCTTTCTATCTTTAATCTGAACGAGTTTTTCGATAAACTTAAGTTTCTCACTTACCTCTATGTCCTTAAGAGGTATCACTAATGATTCGTCAGCTAAGCACTTTTTGAGATTGCATACATGAAACACATCATGTATTCCTGCCATTTCCTCTGGCAATTGTAGCTGATAAGCTACAGGTCCTATTCTTCTAATAATCTCAAAAGGTCCAACATTCCTGGGGCTTAACTTTCCTCTTTTAACGAATCTGCCTATTCCTTTCCATGGAGAAACTCTTAACAATACCTTATCTCCTACTTGAAATTCTAAAAGTTTGCGTCTGTTATCTGCATAACTCTTTTGACGATCATGTGCTACTTTTAGTCTTTCCTTGACTTGAATTATCTTATTTGTTGTTTCTTGCACTATCTCAGGTCCAGATAGTTGCTTTTCTCCAATTTCTACCCAACAGACTAGAGTTCGGCACTTTCATCTATAAAGTGCTTCAAATGGTGCAGCATTAATGCTAGTATGATAGCTATTATTGTAGGAAAATTCTATTAATGGTAAATGATCGTCCCAATTTCCTCCGAAATCAATTACACAGGCTCTAAGCATATCTTCCATCGTCTGAATTGTCCTTTCGCTTTGTCCGTCCGTCTATGGATGATAAGCTGTGCTTAGATTTAACCTGGTTCCTATTGCTTTTTGGAAACTTGTCTAAAAATGAGAAGTAAAACGGCTATCTCTATCGGATACGATAGATAAAGGAATTCCATGTAATGAAACTATCTTTCATTTACATATAGCTTGGCTAACTGTTCCATACTAAAAGTTTCCTTCATTGGTAATAAATGAGCAGATTTGGTCAATTTGTCTACAATCACCCAGGTTGTATCATTTCCTTTTCTTGTCTTGCGTAATTTGGTAACAAAGTCCATTGTTATCAATTCCCATTTCCATATTGGCATCCCTAACTGTTGCTATAATCCTGAGGGTTTCTGATGTTTAGCTTTAACTTGTGAATAGGTTAGACATTTAGCAACGTAGTTTGCTATATCCTTTTTCATTCCTATCCACCAGAAATTCTTTCTTAGATCTTGATACATCTTATCACTTCCGGGATGTATCGTATACTTAGACTTATGAGCTTCTTCTAGAATTATGTGGCGTAGGTTTCCTTGTTCTAATTCCTTAATCATTCATTTAAAACCTTCAGCATCGTCCTTGATTGCTGTTTCCTGTATCTCTCTAATTTGATCATTTAAATCTACTTGTAGATTTAATCTGAGAGAACGTACTCGTTTCGGCTTTTCATGATACTTTCGACTTAAAGCATCAGCTACTACATTAGCTTTCCCATCAAGGTACTGAATATCACAATCATAATCACTAAGAATTTCCATCCAGCGTGTCACTGTCTCATATTTAATTCTTTTTGCCCAAAAATATAACTTAAACTCTTATGATCGGTGAAGACAACGAATTTATTTCCATATAAATAGTGTCTCCAAATCTTAAGGGCAAAAATTATGGCTCCTAATTCTAGATCATGGGTTGTGCAAATCTTTTCTTGTTTCTTAAGTTGTCTAGAGGCATAAGCTATAACATTTTGACGTTGCATCAACACACATCCATATCCTAACTTAGACGCATCACAATAGACTATAAAGTCTTCAGTTCCTTCTGATAATGCGAGTATGGGTGCGTTGGTTAACCTTTGCTTAAGAATCTTAAAAGCTTCTTCCTATTTCGGTCCCCATTCAAACTTAACTGATTTACAGGTCAGTTTGGTTAATGGAATGGCTATTCTAGAGAAATCTCGGATAAACCGTCTATAATATCCTGCCAGTCCAAGAAAACTTCGTACTTCTGTTGGCGACTCAGGGATTTTCCACTTAGTAATCGCCTCGATCTTTGTGGGATCCACATGAATTCCTTCATGATTAACCATATGTCCAAGGAATTGCACTTCTTGTAACCAAAATTCACATTTTGAGAATTTAGCATAAAGCTTCTCTTTTTTCAACAATCTTAGAAGTGTATGCAGATGCGCTGCATATTCCTCTTTACTCTTAGAGTAAATTAGAATATCATCTATAAAGATAATTATGAATTTATCCAGGTATGGTTTACATATCCTGTTCATCATGTCCATAAATGCGGCTGGGGCATTGGTTAAAACAAATGGCATGACGGTAAATTCATGATGACCGTACCTAGTTCTGAAAGCAGTTTTAGGAATGTCCTCTTCCTGTACTTTCAGTTGATGATATCCTGAGCGTAATTCGATCTTAGAAAAGAATCGAGCTCCTTGAAGTTGATCGAACAGATCATCGATTCTCGGTAGTGGGTACCGATTCTTAATCGTAACCTTGTTCAATTCTCGATAATCAATGCACATACGCATTAATCCGTCTTTCTTCTTAACAAACAACACCGGTGCTCCCCACGGTGATGAACTTGGTTGTATAAAACCTTTGTCAAGAAGTTCGTCCAATTGTTTCTTCAGTTCCTGCATCTCCGTTGGTGCCAATCGATATGGTGATTTGGCAATCGGTATCATTCCTGGTATTAGTTGAATTCTAAATTCAACCTCTCTATCAGGCGGTAATCCAGGTAACTCTTCTGGAAAGACGTCTAGGAATTTAGATATCAGAGGGATATCTTTTAATTATTTTCCCTTAGTATTAATGATTACGGAAATCATGTATACTACTCCTCCCTTCCTTTCATAACTTGCGGCTTTCATCACAGAGATGAACTTTGTCGATCTGGTTGGCTTATCTCCTTTGATTGTGGTCTTTTTATCACTTGGTGTAGTTACTTGTACTGACTTTTGATCACATAAAATACTAGCACGATTGGCTACCAACCAATCCATTCCTAATACGACATTGAATCCGGCCAGATTCATTGGGTAAAGGTTAGCAAAGAAATGATGGTTTAGGATTTCTATTCTTGCTCCCTGCAAGATTTCACTTATCTTAATGGATTCTCCGTTGGCTGGCTCTACCAGACAATCTTGTTGGAGTTTGGCTAAGGGTTGGTCAAGAAATTTGTAGAAAGAAGTATTGATAAAACTTTGGTTTGCACCAGAGTCAAATAATACTTTGGCAAATATATTATTAACTAAGAACGTACCGATAATCACCTCCGGAATCATCTTAGCTTCCTCAGCTGTCAGAACAAATGCTCTAGCATTTTTCTTAGGCGCTTCAGTTGTCTTAGCCTTGTTGGTTGTGGCTAGAGCTAGTTTCGGACAGTTCGGTTTGATGTGACCAGTTTCTCCACAATTGTAGCATATCCTGGCACTAGCCTTTCTCCTACAATCTTCTTCCTTATGTCCTGGGTACTTGCAAAAGTTGCAGGACACAGCACACTTTCCTGAGTGCTTCTTCTATGGTTTGCGGTCTAGCTGCCTTTACTATGTGTCTAATCTCACTAATTAATCCTCAAATATAACGGGAGATTAACACTGGTTCAGCTGAGGCTAAGGTTGGCACTATCCTAGCATATTCGAAGAATATGGTAGTGTAACCTTTGCAGTCTATTCCAGTCATTCTAAGATTTAGGAACTTATTGGCGATTTGTTCCTTTTCATTGGGAGGACATAATTTTCTTTCAACCATTTCCTTAAAGTTGATCCATTCCATATTATAAACTCTGTCACTTCCCCTAGACCGGAGAATAGTATTCCACCATTTTAAGGCTGCATTTTTGAAAAGATTAGAAGCAAACATAATCTTATCTTCATCTGCACATTTACTTATTTTTATGATTGCTTCTGTCTTTTCTATCCAACGTAAGGCTGCAATGGCTCATTCATTGCCTGAGAATTCTATTGGTTTGCAGGCCAAGAATTCTTTATAAGAACAACCGTAAGAAGCGGTTCTTCTTCTTTTAGGAATTGGAGCTTGGATTATAGGTCCGTTATTATCGTTCACACTGTGACTTGGTTCAGTGTGTTGGCGTTTACTTCCATTTGCAGATTTACTATTTTCTGCTTCTTTAACAGTCTTGATAATATAAGGCATAGCATCTATAATTCCTTGTGCTACTATATGTTGGATGGCACTGTTATCTATTTGGTTTCCGTTGTTCTTATTATTCTGGTTTTCCTGATTTACTTTGTTGTCCATCTGAATTGTGAACATTTTATCAGGTATTAATTATCACAGAATAAATTTAGTACAAATATTTATACACAATCACATAAACAATTTGATCAAAAACGTCGATCATTGCGATTTTTACTCTTTCGATATATATATATATATAGGAGAAGGTTCAAATGAAAACCAATAGTTATCGCGAAAACTCGAAAACTAATTAAAAAAGCCAAAAAACATACCAATTTTTTTTTATATATATAAAAAATAGCGAATTTTAATAAAGAAATGTAAAAAAAAATTGATGTGTTTTTTAGGCTTTTTTTAGTTAGTTTTCGAGTTTTCACAATAAAAGTGGTTTTCATTTGAACCTTCCCCTATAGGGGAAGGTTCAAATGAAAACCCCTTTATTGTGAAAACTCGAAAACTAACTAAAAAAAGCCAAAAAAACACACCAAAATTATTTTTTTTACAATTTTTGCTTTTGTTTTATTTTTATTTTGTGATAATGGTTTTGTGTTGTGAGTGACTTTTCAATTAATCCTGACTAGGATTGCGACCCGCCGCAATGCGGCGGGGATTCTTTAGTTATAACTAAGTCAATATAGGACTCGCACGTTATGTTAAACCTGTCAAACAGGGAAAAAATAGACGATGTAAAAACGTTCACCCACACACGCACGTTGCGTCGTGTTAACTCGCAAAATTTAGAACGAAACGTAAAAACCTTAAACCAAAGACGCACGTTGCAATTTGTTAAGTCACAAAATTTAGAACCAAGCATAAAGAGAAAAATTTGCGGAAAATAAAAACTATAAAGGACCAAAGTTGAAAGTAAACAAAGTTATGAGGATAGATTGCAAAAGAGAATAAGTTTTGGGTTAAAAGTAAAAAAAACAAATAGTTTTGTGTTAAAAGTAATTTATGAAATACTTTTGGGTGAAAAGTAAAAAAAAAAACATTTTTTTTGGAAAACCCCCAAAGCCAACGTTACGACAACCATATGCATAACCATTTTTCTTTGAAAACCCCCCAAAACACACCCCGCGTTGCGTCGGGGCGTAAAACGGTGTCAAATAGTACTAATGTCACACAAGCGTCATCGACCACCAACACTGACTCGACTTAGGATATGCGTGTTGCGACGAACCTGTCAAACATGGAAAAATAGAGGTAAAAACGTTGAACCACACATGCACGTTGCGTCGTATTAACTCGAAAAATTTAGAACTATACGTAAAACGAAAATTTGCGAAAGATGAAAAGTATAAGTGACAAAAGTTGTGAAGTTAAATTGCAAATAATGAAAAGTTTTTGGTTAAAGTTAAAAAAACAAATTATATAAAGTAAAAATTGTAAAAAGTAAAAACCCTTAGGTTAAAAATAGAAAATTAACTTTTTTTTTTTTTGAAAATCACCCAAAGCATAATTTACAAGTGACAATGCACAAATATGTTACAAACTTATATATGGGATAATGAGATTCCAGTTTTCATATCTTTGAATATTTTTTTTTTAATTTTTCATCATTTAGTTTACTACACGTAAATAAACTTTTTAATATATGAATATAAAAAAACTTTTTAATATATGAATATGTTATTTGAATTCTCCTATAATTTGTGTCGACAACGGTATTCATTTTTACGGTTATCGATCTATGTAAATTCTTTTGGACATTTGGATTTTCTCTTTTGGTTGTTGCAGCGAGTGTCTGTTCCGTAGCAAACCTATACATGGATAAACATTTTAACGTCTTTTTTGTTTGGTTTAATGTTCCCGCCGCAACGTGCGGGTCTTGAAAACTCGTGAAGTAAAAATTAGTAAGTTTTTTGCGTGTAAAGTGTAAGAACCATCAACGGTGAGACTCGTGTATTTTAAAATAAGAATACACGTGTCGCTAAACTACTATTTTTTTAAATGGTGTAATAGCTTAGATGTACCATTATATTCCCACAATTTGCCCATGTGTCACACTTTGACAACTTTGACGCATTGTTGTACGTTATACGCACCATTGTAATTGGTTTAAACTTTAAACGCATTGTTGTAACTAGGTTAGACGTATCATTGTAATTGGACAACTTATACACATTGTTGTTACTAGTTTAGACACGTGGTTATAATCACAGTGAAGGAATAAAGTTAAAAGACGTCTTTAGGAAAAAAATGGCTTTCAGTTTTTTTAATATAAATGATATTTGATTTTAAAAAATATGATGAAACAATGACTTAAAAAAATCAATTATGGATATTGATTCATCTTTTATCACATCACAATGATAATATTAACCACTGAATTAAAATATTGAGATCAACATTTTATATCACTTACTAGGCGACTATATTTTTTTCACATTCTATTTAAAAAAGTTTTCTTTAAAGTTAAACTAGGTTATAACCCCGTGTATTACACGAGGTTGAATAAATAAATTTTATATACTAAATAATAAAACAGTATATCTTCAAAATTCTCATTTATTGTACGGGTTGAATAAATATAATTTTATATATTAAATAATAAAAAGTTATATCTATAAGAATCATACTGTACGGGTTGAATAAATATAATTTTATATACCAAATAAAAAAGTTATATCTTTAAAACCACGTGTATTACACGGGTTGAATAAATGTAATATTGTTTACCAAATAATAAAATAATACATCTTTAAAAAACCTCATTTATTACACGGTTGAATAAATATAATTTTATATACGAAACAATAAAAAAACTCCATCTTTAAAAATATGCTCATTACATGGTTTGAATAAATGTAATTTTCTGTACTAAATAATTAAAAATATATATCCTTAAAAAAACCCCGTGTATTTTACGAATTGAATAAATCTAATTTTATATATCAAATAAAAAGTTATATCTTAAAAAACCTCATGTGTTACATGGGTCGAGTAAATGTAATTTTGTATAGTGAAAATAAAAATATTTAATATAATAATACAAAGTTTGGTTTTCGTGATATAAAAAGATTATTCTATTATTACAACATTTGTTAACGAAGTCTCAATAAATTTAACATTTTATTTAAAGCTATGTAAATGTATAAATGATAAATAATATTAGTTAATTTTATTTTAAGTTTCGTCAAATTTATTTGATACCAAACTAAACAAAACGTTCAAATATAATTAATTCAAATAAATAATATTATAAATGAGAAGGAGATTAAACTAAATAATAAGAGTAAACTGCCATTTTGATCCCTAAGGTTTTGTTACTTTTGCCACTTTAGTCCAAAACTCAAACTTTTTAAATCTGGGTCCCCGTGGTTTCACTTTTATTGTCATTTTGGCCCAAAAATGAAATCAGTTGATATTTGGCTAATAGAATCCTTTTATTTTGTCCTTTTCCCCAGGGGAAAATGGCCAAATATCAGCTGATTTCATTAATTTAATTAATAATGTGTTATAATAAAGTTGTATATATTAACCGTTTTGTCCCTGAGGAAATGGACAAAATAACAGAATTTTATTAGCCAAATATCAGTTGATTTCATTTTTGGACCAAAATGGCAATAAAAGTGAAACCACAGGGACCCAGATTTAAAAAGTTTGAGTTTTTTTATTAATGTGGCAAAAGTGAACAAACCTCAGGGACCAAAATGGCAATTTACTCAAATAATAATTATACATAAGATATTAAACTAATAATATTTAGTAGAATGATTATTAATAATATATATTATTAAATAAAATAATATTTAGTAGGATGGTTATCTATAATTAATTTGAATAAATTAAACTAAAATAATAATTATCTATAAGAGATGGCCTAATACGATGACAAATGTCCCTAAAGTGGTTTCTTTTATTATATAGTATAGATGAGGATATCATGAATTTAACAATATTTTGGAAATTAAAATAAAAAAAATAAGTTAACTACATCATGTGATTATTATTTTTTAACATCACTCTAACGCCCTGCGTTTTCATACTTGCTATATTTAAAAACCGTTAACATCACTGTAACGCCCTGCGTTTTCATACTTGCTATATTTAAAAATCGTTGTTCATATTCCAATTTTTGGAAGACTTGGTATTCTCGTATTCGTTATAATCATCGAAAAATCTTTATCTTTAATTTAAGTTGTTATAAAATAGTTATTTATTCATGGTTTAATTTATTTAAATAAATTAATTTTACTATTTAAAAGATTTTTTTTATATAATAATCTAGTTAGTCTCGTTAGAATAAAGTTAGTAAATTAACTCAGTTAGCTTAACCCATAAAGTTAGTTTTCTTTTAAAAAAAATGATATAACTTAGTTAGTTAAAGACAACGGGTTGTTAGTGTAATTTGCTGAAACTTTAATCTTACAGGGACCAATTGTGCAAATTGCTGAAAGTATTAGACTCTTAAAACAAAAGAAAAATTAATAAAAAAATGCAGACCCCAGGGATCGAACCCGGGTCTGCCGGATTACCACTCACGCGCCAAACCACTCCACTGGAGTCCACACATTGAACTAAACCCAACTCCTTTTACACTTAAAGACTCGCCCAAAATAGCAGCGCGACCAGGCTCTTTTCCCAGCTCGTTTGAGCGCGTTTTTTTTGTGATTTTTTGAGTTTAAACTACTTTTTAACATTAATTACTTCACCTAAACTTAACCTAACTCTTCCCTTATAAATACCAAGCTAATCCAAGCTCAAATCACTTTACAAACTCATTTAAATCACTCCAAATCAGCCCCAAATTCGTGCAAAATCAGAAGGTTCGAGCAGATTGTTGCTTCATCACGAAAATGAGCATAACTTCTTCATTTCTTGTCCATTTTAGCTCATTCTTTTTCCTATGTTCTTGGATTTTCCTTAGCTTCGATTCCATGGGTGATTCACAGTAAATAAGTCCCTGGAACACCGGCAAAAAGGCTCCAAAGTCCACTGTTCATTTTGTTTTGAAACAAACTTTGCTTAACTTGTTCTTCCTACCTCCTACATGATTTCTATGATATTTAGAGGTACCTAAATGGAAGCTTATTCTTCCTACCTCCTACCTGATTTCTATGATATTTAGAGGTACCTAAATGAAGATTTTAATCTTCTACCTCATGCTTGAACTATTGGACATATACTTACATATTATATAACCTACATAATACATAAACATATTATCCGAATAATCGAATCTTCGATGATGAACTAGTGTTCATATGTCAAGATACTAGATTATGTCACCCTAGACTTTGATAACTTGTCACGATTCTAATGGAACATTGTTCCATGAAAGCATTTAAACTCTTTAGAGTTTCCTAGTGTCAAGAACAAGTATCATATCTACTATGTGATTATTTTCATATGTTATTTTCATGATAGTTTTAAATTCCGAATCTCAACTCTAAACCTACCTTAAACTTCAACCCTTATACATTTGATCTCCTAATCTCATTGCTCGTCAACAATTGGATAATCGGAAAGCATATGCAAATTTTGTGAGTATACTTAACCCATTTTACCGTTTTCACACTTTTGGGTGTAACATGTTTTTATATACAAACCCACTTACTATACATATTCTCATGCAAACGTATAAACAAACAATCCAATACATGCTTACTATTTGTTATGCTTGATTCGTGTTTTCTGGACCATACTTATGTGATGAACTTGTCATTAGCTTCGTACGAGCCTCCATTTAACGTGTATAGCGCTATAGGAGTAACGCACCGCCCGTAGACTAGTGGTCATGTTAAATTTTCATTCTTACTTGCGTAAACAGAGGGTTGACTTGTAAATCGCATGCCAGTTTATACGTAAATCTTGATAACTAGGTTTGCCATGTGGATTGTTCCTTATCATTTTTATACTTATATACTACGCACCAAACTTGTATGCTCGCCAATACTTTTTGTATTGAACTACACTTTTAAAACATGTTGCAGGTTTAGCGATGATGTTGGTGATGCATGGAATCTAGTAGGATGCTTAGATACACACTTTAAATTTGTATTCTTATTGTATTGTATTTCGTTACTCATGTTGTATTTATTTCAAATCTTTGTAATTGACTCTTTAGAAATGAAATGGAAATTTATTATTTAAATATTTGTCACAAATAGTGTTATGAAGTCTCTTGCAATCTATTTCGTCTCACTCTGATGTTTCCGCCATCGGTTGGGGTGTGACAGATTGGTATCAGAGCCATAACTATAGGGATTTAGGAAAAATTGCCATGCTTTTTATCTAGTCTATAGTTCTAGAGCTTTATTCTTATGTTTTGCTTGAACCACTTGCATGATACTTTATTTGCTCCTTATTTATTTTCTTTTGGCCTTTTAAACATATATGTCACTTTTGTGTTAATACTTGCTTTATTATTTGTTAATACTTGTTATATTATTCCATCCTTTATGTGCTATCCTTGAAATGTCTTTTACGTATTATTTCTTGAGATGCTTATTGTGCTTATACTTGTTATTATTATTTTGAACATACATCTTTTTACTCGCTTATACTAAAATCAAAACCAATCGTAATACACCAACGAGACAACTTCGCCAAAATAGGCGTGAAACCCACAATTTGGTGAACAACTCTCAATCCATCTACTTTTCCTTGTTACATGAAATTCACCATCAAGATAGGAGTGAAATCCTCACCTTGATGGAGAAATTCAAATTTCAAATTCTAGTGGACCCTCGTCAAAGTGTTGAAATTAAATTTTGACCCGACGAGTACCAACCACACTTAGGATACGAAATCGTCAAGTTAGGGGTGAAACCCGCACCTTGTCGACTAGTTCCACTCCTTGATTTTTTTCATAAATCCCGCCAAGTCTCGAAATTTTGATTGATTTGAGACATGTAGTAACCGGAAGGGTAATTACCGTTAACCGACTTGTCGGCGAGAGTATTTTACCTATTAGGCCAAAGCATGCTCCTCAAATTCAAAAGGCTTTTCGACCACTTTGGTTAGTCAAAGTTCCACTTTGGAACCATCTAAATTTTAATCAAACATGTGTTTCTATTATTTATCTTATACGATGCCATTTTTTTCAAATTTAAATTTACTTCCGATATTCTCTTTTCACACACACAACATATTGAATCTTTTCCATACATTTATACGTATGCATGATTTCATGTAATTTAAATTCATATTCCTTGTAACGACAAGTGGAGACATATCATCGAGATAAGAGTGATTTCCTTACCTTGACGATTAACTCCACTCCCTTTTTCTTAAAACGACCTTACCAACGAGTTAGGGGTGATTCCCTTACCTAGGTGATCGTTGCCAAAACGTCTCTTCAAAATATCTTATTATGCAAACTCGATTATATTTTATACCTAAATTGTTTATCATTATTCAAAATACCTACTTATACCTATTTCAAAATACATTGTTTTATCAAGCGTACTTCCTATCCTACAATCTATTTTCACTCAACTCATATACACGAGATTCTTAATCATGTCTTAAAACGTTTTATTACCCAAATTTCAAAACCTTACGAAATGCTACATATCAATTTAATCGGTCCAATGAACCTCTTGCCCCAAGAACTTCATATTCGACTTAATCACTAAAACACACACTTACGTTATATCACCATACTAAAGACTTTCGTTCCCAATCGGAATTCAAACCAACTTTCTCATATACTTATAAGATCTTATAGATATTATACGATCATTTTACCAAAGATGCTTTTCAACATCAACAAACCATTTTTTTAATTTTTTTCTAAAACAATCACTAAGTCCTTTTGCTAAATTTCTTTTCTAAGAATCGACATTTTCACAAGAACCTCCAAAATTCAAAATTTCTTGTTTTGATGCAAATGAAACAAACCCGTTATTTTCAAAAACCTTTTTTCTACACCGCTTAATTCGTCATTCAAATTTCAAAACACGTGGGCTAGAAGACTTCATGGGGACCGACAATCTTCAACATACGTAAACTCTTTTTAAAAAAAAAAGTAGCATTTCATTCATTTCAAAATATGTTATGCATAACCAATGAATACTTTATAATGTCTTACATTTACTAACTATATTCTACCTTCCAAATCAAACTCGATCTATTTTTGATTCGATAAACTAGACGTTTCGCTTAAACCACTATACATACATATCATTGTACACGTTTTAACCGATACCTCGAGACGAAATCGCTTATGTCACTCGTTTTACGTATTCAAATTTCTAAAACGTTTTATGTGTCCAATTTCATTATGCTCCAACCTACACTATATACGTAAGTTTATTATTCATACCTACGCTTATACTCATACGTTTTATGCTTATACTTATACTCATACGTTTTATGCTTATACTTATACTCATACTTACGTGTATAATCATACTTAAACTCATATTTATGCTCATACTTTCATTCATACTCATGATTCATACATTCGTACCCGTACGCGAGTGGAATCCGAGGGATTCGCTCACGTGGGTCTCATACATACTTAAGCATGGACTTGCTTATATACTATATTCTTATACGTACACGTTCTTATCTTTAAATTATGTATACCCTGATTCATACACAACTAGTACAAGCTATGCGGATCATGCGACGATCAAAATAATCGCGGGTGCACACGGGATTATAGTGATGGGCGTATGAAAATCATAGAGTGTACTACTGTGTATGGTAAGACACGGAACGTAACATGACACCGAATACGAAACGGACGTAATGTGGTCAAAACATGGTGGATACACCGTTGGTACTTCCTATACATAAGTGTTTTCACCATGTTACCAAACTTTCATAAAACGTGCCATCAGAAATTCAGTGTTTTCATACTTCCTATATTTAAAAACCGTTGTTCAATTCCAATTTTTGGAAGACTTGGTATTCTCTTATTCGTTATAATCATCGAAAAATCTTTATCTTTAATTTAAGTCGTTATAAAAATAGTTATTTATTCATGGTTTAATTTATTTAAATAAATTAATTTTACTATTTAAAAGATTTTTTTATATAATAATCTAGTTAGTCTCGTTAGACAATAAAGTTAGTAAATTAACTCAGTTAGCTTAACCCATAAAGTTAGTTTTCTTTTAAAAAAAATGATATACCTTAGTTAGTTAAAGACAAGGGGTTGTTAGTGTAATTTGCTGAAACTTTAATCTTACAGGGACCAATTGTGCAAATTGCTGAAAGTATTAGACTCTTAAAACAAAAGAAAAATTAATAAAACAAAAATGCAGACCCCAGGGATCGAACACGGGTCTGCCGGATTACCACACACGCGCCAAACCACTCCACTGGAGTCCTCACATTGAACTAAACCCAACTCCTTTTACACTTAAAGACTCGCCCAAAACAGCAGCGCGACCAGGCTCTTTTCCCAGCTCGTTTGAGCGCGTTTTTTTGTGATTTTTTGAGTTTAAACTACTTTTTAACATTAATTACTTCACCTAAACTTAACCTAACTCTTCCCTTATGAATACCAAGCTAATTCAAGCTCAAATCACTTTACAAACTCATTTAAATCACTCCAAATCAGCCCCAAATTCGTGCAAAATCAGAAGGTTCGAGCATATTGTTGCTTCATCACGAAAATGAGCATAACTTCTTCATTTCTTGTCCGTTTTAGCTCATTCTTTTTCCTATGTGCTTGGATTTTCCTTAGCTTCGATTCCATGGGTGATTCACAGTAAATAAGTCCCTAGAACTCCGGAAAAATGGCTCCAAAGTCCACTGTTCGTTTTGTTTTGAATCAAACTTTGCTTACTTGTTCAAATTTGAGTCAAATTCAACTTAAACCCAAGTCCTTATGCGCATAACCACTTGTATGGTTAGTTGGGCTTAAAAACGGGGCTGAGACATACGAAATCAGAGGTTAAACCTCATATAAAATTCTGTTTTGCTTAGGGTTTTTAACCCACAAGTGATGTTCAAGCTTCAAGCTTGATGAATGTGTGATTATGGATTAACTTGGGTTATCCTACATAAAATCCCCACATTACTTGATGATTTCCCTTAGATTAGTGTTTAATATTCTTGTATTACTTATAGTTTATCACCCTCCTTGAATGTTCTTACATCAAGTGTAGTGGTGAACACTTAGAGGTACCTAAATGGAAGCTTGTTCTTCCTACCTCCTACATGATTTCTATGACATTTAGAGGTACCTAAATGAAGGTTTTAATCTTCTACCTCATGCTTGAACTATTGGACATATACTTACATATTATATAACCTACATAATACATAAACATATTATTGTAACGCCCCAAAATCCAGATGTTATATATTCGAGATATGTCCTTATGCGTTATGTTATGAAATAAATAACTAGGCCATTTAACTAGGTTAAATGCCCGGTTTAGACTATTAAAAGAGAAAAGTAGTGCCAAATATGTTTTAAAGGCAAACTCGAGGGGTTAAAGTGTATAAGATGAAATGTTGAGTTAAATAAGAAAATATCACACACAAACACACACTCTGCGTGTGTTCTCGATGGTTCAGGAGCTCCAAAGGAGCTCAACCCTAACTCAACCTTAAAGCTTCAAATTGAAGAATGAATCAAGGCCCAAATTCACAACCCAGCATGAATTAGTGATCACCTTTACAAGGGGATCGTAAGGTATGTCTTAAATCAAAGATTGGTGATCATGTGTGAAGCGGGTTATGTTCTAATCCGTAAGATAATGTGAAATTGATCATGTATAAGTGTTAGAATCGTCATATAGAACATAGGTTATGTATGGTTTGTGTTAATTTGATGTTTAGAGGTGAAACCCACTTGTTTTGGTAAGGATGATGACTTGAATGATCATCCATGTTCAATTATTGTTGATTGTTGATGAATTATGGTGGATATGATGAATTCTTGTGAGTGGAATTGAAAGAAATGTTGTGGTGATATGTTTGATGTTTATGTGTGAATGTTATATGTTGATTACTAGTAGGATTTGATGAATTATATATGAACTTGGAAGATTTATGCATAAATTAGTTGTATGTTATGCTTAAAAGGTAGTACTCACATCAAGTGTATGATGAAATGTATATAGTGTCGTCCGTATAGTCAATTATGATGTTGCGGGTATATGTTGATAAGTCGATGATTACATATGGTTAATAGTTGACTTTGAAAGTCAACAAGTATAAGAAACATGATTTGACTCGTTGTCGTAAAGGTAGGTTTATAGGAAGTCGTTGGGTACATGTTATGTTAATATGCGTTATGTGTGATTACATGATGAATTACATGAGTTGGAAAGAAGATGAAGTTGATTTCTATGTAGTATGCTTGTTAGAAATGACTAAGGGAAGTTAAGTGTGGATTATGCGATTGGTATGATTGTTAACATGTACAAATAGGTATGCTAACAAGAATGTGGTTTCGATGACATGGAAGTGTAGGGACCATGTCGAGACGGCCTCAAGCAAGATGTGCTAACAGGTCAAGAAGGGGCAAGGATCGGATACGAGCGCGGACGCATAAGGTAAGTGATGTCTGTAATCACTTCTTAGATTGTTAAGTAATATGGTGTTTTAATTAATTAAACATGATGTTTGAGGGTAGTTATGTGTTGAAGTCCTTCGTCGTAAGTGTTGGGGTTAAAGTTGACTAAAATGCCCTTGGTGGGTATTTTGGGCGAACGACCTGTAAAAGATGTTTAGAAATAAGATAAATGACTAAGTGAATAATTAGGATAAGTACGGAAGCGAAATGTATGTTTTTGAGAATCAAATGCAATGAAATACAAAAATACCCTTAACGGGTCAAAGTAAGCTTTTGAGTAAAATGAGTTTAAAGAATGCAAGATATCCGAGAAGTTAATCTTTTATAATAGGCGTCATTGATATTATTAGGTATATAAGAATTTATGGTCAAATAAACAAGTTAGATGGATAAATGCATGAACGGGACAGGATATGGAAAAAGGGTAACAAGCCGAAGGCTTAAAAGTCTGGAATTTTGTTAATCCGGATGTCGGGTCTTAACTCCATAAGATGGAGAATTAAATTACGGACGCGTAGGAAAAAGAATCGGGTAAAACGGACCAATAATGAAGAAGTTATGGCCGTTTCCGTGAAATCGGATCGCGCTGGAAATATGCAGCAACCAGCTGCAAACCTTCTGTCGTTTTGAGGGGGTCGCGTCACGCGACGGCCCGTCGCGTCGCGCGACGGGTGTAGTTTCTCCGAAAAGTTGTTTTCGTGTCTTATTGGCTGCCGGGAACTCGTTTAAAGGCGTTTTAAGTCACGTACGTCTAATTTAACTCATGTTTATGTGATCTTAAGGGTATGCACGTAGGTAAATAGGTTCGTATGTATGTTTATAAGGATGTGAATAGGTACGTGAGTGTATGTAGGTATGTGTATGGAGAATAGGCATGTACGAGTTTGGTATACTGTAATCAGGTATGTATGTATGTATGTATGTATGTATGTATGTATGTATGTATGTATGTATGTATGTATGTATGTATGTATGTATGTATGTATGTGAATGTGTGATGTCATGACCGTACGTAACAATGTAGGTATGTGTGTATGTAGATACTTATAGAATGATTTAAGTGTATCTATATGTAAGAATGCATGTAGGTTAGTACTTATGTGTGTACATATGTATGTCGGGAGATAATGTGTATGAAGTTTAAGTATGAACATAATTCTTTCGGTACGATTATGTGGTTATGTTGTTTAATTCGTGTACATGGAGTTATAAGTGTGATGCAGGAATAGCAAAGAGGACTCACCACGAATTATATGACAGGATGGAAAAGTTGGAATGTAAAGAATTAATGAAACGAGAAATAGATGTGAACAAACCTTGTATGTTTATAATGCGTACTAATGTTGTAAATTTTATGTGGTGAGCGCAGGTAATACCAGTCACGAAGATATCTAAGGATTGGAGATCGAGGATCGAGTCACAAAATAGATTGTACGGGAGTGTCGAGTACGTAATTGAGTGAAGTCAGTTTATGATTTCTTGTTGTAAATAAGTATAATAAATGTAATTATTGAGAAAAATTAACCCTAGAAATGAGATTAAGTGTGTCAAAGTGTTTGTAACTAAAGGAATTTTTATGGTACGAATTTTCCGCTGCGACTTTAGTCAAATACGAATTAGAGTGTTACAATTATCCGAATAATCGAATCTTCGATGATGAACTAGTGTTCATATGTCAAGATACTAGATTATATCACCCTAGACTTTGATATCTTGTCACGATTCTAATGGAACCTTGTTCCATGAAAGCATTTAAACTCTTTAGAGTTTCCTAGTGTCAAGAACAAGTATCATATCTACTATGTGATTATTTTCATATGTTATTTTCATGATAGTTTTAAATTCCGAATCTCGACTCTAAACCTACCTTGAACTTCAACCCTTATACATTTGATCTCCTAATCTCATTGCTCATCAACAATTGGATAATCGGAAAGCATATGCAAATTTTGTGAGTATACTTGACCCATTTTACCGTTTTCACACTTTTGGGTGTAACATGTTTTTGTATACAAATGCACTTACTATACATATTCTCATGCAAACGTATAAACAAACAATCCAATACATGCTTACTATTTGTTATGCTTGATTCGTGTTTTATGGACTATACTTATGTGATGAACTTGTCATTAGCTTCGTACGAGCCTCCATTTAACACGTATAGCGCTATAGGAGTAACGCATCGCCCGTAGACTAGTGGTTATGTTAAATTTTCATTCTTACTTGTGTTAACAGAGGGTTGACTTGTAAATCGCATGCCAGTTTATACGTAAATCTTGATAACTAGGTTTGCTATGTGGATTGTTCCTTATCATTTTTATACTTATATACTACGCACCAAACTTGTATGCTCGCCAATACTTTTTGTATTGAACTACACTTTTAAAACATTAAAAATTACAAGTTTTGTCCTTTATCTTTATACCACTTTTCAGGCGGTGTCCTTTTTAACGAATGTTGACAGGCGGTGTCCTTTACTAGGTATTTTGTTGCAAGTTTAGTCCTTTACACTCAACCCAGTTAAAAAAACCCTGTTAATTGTTGGGTGTAAAGGACTAAACTTGCAACAAAATACCTAGGTAAAAGACTAAACTTGCAACAAAATACTTAGTAAAGGACACCGCCTGTCAACAATTAACAAGGTTTTTTAACTTGGTTGGGTGTAAAGGACTAAACTTGCAACAAAATACCTAGTAAATGACACCGCCTGTCAACATTTGTTAAAAAGGAGACCGCCTGAAAAGTGGTATAAAGATAAATGACAAAACTTGTAATTTTTCCTTTAAAACATGTTGCAGGTTTAGCGATGATGTTGGTGATGCATGAAATCTAGTAGGATGCTTAGATACACACTTTAAATTTGTATTCTTATTGTATTGTATTTCGTTACTCATGTTGTATTTATTTCAAATCTTTGTAATTGACTCTTTAGAAATGAAATGGAAATTTATTATTTTAATATATGTCACAAATAGTGTTATGAAGTCTCTTGCAATCTATTTCGTCTCACTCCTATGTTTCCGCCATCGGTTGGAGTGTGACAGTCACTATCATAAAAATGCTTATATGTCCGTATTAATATAACCACACCAGCTAAAGTGAGCTCAAATAGTTTAAAAAATTAGTTTAACGTAAGGTGTATACGCAGTGGGTTGATTGGTTGTAGGAGTAGAACTACAAGGATATAATTATAAAATGCTAAGATTGATATTATATAGCTTTGTTTTTCAAGATTGATTAAGTCCGATCATCAGTAAATCATTATGATTGACTTATTTTGATTATGTTTGACAAAGTTGATTATCTTTTTCCGATTATGGTTATGTTTGACCATGGTTCATATTAATGTTTTGACATTTATAAGTATGTTTGACCAAGATTGATTATGTTTAATTGTCTTTAGCTATGTATAACTATAATTGATTAAATATCACTATGTTTGTTCAAGTATTGTTATATTTGATCAAGTATTACTATGAGTGACCATGATTACTACCTTGATGTATTTGACCAAAAGTGACTAATTATGAATATATTTAAGCAAATATGGCTTACTTTGAAAAAATATTGCTATTTCTTTTCTACAAATGTTGCTAAATTTATTTTTGAAAGTTTACAGTCATGTTTCATAAGATTGTCTATTTTGACCATGTATGACTTTGTTTGACCAAGATTGATAAAGCCTGACAAAGATTGATCGTGCATGCCTAACATTAACCATGTTTGACAAAATTTAGCGACCAAATGATTTTGTTGCTATTATGACTAGTGAAACTATGTAAACTGTAGTATTTTGTTTAGAAGATTTTACTCGTATCCCATATGTATGTGAACACCCGTTTCATCCGGTGGATACATATAAAATGAATAATTAATATGAATATGAATCCATGTGATACACAACCATCCATATAATATAGGGTAAATTACAGTTTTCGTCCTTATGTTCGTATCGAATTATAACGGATAGCCTCTAACTTCAATAATTACAGTTACAATCCTTTATCCGGAAAACTCATTACATCTTTCATCCTTTATCACTAACCAAGTTAAAATTTTCAGTTAAATCAATCAGTTAAGGGTATTTTAGTCATTTTACCAACTTAATTAAAGAAAACTAAAACCTAAATTAAAAAACCCTATTTCTATGTCTTACCTTTTTTCATTCTTCCACCTTCTTTTTTCACCACCACCGTCCACCATAAGACCACCCGTAGTGGGGCGTGATTTTTTAAAAAAATTGAAAAAAAACGCCCCAAAACGCCCCTCCCCCCACTACACCGGGCGTTATAAGGCGTTTTTTTTCAAAGATTTGCATGTTGGCGTTTAAAATAAAACGCCTGAAGTGGTCAACATTCATAATGCATGTGCCAATAGGAGTGGTCTTCAGTCTGCCAGCCAATCAACATTTATTTCCTTTTTTTTTTTTTTAATGATTGAATGGGGGTTATTGGCATAATGCCCCACTACGCCACTTTTGCTATAATGCCCCATTGCTGACTAGGACGCCACGTGTCGGATAATGCCCCATGGTGGGGGCATTATAACCCACTACCACTACACATGGTCTAACCATCACCAATCTCTCTTTATCTCAATATCAGTTTTCTCTCTCCAACCAACTCTCACCACCACTAGCACTGTGACAGCCATGACAAACCCTACAAATCCTATGTATTTTACTTGAATATCATGTCACCGTTTGGTTTTTTTTCTTAATCAGGCTGACTTGGAATTAAATTAACAAAACATAAAACAAAACTTAAGAAACAAATCAAATTAAAACAAAAGAACACAGCTAATAAAAAAATGACATATTTCGTGCAACCGTGGCTATTGAAACAAATGAGTAAGATGTATATTTCTTTCCAGCAAGGTTGGTCGAACCACATTCTTTAGGGGCTGAAATAAGTCCGCAAACAAGTGAATGCATCCAAGGAAAAAAAGATTAATCACGGTTTTCAGTTAGACAAAATGGAGTGCAGATTCTTCTTATTTTTTTAAGTTCTAAGAACAGAAGGGTCAGCATCATTGTTCGATTGGTCGATGGTTATTGACAGTTGCTCTGAATCAATGGGATGTAATGATTAACTTAATCGAGCAAACTAACCTCTGAATCAAACACAACCCCACCATTCCACCAACCTCTCAAACTTCGGTTTTGCAGATCTACGATTTTTCAGATCTGGAATCTTGTCACCCCCTCTGACATCACTCCACCGCTGCAATCGACCAAGAAAAGAGTGACGTGGAGTGAGAATGTTAGGCGGTGACGGTGCTTACGATGGTGATGCTAGGGCGGTGGTGCTTATGGCGGTGGTGGTGGCCGGCGGCAGGAGTGGTGGTGGTCAAGAGCTTAGGTTACAGGGGTTAGAGAGAGAGTTGAGAGTGCAAATGTGAGTGTTTGATTTATAAATATAAATAAATATATTTTTTTTTGTTTTTTCTGTTCTTTTTAAATATATTTTTTAATTAATAGGTAAAATTACAAAATTACCCTTAATTGATTAGGTTTAACTGAAAATTTTAACTTGGTTAGTGCTAAAGGACGAAAGATGTAATGAGTTTTCCGAATAAGGGATTGTGACTGTAATTATTGAACTTAAAGGCTATCTATTGTAATCTGATATAAATATAAAGGACAAAAATTGTAATTTACCCTATAATATATATACTAAAGTTGAATAGATTTAGTGTTATATTCTTGAGAATGTTTTGTTTACACCAAATTTAATCTAAATTTCGGTGCATGCATAGTAGATGTGCTTCCTAGTTGTGTTCAAAGAGATTTTATTTGTTTTATGTTAAAAAATAGTTTCTAAAAGACAAAATATTTTTATATAGATGTTAAGAAAGATTTAATACCACTGAGTAGACATGTCTCATCCCCAAGCCAGATAAAATCTAGATAAGGATGATATTTCACTCTTAGTGAAGAAAGATCACAAACACAGTTCTATAGATGACCAAGGTGATGTTTGTTTTTCTTAAAAATATATGCACAGGCTCTTTTGCCTGTGCCGCTTAGACCACACGCAGACATTGCTATCTGCAGACTGTTTGTTTTTCCGAAGACGTTTCATTAAAAAATGTTTGTGCGAGCTCTTCTTGGGGCAGACTTAGCCCAACCACTTCTAAGATCTTCTAAGGTCTACAAAGAGTTAAACACCACCACCCATCACCACCATCCATCACCACCACCACCATCCACCACCCACCACCACCGTCCACCACCACCACCACCACCCACCATCCACTGCCACAGTCCACACCATCCACCACCACCACCACCACCACCACCCACAACCAACGTCCGTACACCACCGTACGTTAATAAAACAAACAACCTTCTTATTGCAGACTGCAAAGGTTTGGTACACCTCTTCTTCTACAAATGTCTGCAGATGTAGTCCGCATACTGAAAAGCAAACTAACACCTAAATGTTACATAGGTTGAAATAAATACAATCTCATTTAGTACATTTAAAACAAATATCGTTTTATACTTTCAATCACTTCTTCATGTTTTTTTTTCCACATTAGTCTTGATCACACATGCAAGAAAAGGTACATGTGGGTTAGTGATAGAGGGTAATAAGATGACATGTTATGTTTTTGTAAAAGGGTCTAGATACAAAAATCAAATCATAAAAAATAGCATATGTATCATAATATATCATCATAATGTACGCAAAGTCCACGATACTTACTAATTATTTTGGGTAACACGGAGTAGTTAGCACATAACTAATCTGTGTGCAATCACATTAACTTATAACATGTGATCAGTTTTTTTCCTATGTTTGGTCCATACACCTTCGTGAACGTTCATAATGTATCATCTTGCTCACCGTGTTTATAACTAGCTCACCATGCTTATTAGTTTGAGATAATGTGAACTAAGCTCACCGACACGGAGGGTAGTGAACCAAATTATTCAACAATAAAGGGCATATGATGATCCTCATAGAAAGTATATGATTTGGATAACATAGTACATATTCAGATATAACATGATTGCGAACCTATAAGCATGAAAAAACTTGTAATGCGGTAGCTCGTAAACATGAAATCAGTGTCAAATGAGCGGTCAAAGATAGAGAAAAATGAGACTTATTCACCTTAACTAGTTATGGAAAGTAGGGTGTCAAACCACCAAGAGTCTGAGGTTAGTGTTATGATCAATTAATTATTTAATTACATTATTCTTAATTAGATTTAAGCTTTTGATTGGTTTTGTGAATTAAACATATTAACTATGCCTTTAGAAAATCGAACTGAATGCATGATTGAAAATCAATTTTGTAAACAATGACTGGATAAGTGATCACCTAGAGTTTAGGTTATGCAAAGCGTGAATGACCTAGTTTGAAATATTAATTGATAATCACATAGACATGATTTGATAAGCAATTGTAATAAAGGATAATCACAAGCTAAATGAATCTGACCATATTGACCTATGGTCCGTACGTGAATAGGAACGCGTGCTAGGATGTCATCTTAGTGAAAATCAATCCAAATAATATGAGACCCGTAAAATAATTACTCGTAATTGATTGCTAATAACCAAAAACCAGAAATTGTCAAAAACTTTAACAAAGTCAAGTTCGTTCTTCAATTACTAAATCATCACATGAATCTAATTAGTTGTTAAGGACAACAATCAAAAGGTAATTCAAGTCCACACAAAAACTAAGTCAAACGATGTCTACAAAGATAAACCCTACACCCGGTGTAACTCATGCGTCCCCAGACTTTTAGATATTGTCAATTTTAGTCCCTAAACTATGTGGTCATTGATACTTTTTGATACTTGGTAAATTTTATGCTATATACTAGATACTTGGAATGTCTAAATCTAAAGGCTTGGAATGTCTAATTCTAGATACTTGGAATGTCTAATTCTAGCTACTTGGAATGTCTAAATCTAGATTCTTGATACTTTGATGCTTGACTCTTGAGGCTCGTGAAAGTTGAGACTTGGTTGAACGAGGGACTGGAGTCTTGTCAATGGCGGAAACTATGAAACTTTGAGATCTTTTGTGTTAATACTATAATCTAGTTATACTTTTACCCAATAATACGCAACGCTTAATCTAACTCGTGAAACGAATCAAAGACAGTTAAGCGGAAAAGATTGGATTAACTGAGTGGCAATCCGATCGGATAACCACCCGATCGGATGGCCACTCGATCGAGTTGCCACCCAATCCGAGTGCACACCGCCTTTCCCTTCTTCTCACACTATAAATACGCCTGTCACATCACCATTCTCACTGATGTGACAGCCTCACTCAACCAGACACACGCACTCTTCATTTCTTCCATTTCTTAGCGATTTCGGTACATTTTACACTAGATTCTTGTACATCTTTGATCTACACGTCATTCTCTACAAGATTCTCCTTTGAGTATCACTTTTCACCATGAAATCTCTCGGATTTGAGCTCTTGAAGGTGATGTCACCATGGCGATTTGTATCAAACTGTTGTGTGACGTCATTCTAGCCAAGATCTAGCCCAGATCTAAGGAATTTCATGCGTGTCACACAAAATCTATGCTAGATCTAAACTTTTCAAGCTAAAACATATGTTTATCTTCATCTTTCTTAAGATTTTTACCAAAAACGGTGAGATCTGAATGTAAGCGAGCTGTAGACTTAAGGATTAGTCTAAAGTTGATTTGGAGAAGGATTGTTGCCGGAAAAGATGACCGGAGTATGAATTCTGACATGAACACCGTCGCGAACAGACGACTGAACGGACTGGGGTGATTCCCACCCGATCGGATTGGCTGTGAACTGATGGGTTTACCATTGTCTTAATGCGTACCATGTCATCATTGCTTAATCAGAAACTTAGAAATTTCACAAGTTAGGCACGGGACAAGGACCACCCGATCGAGTGGCAATCCGATCGGATAGCCATCCGATCGAACCGTCATCCGATCGAGTGATACTTGCCTCATAAACCCTAACATTTGGATATTTAAATCTTTTAATCGTCGAATGGAAATCCGATCGGATAGCCATCCGATCGAACTGCCATCCGATTAAAGTAACAACGAGCTTTAGAACCTTCCAACACTTGAGTCGAATGGCAACCCGATCGGATAGCCATCCGATCGAGTGGCCATCCGTCACACACTCACACTAATTATCCCAATCGGATGGCAATCCGACCGGATGGCCATCCGATCGGACAGCCATCCGATCAAGATGATTGATCCGACACTTTGCGCAATCTCGCTATTCTGCCCGACTCTTATCTGTTGTAATCTAATCAGGCTAAACCTAAAGAGCTCCCTTTGATCCAATAACAGTTAATCTGTTAAGCAATCACTGTGAGTATATTAGATCCCTCTTTGTTTTAAACTTTGGGATGTAACATGTATTCTATTAAACTACAATACTTGAGACTTTTGCAAACTAAACTCTATCCTATGTGTATGTGAAACTTGTGATTCTTGTATTCTATTTGTGCTATGTGAACATTTAATCCAGGGTGTGTAGTTCCGCCTTAACAATAGTAGCGCTATATGTCACACCCCAACCGCGTAAAACAACTAAACCGTGGCGGAAACGTCGGGGAGTGTTGTAACAGAATTATTGTTTCACAACAATGATAATTAAAGTTTTGTTTTATATATAAACAAAGGTGAAATACATTGTCTTAAAATAAGAAACAAAGAGTACTTAACATGATTAAACTAGTCTAGCTTCATTTTAAGTCACCAAGGCACAGGTCCGTCTAAGTGTGTCTCGATCATCCTATGCAACAGCTCATGAAAACACATGTGAAAATATGTACGCCAGCATAAAAATGCCTGTGAGATACATAGGTTTTGTTAAAAATAGGATTCATGACTTAAGTTTAAAGAAATGTTTAATAAAAGTTGGTCATGAATCTTGTTAAGTGTTTTCTTTTATAAATTATACGAAAATGTGATAAGAAATCAGATTATTTAAAAGAAATGTGTATGGTTAAATAATTAACCAAGTAAAATGAGTTTGTATAAATTAAACTGTTTGTAAAACAATGTTTATGTGAAGGTATGTTATTTGTGCAAAATGTAATATGTCTAAATTGAAATGGTTTAAATAACGCTACGATATGTAATATCCTAAAAGCACTTATATATAGGAAGTACATGCGGCGTATCCACCATGCTTTTATCATATTACACGTCGCCTCGTTATGTAAATAACTTACCCAGACAAACCACCATAATGTAATGTTCAAACAAATGTTAAAATGTTATTATGTAAACAAATGTAATGTATAGTGAATAAAAGTATTTACTCAGCCCTATAAGAATAATGTACAAAACAACGTAATTGATGTAAAACACAGTCTAAAGCAAAGATATGTTTTGTAAAAATGCATGCTATACTGATACAAACACTTATGTGGTAATGTTAAATGTATACATTCAAGCCTTGAGACTGTAGGATAACCTTAGAGTAAAGGTTATCAAAAATGTTTTCGGATTCAGTCATTCCTTACATCCAAACAAACCTAGGATATCAAGAATGGGAGTTGTCAAGTCCTATGGTACCACTACTTACTACCGAGCGGCGTAGCTAATGTTAATGAACGTATTTTAGTTCGTTAAACAAACCAAATGTCATACCAAATGTAAGCATGTTTTATGAAAACAATGTACCTAGTATGCTAAGTGAACATACAAGATAGAAATGTAAAACAATGTGTCCATATGCTACGAGAGCATATGCATCAGAAATGCAATGTAAAACAATGTACTAAGTATATACTAAATGGACATACATAGCATAAAATGTAATGAAATCATGTACTATGTGTACTAATGAACATAACAAGCATACGATATGAAAACATGGAAAGCACGAAAGTAACAAGTAGGCACATGTGTTTCACCCCAAATTGTTTGAAAAACAGTAAAAGAGGGGACTATGTACTCACTTGAGATTGCTCAATAGTCTTTAGATAACCACCAAGCAATGCTAGAAAGATCGGAATCAAACGGCACCTAATATAGGTAACTACGTTAATAAACGTACCTAAATCGGAGGATCGAATAAAATGTGGTTTTGTAAACCAAATGAGTATATGAACTCATGTAATATGGTTTAACAAACCCTACATTCTAAAACGGAACCTATCCTAAGTGCTTACGACCCATCACGACCCGTTTAGGTAGCTTACGCTACTTTAACGCGTCGTTCGCGTAAAACACGTTCGGACCGCCTAACTAGTCCTATGATAAGTAAAATATGCCTTAACATGTCTAACAATGTTGCCTAATCAGTTTAGATGTCAAGATTTAGGTTATATATGCTTAAAATGAATTTATGCGTAAAAAGGGTATTTTGGTCATTTTTCCTAAGACATATAATTTCCTATCATACAACTATGTAGACTAAGTGACCATAAAGTATAACCTCGGAAGGTTATTCCTTATGCAACTAATGGTCACAAAATGTGTTTGGTCGGCTCCTAATGATCGACCAAACGGGTCGGGTTCGAAAGTCTAAGCGATTGTTTAGATCGCTTACCTTACGACCCTATATAAGCACTAAACCTAAAGTGACGAGCTAAACATGTTAAAACATGTTTAACGAGGTTTGAAAACAAGTTTAGTATCAAAACAAAGGGTCTTGATACCTAAAAGTAGTCTGGTTACTAAATACGCAAGAATACACATTCTGACCGAAACTACGACTCGTCACTATGCCTAGATAACGTGGTAATCAGTAGGTATAGTCACAAGAGACTAAAACCATCGTGATTACGCTCACGTTATGAAGTTCAAACGAACTTCGTGTTGACCATTGACTGGTCAAAGAAGAAAGTCAAACACTGTTTGACTTTCACGCTTAAAACGCATAAAAGAACGAAAGAATACTTACAACAGGTCCAAGGAATGGATGTTTGATCTAATTATTCTCAGGTATGAAGTGCAAACACCCCAACTTAGAGAATGAATCAGATCAAGTGTGAGTTGCAAGTGAAATGGATGGGGGTTTATATAGATTTCAGAGAACCGTTAGGATCGTTTCTTGAAATCCGAGCTTCAATCTGAGCCGTACAAGTGCACCCTATGATTTAGAATACCATGGCACCCCTAAACCAGCCCATAGATTGCCTAAAACCATTTGCACACATGGGGAACAGCTGGATCAAGCTGGAAACCAGTTTCTGCTGTCTGGGGAATGCTTACGGACCGTATAAGGTCCCTTACGGTCCGTATGGGCCTTGCAGACCAGCAAGTTTCGCAAAATGTCAGTTTGGTCCCTGTGTGCGTATTGACGTGTTTTGGCACTTCTAACACCCGTCAAACCCATTTTTAAGCTCCATAAGGATGTTAAAGCATAGGGAACTTTAAATATGATCAGAAATGTTACGGATGTCGGTTCGTTTGGCTGTACAGTTGCGTTGTTCGATTAATTACGACGGAAGTCGTAACGGACTCGAAAACGATCCAAATTGCGAAACGAGTGAAGTTTTAGCATAAAAATCACTATCATAAAATATTTTAATGATTACAAAAATTTTGGGATGTCCGGATGTATTCAGAACATAAGATATGCGTGAAAATGCAAACTTGTGCACTTTTTGATGCTTTTAGTCCCTGAATGACCAACAAGTTTATTTTAGCACACCAAACTCCTCAAAGACTATTTATAAGCTATGCAAAGGATATTTAGGGTATGTTTAACTTATGATCATGTTACGGAATGTCCGTTACAGTACGAATCGGCATACTTTCACAATTTGTCGAATTTAGTCCCTGTAAGTGAATAAACTTGTTTTTGCCATACCAAAGCCTCAAAGACTATTTCTAAGCTATGCAAACTGATTACGTTTACGCATCGGTTTGCGTATAACTTTCCAGAAAGCGATATAGAGTTTGAAATTGAACAAAAATCAAAACATGAAAAATGTCAAACATAATAAAACAAACATTGGGATCAAATAACATTGTTTTATTGATAATTGAACTGTTTACAACGATTACAAGCACAGGTGTCACAGTCTCCCCTACTTGTGGGAATTTCGTCCCGAAATTTGTGTAGAGGAAACTTGTGAGAAAAGATGTGGATATTTCGCATTCATTTGATCTTCACGTTCCCAAGTAAACTCTGGTCCACGTTTAGATTCCCAGCGAACTTTGACAAGTGGAATGCGCTTGCGTTTGAGCCACTTGACTTAACGTTCCATGATTTCCACTGGTTTCTCAACAAAATGCATTGTGTTATCCACACGAATTTCGTCAAGCAGTATGTGGAGGTTCTCATCAGCTAAACACTTCTTGAGATTGGACACGTGAAAGGTTGGATGAACATTTTCAAGTTCAGGAGGTAACTCAAGTCTGTAGGCTACCTTACCGATTCTTTCGACGATCTTGAATGGTCCAACATATCTAGGTGCAAGTTTTCCTGTCTTTCCAAATCTGATCACGCCTTTCCAAGGTGAGACCTTAAGTAATACACAATCACCGACTTGAAATTCCAAGGGCTTGCGTCGTCGGTCCGCGTAACTCTTTTGAAGGCTTCTAGCTGTCTGAAGGTTATCGTGAACTTTCTTAACCTTATCTGTTGTCTCTAGAATGAGGTCAGGTCCAATAAGCTGAGCTTCACCGATTTCATTCCAGCAGACTGGTGAACGACATTTTCGACCATAGAGAGCCTCGAAAGGAGCCATGTTGATGCTAGAGTGATAACTATTGTTGTAGGAGAATTCAATCAATGGAAGATACGAATCCCAACTACCACGAAAATCGATCACACAAGCTCTAAGCATATCCTCCAAAGTCTGGATTGTTCTTTCAGTTTGGCCATCTGATTGCGGATGATAAGCTGTGCTCAGATTAAGTTGGGTTCCCAGAGTAGATTGCATGGTTCTCCAAAAAACGAGATGAGAATCGAGCATCTCTGTCAGAAATAATGTTCAAAGGAACACCATGTCTAGATACAATTTCATCCACATAAATTTTTGCAAGCTTGTCAGCAGATAGATCCTCACGGATCGGCAAGAAATGTGCTGACTTTGTAAGACGATCAACAACTACCCAGATGGCATCATGACCTCTCTTAGTGCGTGAAAGTTTGGTAATAAGATCCATAGCAATGTTTTCCCATTTCCAAACTGGAATCTCTGGTTGCTCCAATAAACCAGAAGGATGTTGATGTTCAGCCTTAACCTTAAGACAAGTAAGGCATTTTGAAACGTATAAGGCAATGTCTTTTTTCATACCAGGCCACCAATACTGAGTACGAAGATCCTTATACATTTTGTCTGCACCAGGATGAATAGAATAACGAGATTTATGAGCTTCATCCATAAGCAAGGTGCGAAGATTGTCTTGACTTGGGACCCACAAACGGTCCATGAAATAATACGATCCATTGTCCTTCAGTTCAAGATCAGGCTTAATGTGATAGGGTAATTCCTTACCCATCAAATCTTGTGAAACACAATTATGTTGAGCCTAAGAAATGCGAGATTGGATATCAGATCGAACTTTGACACAGTGAAGCTTGACTCGTTCCTTACGACTTAATGCGTCAGCCACGACATTCGCCTTACCAGGATGGTAGCGAATTTCGCAATCATAGTCGTTTAGAAGTTCAACCCAACGTCGTTGCCTCATGTTGAGTTCTTTCTGATTGAAGATGTGCTGAAGACTCTTGTGGTCAGTGAAAACCACACATTTTGTACCATACAAATAGTGTCTCCAGATCTTGAGAGCGAATACAACTGCACCTAACTCAAGATCATGAGTGGTGTAGTTCTTCTCATGTACCTTCAACTGCCTTGATGCATATGCTATGACTTTGTTCCTTTGCATGAGAACACAGCCAAGGCCCAAGTTTGATGTATCACAATACACGACAAAATCATCATTGCCCTCAGGCAAAGAAAAAATAGGCGCATCACAAAGCTTCTGCTTCAAGGTCTGAAATGCTTCTTCTTGTTTGGTTTCCCATTCAAATGGTTTGTTCTTCTGAGTTAGAGCAGTTAGAGGAACTGCAATCTTTGAGAAGTTTTCAATGAAGCGGCTGTAGTAACCCGCGAGACCAAGAAAAGAACGAACCTAGGTTGGAGTAGTAGGTGTATCCTAATCCTTAATCGCACTGATCTTGGAGGGATCTACATGAATACCTTGTTCGTTGACGATATGTCCCAAAAATTGAACTTCCTTAAGCCAAAATTCACATTTGGAGAATTTGGCGAAAAGTTGTTCTTTCTTCAGGAGTTCCAAAGTAAGATGAAGATGTTGCTTGTGACCAGCTTGCGTCTTAGAGTATATCAAGATGTCATCAATGAAAACGACAATGAACTTGTCTAAATAAGGCTTGCAGACCCTATTCATCAAGTCCATGAAAACAACAGGAGAATTAGTCAAACCGAATGGCAAAACTGTGAACTCATAATGCCCGTATCTTGTGCGAAAATCAGTCTTGGGAATATCTTCCTCGAGCACTCGAAGCTGATGATACCCAGAACGCAGATCAATCTTTGAGAAATAAGAAGCACCATGTAACTGATCAAAGAGATCATCAATGCGAGGTAGGGGATATCGATTCTTGATGGTAAGCTTGTTAAGCTCACGATAATCGATACACATTCTAAAAGATCCATCCTTCTTCTTGACAAAAAGAACAGGAGCACCCCAAGGTGAAAAGCTAGGACGGATAAAACCTTTGTCAGAAGCACTTGAAGCTGCTTAGATAGCTCTTGCATCTCAGACGGTGCAAGACAATATGGAGATCGAGCGATGGGATTTGCACCAGGTACAAGAACAATACAAAACTCGACTTGGCGTGTTGGGGGTAAACCAGGTAACTCTTCAGGAAACACTTCAGGATAATCCCGAACAATAGGGATATCTTGAATAGTCTTACCTTTTGATGTGCGTGAGTGTTATTAGTTTTTAATGTATATGTTAAGCCATTTTTAACACTTTTTAGCCAAGTTTTAAATTTATAAAACACGATATTTTACTAACACCAAACACACATATGGGCAAGTGCACCCATCGTAAGCGTAGTATAGTGTTGGCAAGATATCGAGGTCGTCCAAGGACACAAGAGCTTTAGTACCGGTTTATCCTCAACGTCTAATCAAATCAAAAGGTTAGAAAAAAAAGTTTTTAAACTAGAAAAATAAAAATTAACTAAATTGCTGAAAAATAAAATAAAAATAAAAACAGATAGACAAGATGAATCACTTGGCTCCGACTCGTGTTTAGTGTAACCTTTGATTATTTCCGTACTTTTGCACTTTTTAAGAGATTATCTTAGTTATTGTAGTAGGCCCCTCTTTTGAAGGTGACGTTACCCTCAACCCAGTAGTTTGAGTCAGCAAGGATACAATCCTAAAGGGTCGGATTATTGAAAGATAATTAATTAAGTTATTAATGCATATTATGGTATGCCCCTCTTTTGAAGGTGACGTTACCCTCGGCTAAGTCGTCTGAGTCAGCAGGGATACAGTCCTAAGTAGCCGGGTTAAAGTATTAATAGTAGCTTACATATGAGGGGATCAAAGAGTTTGGACCCCCGCCATCCAATACCGGTGGATATTGAAGGAGGTCCTACTAAATTTGACCCAGGTCCTTGCAGGATCTATACACTGAACAAGGCAAGACTCTTACCAAACCGTTCCCTTAACCCCCGACCAGGTAGCCAACATACCTCCATATAGACCGTGGAGATATGAATGGTGAAAATCTTTTATTTTATATAGACAGTAAAATAATGTCAAGACACCACGGAAAAACGATAAGGAAGAATCACCTTCAACATAAGAAACTAGTTATTAAAGTCATTAATACATAACCAAGTAAAAAGTGCGAAAAGATTAAAAATAAAAAGTATTACACTAGACACTTTTCTTCACCAAGTGATGTAAGAGACTTAGGCAAACATGGCCTTTGATTGTCAAGAACTCTTACGATCAATCTTGGATCCCGAGACGACTCACACACTCTATGATGGACAATGGATGATGGTGGTGGATGATGGTGTTGTGATGGTGGTGGGTAGTGGGTGAACTGTGAGAGAGGTGGTGTGCCAAGGGATGGTTTGCAAATGAGCCAAGCACCCCTATTTATAGCCTGAACAGCAGCTCGGGCACGGCCACGTGTCCATCCTCTTCTCTTCCTTCATTAATTGCAGTTTGTCTGCATTAGTTGACCACGCCCCCGTGTTCGCTGGGCACGCCCCCGTGTGTAGAAGCATATCTGTACTATCAAGATTTCCTCAGATTCTGCGAATCTTAGAGTTGACCATGGCCCCGTGTCCGCTGGGCACGCCCCTGTGGTGGGTGATAGAAGCTTCTATAGCTTTGTCTTTTATGCTGGCACTTGGGCACGCCCCCGTGTTCACTGGGCACGGGGCGTGTTCAGTCTTCTGTCTTCTTGATTTTGCTTGGGAAGATGTTGTCGGGGGGGTCGGGCATGCCACGTTTGTTCCTTTTATTGTATTTATGTTAGATTTAGCTGCCTTTTTGCTTCTTTTGTTAATTTGAGCTCATTTAATCCTGAAAATACAAAAGGAAGACAAAAACACACTTTTTCCAACATTAGTACTAAAAAAGGGTTAGTTTTATGCCACAATTGATGTAATTTATATGTTGCGCATTTTGTGCACATCAAATACCCCCACACTTGAATCTTTGCTTGTCCTCAAGCAAAACTCTTTATAATGTGGCTTTACACTCCTAAATGGAATGGGTAAAAGAGAAGGTTTTTGGGCTTGTCATAGAGTGTCGGGATTTCCAAGATTCTTTATTAAGTTTTATTTTTATTAATTTACAATCCTATTCATCATGATTTATTTAAAACATTACATAAGATAAATTACTTATTAGGGCATAACATGCCTTTTTTAAAATTCCATTTATATACAAGTTCACATACCTCACGGGGATCACTCAACACTCGGCCAAAGATGTATTTTAGTGAATCACTCGAGAGCGGCATGGAACTTACTCCTACCATAGGCTTGCCAAGCAATCAATCATCCTCCTTTTTAACTATATACCTTTGTAAATATCAAGAGGACTTTTGGGTGAAGGGTTAGGCTAGGGTTAAAGGTAGGTGGTTGGGTTAATGGTTAGTAGAAAAGGGCAAAAAGATTAAAAAGCATTGGTTTTCGTAAGACTTTTTATTTTTGCAATTTTTATTTTGATGAAGCCATTATTTAAACAAAGTTATTTTTGATGAACTTGCTTGTTTATTTCTTTTGCTTCATCAACACTTTTTTTTTTTTGAAAAGTCATACGAAAAACCGGGCTTGTTACTAAAACAAAGGTTTAAAAATAAAAAAAAGGGTTTTGGTGGGTGAAAGGGTGTTTGTTTTTGGGTTAAGAAATGAAAAGGTTTAGGCTCAAAGGGGTTAGCTAGGAGGATTTTTTGGTAGGTGGTAAAAAAAAAAGAAAATAATGGTGTAGAAATGAAAAAGGGTTAGTCCTAATGCCTCTATCATTTACTTACTCGGGTTTAAGTTGGTAAGGACCGGGAATGTATCGTCGTGGCAAGTTCTAGAGTCATAAGAACCAAGCGGCTATTCACACAAGAAACGAAAAATGAGCATTTAGTTTAAAGATATGTATGTGTATGCTCAATAAAGGCTCAAAACTCACTTTTGTGGGAATGGGTTTTTATGTGATCAAGTATATATAATCAAATTTTAACTAAGCTTGTCATGCCGTTTCATAATTTTCTTATGTTGGTTCTTTTTATCACGACGCTATCGGTTGTAAATTTGTAAAAATATAACCTTTTTAGAATTTGAAATTCCCAAGTTAAACCTAGACAAGTAAGAAAAATGAAAATTTTTTGAAAAAAATTTGGGGTGATTAGTGGTTCCAAAAGAGTTTTGTGTAAGGCTTGTAATTAGGACTTGCAAGATTCAAGATTTTAGCATCCCCCCCACACTTAAATTACACATTGTCCTCAATGTGTCCCAAAAATAAGTTTTTAGGTTGATTGAATGTGTAATAAGGTGTGAAAAAGCAAAAATTTATGTTACTGGGCGTCTGGACACGGCCCCGTGTTTGATGGACACGGCCCCGTGTTCAGGTGCCAGTAACGAAAACTTACAGAAGATGGACACGGGGGCGTGTCCACTGGGCACGACCCCGTGTCTGGCAAAAAGTCTGCAGACTTAAACAAACAGCAGGTCTGGGGAAGTGGGCACGGGGGCGTGTCGGCTGGACACGACCCCGTGTAAACAATCTGCAAAGTTGAAAAACAGGTTTCTGGCTCCGGTTTTCCTATCCCGGCTTTAGTAGCACTAATGTTTAGTGCTCTAAGCCTCGTATGTACCTGTTTTATCAATAAACACTACACCAAACCATAGCAAACATCCTAAATTACCAAGTTCAACATCCACATCACAAAGTTAAAAAGAAAAACAAATGCGGAAAGTAAAAAGAGTTAAAGGAAAGTAAATTGTTCAACACACGGCCCGCAGGCCGGAAATTGTTCAAGATAAAGGGGGGTTAACCTGTGGGATCACCAACCATCCGCTCCTGCCTTTTCTCCTCCCGCCTAGTCCATGTCCTCGTCCTCATCATCATCTCCTCCTCCATGCCCCGCTATGTACTCCCGGATACTCCCAATGTCATCCTGAATGTCGGATATGTTTCTTTCAATTGCTCCGACCTGGGTGTACGTGTTGCTCACCATGTTATAGGTGTTCCTGGTGCACATGAGGTTTTCCTGCAACAAATCATGTAAACTTTGGAAGTTAGGAAAACCACCTCCTTGTGAGGAGGATTGGCCCGGATCACCATGAGGCTGGTACTGGTACTGATGATGTTGTGGAGCGTGGAGGACGAGTGCCTCTTGCGGGTTCCATGCATGCCCCTGCATCCTTTGGAAGCTAACTGTCCCGTCTTCAGCCTCATAAATTAAGTTCATGGAACGGCAGATGTGTACATCCACTCTTCCCGACCATGGGCTCTTTTCGAAGGACCTAGGCATGTTCACGAAATGCTTGAAGAGACGGTATATCCACCCCCCGAAGAAGATAGGGGTTGGTGGAGTAGTAAGCCGGTTTAAATGCATGTTTCAGAGCAGGAGGTACGGAACATCGAGGTGTATGCGGTTATGAATGCAATGAAGGACAATCAGGTCTCTCAACCCTACAACGCCACCGTTGTCATGCCTTTGGCTAAGAGAGTAAGTGAGGACCCTATGAATGTAATGGTAAAGCGGGTCCCTCAGATTAGTGCTCTTAGTGTTGCTCGGGTTGTAGTGCCTGTCACACCCCCAAAATACCACATGCGGAAAACCCCCGCGGGGCGTGTGACGTACCAAGATCTAGCCACCAATCACATTGAACTTGTAATTATAAATAAATAAAACTTTCATTTATTATTGATAGAAGTGTTACAAAACATTATTTAACATTCAGCGGAAGCATAATACATTAATTAAGAAATTCATAAACCAATTGTGTGAAAGCCATTAGATTCGTCTCGCGTTTCCATGTATCTCGACCCATGACCACTCCAGGATCCCAGACAGCAAGTTCCAACAATATGCACCTAAAGGCCTGCAAGGCATGTAACAACGAGTCAACAACAAAGTTGAGCGAGTTCACAGTTGGTTGTTTAGTTTTACCAGTTTGTTTTGAAATCATAAGTTGTTTCGTAAACCACGAGTTAACCAGTAACCTTTTGTTTCCCAAACCATAACCATAACCAGTGGGGGGCTTCCCCATGTGAACCACTAGATCGTTACCATATCGACGACTGACGAACAATAGCTGTGCCCTACGTCAATGTCTATCATCATTGACAATTTGCCATGATCCATTAGTACATGCCCATTCGAACGACACGGTGTGAGGTTTGTCAAACCTAATAGCGCTATTAACTAATGACCCGCTCGCCATCGGCCTCGGCGATTAAGTCGATATAAAGTGAGGGACTTCATGATAGAGTTTTGTCTAGTAAGTTTAAGGTTGTTGTCCTACTCAAGGAGGACGAACGTACGTAGTTCTACCCAAGGAGAATACGCAGGAATTATAGTGGCATCCTACCCAAGGAGGATGGCCGTACATATCCTACCCAAGGAGGATATGTAGGTCCCGTTTTAGTTTATTAACCCATTCCCAAACCACCGGGAATCCCATGCCTTGTAGAAAGTGTGAAATCACCTTGGTTTGCTCGGTAAGATTTGTTACTTGTTTATCGTTGGATACCCCAATCCTAATATGGTTCCAATGACAGTCAGTTTTGTTTACACAAAAATCACACATATGTATAATCCACCAGTGATAAGCAAGTATAGCACATATTATCACACAAGTTGTTACAAATATCCGGGTCATCTGTATCTTCACATTACCAGTTCATATATCACACTACTCACATTAACAGCTCAACCCTCATTCAATGATCATGCACGTATTAACAATAACTCATAACCTTCAATAGTCATTCAAATCATATGTTTTGCACACAGTAAGTCATGTAATGTTACACTTTTACATCTAGCAATAAGGTCACATACCAAAATATTGAATCAAAAGACTAATGGCCGACAACCCATATTAAAACCTGTTATGTAATTAGACCATCAAAAGCATTTGACAATCGTTTATTAATGGTTCAATACAACTCACATGGTTCACCTTTTTATAAAAATTCAACTCAATTGTTTGACTGCAAAAAAATAAATGCACTGACACTACACATGCAACTTTAATCATTTCAATTCACATAATACTAGAAACCATCATCGGCAATATTGATGGGATCACATGGGCCGCCATTTGATTATCATGGTTATCCAATTTTTATCAAACTATTAACCTCAAATTTAATGGATCATCAAAGCCTACCGATACATCAACATTAGTTATAAATCACACATTGATTACCAACAACTACAACACAGCCACGATAGCAAATAAAACCCTGTCTAACCATTAATATCACGCACTCCCACATAGGTTTGAAATCATTCCACAATTTCATGTCTATAGTCCAAGAACTGGGTTTTCGTGGGTATCTAGACTTTCTTATAATCAAGATTAACAAGCATTTATATACCACCTTAAATCAAATTGTAATACATGCAGCCAATTACATACACAATACTCGAACCCATACATCATCACATAACACTTTTCTCATATAAATCAAGACAGTTAGTTTCATTATGTACAATCCACCACTTGAATAAAATTAAATCGGATAATTATTATCATAACCCTAACCAAGATCACACCTACTCGACCAACCTTAATTACACAAATCTTATCTCCAAGTTTCTGTGTCAACCATGAATCATTATAATATACACAATACAACCCATTTAACATGCAAATCTAATTCCTTAATCCACACAAGCAATTAACAACCAAAAGTCAATCATGAATAAGCATATTAGAAAACTAAGATGTTATAAACTAACCAGGTTATAGAGCTAGGCACTATCTTTCAAAGAAAAGGACTTCGACAGGGGGGGGGGGTCTCCAGTCGCCAATTACAAAACCAAGGGAATGTGCTAGGGTTTTGTTTCAGGTTATACGTAAATAATGTATGGAAGCAATCACATATATAAAATTGGAGGATAAAGTGGGCTGCCAAATTCCACTTTGGTTCTACTAGCCGATTGGGCTTCCAGGTAGGCCGATCCCATAACTTGTTTGCTAGCATAACTTGTTTAAATCAAAACACACATGAGATAGGTTGGGCTCGGTTTGTGTTAATTCGGCCGGAATGAAGTGTTAACAATGTGTTAGCTCCCTAATGTGGCCCAATGACTTGCGGCCCAAATGTTAGTTCCTAAGATTAGCTATTCGGCCCATAGAAATATTTTAACGATTTCTTGTAGTAAATCAGTCAAACACACGTACACATACTCAAACACTTTATACATTTAGCAATTTCATTATAGTTAAAAGTGTTTATTAATTTGCATCCTCGCAAGGGACCTGAAAGAGAAATAATAAGACAACAGGATCACGTGACCTTGGAAGTTTGGGTTGTCACATCATCCCCAACTTGAAAGAAATTCCGTCCCGAAATTTAGCAAGCAGTCACTGAGGAAGCTAGTTAGGTTTCCTGGTTTTCCTGGGGTGTCACATCATTCCCCCGTTGGTTTGGAATTTCATCCCGAAATTCCGCAGTAGCTTCAGCCTCAGTAATGGTTTCATTGTTCTGGAACAACTGGGGATATTTGTATTTCATTTGGTCTTCTCGTTCCCAGTTAAACTCTGGGCCACTACGGGAGTTCCAACGAACTCGAACAATAGGTATCCTGGTGCGTTTGAGAATCTTGACCTCCCGGTCCAAGATTTCCATTGGTTCTTCGACAAATCGCAACTGATCGTCGATTGTGAGCTCTTTGAAAGGAACTATGAGAGTTTCATCTGACAGACACTTCTTCGGATTCGTCACATGGAATACGTTGCAAACTCCACTGAGTTCTTCGAGTAGATTCAGTCTGTAGGCCACCTTGCTGATTCTCTCCGTGATTTCGAAAGGTCCAACATGTCGCGGGTTAAGTTTGCCTCGTTTACCAAAACGAACTACACCTTTCCAAGGTGAGACTTTAAGTAGTACTTGATCCCCAACCTGGAACTCGAGTGGTTTCCTGCGCTTATCAACGTAGCTTTTCTGACGGTCACGAGCTGTCGCCATTCGTTGTCGTATCTGAGCAATCTTCTCTGTTGTGTCTATGATGGATTCTAGGCCAGTGATTTGGCTGTTTCCAACTTCTGCCCAACAAAGAGGTGATCGGCACTTCCGTCCGTACAATGCCTCAAACGGAGCAGCCTGGATGCTGGTGTGGTAACTGTTGTTATACGAAATCTCCACTAAAGGTAGAAGCTGCTCCCAGCCGTTACCAAAGTCGATTACACATGCTTGAAACATGTCTTCAAGAGTTTGGACGGTGCGT
Organism: Helianthus tuberosus; assembly: GCA_030545235.1. Taxonomy (NCBI): domain Eukaryota; kingdom Viridiplantae; phylum Streptophyta; class Magnoliopsida; order Asterales; family Asteraceae; genus Helianthus; species Helianthus tuberosus. Next base: position 77,605,646 of record CM060380.1, read on the forward strand.
TCAGTCTGCCCATCCGTCTGTGAATGATATGCTGTGCTCATGTCTAGACGTGGCCAAAGGATGTGCGTATTGCCTGCCTTAACCCAGGTATAGCTCAAAATCAAAGGTAACAGAAGTTGGCACCTCGTGCCTATAGGCCGTCTCTTCCAGAGGAATATTCACAAGTTGAGTAGACTCATCAGTTCCCTTGACTGCAGGAAGGTGTGCTAGTTACATGAGACAATCAACGATTATTCAGGTGATATAGTTTCCGTTTCGAGTTGTAAGTAGACTGGCTACCAGATCCATGGCAGTCTGTTCCATTTCCATGTGGGTATTGCTGGTTGCTGACACTTCACCTTGACTTTCCTACAAGTCAAACATCATTCCCAAACCTAGCTAGGTGGGCCTTCATACCCGATTACCAGCACAAAGTTTATAAATCCTAATGCCTCTCATTAAACCCAGACGACTAGAATATCGAGGTCGGTGTGCTTTGATCGCCACGAGTTCCCTACCAAAGGTTGCTTATCCATGCCCCGCATGGGTTCACTTGAAACTTCTATTCCTTCATTTCTCCAGTTTGAACTGAGCGAGTCTGATCAGGTAGGTTAGAGTCAATGGTAGGCTACACTCTCATACGTGTTTAAGGTCCATAGTCGTAATCGCTTGAGGGTTCCATCCAACGACGCTATTACCTGTTTTGATCTTCTGAAACAAAGGCACACGGGAGGCCCTTATAATGCCTCTAACTCAAATCCAAATACCATGGGTTCCACCACAGGTTGAGTCTCGTGTAACTCTTCTTGTAAATCCACTACGCCAGCCATCACTTTCTCGTGTTGCATCGATGTGTAACTAGGACTTTGATTCGGACCAACATTATGTACCACTAAATCACCCGTCCCCTTAGGTAAAGATGATGCTCAGTGCATGGTAGAGTTGGGATTCGGAAGCTGAAAAGACGTCCTCCTGTTTTGTCTTCCACGAACACAACGCCCTGCTGTGCTAAAGAGATTAAGGTTGCGCGATCTACGAAAATCCTGGGATGAATCTGAGATAGCATCTAGCGAAACCAAGAAATTGTTGTATCCTCGCAAGAATCTTTGATGTCGATCAGTTCTACTCAAAACGGGTCTTAGCAAGGTTCACGTGTATTCTCACTTCGTTGATTATATGACAGAAAAGATACCTCTCGAATCCAGAAGTTACTTTTAACAAGACTTCGCGCGGTGTGGCTCTTCCTTCAGGAGCTCTCAAATAAGATACAAAGCTGCCCATGATGTTCCTTTTCCTGGACGTGATTCAACATGTCGTCAATAAGTATGGTCGATTCATGTGATCCATACAGCTGCTGGTTTGGTGATTAGCTTGAAGGTCTTGGAACGCAACGTCGAAATGGCCGCACTGCGCTTGGTATGTCGTTGCAGGCACATTCTCCCCTTAGACTACCTTCTGACAATAGCTCGTTTGTTATTCAATCCTCGAATGGAAGCTCGACCCCCGCATCTGGTCGTCAGGTTGTCAATATATGGTCGTGGCAAACGGTTCTCAACTGTCGCCTTATTGATTTCTTGAAAATCAGTACACATACAAAAAGGCTTATCTTCACAGATATAACTTGGGCTCCCTAACGCGAAAAGCTAGGTCCGACAAAACTCTTGTTCAACAATTCCTGCAGTTGATTAGACAGCTCTTGCAACCCTCCTGGTGCAAGACGGTATGGGTACGTGTAGTCAGGGCTGCCTCTGGCGCGTGATCAGACTGAGATTTAGCCTAATAGTTGTGGAAGTAAACCCGAAAGTTCCTTAGGTAGCACACCGAAAGGAATCACGAATGATTGGTGGATCCTCGATCCTCTGTTTCCTTAGCCCTAACATCAGTAATGGTTGCTAGTATAGCAGAGTAATCCCTCCGTAGACACTTCTGTCCTTCATAGCTGAAATGGCGCTAACCTTTGCACCACTATGATGCTTTAGAACAATTAACGATTCTCCACACAAAATTTTCTCCTCACCGGTGTATCTGCGCGATCTCTGGATAACCAATCCACCCTAACTACTGTATTGCAACCATCAAGGGTAGTAGAAGGAAGGCCGACGTCGAACACTTGTCCCACAGGGTCGTGTTTCCATCCCAGCGGACATATGAGGTTTCATTTGACTTGCCATACGTTGCTGCCACAACAGGTTGGGTTTCAAGAAGCATCAGGGTTATAGAGAATAGAGACGAAGTGATTCGTTACTAAGAACGTCTATGCCACCATGTTATTACAATCCTAGCGTTGCCCACGCCAATCCTAAATGCCCCTCCATGAGCATCATTTCCCGTGTGGTTGTACTTGTTGCGAGGATTTCCAGTACGGTCGTCGTTTCCTTGGTTGTTGTCGTTTTGATTTAGCAACAGCCACTCCATGTCGTAGGCACCTTTATTTCTATACTGTTGGTCGCCATTTCAAGTACCTTGATGTTGTCGTGACTGTTACCTCCGATGTTGTTGTTTGAAACGGAGCTCTACAACCTTTCATCAACAAGGTCCATCTTTTTCATATTCCGTGCCACGTTTTAAGGCGCTACTCATTGTGCTGGCAGTTACCCACTCCATGTTTAGTCGAATGCCATTGCTTATGTCCCGATTTATTCGTAAGAGTTGACTCCCATGAGTTGCTGACGATGGTAAGGATTCGATTGAAGCCGATTCGCTGGTGTTCGTTACCAGTAATCAGGGTCTTCAAAGTACTGAGGTCGGTAAAGTACTACGCTCATCCTCCTGTCCATCGAGTTTGCAAGTTGTTTAAGTAACACACAGTATGTTGCGGGAGTGTTGCAGAAGTGTTCACACTTCGGGGTCTAAAACGTTAGTACATCGAGTTCCAACAATAAAGAAGAGTGAGGGGGTATAGACCAATCATTGACGCTGCAACATCCACTCAGGGATGTTCGTACAAGCACCTAGCATTCTACACAGCTCGCTAGGCATTCAAATGGGTGTTCAGGTAATACTCGATAGCATCCTGATTCGTAAGGATTCAGAGTGGAGTGAAAAGATCACGTTCAAGTAAGAGACAATCACTGCTATGACTCTTAAAGACTGTTGTGTTTCACATCGACTTAATAACAGAACGGAACCCCTTTTCCACTTGTTAAGCCTCACTGGGACTCGCATGCACCCCACATTATTATTATGTGTGCACCCACAATAATATTGTGATTTGCATATTCATCTTAGCTCCTCCTAACTCATGTCAAATGGCTCCTCAAACTCAAGTAGTAAGCAAAGAGCATCACAAAATGTGAGTCACAAATGTTTAGGGAAATACCACCCTATCAGTCATATAACACATGCAAGTAATACAGGAATTCATACTGTTGTGCTAAACGTGCAATTACATGCAATATCATAAGTGTTCACTAGTTACGCAGTACAATGAGTATATGAGAGACGAACCTTGCAATCTGGAGCTGAGTGTCATGGTCGTATTCACGTTTTCAGAACTTTTCGGTTATAGTCTGGTTTTATAAAAACATTTTTCCCCTTTTAAAACCAAGTTCACTATAACCAATGGCTCTGATACCAATCTGTCACACCCCCAAAATACCACATGTGGAAAACCCCCGCGGGGCGTGTGACGTACCAGGATCTAGCCACCAATCACATTGAACTCGTAATTATAAATAAATAAAACTTTCATTTATTATTGATAGAAGTGTTACAAAACATTATTTAACATTCAGCGGAAGCATAATACATTAATTAAGAAATTCATAAACCAAGGATCACGTGACCTTGGAAGTTCGGGTTGTCACAGTGCCCTTCACCAATCTGAGCCCACGCGGCTTGGCGTTCGTTCTCATCCAACTCTCGCACCCCTCCGGTGTTCTCTTCATTACCCGCATCTTCCTTCGCATACAGCCCAACTATCGACCCAAATTGTGCCATCGAAATCGAGTACTTAGTTCCACCACATCGGAATCCCACCCCATCATTGTCGAAAGGGTCGCATCTTGAATTAAACGTGAATGTGCTATAGAATTCCAGATTGTAGTCGTGGACTGAGCAAAATCGAGTGGTTAGGGCGACTCTTAGTGGGCCGGTAACGAGGTTGTTAAACCGGTCAAGTTGGTTCACCATTGCTAACAGATCCATGCACGCTTGTCTCGGGTATTCTTCCGGTCTGGTTTGAAGCACTTCGTATCTTGCCCTAGCATCGAGCTCATTTGCGTTGAACCTCGTGAATTTCTTCGACATCTGAAAGAATACACCAAAAGTTAGCACGAAATAATGGAATTTTCGGAGAAAACGGAAAACAGCGAGCTGGACACGGCCCCGTGTCCAGCGGACACGACCCCGTGTCCAGGCGTCTGTTACTCAAAATCTTCATTTTTCGACCCGGTCCCGAAAACTTAAAAATTTTTGGTCCAATAGGTGCGGTTTCCCCTGAAAATGAAACCCCAAGTGTCGTTTTTCCCAAAACAAACCGTTTACCCCTTCAATTTTATCTTTTTCGGTTAAAAAACAAGGGTTTGGGGTTTTTGTGAGAAATCGGGCGAATCTTTGAACAATACAAGTGGATTTACTTGCTAAAACATTAATCTAAACTAATGCTAACAGATTTATACAAAAATTTGAGGTTCGATCCGGATGAAGTTCAAGAACCCTAGATTTTTCCCCAAATTTTTGATGTTTTAACTACATGCAAATGCTTAATCTAACTACTAATGATGATAGAATCATACCTTGGTGTTGTTAGAAGTAGAGGAGACGTCAAAAATCTGCGGAAAATCGCCTTGAACCAGAGCTTTTTCGGGGAAACGGGGCGTGTGGAATGAAGTAACTGTTATGAAAAAGGGGTTTTATCCCGACAGTCGCGCGGACACGGCCCCGTGCCGAGCGAAGAAATTTTTTTTAAGTGCTCGTGTGAGTGCCCTTGTTTCCCAAAAACTTGGTTAGGAAACTTACCGATTTAGATGTCAGCCTGTTTGTTCGTAACTTACCAGGTATGATGTTGATACTTTCACTCTTCGACTGTTTGAAGCGAGATTTCTTCCTCTTCATCCTCAATGAATCCTTGATAGAGCTTCAGCCATTGGCCATTGACTTTGAATGGAATTCCATTCCGAGATTTAATTTCTACTGCACCGTGTGGAAAAATATAGGTGATGGAAAAAGGTCCTGGCCACCTAGATTTTAATTTACCAGGAAATAGTCGAAGTCGTGAATTAAACAAAAGAACTTGATATCCCACTCGAAATTCATTAGGTTTAATATGTTTGTCATGCAAGTTTTTCATTCTTTCTTATAAATTTCAGAGTTTGAGTATGCATAATTCCTAAGTTCGTCTAATTCATTTAACTAACAAAATCGATTTCTACCGGCAAATTCTAAATCTAAGTTTACATTTTTAGTTGCCCAGTAGGCTTTGTGTGCAATTTCTACTGGCAAATGACAGCTTTTTCCATAGACTAGCTTATATGGGGTTGTACCTATTGTTGTTTTATAAGCAGTTCGAAAAGCCCATAAAGCATCATCTAATTTATCTGCCCATTCCTTTTTATTTAACCCTACGGTTTTTTCAAGTATTCATTAACCTCTATTAGTCACTTCAGCTTGTCCGTTTGTTTGAGGGTGATATGCTGTTGAGACCTGGTGATAGACCCCATATCTTGTTAAAAAAATTTCAAGTTGATGGTTGCAAAAATGGGTACGTCTATCACTTATTAATGCTTTAGGTGTTCCAAAACGAGAGAATAATTTTTTCAGAAATCTTACCACAACTCTTCCATCATTTGTTGGAAGTGTTTCGGCCTCAGCCCATTTAGACAAGTAGTCTACCGCCACAAGTATATATTTGTTTCCTTTTGACGGTGGGAAAGGTCCCATAAAGTCGAGTCCCCACACATAAAAAATTTCACAAACGAGAATGCCATTTTGGGGTATTTCGTTTTTGGAAGAAATATTACCTGTTCTTTGGCAAGCATCACATGTCTTGACAAGACTTTGGGCGTCTTTGTAAATGGTTGGCCAATAAAACCCTGAATCAAATACCTTTTGTGCGGTACTAGCGGCACCATGATGTCCTCCGTATGGACCTTCATGACAATGGTGGAGAATTCTTCGTGCTTCGCTACCATGTACACATCTTCGAATGAGTTGGTCGGCACACATTTTGAAAAGATAAGGATCTTCCCAAAAATAATGCTTCACATTAGCAAAGAATTTCTTTCTTTGATGATGTGGCCAACCTTTTGCGACTATACCGCTAGCTAGGTAGTTAGCATAGTCGGCGTACCATGGTTCTTCTCTGTATTCCACCATTTCTAGGGACTCTGTTGGAAATCTTTCGTTGATTTGCTCATCCCAGGTGGCCTCCAAAGCTGGTTCTTCTAAGCGCGAAAGATGATCTGCTGCGGTGTTTTCTGCTCCTCTCTTGTCTTTGATTTCAATATCAAATTCTTGGAGGAGTAAAATCCACCGAATCAAACGTGGTTTTGCGTCCTGCTTTTTGAAGATATATCGAATGGCTGCATGATCTGTATAGACTACTGTTTTAGAAAGAACAAGATAAGAACGAAATTTATCAAAAGCAAATACCACACTAGTAATTCTTTTTCAGTTGTTGTGTAATTTTCTTGTGCATCGTTAAGTGTTTTACTAGCATAATAAATTGGGTGAAAATGCTTTTCTTTTCTTTGTCCCAAGACAGCTCCAACTGCAAAGTCACTTGCATCACACATGATTTCGAAAAGAAATTTCCAATCAGGCGCTATCATGATAGGTGCATTGACTAGCATTTCCTTTAGGGTTAGAAATGCTTGAGTGCAATCCTTGTCAAAGATGAAAGGGGCATCCTTTTCAAGTAATTTTGTTAGAGGCCTTGAAATTTTAGAAAAGTCTTTGATAAACCGCCTATAAAATCCGGCATGCCCTAGGAAACTTCTGATAGCTCTAATGGAGGATGGGGGTGGTAATCGAGAGATAGTGTCTATTTTGGCTCGATCAACCTCCATTCCTTCGCTTGAGATCTTGTGACCGAGTACTATTCCCTCCGTTACCATGAAATGGCATTTTTCCCAATTAAGGAAGGGCGAGGTTAGTTTCCTCACATCGGGATAGCATTCGTTCAAGGTTATCGAGGCATTGGTCGTATGAATCCCCAAAGATAGAAAAGTCGTCCATGAAGACTTCCATTGTTTTTTCTATCATGTCATGGAAAATGGCCACCATGCAACGTTGGAAGGTTGCGGGGGCATTACATAGACCAAATGGCATGCGTCGATAAGCAAAAGTTCCATAGGGACATGTGAAGGTTGTCTTTTCTTGGTCTTCGGGTTCTATCAGGATTTGAAAGTAACCTGAAAAACCATCCAAGAAACAGTAAAATTTATGACCGGATAATCTTTCTAACATTTGATCAATAAAGGGCAAAGGAAAGTGATATTTCCTTGTTGCTTCATTTAATCGCTTATAATCTATACATACTCTCCATCCTGTGACGGTTCTCGTTGGTATTAATTCATTCTTTTCATTAGTTATTACCGTCATACCTCCTTTCTTTGGAACTACTTGGACGGGACTTACCCAAGGACTATCGGAGATAGGATGAATAAGTCCGGTGTCAAGTAATTTGATGACTTCGTTTTTAACCACTTCTTGAACATTTGGATTTACTCGACTTTGTGGTTGTATTACCGATTTGTAGTCATCATGCATTAAAATTTTGTGTGTGCACATGGAAGGACTTATTCCTTTAATATCTACAAGCTTCCAAGCAATCGCATTTTTGTGTTTTCTCAAAAGATTAATTAATTTTTCTTTTTCTAAACTACTTAACTTAGACGAAATAATTACAGGTGATTTACCATCTTTGTCTAGAAAAGCATATTCCAAATCTTTTGGAAGTTCTTTGAGCTCAAGAGGTGGGTCTTTAGGAGACTCCTTATTGGGTTGCTCATTTTGATCAAGAACTTTAAAAGTTTGTTCTATAGCGACCTCTTCTTCAACAAAGTGGTCAATCTTTTCACTTGTATCGGGTGGTTCATCTTCATCTTCAATTAGGGGGTCATTATTGCCGAATGGATATTTCATTGATCGCTCAAGATCGACACTCTTTTTAAATGCCCCTAATTGAAGAGGTAGATTGTTGTACTTCCGGTTTTTCAAAGCCTCGTGAGTTTTTACAAAGGGTCGTCCCAACACTAGAGGAGCATCATCAAGGATGACAAAGTCGGTGGGGATTACTATTTGATTTGTTTGAACCAAGATATCCTCAACTACACCGATTGATTTTATTATTTTCCAATTAGATAGAAAAATGGGTATTTGAAGTGGAGAGAAATCACTAATACTTAATTTTTCAAAAATGTAGTTGGGCATTATGTTAACACAAAGATCTTTATCAATTGTGACATTACTAATAAATGAATTTTGAAAAAAAAATGGAACCGGTGTAATGTTGATTTCAAATGGGTCTTCTTTTATTAGCGAGGTTTGATCATTAGTTAACTTAACGCTTACCGTTTCGTCAATTTTCCTGTTAGTGTTTAACTCTTTTAAAAACTTAGCATGAGTAGGAACTAAACAATTATTTTCAAAAGAAGGTGACAAGAGATTAATTTCTTCAAAATTAGACACTTCTTGAATTTTAATGTTAACGGACTCACCTTTTTCATTGTTTAACTCATGTGTCGGCTCTTCACTTATTTGTTCCTCCATTTTTACACTTTCAACTATCTCTTCTTTATTTAATTCTTCTCTTACGCAGGACTCCTCTTCCCTTGCGCGAGATTCTTTTATGTAGCGCTCGATAGTTTTAAGGTGTTCTAATATCCTATCGGTTACTTCGGTGATAGAGTAAGGATCTGGATTTTCAAAGCTTGAATCCGGTTGTTTGATCCTTTGTTCCTCATAATACCCATATGAAGTAGATGGTTCACACCATTGTTCTTCATTGTAAGTATATGATGGATAAGGGTCGTAATTTTGTTCTTTATAATACTCATATGAGGTGGGTTGTTCACACCATGGTTCCTCATAGTAAGCATATGAAGGTGGTGGCTCATATCTTGGTTCCTCAAAGTATGAGTAAGAAGGCTCATACCTTGGTTCATCAAAATATGAGTATGAGGGAGGAGGTTCATACCTTTGGTCTTCATGGGATGTGTATGAAGTTGATGGCTCATGCCTGGGTTCCTCATAGTAGGTGTATGAAGTGGATGGTTGATATAAGTTACAATATTGAACCAAGTGCGGGTCACCACAATTAGTGCAATAATTATTCCTATAATCATCCTCCTCATAGGTGTAGTTGTAACCTCCTGAGTATTGATCCATAAGAATCACTCAGCAGACCACAACCAAGTCTCGAGATCATAAAACAAAAAATAAATACGAAAACAGAGGCTGCGCACGGCCCCGTGTACAGAATCTGTATCTGGGCGTTTTAATTAAAGTTACTGATTTCGTTGACCACGGGGCGTGTTCAGTGGACACGGCCCCGTGTTCAAGCTCTGTATCTGGGTGTTTTATGAAAAATATACAGCACGGCCCCGTGTTCAGTGAGCACGGCCCGTTTTCAACTTACTGTAAATGCAAAACTAAACTAAAATGCAGAAAAATATGCGCGCGTTTAAAAAAAAATTTGAAAAACTGATTAGGCCGTCGATTTTAAGCTTTCTTAAAATCATTGTGTCCCCGGCAACGGCGCCAAAAAACTTGATGTGCGTGAGTGTTATTAGTTTTTAGTGTATATGTTAAGCCCTTTTTAACACTTTTTAGCCAAGTTTTAAATTTATAAAACACGATATTTTACTAACACCAAACACACATATGGGCAAGTGCACCCATCGTGACCGTAGTATAGTGTTGGCAAGATACCGAGGTCGTCCAAGGACACAAGAGCTTTTAGTACCGGTTTATCCTCAACGTCTAATCAAATCAAAAGGTTAGAAAAAAAGTTTTTAAACTAGAAAAATAAAAATTAACTAAAATGCTGAAAAATAAAATAAAAATAAAAACAGATAGACAAGATGAATCACTTGGCTCCGACTCGTGTTTAGTGTAACCTTTGATTATTTCCGCACTTTTGCACTTTTTAAGAAATTATCTTAGTTATTGTAGTAGGCCCCTCTTTTGAAGGTGACGTTACCCTCAACCCAGTAGTTTGAGTCAGCAAGGATACAATCCTAAAGGGTCGGATTAATGAAAGATAATTAATTAAGTTATTAATGCATATTATGGCAGGCCCCTCTTTTGAAGGTGACATTACCCTCGGCTAAGTCGTCTGAGTCAGCAGGGATACACTCCTAAGTAGTCGGGTTAAAGTATTAATATTAGCTTACATATGAGGGGATCAAAGAGTTTGGACCCCCGCCATCCAATACCGGTGGGTATTGAAGGAGGTCCTACTAAATTTGACCCAGGTCCTTGCAGGATCTATACACTGAACAAGGCAAGACTCTTACCAAATCGTTCCCTTAACCCCCTACCAGGTAGCCAACATACCTCCATATAGACCATGGAGATATGAACGGTAAAAATCTTTTATTTTATATAGACAGTAAAATAATGCCAGGACACCACGGACAAACGATAAGGAAGAATCACCTTCAACATAAGAAACTAGTTATTAAAGTCATTAATACATAACCAAGTAAAAAGTGCGAAAAGATTAAAAATAAAAAGTATTACACTAGACACTTTTCTTCACCAAGTGATGTAAGAGACTTAGGCAAACATGGCCTTTGATTGTCAAGAACTCTTACGATCAATCTTGGATCCCGAGACGACTCACACACTCTATGATAGACAATGGATGATGGTGGTGGATGATGGTGTTGTGATGGTGGTGGGTGGGTGGTGGGTGAAGTGTGAGAGAGGTGGTGTGCCAAGGGATGGTTTGCAAATAAGCCAAGCACCCCTATTTATAGCCTGAACAGCAGCTCGGGCACGGCCCCGTGTCCATTGGGCACGGCCTCGTGTCCATCCTCTTATCTTCCTTCATTAATTGCAGTTTGTCTGCATTAGTTGACCACGCCCCCGTGTTCGCTGGGCACGCCCCCGTGTGCAGAAGCATATCTGTACTATCAAGATTTCCTCAGATTCTGCGAATCTTAGAGTTAACCACGGCCTCGTGTCCGCTGGGCACGCCCACGTGGTGGGTGATAGAAGCTTCTATAGCGCACGCCCTCGTGTTCACTGGGCATGGGGCGTGTTCAGTCTTCTGTCTTCTTGATTTTGCTTAGGAAGATGCTGTCGGGGGTCGGGCATGCGACGTTTGTTCCTTTTCTTGTATTTATGTTAGATTTAGCTGCCTTTTTGCTTCTTTTGTTAATTTGAGCTCATTTAATCCTGAAAATACAAAAGGAAGACAAAAACACACTTTTTCCAACATTAGTACTAAAAAAGGGTTAGTTTTATGCCACAATTGATGTAATTTATATGTTGCATTTTGTGCACATCACCTTTGCCTTTATCTGCTACAACATGTGCCAAGAAGGCCACATAGTTCTTTCGTAGATACTTCCGAGCCTGAGTACAAGACATGAGTTTGAGGCTACTAGCAGGTTTCTCACCATGAACCTCTAGGATCTCACCTGTTGAAAGAGGAATACGAAAAATCTTCTCGAAACAAACTACCTCTGCGTGATGCTTGGCTAACCAATCCATACCCACTATAACGTCGAAACTCCCAAGTTGCATTGGTGTGAGCTCGATAGGAAAAAGATGGTTGTTAAGGTTCAACTGGCAGTTACCAAGAACAGAATCGAGAACAACGGGTTCACCACTAGCTACCTCTACTGTCAAGGGCTTTCCTAGTTTCGTTCTAGACATGCGAAGCAATGGCTCTAAAGACAATGACACAAAACTCTTGTCGGCACCCGAATAAAAAAGAACAGAAGCAGAATGATTGTTAACAAAGAACGTACCGTTCACCACCTCGTTGTCTGTAAGCGCTTTGTTAGCATTCATGTTGAAGACTCGACCTCGAGCCTGAGCCTGATTCTGATTTGCATTTGCTAACCTTGGACACTGGTTTCTGTAGTGGGTCAGATCCCCACAGTTGTAGCACGAACCAGGAGGATAGTGAGGTCGTGCAGCTTGAGCTTGTTATTGAGCAGGAGGCTGAGCAGCTTGCTAAGCTGGGTTCTGAGCTGCTTGATTCCGATTTGCAGGAAGACGACATGTGGTGACGAGATGACCAGATCTTCCACAATTGGTACAATAACGACACTGGATGTGTGGCTGATGATGACCGTTACACCTGTTGCACAGAGGTGCATTGCCAAGGTATGGTTTCTTGGCAAGTGGTTGCGCGGGTTGATTTGGAGCAGCTTGATTGACCTGTGCAGTAACGGTGAAGTTTTGGGAAGCCTTGCGTTTCCTAGACTTCTTAGTAGACCCAGCTTTATTTCCCTTCTTGTTCTCACCCTTATCAGATGTTTGCTTCTTATCCTTGTCACCCTTCCTATGAAGCTTCCCCTTTCTGATCTGCGACTCAGTCAATGTCACAGATAGCTCGATTGCCTGACGAACTGTGGTAGGGTTACTACTAGTGACGATGTCTTGAACGGAGTCAGGTAAGCCATCAATATACCTCTCGATAGCCTTCTCGAGTGGGGTAACCATTGTAGGGCAAAGTAAGCTCAACTCTTCATACCTATCAGTGTAAGCCTGGTGCTCACCACTATCCTACTTCAAGTCATCAAACTCCCTTTCTAAAGCACTCAGCTCATGACGAGGACATAATTCCCTCATCATAAGAGCCCTAAGCTCGGCCCAAGTCTGTGCTAAAGCAACCTCAGCACCATGGTCCCTCATAACTCCTTTCCACCATGTAAGAGCCCTCTTCTGAAACACACTGGAAGCAAACTCGACTTTCCGATTTTCAGGACACTGAACGTGATGAAACGTACTCTCAATGCTCTCGAACCACTGTAGGAGCCCAGTTGCTCCTTCAGAACCACTAAACTTGAGTGGTTTAGCCGAATTAAAACTCTTGAAATTGCATGATGCATTTTTGTTATTGTTGGCTTGGTTAACTTGAGCAATAATGTCTGGGAGTACAGCAGCCATATGCTGCGCCATGATAGCTGCCATTTCGGCATTAGGTAGTGGATTTTCGTGTCGAGGAGGCATTCTAAAAGAGGAAACATGAGAGAAAACGAGTGAGATGATTAGATGAAAAGAATGAGATGATACAAAAATCGACAAAAGCAAAGATGGTGGTCATTCGTTTGTACCACAAAGCAAACAAACGACACACAGTGACTAATCAAAGTAAATGGGTCAAAAATAATGTATCGCGAAGACATGCTCGCCTATAAGTGAACACTCACCCTAAGAGTTCACAGGTAAGAGTGACTGGTCCGATTATGTGGATTTGTACGAACACTCTAGCCTTAGACAGAAAATTCTAGGTACAGGCATTCACCCTTCCAGTTTGCACGTGTTCACACTATTTAGACCCAAAACTTTGACGAGATTTTGAAAACGTGGAAGGCATAAGGCCAAAAGAATCATTCAAAAAAACGGATGATTGAATTTTCAAAATCATTTTGAAAAATTATGTTCTTGTTTTGGCAATCACCTAAGGATAGGTGAAGTGCATGTTTTAAGATCTAAACACAAGATAACTTGTGTTGGGGTCCTAGAAAGGTTATAGTCTAGGTCAAAGCATTACTAATAACCTAATTCCCTAAAACCATTGGCTCTGATTCCAACACTTCTGTCACACCCCGACCGCGTAAAACAACTAAACCGCGGCGGAAACGTCGGGGAGTGTTGTAACAGAATTATTGTTTCACAACCATGGTAATTAAAGTTTTGTTTTATTTATAAACAAAGGTGAAATACATTGTCTTAAAACAAGAAACAAAGAGTACATAACATGATTAAACTAGTCTAGCTTCATTTTAACTCACTAAGGCACAAGTCCGCCTAAGTGTGTCTCGATCATCCTATGCAACAGCTCCTGAAAACACATGTGAAAATAGGTACGTCAGCATAAAAATGCCTGTGAGATACATAGGTTTTGTTAAAAATAGGATTCATGACTTAAGTTTAAAGAAATGTTTAATAAAAGTTGGTCATGAATCTTGTTAAGTGTTTTCTTTTATAAATTATAAGAAAATGTGATAAGAAATCAGATTATTTAAAAGAAATGTGTATGGTTAAATAATTAACCAAGTAAAATGAGTTTGTATAAATTAAACTGTTTGTAAAACAATGTTTATGTGAAGGTATGTTATTTGTGCAAAATGTAATATGTCTAAATTGAAATTGTTTAAATAACGCTACGATATGTAATATCCTAAAAGCACTTATATATAGGAAGTACCAGCGGCGTATCCACCATACTTTTATCATATTACACGTCGCCTCATTATGTAAATCACTTACCCAAACAAACCACCATAATGTAATGTTCAAACAAATGTTAAAATGTTATTATGTAAACAAATGTAATGCATAGTGAATAAAAGTATTTACTCAACCCTATAAGAAGAATGTACAAAACAACGTAATTGATGTAAAACACAGTCTAAAGCAAAGATATGTTTTGTAAAAATGCATGCTATACTGATACAAACACTTATGTGCTAATGTTAAATGTATACATTCAAGCCTTAAGACTGTAGGATAACCTTAGAGTAAAGGTTATCAAAAATGTTTTCGGATTCAGTCATTCCTTACATCCAAACAAACCTAGGATATCAGGAATGGGAGTTGTCAAGTCCTATGGTACCACTACTTACTACCGAGCGGCGTAGCTAATGTTAATGAACGTATTTTAGTTCGTTAAACAAACCAAATGTCATACCAAATGTAAGCATGTTAATGAACATACAAGATAGAAATGTAAAACAATGTGTCCATATGCTACGAGAGCATATGCATCAGAAATGCAATGTAAAACAATGTACTAAGTATGTACTAAATGGACATACATAGCATAAAATGTAATCAAAATCATGTACTATATGTGTACTAATGAACATAACAAGCATACGATATGAAAACATGGAAAGCACGAAAGTAACAAGTAGGCACATGTGTTTCACCCCAAATTGTTTGAAAAATAGTAAAAGAGGGGACTATGTACTCACTTTAGATTGCTCAATAGTCTTTAGATAACCACCAAGCAATGCTAGAAAGATCACGGAATCAAACGGCACCTAATATAGGTAACTACGTTAATAAACGGACCTAAATCGAAGGATCGAATAAAATGTGGTTTTGTAAACCAAATGAGTATATGAACTCGTGTAATATGGTTTAACAAAGTCTACATTCTAAAATGGAACCTATCCTAAGTGCTTACGACCTATCACGACCCATTTAGGTAGCTTACGCTACTTTAACGCGTCGTTCGCGTAAAATGCGTTCGGACCGCCTAACTAGTCCTATGATAAGTAAAATTTGGCTTAACATGTCTAACAATGTTGCCTAATCAGTTTAGATGTCAAGATTTAGGTTACATATGCTTAAAATGAATTTATGCGTAAAAAGGGTATTTTGGTCATTTTTCCTAAGGCATATAATTTCCTATCATACAACTATGTAGACTAAGTGACCATAAAGTATAACCTCGGAAGGTTATTCCTTATGCAACTATGGTCACGAAATGTGTTTGGTCAGATCCTAATGATCGACCAAATGGGTCGGGTTCGAAAGTCTAAGCGATTGTTTAGATCGCTTACCTTACGACCCTATATAAGCACTAAACCTAAAGTGACGAGCTAAAGATGTTAAAACATGTTTAACGAAGATTGAAAACAAGTTTGGTATCAAAACAAAGGGTCTTGATACCTAAAAGTAGTTTGGTTACAAAATACGCAAGAATGTGCATTCTGACCGAAACTACGACTCGTCACTATGCCTAGATAACGTGGTAATCAGTATGTATAGTCACAAGAGACTAAAACCATCGTGATTACGCTCACGTTATGAAGTTCAAACGAACTTCGTGTTGACCATTGACTGGTCAAAGCAGAAAGTCAAACACTGTTTGACTTTCACGCTTAAAACGCATAAAAGAATGAAAGAATACTTACAACGGGTCCAATAAATGGATGTTTGATCTAATTATTCTCAGGTATGAAGTGCAAACACCCCAACTTAGAGAATGAATCAGATGAAGTGTGAGTTCAAGTGAAATGGATGGGGGTTTATATAGATTTCGGAGAACCGTTAGGATCGTTTCTTAAAATCCGAGTTTCAATCTGAGCCGTACAAGTGCACCCTCTGATTTAGAATACCATGAGCACCCCTAAACCAGCCCATAGATTGCCCAAAACCATTTGCACACATGGGGAACAGCTGGATCAAGCTGGAAACCAGTTTCTGCTATTTGGGGCATGCTTACGGACCGTATAAGGTCCCTTACGGTCCGTATGGGCCTTGTAGACCAGCAAGTTTTGCAAAATGTCAGTTTTGGTCCCTGTGTGCGTATTGACGTGTTTTGGCACTTCTAACACCCGTCAAACCCATTTTTAATCTCCATAAGGATGTTAAAGCATAGGGAACTTTAAATATGCTCAGAAATGTTACGGATGTCGGTTCATTTGGCTGTACGGTTGCGTTGTTCGGTTAATTACGACGGAAGTCGTAACGGAACCGAAAACGATCCAAATTGCGAAACGAGTGAAGTTTTAGCATAAAAATCACTAAAATAAAATATTTTAATGATTACAAAATTTTTTGGATGTCCGGATGTATTCAGAACATAAGATATGCGCGAAAATGCAAACTTATGCACTTTTTGACGCTTTTAGTCCCTGAATGACCAAAAAGTTTATTTTAGCACACCGAACTCCTCAAAGCCTATTTCTAAGCTATGCAAAGGATATTTAGGGTATGTTTAACTTATGATCATGTTCCAGAATGTTCGTTACAGTACGAATCGGCATACTTTCGTAGTTTGTCAAATTTAGTCCCTGTAAGTGAATAAACTTGATTTTTCCATACCAAAGCCTTCAAAACTTATTTCTAAGTTATGTAAAGGTTATTTAAGGTATGTTAAGAATAATTTGACGTTTCAGAGTGTTTGTCACGTTAAACTGATTACGTTTACGCATCGGTTTGCGTATAACTTTCCAGAAAGCGATATAGAGTTTGAAATTGAACAAAAATCAAAACATGAAAAATGTCAAACATAATAAAACAAACATTGGGATCAAATAACATTGTTTTATTGATAACTGAACTATTTACAATGATTACAAGCACAGGTGTCACACTATAGGGGATGCACCTCCCCATTATTCTCGGGGGTATTGTTAGGAGGATTCTAGTTTTCCTTGAGACTTGGGAAAACAACAAAGCATCGGGATACTTGGGCTATCACTTGTTGGACTGCGAACACTAGCATGGCTGAAACTATTTTGTAAACATTTACATAAGGATATGAGCTGTTTTAATCTATTATGCTATTATTCAAACTTGTATACTCACTGGTACATTTTTGTACTGACTCTATTTTAATACATGTTGCAGGCTGATAGGTGCTGGAACTATGGAAAAACAAGCTAGGTTGATGCTTAGAAACTCGCCTAGTTAAATTCTAGAATTTGAAACAATGACTATTGTGGTTGTATTTGATGGTTATGTGGATGTTTTAGACAATCTTGCATGTAATTTATTTAATCTATATTGAAATTACTAGTGTTATGGAATCTCATGAGCAATCTGAACGCTTAGTGCTCGCACCCCGATGTTTCCGCCATCGGTTGGGGTGTGACAGATTGGTATCAGAGCCATAACTATAGGGAATTAGGATAAGTAGAAATACTTGCCCTAGTCTATAGTTCTAGGAATCTTGATTCTTATCTGTTGTTTAAGACTTATGCATTCTACCGTATCTGCTTCCTAGTAGCACACTTTCCTGCTAAGTTTACAATGCCTTTCCTAAGGCTGACACAATATACACTTAATACTTCAAAAACACTGTTAACCAGTGTTTGTATTTTTGCACGAGGTTTGCCCTCAAGTCAGGAGTGACATCCGAACCTTGATGGAAAATCTCCGTACTATTCTAGTAGGTCTTGTCTACGGATAAGTACCAACGCTATCAGGGAACGATGTTGTCAAGATAGAGGTGAAACACAGACCTTGATGACTAGTCCCACTCTTTGATGTTTTCATGTCTCGCCAAAGTCTCGAAACTTCCATTCAATTAGAAACGTGAAATGACCAAATGGACAAATATCGTAGGCCTAACATCGATGACGTATTTGTCTAAGTAAGTCAAGACACGTTACCTCAATTCGAAAGGGGTTCGAATCACTTTGGTTAGTCACCGTTCCTCTACCCGGAACACTCTATGTTTTATAAGCCCATCTTTTATGTTACCTCGATTTTACATATGGTGTTAAACTCGATTCTTCATTTATCTTGATTCCTTGTTTATTTTGAAGCTCTTTATACAAATCACACGTATGTCCGCAATCTAAAGCCTAAATTCTAATCTCTCAGGATCAAACTAAATTTAAGAGGTTTATCTACGGTGTTAACCCATCTGATCAATCTATGTGATATTGTGGTTATGAGGCACTAGATGTAACATGGCATGGGATACGGGGGAAAAGTGACGTGTCCGAAACAAGGTGGATACGCCGCTGGTACTTCCTATATATAAGTGTTTCCGACATGTTACCAACTTTCGTACCAAGCGCCATGCGAGACATAGTGTCTACGGATCGACGGTGATGTTGTTGAATTCTAAGACTATGGAAGAACTATTTGTGCAATCTATTGAAAACTATGTATAATCTAGTGAGTACCCTAGTGAAATCCATGTGTAATCTATGTATGTGCTATTTTGAGAAACAAAATACGAAACGTAACCTAGCGCCGAAGATGAGGCGGAAGTGGCATGTCCGAAGCATGGTGGATACGCCGCTGCTACTTCCTATATATAAGTGTTTCCGGCATGTTACTGAACCTTCGTACCACGTGCTAAGTGAAGTTCGTAGTTTTGTAGGCTTGGGTTGAAGTTGTGAAGTCTATTTGGGTTAATCCATGTTGTTGAATCTATTTTGTCAATCTATGGGAGCTTGTGGTGAATTCTAATGTCGAGGTTAATGAAGCATGACACCGATGACGAGACGGACGTGGCATGATTGAAGCACGGTGGATACGCCGCTGGTACTTCCTGTATATAAGTGCTTCCGTCATGTTGCCGAACTTTCGTAGCACGTGCCATGCGGGATTTCATTGTTTGGAGTGTTAATACTAATCTATGTGAATCTATTGAAAACTATGGAAGTCTATTGGATCTATTGAAGTCTATTGAAATCTAACGAAATTATTGAAGGCTATTCGAACCTATCGAAATCTATTGAAAACTATTTGGATCCATGATAATGATGATGAGTGTGTTCGCGACACGTAACATGACACCGAGTACGAGGCGAAAGCAATATGCCCGAAGCGTCGTGGATACGCCGCTGGTACTTCCTATATATAAGCGTTTCTGACATGTTGCCAAACTTCGTACAACGTGCCATGTGAAGGTCGTGGGTTGTGGTGTTAAAACTATTGCGAGCTTTGTGAATCTTGTTGAATCTTGAGTCTTTAATCTATCGTGTGTGAACCTATATTGTGAGACTATGTGAACCTAGACTTATACGATCCTCTTGTTGGATCATTAGGATGTCTTCTCGAAAGCTCTCCGACACTCTCAAGAGATCCAGGGAAAAGTCTCAGAAGAAGATGATGTCCTTCATAGCCGACCAGATCGCACGAGTCATGCCAAAGATCGTCTCTGAGATCCAATGATCGAACACTCCGCCCTCTTCTGTTGACTCTAAGACGGAGAAGGAAAAGTCTACAAAGTTCAACTACAAGCATTTTATCTCTTGCAACCCTAAGTCTTTCACGGGCAGTGATGGGGTGACTGCTATGCTCGAGTGGTTTGACAGCATCGAGGTTACCTTCATTAACAGCGAGCGCCCACAGAAGCTAAAGACTAGAAGTGCAACAGGATTGTTTCAAGGAAAAGCGTTGGAGTGGTGGTCAATTGAGAGAAACATCCGTTCGAACGAAGAAGCCTATGCTCTTCCATGGGCTGAGGTGCGAGAATTGATGATGCTTGAATTCTGCCCTCCTCATGAACAATTGAAGCTTGAAGAAGAGTTTTGGCACTTGAAGCAGATTGGTGATGATAATCTGGCTTATAATACCCGGTTTAAGCAGCTCAGCTTGATTGTTCCTCACTTGGTTTCTACCCCTAAACGCATGATAATCAAGTACATCAATGGTCTACCTCCGGCTATGCGTGATTCTATTGAAGCAGCTCAGCTCGAAACTATTGAGGAAGTCTATCGTCTTGCAGCTAGTCTCAACAACAACCGCGTTCGTGATAAGCAGTTTGCTAACACAGCTCCCTCCAAGTCTGCACATCAAGTTACCCAGCAGCCAAGTGGCAGTAAGAACAAGAGGCGAAAGTCTCAGGGTTCCGGATGCAATTCTATTGTTCCTACTGCGAATCCTGCTGCTAAGCCTGCTCCTGCTGCTACTGCTCAGAACCCTGCTACACCTGAAGTCAAGAAGCAGTACTCTGGGTCTTACCCCAAGTGTACGACTTGCAATTTTCATCACCCTACTACCTCAGCATGTCGTTTGTGTACCAACTGCAACCTCTATGGTCACACGACTCCTTACTGTCGCCAAGCTAATGCTGCTCAACCCGCTCAGCAAGCTCCAGCTCAAGCAGCTCAACCAGCTCTCCCAGCTCCTCTGCCGAATCCAGGACCAGTCAACGCCGTATGAGCGTGTTTTCAGTGTGGAGACACTACTCATCTCCGTAATCGTTGCCCCCAGCTGAACCAAGAGCAATAAGCAGCCGCTCGTGGACGAGCATTCAACCTCAATGCTAACCAGGCTCGAAACAACAACGATGTGGTGAATGGTATGTTTCTCGTCAATAACCTTTATGCTTCGATTCTATTTGATATCGGTGCCGATAGAAGTTTTGTGTCCGTGGAATTTGAGTCTTTGATAAACTGTACACGCTCCAAGTTACCTGAGTCGTTCTCTGTCGAGGTTGCCAACGGTAAGTCGATTCTCGTTGATTCTATCTTGCATGATTGTTCCATGACTCTTAACGATCACGTCTTCTCTATTGATCTCATACCCATGCGACTGGGTAGTTTTGATGTCATAATCGGTATGGATTGGTTGCGTAAGAATCATGCCGAAATTGCTTGTCACGAGAAGGTTGTTCGTTTACCTCTCCCGTCCGGTGATATTTTGCATGTTTATGGGGACCGACCTTCGAAAGGACTAAGACTGATGTCATGCACTCAAGCAAACAAATGCTTACGTAAACAAAACTTTGCCTTCTTGGCCCACGTGGTGGAACAAAAGGGCAAGGGGAAGGACATAACCGAGGTTCCAAGAGTGTGTGATTTCCCTGATGTCTTTCCTGAGGATCTTCCTGGTCTTCCTCCTCCTAGATCTGTTGATTTTCGTATTGATCTCGTACCTGGTGTGACTCATGTCGCCAAGGCTCCCTATCGTCTTGCACCTTCCGAAATGCAAGAATTATCTAGTCAGCTTCAGGAACTACTCGACAAGGGATTTATTCGCCCAAGTACCACCCCGTGGGGTGCTCCCATACTATTCGTCAAGAAGAAAGATGGCTCGTTTCGTATGTGTATCGACTATCGTGAACTTAATAAGCTTACCATTAAGAATCGTTATCCCCTTCCTCGTATTGATGATCTATTTGACCAACTACAAGGCACATCCTGTTTCTCAAAAATCGATCTTCGTTCTGGTTATCATCAGCTTCGAGTTCTCGAAGATGATGTACCCAAAACCGCATTTCGTACTCGTTATGGACACTACGAGTTCGTGGTCATGCCATTTGGACTGACCAACGCACCCACCGTCTTCATGGATCTCATGAATCATGTTTGTAAGCCCTATTTGGATCGTTTTTTTATAGTCTTTATTGATGATATTCTCATTTATTCTAAAAGTAAAGCTGATCATGCTCGACATTTATGCTTGATGCTTGAACTCTTACGTCGTGAACGTTTGTATGCTAAATTTTCTAAGTGTGAGTTTTAGATTAATGAAGTGCAATTTCTTGGTCACGTCGTTAGTAAGCAAGGTATTCATGTTGACCCGTCTAAAATCGAAGCTGTGAAGAATTGGAGTACACCTAAATCTGCATCTGAGATTCGTTCCTTCCTAGGATTGGCGGGTTATTACCGCCGATTCATCTCGGACTTCTCTAAGATCGTTGTTCCTCTTACTTCATTGATTCAGAAAGAGAGACCTTTTGCTTGAGGTCCCGAGCAAGAGAAATCTTTTCAGACTCTTAAGACTCTTTTGTGTAATGCCCCTGTTCTTACTCTCCCTGATGGGAATGACGATTTCATGGTATATTGTGATGCCTCGAACCGTGGATTGGGATGTGTGCTCATGCAGCGGGACAAGGTTATTGCTTATGCTTCTCGCCAACTCAAAATACATGAGAAAAACTATACTACTCACGATCTGGAGCTTGGTGCAGTTGTGTTTGCGTTAAAGATATGGCAACACTACTTGTATGGTACTAAGTGCGTGGTTTTCACTGACCATAGAAGCCTTCAACATATCTTTGACCAAAAGGAACTGAACATGCGACAGAGACGTTGGGTGGAATTGCTTAACGACTACGACTGCGAAATTCGCTATCACCCTGGCAAGGCGAATGTAGTGGCCGATGCTCTTAGTCGTAAAACTCATGTGAATACTATTCGTATCTCTAGTGATCTCCATGCGTGTATTCGTGAAGCTCAGTATTCGTCAGCGAATGAAGGAAGCCTAGAAGTGGAAATCTAAGGCGCTAAGATTGAACAACTTGAAACTAAACCTAATGGACTCTAATACTACCTCAATATCATCTGGGTACCGGATCGCGGTAATCTCCGTGAGCTCATTATGAATGAGGCCCACAAATCCTGTTACTCAATTCATCCAGGCGCCGATAAGATGTACCATGACCTGCGTGGGACTTATTGGTGGCCTGGTATGAAGAAGGACATTGTTGTATATGTTTCTAAATGCCTTACTTGTATGAAAGTTAAGGCTGAGCATCAACGTCCTTCAGGACTCTTAGAATAGCCCGAAATCCCAGTTTGGAAATGGGATAGCATCGCTATGGACTTTATTACCAAATTACCTCGAACACCTTTTGGTCACGATAGTATCTGGGTAATAATTGATCGTTTGACCAAATCAGCCCACTTTCTTCCCATTCGTGAAGATTATAAAGTGGAGAAACTTGCTCGAATCTATACTGATGAGATTACATGCCGTCTTGGCATACCTCTTGACATAATCTCGGACCGTGATGGTCGTTTTACTTCACGTCTTTGGCAAACTTTTCAATCCGCTATGGGTTCTCATTTGAATCTTAGCACGGCCTTTCATCCTCAGACGGATGGACAGACCGAGCGAACTATTCAGGCCTAGAAGATATGCTCCGTTCTTGTGTCATCGACTTTTATGGTAACTGGGATGTACGTTTACCATTGATTGAGTTCTCGTACAACAATAGCTTTCATTCCAGTATTCAGATGGCTCCTTTCGAAGCTTTGTATGGCCGCAAGTGCCGATCTCCTCTCAGCTGGCATGAGATTGGTGACAAGCAGTTTACTGGCCCTGAAATCATTCAAGAGACAACGGATAAGATCTTTCAAATTCGTGATAACTTGATCAAGCCTAGGAGGAGACAAAAGAGCTATGCTGATAATAGGCGAAAGCCTTTGGAATTTGATGTTGGTGGCCGAGTTCTTCTCAAGATATCTCCCTGGAAGGGAGTAGTTCATTTTGGTAAGAAGGGAAAGCTCGCTCCTCGCTATGTGGGTCCTTTCAAGATACTCGAAAGGATTGGCAAGGTGGCGTACATACTCGACCTGCCACAAGAACTAAACAACGTGCATCCAGTGTTCCACGTGTCTAACCTACGTAAATGCCTAGCCGACGAGGACCTACAGGTTCCCCTTGAAGACCTGCAAATAAACGAAACTGTACACTTTGTGGAGAAACCGGTCAAAATCATGGATCGGGGTGTCAAGCGACTGAGGCGCAGCAAAATTCCCATCGTCAAGGTTCGTTGGGAAGGAAAGCGTGGCGCCAGATTCACTTGGGAACTGAAAAGTGAGATGAAGACCAAGTATCCGTAGCTCTTCGCGCAGCCTTCTTCCTAGATTTCGGGGACGAAATCTCCTAAAGGAGGGGAGACTGTAACACCTGCGTCCCCAGACTTTTAGATATTGTCAATTTTAGTCCCTAAACTATGTGGTCATTGATACTTGGTAAATTTTATGCTATATACTAGATACTTGGAATGTCTAAATCTAAAGGCTTGGAATGTCTAATTCTATATACTTAGAATGTCTAATTCTAGCTACTTGGAATGTCTAAATCTAGATACTTGATACTTTGGTGCTTAACTCTTGAGGCTTGTGAAACTTGAGACTTGGTTGAACGAGGGACTGGAGTCTTGTCACTGGCAGAAACTATGAAACTTTGAGATCTTTTGTGTTAATACTATAATCTAGTTATACTTTTACCCAATAATACGCAACGTTTAATCTAACTCGCGAAACGAATCAAAGACGGTTAAGCGGAAAAGATTGGATTGACCGAGTGGCAATCTGATCGGATGACCACCCAATCGGATGGCCACCCGATCCGAGTGCACACCACCTTTCCCTCCTTCTCACACTATAAATAGGCCTGTCACATCACTATTCTCACTGATGTGACAGCCTCACTCGACCAGACGCACGCACTCTTCATTTCTTCCATTTCTTAGCGATTTCGGTACGTTTTACACTAGATTCTTGTACATCTTTGATCTACACATCATTCTCTACGAGATTCTCCTTTGAAAACTCACTTTTCACCATGAAATCTCTCGGATTTGAGCTCTTGAAGGTGATATCACCATGGCGGTTTGTACCAAACTGTTGTGTGACGTCATTCTAGCCAAGATCTAGCCCAGATCTAAGGAATTTCATGCGTGTCACACTAAATCTATGCTAGATCTAAACTTTTCAAGCTAAAACCTATGTTTATCTTCAGCTTTCTTAAGATTTTTACCAAAAACGGTGAGATCTGAATGTAAACGAGCTGTATACTTAAGGATTAGTCTAAAGTTGGTTTGGAGAAGGATTGTTGCTGGAAAAGATGACCGGAGTATGAATTCTGACATGAACACCGTCGCGAACGGACGACTGAACGGACTGGGGTGATTCCCACCCGATCGGATTGGCTGTGAACTGATGGGTTTACCGTTGACTTAATGCGTACCACGTCATCATTGCTTAATAAGAAACTTAGAAATTTCACAAGTTAGGGACGGGACAAGGACCACCCGATCTAGTGGCAATCCGATCGGATAGCCATCCGATCGAACCGTCATCCGATCGAGTGACACTTGCCTCATAAACCCTAACACTTGGATATTTAAATCTTTTAATCGTCGAATGGCAATCCGATCGGATAGGCATCCGGTCGAACTGCCATCCGATTAAAGTAACAACGAGCTTTAGAACCTTCCAACACTTGAGTCGAATGGCAACCCGATCGGATAGCCATCCGATTAAGTGGCCATCCGTCACACACTCACACTAGTTATCCCAATCGGATGGCTATCCGACACTTTGCGCAATCTCGCTATTCTGCCTGACTCTTATCTGTTGTAATCTAATTAGGCTAAACCTAAAGAGCTCCCTTTGATCCAATAACAGTTAATCTGTTAAGCAATCACTGTGAGTATACTCAATCCCTCTTTGTTTTAAACTTTGGGATGTAACATGTATTCTATTAAACTACGATACTTGAGACTTTTGCAAACTAAACTCTATCCTATGTGTATGTGAAACTTGTGATTCTTGTATTCTATTTGTGCTATGTGAACGTTTAATCCAGGGTGTGTAGTTCCGCCTTAACAATAGTAGCGCTATAGGAGATGCACCTCCCCATTATTCTCGGGGGTATTGTTAGGAGGATTCTAGTTTTCCTTGAGACTTGGGAAAACAACAAAGCATCGGTATACTTGGGCTATCACTTGTTGGACTACGAACACTAGCATGGCTGAAATATTTTGTTAACATTTACATAAGGATAAGAGCTGTTTTAATCTATTATGCTATTATTCAAACTTGTATACTCGCCGGTACATTTTTGTACTGACTCTATTTTAATACATGTTGCAGGCTGATAGGTGCTGGAACTATGGAAAAACAAGCTAGATTGATGCTTAGAAACTTGCCTAGTTAAATTCTAGAATTTGAAACACTGACTATTGTGGTTGTATTTGGTATTGATGGTTATGTGGATGTTTTAGACAATCTTGCATGTAATTTATTTAATCTATATTTAAATTACTAGTGTTATGGAATCTCATGAGCAATCTGAACGCTTAGTGCTCGCACCCCCATGTTTCCGTTATCGGTTGGGGTGTGACACTCGGGTTGATCACAATAGGTTTAGCCTCTCATTTACATGTTGAAATCTTCAACTTGGTCAAAATCAGGTTTTAATTTTGGGTTGAAATGATGACTCAAAGCCTTGGAACCATCAAAATTCCGTCCTTGATTGTGCTTTAGTCTCCAGGGAAGACCTATTTCAAAACCCTAATCAGGTGGCTTAAATGCCCGGGCTGATTCGACTATTTTTCAAATTTAAAATAGCCGGGTGTAGCCTACGCTTGACAGCTGCTCATCTCCAAATTGATCTTCACTTTCTCACTAGCTTTTTCATCCAATTTGATTCCATATTTTTGCTACCATTTCACAATTCACCTGAGAATAAATAAAGACCATCAAAGGTAACAAAATTTCATGTGAAACAATAACCAAAATATACAACTAACTGCTTTAAATATGTAACATTAACCAATCCATCAACATGTATGGAGAGATAATGAGAAAAATACATATAAATGAAAAAACTAGAAAACTAACTAAAAAAGCTAAAAAAACATACCCAATTTTCTTTTTACAATTTTTTTATAAAAAATCGCTAGTTTTTATATATAAAAAAATTCAAAAACAAAAAAAAAAAACTTGTACTGCACATGTGCATTATATGTGTACTACAATGTGCATTACATGCTTAAAATTAGTTTTTTGAGTAGAGTTTAGCTTTTAGGGTTTTTTTTTTTTTTTTTTTTTTTTTTTTTTTTTGAGGTTTAGGATTAGGATGAGGTTTTTTTGGTGTGTGTGTGTGTGTGGGGGGGGGGGGGGTTAGGTTTTTTTTGGGTTTATGTTTAGGGTTTAGTTTTAGGTTTTCGGGAAGGGGGGGTGAGGGGTTAGGCTTTTGGTGGGAGGGTGAATTTAGTTTTTTTTTTTTTTTTTGGGGGGGGGGGGGGGTTAGGTTTTTGGGGGTGTTGGTTTTTGGGGGTGGGTTAAGTGGTTTAGGCTTTTCGTATTAGTGCACATGTGTAGTACAACGGTTTTTTTTTTTTTTTTTTTGAAGATTTTTTCCATACATAAAAAGTAGCGATTTTTTATAAAAAAAAAAAAAAAAAAATTGGTATGTTTTTAGGCTTTTTAGTTTGTTTTTTGGTTTTATCATTTAAACTAGTTTTCTCATGATTCATCCCCTCAACATGTAAACTCGTAAACATGTAAATAACATATTTCATACTTGTAAACTTTCATAGTATATTTTCTAACACATTACTTGAATAACATGCAATAATATCAAACGATCATGTAGTGGAAAAACAGATTAATAAATGGAATATATAAAATGAGTAATTTTCAAGGATGTATCAGATGCCGAGGGCCAAACAACAATGCATATAAAAAAGGTTTCAAATATCAATTGTCACATATTGTGTCATGATAGTCGGTTAGTTTTCGGTTTGTTAGGATATACAGGGGGGCAAAAATGTAACGGTAGTTTTTATTACATGTTCATTATAATTGTTTGTAAATGGTTACAATAGTTACTTGATAAATCTAAACTATTACGTCTTATGTTATGGTTTATACGAATTCTACAATTGGGCAATCATCCTTTCTCGCTCGATTATCATGATAACCAATTTATAGTGATATTAAAAAAGTTCACTTAGACATTAGGCAAAAGATCAAATACAAATAATCTTAGCATACTAAACATACAAATTGAAGGAAAACCCAAAAAGACAAGGTGGCATTTTTGTAATTACCACCAACTATCAAAGTTACAACCAAAAATACCTAAAAAAACACAAAAAAAAATTTTAACATTTTTTATTAAAAAATCGCTACATTTCGTTAGCAAAAAAAAAAAAAAAAAAATTTTTTTTGTTTTTTTAGGTATTTTTGGTTGTAACTTTGATAGTTGGTGGTAATTACAAAAATGCCACCTTGTCTTTTTGGGTTTTCCTTCAATTTGTATGTTTAGTATGCTAAGATTATTTGTGTAATTACAAATTTTTTTTGTTTTTTTAGGTATTTTTTGTTGTAACTTTGATAGTTGGTGGTAATTACAAAAATGTCACCTTGTCTTTTTGGGTTTTCCTTCAATTTTTTTTTTTTTTTTTGCTGCTACTAAAAGTAGCGATTTTTAATAAAAAATGTTAAAAAAATAAAATAAAATAATTTGTGTGTTTTTTTTATTTTTTTAGATTTTTTTAGGTTTTTTGGGGGTTTAGTTTTTAGCATTTTAGCTTGGGTGGGTGGGGGGGGTTAGGTTTTTTTTTAGGTTTTTGGGGGGTGGGGGGGGGGGGGGGTTAGGTTTTTTTTAGGTTTTTGGGGGGGTGGGGGGGGGGGGGGTAGGTTTTTTTTAGGTTTTTGGGGGGTGGGGGAGTGGTTAGGTTTTTTTAGGTATATTTGTAGAGTAACTTTGATAGTTATTGATAATTACAAAAATGCCACCTTGTCTTTTTGAGTTTTCCTTCAATTTGTATGTTTAGTATGTTAAGATTATTTGTACAAGAACTTTACCCTAGACATTATCATGTTATTTTAGACAATTATAGGTTTGATTCAAACATAACTAGTGATTTTTTCCGTGCTTCGCGGCGGAAATTTGTTTGATATATGTTCGGTGCATTATGGTACCGGCACTCGTTATAGTAATCAAAAGAGAAAACCTTACATTGATCGAAAACAATAAAAACAACTATCAATACAGCTATTGTGCCACTATCGTACCGAACCGAAACCGACTAAACACCATTTGTATCGGTACCGGTATGTTGTTTTTATTGATTTTGCTTTCGATAAACTAATATCGTATCGCTACCATATCGTACCAATACTCGCTATAGCGACCAAAAGAGAAAACAAAAAAAAAAGTTTTTATATACCCTAAAAGATATTAACATGTTTTTACATCGACAAAAACCATAAAAACAAATATCGGTACAAGCTTCGATATTCGATGTTGGTACCGATGTTGTTTGGTT
This sequence comes from Helianthus tuberosus, assembly GCA_030545235.1. Taxonomy (NCBI): domain Eukaryota; kingdom Viridiplantae; phylum Streptophyta; class Magnoliopsida; order Asterales; family Asteraceae; genus Helianthus; species Helianthus tuberosus. The sequence goes on from CM060380.1 coordinate 77,635,032, forward strand.
GGAATTGGTTCCGTTAGTCACAATACTGGTACGACCTTAAAAGATATTGACACACTTTTAACATCGGTAAAGACCATAAAAACAAATACCGGTACAAGCTTCGATATTCGATGCCGGTGCCATATTGTTCGGTTGCAATCGGTTTGGTTCGTTACAATAGCCGTACAGCACCAACACTTGCTACAACTTACGATACCGAAAAAGTAGTTCATTAGTATTAAGCAAAATTTAAATCTAGACGTAGATTAAAATAACCACATCGTAACGACATCATAAAACAAAATATAATAAAAATATTTATATAATACAATATCATAACAATAGTATAAGATAATAAATAAAATTTTGAATTTTACTATTCATGATGAATTATAAATAATATGTATAATAATATAATGTATAATTTTAGACCTTTATTCAATGTAGCTAATCATTCTAATTTACGTTAGGGCATTAATATTTTTTATATTTTTATCATTACATTTTCTCTCTTCTCCACTCACAATCACTTTAAAAAAAATATTAAAAAATTATAAAGATGCACAATAACTTTTTCCTCCAAATTTACTGGTGAACAGCAAATTTTTCTCATTTTTTCTCTCCTCCACTCACAACTATTTACAACCACTCAAAAAGTATAGAGGTTACACTGACAATAATATGGAGGTTCCATTGTGAATGCTCTTAGACTGTGTGTAGTGGGGCGGTATGCAGCCCCATAGCGCCGTATGGCGCCGCTGCACACCGCCACGAAGGGCGCCATGTCCAAAAATTTTTCAAAGGCGCGATCATAATAGCGGCGTTATGGAGGTTCCTTTCAAACTTTTGACCAATCACAAACAAGTAAGGTTTTTTATAATTAATTAATAAAATTGAAAATTAATAATTAGGTAATGATGGGTAGGGGCTTTATGACTACGGGCTCTAGTGATATAACGCCCCATAAAGCCCCCCGTGTGACATGGCATGACACGTGTCGCATAACGCCCCACAAGGGGCTTTATGATTACGGATGGCCTTAGAGCATTACAATCAAATACTTTACTCCATCTTTATAATTATACTAAAAAATACTACTTTTTCTCTCTCATTTTCAATTAAATAATATTTTTTTAAATTTTATCATTATCCTTTCTCTCTTCTCCACTCACAGCCACTTTTAAAAAAATATTAAAAAATTATATAGATGAACAGTATCTCCTTCAAATTTACTGATGAAGAGTAAATTTTTCTCCTTGGTCTCCTTTTTCTCCTCCCCCACTTACAATAATTTATACTCTCACAAGTATAGAGGTTACACACATACATTAGGCCGGAGGGTATGGAGGGCTCCATTGTGCCACATCACCGCCTATAGCGCCCCCCTCGGCGCCATCATCCACACCAAGCAAATTAAACCGGGGCGCCATTGATGGGGCTTTATCATGGTAATGAGGAAGAAGGGCTTTATCAGGTGGGCCCGCATCTTTGCAGCCAATAATTTTTTTCTTAGTTTTCTTTAATAAGGGGCGTTATCACACACCCTGCAAGTTAAGAAAATGCATGATAAAACCCCTTGACTGATGTGGATCTTAGGTGGCGCTGATGTGTCCTGATAAAGCCCCTAGGGGCTTTATCCCACACCCATAGCCTTAGAGGATCCATTGTGAATGCTGTCATGATTATATTATTTGTCTATATGCATTTACCGGCATCTATATCATCATACATCAAGACTAACTTTGTCATGGATGAATGAAGGGTCTACGGATAAACACAAGTACCTGTGTAGTTATATTTCTAGATATCTCTTCTGTGTTGAGAGTGTATATTGTTTGGGCTTATATAATTGGGCTTCATATTGGGCCCAAAGAAATAAGGCTTTTATTTGGTAGAATGTCGGCCATTAGGCCTTAGATATGGGTAGTATTAGATATCAAAATAAATATAGGCCCAAGTTAATAGTTTCTTTTTTCATTTTTGGGCTAGTTTGGAACTTACGCTGTGTTCCCGAGTTAAATTAAGGGGAGAAAAGAAATGATTCTCTCATTTTCTTTTCTCTTCTCTCCGTTTCTTTCCAAATTGGAAAGATTAAATTTAGGCAAAAAACCTCTCATTTTCTCCTCTTCTCTCCTTTAATGAAACTCTGGAACACAACTAAAAATTATTTCCTTCCTAATCTTTTCTTTTCTCTCATTTAATGAAACTCAGGAACACATAGGGTTAGAGGTTCACAAAAGAACCAGTTATTAACCGAAAGCGTAATCGGTTAATAACCGATTGAGGAGTTCCAGATCAATGGTTATTTTTAACCGTAAGTTAATAGTCGGTTTGGGATTTTTTAAGAAATAATCGGTTATTTTTAACCGGTTTTTAACCAATGTGCCGGTTAACTAGGGAAAAACCGAAAAAATGAAAATCTTTTTTTTTTTATGAAAATAACCGGTTATTCTTTGATTCTTTTTTAGTAATGCTAGGGTTTGGTCCTCTTACCAAAAAGAAATGTATGTGGTGTTTATATTTTCACAACCGGTAAGATCAATTATTTGGTTATTGGAAACACGAGTCGGTTAATTTTGTTAACCACTGATCTTGACCGGTTCACGTCCATTCCGATTAATAAATTCAATCAAATTTTGATTTTAACAAAGTAATGAATATATAATTGTATAAAGGAGAAGTAGAAACAACACATCATTTATAAAAGACAAAATATAAACGTTGATTTTAATAATGCCTCATTTTTCATTAGACAATAGTAGCTAAAATATAAAACTTTATAATGACAACAAAACAACAAGGTTGGAGAACTTGCTAGTCGCTAGTCATATACACATTTTTATAGGTAAATATTTTAAGTAGCTAGATTTTAACTCTTACTCAACTCAGTTTTTTAAGTAAGTATACACGATTAATTGCTAGAAATTCAATGGTTTGGTTGGAAACTTCACATGAATGGGTTGGAAACTAGCCGAAATTTAGATATTTTGGCCGAAATATACAAGTTTTTGATGGAATTCATAAATAAAAGATCCTACACTCATACTTTGTTAATCAAATAACCCACCACAAATAAAAGCTACTAACCCACAAATAAAAGCTACAACACTCATACTTTGTTAATCAAATAATCCACTACAAATAAAAGCTACTAAAAAATGAAATCGACCACAGTGGGAGTCGAACCCACGACCTTTTGATCCGAAGTCAAACGCGCTAATCCACTGCGCTATGCGGTCTTTTATGTTAACTTCTCATGCTTTAATTTTAATAACTATAGTTTTTGAATCCATTTTTACGTGATTTTAGTTTATATAATTTATTAATGGGTTAATAAACATACAATGATGATTTTAGGAATTCACAATTTAAACGATATCCAAAATTAGTATATTGAGTGGTTTCTAAAGTGTTTGAAAAATATAACTCCTCTCTCTCGAACACACATATTCGAATACGATTCATGTATAAAGTGGTTTTTATGCACCGTTGTAATTTGATCATTTATGTGCACCATTATACCTAGTTTTGACACCCGTTGTAAAAAACAAAAAAAACGTATAAAAAACCGTTATCTTAAAAAGGTTATAACAATTCTATAATCAAATTTAAGATGATAAAATTATCATTTTATGAAATGATTTTTTGAAAGAATATGGTGTATATGTATAGTATACAAAAGTTATATTTGTTCTAAAGTTCACTAAATATAATTAGAAAAAAAATCAGAGATTAAATATAATTAGAAAAAATCAAGATTTAAAGTTTGTTCGTTCTTTGAATTTAAGCGTTTTTTTTTTTACTTTTTTATTAATTACATAGAATTTTATTTAAATAAAAATATCACAGAAGTAATCAGAGTAAATGATTATAATGAGGATTTTGAAAAAAAAAAAATAAAAAAAAAATGAATTAATTAATTATGATCAGAACCTAACCTAAAGTAAGAGGAAGTAATCAAAGTAAACGATTATAATGAGGATTTTGAAAAAAAAATTAAAAAAATGATTTAATTAATTATGATCAGAACCTAACCTATATAGTATAAGGTAATGGCGATACATCTTTTATTTATTGCTTTAACTTTATTCAATAATTTATCAAATTTATTTCATCAAAATTTGTCCCGCTACTATTTAAGATATATTTTATAGAGTGAATATAATTTATCAAATTTATTTCATCAAAATTTGTCCCGCTACTATTTAAGATATATTTTATAGATTGAATTTCAAGAATTGTCCTTTATCTTTATACCCATTTTCAGGCGTTGTCATTTATGTTCAAAATTGACGAGTTTTGTCCTTTATGTTTTCATATCATACACGTTTTGTCCTTTAGGCCTAACCCCGTTAGTTTTTTCAGTTAAATTTGGCCATGTGCTTTGCACATGAGGGCATTTTTGTCAATTCAAAGGTTGCAGAAGCTTTGAGCTGTAAATCTACCGTTGAACTTACCTTTGAATTGACAAAAATGCTTTCATGTGCAAAGCATAAGACCAAATTTAACTGAAAAAAACTAACTGAGTTAGGCCAAAAGGACAAAACGTGTATGATATGAAAACATAAAGGCCAAAACTCGTTAATTTTAAACATAAAGGACAGCGCCTGAAAATGAGTATAAAGATAAATGACAATCCTTGAAATTCACTCTATTTTATATTTTTTGAAGCTATGATATGTTGTTTGCCGTTAAAAAAATATGGTTATTATAATAAGTAGAAACAGGTGATGTAATTATATAATTTTATTATAATAAAATAACAAAGTAAAAATATAATTGAAATTAAAAAAATAAAAAATAAAAACATATAACGAGTGTATTGTGGAGATGTTCCAAAGGGGCTAAAGGGGGAAAATGCAACCACGTTGTAGCACATAGGTTTAGCAAAAGGGCACAAGCAAAAGGGCTCCGGGGTGTTGTGGACTTGAGTGGCTTTAATGTGAAATGTGATATTAGGTTGTACGGGCTAGATATACTTGGTTGTATATAAAAGAAATACAAAAGGTGCCCTCCACGCCCTCAACTCCCCTCAGGGCCGGCTCAACCATTTTGGTGGTCTAAGGTAAACTAAAAAATTTGTGGTCTTTTTTCAAAAAAAAAAAAAAAAAACCAATTTTAGGCAATTATATCACTAAATGAACATAGATTTTAGGCATAATTTTAGGTCATTTTAGGCTAAACACATATTTTAGTTAGGGCTTAGTTCCATATTAAATCCATTTTGTAGGCTCATATCATATATCTGTTTTTTTTTTTTTGAACAAAAAAGAGTCGCACAGAGTGAGCCTCGAACCTGAGTCTCCAAGGAATTATCAGCGCTTATCAAACCACTCCTCCAGCTAGCGTTTTGTCCATATCATATATCTGTATATATATATATATATATTTTTCTAAAATATGGAGGCCTTATAGATTTAGTGGCCCAAAGCCCAAACCTCAAAATACTTGAGCTTGGGCCGGCCCTGACACCCTTCTCTATGCTCATGTGTGGTGGCCTCTGCGTCATGGTTGCAATGGCGCAACCATGTTCAAATCCACAAAGGGCAGCCAAATATTCTTTAGAAAAGTTGACTCTATATTAATTATAACTAGTGAGATTCTTCATGCTCTATAATGATTCGGCTCTTTGCAACACCGCTATGATATTGACGCTCCATATAGCAACCGAAAAAAGATACGTTTAAGAGAATATCGACACATGTTTTACATCGATCAAAAACTCTAAAAACGAATTTTGTAAGTCACGACACCGTTCCCGTGCCGACACTCATTAGAGCCTATAGTACCAAAAAATACTCTATTGCAAATACAACTCTGTTTTCAACGAGTTTTATACCGTCATGTCAAGCAAAGCATAAAAAAGAATACGACACCGGTACCGATGTTATTTGGACGGTATGGGTTCGGTTCATCATGGTAAAGACCAAAAAAATCAGCTATATATGACTTGTTCGAATAAAACTTTATCGAATCATAGATAAATTAACACATTTCAACGATTTATTCCAAATTCTATACTATGCTATATTATATTACAAAAATGTGAAAAATGTAACGTCATTTTATATAAAGAAAAACCTAAACTGCTAGGCAACTTTGATTACATGTGTGCTTGAGTTTTTATAACTTGTGTGTTACACCATTACTATTCACAACTCGGTTCTGAGTAACTTATATCGATGGGTGGTTACATATAGACACGTCGCAACGGTATACTTGGAATTTTATAGATAAAAATTACGAAAAGAATAAACGGCGTCTATTTATATACAAAAAAAAAAAAAAACTAAATGTGGGGTAGTTTTAATAACATGTAAGTTTGTGCTTCAATTACTTATACATTACTACTCACAAATTGGTATCGAAAAAAAACTATATTAATGTGGTGCCACCTAATGGCTAACTTAGATTCCTCACACCTCTTTGTGTGGAACTAAAACACAAGGGCAAGCATATCGTTTTAGACATGACCTCTTAACACACAAACACAACAAGACACGAACACGAAACACGAACACCACACTAAATCTTATCATATCATTTTTTTCAAACACGAACCTGATATAAACAGGTTACACGAACACGACATGTTAAGACACGAATAAACTTACAAGCATATCATACGACCTGTTAAGACATGAACACAATATGTTAAGACATAAACAAACCCTGGAGGGCTCGTGTGTTGAGTCTAGGACTGGCATATTGTGTCAAATATGACATGTTAAGATATGAACACGATAAGACACTAACACGGAATAAGTTAACACGAACACAACACGGAAAGTAACAGGTCTCATCGTGTCGACCTGTTTAAGACACGAAACCTGTTAAAAGTCAAACACGAACCTATGAAGGTTGTGTCATGTTTTCGTGTCCGTGTCTGAAACTGCCAGCTGATGTGTGAAAAGTGTATAGTTAATTATATCAACAAGATTTAAAATTTATAAACCACACATGTACGGCAAGTGTACCCGTCGCAGTGTAGTATACCCGATAAGACCGGATATCGAACCTAAGGACTCTATGCAAGCACTCTCAACAAATAACCATCGTCGAATATAAGTCCATTTTAAAATATATTTTTGGGGTTTTTTATTTAATTAATTTTAACTACTAAGTTTAACTAATAACCTAGCACGAATATTAAGACGAACTAAACATGGTCGAAATCATATGAGGAAAAGCAACTACCAAGGCATAGGATCCTACTAATAAACTCGCACACTCTCAGAATTGAATATTCGGTTTTAACCGTTTTTCTAAGGATACGTCTAATAAGGGTTTGCTAAGACACACTAGATCTTCTCCCGGCCTCGCTAATGCTACCCAACAATCCAAACTAGGCACTTAAAATAAAACGATTTAACGGTTTCGGTTCACCTCCCGGTCTTACCAGCTAATATGTTAAGGTACCCAAGAAAACATCCCCTTCCGGTCTCGCTAATCACAATTCACCATAAGATGAAAAAGGGGTAATCTATCTATTTATTGTTTTAACTAGGATTGCAAGGATCTAAAGGCAATTGGCTATGGATCTCCTCTCGGTCTCAGGGGTATCAGAACACTCGTTTTAACAAGGATAATACTTGTTCCTAGGGTTTTTCATAGACAAGAAACCACAAGCAAGTTCACAAACACAAAGTAAGCGAGCAACACATGAAACTTAAATTAAATAATACGAAATTAAAATAATAAAAATTCATGCAAAACAAGTATAAAATCCGAGTCAAACGAGCATGCATACGTATTAAAACCAAATAATAAAAAGACTTTTTACCAAAACATTAAATATATCAAAACCAACTCATCCGAACCAAGAGTATAATAAGAATCTAACTAGTTTTCACCATGAGCCCAGTTAGTTCAAGAAAACTAGCCGCTCATGGTGAGATAAAACGCAGAAACAATGTTCATTAAAATTGAATACATCATGTTCAATAATTGAATAAACAAATGAAACATTATTATCTAGCCAGTTGCGATTAAATTCTTCACTCGCGTCGTCTTCAAACTCGAGCCCAACCTTCGTCAATAAGATGTCGTACAACAGGTTTATCTCGTATCCAGTAGGTTATTTTCTGATGTGTTTCGTATATCTTCTTTTTATACCAGTAGGTTATCAAATATTATTTGTGTTGTATTATAACTAGTTTTTGCCTCGCCCGCGTTGCGGGGCACTAAGCCGAATATTTATCTCTCGTAACATGTACGTCTGTATTTCGGTTACTTGTACATACTACTCATAACACGATCTAAAAAAATACATTAAGTCAACCAATTAAAACAAAACACTACCACACTTTTACTAAAAAAATTAAAACGATGGAAAAACTACCGCTTGATACGAATAAAAATTAGAGTTAAATGCCATTTTAGTCCTTGTGGTTTGGGCCATTTTGCCAATTTAGTCCAAAGGTTTCATTTTTAACCTGTGGGTCTAAAAAGGTTTCACAGTTGCCATTTTAGTCCACTGGGTTAACTTCATCCACTTTTTCTGTTAACGAGAAGGCCAATTCGGTCATTTTATATGGCTGAATTGCCCTTTTAGTTAACAGAATTACATACAAAATGACCGAATTGGCCTTCTCGTTAACAGAAAAAATGGATGAAGTTAACCAAGTGGACTAAAATGGCAACTGTGAAACCTTTTTGGACCCACAGGTTAAAAATGAAACCTTTGGACTAAACTGGCAAAATGGCCCAAACCACAGGGACTAAAATGGCATTTAACTCTAAAAATTACACTAGGCCAACCGATTAAAACAAAACACTACCATAGTTTTGGCAAAAAAAACTAAAACGATGGCATGCCTGTAATTTTACACTGGGGCAAAATCGTAATTTGTCAGGAAACAAACAAAAACAATGGCAAAAATATGTTTTTTTAGCTGAGAGCAAAATCGTAATTTGGCTGGGAGATGGGAAAAACAAAACTAATGGCAAAACTTTAAATTTAAACGCGGCAAAATCGTAATTTGGTTGGACCAATGGGGAAGTCCCCCATCTTGTGTTTGTATATATAGTATGTCTGCCACTATTCCCCCATCTTGTGTTTGTGTTTGTATATATCTTCCTATACTAATAAATGAAAATATTTTTTTGGACACGTGTCACTTCTTGGTGCATTCTTACTGTTTTTCCTATATATCTCCCATATTGTATACTATCTGTAGGATCGTTTTCAGACCCGAACGAGTCGATCAGAAGAGTTTATCTCAACACGAAAGGCGGAAACAAACGTGTAGAATTCAATTCAGCTAGATTTACACTATAAACTGTTGTATGATTGATTTGATGACGTTTTATAACCTGACAACACTTCGGCAGCACTTCGTTGCACAAACCGGAAAGTTGCAAATGAACTAGACAAGTGAGGTATTTATAGGGAGGACCCTTTCGTTTGAAAGTGTCATGACACCCTTCAAACTTTTGTCTTCAAACGGAATGTCACTCTTCAAACGGACTGGCACTCTTCAAACGGACTGGCACTCTTCAAACGGACTGGGCTCAATCACATCCAAAACCTACCCTATTTCTCGTATAATGTGCCCTGATCTATCAATTCTAATGTAAGTCTCGATATAAGACGAAGTCGACAGACGCATGCACCAACAGACTCCCCCTCGAATGTTGACGAGTCTTCAGTGTCGAGTCTTCGCATCTTCAGTCTTTATCAGTCCTCTCGAACTCTTTGAAGTATCTGACGCTGTAAGTATCCTGAAATCTCCTCCCTTCTCTTTCTTCCAGAATCACAACCTAACTCTTAGCTCTTTCCACATGTGTCTTCAGACTCCCCCTTTCGTTATGCTGGGATCGCAGTCTGGCTTGTTGAAATCACATAGTCCTCAGGTATCGGAACCTGGCACTCTATCTTCAGGTTCACGATCAAAACCTGGCTACACCTGCACATTCTTAACCCAGAAATAAATTTCACAAATTTAACATTTGACAAATTTATATGTACATACTCCCTCTCGAATTAAACCAGAATGATTTATCAATGATAATATCTGATGAACACTTGTATCAAAAAATATTCAAAAATTTTTCAATTAAACACAAGCTCCCCTCACCTCATGCTCATCATGTTTAGCACTTGGAGTTTTGACAATCAGCTCTCCAATATCAGTTGTCGAAAATCTTTTTGGATTTTTCAAAAATTTATGCTAAAACACACTAAAAACTTTTTGGATTTTTGAAAGAAATGAAATGCAGTAAAGAAATATTTACATACAATATTTTTGTGAGTTTGTGTAAGAGGATCATATCAGTTCTTGACAAGTCACAAGTACCGTTGAGCTTAGTTACACATTAAGAATTAAACAATTCACTTAGATTTCCGATATACTGATCCACTTAAATTTTCACACAAATTTCAACTGATTCAGGATATGAGTTAGGTGTTTTAAGAACTTAAACTCATTCGTGTGTCCCACCTCTTGAATATATCCCGTATCCAGATCCCAATATTCAGTCTTACAGGTGAGTATACCACAGATGATATCTGTAAGGGAATAAATTATAGTACGAAACCGTGAGAGCTCAGGTCAGAACTTCCGTTCAGCAGAGAGATGACGGCTCGACTTTTGGTGTGTCCCCTTTAGAGGATCTTTTGTTTACAACAACAATGACTATCAATTTTATTGTTTCATCAAATTTGCTGAGGGCGACGCTATATTTCAAGCAAGCAGAAAGTATTCTCCAGGGACTAGGCCATTGCTTCCGCAAAATCAGAAGTCCCGGGATAATACCCCAGATATCACTGAGCATAAAGACCTAGTATCTCAGAAAGATGGACCTTTCAAACGAGATTTCAGGGGTTACCTATATATCCAAGTAGTGTTCCCCACAAAATAAGCAAGTTTGAATTTAAGTTTATATCCCGAAAAAGCTTACTAAATGTGTAAAAACCTATCGGCATATCATAAGTGAGACTGTTTAACGCTATTTAAACATTACATTTCTTTAGCATACTGTGACTGTCTACTGATGTACTATCATTTCCTCTTCTTTGACACTAAAACTCATTTTTAATTTTATCATGTTTTTGTCTTTTTCAAATTTTCTAATGTTTTTGGATTTTCTGAAAATTTCTACTCCCCCTAAAATGCAAACACATTTCAGGAAATTTGAAAATAAATTGTACAAGAAACTTGACAACTGATATCGAATTGCTTCAAATCGCCATCCACTTGGCATAAACAATCAGAACTCCCCCTTTCACAAAACTATTTTCTCATTATGATTTCAAAACACTTAAGTTTGTTTTAACCAAAATGATTTTTCCGGAAAATAAGTTTTGTTGATTTTATCACTTGTAGGTTTCGGGATTTGATTCATCACATTGTTTTTCAAAATACCAATTGTAAGTATGGTCCAATCAAGTTCAACCTAATGACCTTGATTAACCATTTGTAGGTGTAAACCTTCATCAACCAACTTGTATGAATACCATATCTACACAAAATCATTTTACCAATAAAGATGCCGATTCCTGCTTCACACTTACCAACCTGGAAGCTCCGGCAAGTCACACTTAACCTGTAAAAATTTAATCATTTTTAAGATTCAATCACACAATCAATTACTAAGAAAGATGCCGATTCCTGATCCACTATTACAAACTTGGGATCTCCGGCAAGTCACATGTTCAAGGGAAAAGAATTTCCACCCAAGTCTTTTCAGACTTGAGAGTTTTCAATTCTTGCTCAATAGGGTTGTAGGTTGCCTTTTTAGTTACATAAAAGTCTTTAACCCCTTTCACTTTCCCATCAATCATTTTTCCAAAAATTTTCTTAACATTCCCATTGAATGTTTTCTCAACATCAAATTCCTTTTGATCAGTAAAGAATTGATTTGAGATTTCAACCTTACCAACTTTTTGCTTGATTTTTTCAAAATTCAGTGATGGAAATTCATCATCATTCACTGAAGATACAGACTTTACCTCTTTTATCTCACCTTGTGGCTCTTCTGACTTTGTGGAACCAGAATCATTGCCGACTTTTACATCACCCTTCTTGACAACCCACATTTGATTATCTTTTGCTTTCTTTTTGTAAAAATTCTTTTTAGAACATTCACCAACCTCATAAATTGAATTTTCAAACATTTTGAAATTTTCGGTTGGTGGTTCAACATCAACAACTATTTCTTTCAGTTTTTCAGAAACTCCCTGTTTAGTCTTAGCATTTTTCGAACAATTCCATGCAATGTGACCAGCTTCATTGCATTTGAACTAGGTTCGAGTCTCTTTTGGATGAAACACTCCAGTTCCATTCATTTTCTTCTCAGCAAGAAACTCCTGGTTTGATTGTTTCCAGAAAGGTTTCTTCTGTTCTTCTTATGCACTTCCTCCTGAAACAAATTCTGTTTTTGTTTTAGAATTTTTCTCATTTTTATAATTTTCTGGTGGAATAAAACCTAATCCTTTATTTTTGTAGCTACCATTATGGTTTGGTTTCTTTTGAAAACCAGAACCAGAATTGTAACCCTTTTTATTGTTTAATCGTTGTTGTACTCTTGAAGTGTATTTTTTTGGTTTTCCAGTAAGATTTAAATCTTTTATTTCAGAAATCTTAAGTTCTGTCATTTTGAAAACCTTTTTGATCATTTCAAATCTAACACTTCTTATTGGAAACTCTTTGTCAGAATATAATTTGTCAGAATCATTTAAAGTGTATGCTACTTCAAATGTTTCATCATTCAAATTAGATTTTGATAACAAAAACTCTTTACTGTAATCCCTTTTAACCGACGACTTTGAACTGTTGACCGAGGAACTTGAACCTCCAGACCCGGACTTTGACTCCGACTCCTCATCTGTATCCAACACCTGATCGACCACCTTTTTTATTAACTCGGACTCATGATCAGTGTCAGACGATGTAAAAACCAAGTCAATGTTTTCTGGTAATTCATCAGTTACATTGGACTTTAGTTTTATATTGACTGCCTTTTAAACTTGCTCTTCATTTGGTTTTCTGGGAGAATAACCTTCCCAGATCGGAGGCGGACACTTGTTATAGCTAACACTCGGTTTCTTACCAGTATCCTTCTTCTTAGGCTTCTCATCATCTTTAAAAGCTTCAAAACCTGCAACAGTTGGATAAATTCGATCAATAAGATAATCAGAACTAGAATAACTCTGTAATAATCGTCTGATTCTCTCATTTTCAATTTTCTCGGTCTCCAACTCTTGCTTCCACTTTGCACTTTCTTCGATGTAAAAGTTAATAGCTTCCTGCTTCGTCATCAATGTTGCATTCATCATTGTTAAAGCATTTTCTCTCTCAGAATTAGTCTTTTGAAGACCAGTTACTGTTCTGTTCAAAACATCATACGATTCCTTCACATAATTGAGATTGAATAGTAATTGCTCTTTCATCTTTTCAAGCTCAACCAACTTTTCATCTTTTGCTGCAAATTCCTTGCAAGGTTCCAAACACTTTGTGCAAGGCTTGATGACTTCCACAATCTTTTCAACTTCTATTATCTTCTCAAATTCAACAACTTTCTCAGCTTCAATCACTTTTTCTGCTTCAACTACCTGCTCAGTCTCAACATTCTTCTCAGCAACACTTTCAGACTTCATTACTTTTTGTTCTTTTGCAGCCCGTTTCTCCAAGCGATCTGCAAAATAAAAATGAAAACTTTCAGGAGAGAGATGAGTTTTAGCAACATTAATATGTCGTTCTTCTTCATCATCACTACTGTCATCAGTTGGTGTTTGATCAAACTCTACTGATTTGTCAGAATTATCATCCGAAGAACCAGAATCAACTGGTGTTTGATCAAGAACAACTTCCTTTTCTGAACTTTCATCACTCTGTGAACTTTCATCTGCACTTTGTGATCCTTCTTCTGATGAACCAGATGTTTCAACTTCATTCTTTACAGTTTCACCAATGGACTTCATCCATGTGGTAAACATATCAGGTTCCTTCACAATCTTGGCAATAAAAGCTTTGAAATTTCCATTCTCATCTGCAAACATATCCCAGCTGAACCCTTCAGGTAACTTTTCATCATCTTGATTGATTAGGCATGCTTTGTTTTCGGGTGATATGTATTTGTTCCAGTTAAAATCCCCCAGACATGCTCTCTTTGAATCCTCGATCACTTTTCTACCATGAGCCACCTGTGGTTCTTGTTGTTGTTGCTGACCAACTTGCTGATACATGGCTTTCCGGTAATAGTCATCTTTTCCGAACGGATTCTTTTCATCATTTGCCTCTCGGTTCTTGCATTCTCTCTTGAAATGACCTTTCTCTCTGCATCGAAAACAAGTAACTTTAGATTTATCAAAACCCAAAGTAGAAACGTGTGCATCAAGAAAGTCATTTCTTCCAGTAATCAGTTTGAACTTTTCTGCTCTCCTCAAGACACTAGCTAGACACCATTTGATGTCCATTAGTTCCATTTCTTCGGCGTCTATCTGATCGTAATCCTCCTTTGTGAGCATAGGATTCCCGATCCGCCCTGCAACCAAACCTTCATAAGATAGTAGCACGGAACCAAGTAACGCCATGTGATCTTTAGCAACCTTTTCTGAAAAACTTTAACCATCAGGAAGATTCAAAGCAATATTGCATTGTATCACATAACCATTTCCAGTCTTTGTGCTTTGAGAATGAAAGCTTGATGTAGTATCTTTTGGATTGACGCTCGGGTATGAAGAGAAACCACTGCTACTTTTAGAACTTTGATCAACTTTTTCAGATGAATCTCCATCACTAAACGCAGTTTGGATTTTTGGGCTTCTTTCAACTTCTGGAACACTGCCTTTGTAGTACATTTTTACATCCTGTTGACCACTTGGACTGTTCATCCTCGCGATCTTCTGCTGTTCCAAATCTTGACCCTCAATCTTCTCAATAAACTGAGAAATCGTTAACCCATCATAAACCCCAGTGTTCTTCAAAATCATCAAGTATGTGCCACATTCCTTTTGTGGTAAAGCGTCAGCTAACTTGTCTACCCACTCTTCACGATCTTTTGTTATACTAAGCATCGACATGGATCGCACCAAGTGGCAGTATCTTTCAATCAGCTTCTTGGTATCTTCCCCGGGCAAACTCGTAAACAGATCAAATTCTTTCTTGAGCAGCGCCTTCTTGCTCTTGATCATATTCTCACTACCCTCAAACTTGACTTTAAGAGCATCCCAGATTGACTTTGAAGTTTTATCATGTTGAGGTAAGATAAAGATATCTTCTTTAATGGCTTGCTGAAGCAAACTTATCATCATCTTTTCAGCTCGGTACATTTCCCGTTCTTGGTCACTAAATTCTGAGAGTTCTTTGATAACTTGTAAATCTGTCCGTGGTAAAACATACTTCTTCAGAATACATTCCCATGATCTTAGATGGTTAGCTTGTACCCAGTTTTCGAACCTATCTTTCCACCCGTAATACTCCTCAATGCTCATTAGCTTCGGGGGTTTCTGAGTAGTTCCCGTTTCGTTTTCCAAATTCATGTTCTGAGCAATGACAGTCGGAGTAGTCTCGGATGTTGCAAACGCGTTATAAAAGTCTTCACTCATGATTCAAAAACGAAAAATTTCTCAAATAAGCTTTCAAACGAACTAGTTCACTTCGTAAAACACCTGTATTACCTGACAACAAACAAATAACAATCAGTTTAAAGAATTATCAATTAACAGAATAAAACTGGTTACTCGAACTGGTGAATATTCTGTGCGGACTGAAAGTTGACACACTGTGTGGACTGCTATGACCCGGATCAAATTCAAACGACCTTATGAACCTTTGAAAACTTTGAACTCCAAACTGTGCGAATAGAAAATCGGACTTCGTATGAAGTGAATTTGATTTCGTGCGAACAGGTAATATCAAAACACGACTCGAGTGAACTGGGATTCAGATGAACTTAGAATATGACTTCAGGCAAACAGGATCCAAACCACGTGACTGTTTGATAAATGGATACCACAAAGTGTAATGATTTTTAATCAAATTACATGTAATCTCAAATTGATTGGGCCGACAATACCAATAACTATTCTCAAATTGATTGGGCCACAATATAAAGTCAATCCCAAATCACATGCAACAACATATACTGGCCGACAACAACAATTCATACAAAGTTTTAATTGGACCTCACTTTGAATCTCATGCAAACTGATATAGTCACATGGGCGACATGATTT
Organism: Helianthus tuberosus; assembly: GCA_030545235.1. Lineage (NCBI taxonomy): Eukaryota > Viridiplantae > Streptophyta > Magnoliopsida > Asterales > Asteraceae > Helianthus > Helianthus tuberosus. The sequence continues at coordinate 77,651,191 of CM060380.1, forward strand.
GTTCATATGCAGCCTTTTAATTATTCACATGAACCACTAAATGATTTTGATTGGACCACAAATATCGACACCACTAAACTGACAAGTTCATTCTCGAGATTCTGTTAAAGCCGACACTATAATACTGAAACAATACTATTGGACCGCAACTATAATGGCTGACTCTATATCTCGAGATTCAGCAAAAACAATTCACGTGACTGATACACTTTTCAAACGGAAACATCAATTTCAAACGAGACAACTAGCTTCAAACGTAATCCTCAAACGGAATACATTCTTCAAACGGACACAACCCAATGTTTCAAACGAACCACATGTTTCAAACGTAATCCCATGCAATTTCAAACGGAATGCCAAATTCAAACGGGATAACCCATGATTTTTCAAACGAGATATCCAATTTCAAACGGAATACGTCAGATTCAAACGGAATAGGCTGCTGACATCATCAATTTTTCGAACAATTTCAAACGGAAGTATGTTTTTTTTTTTTATCAAGTTTTAGTTCAATTTAAGTTCCAAAACTCTCAAGGATTTGTTAAAACAACATTTCGAACATGATGTGAGAAAATCAGCCGTTTTTAACCGTAAAAACTTGTTTAATTTTGAAAGAAGGTGTAGAAAATCAGAATTAGCGGCAGAATTGGTATGAACTCTTCCTCCTGAGCTCTGATACCACTTGTAGGATCGTTTTCAGACCCGAACGAGTCGATCAGAAGAGTTTATCTCAACACGAAAGGCGGAAACAAACGTGTAGAATTCAATTCAGCTAGATTTACACTATAAACTGTTGTATGATTTATTTGATGACGTTTTACAACCTGACAACACTTCGGCAGCACTTCGTTGCACAAACCGGAAAGTTGCAAATGAACTAGACAAGTGAGGTATTTATAGGGAGGACCCTTTCGTTTGAAAGTGTCATGACACCCTTCAAACTTTTGTCTTCAAACGGAATGTCACTCTTCAAACGGACTGGCACTCTTCAAACGGACTGGCACTCTTCAAACGGACTGGGCTCAATCACATCTAAAACCTACCCTATTTCTCGTATAATGTGCCCTGATCTATCAATTCTAATGTAAGACTCGATATAAGACGAAGTCGACAGACGCATGCACCAACACTATCTTAAAAACCAAAGTCGGTGGAATTTCCCACCGGCTTTGGTTGGCCCTTCAACTTTTGGATTTGGCAATTTTAGTCCTTTTCTCATTTTTAATATCCTCTACTTTAGAAATTGGCATTTTTAGCCCCTATGTGACAACTCGTATTTCAGAACCTTTAGTTGTACTGTGATGTAACCAGTATGAACTTCATGTGATTATGTGATATGTTGATTTTAATGAAATGTTATGTTTTATTATGTTATGTGTTATGTGTATGTAATGAGTGTATGTATGCTTAGTCGCACAATGGGAACCCGACCGCATAAATCCTTTTGGGCCGCACACCTCGATCACACACTCCTTTCTCTCGGCCCAACTCTTGTTCGTATGCATGACCCAAAGGGCAGCCCGGGATGGGTCGGCCCCTATTGTTTTCGCATAACACCAAGGGTGTTAGTATAAATCCTACACTTTATCAAAGCACACAAAGTTTAGCAAACCCTAAAGTCCTCTTCTCCTCTCTCTTGTTCGACGGCAACATCTCCCTCAACCGAAGCCTCCCATCTTGATCAAGCTTGTCATATTGCACACACTTCGGTTTGTATTATACCTTTGTTAGGTGCCATGATTTTGGATTGTTATGATCTTGATGTTAAGAATTATATGAAAAACTAGGGTTCATGCTAGAAGATTTAATCATAGGAATCCAGAATATGTGTATGATTAATATAATGTTTGATATAATCTTGGTATTGTGATGACTAACTAGAACTACATAATAGGGTTGTTTTTATTGTTCGCAAAACCGAATCGGATGATAGTTGGGATATGAATGAATGATCCGGTTGATGTATGATTAGTGGTTATACATGATTTAATCATTGTTGATGTTCGTATAAATCTAAGAAAGTTAAACCGTTTGATCTGATATGTTTATGATTAAGTGATAATTAGTGTTCAAAAGAATTAATTAAAAACCCTTGATTTGATCGATCAATGTAAAAGTTGGAAACTGTTAGAATTAGTCTTGCAAAATAAATGGAAACAAGGTAACTGATCGCATGATTTTAGGAAGTATGTAACTGATCGCACATGTCCTCAGTCGCACAAGAACATATCGTATATGATCTGATCGCACAAGAGCTGAACGCACAAGCTCTTGGACCGCACAATGTAACTATTTTTCACCATGAGCCCAGTTACTTCAAGAAAATTAGCCGCTCATGGTGAGATAAAACGCAGAAACAATGTTCATTAAAATTGAATACATCATGTTCAATAATTGAATAAACAAATGAAACATTATTATCTAACCAGTTGCGATTAAATTCTTCACTCGCATCGTCTTCAAACTCAAGCCCAACCTTCGTTAACAAGATGTCGTACAACAGGTTTATCTCGTATCCAGTAGGTTCTTCTCTTATGTGTTTCGTATACCTTCTTTTTATACCAGTAGGTTATCGAATATTATTTGTGTTGTATTATAACTAGTTTTTGCCTAGCCCACGTTGCGGGGCACTAAGCCGAATATTTCTCTCTTATAACATATACGTCTGTATTGTGGTTACTTGTACATACTACTCATAACACGATCTAAAAAAATTACATTAAGTCAACCTATTAAAACAAAACACTACCACACTTTTACTAAAAAAAATTAAAACGATGGAAAAACTACCGCTTGATACGAATAAAAATTACACTAGGCCAACCGATTAAAACAAAACACTACCATAGTTTTGGCAAAAAAAAAAAACTAAAACGATGGCATGTCTGTAATTTTACAATGGGGGCAAAATCGTAATTTGTTAGGAAACAAACAAAAACAATGGCAAAACTATGTTTTTTTAGCTGAGAGCAAAATCGTAATTTGGCTGGGAGAGGGGAAAAACAAAACTAATGGCAAAACTTTAAATTTAAACGGGGCAAAATCGTAATTTGGTTGGACCAATGGGGAAGTCCCCCATCTTGTGTTTGTATATATAGTATGTCTGCCACTATTCCCCCATCTTGTGTTTGTGTTTGTATATATCTTCCTATACTAATAAATGAAAATCTTTTTTGGACACGTGTCACTTCCTAGTGCATTCTTACCTTTTTTCCTATATATCTCCCATATTGTATACTATCTTAAAAACCAAAGTCGGTGGAATTTCCCACCGGCTTTGGTTTGCCCTTCAACTTTTGGATTTGGCATTTTTAGTCCTTTTCTCATTTTTAATATCCTCTACTTTAGAAATTGGCATTTTTAGCCCCTATGTGACAACTCGTATTTCAGAACCTTTAGTTGTACTGTGATGTAACCAGTATGAACTTCATGTGATTATGTGATATGTTGATTTTAATGAAATGTTATGTTTTATTATGTTATGTGTATGTAATGAGTGTATGTATGCTTAGTCGCACAATGGGAACCCGACCGCATAAACCCTTTTGGTGTCACACCCTGACTTTTGCGGAAGCGTGATTATGGTGTGACTTTCTTAATATCATTGCATTCAATCATAACAACAGCTATATGATAAAACCATAGGTTTGTCATCCATTGAATAAGTTTAAAACATAACAACATTGTTTAAAAAAAATGTAGACTTCAAATTCAAGTTTTACAATCATACCAAAATGTTTATGAGTTCACTAAGGACTCATCGAATGATATTAAATAGCACCAAGGGTTGGGAGACGTGTCTCGTCCAGGAATAAGACACACCGACCAAACCCAAAGACCACGGATGACATCTTTATTTCAAACGTAGCATAAAAACTTCCAACGCCCGCCAGATCCACTTACTAGTTCCCTGAAATACATGTAGTTTGAAAACATCAACAAAAGTTGAGCGAGTTCATGTGTTTAGTAAGTGTGTACGAATCATCCTTGAAAACCTTTGTATGTATGTATGTACTTGTAAACTGGTATGCAGCAACAAGGAAAAACAGATCAATTAATGTGTAGCTAATACATTAATATATGTGACATGGCATAGGAAGCACTCAAACCTGTATGCGTATTTCGTACCGGCCCCTCCGGCGGAACGACATAGTCACCACATGCGGCCAACTCGCAGGCCCATGGGTGGGGCTCGCAACACCCAATAGATCTATCACTCCTGTCCCTTGGTCCTTATACAAGGATTAATGGTCTTAAGCTAATGGCCTACCCATTCACGTGATCTAGCAGTACGTTTCCTTAGCTAATCATACCATTTGTAATTGTTTGTAATCAGTATGTAACATGTATTTCACCCCCGAGAGTTATAAAACCAAAAACAGTTAAGAGAAAAGGGGGACATGAACTCACAGTTTTGTGTTCCTTGTATCTGATGTAACTCAAAGCTTCCTCTAGATCGCACGACTACCTACATGCGTACTATGGTCCGTTAGACAAGCGGGTCATGCCTTGTCTTAGTGTTAATGTTTCTGAGTTACGTCTCTTTTTTTGTCTTCAATATTATTCCAAGTTATAATCACTTGTTAAAATAATAATTATTTTTACTTTAAATTATATTTTAATTTTGGAATAATCGTTAAACAATATTTTGTAACAATACTTCTCAAGTATTCATATTCGTATTTCCTTCCCAAGGATGGGGTTTCTCATACATGTTTATCCGTATTCTTGTATTTGTACATCTTGCCATGTATTGGCGTCGTATTCCGGTGTGTACGTATTTTCTTAATAAATATCCCATATATATTTCCAAAACAATATATTTTCAAGTCTCACTTAGAAAATATATATAAACTTATTTTATCCCAAATGTATTTCAAGTTTATCCAAGAAAACGTATATTTTTCCCAAAAATCATACATCTTCTAAAAACTCTAGGAAAATATATTTTTACTTCTCAAAAATATTATATTTTCTCCTTGTCGAAAATATAATATACTTTGTAATAATAATAAAAATCATATTTTCATTTCTTTTGTATCCAAAATAATATTTACCAAAAATATACTCATAATTGTATTTTCTGGAATATTTGTAAGTTACATTCTATCGTTCGGTTCCATAATATTATGTGTGTAACTTATATATGTATTCCTTGTGATTTTTGGTATTATTTTGGATTGTAAATTCTTGGTACATGTTAAGTTATATTACTTTAATCTCTAAAATAATATAACTATTACACAGAGTATACAAATATTCACACACGTCATGTCTTTAATGTATATATATATTCTAAATATATATTTACCCATTTTTATTTATAAAAACCAACCTCCAATATTTGTATTTTTGTAACAAAGTCTATGGCAAAGTTTATATTGAAAACCATAGTTTAAACATACTTGTAAATATTTGTTTAGAAAATATTTTTCTAAGTGTTTATATTTTTAGAAAATTTTGCCATAGTTTCCCCTAAAATGGAGGTGTCCATGCTATCAAAGCATATCATTTTCTTTTTTTAAAATCATCACAAACAATCCACAACTTAACCAACACTTACCAAGTGTCAAAACAATGCTATTTACATAACAAACAATCTTCTTGTTTCTCTAGTGTTTCTACACTTGTTTTATCACCAAAAATAGTGTATGCTTAAGTATGAACCAAGATTTCCTAAAAATCATATTTTGAACTTGGTTCTTTTAGGAAAACCATTCATAAATCTTAGATCTATAAGTTTATCAACTCACTTGATTATTATTTTTCAAGAAATCATTTTATTTTCAAGTTCATGCTTACATATGAGGATGATCATCTTGTTTCATCACATAATCATCCTCTCACCTGCTAGATCATGTGTTTAATCACAATCTAGCAACCTCCTTATGATGATCAACATCATAATCTCAAGAAAATAACAATCAAGTATCATACATACACTAAACAACATAGTTTCATCAAGAGTTCATCATATGACAAGCTTATGTTCATGTTTCAAGATTATGTTTTTTAGCGTTCTTCATATTTTTCATCACATATCATCTATTAACCATCAAAATTAGAAGTAACTAAGGGTTATTAGGGCCTTACTACTAGCACAAGGCTAGGGAAGAACACTTGATGAAGAAGTTGATAAAAGTGGAGGATAATAGCAAATGGGAGAGGTCCTCCAAGATCTACAAGCTCCACACTACTTAACTTAGCTTCTAACACCTTGTGTACACCTTGGAATAGATTGAAGTTGGATGAGAATGGTGGTGGTGTGGAGGTGGCTCACGGCCGAGATGAAGGGAGGAGGAGAGGGAGAGTTAAGTGTGTGTAATGTGTGTGAGATAATGAGAGTTTGATCCTTCATCTAATACTTATAACCCTCCTAACTCTTTTAACCTTTGGGTATCATGTCCACTAAGTACAATACAATATCTTCATAAATCTTTAGGAGATCAATTAAGATCATGGGGTGGGGGCCACCCATCCAAACCCTTCTCCAAAGGGGGGGGGGGGTACTAGTTGAGTTGTAATGGTAGGTTAAGAGATCTAGTTAGATTTCATGTGTGATATTTAGTGTTTATGCATACCATGTGTTATATAGTGTGTTGGGGTGTTCGGGGCTCATAACTAGCTCAGAAATATTAAAGCAATGCTTCTAGTATAATTTTGGTGTTTCGGGTAATGTCCGGTTATTCGGTTAGATACCGGTTCGTTAAAGGGTCAAACTATTCCGTTTAGTGTTCTTTATGTACCCCTTTGTGACACTTTTAATTCCCGACACTTAGGAAAGCATCCAGGACCATTTAGTCATATTTTTGCACATTACTAGCTTGTTAAAAAGCTGAATTTTGCTGAGATATGCAGAATTCTGCACTTTATGTGGGTTTTAGGCACTTTCCGGCACTTAAACTATCGCCTAGTGAAGCAGTTTTATGGTCCTTACTTCCCTACACACCATACTAGTGTAGTACCTTACCTCTGGCCCATACTGGGTCTCAAAACATTGTTTGTCTATGTACTGAACATCGTCAGCATTTTCCGAGTTATCCGCTAACTGTGCTAACTGTGCTTTGTGCATCGTCTATGTCACTAAAGTTTGTATGTAAAAATGATGTGACAGTATTAAACGTGATGCATATGTAAGTATGATACAGTAATCAGAAAGCAATTAATTGTAATTCAGCATAGTCATTAAGCACTGATCATGGTTAATTAAATTGTACGGATACCTGGATTTTTGACAGCTGTCACATTCTCCCCCAGTTAAGAAAATTTCATCCTCAAAATTTATACTACCTTAACTCCTTAGGGTTTCATTATGCGTGCATGTATATGAATAATACGGGGGTAGATAACTACAAAACCGAATCTAATCTTATTCACATCAGGTGAATTCCAGGGATATATTTCAACAACAGGAGCCCAATGGTTAAAAGGTATGTGTTCTAGCATTTAATGTCAAAGGACACGAGATGTATAGACTGACGCAACTCAGTTAACGGGGTTCCACACAAAAAGAGTTTTGACCAATGGATTCCTCAAACAACCGGTCGCATTATGCAAATGAGTTTTCACAATCCATAGCATCCGCTATATGAACTCAAAGTCAACAACTTGAATATGGGAATGATTTGTCATCTTTCGAATAAATAAATGGTAAGGATTGGTGTGTTGACATTCTTGAGTTGCGAAAGTTCACCGAATGAAATACAAGCGAATCTGGTGTATCAATGTCTTAATTCGTAGTTGCATTAGAAATTTTTAAATGACAAGTCAAACAAAAGTATGCGAAACGGTTGACCATGATTAGCACAAGCTACAAATTTGTAATGACACCACAAGGTGTCGCAATTGACATATTTCAACAATAGTGGTGACCGAACAAGTTCATCGTGCTTGAAATCAAAGGAAAGTATACTGAAACAACTCTGAAAATTTGATTTAAACAGTGTCATGGGGTTTTCAATCGAATGCAGAACATCAAAGAACTACTGTTTCTAATTGAAGATGGAAAGCAATAAATACTGCAAGGTAACCAATGTATAATGAAAGAATCGTTAGGAGGTACATCGTGATATGAAATGAATCTGGGTACCATTGTCTTAACACACTACTGTGTTGAGACTACTTTAATCGTGATAAACAAAACGGATTTAGAACAAATAAATAGACAATTAAATCCGTGTAACCAAATTAGCGCAAGCTTCAATTCTGTGAAAGTGTCACCGCAAGGTATCGAAATCAGCAAACGATTTAGTGGAGTCGTAGACCAACCAAGTGTACTACGACTCGAAACAAAAGAACTTTCGCAAAAAAATTTGAATATGATGCTCCCAATACATCATATGACGTTTTAAATTGAATAGGCGAAATGGATAAGTTCAAGCAATTAAACTTGGTTTCAGCGTAACCCGACAATAACGTATGTACCAACAAGGGAAATCTCAGCATGGTTACAAAAATAAACCATGAATGTAATTTGAAAGAAAAGGAGTTTCAGGAAAGTGGGTTGACTTGATAGCAAAAGAGCCAACAATTAAAATAATGTAGGTCATTCGAATGACAAATCATTAATTAGATTTAGCAACATAATATTTGAACTTCAATGAAGCGTTTGAAATGAAACCGCATACGTAGCAAATGGTGCATGCGTAACATATGAGTTTTCAAGTAATGAAACAATGAGTATTTGCTAAAATGGAGAAATGACCAAGTATTCGAAGCAAATGTGTGTTCGCTCTCAGCGAAGAAAATCAACGCAATGCAACTACCATTAAGGGGAGTAGAGATGCAAACATCTACTCGCTGGAAGCGAAAGTGAAGATTTTAACAAAAGAAATTTGAGTACTTTCTATTTTGGTTAACCGAAATAGCATATTTCTAAAAAAAAAAAAAAAAAAAAAAAAAAAAAAAAAAAAAAAAATAGCATATATGTCAGGATAATGGGGTTTGCTTGAGTTAACAGGTGTGGTTCCTAAGCAACCTTTACGAGTTTGGACCTGGGTTTCCAAAGGTCCTAAGTACATGTTTTCTAGATTCTCAAAGTTTCGTATTCATTGTAAAACTGTTTTGTGCATCGTGTAGGAAACACCATTTTTGTGTATGTTTAAAACAAATTATTGTCCCACAATTTCCCGGTATACTTTCTTCCTGAATTCGCAGCTAATGAAACTCCATCATCAGTCAGTCGTGAAATAGTAGTTGGATCCTCACAGTTTGTTAAATAAGTAATTCGTTAATCCTTAGCAAGTGTCACCGACTCTTGTTAGCTCGTTCGGCTCCTGGTAGTTTGATGTTCGTACGAAAGCTATCGTCCTTCTTCTTGACGAGCAAAACTGGGGTTACCCAAAGTGGGAAACTTGGTCTGTTATCTTCCTTCTCTATCAACTACTGAAGCTACACTGTCAATCCTTGCATCTCCGAAGGTGTAAGTCGCTAAGGTGCATTAACAGCAGGCGCGGCGCCCGGAATCAAATTGATGCGAAATTCGACTTGTCGACGAGGAGATAATTCTGGCAAGTCTTCAGGGAAGACTTCAGGATATTCCCTTATCACAGGGATATCTTCGAGTTTTTAGGTCCTTCGGTTCCCTTGTCCACGACATGAGCCCATAAAACAACACATCCATTACGCAACAACTTTCGTGCCTTCAAGCAACTTGGAAGCTGTAGGGGCGTAGTCTGCTTACCTCCATGAATCATGATTGTTTCTTCATTTGCCATCGGGGTGCGGGTAATAATCTCCGCTCGATTACTCGACAACCAATCCATCCAAATTACCACATCGAAGCTTCCCTTAAGCTAGTTCTATCGAGTACTGGATATCTATCTTACTTACTACTAAAACAAGTATATTCTGAAGCTAAAATTTGACAACAATGTCAAATAGCACAGATGCATAACATTGACTACTATGAGACGTACCGATGACCATGTTTTGATCCTGGCGTGCTTCCCTAGCTCCGGTGCTAGACATTTTTCCCACGATCTTGTTTAATCTCCCTTGGGCAATCTTTCCTAAAGTGCCCCATGTCATCGCAGTTATAACACCCTTGACCTCTCTTTCCATGTTTCGTCTCATGCCAACACGTCTCCTTGCAGTGCCCCACTTTGCCACAGTTGTCACACTTTCCATTTTTACATCGCCCGGTATGATGACGTCGACACTTGTCGCATTTAGGTAGTTTACCCATGTACTCTTTTCCCTTTTTGGCCTTGTTGTTGTTATTCGTCTGGGTACCCTGCTTGAAGTTTCCGAACTTTCTCTTGTTATCTCCAGATGACTCCACATGAGTCTCCTTTTTCTCTTCAGATATTGAAAATTTGTTCAACCTGATTGCCTCTTCAGTCAAGGCCACACTTAGATCAATGGCCTCAGTGATCGTTGCAGGCTTTGATGTCGTCACCATGCTCATGATTTGGGGTGCCAATCCCCAAATAAAACGCTCAATGCGCTTGAATTCTGGATCAACCATGTAAGGAACGACGCGAGATAGGTCGTGAAATCTCTGCACGTATTCAGCAATCTTTGGACCATCCATCTTGAGATTCCAGAATTCAGTCTCCAATTTCTGGATTTCTGCTCTCGAGCAGAACTTCTTACGCATTAGTTCTTTCAGTTCGTCCCATGTCAAAGCATACGCAGCAGTCTCGCCCAATGTCTGAACCTGGAGGTTCCACCATGACAGAGCCCCATCTTGAAGCAGTCCGGAAATGTACGCGACCTGATGCTCTGGGGCGCATCTGCTCACCCGCAAAACAGAATCCGTCTTCTCAACCCAGCGCACGAAGGCTAAGGCACCCCTAGTGCCATCGAAATTTAGGGGCTTGCAGCCCAAGAACTGTTTGTAGGTGCAGTCGCTAGGTGGGTTATTTCCTGAGGTACCTCCGCTGCGCTCGGAGCGAAGGGCCTCGTACTATGCGATGGCCTGTAAGATGCGCTCTTGTAATTCCGCCTCTGTAGTCGGCAGAGGGTTGTTGGTATTGGTGTTCCCTTGAATCGACATCTTCTAAGAGGAAGATCGGATAGGTCAGGTCTCATTAAAGACATAAGCACAAAAGCACCTACTTAACGAATGAGACCCAGGAGGTGTATTACATATATGTATATACGCAGTCGTTATAACAATCAATCACATATCGTCACAATTATAGCACAACTTGTAGATAGGATTATGTTCAATAAGAACATAACAGGCAATCACGTTGTTGTTTTACATGTTTAATAAGAATATGACGACTGAGCTTTCATAGATTATTGGCCACAAGGTATTGTTACATGTTTTAATAGGGAATATGACGATTAGGCTTCCATTACTTTCCGTCCATAATCACATTGTTTTCAAAGTGTATCACATTAAATGGGACACAGGGTCACCCTACCATTGCCCAATAAGTCTGTCAGTGTGTCAAGATCACGTGGTCAAAAGTAGTCTTTAAAAGGTCTCCACAATCTCAGCTCTTCCGTAGTGTCTTTACCCAAGAGTAATGTAATCCGCATAAATCCAGAAATCAACTATACTGGTGACTGAGGTGGAGAAGGGAAGAAAAGCAAACTGCTAACATGTGCGAGCTCCTCCTCGAGCTTGTATACACGTCGAAGTAATTAACTGGTCTGCTACTTGATAGTAAGGAAACAAGCGTCAACACCTAAGAAAGGTGTAAGAGCAGCAGGTGAGAGTGCAGAAGGAGACAGTGATGAACGGGGATGATCAAAGTATACTGGCATTGACAGGGTGGAGGACGTAATGTCAGCTCAAGCTCCAAAACTCTATAACTCAAAACCTCAAACTGTAGCTGAAGTAACAGGAGCAACTCATCCCGTGTGTAGCTTCCATAATGTGAGGGATGGTAGGGGTCTGAAATCAGCATAGGGCATGATAGGAATCATCGGAATGGCTCGTCCAGCGGTGAAGAAATGAACGGTACAGCCTAAAGGATCTGTGAAAAGGCTGTTGATATGAAAAGACTGTCAGCAAAGGTAAATTATCACCAAAATATGGCAGCGCGGATGGTTGGAAGTCGTCCTCGTCCTCGGTCATCATTACAGGATCACTCTCAGTGTCTGACGCAATTATCCCCGGCGCAGGTGCAGTCTCATTATATGTGGCGGTGGCCATAGGGTCATCAACATCTGACAACTTGCTCTCTGAGGAAGGCGACATGTGTGTGATACATAATAGTCATAGCATGTATATCCATCGTAATCACTAACACTTAGTGTATGCAAACAAAGGTAATTTATCATGTAATCATGTATTCACATTATTCTTCATGAAACTTTCTATCCTTCCTAGTCTCCCAGACTAACCCACCTAGTCTCCCAGACTAAACCAACCAGTCTCCCAGACTAAACACCCAGTCTCCCAAACTAAACTACCTAGCCTCCCAGACTAAACACCAGTCTCTCAGACTGAAACACCCAGTCTCTCAGACTGAAACACCCAGTCTCTCAGACTAAAACACCCAGTCTCTCAGACTAAAACACCCAGTCTCTCAGACTGAACTCCCCAGTTTCTCAAACTATCCCAACTAACTACCCAGTCTCTCAGACTGAACTACCCAGTCTCTCAGACTGAATTTTAAACATTAACTTTGAAATGTGTTTCGTGTCTTTTATTTGTAAAAATGTTTGTTTTTCCTGGATCTGGGCATTTCGTGTATGCAATGAAAACATGTTGTAAAAACATTTTCTTGAGAGCCCTAATGATCGTAGTCTAGACTCGAGAAAGAATCCTAGTTCGCTATGTAAAAATGTTAATGTTTCTGAGTTACGTCTCTTTTTTTTGTCTTCAATATTATTCCAAGTTATAATCACTTGTTAAAATAATAATTATTTTAACTTTAAATTATATTTTAATTTTGGAATAATCGTTAAACAATATTTTGTAACAATACTTCTCAAGTATTCATATTCGTATTTCCTTCCCAAGGATGGGGTATCTCATACATGTTTATCCGTATTCTTGTACTTGTACATCTTGCCATGTATTGGCGTCGTATTCCGGTGTGTACGTATTTTCTTAATAAATATCCCACATATATTTCCAAAACAATATATTTTCAAGTCTCACTTAGAAAATATATATAAACTTATTTTATCCCAAATGTATTTCAAGTTTATCCAAGAAAACGTATATTTTTTTTCCAAAAATCATACATCTTCTAAAAACTCTAGGAAAATATATTTTTACTTCTCAAAAATAATATATTTTCTCCTTGTCGAAAATATGATATACTTTGTAATAATAATAAAAATCATATTTTCATTTCTTTTGTTTCCAAAATAATATTTACCAAAAATATACTCATAATTGTATTTTCCGGAATATTTGTAAGTTACATTCTATCGTTCGGTTCCATAATATTATGTGTGTAACTTATATATGTATTCCTTGTGATTTTTGGTATTATTTTGGATTGTAAATTCTTGGTACATGTTACGTTATATTACTTTAAACCCTAAAATAATATAACTATTACACAGAGTATACAAATATTCACACACGTCATGTCTTTAATGTATATATATATTCTAAATATATATTTACCCATTTTTATTTATAAAAACCAACCTCCAATATTTGTATTTTTGTAACAAAGTCTATGGCAAAGTTTATATTGAAAACCATAGGTTAAACATACTTGTAAATATTTGTTTAGAAAATATTTTTCTAAGTGTTTATATTTTTAGAAAATTTTGCCATAATTTCCCCTAAAATGGAGGTGTCCATGCTATCAAAGCATATCATTTTCTTTTTTTAAAATCATCACAAACAATCCACAACTTAACCAACACTTACCAAGTGTCAAAACAATGCTATTTACATAACAACATGAACTTAATCTTTCACAAAAGTTTGTAGTAATTTGGTAGTGTTTTTAGTAGGTTTAGTTACCCCTTTAAAGTGTGTTTACTTCTTTAAAAATCACATTCTTGAGATATTTGGATGTTTACAACTTGTAAACATATTTTACAAAAACTTTTTTTTTATGAAATCTTCTTGTTTCTCTAGTGTTTCTACACTTGTTTTATCACCAAAAATAGTGTATGCTTAAGTATGAACCAAGAATTCCTAAAAATCATATTTTGAACTTGGTTCTTTTAGGAAAACCATTCATAATTCTTAGATCTATAAGTTTATCAACTCACTTGATTATTATTTTTCAAGAAATCATTTTATTTTCAAGTTCATGATTACACATGAGGATGATCATCTTGTTTCATCACATAATCATCCTCTCACCTGCTAGATCATGTGTTTAATCACAATCTAGCAACCTCCTTATGATGATCAACATCATAATCTCAAGAAAATAACAATCAAGTATCATACATACACTAAACAACATAGTTTCATCAAGAGTTCATCATATGACAAGCTTATGTTCATGTTTCAAGATTATGTTCTTTAGTGTTCTTCATATTTTTCATCACATATCATCTATTAACCATCAAAATTAGAAGTAACTAAGGGTTATAAGGGCCTTACTACTAGCACAAGGCTAGGGAAGAAAACTTGATGAAGAAGTTGATAAAAGTGGAGGATAATAGCAAATGGTAGAGGTCCTTCAAGATCCATAAGCTCCACACTACTTAACTTAGCTTCTAACACCTTGTGTACACCTTGGAATAGATTGAAGATGGATGAGAATGGTGGTGGTGTGGAGGTGGCTCATGGCCGAGATGAAGGGAGGAGGAGAGGGAGAGTTAAGTGTGTGTAATGTGTGTGAGATAATGAGAGTTTGATCCTTCATCTAATACTTATACCCCTCCTAACTCTTTTAACCTTTGGGTATCATGTCCACTAAGTACAATACAATATCTTCATAAATCTTTAGGAGATCAATTAAGATCATGGGGTGGGGGCCACCCATCCAAACCGTCTCCAAAGGGGGGGGGGTACTAGTTGAGTTGTAATGGTAGGTTAAGAGATCTAGTTAGATTTCATGTGTGATATTTAGTGTTTATGCATACCATGTGTTATATAGTGTGTTGGGGTGTTCGGGGCTCATAACTAGCTCAGAAATATTAAAGCAATGCTTCTAGTATAATTTTGGCGTTTCGGGTAATGTCCGGTTGTTCGGTTAGATACCGGTTCGTTAAAGTGTCAAACTATTCCGTTTAGTGTTCTTTATGTACCCCTTTGTGACACTTTTAATTCCCGACACTTAGGAAAGCATCCAGGACCATTTAGTCATATTTTTGCACATTGCTAGCTTGTTAAAAAGCTGAATTTTGCTGAGATATGCAGAATTCTGCACTTTATGTGGGTTTTAGACACTTTCCGGCACTTAAACTATCGCCTAGTGAAGCAGTTTTATGGTCCTTACTTCCCTACACACCATACTAGTCTTGTACCTTATCTCTGGCCCATACTGGGTCTCAAAACATTGTTTGTCTATGTACTGAACATCGTAAGCATTTTCTGAGTTATCCGCTAACTGTGCTAACCGTGCTTTGTGCATTGTCTACGTCACTAAAGTTTGTATGTAAAAATGATGTGACAGTATGAAATGTGATGCACATGTAAGTATGATACAGTAATCAGAAAGCAATTAATTGTAATTCAGCACAGTCATTAAGCACTAATCATGGTTAATTAAATTGTGCGGATACCTGGATTTTTGACAGTTGTCACATTTGGGCCGCACACCTCGATCACACACTCCTTTCTCTCGGCCCAACTCTTGTCCGTATGCATGACCCAAAGGGCAGCCCGGGATGGGTCGGCCCCTATTGTTTTCGCATAACACCAAGGGTGTTAGTATAAATCCTACACTTTATCAAAGCACACAAAGTTTAGCAAACCCTAAAGTCCTCTTCTCCTCTCTCTTGTTTGACGGCAACATCTCCCTCAACCGAAGCCTCCCATCTTGATCAAGCTTGTCATATTGCACACACTTCGGTTAGTATTATACCTTTGTTAGGTGCCATGATTTTGGATTGTTATGATCTTGATGTTAAGAATTATATGAAAAACTAGGGTTCATGCTAGAAGATTTAATCATAGGAATCCGGAATATGTGTATGATTAATATAATGTTTGATATAATCTTTGTGTTGTGATGACTAACTAGAACTACATAATAAGGCTGTTTTGATTGTTCACAAAACCAAATCGGATGATAGTTGGAATATGAATGAATGATCTGGTTGATGTATGATTAGTGGTTATACATGATTTAATCATTGTTGATGTTCGTATGAATCTAAGAAAGTTAAACCGTTTGATCTGATATGTTTATGATTAAGTGATAATTAGTGTTCAAAAGAATTAATTAAAAACCCTTGATTTGATCGATCAATGTAAAAGTTGGAAACTGTTAGAATTAGTCTTGCAAAATAAATGGAAATAAGGTAACTGATCGCAAGATTTTAAGAAGTATGTAACTGATCGCACATGTCCTCAGTCGCACAAGAACAGATCGTATATGATCTGATCGCACAAGTGCTGAACACACAAGCTCTTGGACCGCATAAGTTAGTCGCACAAGATAGGAATGCATGAAGTACAACTGTGTAAGCACATAGTATTGTCTGCTTATGCATGACCGCACAATATATTGTGGATCGCACAAGGCTGTGCTGATCGCACAATATATTGGGCCGCACAAGAAGTTTCTTTGTTTAATACTTTTGGGCCGCACTTATTACTGGACTGCATGTTTTATTGGGCCGGGATATATTGGATCACACAACCTGTTGTGGATCGCACAAGTTTGTGCTGATCACACAACACGTTGGGTCGGACAATTATTGGGCTTATTCTTCTAAATCGCACAAGATGATTGGGCTCGCACAACCACAACGGCCCAATCACTTAAATCGCACAATTTGGGCTTATGTGTATACTTGATCGATATTGTTAACATGTTTCTACGTGTATGCCATGATCGTTATGTGTACGTAACTCGCTAGTATATGAGTAAACATACGTGCCTTATCTGAACCTAGACCTGACTTGTTGGTAACCATGTTAGGATGTGGTTGACCACAAATAGCTCAAGTGACCTTTTGTTTACCTGCCGAGCTAATCTAAGGTGAGTTCACACTTTCTACAAAGCATGGTATTCCCGGTGGGTTGGGAATGGGTTAAGGAATATGAATTCCTCGTCCTCCTTGGGTAGGACAGAATGGGTTAAGGAATATGAATTCCTCGTCCTTCTTGGGTAGGACAGTCTCAAATATACTAGACAAAACTCTATCACGAAGTCCCTCCTTTTATATCGACTTAATCGCCGGGCCAATGGCGAACGGGTCATTAGTTAAATAGCGCTATTAGGTTTGACAAACCGAACACCGTGCCGCAGAGGATGGGCATGGACTAATGGACTAGGGTATGTCAATGATGATAGACATTGACGCAGGGCACATAAACATGACTAACGTCAGTGGTCGATGTGGTAATGAGTCTAGTAGTTTAAACATGGGGTAGCCACGGCTGGAGAGCCAGAGAAAAAGGGATTAAATGACTTACGTTTTAAACAATGGGGTATTCCCCATGGTAGGTGGGCCAGTTAATAAGAAACTTATGATTTTTGGAAAAACTCTAAAATGGACAACCAACTGTGAACTCGCTCAACATTGTTGTTGATTCGTTACTACATGCTTTGCGGGTCATTAGGTACTTACCAGGAGCTTGCATGGGGAAGAGTCATTGTGGAGCATGGACATTGAGTGTTCATGATAAACTTATGAACTTTAAACTTGTGTTTTGGGTTTCGAACTTAATGCTTCCGCTGATAACTTAAACTTTGTTGAATTGTTTTGACACCAATTATATTGTTTGGTTTGGACTTTTATGTATTTAATTATATATTGTTCAATATGATTGGTGGCTGGATCCTGGTCAGTCACGCTTCCTGCGGTGATAGTCCGCTTATGGAATTTGGGGGTGTGACAGATTGGTATCAGAGCCATTGGTTATAGTGAACTCGGTTTTAAAAAGGGAAAAAAACTTTTTGATAAAAACCAGAATATAACCTGTTTAGTGCTCAACGATCTACAACGACGCTTTGCTCCACGTGCAAGACTCAACACTATAGGTGATATGGTTTATGTTTGTATTGCCTGCCTATTAGTTTACATAGTGCATTGTTCATGGTATGCTTAATGTAACAACCGTTTGCCTGAAACCCTGTATGCTTGCTCTTTTCTGTCCTCTCATACTTTTCACACCTCCACGTCACCGTTCTTACTTATGCTTTTCTCGATGTGAAGATCATGAGTGGACGTCTCAACTTGACTCAAGCCCAGCTAACGGCTCTAATCAACGAACGAGTTGCTGAGGCTCTCGCAGCAGCTCAAGCAGGAGGTACAGCCTGCTATTCGACCTATCCTAGGATGTTTAGATCCTACTTTCGCGAACCTACTCTTGTGCTTAACATGTCCTTTCCTTCTCGTGCGACAGGTCAACATGCTCAGCCTCCCGTATGTACGTTCAAGACCTTCATGGACTGTCGACGTAGTACCTTTAGCAGCACAGAAAGAGCCGTAGGTCTTCTCCACTAGTTCGAGAAGATCGAGTCCGTTTTTGAGATGTGTGAATGCCCTGTTGTTAGTCGGGTAAAGTTTGCTACTGGAATACTTGAAGGCGGTGCGTTGTCTTAGTGGAATGCACATGTGCAAATGTTAGGGTTGGCAGCTGCTAATGCCACCCCCTGGAATGACTTTAAGGAGCTGATCAAAGAGGAGTATTTCCATCGCGATGACATACATAAGTTGGAGGTGGAGTACTACGACCTCAAGATGGTAGGGTCAGAAATCGAAGCCTATACGAAGCGTTCAAACGAGTTAGCTTCAATGTGTCCCAACTTGTCAAATCCTCCCTACAAGCGAATTGAGCTTTATCTCAAGGGTTTAGTACCAGAAATCCAGAGCATGGTAACTGCGGCGAACCTCCCCACTATCCAACAGATTATACGACTATCACATCGTCTCACTGATCAGGCAGTCGAGCAGAAAAGGCTGCCCAAACGAATTGGCTCTACTACTACTTCTGAGGCTCTAAGTGACAATAAGCGCAAATGGGATGGAAACTCTAGCAAGGGTTCAAGCTCTGTTCAGTCTCAGTCTCAGCAGCGAAGGACTGACGACTACAAGAGCCCCAGTCAGCAATCATCTGGTAATCAAAGTCAATGTGGATATAAGGGAAATCACCCTAAGTGCAATCAATGTAACTTGTACCACAGCGGGCCATGTAGCAGGGGCAACTGTCATCGGTGCAATAAGCCAGGTCACGCAGCAAAGGATTGCAGGAGTTTACGTCCCACGAATCAGAATCGACAGCAACAACAAGCCCCACAGAACCAGCGCCAGCAGCAGCAACAGCAAGGTAACAACAAAGGATGTTTTCAATGTGGTTCTTAGGGCCACTTTAAAAGAGACTGCCCCCAGCTGAACCAGAATTAGAACAACAATAACAATCAGGGAAATGGGAACAACAGGGATAACAATGAAGGTAATGGTGCTAGGGGACGTGCATTTGTGATTGGTCAGGGTGATGCAAGGAACGACCCCAACGTTGTGACGGGTAAGTTTCTTCTGGATGACTTCTTTGTTTCTGTTTTATTAGATTCGGGAGCCGATACTAGTTACATGTCCTTAAGAGTTAGTCAGATGCTTAAGAGTACCCAATTCCCTTGAACACCAAGCATCTTGTAGAACTAGCAAACGGTAAAAATCTTGAGGCCACACACATAGTTAAGGGTTGCAATCTCGCTCTAGCTGGTCAGACCTTCTCCATCGATCTTATTCCCATCATTCTTGGTAGCTTCG
Source organism: Helianthus tuberosus (assembly GCA_030545235.1). Classification (NCBI taxonomy): domain Eukaryota; kingdom Viridiplantae; phylum Streptophyta; class Magnoliopsida; order Asterales; family Asteraceae; genus Helianthus; species Helianthus tuberosus. The sequence goes on from CM060380.1 coordinate 77,670,964, forward strand.
ACGTTGTTATTGGGATGGATTGGTTATCCCAACATCGAGCGGAAATACTCTGCAAGGAGAAGATTGTCTGCATCCCTCGTGCAGGCGGTGAACCTCTCGTTATCCTTGGCGACAAGAGTGGTGCTGTCGTGGGCATCATCTCTTTCCTTAAGGCCCAGAAGTGTTTGCGAAAGGGCCATGCTGCTATTCTAGCCCTCGTTACTGACACCTCTACGAAAGAGAAGAAGATTGAAGACATTCCTATCGTGCGTGACTTTCCTGAGGTATTCCCTAAGAAATTACCTGGTCTTCCGCCTCATCGTCAAGTCGAGTTTCAAATCGAGCTAGTTCCTGGAGCAGCACCAATAGCTCGTGCAGTGTATCGCTTAGCTCCATCTGAACTAGAAGAATTGTCGGCGTAACTACAAGAGCTTTTGGACAAGGGTTTCATTCATCCTAGCTCTTCGCCCTAGGGAGCTCCAGTTTTGTTTGTGAAAAATAAAGACGGTACCTTTCGAATGTGCATTGACTATCATGAACTCAACAAGGTGACCGTGAAGAATCGTTATCCTCTTCCGCGTATCGATGATCTGTTCGACCAGTTGCAAGGGTCGAGCTTCTACTCTAAGATTGATCTGAGATTGGGTTATCATCAGTTAAGAGTCCGGGACGAGGACATCTCCAAGACAGCATTCAGGACTCGTTACGGACACTACGAGTTCCTGGTGATGCCTTTCGGGTTAACAAACACACCTGCGGTTTTCATGGAACTCATGAATCGAGTGTGCAAACCTTACCTGGATAAGTTTGTTATTGTTTTCATCGACGACATTCTGATCTATTCCAAGAGTCAGGAGGAACACGAGCGTCATTTACGACTCATTCTGGAACTTCTGTGAGCAGAACAGCTTTGTGCTAAGTTTTCAAAATGTGACTTCTGGCTTCGTGAAGTCCATTTCTTAGGCCATGTGGTTAATGAGGATGGGATTCATGTTGATCCATCCAAGGTTGACTCGATCAAGGATTGGCCTGCACCTCAAACACCAATTGAAATCTGTCAATTCTTGGGTTTGGTGGGTTACTACAGAAGGTTTATTAAGGATTTCTCGAAGATTGCACAACCTCTTACTATTCTAACTCAGAAGGGTGTCACCTACCGTTGGGGTGATACTCAGGAATCCGTGTTTCAGCAGCTGAAGTTGAAACTTTGTAGCGCACGTAATCTCTCGTTACCTGAAGGCACCAACGATTTCGTGGTTTATTATGACGCGTCAATCCAAGGACCTGGTTGTGTGTTGATGTAACGTGAGAAAGTCATTGCTTATACCTCACGCCAACTCAAGGTTCCCGAAAAGAACTATACCACTCACGACTTGGAGTTGGGAGCAGTGGTGTTTGCGCTCACAATATGGAGACATTACTTGTACGGTACCAAGTGCACCATTTACACCGATCGAGTCTCCAGCATATCTTCGATCAGAAGGAGTTAAACATGCGACAGCGTCGATGGGTCAAACTTCTTAACGACTACGAATGCGCATTCAAGTACCATCCAGGCAAAGCCAATGTTGTGGCTGACGCCCTCAGTTGTAAGGAAACCAAACCTAAGCGTGTACGTGCGTTACAGCTTACCATTCACTCCAGTATTCCCGCTTAAATTCGTGATGCTCAGGTCGAAGCGTTGAAGGCAGAAAACATCAAGGCAGAGTCCCTGCAGGGCATGGAAAGGAAACTCGAATGTAAGGAAGATGGTACTTATTACTTCATGGAACGTGTCTGGGTTCCGCTCCATGGAAACTTACGAGAACTTGTGATGGATGAAGCACACAAATCTCGCTACTTGGTGCATCCTTGTTCGGACAAGATGTACCAAGACCTCAAAACTCTGTACTGGTGGCCCCACATGAAAGCTAACATAGCGACCTATGTTAGTAAATGCTTGGCCTATGCTAGGGTCAAGGTTGAATACCAGAAGCCATCAGGCCTACTTCAACAACCAGAGATCCCGACATGGAAATGGGAGCAGATTTCCATGGACTTTGTTACTGGCTTACCTAGATCTCAACAAGGAAACGATACCATTTGGGTGATAGTGGATCGACTGAAAAAGTTTGCACACTTCCTGGCTATCAATGAAACGGATAAGTTCTCGACTCTAGCAGACATCCACCTGAAGGAAGTGGTTGCGAGGCACGGGGTGCCAACTTCCATTATTTCTGATCGTGACCCCTGTTTTGCATCTGATTTTTGGCAGGCAATGCACAAATCCTTTGGCTCACGTCTAGACATGAGTACAACATATCACCCATAGACGGATGGGCAGACAGAACACACCATCCAAACACTTGAAGACATGCTTCGAGCATGTGTAATCGACTTTGGTAACGGCTGGGAAAGGCACCTACCTTTGGTGTAGTTTTTGTATAACAATAGTTACCACACCAGCATCCAGGCTACTCCATTCGAGGCTTTGTACGGATGGAAATGTCGATCACCCTTATGCTGGGCAGAAGTTGGTGACAGCCAAATCACTGGCCCAGAACTCGTCGTCGACACAACGGAAAAGATTGCCCAGATACGACAACGAATGGCGGCAACTCGTGACCGTCAGAAAAGTTACGCTGATAAGCGCAAGAAACCACTCGAGTTCCAGGTTGGGGATCGAGTGCTACTTAAAGTCTCACCTTGGAAAGTTGTGGTTCGCCTTGGTAAGCGGGACAAGCTAAATCCGCGTTATGTCGGACCTTTTGAAATCACTGAGAAAATCGGCAATGTGGCGTACAGACTGAATCTGCCCGAAGAGCTCAGTGGTGTTCACAATGTATTCCATGTGTCAAATCTGAAGAAGTATCTGTCAGATGAGACCCTCATAGTTCCTTTCAAGGAACTCACTATCGACGATCGGTTGTAATTCGTCGAGGAACCGGTGGAGATTACGGACCAGGAAGTTAAGACTCTCAAGCGTACCGAGATACCCATTGTTCGAGTTTGTTGGAACTCCCGTCGTGGCCCAGAGTTCACCTGGGAACGAGAAGACCAAATGAAACGTAAGTATCCCCAGTTGTTTAAGAAAAGTGAGTCCACTACTGAGGCTGAAGCTACTGCGGAATTTCAGGATGAAATTCCAAACCAACGGGGGAATGATGTGATACCCCGGGAAAACTAGGAAACCACGCAACCTAACTAGCTTCCTCAGTGACTACGTGCTAAATTTCGGGACGAAATTTCTTTCAACTTGGGGATGATGTGACAACTCGTATTTCAGAACCTTTCGTTGTACTGTGACGTAACCAGTATGAACTTCATGTGATATGTTGATTTTAATGAATTATTATGTTTTATTATGTTATGTGTTATGTGTATGTAATGAGTGTATGTATGCTTAGTCGCACAATGGGAACCCGATCGCATAAACCCTTTTGGGCCGCACACCCCGATCACACACTCCTTTCTCTCGGCCCAACTCTTGTTCGTATGCATGACCCAAAGGGCAGCCCGGGATGGGCCGACCCTTATTGTTTTCGCATAACACCAAGGGTGTTAGTATAAATCCTACACTTTATCAAAGCACACAAAGTTTAGCAAACCCTAAAGTCCTCTTCTCCTCTCTCTTGTTCGACGGCAACATCTCCCTCAACCGAAGCCTCCCATCTTGATCAAGCTTGTCATATTGCACACACTTCTGTTAGTATTATACCTTTGTTAGTTGCCATGATTTTGGATTGTTATGATCTTGATGTTAAGAATTATATGAAAAACTAGGGTTCATGCTAGAAGATTTAATCATAGGAATCCGGAATATGTGTATGATTAATATAATGTTTGATATAATCTTGGTGTTGTGATGATTAACTAGAACTACATAATAAGGCTGTTTTGATTGTTCGCAAAACCGAATCGGATGATAGTTGGGATTTGAATGAATGATCCGGTTGATGTATGATTAGTGGTTATACATGATTTAATCATTGTTGATGTTCATATGAATCTAAGAAAGTTAAACCGTTTGATCTGATATGTTTATGATTAAGTGATAATTAGTGTTCAAAAGAATTAATTAAAAACCCTTGATTTGATCGATCAATGTAAAAGTTGGAAACTGTTAGAATTAGTCTTGTAAAATAAATGGAAACAAGGTAACTGATCGCATGATTTTAGGAAGTATGTAACTGATCGCACATGTCCTCAGTCGCACAAGAACAGATCGTATATGATCTGATCGCACAAGAGCTGAACGCCCAAGCTCTTGGACTGCACAAGTTAGTCGCACAAGATAGGAATGCATGAAGTACAACTGTGTAAGCACATAGTACTGTCTGCTTATGCATGACCGCACAATATATTATGGATCGCACAAGACTGTGCTAATCACACAATTTATTGGGCCGCACAAGAAGTTTCTTTGTTTAATACTTTTTGGGTCGTACATATTACTGGACTGCATGTTTTATTGGGCAGGGGTATATTGGATCGCACAACCTGTTGTGGATCGCACAACACGTTGGGTCAGACAATTATTGGTCTTATTCTTCTAAATCGCACAAGATGATTGGGCTCGCACAACCACAACGGCACAATCACTTAAATCGCACAATTTGGGCTTATGTGTATACTTGATCGATATTGTTAACATGTTTCTATGTGTATGCCATGATCGTTATGTGTACGTAACTCGCTAGTATATGAGTAAACATACGAGCCTTATCTGAACCTAGACCTGACTTGTATGGTAACCATGTTAGGACATGGTTGACCACAAATAGCTCAATTGACCTTTTGTTTACCTGCCGAGCTAATCTAAGGTGAGTTCACACTTTCTATAAAGCATGGTATTCCCGGTGAGTTAGGAATGGGTTAAGGAATATGAATTCCTCTTCCTCCTTGGGTAGGACAGAATGGGTTAAGGAATATGAATTCCTCGTCCTTCTTGGGTAGGGAAATCTCAAATATACTAGACAAAACTCTATCACGAAGTCCCTCCTTTTATATCGACTTAATCGCCGGGCCAATGGCAAACGGGTCATTAGTTAAATAGCGCTATTAGGTTTGACAAACCTCACACTGTGCCGCAGAGGACGGGCGTGGACTAATGGACTAGGGCACGTCAATGATGATAGACATTGACGCAGAGCACATAAACATGACTAACGTTAGTGGTCGATGTGGTAACGAGTCTAGTAGTTTAAACATGGGGTAGCCCCCACGGCTGGAGAGCCAGAGAAAAGGGATTAAATGACTTACGTTTTAAACAATGGGGTATTCCCCATGGCAGGTGAGCCAGTTAAAAAGAAACTTATGATTTTTGGAATAACTCTAAAATGGACAATCAACTGTGAACTCCCTCAACATTGTTGTTGATTCGTTACTACATGCTTTGCAGCTCATTAGGTTCTTACCAGGGGCTTGCATGGGGAAGAGTCGTTGTGGAGCATGGACATTGAGTGTTCATGATAAACTTATGAACTTTAAACTTGTGTTTTGGGTTTCGAACTTAATGCTTCCGCTGATAACTTAAACTTTGTTGAATTGTTTTGACACCAATTATATTGTTTGGTTTGGACTTTTATGTATTTAATTATATATTGTTCAATATGGTTGGTGGCTGGATCCTGGTCAGTCACGCTCCCTGCGGTGATACTCCGCTTGTGGAATTTGGGGGTGTGACACCCAAGCTTTTTACTAAATTAATTTTCTCTAAATAACTTTCTTTCATTAATCTCTTTTGTTAATTACTTTTTTACATTCATATTTTTATGTACGTGTCGGTATAAATTTTAGTGTGTCTATGTTTTGACGTAAATTGTTTCTGGAAAACGAGTGAGATCAAATATAATACGTGTTCATTTAGAAAAACCATTTTTACGTGCATATTTTTATATATGTGTTTTTATTAATTCGAGTTGTTCTACGTTTCGACGTAATTTTTTTTGGGAAACGAGCCAGGTCAAATATAATACATTTTCGTGCTTATTTTATGTACCTTTCGTAAATTTTGTTCCGAACTGAGCGTAGTCAAATTGTGGTTTTTCTCCTTTTTAAAAAACCCTAATTAATACCATATGATACGTTATGATTGTACAATATAAATTCGATTTTCTTTACGTTTTGATTCAATCTGAATGCTTATATAGGTTACATTGAGTTCAATCGGATACGTTGAAATGCATGTTCGTATGGTTAACGCATCACATAAAGCTTGGACTAATTCATTCGATTTTTGCATTGTACCCGCGCCGCAACGTGTGCGGGCCTTATTACTAGTAACTCTTAATGCACAAAGTCGGTGCACAATCATTTGTCCTGGTCTGCCCCTTTTACTTTCTATTTTACACTTTCATCCTTTAAAGCTTATGAACTACAACTTTCCCCATGTTCCCTTTTGTTGTTTTCTTTGAATACGTATTCAAAACATTTGAAGGAGAAAGCGAGATAGGAATTCTGGTGTCCCCTCCTACGACCGGCGATGGCCTAATTCGGTGCTTACACAACCCACGCTACAAAAGGGAGATTGGTCAATCAAACGGTGTTCTTACAGTTTAGCGAGTCACGTCGGTGGTTTTAATGGAGCAAACAGCTTCGACGGCTAGGGTTTCTTAATCTGTATATTGACGGTGATGATCAATCAACTTTGGGTTATGCCATATTATTGCAGAAATGGTGGTGGTTTGCTCATGCCCGACGTCTGTGTCGGCGTATCCGATGATGGTGACGGTGCTGTTTCTGGTTTCATTTGGCGACGGTAGTGAAAGAATATTCCGGTGGTGCGGTGAGATGGTGATAGTGGACCGGCTGAAGATGAAAATGGAGGTGCTGGTATCTTATGATTTAGGGTTTTAAGAGAACAGCTGATGCCATGTAGAGAGAAAAGAGACACAATAAACGGTGTGATCTAGCTTTCTTTTTCTGCAACTTGCCATCTACTTTTCTCTTTTACTTTATTGTTTTTTTAATTGATTAGCGAAAAGTCCAAAGAATTGGTTGATTCAAGTAATTGTTACTTAAAATTGTTTTTTTGCTTTATAGTAGTTATAAATCAAACTACATTTTATCATCAATCATTTTTCGTATTGTCTTAAAATGTGATTATATAAAATTAACTTAGTGTAGTACGAACTAATTAAAAGTGAAAATAGTGGTCAATTTAGTATTGAATATAATATATAAATGATCTACAATAAGTAATCCAACAGATTGGTTTTGTGTAGTTAGGTAACCTTCAACTGTTACAATTCAGCTTCGGCTTAGATTAAACAAGTAACTATCAATGTAATATTTGAGTTCTTTAAATTTAGTTCTCTATATCAAGTTTAATATACTGTTGAACCCTAATAATCGGTTGTGCATAAAGTAACACGAAAGGTAAATATGTATGTGTACTTTGCCTGCATATTTTTGAAAGGCAAAGAGCACGTTGATACCTTAAGAAAAGAAGGCAGAATGGTGCATTATATAAAGGTCACACATGGAAGTCACAAATATCTAAAAGTTAATTACCTATAAAGCCATGTTATTAGGTCGAGTGTTGGCCAAATTTGTATTCAACATTATTGATTTACTACTTTAAGTATGTATATGTCAATACGGTTTTGAACGCGCGGCAGGTCAAATTACTAGTTAATTTTAAACAAAAAAATTAGATAAGGATAAACGTTTGTTTTTATTATGATCAAATAATAATAATAATAATAATAATAATAATAATAATTTTAAACAAAAAAATAAGATATGAATAAATATATGTTTTTCTATAAATAATTTTAAAGAAACTTTTTGATAAGGATAAACATTTATTTTTATTATTAGTAGATTCAAAGTTCATTTTTAAAAGATAAATCTTGACAACTATTAACTATTTGTGAAAACATATGACATTATGTTTTATTCAACACGTGTAATATACGAGTTTTTGTTAAAGATATATTTTTTTATTATTTATTATATAAAATTACATTTATGCAAAATAAAAAACAAAGTAAAATGTTATCATAAGTAAACAGTACATCAAAGTTTATTTTTAAAAGATAAACTTGACGACTTTATGTGTTAACATATGGGATTATATTTGATTTAATACGTGCAATATACGAGTTTTTTTAAAGATATATTTTTATTATTTATTATATAAACTCACATTTATTCAAACCGTCTAATACTTTCTAACCTAGTAGTATAATATAATAATATCATATAATTCCACTACAACTTAGTGGTGCACAAAAAACCTGAACCTGGACCCGGAACCGGAAAAAAAAATCCGGAACCGGGTATTATAAAACCCAGGTTTTTTATACCCGAACCCGACCCTACCCATAGAGTAGGGACCGGGTATTCATATCTGATCTAAAACCGGAACCCGGAACCGGGTTTTTTATACCTGGTTTATACCCGGTTTTTCGTAGTATCCGGTTTTATAAATACCCTGAACCAGTTTTTATAAATACCTGAAACTGGGTTTTATAAATACCCGGTTATGGGTTTTATAAATACCCGGCTATATGGATTGGTGGAAAGAAAAGGAACCCCAATTTCTGGTTCTAGCCGCAATGGCCCATGATCTACTAAGTGTCCAAGCTTCCACGGTAGTTTCGGAGTCCGCCTTTTCTTTTAGTGGCCGGGTCATTTCATTAAGGAGGACAAAGCTTAGTCCCGAGTCGGTTGAAATGTGTATTTGCTTGAAGGACTATTTGGATGCAGCGGAGCGGATTCAACATGTAGAGTCACTTGAAGATGAAAATGGCGTTGAAACGGATATACACGAGGAAGAGGTGGAAATGGGAATGTCAAGCCCACTAGAAGAAGACTAAACGAAGACAATCAAAAAACGAAGACGACCAAAAAAGAAGAAGATCTTGGCGAAGATGATTCAAGTCATATCTATGTTTTTTTATCTGTGTCATTTTATCTATGTTTTAATGAATTAAGACTTCTAGTTCTTATGATTCAACAAAATTATGTATACAACATATTGTAATCTTGTTTAATTATTGGGTTTCTAAGAATTATGTATGCACTTTGATGTAATCTTGTTTAAAAATGTCATTAAATTTGAATAAGTTAAACCATCCACTAAAACATATAAAGAAGCATTTAATACCCATTCGGGTTTTTTTTAATACCCGGTGTGGTTTTTTTGCCAACCCGATGCATACCCGAACCTACCCGATGCATACCCGAACCCGGAAATAGGGTATTATAATACCTGGGTTTTATAAAACATTAAAACCCGACCCGGACCCTACCCGGACCCGGGTATATAGGGTATACATTTTTTTGTAGAAAACCGGACCCGACCTGGTTTTTAAAAAACCCCGATTTTGTAAAACCCGATCTTACCCGAACCCGGTTTCATACCCGGAACCGGTTTTTAAAAAAAAAAAACCCGATTTGTGCACCACTACTACTAACTTCCACAAGTTATGGGCTGGGCTGCCTTCATAACTTCCATCGGCCCAAAACAAAAAATAAAGGCAGCTATGGCATGTGGTAATTTTTTTTTTTTAACCACAGCTATAGCTATGGCATGTGGTAATTATATTAATTTATTTAGGGGCATTTAGGTAATTTTCAGCATTAATTAAACTATAGCGAAACATGACCACCTGCTTTCGTCGTTGTGCAGCGTGTATATTTTAACACGTTTCAACAAATTACAACTTCAGTCCCTCTACTTCATTTTAGCTCCCGTGTGCTCGTTTAGTTATCGTTTTAACTCGAATTTTATTCCTTTTCAAACCGGAAAATGTAATTATATAAAATAATAAAATATACACTAAAACCTAATAAAAATGACTCAACTTAATACAAATTTATACAAACTATATATGATAAAAATATGTGTTTTGCAACACATCACGGGCCTTATACAACACTCACTCTTGAAAGTGTTTCTTAGGAAAAACTTATAATGGTGGTCTTTATCTATACTAGAGATAATACCTCTTGGAGTATGGATACAGATGGATATGCAATTTTTTTTTATAGAATAACCACTTATTATTTTTTTTAATTTTTTTTTAACATTAGAACTTTTTGAATTTTTTTTTCCAAAAAGTTTAGCCAATCAAATTACACCAAGATAGCCGGTAAGCGGGCAACAAGCTGCGCCGCTACCCCCTTTTGAATAGCGAAACCTAACCTAGTAAAAACGAAACCCCGATCTCTAGGAGACGAAATGCCGCTACCCACTTATTTAAATTGTTTGCTTGCTAAGTATATATTTCTTAGAAAAAAAAACTTGTATAAATAGTTTAAAGTATAAGAGATATCAACGTAAGACCATAATAATTTATAACTCAACTTACATCCATTCATTAGTATTTTTACTATTAGTGATCACCAATAGCTTCTTTTTTAGTAAGCATCTTTACAACATCTCCCTTGTTTGCTCTTCAATTGAAGTAAATATCACCTTTACAACATCTCCCTTGTTTGGTATGTATCGCCAACTTATTCTCCTAGTAAAGATAGAGACTACCATTATAGGTTCTCCCAATCTTGATAGCTATCACCACTTAAAAAAAAAATACAACATGAGTGTCACCACTTTAAAAAAAATACAACATGAGTGTTTTAAAGAATATTACGATAAGTACACTAAAACACTTCATCCATACTTGATTTATAGAAAAACTACACATTTGTTTGTCAAAAATAATCCATGCGCTAAAACTGAAGGAAACGTATACATGCTTTACCAAAACCCATCATCGACACCACCATAACCGCCAGTGGCAGACCACCCACAGTCGTGAGTGGGCGGCCGGACCCCTTGAAAAAAAATTAGTGTATATTTTAGGCAAAAAAAACCCGACCGCACCCCTTGAAAATATAGTTGAACGACTCATCCGCACCCTCAACAAATAATTTCTGAGTACGCCACTAACCGCCTTCGTCAACACCATCAACTTCATGCTACCATCAATCGGTCGTCACCATCACCACCACTCGTTCGCCTCCTTCCCTAACAATCCACCACCGCTTTCTCTACCACCTCCATCAGGGCCGCCACCGCCATTACCACCTCCACTAGCTCTATTACGCACCATAACATAAATACAACCGTTGAAAGATAGCAAAAAAAAAAAATGTAATTCATTTTTGCAATTTATTTTTTGGTTAAACCTCTAATAGGACCTAAGAGATTTCTCTTTATCACGTTTTTTTTAAACTACTACAAATTAAATGTCGCCTTAAATATTAATTTTGAAAACTAAAATTTATTCAAATTACTATACAAAAACTTATAATTCAAAAATCTAAATCTAAAAGTACTATATAACAAAATAATCTAAAACCTATAAAAAAACATTACTACAAGTCAAACTTATAACACCATATCATTATTTCCCCAACTAATAACAAAACAATTTTAAACTTATAAAAAAAAAAAGAAAAAGAAAAAAAACCACTAATGTAAGTCAAACATTAATCACAAGCGCCACTAGATTTATATGTAGCTGTTAGGTTTTCCAACACCTTGTCTTAAATTACACCACTCACCTGTAAATTCATGCACTCTCCACCCATCCACCCCTTCTTATACAACCGCCCTCATCACCCAACCCATTCAACACACACTCACCAATGGAGTTTTCTCACACACTCATCTTCTCAACCATCATCTTCACCATCATCCTCACCTTCATCCGCCCCAAACGCCGCCTCAACCTCCCCCCCGGACCCCCCGGCTGGCCCATCGTCGGCAACCTACTCCAAGTCGCCGGTTCGGGCAAACCATTCTTCCAATATGTCCGAGAATTGCTTCCCAAATACGGCCCAATCATCACTCTCAAGATGGGTACCCGAACAATGATTATTATATCTCGGGCTGATGTTGTCCATGAAGCCTTGATTGAAAACGGTCAGGTTTTCGCTACACGGCCCGCTGAGAACCCGACACGGGCCGTGTTCAGTTGTAATAAGTTTACTGTCAACGCGGCTTTGTACGGGCCGGTTTGGAGGTCGTTGAGAAGGAATATGGTGCAGAATGCGTTGAGTGCGAGCAAGTTACGTACGTTTAGAGAGGTTAGAGGTGTAGCTATGGATAAGCTTGTGGACCGGTTGAAGGCTGAGGCGGAGGCGAATGGTGGTGCGGTTTGGGTGCTGAAAAACGCGCGGTTTGCGGTGTTTTGTATCCTTGTTTCGATGTGTTTTGGTGTGGAGATGGATGAGAAAACAATTGAACAAATAGATGAAATGATGAAATTGGTGTTGTTGACGCTTGATCCGCGGTTGGATGATTATTTGCCTTTGTTAAGGCCGCTTTGTTCGAAGAAGCGAAAGCGAGCGATGGAGGTGAGGGAGCAGCAGATTGCGATGTTGGTTCCGTTTATCGAGCGGAGGCGGGCGGCGATCGGAGGTCTGGGATCCGATCCCACGGCGGCAGAGTTTGCGTATCTTGATACGCTGTTTGATTTGACGGTGGAAGGACGGAACGATCCACCGTCAAATCCGGAGATTGTGACGTTGTGTTCGGAGTTTCTTAATGGTGGTACGGATACCACTGCGACCGCAGTTGAATGGGTGGTGGCTCGATTTATCGAGTCACCGTCCATTCAGTCACGGATTTACGAGGAGATAAAATCCGTGGTAGGAGAGAGAAAAATTGATGAAAAGGACATCGAAAACATGCCCTATCTGAATGCGGTGGTAAAGGAATTATTACGAAAACACCCTCCAACTTATTTTTCTCTGACACATTCGGTTACGGAGCCTGCAAAACTTGCAGGCTACGATATACCGAAGGGGGCTAATGTGGAGATATATATACCCGGGATCAGTGAGGATCCGAAACTTTGGACCAATCCGGATAGATTCGACCCGGATAGGTTTCTTACTGGGGGTGAGAGCGCGGATATAACCGGGGTGACGGAGTTAAAGATGATTCCATTCGGGGTGGGACGAAGGATCTGCCCGGGTTTGGGGATGGCGACGTTGCATGTGAGTTTGATGATCGGTCGGATGGTTCAGGAGTTCGAATGGACGTCGTGGCCGCAGAACAGCAAGGTGGATTTTAGCGAGAAAACGGAGTTCACCGTGGTGATGAAGAACACTCTTAGAGCTATGATCACATCTAGGGTTTGAATTTGTTTGATGATTGTGTTTTTAGAATTTTAGGGTTAGTTATGTTGGATGATTATCATATTATTAGTTTGAATTTTGTGGTTTTTACGAAACACAGTTGAATGAAGGCATGGTTAAGTTATATTGTATGTGCATAAATAAGCGAATTAGTCAAATAAACCCAACATTTATGTTTTCATTATACACTAGCTTTTTTACCCGCCGCGCGTTGCAGCAACGCCAACTTGTTTTCGAACTAAATTTACGCTGAAATGAAAAATGTAAAATGTATTATATCTGACTCGAGTTGTTTCCAAACAAAATTTATAACAAAACAAAGTGCAACTCAAAACATACATAAAAACAAAACTTTATATTGTTGAGTCGCCTTGTTTCCAAACAAAAATTACATTAAAGTGTATTTAACAAAAACCTTTTCAAGTACATTAGATTATGAAAACAAAAAAAAAATAATTAAAAAAACATGTAATCACCAAAAACATACATGTGTCTTGCATTAGAAAAAAAAGGCAGTTAAAAACCCAATTAAGCTTCAATTAATAGCATATAGTATGTTAATAGAGTATAAATGTATACTATAGATTCAATAAAATCTTGTTATTACTTTGGTTAAGTAGTTTTTAATTTACGGTATTTATGATTAGTTTGGTATTAGAGTTGTTAATTACTATTTAAATTTGAAGATAGAAAAGATCGGTTTATATTTGTTGAATTTGCGTGAAACATTATAGAATCTGACACCTTTAAAATGAAATATATCATACAGTGTAGAGGGAAACTGACAATGAGATAAGGGACCAAAGCAAAAAGAAGCAAAGGACATAACATATAAAATGCACCGACCTTTCTCTCTAATATATATATATATATATATAATTGTGATAGAAAAGTTTTGTTATAACGTGTAAAATTGTATAAGAGAAAAATTGTGTATGGTGTGTGTATACACGGAGTTTGAATGAAAACTTAGTGGGGGCCGGATTTTCAAATCCAAATCGGTGGGGGTTAGACTCTTAAAAAAATCCAATATTTTACACTACATAAAAATTCAGAAATATTTGGTAAAATTATCATTACAAGCGAAAAATCGGTAGGGTTTGGGCTACCCCTGACTCCAATAAAACTTCGCCAATGTGTGTATATATAAAAAATTATAAATTTGTGTGTATGTGTAAATGATTAATTTTTTATTTTAAAAGTAAAAAAGAAAATAAAAAAAAATAAAAGAATAAATGAGTAAATTGCCAAAATCATTTTTGACTTAACGATACATTTTAACTGAGTTAATGATTTTGATCTGACAACAAAAATAAAAATTTAATGACTGAGATACAAAAAGTTTTAGTCACGGACTAAAGGGTCAAGTTATTCTACAAAGTCTTCTAATTGTACGAAGTTTAAGAAGGATTTATAGAGTGACAAGTGTCCAATAACCTAAAACTAAACCCACTACATCACCACCAAAAACCTAAACACCTACCCCCACCCCACCCCAACCCCCCCCGGTAAAAAAAAAAAAAAAAAAAAAAACTATACCTCACCAAAAAAACCCCCAAAAAAACCTAACCCCCCCCCCCCCCCCCCCCCCCAAAAAAAAAAAAAAACCTAAAAAAAACTAAACACCCACACCCACCCCCACCACCACCCAAAAACCTAAACCCTCACCCCCCACCCTCTCGGCAAAAAAAAAAACAACTTTTTTTTTGTGGGTGGGGGTGGGGGGGGGGGGGTTAGGTTTTTGGTGGTGGTGGATGTTTAAGGTTTTTTTTTGTAGTGGAGTTTTTTTGTGTAGTGGGTTTTTTTAGGTTATTGGACACTTGTCACTCTATAAATCCTTCTTACACTTCTTACAATTAGGATCCTTTGTATTTGATCCTAATACACGGACTGAAATGATAAAAAGTAAAATAAACTGGCTATCGGCATTTTGCCCTAAATATATTATGATTTTCTGTTGGTTTATTGTTGTAAGAAAATTAATGTCATGTCCGAGAAACCGAGTAAGGCCAAAGATTATCAAGTCAACCTGCGCAGTACAGGAAATTAATGTCGGACCAACTCAATATTTAAGGATTTTCTTATTTAATTAATCAAAACAAAGGTTATTACATTTTTAGAGATGTGGTAGTCTTTAATCTTTATTGACGGAGGTTAGAGATGAGTTGGTTACGGTATAAACCATATTTATCCTACAAACTGTGAGAATAAATCATATCACTTAAAAAAAAGTTAAATTGGCATATACTAAAACAATACATACATAAAAATAGCACTTTTAATTATATTAGCACATGAAAATTAATCAAGATAATTGATTTTACCACATATGTGAATGATATCAGCATTTTTCTTTATGAAGAATTATATCAGCACATTGAAAACAAAAGAAAGATCCAAATAAAGAATTAATTGTATGTTAGCATAATTATAGGGAATTCAATATAATTGATATTATTTAGGTTATTATTTTACCATTTCTCTATAATTGGTTAGATGTCACATTACACTTTTTAAATGGTTCTTACAGTTTGTGTGACAACCCGCAACTTCAGGTTACTACTTTAACCTAAACACAGTTAATTTAATCATACATTCATAGCACTGCATTTAACTAGGGTTCGTTAAATGAGTCTATGTTGGTAATTCAGGGAATTACCGGAACACACACGTGATAACTCTCAAACGTTGGTGACTAACACAAATAATTATAAATGGACGGTTTACGTGATTAATGTGAATTATGTGTTTTAAATGTGAATTGCATGAGTTAGGTGCCCTGGTGTGAAAGTTGTATAGTTAGGGGGTGTCTAGAGTAATTGTGAAACTTTACTAACTACTCTAAACCCTCCCTCACAAATCATTCTACGACAGTTTGCAAATCATCATTCTTTAATCACTCTCTAATCATTTTGGGCTGCATATCACACAAATCATCAGACTTGATCTTTCAATCCATCTAGAATCAATCTAAGGTAATTGATTTATGATTGTACGTTGATATCTTTGCTCTTTGACTTCATGCAAACCCTAGAGGTCCAAACATATGGTTCTGTGTTTAGTTAATCATCCTGATTAAATGTGCTATAGTTTGAAAATGATTGTATAATCGCTTGCCTGGTATTAGGACGCAATTGGTATAATAAAAGTGTTAAACCGTTGTTTGTTTCATATGGTAGATTAGGGTTTTCATCGTACTGATTGTAACTGTTGTATTGAAATTTTGGTTTTGATAATTCTGTGCGTTGTTTGTCCGGAGTTAACAATCAGGCTTTGTGAAGTCACAAAGTATGAGTTTACTCATGTCAGGACTTGTGTTATTTTAAAGGTCAGAGTTTATTAAGTCCTGAATATACTAGTCAGAATTTACCAATTAAAAGATCAGGGTTTATTAAAGCCCTTATATTTTAGTCAGAGTTTTCAAGTTAAAAACGGAAGTTTAGGGTTTTAAATCACACATATGGTCCAAATTTAGGGATGAAACAAAGGGGCCCAGGGTTTGCAGATTTCATGAGGTCCGAGTTGAGTATTAAATAAAAAGTGTACGAGTTTAAAACATGGTTGTTAAATGGTCCGAATATATTAGTGTCAAGGTCCGAACTTCTCATGAGAGTCTGAGTTTCTTTAAGCATGAAGTATCCGAGTTTGTGAATGGTAATGATGTCCGAATTTAATGTTGAACATAAGTTGTCCGGATTTAGACATGATATCAGTTCTGAGCTTGTTAAAGAGGGAGTCCGGGTTTCATCTTTGGGTCCGAGTTTTTGTAACAACTCTCACCAAAACTATTATTTCTTATTATATTTTGTCCAATAGGAAACCCTAATTAAGACCCCCAAGTGATCCTGCATAACCCCTAAAATTTTCAGAACAATCGGAATCAGGATCAGGGCCCCTAAAACTCAGGGGGGGGGGGTGTTTCCTAGTTAATATTATCAACACAGTTTTACGTGTAAAACGAAATTTAACGAACTACCAACTCACCCAAGCTACCAGGACACGGGGATACCCTATGGTAGGGTGGTGCCCCTCGCGCCACGCGACAGCCCCTCGCGCCACACGAGGGGGCTGTTTTCCAGGTATATATAGAGGGGTGTGGGACTTGCAATTATGCGTTGGTTCGACGTTAAAACTCAATTCGTACACCAAGTTATCTTCTGTTTACTACATAACACACACAAACACGAAACGTTGCCGCAATAACAGGGTAATAACTCGATCGCTACTACGATTCAATGTCCGATCGATTGAAACTATCCAATGGATGTTTAAGTGCTGCCCACATTAGGGCCATACTTTGTCATTAGTCGTGAATTCGACGGATGTTTAAGTATAGCACTTTGTCATTCGTTGTGAGGGTTTTAATCTCGTGAGTTATCGTAAATGCTGTATTAGTTACTGACCTAGTTCGTGTGCATTGTTATTTAAATTAGGTTACAAGGCTAATCAGTAGGCTAAGCTCTATCCATATAAATCTGCAAAGTGAGTTATTCTCTTTTTATCAAAAGTATTTTACAATACTCTTTTTTCAAAAGTTATAATTACAGGGAGTAAGTCGTGGTTATCTTAAATCACTGGCTAGTGGGGTATTGTGCACATTACTAATTTCTCACGGGTTAGGCTAATAAATCCTAACAGTGATAAACGTCACTACTTGGGGAAAGACCCAATAGTGGTATGACCATCGTCACCAGGTGACACGGCGCCAGATAAAAATAAGATAGAAGCCATTGTAATCGCTCTTATGCTGTAATTAATAACTACGTGTCGTTTTATCAAATTTGAATGACTCGCCAGCATTTTCCCGCTGATAAAATATTTTTAAAACATGTTTCAGGCGACCTGCTGTAAATCAAGGAAACGTGCTACGGAGCACTAACCAGCTTGAAGAAGTGGCTCAGTTAAAATGAATAAACATGTTTTATAAATCAGGGAATTTACTTGTGAAATTCCTCTATTGTAACTTACGGGGTTTATCCCGAATTATGAAATAAAATAATCGGGCATTTCAAGTTTTAAAAGATCCTGTTAAAAATCTTACGCTGTCAACTCAATTAATAAAATACCACGGGTTCCTGTCCCGCGGCTCCTGACCGGGTAAAACCGGGGCTGGGGCCGTGACAGGAAAATGTGGTATCAGAGCCACTGATTTAAGCCTATTAAGTATTTAAATATACTTAATCTTCCTGATTGCCATTTTGTGATTATGTGTTTTATTTACTGACTAATTGTTAGTTACAGTATGGGTAAGCAAAAGCTTTCGGACATCTATCGTCAATTAGATAGTGTACCAAAAGATAAGGGAACTTCATCCCAATCAAATTCCTCAAGATACTCAGTAGATACTGAGGAAGGAATATTTGTTCGTAAGGCACAGTATGAGAAACCACTTTCCCCTAATAAAAGAAGTTTGATTATTAGAAAAAGTCAAGAGAAAATAAGAAGGTCACAAACAAAAGAAGTGGTAATGAAAGAGACTCAGGAAATAGACAATAACCCACCATGGGAAGACAAGTTAGATGAAAAATGGGCAGATCTCTACATGTTAGCCACTGTAGCAGTAAATGTTAACCTCTAAACTGTCAACACCCCGACCCAGTATTAGTACCCATATTATCCATAAGCTAGAAACTTTAAAACAATAAATAACCACTAGTATGTTTCAAATTTTAGTTGTACTACAAAATAAATTACAAATATTTTGTTTCAATAAAATGAGTTATTAAATATTTGTAATTAATATTAAATTTTCTGCTTTCCATTCTGTGATTCTGTGAAAATTTAATTTACAAAAAATATTAACCTAGAGTTTTGTGTGTTTCTTCATAAATGCTAAACAACATGAATGAATTATCTGAAGCTCTTGAGAATCTCAATCTCTATCCTGTTAATATTGAAGTTTCCAAAGACTTTACTGGTTATTGTGCTGACATGGAGGAACCTATGGAGTTTCAAGCTCAGCCACCAGAAAGACCCAAGCCAAAGAAAAGAAGAAGAATTGTAGGCTGGAGGTGTGTGCGCAGGAGGAAACCAGTAAATCGGAAAGTTGTCAAGACAGAAGAGCCAATAGATAAAGGAAAAGGAATAGAGGTTGAAGAAAGCTCCAAGCAAGAGATTGGAGAAAGCTCCAAGCAAACCAAGGAAATGACGTTGCAGGAAGAGCTAGATTTCATACTGGCAAGCTGTGATAACCTTAAGCCTGTTAATGAAAACCTTTTCACTTATCCTGCTGAAACCCAGCTTCCAATTAACTTGGAACCAGCCATCCCAGATCCCATTGTTAACACCCGACCTCTAGGAGAAATGGAAGAATGGTGGACCAACGGCTGGCAGTTCCAAAACTTTCTCAATAACCCTTATACCTTTTTCCCTCACTTCGACCCAGAACCTGCACCAAATCCACCAATGAGTAATGAGAATATGGTTGAACTCCGCCATTTTGGCGAAGAGTTAATGGATGCAGGAAATAGAATCCGGGAGGTAGGAGAACAGATCTCTTGGAAGTACGACGAGAGGGAACGTCGTTTCTAAGAAGCCAACTGACGGAAGTAGTGGGACTATGGTTATGTGGTAGTAGGAATATGTGTTTAATAATAATAAAATATAATCCTGTGAAATAACCTAAGAATAAAACTTTTGTAAGATAACCAGTGTGTACGGAGGCATAATATAATGCAAATTGAGAAATCAACCATTTTGACTATACATGCTTTATAATTATGTGCAAATATTTTATTTGATTGTTAATTATTTTATGCTGAATTACTTATATAAATTAACCAGATGGCACACGCTGGTAATGAACCCGATAATGAAGTTAATCAATCTGGGCAAAATAATGAAGATCAATTTCTGAATAGGCAAGATATCGAGAATATTGTTGCTCAGGGAATAGCCAATGCTATTCCAGGAATTCTTGCTGCTGCCCGAAATCCAATCGAACCTCAACAAATTATTCCTAGCAAACGCACACATGGCGATAATTTCAGTAATATTGTAAACGGAGGTGGCAACCATACTAATAACGACAACAATGGGATACAAGCTCTACTCCTTAAGAAAATGAAAGCTGCAACACCTGGTTGCACTTACAAGGAGTTTCTTGCCTGTAAACCGGCTGAGTTTGCAGGTAACGAAGGGACGACTGCTGCATTGCGTTGGTTAGAGAAAACTGAGGCAGTGATTACAATAAGTAAATGTGCCGAGGACGACAAGGTCATGTACGCGTCGCATCTGTTTAAAGAAGGGGCGCTAGAATGGTGGAATACAGTACTTCAAGCCAAAGGAAGAAATATGGCCTTTGCCATGAGTTGGGAAGAATTTAAGCAGATGATGGAAAGAAAATTTTGTCCTGAATATGAGAAAGAACAAATGGCAAATAAATTCCTGAACCACCGAATGGTGGATGTAGACTGTCGAGGGTATACTTCGACATTCTTCGAGTATGCGAGAGTAGTGCCTACTCTGGCTTCGCCAGAACCGGTACTTATTTCCCGCTAGATTTGGGGATTGATTGGTGAAATCAGTTATATCGTTAAAGCTGCGAGACCTCGCACAATAGACGATGCTGTGGAATTAGCTAACACCCTAACCGACGGGCTGGTACGCACAAGAGAAGAAACCCGGAAGAAGGAAGTTGCCCAAAAGATTACCCAGGGATTCCGTATGGGTAACATAAATAATTTCAAGAGAAAGGGAACGGGGCAATCTTCCACTGTTCCATTTTGCAATGCTTGTAAAAGAAAGCATTTTGGAAGATGCAAAGGGTATTGCAATTTCTGCAAAATTCCGTGGCATCAAGAAGAAGATTGCAGGAAGAAGAAAGCAACAGTCTACTACAACTGCGGAGAAGCTGGACATTTTAGGCCATACTGCCCAAAATTAGCCAAACCAGCTGATAACAAAGCCAAACCTGCAGAAGGAACTACCAAGAAAAACGCAAGAGCCTTCCAGTTGACTACTCAGGAAGCAGAACTAATTCCTGACGTGAAAGCTGGTACGTTCTTAGTTCACAACGTCTATGCAAAAGTATTGTTTGACTCTGGTGCAAACTAAAGTTTTATAAATACTTCATTCTGCCAAGCTCTTAACTTACCCTTAACCAACCTTAGGCAGATTTTTACAGTTGAAACAGCAGATGGGAATTCTGTTAACATAGATAAGGTTTTGCAAGATGTAAAAATAGAACTCTTAGGTCATAAATTTTCTGCAAACCTATTACCTATGGATTTAGCAGGATTCGATATTGTATTAGGAATGGATTGGTTAGTAGCCAATCATGTTCGAATCCTATGTGATAAGAACTCCATAGAAATTTGTGCACCTACTAAAGAAGTAATCATGGTTACAGGAGATAAGCCGCGAAAACACATGAAGTTCATTTCAGTAATGAAAGTTGCTAGTTATGAACGAAAGAAAGGAATAGTGTATATGATTTCGGTAATCATTAGCACTAAGGGTAAGGAACTTAAAGAAATTCCTGTAGTATCAGAATACCCGGATGTCTTTCCGGAAGAACTACCTGGATTACCACCCAATAGGGAAGTCGAATTTAGAATTCATCTAATTCCGGGAACGACACCGATAGCCAAGGCACCTTATCGGTTAGCACCCACCGAACTGCTAGAATTAAAAAAGAAATTAGATGAATTATTAAGTAAAGGATTCATACAACCTAGTTCATCCCCGTGGGGAGCTCCAGTGTTGTTTGTAAAGAAGAAAGATGGGTCAATGAGAATGTGTATCGATTATAGGGAATTAAATAAGGTTACAATTAAGAATCGATATCCATTACCTAGGATTGATGATCTATTCGATCAACTTCAAGGAGCTAGATATTTTTCTAAGATAGACTTACGCTCCGGATATCATCAATTGAAGGTACAGGAAGAAGACATACCTAAAACTGCTTTCAGAACTAGGTATGGTCATTACGAGTTTACAGTTATGCCCTTTGGGTTAACAAATGCTCCTGCAACATTTATGGACATGATGAATAGAATCTGTAAACCGTATTTGGATAAATTTGTAATTGTCTTCATCGACGATATACTTATTTATTCCAAAAGCCAGGAGGAACATTGTCAACACCTGCATGCACTCTTAACTTTGTTAAGAAAAGAGAAACTTTACACCAAATTCTCGAAGTGTGAATTTTGGCTACAAGAAGTTCAATTTTTAGGTCACATGGTAAATCACGAAGGAATTCATGTAGATCCCTCTAAGATAGAAGCAATTACCAAATGAAAGGTCCCACAATCAGCTATGGAAATTAGAAGCTTTCTAGGATTAGCTGGTTACTATAGATGATTTATTAAGGATTTCTCCAAAATAACTGTACCATTAACTAAGCTAACTTGTAAAGCAGTTAAGTTTGAATGGGGACCTAGGCAAGAAGAGGCCTTTAAGATTTTAAAGAAAAGTTAACAAATGCCCCAATTCTAGCCTTGCCAGAAGGAACAGATGATTTTGAAGTATACTGCGATGCTTCTAAGCTAGGATTAGGATGTGTGCTAATGCAACGCAAAAAGGTAATTGCGTATGCCTCCGGACAATTGAAAAAGCACGAGGAAAACTATACGACTCATGACTTAGAATTTGGAGCCATAATTTTTGCCCTTAAAATTTGGAGACATTATCTGTATGGAAGTAAGTTTACTGTTTATACATATCATAAAAGTTTAAGATACATATTTGGGCAAAAAGAATTAAACATGAGGCAAAGAAGATGGATGGAAATCCTAAGTGACTATGACTGTGATATTCAATATCACGAAGGAAAAGCAAACGTAGTTGCTGATGCTTTAAGTCGTAAATATCATGAAAAGCAAAAGCGAGTTCATGCTCTTAGATTAAATCTACAGTTAGATTTAATGGAACAACTGAAACATATTCAGGAAACAGCAATCAAGGATGATGCTGAAGGAATGAAAGGAAGAATAAAAGAATTAGAACAGGGAAGTGATGGAATTTGGAGATTCCACAAGAAAAGGATTTGGGTACCTAAGCCAGGAGAATTAAGAAATAAGATTTTAGAGGAAGCTCATAAATCTAGGTATACCATGCATCCTGGTAACAATAAAATGTACCAAGATTTAAGGAATAATTTCTGGTGGATAGGGATGAAAAAGGACATACCTAGATATGTTTCTAAATGTCTTACTTGTTCACAAGTTAAGGCAGAACACCAGAAACCTTCAGGTCTACTACAACAATTAGAAATGCCTATATGGAAATGGGAACTCATAACAATGGATTTTGTTACTAAGTTACCCAAAACCAGAAAAGGTAATGATGCGATTTGGGTAATTGTGGATCGATTAACCAAATCAGCTCACTTTCTACCTATAAAAGAAACATTTAGCATGGAAAGGTTGGCAAAGTTGTATGTAGATGAAGTAGTATCCTTACATGGAGTTCCACTCTCCATTGTATCGGATAGGGATAGTCGTTTCACTTCCCACTTCTAGACAAGTTTCCAGGAAGCAATGGGAACCCGACTAAATCTAAGCACTGCATATCATCCTCAGACAGATGGGCAAAGTGAAAGGATGATCCAAACCCTGGAAGACATGCTCAGGGCATGTGTCATCGATTTTGGTGGAAACTGGGATGACCACCTACCTTTAATTGAATTCTCCTATAATAATAGTTATCATTCAAGCATTGAAGCTGCCCCATTCGAAGCACTTTATGGACGAAAGTGCCAAACTCCAATTTGTTGGGCAGAAATAGGAGAAAGTCAATTATCAGGTCCTGAAATAGTACAAGAAACTACAGACAAGATTACTCAAATCAAGGAAAGGCTGAAAACAGCTCGAGATCGCCAGAAGAAATACGCCGATAATCGACGCAAGCCGCTAGAGTTTCAAGTCGGAGATAAAGTACTCTTAAAAGTTTCCCCTTGGAAAGGAGTAGTTCGATTTGGAAAGAAGGGAAAACTGAGTCCAAGGTACGTAGGACCCTTCCCAGTCATCCAACGAATAGGACCAGTTGCCTATCGCTTACAACTACCAGAGGAGCTAGCAGGAGTACATGACGTATTTCATGTATCCAACCTCAAGAAATGTCTATCTGACGAATCCCTGGTAGTACCTCTTCAAGATGTAGAGGTAAATGAAAAATTAAAATTTGTTGAGAAGCCACTGCAAATAGAAGACAGAAAGGTCAAGTTTCTCAAACATAAACGACTAGCGCTGGTCAAAGTCAAGTGGGATTCAAGGAGAGGATCTGAATACACTTGGGAGCTGGAATCGGAGATGAAACGAAAGTACCCTTACTTGTTCCAGTAAATCTTGAGGACGAGATTTTATTTAAGGTGGGGAGGATGTAACAACTCTCACCAAAACTATTATTTCTTATTATATTTTGTCCAATAGGAAACCTGTCACACCCTGGCTTTTGCGGAAGTGTGGGTTTATTTGGTGTGACTTCTTAATACCATAGCAACAATCACAACAATGCTATATGATAAAAATACGAGATGTTCATCCATTAATAAAAGTGAGAAAATACCTCCATAACATTGTTTAGAAACATCGACATTTGAAATAAGTTACAAACCATAAATTATTTAAAACGTGTTCATAAGACACACAAAAGACTTTAGATAAGACGAGGTTTAGAGACATGTAACCCGTCCAGGAGTAGGTTACACCTCTCAAACTTCACAACTCTGGATGACATCTATTAACCAACGCAGCTAGACACATGCATACCCTGCCAGATCCTGCTAGTTCCCTGAAATACATGTAGTTTGAAAAATCAACAAAAAGTTGAGCGAGTTCATGTGTAAGTCTGTGTGTATAAGCCTTTAAAATATGTCTTGTGTGTATAAATGTCCCTGGTATGTAGCAATTAAGGAAAAAGAGATCACCAATGGGTTGCAAAGCCACTGGCATGTGTGAAATGGTGCAGGAAGACTCAAACCTAGCATATTTGTACCGGGCTTCCGGCTGGAAGACATAGTCACCTCTATGGGCCGCCCCGGCCTCGTGGGTGTGGGCTCGCTACACCCAAATAGATCTATCACTCATGTCCCTTGGTCTTACGACGAGGATTAATGGCCTTAAGTGTTGTGCCCACCCTTCACAGTCTAGTAGTAAACCCTCCTTAAGCTAACCATACCATGTATAAAAATGTCTGTAATAGTTGTAACATGTATTCCACCCCGAAGTATAAAACTGAAAACAGTTAAGAGAAAAGGGGGACATGAACTCACCTTATTTTGCAAGTGATTCCGAATACGCAAGTCAAGATTAAGGTGTCTGATAATAAGGAAACTCAAAGTTGTCCTAATGAATCGTACATGAACAAGAATAATGTATCAATATTGAGGTCGTATAGTGTTGACGAGATTTGTTGAGCATTTATTGTATTTGATAGTGTTTAGATTAACAGAAGGATCTTGTGAATTATATGTTTAGAGGGCTCGGAAAAATGAACATGATATAAAGGAATTATTTATGAAAAATATTTATTTATCATAAATAACAAAATTGCAAAAATGTACAATTGATTTAATATAAACATTTGTAATAATAAATCAAATATATTTAATTAGTATAATCAAATAACATAATTAAATATAATGATTATTGGCAAAATATTGTACAAGTGATATAATTAATTTATATCAGAATAATTAAAAATAACATTTTTAATTATTGAACTTGAATATTACTGATTTAATTATATAAATATCGAAATTATATAAAATATCAGTAGCAACATTATTTTTGTAAAGATCAACACTTAAAATAATTAATTTGAAAATTTCAGAATTTAATTCCTAAAAATCGATTTATTATTATTTATTTAATAATAAACTGTTTTAATATTGTAAAAATTAGTTTTATAAATAAATTGACTAATTTCACATTTTTTAATAAAAGCAACAGTGGTTAATAATCTTATAAAAATTATTGGAATGTTGAAAATATTAAAAATGAAACGATTAAAAAGAAATGCAGACCCCTGGGTTCAAACCCGGGTCTGTATTGTAACCAAACAGAGTCTTAACCATTGGGCTAAGCTTCTATTTGTGTTTGGTTTAGGACTGCTAAACTTATAACCAAACAGGAACTGGTCATCTTCTCCAATTGGAGTCAAACAGAAAGTCAACTCTTTCAATTCTACGGGAAAACTGTGTTATATCAAGATTAACTCTAGGGAATCATTGCATAAGTGTAAACAAACTAATTGGACGGATAAAAACTAACCGGTATTGAAAGGATGATCGGATTGAAAAATTCCGGCGAAAAAGTGAGTATTCCGGCGAGTTGCAGGTTTTAATCCGACGATTTTAAGTGTTTGTAAATGGTGTGGAAGGTTGCTAGGAATGTAGGGAACTTAAATACACGAAGTTTGGATCTCAGATTCGACACAATTTAGTGGATTTGATCTACTTTAAATTCTTTTTTTTTAAAAAGTTCCGATTCACAGTTGTTATAGCACGAATTTGTGTCGTTTGAATGATTGGGATTAGTTGGGATAGGTTGGGTATCATGTGGGTAAGCTTTACAGGTCAAAAGAATGGATTAAAATTGGTTTTGGTGAGTTTTTGGTCGGATCCGCGACCTGTTGTGCTGTATATGTAATCAGATTCGTTTTTAAAATCAATATATATAATACGATTCCGAATATAACACATCCCAGCTTGTAGATCACCTGGTTGTGCGCGTGTCTTGTTTGCGGAGGGGCGCGGGTTCGACTACGGGTTGCGCCGGTTTTGAGGTTTTAATGAAACCTTTTTAATTTTTGAATTAATATTAATTATATTAAATCCTAAATAATATATAAATAAAATTAAGTTTCATATATTAACTGAATGAGGGCTTAGCCCGACCGGTCACGTGTTCGTTTGTTAAGTGGGTGGTCTCGGGTTCGATTCTCTCTGTGGCCGGTTCAACCCCCCTTTTTCCGAATTTTTGAATATTTACACTTTGGCCCCTCAAGTTTCATTTTGTACAAAAATGGTCCCTGTACTGTTCAGTTAGTTTCACTAACTGAGTTAGTGTTAACTGAGTTAGTGTTTAAAGAAGAATCCTTTATATAAATGTTAACCTGGTTAGGATATTCAGTTAAATAAGTTTCTAAAAGTCAGTTTTAGTCCCTGAAGTCTAAGTTTCAGAAAATGACCAAATTAACCCTAGACTTTTTAAAAAAAATTATATTTATTTCTTTTTTTTATAAAATAAGTTTCAAAAATTACAAAAAGAACCCTAAACTTGTAGTTTGAAATAATTGCACTTTAACCCTTGTATTTATATAGTTTCAAAAATGACAATTTAGTCCTTGGACTTAAAAGTAATAGATTCCTAGCAGGTTTCCAAGAATGTCAAATAGGTCCCTCAACCTATTGTTTGTCTATGTGCTGGCATTGTCAGCATGTTTCTGAGTTATCCGTTCACTGTGCTAACTGTGTTTTGTGCATCAAGTTTATCACTAAAGTTTGTGTGCAATAAATGGAGTGATAGTATGAATATGATGCATATGTATGTATGATGCAGAACTCATAAAGCAGTTTAATTCGTCAGTTGTAATTCTAGCACAGTCATTAAGCACAAAGTTAATATTAATTAATTGTACGGATACATGTAATTGTGAGCGTTGTCACAAAACCCTAATTAAGACCCCCAAGTGATCCTGCATAACCCCTAAAATTTTCAGAATAATCGGAATCAGGATTAGGGCCCCTAAAACTCATGGGGGGGGGGGGGGTGTTTCCTAGTTAATATTATCAACACAGTTTTACGTGTAAAACGAAATTTAATGAACGACCAACTCACCCAAGCTACCAGGACACGGGGCTACCCTATGGTAGGGTGGTGCCCCTCGCGCCATGCGACAGCCCCTCGCGCCACACGAGGGGGCTGTTTTCCAGGTATATATAGAGGGGTGTGGGACTTGCAATTCTGCATTGGTTCGACGTTAAAACTCAATTCGTACACCAAGTTATCTTCTGTTTACTACATAACACACACAAACACGAAACGCTGCCGCAATAACAGGGTAATAACTCGATCGCTACTACGATTCAATGTCCGATCAATTGAAACTATCCAATGGATGTTTAAGTGCTGCCCACATTAGGGCCATCCTTTGTCATTAGTCGTGAATTCGACAGATGTTTAAGTATAGCACTTTGTCATTCGTTGTGAGGGTTTTAATCTCGTGAGTTATCGTAAATGCTGTATTAGTTACTGACCTAGTTCGTGTGCATTGTTATTTAAATTAGGTTACAAGGCTAATCAGTAGGCTAAGCTCTATCCATATAAATCTGCAAAGTGAGTTATTCTCTTTTTATCAAAAGTATTTTACAATACTCCATTTTCAAAAGTTATAATTACAGGGAGTAAGTCGTGGTTATCTTAAATCACTGGCTGGTGGGGTATTGTGCACATTACTAATTTCTCACGGGTTAGGCTAATAAATCCTAACAGTGATAAACGTCACTACTTGGGGAAAGACCCAATAGTGGTATGACCATCGTCACCAGGTGACACGGCGCCAGATGAAAATAAGATAGAAGCCATTGTAATCGCTCTTATGCTGTAATTAATAGCTACGTGTCGTTTTATCAAATTTGAATGACTCGCCAGCATTTCCCCGCTGATAAAATATTTTTAAAACATGTTTCAGGCGACCTGCTGTAAATCAAGGAAACGTGCTACGGAGCACTAACCAGCTTGAAGAGGTGGCTCAGTTAAAATGAATAAACATGTTTTATAAATCAGGGAATTTACTTGTGAAATTCCTCTATTGTAACTTACGGGGTTTATCCCGAATTATGAAATAAAATAATCGGGCATTTCAAGTTTTAAAAGATCCTGTTAAAAATATTCCGCTGTCAACTCAATTAATAAAATACCACGGGTTCCTGTCCTGCGGCTCCTGACCGGGTAAAATCGGGGCTGGGGCCGTGACAGTTTTCCCCTTTGTGCGACCGGATTTCATTAGTTTTGTGATCATATTATGTTTGTTTTGTGATCAGGCTCTTTGATTTCGCTTATCTTACGAATTATGTATAAAAGGTCGATCATTAGTCTAGGTGATGTAAATGTATATTGTACCTTTGAGATATCAAATAATATGACTATTTTCAATAATTAATCTTACACATATACGAGTTGAATGGTAAACTTGGTGGAGCGATTTTGAAACACTACAACCTTTAGGCCTAACAATATATATAAGCTTATTTTTTTTAAATCATAACATATCTGTTTATGGCTATTGTTATCTTTTCGTTTAATTTATAGGAATACTGGATTTTAATAATCTTAACTATTCGTTGTTGCCCGCCAACAGTCCTAACTTCAAAAATAACCACTAACAGTCCCAACTATTGACATATTGGCCATCAATGGGCCATGACTAACAGAACCATAACGCCGTTAGTCTCCAGTCGCCGGTAAACCGTTTTTGGCCAGGAAAAGGTTTCTAAAGATCCGATCTAAGGTTAAAAGGATGTTTGGGACGAAAATATTGAGTTTTCCGGCCAAAAAGAAGTTTTCCGGTGACTTCAATAATTGGCAGCCAACGACAAATAGTTGGGATCATTAAAATCCAATATTCTCAATTTATATCAATAGCACGTTGGTTCGTTGTATTTGCTTTATGAATTTCAGATTTCCACAATAATTTCATTTATAGATGTAACACCCCAAATTCTCGTATGACCTAAAAGTATAATGTGTGGTGATGATTTAATAAGTAAAATGGAAAATATATAGAATTATGTCAAAAGAATATAAGTTAGTAAAAGAAAGATGATTAAGTTAGAAGGTAAAGTACTAAAGTGAATGGGGATTAAATGATGAGGGACTAGATGTGTAAATATTGTTATAAAATGATAAAAAAAAAAACCAGACTTGAATCTGGTGTGTGTGCGATCGTGAGAAGCCAGGAGGGGGACTCCTTCCCTCACAAAACCTTAAATCACTAAATTCCATCAATTGAAAGCCAGATTAATGAAGAATCGAATGCATGAGCTAAGAATCCTGATTATCTAAGTGTTCTTGATCTCAAGTAAGAGAAATTTCGTGATTTGATGATGTTTGATTATGTGGGTTTTGTGTAATTCATGAATGTAATACAAAATTCAGTATGATTAATGGTTGCTATGAATGTCTAGATATCAATAGATGCTAAATTTCGAATATGAGCATGATTAGGGCAAAACCCACTTGCATGTCAAGTAATGTTTAGCAATTGTGAAGTTTTATATGTTAATTTGATTGTTGATTGATGAAATTGTTATGAATAATTGATTTAGAACCATTTGTTCATAGTCAAAATAGTAAGTTATGGATTAGGGTAATGATTATTGTTATGAAAGATTATGATTAACCATTGATGAGATAGGATGGACATGTTATAACTACTTGTACATCATGCCTTGTAGATAGTATGCACACCATGTGTTTGATGAAATGTCTAAATGAATTTAGATATGATTCTGTATGAAAATTCGCTAAATTGATGAGGTGTAATCATGGTGGGAATGTATGTAAATTGTAAATATCGTATTGGATAATAAAGAATGTGAAAGTAATCGGAGCTAAATGAATAAAGTTATGATGTTCAGGAAATAAGAAGGAAGAAGGAGTAAGTCACTCCAAAGCACAAGGAGCTTAGGATCACGGTAAGTTCATATGAACTTAATTCTCCTTTTATGTTGTTCTTCGGATGAAGGTTTAGTTATTAATCCTAAATGTTGAGTTGTGTGTTGTTATTGGTTCAAATGATGATATGTTATATGTTAGAAAACGAAATAAGCGACACAATAGTGTCGGATGTATAATGACCACTCAAGTGGGATAAAATTGTTTGGAAAGTAGAATTATGAAATGGTTAAGTAATGACTTGTTGTAAACGGGTCATAATTATATGTTACGCTAAGCATGCATGATAAGGGTTACCTGTTAGAAATGGGTAAATTAGGACAAGCACGACGATTATTGTGGACGTTTGAATATGGGCTCATTACGAATGGGTCGAATGATATGGATGTATGAATGTATCAAGATGTTGAAACAAAAGAAAGTTAATGGAAAAGTTGTTTAATGAAAAGAATGTTGTAAATAAGATTTGTCAATGATTTGGTAAATTGTTAATGGGTTGATTAAAAGTATGTAAGGTATGTTATGGATTTTTGTTTGAGCTTGTGAATTTACTAATGTTTGATGTTGTGCATGATAGGTAAATCTCATGTTTGAAGTTGGCGAGCTCGGACGAACACACTAGATAGCCCTTTTTGCGCTTCCGGACTATTTTATCTTTTACTAATGGGTCGAAAATCATTTTGTTAATGTAAATGTTAATCGTATGTCTAGAATAGTAGTAAGTGTTTTAAGAACGTTTGAATCCTTTGGGTTGATTTTGAACTTTATTGTAAAAACAGGGAAACGTAAATGTTACGAATGGGTCATGCCCAATTTTTGTTAAAAATTTTGTATGTTTGATCGTTAAATAAAGTGGATGCCACAAGTTGGTATCAGAGCCGAAGTTTGAGGGATTCAAGTATTTGGGGTCAAATGCTTGAACTCAAACTAAAAGCTCGTATAAGGTGTGTTCGTTCCGAAGCGCTACGCAAGTAAGTAAATTGTAAAATTCATTATGTTGTAGTTAGAAATAGAATGGGATTTATAGGATATTTGTTATTAAACCGAGTCATACTGATAATGAATACGCTAAACGGATCCGCAATTAAATTACGGACGCGTAGGAAAAAGAATCGGGCAAAACGGACTTGTAGAACTTGAGATATGATGTTTTTAAGAGTCATGTTGAGAATTTATGGAGCTGGGCATCAACAGCAGCAAACAACAAAACATTCTGTCAAAATTTGATGCTCGCGCCGCGCCACGGCCGGGACCTATGTTCGTCGCGCAGTGCGACGGCTGCTGGCGTCGCGCGACGGATGGGCGGGTAGGCCCTCGCGCCGCGCTAGCACCCCATCTGTTCCAATTTTTTTTTGTTTTGATAGTTTTGAATACGGGACTCATCCTAAATGATTTTAAAGGATTTGTAAACAATGTTTAATGCAAATTTGATAATCAAATGATGAAGGAAAGGTACATTAGAATGATGAGAAGGAAATTTGTCATGATTAAAGAACTCGGTCGAAATGATACGATACGATCGTCAATGACGATAAAGCATGAAGTATGAATGATGAATGGAATGTGTCATGATAAAATAATGTTAAAACATGATGATGGAAGTATGAAATGAAATCTAATGAATGTAATGAATATTTTATGTAGATGGCTGATACGGTGAATGTAAATGATGACGATGAAGCACGCCGAAATGAAATGAGAACAATGATTGTGGAAGAAGTTGAGAAAGCGATTGAAGCTAGTATTTCCCGACTAGCTCAAGAGGTGGAAGGTCAAGTATTGGGAGTAGTCGATACTCTAGTAACGTCCAAGGTGGAAGAACTAAAGGAGATGATTAATGAACTACAAACAAATAAAAGTACTCGAAGGTGCACGTACAAGGAGTTCATGGCATGTAACCCCTTGCCGTACAAAGGGGAAATCGACCCGATAGCCTGTCAAAGGTGGATTTCAAGCACTGAGGCGGTGTTTGTAAGAAGTAGATGTGAAGTAGAGGATCAAGTGATGTTTGCTACGGGCCTCCTACAACTCCAAGCAAAGGATTGGTGGGACGCACATTCGAAGGAATTGGGGGATGACAAAGTACAAACGTTAACATGGCAAGAGTTCAAGGAGCCATTTCTGAAATATCACAGCCCACAATCTGCACTTGATAAGAATCAAGAAGACTTCTTACGTCTTCGACAAAAGGATGAAACGATTGATGAAATAACGAATAAGTTCCTCGAGAAGGTGAAATTTTGTGGGGAGATAGCGGGGACTGAAAGGTTGAAAATCATACGTTATCATGCTATGTTAAAGGCTGAATATCGGGAGTTCGTAAATCCCTCTAAGTGTGCAACATTGAATGAATTAATCGACTGGGCAAGAGATAGGGAAATCGAGTTAAGAAGGCAGGTTGAACGGGGAGAGAAAAGGGTGGCAGAGAAGCCTACCAACACAAACCCATCGAAAAAGGCAAAATATCAAGATCAAAATAAGAAAGGGAAGACAAGTAGGGGGATTCCGACTTGCAAGACGTGTGGGAAACACCACTCGGGTGAATGTTTGCTTGGAAAGAAAGGGTGCTACAAGTGTGGGCAATAGGGACATCCGTACTATAGATGTCCAGAAAATCAGAAAACGTGTTACAATTGTCATCAAGCGGGGCACATGAAATCTGAATGTCCAAAGCTTCAACAAACGCCTAGAAAAGAAGGA
Source organism: Helianthus tuberosus (assembly GCA_030545235.1). Lineage (NCBI taxonomy): Eukaryota > Viridiplantae > Streptophyta > Magnoliopsida > Asterales > Asteraceae > Helianthus > Helianthus tuberosus. Next base: position 77,704,350 of record CM060380.1, read on the forward strand.
AAGAAAGAAGAGCCATCTAGGGCTCGTGGAAGGATGTTTCAGATAACGTCTGAAGAAGCAAAGTCTCACCCGGAAGTAGTTTCAGGTATATTCTTAGTAAATTCAATACCTGTAAATGCTTTATTTGATTCCGGGGCTAGTAGGTCATTTGTTTCGAATGAACTTTTATGACATCCTTCCTTTATGCTTGAAAAGATGCTAGTACCTTTAGAAGTGGAAGTAGCGGATAGCAAAAGTTACCTATTGCATGATGTATGTAGAAATTGTAAGATCTTGATTGAAGATGAGGAATTTAGCATAGACCTTGTTCCAATGTGTATGGGGGAATTTAAAGTAGTTGTGGGAATGGATTGGCTGGCCCAAAACCATGCGGAGATACAATGTGAAAAGAAAGTTATCCAAGTAGTAACCTCGGAAGGAAAGCGGGTAAGTATTCAAGGGGATAGGGTCGATGAGACGAATTTTTGTTCTATTATTGAAGTTGTCAAGTATGTAAAGAACGGGGGAAAAGAGTATCTGCCTTACGTGATCGATACCAATTAAGTTGTACCGAAGCTGGAAAATGTAAAAATAGTGAATGAATATCCGGATGTATTTCCGGAGGATTTACCGGGGCTTCCGCCCGAACGTGAAGTGGAGTTTAAGATAGAGCTTACCCCGGGAGTCGCACCGGTAGCTAAAGCTCCTTATCGGTTGGCCCCAACCGAAATGAAAGAATTGATGACCCAACTTCAAGAACTGCTCGACAAAGATTTTATTCGACCAAGTGTTTCGCCATGGGGAGCACCCGTATTATTCCTAAGGAAGAAAGATGGTTCGATGCTAATGTGCATCGACTATCGGGAGTTGAACAAGTTAACAGTGAAGAATCGTTACCCTTTACCCAAAATTGACGATTTATTCGACCAATTACAAGGGGCGAGTTGGTTTTCAAAGATTGATTTGCGATCAGGGTATCACCAACTGCGGGTACGAGAAGAGGATGTGCATAAAACTGCATTTCGAACGCGGTATGAACATTACGAGTTCCTAGTAATGTCCTTCGGCTTAACAACCGCGCCAGCTGCATTTATGGATCTAATGAATCGGGTGTGCCGGCCTATGCTTGATAAGTATGTAATCGTTTTTATTGATGATATACTAGTGTACTCCCGAAGTGAAGCAGAGCATGCTTCACACTTACGTGATGTGCTGGAGACGCTCCGCAAGGAAAGGTTATATGCGAAGTTCTCAAAATTCGCCTTTTGGCTTAGAGAAGTACAATTTTTGGGTCATGTAATCAATGCGGACGGCGTTCATGTGGACCCGTCCAAGGTAAAGGCAGTGATGGATTGGGTACCCCCGAAGAATCCAAGCGAGATAAGGAGCTTTTTGGGCTTGGCTGGTTATTACAGGAGATTTATCCAGGATTTCTCCAAAATATCCTCGCCCATGACAAAGTTAACAAAGAAAAGTGAGAAGTTTTTATGGGGCGAAGAACAAGAAAAAGTGTTTCAGGCACTGAAAGAAAAACTCTCAAGTTCTCCTGTATTGACATTACCGGATGGAACGGATGATTTAGTGGTATATACTGATGCCTCCCATCAGGTTCTTGGGTGTGTACTAATGCAAAGGGGTAAAGTCGTTGCCTATGCTTCAAGGCAACTCAAACAACACGAAAATAATTACCCAACCCACGATCTTGAGTTGGCGGCGGTCGTGTTCTGCTTGAAGATATGGAGACATTACCTATACGGGGTGAATTGTACAATCTTCTCGGATCACAAGAGCCTCAAATATTTTTTTGAACAAAAAGATCTTAATATGAGGCAACGAAGATGGTTGGAGCTTATCAAGGATTATGATTGTGATATCCACTATCACCCTGGGAAGGATAACGTTGTGCCAGATGCTCTAATTCGAAAGGAGTACCCGCCCCCGATTCGGGTAAGATCAATGAAAATGGTAGTCACTTCCAAACTCCTCGAAGAAATACGGGAGGCTCAAATTAAGTCCCTAGGTGCCGAGGACTCAAAGAAAGAAAGGACGAAAGGATTTATCCACGAGTTGAATGAGAATGTGAATGGTATGAAAACGAGGTATGGTCGAATTTGCATACATCGGGAATGTGATGTGAAAGAATTACTTTTGAATGAGGCACACAAGTCTCGATACTCCGTTCATCCAGGAGCTACAAAAATGCATCGAGACTTGAGAATGAATTATTGGTGGCCGGGAATGAAAAGAGACATTGTCAAGTATGTGGCTAAGTGTTTGACATGTTCCCAAGTAAAGGCCGAATACCAAAGACCGTATGGGAAATTGCAACCGTTGGAGATACCGGTATGGAAGTGGGAGCATGTAACGATGGATTTGGTGACTAAGCTTCCTAAGACAAGAAAAGGGCACGATGCAATATGGGTGGTCGTCGATCAACTGACCAAAAGTGCTCATTTCTTACCCATTCGGGAAACTTATAATTCAGAAAAGATGGCAAACGTTTATATGAACGAGATTATATCCCGACATGGGGTTCCAGTGTGTATAGTATCCGACCGAGACACCCGGATCACATCCCGTTACTGGAGGAAGTTTCATGAAGAATTGGGAACCCGGTTACATATTAGCATCGCCTACCATCCTCAAACTGATGGTCAATCAGAACGAACTATACAAACATTAGTTGATATGTTGAGGGCGTGTGCCATGGATTTTGGGGGAAGCTGGGATGATCATCTACCCTTGGTAGAATTTTCATATAACAATAGTTATCATAACAATATAAAAATGGCCCCCTATGAAATGCTCTATGGAAGGAAATGTAGAACCCCGGTTTGCTGGGGGGGAAGTGGGTCAGCGCAAACTCGCGTCAAAGGATCTAGTAGCCGAAACGAATGAAAAGATCGACATGGTTAGATCAAGAATTAAGACGACGCAAGATAGACAAAAGTCTTATGCAGATCGACGAAGGCGACCAATTGAGTTTCAAGTAGGAGATCAAGTGTTACTAAAAGTCTCTCCATGGAAAGGGATAATTCGTTTTCGTAAACGCGGGAAGCTAGGTCCTCGATATATCGGACCGTTCAAGATACTCGCTCGGGTCGGGGCGGTGGCGTATCAGTTAGAATTACCACCCGCGTTGGATGGGATTCATAACACCTTTCATGTGTCGCAACTGCGAAAGTGCCTCGCGGATGAGACCGCATACGTACCTTTGGATGATATTGAAGTGGATGACAAATTAAATTACGTTGAAAAGCCCATCGCAATAAAGGATTTTAAAGTAAAGCAACACCGCAACAAATCCGTTCGGAAAGTGTTGGTCCAATGGCAACATCGAAAAGGATCGGATCTCACGTGGGAAGCGGAGAATGAAATGCGAGAACATTACCCAGAATTATTTGGTACGTATTCAGGTTTCGGGGATGAAACCTTCTTTAAGGGGGGTGGACTTGTAACACCCCAAATTCTCGTATGACCTAAAAGTATAATGTGTGGTGATGATTTAATAAGTAAAATGGAAAATATATAGAATTATGTCAAAAGAATATAAGTTAGTAAAAGAAAGATGATTAAGTTAGAAGGTAAAGTACTAAAGTGAATGGGGATTAAATGATGAGGGACTAGATGTGTAAATATTGTTATAAAATGATAAAAAAAAGAAACCAGACTAGAATCTGGTGTGTGCGCGATCGTGAGAAGCCAGGAGGGGGACTCCTTCCCTCACAAAACCCTAAATCACTAAATTCCATCAATTGAAAGCAAGATTAATGAAGAATCGAATGCATGAGCTAAGAATTCTGAATATATAAGTGTTCTTGATCTCAAGTAAGTGAAATTTCGTGATTTGATGATGTTTGATTATGTGGGTTTTGTGTAATTCGTGAATGTAATACAAAATTCAGTATGATTAATGGTTGCTATGAATGTCTAGACATCAATAGATGCTAAATTTCGAATATGAGCATGATTAGGGCAAAACCCACTTGCATGTCAAGTAATGTTTACCAATTGTGAAGTTTTATATGTTAATTTGATTGTTGATTGATGAAACTGTTATGAATAATTGATTTAGAACCATTTGTTCATAGTCAAAATAGTAAGTTATGGATTAGGGTAATGATTATTGTTATGAAAGATTATGATTAACCATTGATGAGATAGGATGGACATGTTATAACTACTTGTACATCATGCCTTGTAGATAGTATGTACACCATGTGTTTGATGAAATGTCTAAATGAATTTAGATATGATTTTGTATGAAAATTCGCTAAATTGATGAGGTGTAATCATGGTGGGAATGTATGTAAATTGTAAATGTCGTATTGGATAATAAAGAATGTGAAAGTAATCGGAGCTAAGGGAATAAAGTTATGATGTTCAGGAAATAAGAAGGAAGAAGGAGCAAGTCACTCCAAAGCACAAGGAGCTCAGGATCACGGTAAGTTCATATGAACTTAATTCTCCTTTTATGTTGTTCTTCGGATGAAGGTTTAGTTATTAATCATAAATGTTGAGTTGTGTGATGTTATTGGTTCGAATGATGATATGTTATATGTTAGAAAACGAAATAAGCGACACAATAGTGTCGGATGTATAATGACCACTCAAGTGGGATAAAATTGTATGGAAAGTAGAATTATGAAATGGTTAAGTAATGACTTGTTGTAAACGGGTCATAATGATATGTTACGCTAAGCATGTATGATAAGGGTTACCTGTTAGAAATGTGGAAATTAGGACAAGCACGACGATTATTGTGGACGTTTGAATATGGGCTCATTACGAATGGGTCAAATGATATGGATGTATGAATGTATCGAGATGTTGAAACGAAAGAAAGTTAATGGAAAAGTGTAGGATCGATATTGACGATCAAATGAGTTAATTTGAGCTAATATACACTATTTAAGTGGCGGAAACACTTAAACAGATTAGAATCAAAGAGAATGGAGTAGAAAACAGAAGAATATCACTTTAAACACTGTTTCTCATTCATATATCACAGAAAAATCCAGCAGCAGTTCGGCACCAGAACTATTGGAATGTTACAAATGAGAAACAACTAGCCCCTATTTATAGGCCCTGGGTTTCTCTTGAACCATTCTCAAGAGAAACCTAATCATCAGGTTTCTCTTGAATTTGACATGTACCACCTTCAAGCGAAACCCCTTAAACATAAACTTAAACTTACAATTTTGACCCCTATACTATACAATCATGACATATTTAGACCCTAGACTTAAGACGAAGTCAACAGACAAATGCACCAACAGTCTCCCCCTTGGATGTTGACGGAGTCTTCAGTACGAGACGTTAGTATGTCAAAACTTCAGTCTTAATCAGTCTTCACACTCTCTCTTCAATCACCCTATTGCTAACAGACTCCCCCTTACTTTGTTCCGGGATCGTAATCTGATATAGCACTTTCTATCTTCTCAGCATTGGCAGCTTTCACAGATTCAGGACCATCTCCTGGCTCTCCGTAGCAACAAGATCAGGAACCTGACTTTTACGTCTACAGACTCCCCCCTTTCGACAAGCTGGGATCGCAGTCTGGAATTCACTAGCTTCATACCTGCATATACTCTAACCAATAGTAAGATAAACTTTATGCCTACTACTTGAATTTAAAATGATTAAATTGGTTTCAAATTAATGATCCATTTATCCATTTCAAAAACTTTTCTCAACTCAAATAAACTTTCCCAATCCAATATCATTCATCATGTTTAGCACTTGGGATTTTGAAAATCAGCTCTTCAACATCAGTTGTCTGAAATCTTTTTGGATTTTCAAATAAAAAAAACTAAACTTCTAGAAAGAACAATATTGAAATGCAGTAAAGAAATATTTACAGACAATATTTTGTGAGTTTGTGTAAGAGGATCATATCAGTTTTTGTGACCAATCACTAGCACCATAAAGCTTTAAACATTTTAAGTTCTAAACGATTCACATAGATTGACGATATTGTTGTCCACTTAAACTCAATCTAAAAACTTTCGAAATGCTTACCGATACGTTAAGATATATTAATTTTGCACTAAGTTCTTATGGACCCCACGATCTCAGCATATCCCCTCATCATGCAATACACTAACTCAAGTAATGCCTTTAAACTTTTATCAACTGTGATTTGTGCAAAAATAAAGCAGAATGTTTAAACATTAACAATCAGGTCGATACTTCCGTATACGCAGAGAAAGTCCAATGTTTAAACAAAATAAGAAAATAAAACAAGTTGAATTTGTTTAGGCTTTAACCACCAGGTCGATACTCCCGTATACGCAGAGGTGATCCAAAGCTTAAACAAAACACCAAAGAAAATAAAGCAGAACGTTTAGGCAATAACATCCAGGTCGATACTCACGTATACGCAGAGGATGTCCAATGCTTAAACAAAATAAAGAAATAAAACAAGTTTAAATCTTGGCAAAATGAAATGCACAATCACAGCGACTTTTCAGCAAAGTTGTGAAAGTTCACAGACTTAACCAGTTTTATGTCTTTCGACAATCAGCTATTACTGAGTAGGCACACAGTCAAGAAGGACAAAACTAAGTACTATGCTTTCAATCATGTTTCCCACTAGAACTAGGCTTTTTCATTTAAGTTTGTATCGTTATCGCAAATCTACTAGTCTAGCTGAGCCTATCGTCACATCTTTAGTGAGATCGTTTATCACATTTGACATTTCATTTCTTTAGCATGCTGTGATAGTCCACTGATTTACTATCATTTCCTCTTTTTCACAACAAAACTCATTTTGAATTTTCAAATGTTTTTGGCATTTTCAAATTTTCTATTTTTTTTTTTAAATTTTTCTCCCCCTAAAATCAAAATATATTTCAATTTTGATTTTCTGGTAAATTTTGAAAACAAACTATACAAGGAAAGTAACAAACTGATATCGAATCGCTTCAATTCGCCATTCCCTCGGCTTAACAATCAGAACTCCCCCTGACAACAAACTATTTTCCCATTATGATTTCAAAACACTTAAGTTTGTTTTAATCAAAATGGTTTTTCCGGAAAATTAGTTTTGTTTGTCGTTTCACAAACATGGGATTTTCATCACATTGTTATCAACCACTTGTAGGTTTTTCACAAAAACAATTTCCAACAATCATACCACTTGTAAGATAGTTAAATCAAGTACAACTTAATGTCCTTGATTAACCACTTGTAAGTCGAAATATCACAGTTACCAACCTGTGAATTTCTCAAGAAAGATGTCGATTCCTACTCCCCAATTACCAACCTGGGAGTTCCGGCAAGTCAGGTTTTTTCAGTTAAAGAGATTCACCCAAGCCTGACGGTCCTTGGGTGTTTTGAACATACCTTTTTGATTCATAAAATTCTTTAACTCCTTTTACCTTACCCTCAACCATTTTTCCAAAAATATTTTTAACTTTGCTATTAAAAGACTTTTCAACATCAAATTCTTTCTTTTCAGAATAGAACTGATTCGAAATTTTCACTTTCCCATCTTTTTGTTTAAAATTTTCAGTCCGCAATGGTGGAAAGTTTGTGTCATCCATTGGCGGAACTGAATTTTCACTTTTGAGCTCAACTTGTGACTCCTCTGATTTTGACGAATCAGAATCATCACCAGAATGTGGCTCATCTGACTTTGATAACTCAGATTCATTGCCAACACGTAGCTCCTTTGTTTCTGAAGAAACAAATTCAATGCTAACCACTTCAACCTTCTTTATCTCCTCTTTTGTCCTCAGATTTGCATCTGAAGAATTCGGTTTACTTGACTTTGTTGTCGAGTGAAGCGATTCATCAGCACTCTTATTTGTTGTACCCGAGGACAAAATACTTTCAAGATACTCTCGTGCTTTCTTTCTTTTCTTTCTCAGTCGGTCTTTCTGTCCTTGTGAAAGCCTCACTTTCTGTTTTTTTGGCTTTTCTTCTACCTTGACTGATTTCTTTGTTTTAGCCACCCATGATTGAGTATCAAAAACTTTTGTCTTTGAATAAATCTTTGAAGTCTTTTGGGTTTTCGACGATTCACCAATCTCAAAAATTGATTTCGGTTTTTCTTCGGACTTCAATGATTCACCTCTTTTCAGAATTCGGACAGACGAAACCATTTGTTTTTTACCCTTATCATCAGTTGAAGTTTTAGGTTTTGGTTTTTGCAAAACAGATTTTACGACAGGTTTTTCGAAAACTTTCTTGCATTGTTTTGCCATGTGCCCGATTTCATTGCAGCGATAACAAACTCTTTTGTCATACTCGACAAAAGTTGACTTGAACGACTCTTCTTTCAGTTTCTTAGCCGCATTGAAATCGTCAACGGCTTTTTGACTAAAAATGTATTCCTTCTCATCATCCACACTTGGTCCAACAACAAAAACATCATTCATTTTATCCTTTGGCTTAACAACTTTCTTAGCCATCTTTTTCTCAAAACCAATTCCTTTGTTTTTAAAATTGTTACCATTTTTCTTGTTACCATTTCCTTCCCACTCCTTTTTGCCCGAGTTGTTGGAACGTGTCATAACAAATGACTTTTTAGGTTTCGAAAAGAATTCTTTGTTGTTTACCACATCAATGTCAATTTCAACCAATTTGAAAATCTTTTCAACATTTTCAATTTTAATGTTTTGAATCGGATACTCAAAATCAGAATAAAGCTTGTCCGTTCCAATCATAGTATAAACCACCATAATCGGATCATCATTCGTACTCTTGTCTGATTTTGGTATGAAACGATCTAAAAAATTATCCTCGTCTTCAGAATCAGTAACAGACTTCTCAGAATGAGATTTCATAACTTCAACCTCAGAGTTATCACTCTCTTCATCTAACACCTGATCGACAACAGTCTTGATGACCTGTGACTCGTTGTCCGTGTCAGATGCAGAGAATGTAACATCAATGCTCTCTGGCAATTCATCCTCAATTGTTTTCAACTTGAGATTCAATGCAGATTCCACCCCATCTGGATATTTTTGAGTATAGTGATTCCACATTGGGGGTGGAACACTTTTAAAGACCGGTGCAGCATTGAGCTGTTGTGGAACAATTTGTTCAAGAACATAAGATGATGCAACATAGCTCATTAATTTCTTATCGATTCGCTCATTTTCAATTTTAGTCAATTCCAATTCTTTCTTTCTTTAATGATGCGATTGTGTCAATATGAAAATTGACTTCCACTTGTTTATCAAAAAGTGTTGCTTTTGCTAGTTTTGTGGCTTTATCATTTTCGACACTTTCCTTTTTAATCATTTTAACTGATCTGGCTAATGTATCATATGCTTCTTTGACTTGTCCTAGATCAAATTTTAACATGTCAGCATGTTGTTTCAATTCCTGAAACTTAGTGTCTTTTTCAAGACACTCCATGCACGGTTGTAAACACTTTTGGCATGGTGTTTCAGATATTGAATCCACTTTCTCAACAATTTCTGCTTCATGAGCAGTTTTCACTTCCTGTTTACCGACATCTTTGGACTCTGACTCAGACACTTTCTTAGTTTTGGTCTCCTCAATTCCCGACTCCTTATCTGACTCCTTTTGAACTGACTCGGCACCGACAGACCCGGGTTTCACAAGTTCTGTGTCTACCTCTCTCAGTTTCGCCATGAGAGCCTTATCAGCAATTTCTTTCAAAGTGTCTTCGGTCAATTCCTTTGTCACATTGATCATTTCTTCGACAGATTCTTTCTTCTCCTCATATCTTGGACACAATCTAGTCGTAGGTTCTTCAAAGAAACCTGCAAAAGATTCAAAAATTTTAGGATGCATGATAGATCTCAAAGAACTGGATAATACCTCCTGCTCGGATTGAGAATAATGAACTTCTGCATCTAACTCCTCAATGTCAACCACATTATCCACAGAAACATCTTCAACAACTACTTCAGATTCAACAACACTTTCAGTCACTTCAACTATCTCAGCCATCATAGCCTGTCCATCACTTCCAGGGATGTATTTATCCCAACTGAACCCCTCAGCAACTTTCTCGTCATCCTGGTTCACAATGAGAGCTTTCTCTGGTTTGTTCTCGATTTGTGGTCTTTGAACTCCAGGTTGCTGATTTGGTCGGTGATAAATTGCCTGTCTGTAATAATCATTCGTGAACGGGTTCTGATGATTATTCACTTCTCGGTTCGGACACTCTCTTTTGAAATGGCCTCTTTCTTTGCACTTGAAACAGGTTACCTTGGACTTGTCAAATCCTAACTTCTGATCAGGTCCAGAAAGACTGTTTCTGCCTGTAATTTCCATAAAGCTATGTGCTCTCCTTACCAAACTAGCCATGCCCCCATTTAATATCTATCAGCTCAAGTTCCTCCGGATCGATCTGATCATAATCCTCTTTGGTCATGTCCGGATTTCCGATCTTACCCGCTACCAAAGACTCATACGATTCTAACACGGAAGCCAACAATGCAATGTGTTGTTTTGCAGCTGATTCAGTGAATTCATTCCCATTCTTGATATTAACTGCGATGTTGCATTGGATCCCAGAAACATATGCCTGATTATTTGAACTGGATGAACTTTGAGGTGATGGCTGTTCACTCGCTTTGAAATTTGGATCAACACTCGAAAATGGTGACGATTTGTTTGTTTGTGGAGTATTTGACGAAGCACTTGAACTTGTGTCAGCACTGAAACCAGTTTGTATCTTTGGGCTCTGATTTGTTATAACTGGAGTACTGCCTCTGTAGTACAAAGATACATCTTGTTGAACATTCGCTGAGTTCATCTTTTTGATCTTCAACAATTCTAACTCATGAGCTTCAATCTTTTCTATGAACAAACAAAGATTGTAATTGGCAAAATTTGAATTGTTCTTTAGCATCATCAGGTATGTACCCCACTCGTCATAAGGTAACGCATCAGACAATTTGTCAATCCATTCTTCATCGGTCTTTTCAATTTTTAATCTATTCATCTCAAGTACCAAATGGCAATATCTTTCAATTAGTTGCCTTGTAGTTTCACCCTTCATACCGGTAAAAATATCAAACTCCTTCTTGAGCAGAGCCTTCTTGTTCTTGATCATGAAATCACTACCTTTAAACTTTGCTTTCAAAGCATTCCACATAGATTGAGCATTATCTTCATATTGCAACAATACTAAAATATCTTCTTTGATAGCCTGCTGGAGAATACTAATCATCTTTTTCTCGGCTTTGAAATCATTCTGTTCTGATTCTGTCAAGCTTACAATATTCTTCTTATTATTTAAACCATCAACTGGTGGAACATACTTTCTCTCTATCTTCATCCAGCATTCAAAATGGTTAGCCTGAACTCAGTTCTTAAATCTGCTTGACCATCCCACATATTCATCTATGTTCATCAACTTGGGAGGCTTTTGCATTGTTCCCAATTCGTTCTCCATGTTGACGTTTTGCATAACACTACCCGAGGTTTGTCCTGCTACCATACCAATGCCGGCGAAGAAGTTGTAAAAATCTTGGTTTTCCATTTTTAGAACTTTACCGAATAGATTTTAAGTTTTTCAAACACACACTTTTCACAAACTCAGACAATCGAACAATAACACGAACACAGTGGACTTTTCGAGAAATCAGCTATACTCAAGTGAAAGCAGTTTTCAAGATGAAAACAATTTTCAAGCGAAACTTGTGATTCAAGAGAAACCTCAGCAAAGTTTCAAGAGAAACCTCAGCAAAGTTTCAAGAGAAACCTCAGCAAAGTTCAAGAGGAACCTCAGCAAAGTTTCAAGAGAAACCTCAGCAAAGTTTCAAGAGAAACCTCAGCAAAGTTCAAGAGAAAGCCAGTTGTTCGTTCAAGCGAAAGCCAATTTTTAGGTCATTTTTACACGAATTACTTTGAATTTTAAACTGATATTCTCAAGGCTTTGTTAAAACTCAGTTTCACACACACTGTCCAAAATTCAGTCCATTTTGTCCGTGTAAAAGTCCAGAAATCAGATTTTGTGTAGAAAAAGGCTTTGATTCAGGTATATTGGCTCATAACTGGCTCTGATACCAATTTGAGCTAATATACACTATTTAAGTGGCGGAAACACTTAAACAGATTAGAATCAAAGAGAATGGAGTAGAAAACAGAAGAATATCACTTTAAACACTGTTTCTCATTCATATATCACAGAAAAATCCAGCAGCAGTTTGGCACCAGAACTATGGGAATGTTACAAATGAGAAACAACTAGCCCCTATTTATAGGCCCTGGGTTTCTCTTGAATCAGTCTCAAGAGAAACCTAATCATCAGGTTTCTCTTGAACTTGACATGTACCACCTTCAAGCGAAACCCCTTAAACATAAACTTAAACTTACAATTTTGACCCCTGTACTATACAATCATGACATATTTAGACCCTAGACTTAAGACGAAGTCAACAGACAAATGCACCAACAAAAAGTTGTTTAATGAAAAGAATGTTGTAAATAAGATTTGTCAATGATTTGTTAAATTGTTAATGGGTTGATTAAATGTATGTAAGGTATGTTATGGATTTTTGTTTGAGCTTGTGAATTTACTAATGTTTGATGTTGTGCATGATAGGTAAATCTCATGTTTGAAGTTGGCGAGCTCGGACGAACACACTAGATAGCCCTTTTTGCGCTTCCGGACTATGTTATCTTTTACTAATGGGTCGAAAATCATTTTGTTAATGTAAATGTTAATCGTATGTCTAGAATAGTAGTAAGTGTTTTAAGAACATTTGAATCCTTTGGGTTGATTTTGAACTTTATTGTAAAAACAGGGAAACGTAAATATTACGAATTGCCCAATTTTGGTTAAAAATTTTGTATGTTTGATCGTTAAATAAAGTGGATGCCACAGTAGAATTTTATTATGATTATCAGAAACGTAAATTTCTTTTATCAAAACCTTAAAAACATATGATTTTGTCAAAACCGTGATGTTCGCGGGTATTAGCACTAGTAAATAATAATTATCTATAATTAAGTATGAGAGATTGGCGGAAAAGCCAAAAGATAGATGACCTAGTATGATGACAAGTGTATCTAACGGTTTCTTTTATTATATAGTATATAGTTGTGGCGGAACTAACCCATTAAATCAGGGGTATCTAAAAAAATTAACCATGCAATCATACAATATTAAAAAAACGACAATAAATAAATAAAGTAAAACAAATACTTAATAGATTTGTCCTCTTCTTTTTTTTATAGCTTGAAATCGTTCCATCACATCGTCGTCTTTTACTTTATTAAAAAAAATCCTATTCGACCGCACAAACCATGGCATTGTTCAAAAATTATGGACCCATTCGATTGCATGAATTAGTCTTCGCAAGCTTCACTTTCGAAAATCATCTTTCAATTGTTGCGGTTGCAACCGGTAAAACCAAAGCTAACTTCACTACCCGATAAACCAAAGGACAAGAACTATGTGTTCCTGTTTCAACTATAAGACGAACAAAATCACCTTTTCCATTCAAGTTTGCAAAAATATCCTTTGTATAAAACTGAAGCTAGTTTTCAAATCTATCCTTTGTTTCAACCATTAGACGCGCAATATAACTGTGTTCTCGTTTCAACCATAAGATGTGCATATCCTATTTTTTGCATATCCCTTGTATAAAAACGGGAAAAAATTACACTGCGCCAGTGGCGGCTGTGAAGGTGTACGGGGAGTACCTCCGCACAAGCCCCGTGATTTCGAGGGGCACGCGATTTTTTACAAAAAAAACTATATATATATATATATATATATATAGGAGAATGATCCGTTAACCACCCTTTATTGCGAGAATCACGAGAACCAATGTGAACAGAACCAAAAATACCTAAAAATAGCTTAAAAAACACACCATTTTTTTTTGCTACTAGAAGTAGCGATTTTAATATAAAAAATTTGTGTGTTTTTTAGATTTTTTAGGGTTTAGTTTTTAGCATTTTAGCTTGGGGGGGGGTTAGGTTTTTTTTGGGGGGGGGGGGGTTAGTTTTTAGTTTTTAGCTTTTAGCTTGGAGGGGGGGGGTTAGGTTTTTTTTGTGTGTTCACATTGGTTCTCATGGTTCTCACAATAAAGGTGGTTCTAAAATGAACGTTACCCCATATATATATATAGAGGAAGTGTAGGATACAAATCCCCTAATCGTACATTATGTACGCGATCCCCACAACCATACACGTGTCCCTGATTCAATTTAATTAGATAAGGGTATATCAGACATTCTGTTCAATCATCCGAGGGCTAATTAGAGAATTCCGTCAACAAGGAAGCGGATTAAGAGTTCGTTTCAAAACCATCTATCTAATTATTGTTTTTATCAATTGATTTGTAGTTTTTTTGATTGATTCCTATACCGAACACATATTGGCGATATAAAAAATGCGGGATTCGTCATTTAGGATGTTTATTTTGGGTTTTTCATCAGAGGGGTACGGTTGAGGTATGGGTTTTATTTGATTTGAAGGTGTTTTCATGTTATTAGATTGTAACGAGATTGAAGATAAGATGTTTCTGGTTTTATTTGGTGATTTTAACATATCGCGTGTGTTGTTTTTAATATATCGCATGTGTTGTTTTTAACATATCCCAGGTATTAAAGATTGGATCATATGAATAATTCTGCATGTTTAAGTTGGACATTTCGCACACAATAAAGTCTTAATATGTAATTTCGCATGTTTTAGTTGGTCATTTCGCACACTATAAACTATTTTACATGTTGAGCTCAACATTTCGCACGCTTTAAAAGAAATTATAAGTAATTTCGCACAGTGTGTTTTATAATTCAGTTCAATAATTCAGTTCAATAATTGATATCAATAATTCATATCAATAATTTTACAGTGCTTTTTTCTTTTATTATAAAGTTTATCGTTTTATCACAATTTCAAACCACTTATATGTTATCTTATTAAAAAATGGCAGACCTCCCAACATCCTCTTCTGAATCAAGTATCAAACAGTCTTTGAGAAAAAAGGATTCAGGAACAAATTCAAGAGGGTCGATCATGTCAAGAGATGCTGGAAACCGACATCTCTCGTGTAACAGAAAACATGAAGAGAAGACAAGAAATTGTAAACTTGCTATCCCAGATGCAAGTGAGTAGTCTTCAAGAAATTGTTGTTATGTTCATGGTTGATCTGGGTGAGAGGGATGAGAAACAGTTGAAAGAGTTGGCAGATGCAATAACTATCTTATGATGCTCGATGGAGATTAAAATGAAGTTCCTTTCATCTTTTGAATGAACTTGTTTATTTTAGTGCTTTATTTAATAAAACATGCAAGTTTTATATGTTCCATATAATTTACATGTTGTGTTATGTCCATGAATTTAATTTCGCATGTTTATTTTTCATATTTTGCATATTATAAGCAATTCGATGTCAAACATGCGATTTTATACATAAAACATGCGAAATTAAAAACATTAATGTAATCTAACAAGTCTAAATATGCAACAGAAATTCAACATCAAACAAGTCTATTTGTCCTTTCCAATAAATGCATTCAACCTCTCTGGGATTATTTTGTCCAAATCTTTGAAATACTTTTCTCTGTCCTGCCTTTTATCGAAAGCATGTGTCTCTTTAATTATTTATTGACGCTCCAGTTTGTATTCAGATAGAATTATCTTACTTATATATATGTGCCTCAGGAGATGAATTTGTGAATTTTGTCTATTGTTTACTTCATCTTCTTTCACAAACCCAGTAAACCATGGTGTCCCCCCCCCCCTGTATGTGTCCATATGACGCACCGTAAACACTCCACAGTCTACACCGTTATTCTCCGTCCTCCATTCCATCTCTTTTCTTTCTATCACCGATTTCTCAAGTGCTTTTATAGCTGTCGTTGGTTTAAGGCCTTTTGTATGTATAAAACCAATACCCTTCTCTGTAACATAGCAACATTGTGTCAGTAGCTTTTACATAAATATAACATGTATATGAAGAAGTTTTTGTATTACCAGTGTGTCTGGAAGCCCCTTGTATCTATCCTTAAACTCTTGTTCAGCTGTTGAATTATCAATCAGCTCAATTTTGCCGGTTTTCAAGTGGAAGCACAAGACATAAAAGTGGTCACCTTGAAGTACCGGAATAAACACCGAATCAAGTTTTTTTACCTCATATTTCAGTATTATGTCTTCAAAATTTGAGGTAAATACGTTTAGACGTTGGTTGTCTGTGTAAGTCTCCTTGTACATGATATCCGGCTGTATGTTATGTAATTAGAATCAATGTTAAGTAATGTATTACAAGGTATTTATACATGCGAATTTAGTACATGCAAAATAATGTGTGAAATTTTTTCACATGCGAATTGCTTATATGCTGTATGCGAAATCTATATAGTATGCGAAATGTTATCCTTTTTTCACTGGAAATGTATCTACTGTTCTATATGCGATTTGCCTATCCTTAGTATGCGAAATCATTGAATATGCATTTTCTGTTTTGATTTCAAATGCCAAAATATTTAGACAAACATACCATCATTATGCTAAACAAGAAGAGTTTGTATGGTGATGATTTTCTATCCCTCTTCTTCTCTTCAAGGCTGAGAACATCCACAAATGCATCGATTTCGTTTGATGCTACGTACTGACCCCTATAGAAGCTTTCAAAGATACCTTTGAATGTGCAAACCCCAGTTTTTTATCGGTAAAATACAGCCCTGCCAGGCAAAGTTAAATAATTAAATATGTTGAGTGTATATCGATAGATGTTTTTTAGTTGATATAATTGTTTTACTTACTCTATATCTGCAAATGTTGCAAATGTGTATTGGATCACACTCAATTCTTGATTCAAGAGTGCTTCATGCATGTTTACCACTCTGTTGCAGAAAGGGGAACAAAATGCTTCTCCAATGTCTACACATCTTTTCTCATTTCGAATTTTGGCGGCTTCTATTGTCTTATAAAGGAGTTCATTTAACCCCTTTGGTACAACTTGTTTTGGAGCTTGAGTTAGTTTTGAGTTTTTTTCTCCCCCTACCTGGTTTTTTTCCCTTATTTTCTACCAGGGTGGGTCCCAAGCTCAAAAGCGAATCAACTGATTGCAATTCCTCAGCCGTCACCTGAGGGCATACCACTTCTGGTTCCTTCTCAACTTCGATACCTAAATCGGTTTGTTGGGGGTCCTTCTGGCTATTTTCTCTTAAAGAAACTGCTTCCAGTTCTTGTTCCTTTTCCTGAACTTCTTCTAGATTTCTTTGTGTAGATTCGGCTAAGTTCACTGTTTCTTCCATCCCAGTTTGGGTTTCACCACTTTCTGCAGGCCAAATTAAGTTAAAAAATATAATATTTTGTTCTTTTATTTTTTTTCTAATATATAGTGTTTTTTACCTTGGACAGGTGGTTTGCAAGCGTATACACCCGTTTCCACAGTTTGAATGTTTGCAATAAGGGTGTCTGTCACTCATCCATCATCAGTATTTGTCAATCCTTCATCATCCACCCCTATAGATACAAATTATTGAATTTTAATACCTCGGAATCAAAATTGCATGTATACATGACATGGCATGCGTAATCAAATGTCAAGTGTATGCATGAAATCGCATGTGTATTTTAAGGTATCGCATGTGTATAGGAAATTCAATGTTTATATAAAATCTCATGTGTTAATTTGAAATCGCATGTTTACCTTCTGATTCCATTTGTCTTACACAGCCCAAAACATTGGATATTACTTGCTGAGCTTCTTCATTCTGTCTACTTTCTTCGTTTGTAATATCTTCAAGATGAACGTCAGAAGCTGCATTTTCAGGTTGTTGATCAACATCAGACGGTGCAGTTCCAGGCTCTTGATCAACATCAGAAGGTCCAGTTCCAGGCTTTTGAACCGAATCAGGCGGCACACAAATGGGATTATTTCGAAGTGTCTCATCCCACTGCTTACAGGCCTCCAAAATCTCCGGATCCCAAAAACACTTGGTTTTTGCATCTGAAACTAAGTTGTTCATCCCTTGAACAATTTGAACCATTTCAATGTATTTTTTGACATTGGTCCTCATTTTTTTCAACAGGTTCTGTAATATTTTTCGAGTTAAAATACTATCAATCTAGATGTTCAAAATAAATGGATTAAGTGAGATTAATATTTTTTGGGCTTACCTTTTTGTTGATGTTCGAAGCCTCTCGATTTCATTGATGGGCTGAATCGTCGACTACCGTTGGTGAAAGTGGAACAGGGGTGTTGCAATAGTCCATCATTTTCTGTGCTGTGTCCCAACTCCCATCACAAGGTTCAACTGAGACATGTCCGGGAGGTCAAAACTGAAATCCATCATATCACCAATGTTCTCGTTTTCGTTAGGGTCCTCCTCGGTTTCTATGTTTTCTACTGCACGTGCAGTCCTTCTTCTGTAGCTTTTTGTGGTGTCAACGGGTCGTATTGTATACTCCTCCGTTGAATGACCCTGCTCATTTTCATTTTTACTCTCATTTGTCGTCCACAGAGGTCTCCAAAATACGTTCCTCGACTTTATCAATCTCCGTAGATGTGATATAACGAATAACCGGTGTCTCCACAACTTTCTCGAACAGTTGAAGCCTCTTGTTGTACTCATGCGTGTATAGAAGCTATATAGATATGAAAAGGAGTTGATTTTTAATAAAAATGTTTATTTATTTTATCTTCAAATTGATCATCATACTCTATTTCTACAAAATCACATGCTATCAGACAAAAACCTTATAAAATCGCATGTATTCTTTAACCATTTACCAAAACCACTAATATGATAAAATCGCATGAATTAGTTATGAATTCGCATGTATCACTTAACCATCACCAAAACTACATAATCTTATAAAATCGCATGAATTAGTTATGAAATCACATGTATTATTTAATCATATAACAAAACTATCTAATCTTGTAAGTATGTTATCAAATCTAGTAAAGCATACCGTAAAAAAGGCAACAGGTCCCACGAACTGTATTTTTGTGTTCTTCCAGTGTAACACCCCAAAAAAGGGTTTGGTGATCAAACTACGTTAATATTAATGACTTGGTAAAATACCGTTAGTGGTGAAAATTTACCAGTAAATAATAGGGTTTAAATAAATAAATCTAATATTTAATAAAAGGAGGATAAATACTTTGAGAAAACAAAGTATATAAAAGGCCTGAGTTAACGGGACTTAAAGTAAAAACAGGATGTGATTTCCCCAAACCCGCCAAGTAACTAGGAATATCAACCTAGTTAATTCAATGTTGTTAAAATGCCAATGAAACTTGATTAATAATACTCTTTATAAAAAGTTGAACAAGTGAGGGGACTAAACATGACAAAATTGAAAATAGTTTTATTTAATTAAAACAAAACACCAAAATACACACTTGAAGTGTGTGTTTGGTCGACATTTCCCAGTAGCCAAAAGGGGGTTCTATCAAGTGAACCCTAAATCCACAAAATTGATCAAAATCAAGGAGAAATCAAGCCAAAAATTTGGGGCTTTTAATAAAATCGTGATCACCAAGCTTAGGGGATCACAAGGTATGTTGAATTTTGATGTTTAGTAATATTTCGAAATTTTGATGAACTTGCATGAACGAAATTCTTGCATGAATGTTCAATGTTATAGTGATATTAGTGTGGGTACAAGTCTAGGAACAAACCCTAGATGCAAACTTGTAGAATTGTGCCATAAACGAGTGATTAATCCAAATAACCAAGTATGAGCTAACTGGGTTTTGTTGATTTGATGAAATTGATGTGTATAAACATCATATTAATTCATATGAATGAACTACTTGAACAAATTAGAGATGTTGTTAAGAGTTCGTAAGTGATTAGAAGTGGGTTTTGACACAAGAGTTAAACCCATGGTTATGATGGTCAAAGTATATATGTGCATACAATGACTAAAATTACATGTTGATTTATGGTTACTTGAGGTATGAATTAGATAACATGATAGTAGATGTAGCATCTCAAAAGATGACGCTCACTAAGTGGTTGATAATGTGCCTAAGTCGAGTCATGTGAACTTGTTAGTGCATCCATATTTGTAAATTGGTGGTTTGACTTTTAAAAGTCAAACCGACCTATGATAAGGTTCATTTAGAATAGTGGTAAAAGATTCATAAGGTGTGAAGGTCATGATCTTGAATGACTAATCTAACCACCTTGTGAATTATGTTGATAGTTTGACGCCTAACGAGCTAGGTGGAAGCTTGATGAGTGAGCGGGTCAAACGAATCAAGAAGGAAAGGAAAAGCGTAGTTCGGATGTGAGGTAAGTAAAACTTACACCCACTTATAGTATATGTATTTATTTTATAAGCGATGAATACGATAAAGGATTAGGTTCGAATTATGGGTTCCGACACGAAACGAAATGGGTCGGAACGAATAAAAATGTTTTAAACCATGATTAATGGTGAAAGAGGCAAAATGGTAAATTAGTCATGAGTTGGTTATGAATTAAAGAGTTTTTCTTAAAGTTACCTTATAGCGTAACTAGTAATGGGAAAATGGGTAAAAATGGAAATTTAGTCAAGTATCGACTAAAGTAAATTAAAGTTCAAAGGACACCCATAGCGTAAGTCGAATGGGTTAAAAATATAAGAAATGACTTTAGAAGAAAAGGGATCTAGTGAGAAAATCTGAAATGGGTCGAATGTGTGATTGGTAAATAAAACCCATGTTTTGTTACATACGAAAATGTTGGGCTATATAGGCCAAACGGGCCAAATGGTGGGGATAACGCCATTTGACGAAATCAACTAATGTGGTTGTCAACTCATGTGTTTACAGGAGCGAATAGTAATTTGGGTAATTGCGTCGTCATAGAATATCGGTAATAAAAGCAAGGTGTTGAAACGGGTCACTAGGTTGACTTGAGCCAGGTACGTATAAATACGATTTTGGTTAAACATACATTTTTTAGGTCAAATTAGTAGCAAATGTCCTTCGTCCTAAATGAGGGGCTAAAGTTGACTAAAATGCCCTTGATGGGTAAATCGGGCAAACGACCTTTAAAGGTTGTTAGAAATAAGTGTTTTGACAGATTAAATCCTTAGGATAAGTATAAAAAGGGATAATATGGGACCTTAGTGTCCAACGAGTTGAAACGAGTATTTTTCGTAAAATGACATATCTGAAGGATAGAACTAGGAATAAATAGTCTATCACATTAAATCCACCACAATCATAGTTGTGGTGGAAAACCAAATTAATATGGATGGGTGGAATTATGATGCACACAAGGAACGGACGTAAATTAAGTTTAAAAAGTGCATAAATACCCTTAACGGGTCAAAATAGAAGTATTAGCGAAACGGGTTAAGAATGTGTAATAACCCGTGATTTGAACCTTGTACAATAGGAAATAATCATAATAATATGTTTACAAAAGAAACAAGGGCCACAAACAAGTTTGTTAGATGAAATCACGAACGGGTCAAAAGTTGGTAAAAAGGGTAATAAGCCGAAGAGTTAAAAGTCTGAAATTTTATTATGTAGGATGTTGGATTTTAACTCCATTAGATGGTGAATTAAATTACGGACGCGTAGGAAAAAGAATCGGGTAAAACGGATTAAAAACGAGAGAGTTATGCTCGTTTCCGTGAAATCGGGTCATGCTGGGTATGTACAACAACATAATATGAACATTCTGCCAAAAAGGGGGCTAGGTGGGGCGTCTAGCCCCTAGGCCTGACGCCTAGCCCCCCCTGAACTTGAAAAATGTTTAATTTTGTTTATTTGACCCATATAACTTGTTTAAACTTGTTATTTAACTATCAAAACTAACTTTTAAGTTGGTTTTGATCATAGGTGATTGCCAAGAGTGCCTGGATGAAGATCAAGCTCGAAGAAGAATCGAACACGATAAAGTTAAAAGCTTCCGCGCGACGTTTCGTCGTATCTTTTAAACGACGAATTCAATTACATTAAGTTGTTCATTAACTTTTAAATTGTAAAAGTTTTAGTAAACTCGTATTGACATACTTACGTGTAATCGTAAAACATGCATTTTTATGAAACTTATATAAAATATTGTATTAATCAAGCAAGGGTGTTACAAGTTGGTAATCAGAGCTCATGGTTAGAGAATAAAGTGTGTTCGGTTCGAGGCTTGATCGCAAATCCGGTAAGTACATGTATGTTAATAGTTTAGCATGCTGAAGTGTTGTAAACAACACATAGGGCTATCGTGTGATACACGTTACCCCAATTAAAATGATTGATGTAGTTGACGAAAATACGCGCGTTGACGCGTATAGTAGAAAAAGCCTTGTATTATAATACAGGCGATTATTGAAGTTGACATTACTAACATTTGTGAATGTTTTAATTGAAGGACACTCGCGTTTGAAGATGACGAGAGTTGAACGAATTGTGGATATGATGATGGAACGGTCCGAGATATGACAAGAAGAGCATACTCATCAAGGACCTAAATTGCGTAACGATCGCAAATAAGTAATGGCAAGAAAGTCCCTTAGGGCAAGCATTTACCATGTGCACGTTTAAATTATTAGATGAATAGAAGTATGCAACAAATACGTAGAAACTGATAGTTGCATAAGTAGATTGAAAACTTGGAAAAACCTGAATAGAATATCTATCCAGAATATTATATTGTTTCCAAGAGAAACAAATAGAGGCATTACTTACATAGGGCGTGATGTGAAAACAATAAAAAGGTCATGCGTGTCATGTGTTAATCGCTTACTCTGGCCAAGTAAGTAGTGGCATATGATACCATGAACTTCTTATAGCGGACACGTTTACATCCGATGTAGTAAGGATGGGGTTAAAGGGACAAATTAAAAGTACCCAAATGAATCAGATAAGCAGAATATTTGATCATAATGTAAACGCACAGCCGAGTGACGGAAGCGTATTATATTAGGATAATGAGCCCGAGGGAAGGGACAAAGAAACATGTAAAATGATTAAGATATGCCCTGGGAGGGGGTGTACTTACACTCGAACCCGGAAAATGCGAATATGTCTCTATATGGGTCATTTTTGTAAAACATCAAACTCGAGGACTAAGTAGGAATATAAAAATGAAGTGAGGTCTTAATGCATACCGGGAGGGTTGCAATAATAACGACTTCAGTAAAACACCCGGTTGATGGGTAAGAATTTAACGCATGCGTAGACCGAGAGACGGGGACTCGGATGGAAAGTTAAAAGACTCGGGTTTTGAGTCATAACTAAAAGACGACAAGATAATGTAAATAGAAATTTTGAATAAATTATGTTCAACTATTTTAAAGTTGAACGGGTCGAATATAATGTCATGCCGAACGGCATGAGTAAACGCAAGCGGGATAAAGGTAGCGTTAAAAGCAAAAGAATAATGATCTCGGTAATGGGACATAATCAAATACACGTATATGTAAACTGGATAATGGTGAGCATAAGATAAACCGACGCATAAATGACGTGAGAAGTCATAAAGTCGGAAAATTGTCTGAAAGGAAACGAATGCAGCCTTAGACTACGGTCAAGGTCAAAGAAAATACCAAGGCGAAAATAAATGATCTTAAACAAAAACAGGATGCCCTAATACCAAACATGTATTTTAAGAATGACATGAGTAAGGAATGATCTACGGGATCAACCTAACCTTTGTGGTTATAAACAATGGAAAAGTCTACGAGACTAAAACGACCCATG
This sequence comes from Helianthus tuberosus, assembly GCA_030545235.1. Classification (NCBI taxonomy): domain Eukaryota; kingdom Viridiplantae; phylum Streptophyta; class Magnoliopsida; order Asterales; family Asteraceae; genus Helianthus; species Helianthus tuberosus. The sequence goes on from CM060380.1 coordinate 77,727,929, forward strand.
AGTCATGACTAGAAAGAAATAGATTATAAGGACCTCGCCTTAAAGAGGTGAAAGTCTAATAAAATAGCCCATAGACTAAGTGATAAAACCTACGGGTTAATTAGACAAAGTGAGGGAATAAATGGAGAATCCTCGCATAAAACAAAGACTGAAAAAGAATAAATTTTGGACTGTCAATATCCCGGTATGGATAATTGACAAAGGTTAAAGAGAAGACGCTAAACTAAAACTTCGGTTTTGGTAAGAAATAACGTTTCTACAAAAATGAATTATGATAGACGTATAAACGGTAAACATGAAAGATATAAGTCTTGACACGGATAGGTGCAAGACGATATACCCGAAAAGTGATAATTCTGAAAATAGAAAGTTGATGTAAAATTTGGCATGACGTGACATGATCACGGTCAAGAAGTGTAATGTGAAATATAATCACATTAGAGCTGAGTGATGAATATTAGAGCCGAGCGATGAATATTGCTAAGTTAATTAAACTAGTAGAAATAACGAGAATACGTTATTTCAAGTCGCATTATGTCATGTAAGATACGTAGATGATTAATAACCAAAAGGATATTACCATACTTTTCTGGTAATACTAACAATCGGTTAAAGTCTGAGAAATGCTTAATTAATTATCGAGAGCAAATGCATGGAGTTAAACTCAATAAATTATGTAAATAAGGTTTCGGGGACGAAACCAATTTAAGGGGGGTAGACTTGTAACACCCCAAAAACGGGTTTGGTAATCAAACCACGTTAATATTAATGACTTGCTAAAATACCGTTAGTGGTGAAAATTTACCCGGTAAATAATAGGGTTTAAATAAATAAATCTAATATTTAATAAAAGGAGGATAAATACTTTGAGAAAACAAAGTATATAAAAGGCCCGAGTTAACAGGACTTAAAGTAAAAACAGGATGTGATTTCCCCGAACCCGCCAAGTAACTAGGAATATCAACCTAGTTAATTAAATGTTGTTAAAATGCCAATGAAACTTGACTAATAATACTCTTTATAAAAAGTTGTACAAGTGAGGGGACTGAACATGACAAAATTGAAAATAGTTTTATTTAATTAAAACAAAACACCAAAACACACACTTTAAGTGTGTGTGTTTGGTCGACATTTCCCAGGAGCCAAAAGAGGGTTCTATCAAGTTAACCCAAAATCCACAAAATTGATCAAAATCAAGGAGAAATCAAGCCAAGAATTTGGGGCTTTTAATAAAATCGTGATCACCAAGCTTAGGGGATCACAAGGTATGTTGAATTTTGATGTTTAGTAATATTTCGAAATTTTGATGAACTTGCATGAACGAAATTCTTGCATGAATGTTCAATGTTATAGTGATATTAGTGTGGGTACAAGTCTAGGAACAAACCCTAGATGCAAACTTGTAGAATTGTGCCATAAACTAGTGATTAATCCAAATAACCAAGTATAAGTGGGTTTTGTTGATTTGATGAAATTGATGTTGTATTGATGTGTATAAACATCATATTAATTCATATGAATGAACAACTTGAACAAATTAGAGATGTTTTTAAGAGTTCGTAAGTGATTAGAAGTGGGTTTTGACACAAGAGTTAAACCCATGGTTATGATGGTCAAAGTGTATATGTGCATACAATGACTAAAATTACATGTTGATTTATGGTTACTTGAGGTATGAATTAGATAACATGATAGTAGATGTAGCATCTCAAAAGATGACGCTCTCTAAGTGGTTGATAATGTGCCTAAGTCGAGTCATGTGAACTTGTTAGTGCATCCATATTTGTAAATTGGTGGTTTGACTTTTAAAAGTCAAACCGACCTATGATAAGGTTCATTAAGAATAGTGGTAAAAGATTCATAAGGTGTGAAGGTCATGATCTTGAATGACTAATCTAACCACCTTGTGAATTATGTTCATAGTTTGACGCCTAACGAGCTAGGTGGAAGCTTGATGAGTGAGCGGGTCAAACGAATCAAGAAGGAAAGGAAAAGCGTAGTTCGGATGAGAGGTAAGTAAAACTTACACCCACTTGTAGTATATGTATTTATTTTATAAGCAATGAATACGATAAAGGATTAGGTTCGAATTATGGGTTCCGACACGAAACGAAATGGGTCGGAACGAATAAAAATGTTTTAAACCATGATTAATGGGGAAAGAGGCAAAATGGTAAATTAGTCATGAGTTGGTTATGAATTAAAGAGTTTTTCTTAAAGTTACCTTATAGCGTAACTAGTAATGGGAAAATGGGTAAAAATGGAAATTTAGTCAAGTATCGACTAAAGTAAATTAAAGTTCAAAGGACACCCATAGCGTAAGTCGAATGGGTTAAAAATATAAAAAATGACTTTAGAAGAAAAGGGATCTAGTGAGAAAATCTGAAATGGGTCGGATGTGTGATTGGTAATTAAAACCCATGTTTTGTTACATATGAAAATGTTGGGCTATATAGGCCGAACGGGCCAAATGGTGGGGATAACGCCATTTGACGAAATCAACTAATGTGGTTGTCAAGTCATGTGTTTACAGGAGCGAATAGTAATTTGGGTAATTGCGTCGTCATAGAATATCGGTAATAAAAGCATGGTGTTGAAACGGGTCACTAGGTTGACTCGAGCCAGGTACGTATAAATACGATTTTGGTTAAACATACATTTTTGGGTCAAATTAGTAGCAAATGTCCTTTGTCGTAAATGAGGGGCTAAAGTTAACTAAAATGCCCTTGATGGGTAAATCGGGCAAACGACCTTTAAAGGTTGTTAGAAATAAGTGTTTTGACAGATTAAATCCTTAGGATAAGTATAAAAAGGGATAATATGGGACCTTATTGTCCAACGAGTTGAAACGAGTATTTTCCGTAAAATGACATATCTGAAGGATAGAACTAGGAATAAATAGTCTATCACATTAAATCCACCACAATCATAGTTGTGGTGGAAAACCAAATTAATATGGATGGGTGGAATTATGATGCATACAAGGAACGGACGTAAATTAAGTTTAAAAAGTGCATAAATACCCTTAACGGGTCAAAATAGAAGTATTAGCGAAACGGGTTAAGAATATGTAATAACCCGTGATTTGAACCTTGTACAATAGGAAATAATCATAATAATATGTTTACAAAAGAAACAAGGGCCACAAACAAGTTTGTTAGATGAAATCACGAACGGGTCAAAAGTTGGTAAAAAGGGTAATTAGCCGAAGAGTTAAAAGTCTGAAATTTTATTATGTAGGATGTTGGATTTTAACTCCATTAGATGGAGAATTAAATTACGGACACGTAGGAAAAAGAATCGGGTAAAACGGATTAAAAACGAGAGAGTTATGCTCGTTTCCGTGAAATTGGGTCATGCTGGGTATGTACAGCAACATAATATGAACATTCTGCCAAAAAGGGGGCTAGGTGGGGCGTCTAGCCCCTAGGCGTGACGCCTAGCCCCCCTGAACTTGAAAATTGTTTAATTTTGTTTATTTGACCCATATAACTTGTTTGAACTTGTTATTTAACTATCAAAACTAACTTTTAAGTTGGTTTTAATCATAGGTGATTGCCAAGAGTGCCCGGATGAAGATCAAGCTCGAAGAAGAATCGAACACGATAAAGTTAAAAGCTTCCGCGTGACGTTTCGTCGTATCTTTTAAATGACGAATTCAATTACATTAAGTTGTTCATTAACTTTTAAATTGTAAAAGTTTTAGTAAACTCGTATTGACATACTTACGTGTAATCGTAAAACATGCATTTTTACGAAACTTATATAAAATATTGTATTAAACAAGCAAGGGTGTTACAAGTTGGTAATCAGAGCTCATGGTTAGAGAATAAAGTGTGTTCGGTTCGAGGCTTGATCGCAAATCCGGTAAGTACATGTATGTTAATAGTTTAGCATGCTGAAGTGTTGTAAACAACACATAGGGCTATCGTGTGATACACGTTACCCCAATTAAAATGATTGATGTAGTTGACAAAAATACGCGCGTTGACGCGTATAGTAGAAAAAGCCTTGTATTATAATACAGGCGATTATTGAAGTTGACATTACTTACATTTGTGAATGTTTTAATTGAAGGACACTCGCGTTTAAAGACGACGAGAGTTGAACGAATTGTGGATATGATGATGGAACGGTCCGAGATATGACAAGAAGAGCATACTCATCAAGGACCTAAATTGCGTAACGATCGCAAATAAGTAATGGCAAGAAAGTCCCTTAGGGCAAGCATTTACCAAGTGCACGTTTAAATTATTACATGAATAGAAGTATGCAACAAATACGTAGAAACTGATAGTTGCATAAGTAGATTGAAAACTTGGAAAAAACCTGAATAGAATACCTATCCAGGATATTGTTTCCAAGAGAAACAAATAGAGGCATTACTTACATAGGACGTGATGTGAAAACTATAAAAAGGTCATGCGTGTCATGTGTTAATCGCTTACTCTGGCCAAGTAAGTAGTGGCATATGATACCATGAACTTCTTATAGCGGACACGTTTACATCCGATGTAGTAAGGATGGGGTTAAAGGGACAAATTAAAAGTACCCAAATGAATCAGATAAGCAGAATATTTGATCATAATGTAAACGCACAGCCGAGTGATGGAAGCGTATTATATTAGGATAATGAGCCCGAGGGAAGGGACAAAGAAACATGTAAAATGATTAAGATATGCACTGGGAGGGGGTGTACTTACACTCGAACCCGGAAAATGCAAATATGTCTCTAAACGGGTCGTTTTTGTAAAACGTCAAACTCAAGGACTAAGTAGGAATATAAAAATGAATCGAGGTCTTAATGCATACCGGGAGGGTTGCAATAATAACGACTTCAGTAAAACACCTGGTTGATGGGTAAGAATTTAACGCATGCGTAGACCGAGAGACGGGGACTCGGATGGGAAGTTAAAAGACTCGGGTTTTGAGTCATAACTAAAAGACGACAAGATAATGTAAATAGAAATTTTGAATAAATTATGTTCAACTATTTTAAAGTTGAACGGGTCGAACATAATGTCATGCCGAACGGCATGAGTAAACGCAAGCGGGATAAAGGTAGCGTTAAAAGCAAAAGAATAATGATCCCGGTAATGGGACATAATCAAATACAAGTATATGTAAACTGGATAATGGTGAGCATAAGATAAATCGACGCATAAATGACGTGAGAAGTCATAAAGTCGGAAAATTGTCTGAAAGGAAACGAATGCAGCCTTAGACTACGGTCAAGGTCAAAGAAAATACCAAGGCGAAAATAAATGATCTTAAACAAAAACAGGATGCCTTGATACCAAACATGTATTTTAAGAATGACATGAGTAAGGAATGATCTACGGGATCAACCTAACCTTTGTGGTTATAAACAATGGAAAAGTCTACGAGACTAAAACGACCCACGAGTCATGACTAGAAAGAAATATATTATAAGGACCTCGCCTTAAAGAGGTGAAAGTCTAATAAAATAGCCCATAGACTAAGTGATAAAACCTACGGGTTAATTAGACAAAGCAAGGGAATAAATGGAGAATCCTCGCATAAAACAAAGACTGAAAAAGAATAAATTTTGGACTGTCAATATCCCGGTATGGATGATTGACAAATGTTAAAGAGAAGACGCTAAACTAAAACTTCAGTTTTGGTAAGAAATAACGTTTCTACAAAAATGAATTATGATAGACGTATAAACGGTAAACATGAAAGATATAAGTCTTGACACGGATATGTGCAAGATGATATACCCGAAAAGTGATAATTCTGAAAATAGAAAGTTGATGTAAAATTTGGCATGACGTGACATGATCACGGTCAAGAAGTGTAATGTGAAATATAATCACATTAGAGCCGAGTGATGAATATTAGAGCCGAGCGATGAATATTGCTAAGTTAATTAAACTAGTGGAAATAACGAGATTACGTTATTTCAAGTCGCATTATGTCATGTAAGATACGTAGATGATTAATAACCAAAAGGATATTACCATACATTTCTGGTAATACTAACAATCGGTTAAAGTGTGAGAAATGCTTAATTAATTATCGAGAGCAAATGCATGGAGTTAAACTCGATAAATTATGTAAATAAGGTTTCGGGGACGAAACCTCTTTAAGGGGGTAGACTTGTAACACCCCAAAAACGGGTTTGGTAATCAAACCACGTTAATATTAATGACTTGGTAAAATACCGTTAGTGGTGAAAATTTACCCGGTAAATAATAGGGTTTAAATAAATAAATCTGATATTTAATAAAAGGAGGATAAATACTTTGAGAAAACAAAGTATATAAAAGGCCTGAGTTAACGGGACTTAAAGTAAAAACAGGATGTGTTTCCCCGAACCCGCCAAGTAACTAGGAATATCAACCTAGTTAATTAAATGTTGTTAAAATGCCAATGAAACTTGATTAATAATACTCTTTATAAAAAGTTGTACAAGTGAGGGGACTGAACATGACAAAATTGAAAATAGTTTTATTTAATTAAAACAAAACACCAAAACACACACTTGAAGTGTGTGTTTGGTCGACATTTCCCAGGAGCCAAAAGGGGGTTCTATCAAGTGAACCCTAAATCCACAAAATTGATCAAAATCAATGAGAAATCAAGCCAAGAATTTGGGGCTTTTAATAAAATCGTGATCACCAAGCTTAGGGGATCATGAGGTATGTTGAATTTTGATGTTTAGTAATATTTCGAAATTTTGATGAACTTGCATGAACGAAATTCTTGCATGAATGTTCAATGTTATAGTGATATTAGTGTGGGTACAAGTCTAGGAACAAACCCTAGATGCAAACTTTTAGAATTGTGCCATAAACTAGTGATTAATCCAAATAACCAAGTATGAGCTAAGTGGGTTTTGTTGATTTGATGAAATTGATGTTGTATTGATGTGTATAAACATCATATTAATTCATATGAATGAACTACTTGAACAAATTAGAGATGTTGTTAAGAGTTCGTAGGTGATTAGAAGTGGGTTTTGACACAAGAGTTAAACCCATGGTTATGATGGTCAAAGTATATATGTGCATACAATGACTAAAATTACATGTTGATTTATGGTTACTTGAGGTATGAATTAGATAACATGATAGTAGATGTAGCATCTCAAAAGATGACGCTCACTAAGTGGTTGATAATGTGCCTAAGTCGAGTCATGTGAACTTGTTAGTGCATCCATATTTGTAAATTGGTGGTTTGACTTTTAAAAGTCAAACCGACCTATGATAAGGTTCATTAAGAATAGTGGTAAAAGATTCATAAGGTGTGAAGGTCATGACCTTGAATGACTAATCTAACCACCTTGTGAATTGTGTTGATAGTTTGACGCCTAACAAGCTAGGTGGAAGCTTGATGAGTGAGCGGGTCAAACGAATCAAGAATGAAAGGAAAAGCGTAGTTCGGATGCGAGGTAAGTAAAACTTACACCCACTTGTAGTATATGTATTTATTTTATAAGCGATTAATACGATAAAGGATTAGGTTCGAATTATGGGTTCCGACACGAAACGAAATGGGTCAGAACGAATAAAAATGTTTTAAACCATGATTAATGGTGAAAGAGGCAAAATGGTAAATTAGTCATGAGTTGGTTATGAATTAAAGAGTTTTTCTTAAAGTTACCTTATAGCATAACTAGTAATGGGAAAATGGGTAAAAATGGAAATTTAGTCAAGTATCGACTAAAGTAAATTAAAGTTCAAAGGACACCCATAGCGTAAGTCGAATGGGTTAAAAATATAAGAAATGACTTTAGAAGAAAAGGGATCTAGTGAGAAAATCTGAAATGGGTCGGATGTGTGATTGGTAATTAAAACCCATGTTTTGTTACATACGAAAATGTTGGGCTATATAGGCCGAACGGGCCAAATGGTGGGGATAACGCCATTTGACGAAATCAACTAATGTGGTTGTCAAGTCATGTGTTTACAGGAGCGAATAGTAATTTGGGTAATTGTGTCGTCATAGAATATCTGTAATAAAAGCAAGGTGTTGAAACGGGTCACTAGGTTGACTCGAGCCAGGTACGTATAAATACGATTTTGGTTAAACATACATTTTTGGGTCAAATTAGTAGCAAATGTCCTTCGTCGTAAATGAGGGGCTAAAGTTGACTAAAATGCCCTTGATGGGTAAATTGGTCAAACGACCTTTAAAGGTTGTTAGAAATAAGTGTTTTGACAGATTAAATCCTTAGGATAAGTATAAAAAGGGATAATATGGGACCTTAGTGTCCAACGAGTATTTTTCGTAAAATGACATATCTGAAGGATAGAACTAGGAATAAATAGTCTATCACATTAAATCCACCACAATCATAGTCGTGGTAGAAAACCAAATTAATATGGATGGGTGGAATTATGATGCATACAAGGAACGGACGTAAATTAAGTTTAAAAAGTGCATAAATACCCTTAACGGGTCAAAATAGAAGTATTAGCGAAACGGGTTAAGAATGTGTAATAACCCATGATTTGAACCTTGTACAATAGGAAATAATCATAATAATATGTTTACAAAAGAAATAAGGGCCACAAACAAGTTTGTTAGATGAAATCACGAACGGGTCAAAAGTTGGTAAAAAGGGTAATTAGCCGAAGAGTTAAAAGTCTGAAATTTTATTATGTAGGATGTTGGATTTTAACTCCATTAGATGGAGAATTAAATTACGGACACGTAGGAAAAAGAATCGGGTAAAACGGATTAAAAACGAGAGAGTTATGCTCGTTTCCGTGAAATCGGGTCATGCTGGGTATGTACAGCAACATAATATGAACATTCTGCCAAAAGGGGGGCTAGGTGGGGCGTCTAGCCCCTAGGCGTGACGCCTAGCCCCCCCCCCCCCCCCCTCTGAACTTGAAAAATGTTTAATTTTGTTTGTTTGACCCATATAACTTGTTTAAACTTGTTATTTAACTATCAAAACTAACTTTTAAGTTGGTTTTGATCATAGGTGATTGCCAAGAGTGCTCGGATGAAGATCAAGCTCGAAGAAGAATCGAACACGATAAAGTTAAAAGCTTCCGCGCGACGTTTCGTCGTATCTTTTAAACGACGAATTCAATTACATTAAGTTGTTCATTAACTTTTAAATTGTAAAAGTTTTAGAAAACTCGTAGTGACATACTTACGTGTAATCGTAAAACATGCATTTTTACGAAACTTATATAAAATATTGTATTAAACAAGCAAGGGTGTTACATCCAGCCCGCTCGTGTACGACGCAATGTGTCCAGTAGATATGAGTACCAATCTAGATGCGGTATGTCCTCAACAGCCTCTACACCAAGCAAACATCTATCATTTGCAGTTGTGGCCTTTGTAATCTCCGCAAAAAAACGTCATCCCGTACACCAGGAAATTTATTTTAAACAGGCTCCCCCCATCTCTTTGATTATCTATTGCATTTGCAATTAAGCCATGGGTAACTCTCGCGTTTTCCCCCCATTGACTGATGAATGTATCCTTAACAGTATTTCCAACTTTCGGTTCTTTACTCTTTTCAATCTTCTCAACCTTTTTAATTTTTCTTTTATCGACTATTATTTCAACTGGCTTTGGTCCCTTTGGTATTCCAAATACTTCATAAACTGTGTCCGATGTAATTTTTATTTGGTGTTTACCTACGTTTAGCGTATCGAACATCTCGTCAAAGTTTTTGGCTAGCCAATATCCCAAACGTGTCAAAATATGGTTGATATTCATATCTAGAATAGCCCCAAAGCCCATATTCTTCACCTCATCAATCTGTTTTTTTGAAAAAAAAATTCACAGTATCCATATATGATGTCGGTTGGCATCTCAACAGTATTGCTTCGTTGTTGTATTCGAAGAAAGCTGTTGGACCGTATGCGTGACCCTAAACGTCAGTAAAAGCAGTTCATCTTCGTTTACAGAGGCGGAATCAAAGTAAACGGAGTCATAACAGCTCAGATCCTTTTAACTTCTTTCTATTTCTGATTGCCAAGTTTTACATGTGTTTCTGAATGAAATTTGACAGCAATTCGACACCTACACCAAGATCAGATTCCGCTCCAACTGTTAACAATGACAACAGCCAACACCTATATGTATAGGGTCTCTGATTCCGCTCCAAACTACCTATTCATTACGAGTGGAATCATGATGTTTACTTAGGAGCGGAATTACCTAATTAATCATCAGGAGCGAAATCACTACCTTAGACATCTAGGAGCGGAATTACATGAAACCTGATTTCGCTCATAATGACATAAATGTCATTTGGAGCGGAATTACATTCTAATATCCACTTTTTTCATTTCCGAGCTCCAATCTAACCTATCTAGACCTAAGACTTAACTAAGACGTAGTAAACAGACATTTCATGTACCAACAGACTCCCCCTTGGATGTTGACGAAGTCTTCGGCATTGAGTCTTCAGTCTTGGTCTCTTTCCAACTTTGTCTTCTCATTGCAAAAAACTTTTTCTTCACACAAGTTCAGATACTCAATCTGGCTCCATCTTTAAACTCCCCTTTGATTGTTGATCCAGAATCCTGACTCCCCCTTTCACAGACTCCCCCTCTCGGTAGACTAGGGCTCTGATTCTGGTTCAAACTTTTGCATTTTGATACCATGGGGATTCCTGTAAAATCTCTACCCAAAAATAAGATATATAACAATAATAGTTTCAATCCAAACTTACCATTTAATCTTCAGTGTTAAAAAACCACTTAAGTATTCAGGTCCAAGTTAATGACCCTGATTACTCAATTAATCTACCAAGTTCAATTTAATGACCTTGGTTGATCTGAGACAAATCACTGACATTTGATTCAATTTTCAAACAATTTTCTGAAAATTACAAGTTTCAAGTTAATGATCTTGCTTAAACTTTTCAACTTCTCAAACTCATCATATTTCAGCTCATGACCCATCATCCAGTCCAGAAATCTCCTGCATCTGCTTTCAATCTTTCGAATCCGAAGATCAACTCTCCACTTTGGTTTGTTAAAAATAAAGCAGAAATGAAAAATCTTTTTGGATTTTTAATAAAGCTTCTAAACTAGAAATGAAATACAGAACTAAAATGCAATGAAAGTAAACTATTTACAAACATATTTTTGGTGAGTGTGTTAGGGAATCATATCAGCTATTCGACAAGTCACAAGTACCGTTAAGCTTCAATTACATACACAGACTTAAACAATTCGCTTAGATTGTCAATATACTGATCCACTGTAAATTCTCACACAATTTTCAATCTGTCCAGGATACGAATTAGTATTTTAGAGACTTAAACTTATACATGTGTCCCACCTCTTGAATATACTCCCGTATCCAGATCCCAATATTCAGTCTTACAGGTAATTATAACACAAATGATATCTGTAAAGGGTTAATAATTTATGAAGAATCATGAGAGCTCATGTCAGAACTACCATTCAGCAGAGAGATCATGACTCAACTTGGGTGTGTCCCCTTTAGAGGATCTTTTTTACAACAGCATTGCTAAGCAATTTTATTGTCTTATAATATATGCTGAGGGTGATGCTATGTTTCAAGCATTTGCAGAAAGTATTATTCAAGGACTAGGTCAGAACTTCCATTCAGCAGAAGTCCCAGAATAATACCCCAGACATCATTGAGTATAAAAACCTAGTATATCAGAAAAAGGAATCTTTCAAACGAGATTTCAGGGGTTACCTATATATCCAAGTAGTGTTCCCCACGAAATAAGCAAGTAAGACTTAGGTTTATATCCCGAACAAACCTACTAAATGTGCAAAAACCTATCGGCATATCATCAGCGAGACTGTTTAACACATTTAAACATTCCATTTCTTTAGCATACTGTAACTGTCAAGCTGATGTACTATCATTTTCCCTTTTTACACAAACTCTTTTTCTGGTTTTCTATTGTTTGTGTATTTTTGTCATTTTTTATTGTTTTTGTATTTTCTGAAAATATTACCCTATACTCCCCCTAAATACCAAAACAGGTAAAAAATCGACAAACCATTGCAGATTGCTTCTCAACATCATCTACAATGTCTCCTTCATCAACGCCAATGATCTCCTCCAACACCAATAAAAGCTTCATACCATTCAGTTTTAGCAAATATTGAAAACGTGTTTCATCAAAAGCTTTGGTATGTAAATCAGCTTTTTGATCATCAGTGTGGATTTTCTCAATTCGTATCAACTTCTTCTCGAAACAATCTCTAATGAAGTGATGACGAAAATCTATATGTTTCGTTTTAGCGTGATGAACTAGATTTTTAGTAATGTTAATTGTTGCCTCATTATCAACAAAGATAGGGGTGTTTAGAAATTGCAAACCGTAGTCGCGCATCTGTTGCTGGATCCACAAAATCTGTGAGCAGTAGCTGCTAGCAGATACATACTCCGCTTCACATGTGGATAAAGCCACAGAGGTTTGCTTTTTGCATTGCCAAGTGACCAATCGTGATCCGAAAAACTGGCACCCTGCGGTTGTTGATTTAGCATTAACTTTGCAGCATCCGAAATCGGAATCGGAATAACCTTCGAGCGTGAAATCGCCTTCTCTTGGATACCACAACCCCAATGATGGAGTTCCTTTCAGGTAGCGCAATATCCTTTTCACAATAACCATATGCGAAGCTCTCGGGTTAGATTGAAATCTTGTTGCGAGGCAGGTTGGATACATGATATCGGGTCTTGAAGCTGTCAAATACATCAGCGAACCGATCATGGAATGATACATCGTTTCATCTACCTTCTCTCCGGTGAAATCAGGGTTTATCCCATGATTCGTTGCAAATGGGGTGGAAGCTGGAGTAGAACCTGACATCCCGAATTTCTCCAAGATATCATGAACGTACTTCGTTTGATGTATGAAAATTCCTTTGGGTAGTTGATCAACCTGCAGTCCCAAAAAGAATTTCATCTCACCCATCGATGACATTTCGAATTTCTGCTTCATAACTCGTTCAAAATCTTTGCATAGATTTTCATTTATTGACCCAAATATGATGTCGTCCACGTAAATTTGAACTATCAGAAGATGTCCGTCGACCACTTTGGTGAAGAGAGTGGCATCCACTTTTCCACGAATGAAACTGTTGGCTAGTAGGTGTTGAGACAATGTCTCGTACCAAGCTCTCGGGGCCTGGTGTAAACTATACAACACTTTATCTAGCAAGTAGACCTTGTCTTTGTGAAGTGGATCGGTGAAGCCCGGTGGCTGACCGACATATACCTCCTCTTTAACCTTCCCGTAGAGAAAAACCGATTTTACATCTAACTGATATACTTTGAAGTTTTTCCATGATGCAAATGCTAGAAAGATTCTGATAGTGTTAGGATCTGAGGATCTACTGATTGTGCTTGTTTGTGAGTTTTGAAGAAATCAAATAGATATGAGTAGTTTTAAGTGCAGCGGAAATGAATAACAAACTTTGTAAACACAATCAAAGGAGAATATAGTTTGATAAACAATTGCTTTTCATAGAGTCGAAAGATTACATCAAAAGCAAAAGGTTACAATGCAAGCTTACAGACTAAACTCCCCCTCAGCCTGATACTTCAGGGTTGGTTGCACAAGATGAAAGGATTGGATTGAGGAGAAGAACTCACTCAAAACGATCAAATATAACAGTACAGAGTACTGTCATATTTATAGGCAAACCAAACTACTGATGTACCTCAGCTGACGTCACCATGATAGTGACATCTAACAGCCTAACAACCTATAAACACTGGTCTATACAAACTACTGATGTCTAACAACTGATTGATAATAAAATACAAATCAAGTCTAACACTGTTCACGTTCCACTGATGTAGCCTAAGCACTGATTACTTGAACATCAGTGCTTTCTTCAAAAGGTGATCAGTCTTTGAATGAGCAGTGTACTTAAGAGACAGCAGTAGATAGAGCTCAGTGTTTGTCTTTTAGCAGACTTTAGCTGTTTCATCAGTGTTTGGTTCATCAGCTGTTCTTCTGAGCAGTACTTAGAGTGTAACAGCAGATAGGTGACCACTGTCAAGGGGAGAGCTTAGAGTAAACGTCTGCTTATTGTGAATCCACTGTTGTGAACCGGTTTTGGCTTTCATTATCTGTTCCTCTGGTAGGGTTCAATCCCAACAATCTCCCCCTGGAACAGATAATGCCAAAACCCTTCATTATTCTGGATTTTTATTCTTCATCAGAAGTTCCTTTGCTTTTCTTTTAAATTCTTCCTCAAAATCTTTGGAACTTGAATCAGCCTCATCCCTGCACAGTGAAAGCTCAAGGAGATCTTGTTGATCTTCAACACTCAGGCCTAGTGCTTGATTCCTTGATATATGCCTCACTTCTCCATTGGTTCTGATCAGAGTCAATACGTGGGTCTTTTGATCAGAGAGCCACTTTAGTATTTTTAAACCAAATGGGTTTCTTGGGAGAGCTTTATTTTCTGATGAACTTGAGGTTTTTGGCCTTGAGAAAAACTGTAAAGCAGTATCTTGAACTTCAGACATTCTTTTAAAAGCTTCTTCTATGACTTTATTTGTTGCAGCTATATCTTCTGCAACTTCTTTGTCAAGCAGCTCTTGTTTCTGTTGTTGATCAAGCTCACTGTCTGTGATATCTGCTGATGATGGTTGGCTCAAGACCTTTTTGGTAAGGTCTTGTAGCTTTGCCAATTTTTCTTTATCTGAAGCTATTTTCTTGATAGCTTCTTCAAGATAATCAGTCTCTTTTTCTTTTTCTCCTCCAGCAGTCAGTTGTTCCCTCTTTTCTTTTCTCAACGTTGTGACAGAGGTTTCTGCTGCTTTGATTTGTGTTTCAAGAGTCCTGATATGCTCCTTTAGCTTTTTGTAGTCAGACTTTTTAGGAGTGTCCCTCCTTTTCTTAAGCCTTTCATAAGCTTCATCTGTTTGCTGCTTAGTCCATTTTGCTATGGCATTTGCAGAATCCACCCTTGCATCCATCAGCTCCTGCTTCTTTCTTTTATATTCAGAAGTAAGATCAGCTATGAGTTTTATGTATTTGTTCCAATTTGGAGCTGTCTTTTTCTTTCTTGGATCATTTTTAACCTTTTCAATTCTTTTAGCCTCGTGCTTTAATGCAACTATTGGCCATTCTTTGAATTCTGTTTCTTCAGCAGGATAGAACTTTTCTTTCATTATGTATGCAAGATATTCTTTTCTCAATTCATTTCGTTGATCTGCTTCAGGAGATAGGCTTGACACTTCTTTGTTCAGATCACTTGCATATTCTTCTATTTGCTTGACTTTGTTGAGCAGGAACTCCCTTCTTTCCAAAATGGCTTCATCACCTTGATTCTTGCATTCAACTTTGGATCTTATCCTTGCTTGTCTTGCTTTCATTTCGAGATATTCATCCATGTCTTCTGGAATTATGAAACCTATGAGAGAAGGGAATTTCCTTTTTGAAGGATCGTCCTCAGTGTAGAATTGTTTCATCTCATTTTTCACAGCTTCTAATTCCAGTGGATATTTAGCAGCAACAGGATCATACTTTTCATCAGTAGCCTGTGTTGTGTCTCTCTTTCTTTTATGAAGCTTTGGAGGTTGTGGTGTAGGAATGATGAGATCAGTGGTGGATGTTTGACTAACAGTGGTTGAAACAACTGGTGTTTCAACCGCTGTTGTCATTACAACTGCTGATGTATCAGCAGATGTCTTCTGCTTTTGAGCAGGGGTTTTTGATGGTGGTGATGGTGGTGGTGACTCATCATCAGGAATGAAAACCCTTCTCCTTTTTAATGTAGGAGAGGTTGATTATGTTTTGGGTGGATCAGTGGTTTGAGATTGAATGGCAGTGGTTTGTGATTGTGATTGACTGACAGTGGTTGAAACAACGGGTGTTTCAATCACTGTTGTCATTACAGCAGATGTTGTAACATCTGTTGTCTTCTGCTTTATGGCAGGAGGCAGTGGTGGTGATATGATTGTAGATGATGATGGTGGTGGAACAGTGGTTGTGATGGTGTGTGATAGAGTGGTGTGTGTTGAAGGTGTGTGTGTTGATGAAATGGCAGCTGTTTGGCTACTGACAGCAGTTTTTGTAACTACTGCTGTATCAGCTATTTGAATGGGAGTTTTTGATTTTTGAGGTGGTTTGGATGGCTGTTTTTCTTGCTCTGGTTCAATATACAGCCCATCTTCTATTCCTTTCTTCTTCAACTTGATTTTCTCCCCCTTTTTGGCATTATCTACAAGGGGTTTATCCATGAAGAGGATGGAAGAGGGAACTTTTCCACCATGGGCAGTCTTTTGTATGCTGGCCTTTATAGCCTTGATATCTGCTTGGGTATCCTTGAATCTTGATTCCACCATGTTGGTCAGCATTTGTACTTGAATAGCATGCTTTTGATCAGCCATATGTTGCTGTTTTTCAAGCATGGGTTTAAAAATATTCCAAAGCTCATTTGCAGCAAATGCATGTTGTGCAAATGCTTGAGTAGGAACAGCAGTGGCTTGTGCTTTTTGAGCCTTTAAGATCTCTTGCACCATATCTTTAATTTCAGCAACTGAATCTTCAAGTTTTTCAACTTTGTCCGTCAATTCCTGATATTTTGAATCATCACCTACTTTAGTAGGATCATCTGAATCCCCACCAGCAGTGGTTGTATCAATGTGTGACTTAGGAACTGAGTCCCAAAAATCACCCATTGATGCCCCTTGTTCTTGGTACTGGGGACTTCTTTCTTCAGCACTTGATAATCCTTTGATGTTACTAGTGGTCAAAATAGGCTCACTAGTGGTTATCGATGGTGCTATAGAAGAAATTGCCTTCAAGGGAGTCTTACTTTTGAAACAACAGTCCAACTGAAGATCTGTTGATCCATCAGTTGTAGTTGCTACTCCACTTGAACTACTGACAAGAGTTACTTGTAACTCCTGCAGTGTAACCTCCTCAACTGTTGTTGGGATAGCAGAGGTATAAGCATCAGACCCAGTCAGTTGTGGGGGTATACTCTCAGTGATAGGTGATATAGAGGAACTGGTTTGTATCTGTGCAATATCAACTGCATGCAACAGGGGTATTATTGATTGTGGTAGTATGATTGGTGAGGGTATGGGAGTTGAGAGAGACATGTCCTTGGGATCAGGACTGTGGAAGATAGAGCCAAGTGGATCCAGAGCTTCATAATTTGGTGTCCCTATGATTATAACCTGATCCTTTTGTGAGGATGCAGGAGGAGTTTTAGGCATGGGTTGAGATCTTTCTTCCAACTGCTGTGAGGAAGTAGCAGCAGTGGTTTGTGGTGACTTTTGTGTTGTCACAGGAAGTTGCTCTGGGATCTCATCTTCCAGAGTTGCCTTTTTCTTGGGTTTAGTGGGCTTTTTGGAAGATTTTCTTTTGGTCCTTTTGGTGATGTCAGGTGTGGGTTTCAAAGCAGTGATTGTGTTGCTCTGATCACCTAGAGCAGTGGGCTCAGCAGAAGTTGCCTGAGGATCAGTGGCAGTTTCTAAAGTCTGCTCAGGCACCTTTGCTTTGAATTTTATTGGTGCCATCATTCTTGAAAATGTTTCAATTGTTAAACCTTTTATTTGAAAATGGACACATTGTTTGGGCAAATTTTCATCCTCTTTTTCAAATTTTTGTTTAAAGTAATAGCTCAGAAATCTTGGAAAAAGAAGAAATGATTTGCTAACAACATTCTTTACCATGTCATTGAAGATCTCCTGGGAGTAGTTGTAATCTTTATTGTTTAAAATAGCATAGCCCAGGCATTGAATCTTCAATGGTATTTCGTTAAACGATGTTGTTTTGTTTGAAACACAGCTTAAAAGTGTGTGAAATAAAAATCTGGGTGCAGATGGAAAATAACCTTTTTGTAAGGTATCTACCTTTGATTGTTCTGCATATCCCCTTTTTGTGAAATCAGTTTTCATCTCGGCTTTATCAAAAGAAAGTTTACCTTTTAGATCATCGAGTTTAAAAACCTCGGAGATTGATTATGGAGTGATTTGAATCACTTTACCCTGTATCGAAGAGTTAATGGCTGTGGCTTTATCGTCTTTTTTTTCAAGCATCGCCTTTTTCCAGAACTCCCTCTGGGTTTGCAAGTAAATGGGAGCATCTGCTGTCAACAAAGTTTTGTACTTTGATGCAGATAGTGTATCAATGATGGAGTCGAAAGTGAGGTTATCGGTAGGTTTTGTGAGCAAACCCAGATAATTATGAGGAGATTTGTATGGTATCTCGATGGGTTCTTCGGCCGTTTGAGCGACCTCTTTTGAAGATGATGGTGATTTTGGTTTAGATTTTGATTTTGATTTTGGCTTCGTCATTTTGATGAAGAAGAATCGGAGAATGTTTTGGGAAGAAAAGGTTGGAAACTGCTTTGAGAAGAGAACTTTGGAATTCAATTCGACAGTGTAAAACCCTGTTTGGGGGTTTTGATCAGGGTTTTATTTAGGGAAAAAGTGATCGCTGATGTGGCAGCGGTTATTATGATCTGAAGGCTAAAAACTGACCACGTGTCAAACACTGATGAAATGGATGAAGGGTGGAGAATAGTTGTTTTAGGAGCCACTGATGTATCAAGCATCAGTAGTTACAACGGTAATAAAGTGAAAACAGTGGAGGATTTTTACTATCAGTGGATAGCATATCAGTGGATAAGACACTGATTTTGAGCATCAGTGCTTGTCTTAGCAAAATGAAGAATCAGTGGTTGACTTTCAGTAGTGGATAGTATTTAGTGATCAGATGTATGAACAAAACAGTGATTAGGGTAAATAGTATAGTTTTGAAGGACAAGTATTTCAGCCACTGTTTTGAGAATTTTCATTCAAGGTTTTTGCCACGTGTCAATTTTGAAAGGCAGTGGTTTAGTACCCCAGATGATGAGAACTCGTTACTAAGGCATCTCATTTTCGTTTAATATTCAATTAAAACATGAGTGCCCCAGTAATTTAAGTACAGTTTGCAATCAACCTTTGGTAAAAGTTTAGGAACAAACCTGAGTATGATCTTGACAAATGTACCATTTCCTTTTTGACCCATTTGTGAGAATAATAATACCAACAAAAATAAGGTACTATATCCTGACAGAAGACACAAACTATTGCTAGCAAAAACAGGCAAAAGTTCAAAATATATTATTCTTAAAAAAAATTGAATAATATATTCTGGTTATTAGAGAAAATCCTTTGTATGAAAAAGATTAAAGGATTTTCTGAGAACAGCATCAAAAAGGATCTGGTAAATCTTCAATAAAATACGTAATCATATCATACTCAAGTTTATGAAAATGGTCAGTGGTTTGACAGCAGTGGCAGGAAATTTTGAAAACATTTTGACCACTGTTTGGTACCATTTTCCTGTCAGTTGATTACAAACATGAGGACACATGGACACATGAGTTTTGAAGAATTGTCTAGTCATCCTGTAAGCTCAATCACTGAGAATACTATTGTCACCTGAATTTTCCTGAACCAATGAGCATAAACAGTTGCTTAATGACCATTATTACCCCAAGCTTTGACTCTTAAGTGTTTTACGTTTATACTCTTTTCTTCTGACTTCAAAAGTTTTGAGATAAACACACTTCTGAGTTTTTGTTAATTTTCTTCTTCCCTTTTTACCCTTCCCAATCATAAGTATTGAAATACTTACTGAGGGGTATTTATTGAAGGAATACTTATTCCAAGATCATTTTGCAGTGATGTTTTGAGAGATTTGGTCATTTTGGCACATGCTTATGCCAACCTTCTCATTACCTATGATCTGGACATTTTTGACTCCTGATTTTCTTAATGTATTTTAACATAGTTGATTTTGTCCTTTTGAGGAACTCAACCTGTTTTCAACACATAAAATCTGAATGACTAAAGTTTTACTTTCCCTCTTTTTATGTTAGCAAAACACCAATGTTTTTATGAACATAGGTTTTGTTAATCTGAGGTTCATACTCTAGCATTCAAAAGGTTGACATCACAATTTATACATCAACAATTGAAATCAATCTAGAAAATAAGAAATAATCTCATAGTTTAACAGATATTGTTTTCAGATCTAGAAACCATGAGTGTCTTGTGCATGAATTCACTTGTTGTGTGAAATTTGTGTGTCATATGACATCTTGGTTGATGTACAGAGTTTTTGAATAACCATTTTGATCATGATTTACTCGTTACTCTGTTTTTCAACTGAATACAACCAACCTTAGTATCAATGAATTTTGAGCCGAACAGTTATGTCAAATTGATTGTTAGATCGAATTTGACTGTCCAAGCTCTGATACCAATTTTTAGGATCTGAGGATCTACTGATTGTTCTTGTTTGTGAGATTTGAACAAATCAAATAGATATGAGTAGTTTTAAGTGCAGCGGAAATGAATAACAAACTTTGTAAACACAATCAAAGGAGAATATAGTTTGATAAACAATTGCTTTTCATAGAGTCGAAAGATTACATCAAAAGCAAAAGGTTACAATGCAAGCTTACAGACTAAACTCCCTGATGCGTGTGAAGTGTTATATATATTAGGTGTATATTTTAAGCCCCTTTAACACTTATTTTAGCCAAGTTTTAAATTTATAAAACACGATATTTCACTAACATTAAACACACATATGGGCAAGTGCACCCATCGTGAGCGTAGTATAGTGTTGGTAAGATACCGAGGTCGTCCAAGGACACAAGAGCTTTTAGTACCGGTTTATCCTCAACTTCTAATCAAAATAAAAAGTTTAGAAAAAAGGTTTTTAACTAAGAAAAATAAAAACTAACTAAAATGCTGAAAATAAAAATAAAAGAAAAAACAGATAGACAAGATGAATCACTTGGTTCCGACTCGTATCTAGTATAACTTTTGATTATTTCCGCACTTTTGCACATAATTAAGAGATTATCTTAGTTATTGTAGTAGGCCCCTCTTTTGAAGGTGACGTTACCCTCACCCCAGTAGTTTGAGTCAGCAAGGATACAATCCTAAAAGGGTGGATTATTGGAAGATAATGAATTAAGTTATTAATGCAATATTATGGTAGGCCCCGCTTTTGGCGGTGACGTTACCCTCGGCTAAGTAGTCTGAGTCAGCAGGGATACAGTCCTAAATAGCCGGGTTATAGTATTAATAGTAGTTAACTTATGAGGGGATCAAAGAGTTTGGACCCCCGCCATCCAATACAGTGAAGCATTGAAGGAGGTCCTGCTAAATTTGACCCAGGTCCATTGCAGGACCTCTAAACGCTGAACAATGGCAAGACCTTTACCAAACCGTTCCCTTAACCCCCGACTAGGTAGCCAACATACCTCCATATAGACCGTGGAGATATGAATGGTGAAAATCTTTTATTTTATATAGACAGTAAAATAATTTCAAGACACCACGGACAAACGATAAAGAAAGATCACCTTCAACATAAGCAACTAGTTATTAAAGTCATTAATACGAAACCAAATAAAAAGTGCAAAAGATTAGAAATAAAAAGTATTACACTAGACACTTTGTCTTCACCAAGTGATGTAAGAGACTTAGGCAAACATGGCCTTGATTGTCAAGAACTCTTACGATCAATCTTGGATCCCGAGACGACTCACACACTCTAAGATGGACAATGGATGATGGTGGTGGATGATGGTGTTATGGTGGTGGTGGGTGGTGGGTGAAGTGTGAGAGAGGTGGTGTGCCAAGGGATGGTTTGAGCTTGAGCCAAGCACATCTATTTATAGGCTGAACAGAAGCTCGGGCACGGCCCCGTGTCCAGTGGGCACGGCCCCGTGTCCACATCCTTCTCTTTCTTCATTAAATGCAGCTTTGTCTTATTAGTTGACCACGCCCCCGTGTCCGCTGAGCACGACCCCGTGGTGCAGAAGAATCTTTGTACTATGCAGATTTGCTGGATTGTGCGAATCTTATAGTTGACCACGGCCCCGTGTCCGCTGAGCACGGCCCCGTGGTGGGCAATAGAAGCTTCTACCACTTTGTCTTTTCTGCTGACACTTGGGCACGCCCCCGTGCTGGCTGAGCACGGGGCGTGTTCAGTCTTCTGTCTTCTTGTTTTGCTTGGGAAGATGTTGTCGTGGGGTCGGGCATGTCACATCTTGTTCCTTTTCTTGTATTTATGTCAGATTTTGATGTCTTTTTGCTTCTTTTGTTAATTTGAGCTCATTTAATCCTGAAAATACAAAAGGAAGACAAAAGCACACTTTTTCCAACATTAGTACTAAAAAGGGGTTAGTTTTATGCCTCATTTGATGAAATTTATATGTTAATATTTGAACACATCACTCCCCCTCAGCCTGATACTTCAGGGTTGGTTGCACAAGATGAAAGGATTGGATTGAGGAGAAGAACTCACTCAAAATGATCAAATATAACAGTACAGAGTACTGTCATATTTATAGGCAAACCAAACTACTGATGTACCTCAGCTGACGTCACCATGATAGTGACATCTAACAGCCTAACAACCTATAAACACTGGTCTATACAAACTACTGATGTCTAACAACTGATTGATAATAAAATACAAATTAAGTCTAACACTGTTCACGTTCCACTGATGTAGCCTAAGCACTGATTACTTGAACATTAGTGCTTTCTTCAAAAGGTGATCAGTCTTTGAATGAGCAGTGCTTGGGTCTTCAGCAGTACTTAAGAGACAGCAGTAGATAGAGCTCAGTGTTTGCCTTTTAGCAGTCTTTAGCTGTTTCATCAGTGTTTGGTTCATCAGTTGTTCTTCTGAGCAGTACTTAGAGTGTAACAGCAGATAGGTGACCACTGTCAAGGGGGGAGCTTAGAGTAAACGTCTGCTTATTGTGAATCCACTGTTGTGAACCAGTTTTGGCTTTCATTATCTGTTCCTCTGGTAGGGTTCAATCCCAATAGATAGCTTCTAGTCGAGCTACAGGAGCATACACGTCGGTGAAATCTATCCCCTCCTGTTGACTGAAACCCTGGACTACGAGTCGAGCTTTGTTGCGAACCACAACTCCTCTATCGTCTCTTTTACACTTGAACACCCACTTGGTGTTTATCTTCCTCTGACCATCTGGTAAATCCACTAACTTCCACACTCCCAATTTTTCGAATTGGCTCAGTTCCTCCTGCATAGCATTGACCCAAGAATCTTCAGTAAGCGCCTCTTTGTAAGTCCTTGGTTCAACCTGCGAGATAAAACAACTCAATGAAAATTCAGTTTGCAAAGGAGCAACTGTTGTATAAAAACACGTAAGCCCTTTATCAATCTGTCTTCGAGTGCGGACGCCTGTCTGCAATTCTCCAATGATCAAATCCTCTGGATGATATGAAAGAGTTCGTGGCATTACTTCGCCTGGAACATCTACATCACCTTCTAAATTAGTAACATTCTGATTTGCATCTTGTTCACTGACTGGGTTTGTTTGACTTGAAAACTGAATTTGCTCCCCCTCAGAATCTGAATCACCACGATCAAATACTGGCATGTTCTCAGATTCTTGATTATCATTCTGTGCCGACTGATTATCTTGAGCAACTTCATTTTGTTGGACATCATCATGTTCACCAGCATTGCTAGGACCTGCTTCATCATCATTTGAAGTTTGTCGAGGTTTTCTTGAATACTCAGCTGGGAACCTTTCCTGCGATTCTTCATACTCTCTTAGAATATCCAACTCGTCAAAGAAATCTTCTTCTTCTTCCTTTTCTTCTTCCATGTCAAACGCATCCCACAATTTATCGTAATTAAAACGCCACGAGTCACCGGGATTTTGAGGCGGCATAGTATACCCCTAACACTCAACATGTTGTGCTTCGATGATCTGCTTCATGCTTGGAACAAAGACACGTCTTTGTGGACTTGAGTAACCCACAAATATTCCTTCAATACTCTTTGGACCAAATTTACCAAAAGGCTCTAGAAGTGTACAAGGAGGCCCAAACGGTTCTAAAAACTTCAGGTTCGGTTTGCAGTTATTGATCAACTCAAAGCATGTCTTGTTGAATTTCTTTATAATGAGAACCCGGTTGAGTGTATAGCATGCGGCGGAAACTGCTTCTGCCCAAAAATTTATCGGTAGCTTTGAATCAGCAAGCATTGTTCTAGCTGTTTTGATTAGCGTCCTGTTTTTGCGTTCTACTACTCCATTCTGCTGCGGAGTGTACGGAGCACTAAACTCATGCAATATACCTCTTTCATCACAATATTCTTCCATCTTGTTGTTCTTGAACTCAGTGCCATTATCACTTCTAATTCTTCTGATACGCCTTTGGTACAAATTTTCAATCTTTCTTAACAACGCCATCGAACTATCAAACGTTTCATCTTTCGACTTCAAGAATGATACCCACGAAAATCTGGAATAATCATCAGTAACCACAAGACAGTAGAGATCCCCTGTAATACTTTTGACGTTTACTGGACCAAACAGATCCATATGTAGTCTCTCTAACGGTCTGGAAACTGAATTGACTTGCTTTTTAGGATGTGACTTTTTCTTCTGCTTTCCTTTGACACAACTAATGCACTCCCCTTCCAGATGAAAACCTTTGATATTAACTCCAAGAACTAAATCATTGTGCACCAAGTGATTCATTTTTCTAAGATGAATATGCCCCATCTTCTGGTGCCACAACTTCGATTCTTTCTCTGTTGCTCTAGACACAAAACAATGAGCCTGACCCGTGGTTGTAGTAGCTACACTCATGTCCAACACGTACAGATCATTGACTCTTGGTGCCCGCATGATAATCCATTCTTCAGGGATAACAAATCCTGTCTTCAAGATTAAACATTCTTTATCAGTGAAGTGAGTGGTATACATCTTGTCACAAATCTGTGAAATGCTTAGCAGATTATTCTCCACCTCAGCAATGTAGTTAACTCTTTCAAACGTAACAATCCCATTGGATATCGTTCCTTCACCAATAATTCTACCACCTTGATTTCCTGCGAATCCCACATAACCTCCATTGAAATTTCTAACATCGTACAACAATGCAGTCTTCCATGTCATATGTCGAGACGCTCCACTATCCATAATCCATCATGAAATAGCTCTCGGAAGTTCCTGCACATATCACAAACAATTCAATAAAGATGTCGATTCATGCTTCACAATTACCAACTAGGAAGCTCCGGCAAGTCCAAAATCTTTAGTGAGATTTTGATGCCACCCAAGCCTCTTTTGACTCGGGTAACTTGACTTTAATGTGAGTTTTAGCAGTGTAAAGTGGCGGAAAATTTTTATCATTCATTTTCAAGCTTTCATCTGATCCAACCTCAACCTTTTTGTATAAGAAAAACTCATCTATTTTAAGTTGACCGGTTGGTTGATTTTTCTTTTTAACATTCTTCTTCTCAGGTGGAGTAGAAGATTGTTTCTCCAGCTTTTCATAATAATCCAAAGGAACATCCATCTTTACCGGTGTGGTAGAAGATGATTGTTTTTCCGACACTGAAACCTTTGGTTTTTCAACAACTTTTGGCTTCCATGTTTGTTGAGATGATGCAACCCGTTTGTAAAATTTGTCATTTTTAGTTACCACATTCTTAACAGGTTCAATTTTGACTTTTGTTTTCTCATTTTTCAAAACTTTCTCAACAACCATTGGAGCTTTTCCTTTTGCATCAACCTTCTTCTGTCGATTCTCAACAACTTCAGTCTTAGGTTTGGAGTTGGTGCAATTTCTTGCAATGTGACCAACTTTGTTGCATCTAAAACATGTACGAGTATCAACTACCCGACTTGTGCCTTCAGGCTGAGGTTGTGAAGCCCTCTTCGTAAAAAATTCTTCATTTGATTCTGAAAAAAAATCATTTTCCTCATCAGAAAGTGAATTTGAACTGTTCACAAACACTTTCTTCTCAGCAAACCTTTTGTTTTGAACATTTCTCCTTTGATAGTTCTTACCAACCTGATATCCACTCGACCAATTATTTCGATTGTTGTTATAAAAACGTGGTGGAACAACAGGTTTCTTGTAGTAAGCTTTATCTTTCTCAAAATTCATTTGCCTTTTTGTTTGTTTTAAACTCTTTACTTCAGACAAATCAATTTCAACCATTTTGAACACATTTGTCAATTTTGAAACATTTACATTCTCCAAAGGAAACTCAGAATCCGAATACAACTTATCAGATCCAGCCATCTTGTACATCACAAGACCCGGTTCATCACCTAAGTTGTTTTTGGACTTTTGTTTCGGAATGTATTTGTTCAAGAAACATTCATCATCTCCAGCTGAATCACTATCCAAAACACTTTCAGCCATGCCTTTAACAATCTCAGTTTGAACACTATCATCAGATGATGATGAAGAAAATGTAACATCAATTGAATCAGGAAGTTTCACTTCATTTTCTTCCACAAGATTAACCAACCCAGATTGCTTTTTCGAATAATTTTCAAGAACTGGTGGTGGAACTTGATGAAACCCAACCCCAGTTCCATCACAGTATACATCTTCGCCTGCTTTGTCTTTCCCGATGGGTTTGGGAATAATGTGTTGCAAAACAAAGCTTGCAGAGCTGTAACTGTTCAATTTCAAAATGATACGTTCATTCTCAATCTTGGCTTCTTCAAACTGAAGTTTCAATTTAGCAATCTCATCCAATTGTTTGTTGATTAACTCTTCTTTGATTCTCAAAACACATTGCAATTGGAAATTTTCTTTGTAAGTTTTACCGTTTCTATCATCATTATCTTTAATCGTGCTTTTAAGCTTCTCAAATTTTTCAATGATCTGACGATTTTCAAGAACTAACCTTTCATTTTCTTTTCTAACCTTTTCCTGATCAATTTTATCAGTTTCAATTTTGTTAGTTAATTCTTTTAACCGTTCAGTTGAAGCTTTCACCATTTTGTCACGATCAAGGATTTGATCCTCAACACTTCTGACTTTAGCAGTCAGATCCTCAATCTTCTTACCTTTGAGATAAGTGTTTGTACTACAAACCTTGCACTCTTTGATGCAATTTTTGCAGTCAACATCACCACTGACCTTCTTACCTGACTCAGTCGTTGACGCGTTTGAACTGACTTGGCTTTTAGACTCAGAAACCGATTTAGAATCTACCTCAAGTGCATTAGCACCCAGCACCTTGTCAGCCATCTTTCCCATGTTTTCAGCATTCAACTCCTGTGTCGTGTCAATGATCCCAGTATCAACTTTCTTTGACTACTCTTTCTCTTCTTTCTCCTTCTTCTCTTTCTCTTCTTCTTCTCCGCTTCCCCACCATTTCTTCTGCCAATAATCATCTTCAACTTTATACTCTTGGATTATGGTTTCCATATCAAGAGTGTTATGATCAATAGCAATGTTTCCATAGGGCTCAGGATAACATTCTCTGTCTGGATCCCATCTATTTGCTCTTTTTGCCTTAGAAAAAATACCAGATATTCTGATCAATTTGTTCGTGGCTAACATCCTTCTGTGATTATACTTCTGTTCTTCAGTTCTATCATCTTTCCAAGGAATAGGTTCAGTTTTTGCCATGAAAGCGTATCCAACCGCATCCTCTTCAGGTAATAACTCACTCCAGTCGTAACCTTCATCGTCGTGAATCACCGCAAGAGCTCTAGATTTTTCTTTGTTATCCTCAAGCTGCTTCATCCTTGGCGGTTCTGATTTATTCTGATGATAAATCGCCTTCTTGTAGTAATCTTCTCTGAACGGGTTTTCAGATTCATCAGCATACGCATTTCTGCATTCACGCTTAAAGTGACCTTTCTGTTTGCACTTGAAGCATGTCACCTTAGACTTATCAAAGCCCAACTTGGTAGATGGTCCACCAATTGACTTCCTTCCGGTTATCTCCATGAAACGCTGTGCTCGACGAACTGCACTGGCCATACACCACCTTATGTCGATTAGTTCCATCTCCTCAGGATCTATCTGATCATAATCTTCTTTTGTCAGGTTGGTGTTGCCTATCTTCCCTGCTACAAGACTTTCATAAGATTCTAGCACAGATGCTAGGAAAACCATCTGTTGTTTGGCAGACTCCTCGCTGAAGTTCTGAGTGTTCTTTAAGTCTACAGCGATGTTGCATTGAAATAAGTTCTTTGCATCAGACTGGTTTGAATTTGATGAAGACCCACTGTGATATCCACTGCTTTGACTTTCTTTGCTCGTTGTGGAGACATTCTCAGCAGAAAACGCTGTCTTGGGAGATGTACTCTTTGGCATCATGCTCTTTGGATAATACAAATCCAA
The DNA here is from genome assembly GCA_030545235.1 of Helianthus tuberosus. NCBI lineage: Eukaryota > Viridiplantae > Streptophyta > Magnoliopsida > Asterales > Asteraceae > Helianthus > Helianthus tuberosus. The sequence goes on from CM060380.1 coordinate 77,756,048, forward strand.
GTTCTGCTGATAAGACGAATGATTGACTTTGTGTGTCTTCTTTAATTCCAACTCGTGACTCTCTAGTCTTTCAATCAGCAAGTCTACTGTCAATGCTTCTGGTGGCTTGATAGTATTCTTTAGCATCAATGCATAATATTGCCAATCCATCTCATCTGGTAATGCATCAAACAATTTATCGACTAGCTCTTCTCGAGAATAAGAAATATCATGTCTCACTAGTTCCAGCTTCAGATGCCCAAACCTCTCAATCATTTTACAAACTGATTCATTTTTTAAACACCCAAACAAATCAAACTCTTTTCTAAGTAGTTTCTTTTTGTTTTTCACAATTTCTTCGCTTCCTATACATTTGTTTTTCAATTTATTCCAGAGATCTGTAGCACTAGAGTATTCGATCAAAGATATTATATCTTCTCGAACAATTCTATCTCCTCATTTGTTGTTAAGGTTTCACCTTTTTTGTTTCCATTATGGTATCCATTTTTTAGACTCTTCCAACTAGGAAAATCAAAGGCCATCAACCAGTCTTCAAACTTCTTGGCCCACCGACTGTATTCTTCGATAGCCATCAACTTCGGGGGTTTGTTGTAGGTTCTGAAAGCACTTTCAACCTCCAATGCATCCGATAGCTTTTTCTTTGTGTTTGACGGGTTCTCATTTATGTTGCTAGAAGAAGTATCATTTCCACCGTCTCCAGCAAATGCAAAGACATCATAGAACGGATTGAAATAATCCATCTTGTACGTACCTGAAAAATCAGCAAACACTTAGAAAATTTTCGGAATTTTTGAAACACAGCTAATTCGAGCGGAATCAGCTTTTGAATGAAATCTCAGAAGATGTTCGAGCGAAATCAGCTTTAGTCTGATTTCGAGCGGAAACAGATGACACGTTTCAGGCGGAATCAGAAAAGTTTGATTACGAGCGGAATCAGAATATAATTTTCGGGCAGAATCAGACTTTATCTGATTACGAGCGGAATCAGAATGGTGTTTCGAGCGGAATCTGATTTTTATGTCTTTACGAGCGAAATCAACTATTTCAAAGTGAAATTTGCGAAGACCGTTTCGAGCGGAATCAGGTTCTTAGGTCATTTTTACCAGTTTTAAGTCTAGCTTTAATCTGATTCTTTGTAGGCTTTGTTAAAACTATGTTTTACACAATATACTCGAAAATCAGACCATTCCAACCGTTGGAACTAGTTCAAATCAGAAAAATATAAGAAGAAGTGAGTAGAAATGAGAAATTCTGGTAGAATCAAGCTGCTATGGTATGAACTCCACGTCCTGAGCTCTGATACCACTTGTTGGACCGTATGCGTGACCCTAAACGTCAGTAAAAGCAGTTCATCTTCGTTTACAGAGGCGGAATCAAAGTAAACGGAGTCACAACAGCTCAGATCCTTTTAACTTCTTTCTATTTCTGATTGCCAAGTTTTACATGTGTTTCTGAATGAAATTTGACAGCAATTCGACACCTACACCAAGATCAGATTCCACTCCAACTGTTAACAATGACAACAGCCAACACCTATATCTATAGGGTCTCTGATTCCGCTCCAAACTACCTATTCATTACGAGCGGAATCATGATGTTTACTTAGGAGCGGAATTACCTAATTAATCATCAGGAGCGAAATCACTACCTTAGACATCTAGGAGCGGAATTACATGAAACCTGATTTCGCTCCTAATGACATAAATGTCATTTAGAGCGGAATTACATTCTAATATCCACTTTTTCATTTCCGAGCTCCAATCTAACCTATCTAGACCTAAGACTCAACTAAGACGTAGTAAACAGACATTTCATGTACCAACAAAAGCCCTAGGTTCTGTTCTAGGTAGTTTCGGCTGGCTTGGTTTTTTTCCCTGTTCCACCTTTTTTGAAGGTTTTTTTGTTGGTATTTTTTTATCTCTTTTCATCTTTCTTCTTTTTTGGCAGTGGCTCAACAAGTCATCATCTTCTGAACTTTCTTCCACAACTCTCCTTTTTCTATTTTTCTTAACGTTTTTCAATGTTGATATGGGATCTTCAAAGTCATCATCAGTCTCTATTTCTACAAAATCGCATATCATCAGACAAAAACCTTGTAAAACCACATGTATTTTTTAACCATTTACCAAAACTCACTAATCTGATAAAATCGCATGAATTAGTTATAAATTCGCATGTATCAGTTAAGCATTACCAAAACTACCTAATCTTATAAATCGCATGCTTCACACAAAAAAACATTTATAAAATCGCATGTATCATTTAATCATATACCAAAACTAACTAATAATATAAAATCGCATGGATGATTTACAAATTCGCATGTACAAGCTAACCACTACCAAAACTACATAATGATATAAAATCGCATGCCCTAGACCAAAATAACTTTATAAAATCGCATGCCTTAAACAAAAAACCTTAACAAACAAAGCTAATCATATAAAATCGCATATTTCATACAAAATGATGTGCGTTAGGTGTGATATGTTTTTATGTATATTTTAAGCCTTTTTTAACACTTTAGTCAAGTTTTAAATTTATAAAACACAATATTTTACTAACACTAAACACACATATGGGCAAGTGCACCCATCGTGAGCGTAGTATAGAGTTGGTAAGATACCGAGGTCGTCCAAGGACACAAGAGCTTTTAGTACCGGTTTATCCTCAACGTCTAATCAAATCAAAAATTTAGAAAAAGGTTTAAACATGAAAATAAAAACTAAAAATGCTGAAAAATAAAAATAAAAACAGATAGACAAGATGAATCACTTGGATCCGACTCGCCTTTAGTGTAACCTTTGATAATTTCCGCACTTTTGCACTTTTTAAGAGATTATCTTAGTTATAGTAGTAGGCCCCTCTTTTAAAGGTGACGTTACCCTCAACCCAGTAGTTTGAGTCAGAAAGGATACAATCCTAAAGGGTTGGAATATTGGAAGATAACTAATTAAGTTATTAATGCGTAATGTGGTAGGCCCCTCTTTTGAAGGTGACGTTACCCTCGGCTAAGTGGTTTGAGTCAGCAGGGATATAATCCCAAGTAGCCGGGTTAATGTATTAATAGTAGTTTACATATGAGGGGATCAAGCCATTTGCACCCCCGCCATCCAATACCAGTGGGTATTGAAGGAGGTCCTAGTAAGCTTGGCACGGGTCCTTGTAGGATCTATACACTGAACAAGGCAAGAACCTTACCAAACCATTCCCTTAACCCCCGACCAGGTAGCCAATGTATCTCTATATAGACCGTAGAGATATGAATGGTTAAAATCTTTTATTTTATATAGACAGTAAAATAATGCCAAGACACCACAGACAAATGATAAGGAAGTTTCACCTTCAACATAAGAAACTAGTTATTAAAGTCATTAATACAAAAGCAAATAAAAAGTGCGAAAAGATTAAAAAACAAAAGTATTACACTAAATGCTTGTCTTCACCAAGTGATGTAAGAGACTTAGGCAAACATGGCCTTTGATTGTCAAGAACTCTAACTATCAATCTTGGATCCCGAGACTACTACACACACTTTATGATGGATGATGGTGGTGGATGTGGGTTGTGATGGTGGTGGAGTGTGGGTGAAGTTTGAGAGAGGTGGTTTGCCAAGGGATGCTTTTGAAGTGAACCAAGCACCACTATTTATAGCCTGCACGGAAGCACGGACACGGCCCCGTGTCCATCCACTTTCTCTTTCTTCATTAATTAGATTTTGTCTGCACTAGCTCCACACGCCCCCGTGTCCGCTGGGCTGGACCCCGTGTGCAGAAGCGTATCTGTACTATCAATATTTGCTTGGATTCTGCTAATCTTAGTGTTGACCACGACCGTGTTGAGCTGGGCACGTCCCCGTGTCGGGAAATAGAAGCTTCTACAGCTTTGTCTTTTATGCAGACACCTGAGCACGCCCCCGTGTCCGCTGGGCACGGGGCGTGTTCAGCCTTCTGTTTGCTTGTTTTTGCTTGGGAAGATGTTGTCGAGGGGTCGGGCATGCCACGTTTGTTCCTTTTCTTGTAATTATGTTAGATTTTGCTGCATATTTGCTTCTTTTGTTCATTTACGCTCATTTAGTCCTGAAAATACAAAAGAAAGACAAAAGCACACTTTTTCCAACATTAGTACTAAAAAGGGTTAGTTTTATGCCTCATTTGATGTAATTTATATGTTGCATTTTACAAACATCACAAAACCCTTACAAAACCCTCTATAATATTGCCAAAAAAATCATTTGTAACTTTTGGGCGTGAGGATTCTGGAATCTCTATATTTTCTGGAATTGGTGGAAATTCTGAAGAAAAGAGTCCACCCTCAGTCACTTCAACATAATCATCGTGACCAACTTTCTTTTTAACCTCTGGTTCTTGAGCCTTTGATGATTCAACATGCTTTTTGCCTTTTCCTCCTTGATCTTTTTGAGCTTTAGCTTCTCCTTTCTTTGCACGCACGCTTCTAGGAATAACTCCAGTTTGAACAGCTTTGCGCTTCTTTATTTGTTTCTTTGGTTGATCTGGTTCAAAAGAAGAATCTTCCTCATCTGATACTTTTTGTTTCTTTGTAGGCTTTTTCTTCAGTCGTGCTTTGCCTCTGCCAAGTGTAGTTGGATCAAGTTCTGATTCTGACTCTGTAGCTTCAGAATCTTCATCACTTGAGACATCTTGAACAACACCTTCAGGTTCTTTGCCTTTGAAACCTTTATATTGAACACTTGAACTTTTTTTCTTTCTGAGCAGCAACATCCTCATTCTTTTTCAAAAAGCTTTCAAAAGATTGTGACAGCAACTCAGCTCCTTCTTGAATAACTGCAGACGGTTCCAAAACTATGTCATCCACCAATTTCTGCTGTGGTTCTGCAAAATAGACATAGAAGATGTCATTAGAATAATATAACATTTTAAAATTCTAACTTCTCTTATTACTCCCCCTTTAACTGTACCCTTAATAACAATCTTAGGAACTGGTTCCTTTGGAATCGGAACTGTAGGGGATGACTTGGGAGTTCTCTTTCTCTTCCCATCTTTTACACACCACCATCTAGTATTCTTTTCAGAAAACAAACTCATTTTCTCATTTTCATTGCCAGAGTCACTGTTTTGATGTCTCCAAGCATCATTCTCTGGAGCAACATAAGCTGGTCTGCTAATTCTGCATATCATCCTTTTTTGCTCCTGTGTTCGGACCCTTTGTAAGTCTGCTTATTGTTTCTGTTGTCATGTATCTTAGCCCTAAAATATCATCATCACTCTTCTCAAGATCTTTGAACTGATCATCAAGTAGCATCTGTACAAAGCGAGGATACATGATGTACTTTTTGTTTCCAGCATTTGCATTTTCAGTCATGTAGTCAAATATCACTTGAGAAACATTATATGGTCGGTTCAACACATGGCAAGTGACAATGTTCATGATATAGTCTGAAGCTTCATCATAGGCACCCTTCCTGTGTGATAAAGCATGAATAACACAGTGTACCAAGAACTTGTAAGCATTACTAAAACTTGTTTTCAAGATCTTTCCATTGACACTTCCTGTAAACCCCATTCTGCACCACAAACCTTTTGATAGACGTTCAGAGATAATGGTTGGATCATCATCAGAATCACGTAAGTCTAACACACGTCTTACATCACCAACTGTTATCTTAATTTCCAAATCTATTTTCTTTCCCTTCTCATCTCTTTTTGTTACTGCAGAGTAGATCGTTTTATCTTTCTCTTCGTATCGTGCAGAATTCCAAAAAGATCTAACATGTGATTCGTAAACTATGGTTTTATTAGTTAATGCCTTAGCAATTCTGCTCTCTCTCAAGAATTTTGCAACCTTTTCAATTACTAATTTCTCTGTATATTCTTTTTCTAACAGGCAGTAAATGTTATGCGTTTTCTCCCAGTCCTGCAGAAGAATACTTGGAATTTTATCAAAAATTTTCTAACACTGAAGATTTCACTCTACCTAGTGCAGAGACTCGGATGGCTATCCGACCGGATGATCATCCGTTCGGATTACCTTTTGAATAGCTTGAATATGTTGTCCGGTCGGATTGCTATCCGAGTCTTGTGAGTGATATGGCTGTCCGATCGAATGGTCATCCGATCGGATTGACATCCGTATCATGTGAGTGCTTTGTTATCCGATCGGATGGTCATCCGATCGGATTGTCATCCGAGTCATGACATGAGATGCAGAGACTTCAAGAATCAAGTGATGGAACTGATTCTCATCCGATCGGATGGTCATCTGATCGGATTGCTATCCGATTCAATCATTGGCACAAATTTCAAGAAATACATGATGGAACGGATTGTCATCCGATTCAAACAACAGTTCAAGAACATTCTAGAAACATCAAAATTTTTCTATGGCAAATCCTCAAATTGAACACAGATCTACACAGAGAATCTCATCGTGATCAAAACCCTATGTTCAATGTTGTCTAAAACTTCCTAATCTGGGTTTAATTCGACAAAAACTGTACCGATAGCCGTAACATCCTAACATCAGATCTACTTGATTTTAGCATGTTATGACACAAATTGAACCAGTAAAACTATAGATCTGATCATTCCGAACACAACCTTATGCTTAAATCTCATCAAAACTAACTCAAACTACCTAGATCTAACCTAATGACTCCGACAGTGACGTCATCGTCAAGAACGTACAACAAACATCGAAATTTAACAGATTTGAGTAAGAAAAACATACCTTTGCCATTGTAAAAGTTGTGTAAACCAACGATCCAATGATTCGTGCAAAGAAATCCGAAGAAAATCAAGATCAGAAAATCAAAGTGTGTGAGAGAGAAAGAAGGTTGTCCGAGCGGGTAAGCTTTGACTGACCTTTGACCCCCTATATATAGTGACGCATGAGTCGGATGGTCATCCGACCGGATTGCCATCCGAGCGGGTTGCTATCCGAGTGAGGCACACTACTTGTTTTTTTTTTTACTTTTACTTTTTGACCATTTATCATTTTCTCAAATTTTATCAGTTTTTAGAAATCCACTTAGGTATCTAGGTCCAAATTAATGACCCTAGGTACTTAATTTGCCGACCAAGTCCAACTTAATGACCTTGGTTGACCCGATTCAAAGCATACTGACATTTTCTTTATTTGTGTTCAACCATTTTTCAGAAAAATTACAAGTTTCAACTTAATGAACTTGTTTTGACTTTTCAAATTCATGATTAGCATGATTAGCTCCAAACTCATCTTCCAGCTTAGTAACTTCCTGCATCTGCTTCAGTTCGAATCTGAAGATCAGCTTTCCACTTTGGTTTGTCGGAAAAATAAAGCAGAAATGTAAAATCTTTTTGGATTTTTAATAAATCTTCTAAACTAGAAATGAAATACAGAAATAAAATGCAGTAAATGTAAACTATTTACAGACAAATTTTTGGTGAGCGTGTTAGGGAATCATATCAGCTATTGACAAGTTGCAAGTACCGTTAAGCTTTAATTACATATTCAGAATTAAACAATTCACTTAGATTGTCGATATACTGATCCACTTAAGTTTTCACACACATTTCAATCTGTCCAGGATACGAATTTAGTATTTTAGAGACTTAAACTTATACGTGTGTCCCACCTCTTGAATATACTCCTGTATCCAGATCCCAATATTCAGTCTTACAGGTGAGTATACCACAGATGATATCTGTAAGGGAATAAATTATGAAACAGTACGAAACCGTGAGAGCTCAGGTCAGAACTTCCGTTCAGCAGAGAGATGACGGTTCGACTTGGGTGTGTCCCCTTTAGAGGATCTTTTTTACAACAGCATTGATTAGCAATTTTATTGTCTCATCATTTAATGCTAAGGGCGGCGCTATATTTCAAGCATGCGGTAAAGTATTCTCCGGGGACTAGGCCATTGCTTCCGCAAAATCAGAAGTCCCGGGATAATACCCCAGATATCACTGAGTATAAAGACCTAGTATCTCAGAAAGAGGGATCTTTCAAACAAGATTTCAGGGGTTACCTATATATCCAAGTAGTGTTCCCCATGAAATAAGCAAGTAAGATTTAGGTTTATATCCCGAACAAACCTACTAAATGTGTAAAAACCTATCGGCACATCATCAGTGAGACTGTTTAATGCATTTAAACTTTCCATTTCTTTAGCATACCGTAACTGTCTAGCTGATGTACTATCATTTTCCCATTTTACACAAGCTCTTTTTGAATTTTATCATGTTTTTGGGTTTTGGAATTTTTTATTGTTTTTGTATTTTCTAAAATTATCACCTATCTCCCCCTAAAGACCAAAACAAGTAAAAAATCGACAAACCATTGCAGATTACTTTTCAACATCATCTACAGTGGTACCTTCATCGACACCAACGATTTCCTCCGCATCCGATAGTAACTTCATACCATTAAGTTTCAAAAGATATTGAAAACGTGTTTTGTCAAATGCTTTGGTATGTAAGTCAGCTTTTTGTTCATCGGTGTGGATTTTTTCTATTGGTATCAACTTCTTCTCGAAACAGTCTCGGATGAAGTCATGACGAATTTCAATGTGTTTCGTTTTAGCGTGATGAACAGGATTTTTTGTTATGTTTATAGCTGCCTCATTATCAACAAAGATAGGGGAGTTAAGAAATTGTAAACCGTAGTCTCGCATCTGTTGCTGGATTCACAAGATCTGAGAGTAGCAGCTGCTAGCAGATACATATTCGGCTTCACATGTGGATAAAGCTACAGAGGTCTACTTCTTGCATTGCCATGTGACCAATCGTGGTCCGAAAAACTGGCACCCCACTGTTGTTGATTTAGCGTTGACTTTGCAACATCCGAAATCGGACTCAGAATATCCTTCGAGCGTGAAATCGCCTACTTTTGGATACCACAACCCCAGTGATGGAGTTCCTTTCAGGTAGCGTAGAATCCTTTTCACAATTACCATATGCGAGGCTCTAGGATTTGACTGAAACCGAGCTGCGAGGCAAGTTGGATACATAATATCCGGTCTTGATGCCGTCAAATACATTAACGAACCGATCATGGAGCGATACAGCGTTTCATCTACCTTCTCTCCGGTGAGGTCAGGGTTTATTCCATGGTTCGTTGCTAATGGGGTGGACATTGGTGACATTCCTGACATCCCGAATTTCTCCAGAATATCATGAGCGTATTTTGTTTGATGTATGAATGTTCCCTCGGGAAGTTGATCAACCTGAAGCCCCAAGAAGAACTTCATCTCACCCATTGATGACATTTCAAACTTCTGCATCATAACCTTTTCAAAATCTTTGCAGAGTTGTTCATTTGTAGACCCGAAAATTATGTCATCCACATAAATTTGGACTATCAGAAGATGCCCGTCGACTTCTTTTGTTAACAGAGTGGCGTCTATCTTTCCTCAGATGAAGTTATTGGCTAACAGATGTTGAGACAAGGTCTAATACCAGGCTCTCGGGGCCTGATATAAGCCGTATAACGCCTTATCCAAGAGATAAACTTTATCTTTGTGAATTGGGTCGGTAAAGCCCGGTGGTTGTCCGACATAAACTTCCTCTTTCACCTTGCCATAGAGAAACGCCGACTTCACATCTAGCTGAAAAACTTTAAATCCTTTCCACAATGCAAATGCTAGGAAGATTCTGATCGCTTCAAGTCTTGCAACATGGGCGAATACTTCGGTGAAATCTATCCCTTCCTGCTGACTGAAACCTTGGACAACGAGTCGAGCTTTGTTGCGAATAATAACTCCTCGATCATCCCTCTTACATTCAAACACCCATTTGGTGTTGATCTTCCTGTGACCATCAGGCAAATCCACTAACTTCCACACACCTAACTTCTCGAATTGGCTCAGTTCCTCCTACATAACATTGACCCAAGAATCTTCAGTAAGCGCCTCTTTATAAGACCTTGGTTCAATCTGCGAGATAAAACAACTTAATGAAAAATCAGTTTGTAATGGAGCAACTTTTGAATAAAAATATGTAAGCCCTTGATCAAGTTGTCTTCGAGTGCGGACGCCTGACTGCAGTTCTCCAATTATCAACTCCTCTGGATGGTATGAGAGAGTTCTTGGCATCGCCTCGCCTGAAACATCTACCTCGCCTTCCAAATTTGTGACATTTTGATTTGCATCTTGTTCATTGGCTGGAATTGTTTGATCTGAAAACTGAATTTGCTCCCCCTCAGAATCTGAATCATCACGATCAAATATTGGTCTGTTCTCAGATTCTTGATTATCATTCTCTACCGTCTGATTATCCTGAGCAACTTCATTTTGTTGAATATCGTCATGTTCTCCAGCATTGCTTGGTCCTACTTCATCATCATTTGAAGCTTGTTGTTTGCGATAAGTTTCTGCTGGGAATCTTTCATCTGATTCTTCATACTCTCTCAGAATATCCAGTTCATCAAAGAACTCTGGTTCTTCCTCCATGCTGAAGGAATCCCACAAAGTATCATAATTGAAACGCTATGAGTCGCCGGGATTCTGCGGTGGCATTGTATGGCCCTGACATTCAACATTGTATGCTTCAATGATCCGCTTTAAACTTGGAACAAAGACTCGTTTTTGTGGACTAGAATAACCCACAAATATTCCTTCAATGCTCTTTGGACCAAACTTCCCAAAAGGCTCTAAAACTGTGCAGGGAGACCCAAACGGTTCCAGATACTTCAGGTTAGGTTTGCGGAGATTTATCAGCTCAAAACATGTCTTCTTGAATTTCTTTACTGTGAGAACCTGGTTGAGAGTATAACAAGCGGCTGACACTGCTTCTGCCCAAAAGTTGATTGGTAGCTTTGAATCAGCAAGCATTGTTCTGGCCACTTCGATTAGTGTCCTGTTCTTTCGTTCTGTGATATTCGCTAATTTACACATATTTTAGTCCCCCGTTTTACCCCTATTTTATGCGTTTTTGGCCGTAAAACCGTCATTCGGATACTTAATTATCTACACTTTTGTTTACAGGCCTAAAACAGCATACCAGACAAGATGATAGCGAAAACGAGGACTTTCCGGACAAAACGACGAAGCTGCGGACATTCTGTTAAGGATTCTGACCTGGGCCTGTGGAACGGTCGTGCGACCTGATGCACGACCGTGCATCTCCGACAAATGTTGATCAACCCGGCATTGAACGAGGGTGCGACTAGGCGTGCAAGGCATATAAGGTCAACCCGGTGATGCACGGACGTGCCTTCTGAAGAACGACCGTGCGTCTACGATGATCCAACCTGATCTCGGTGATGAACGCCCGATCCAGCAGCTCGTGCAACCAGAACCCGGAACTGAACGACCGTTCCATCCAAAGAACGGTCGTGCGATATCGTATCCGGTCAAAGATCTGATGACGTATGCAGTATGGTGACCCATCCCCAATAATTGCTTAAAGTGCACGGTCGTGCCATATGAAGAACGACCGTGCCACAGCGAAAAAATATAAAAACAGAACAGAAACATTCTGTTCGACATTCTGGAATTTTGGAGAACAATTCAGGCGATTTTCAGGCTCCGGAGGCTTCTGCTTTCACCCGGATTCAAGCCACATCGTGCCGTTTAGCTCCATTACTACCCGGATCCTTAGTCTAGTACTTGTTTATGGTTTGGTTTTCTAATCTTTCCATGATTTTGTTAATCTTTCAAGTACTTAGATTAATGTTTATGTATTATTGTAGCCTTTGGGCAAAAACACAACAATCCCTTGCTTGATTACAATCATTAGTATGTTAAACTTTGTTTGTAATGACATTTTGAAGTATTTTCTATGTTAATCTTTGATGATTAGTTTGCAACCTTGTTATTGATATTGATTTCTTGATTATAAGTAATTATGTTGGATGATTGATGCTTGGTTAGTTAAGATAGTTGAAAAATGAAGCTTAATTAATCTTGTATTAGTAAACTTTGAACTTGGTTAACTAGATTAGCTTGGTTTAAATGTATGCATCATGATACTAGAAATGGTTAGTGATTTAATAAAATGTAATTATTGTTAATCAAGAGAGCTTGCCGTCACGGAAGGACCTTAACGGGTTAGATGGTGTCGTTATAAATTCTTGCCATGATTTGTTAGCTTAGTTAGTAGTTTAGGCCAAAATTGCTATCTTGGTGAATTATTGTGCAAGATTTGTAAAATGAACTCGGTTGTGATTTAATCTAGTTTATGCTTGTCTCGGTGGTTGCATTGTGTTTATCGGTGTCTCTTTCCTTGATTAAGTGCGGTTAGAAAACTCCTAACGGATGACTAACTTATTTTTAAGAGATTTTCATAGACATTTATCAATTGCACGTTAAAGAACAATTTTAGGTGGTTAAAGTGTGTTTATCGTTTTAGCTTTCCGAATGATTGTCATGTTAGGATTCCCGAAAGGGATACTAATTGTCTTAAAATGGAAAATTGATCGAATGCTTCTAGTGCCAAAACCGACTTAGTTGACATGCTTTGGTTGTGTATTAAGCAAGGCTTTTTATCTATTATCTATTATGTTTTTATTATGTATTTGTTTATGCTTACTTTAGTTTAGTTTAAATCAAACAAACCTATGTTTTTACCGGTAGTTTAGTGACAAAAGGTCTAGTATTATTTCTCCGCCCATTTCCTTGGATCGATACTTGGTTCTTACCGATACTTTATTACATATGTGACGGGGTACACTTGCCTCTTTCGTGTGTGTTTTGATGTAAAAGTAATAATCACTTTTATAAATTTAAAACCAAATCGTGTGTAATTTCATTGCAATATTATGTATATATACGCACACACCAAGTTTTTGGCGCCGTTGCCGGGGAAGTGGCGAGTTTTAGGAACGACCCGAGTCATTGTGTTATCGGTGTATATACTTGTTAGTATTTGTGTATAATTTCTTGATTATTTATTTGTTTATTTATTTGTTAATTTTTCTTGTTTTTATTTCATTTATTCGTTTTCCAAGTCATTTTTTTGTACACTTGTAAATTTTTGTTCCATTTATTTATTTAATCCGGATTTATTATTTATTTATTCTTTGATTTTTCGGCTTCGGGAAACCATTTTTGTATTAGCCGATTCATTTATTTTTATTGTGTTGATTTTTATAAAATTTCGGGCCCATTTTTGAATTTTTATAAAATTTTCAGCCCATTTATAACAAAATTCTGCTTCTATTCAGCTGGAAAAAAAAACAGAATTATTATATTAATAAAATATTCATTGTGTCAAATTTTCGTTTGCAGGTTAATGTCCTATACCCCCGCTCCCAATCCTATTGAGCCGTCAGACGAACCCGAGCGTGATCTGAGGAGACGTCTTCGTGAGAAATCTCGTGCAGTTGGGCGGCTACTCGCAGCTGGTGAGCAGGAACAGGTGGTACCCGCTGAAGCCGAGGGCTCAGGGGCAGCAGAAAACGCAACCATGGCAGACGACGACAGACCTTTGAATGAAACGAACCAACCCGGAGGAGAAGGTTTGCTACCGAGCATTACCCGACCGACGGTAGCAGCACCGAGTTTCGAAATAAAATCTAGCATCATCAATATGATACAAAACTCGGTGCAGTTTGACGGGAAGGATCACGATGATCCGGGTCGGCACATCGCAAAGTTTCTTGAGGTGTGCTCGACTTTCAAGATAAGAGATGTTTCTGAGGACGCGATCCGTTTGCGGCTCTTTCCGTTTTCATTGCGAGACAAAGCTGGTGCTTGGCTTTTGTCACTTCCGGCCGGATCTATCACCACTTGGGCCGAGATGGCGGAACTCTTTGTGCAAAAATATTTTCCTCCGGAAAAGACGACTAAATTGAGGAACCGTATCATGACGTTCAGGCAAGACGAGGGGGAATCTCTACACGCAGCTTGGGAGAGGTTTAAAGATCTCTTAATTGATGTCCCACATCACGGGTTGTCCAAAAGGCAACTAGTTCTGACCTTTTATCAGGGACTCAATTATGACTCGCAGGAGCGTTTAGACGTGTATGCAGGAGGCGATCTTGGAACAAAGACACCGACTGAGGCTTACGCGATCATAGAGAAAGCGGCGTTGAAGTCAAGTTCTCGCCATGGTGGAGCGCGGAATAAGACATCATCCACTTCCGGAGTTCATGCTGTGGATACATATACGGCTCTTACTGCACAAATTGGAGCCTTGGCAACAAGAATCGATCAGTCTCAGAATATCTCGCGAATTCAATCGCCATCTTGTGATCAGTGCGGAGTTGCACACGTGCCAGGTACGTGTGAGCAGGGTGTTATGTTTACAGGTCACGAGGAGGTGAACTACATGGGCAATCAAATCAGGCCCCAAAATAACCCCTACAGCAACACGTACAATCCCGGGTGGAGAAATCACCCAAACTTTGGGTGGAAATCTGGTTCTGGGAACCAGAACGCACACGGATATGCTCAAAATGCGCCTGCGCCACAACAATCTCAAGGCCAGTCCTTCCAGCCACAGTATCATAATCAAGGCTCAGGAAGCAATTCTCAGCCTCACGCCTCTCAAAGCAACGCAAAGCTAGAGGAAATGATGGCACAACTGCTGAACAACTACAACAATGCTAATCAAATGGCTGAGAAGCGATATCAGCAGCATGAGGAGCGGTTCATGGTCAACGAAGGAGAAATGCGGAGTCAAAAGGCTTCCATTCAGACCATCGAGAATCAAGTGGGCCAGTTGGCGAAAATGATGTCGGAGAGACCTCAAGGTGGTCTTCCAGGCAATACCGAGCAGAATCCGAAGGGGCGTGGTAATGGCCCGCACTTGTAACAAGTGTGGGGACATGAGTCTTGCTATCGACTCGCCGACAAAAATTTAGCATGAGTCTTGCTATCGACTCGCCGACAAAAATTTAGCATGAGTCTTGCTATCGACTCGCCGACAAAAATTTAGCATGAGTCTACGCTACTGACTCGCCGACAAAAATGTAGCAGGAGCGTCTTTGGCGCTATAAGGGTAAAATAGTCCATTTTTTTTGTTTTTGTAGTTTTAGCGTAATTTAGGTTAGTTAGGTAGTTTACGTTAGTTTGTTTAGTTTTCGTACGTGCCGAGCGAAGGTTCTGTATTGCAATATTGTTAGAACAGTTGGTGTGTCGAAAAAACGGCGAAAAAAGGCCGAAACAGTTGCTGGAAATAGGTTCTGCAGAAATTCCTGATCTGCACCTGATGCACGACCGTTCCTCGGGTCGCACGACCGTGCGTTTCCGAGGGCCGGCACGGTGGATCGCACCCCCGGTGCATTTCCGAGAACAATTGCTAGGATTTGGGAGATGTCGGTGACGCACGACCGTGCCACACGGAGAACGACCGTGCGACAGGCTGAGGGCAGTTTTATCTTTTGGCACTATAAATACCCTCATCTGCAGTCCCCATTCATAACTCGCGAAACCCTAGTCGCTGCAGGCCGTTCCAGAGCGATTCTTCATCATTTTCGCACGGTTTTTCGCACGATCTCACACCCTTCTTCGCACGATGGACCATCCTTTCCTTCAGTTTGATCCCAATATTGAGAAAGAAGCTTTGTGCATCCCGAAACGAGACGCATTGTGGGCGAGACGGGGGCAGTTTAGAGTCCCCCGTTGGTTAGATTGGGAAGTGATGCGAGAACTCAATCAGTATGACAGACTAGACGACATGATGAGTCACCCGCTTGAAAATCTGGTCGCCTGCAACCGGCCCGTTTACCTAGAGTTGACCATTGAGTTCTTCGTATCTTATGCTTATGAGAAGTCGGTTGCTCACCGGAGACCAAAATTCCGCTATAAGAACCGGGTAACTTTCAGGTTATGTGGGCAATGGAATACATGGTCGGTTGGTCGTTTGGGTAGAAGACTAGGGATTTATACTAGGGACGACATGGATGATGAAGATGTCTTCACTGATCAGTTCACCTTCCCCTCTGATGCAGCTCGGGATGAATTTTGGGCAGAAAACGCTATTGGGGAGCCCTACAACCCGAGGATGTCAAAGGCCTCGCGACTCCGAGACCCTCTGGTGCGAGTGATGCACCATGTATTCAGCCATTCGATATGCGGTCGCATGGACAGTCTCGGTAACTGTCCCACACCTGACTTGATCTTTTTATATGCGTTGGTTGACAAAGCACCAATCAACCTGGGCGCACGCATGGCTGAGTATTTCGTCAAGAGCTCGGGGCGGACCCCGAATAGTGAGATACATGGCGGTTAGTACGTGACCGAAATAGCGTACAACGAGCGTCTTATGACTGAGGAGGTTGTTCAGGGTCTCACTTTGATTACTGAGGGGGTTCATGTCGATATCCGGTCACTGAAGTTCATGGGGGTGATTGTAGAGCTTGATAGGGGGGATAGGTTGAGGGGATTGAACAACGAGGTCTGGGACCCGTTGCCTCCAGCTGAGGAGGAATATGAGGAGGAAGATGAGGATGTTGAGATGGGAGAGCAGCACCAGCCACCGACACCACCACACTCGCCGCAGCACCATGCATTTCATCAGCATGAGGACTGGCCCGCATTCTACCAGCAGTTCCAGGATATGCGTGTGACGCAGGAGCAGCATGGTACCTACTTCCACGAGATCAGATCTAGCCAGGACCAGATCCGGGCTAACCAGGATGAGATTCAGGCCAGTCAGGCTCAGATTCGGGCCACACATGACCAGCTTCGGCAGAGCCAGGATACTTTATATCAGGGGGTCAGTGCGGGATTCTCATATCTTTTCGGGGAGATGCATCACGCATACCCCGACTATTTTCAGCACCCGCCGGAGTTCCCACCGTGGAACCCCCCTGGTTTTGGCGATGCCGGCCCCTCCTATACGAGACATGATGATGATGATGGAGATGAGTAGTTGGCGGTGGTGATAGCAGTTGGTGGTGTTTTCTATTTCAGTACTTTATTTACTTTTGGGTGTTTATTTTGACTATTATTTAAAACACCCCGGTTATGTATTTCAGACAATTTCCTTTGTGTTTTGTTTGGATTTTAGTATTTATGTATATTATGGTTGTTTTGTGATTTTTCTATTTCTGTTATGTTTTGGGTGCACATGTGACATACTCGCAGGTTTTATCTATCGGATCTTGGATCGGAGCACGTACCAGATACAGGTTCGGAAGTCTCGTGGCATCCACATCATCTTGAGGGGAGTATTTTTTATCCCTTTCTCTATATTTCGGGTCTCGCATTGGGGACAATGCGAAGTTCAAGTGTGGGGAGGGGGTTAACTTTGTTAACTTTGTTTGTCCTCTTAAAAAAAATCAGAAAATCAGAAAAATCATTCAAAAATACATGTGTTTTGTTTATATGTTGGTAAATAAACCGGTTGGTTGTGTTTTAGAAAGCTTCGGACTTGATAAAAACTCGACAAGCAAATTATTTTGAAAAAGGAAACCGGAAAGCGTGACAAACAAAGAAAGACTTACATGATAGTTTTCACACTTTTACCCATTCCTTCCGTTACGTGAGCATATTTGAGCCTTGATTGTTATATATTTGTTCATTTCGGATATAGGAGTGAGCCGGATGTTATGTGCAATTTAGAACTTGTCACTAGTATGCTTGTTAAGACCATGAACTTGTGAATTTGTGTAAAAGTGATAGAGGCACTTAGATTACCCCTTTGTTGTGTACTTGTTCTTTGTGTTGTGCTTCCCGTTCACCTTATATTACCCTTTAGGATTAACCATGTCGAGCCTTCCCGTTTACCTTTGTTTACCCACATTATCGCCCACTTAACCAAATTTAGCCTTTTTATGTTTTAAACCTTTTTAGTGTTGAAACTCGGTTAAAATAATAGTTTAACTAGCTTGTTATTGTTTATATTTCATTGTATAGTTTTGTATGTAAAAAAAAAAAACACAGAAAATAAAACACCCTAAAATAGGGTGAAGTTGATAGAAATCGAGCAATTTTGAATGCTTAAACGTTAAAATATCGTTGATTAGCTCGATTGCACAATAGTCGCCTTTTTAAGGCGTTTGTATGTATAGTTGTATTATTTTCTTGCTAGTTAAACGCTGCTACCGAGTTTTAACCATTTTCGCCACTTTAAATGTCCACTTCCATACCCTTCGCCCAAGCCTAACGTTATAACCCGTAAAGACCTCTTGATTTACACTTGTTCGCTTGTTAGTTGGTGGAGACGAGATCTTATGACAAGCTTATGATATTGCACATTTCATTGACTAGGCATTGAGTGTTTGCACATACACATTTTATGTATGTTTCACAAATAAAACCGAGTGTGTGTGAACATTGTGAGTCGTGTGAAGATTAACATGTGAGTCAATTAAATGTGAAGTCACGGCTTTTTGGTTGTCGCTTTATAATTGCATATGCTTGTTGGGTTTGAGTCTTTTGATGTTGCCTTTCGACAAACCGGCTAACCGTTTATAGTAGTTTTCAATAAAATAGTGTGTAAATTATCGTTCTTGTTTGTTTATGTCTTTTATTGCTTTTTAGTTCAGCTTGCTTGAGGACAAGCAAGGTTTAAGTGTGGGGAGATTTGATATTCGCTAATTTACACATATTTTAGTCCCCCGTTTTACCCCTATTTTATGCGTTTTTGGCCGTAAAACCGTCATTCGGATACTTAATTATCTACACTTTTGTTTACAGGCCTAAAACAGCATACCAGACAAGATGATAGCGAAAATGAGGACTTTCCGGACAAAACGACGAAGCTGTGGACATTCTGTTAAGGATTCTGATCTGGGCCTGTGGAACGGTCGTGCGACCTGATGCACGACCGTGCATCTCCGACAAATGCTGATCAACCCGGCATTGAACGAGGGTGCGACTAGGCGTGCAAGGCATATAAGGTCAACCCGGTGATGCACGGACGTGCCTTCTGAAGAACGATCGTGCGTCTACGATGATCCAACCTGATCTCGGTGATGAACGCCCGATCCAGCAGCTCGTGCAACCAGAACCCGGAACTGAACGACCGTTCCATCCAAAGAACGGTCGTGCGATATCGTATCCGGTCAAAGATCTGATGACGTATGCAGTATGGTGACCCATCCCCAATAATTGCTTAAAGTGCACGGTCGTGCCAAATGAAGAACGACCGTGCCACAACGAAAAAATATAAAAACAGAACAGAAACATTCTGTTCGACATTCTGGAATTTTGGAGAACAATTCAGACGATTTTCAGGCTCCGGAGGCTTCTGCTTTCACCCGGATTCAAGCCACATCGTGCCGTTTAGCTCCATTACTACCCGGATCCTTAGTCTAGTACTTGTTTATGGTTTGGTTTTCTAATCTTTCCATGATTTTGTTAATCTTTCAAGTACTTAGATTAATATTTATGTATTATTGTAGCCTTTGGGCAAAAACACAACAATCCCTTGCTTGATTACAATCATTAGTATGTTAAACTTTGTTTGTAATGACATTTTGAAGTATTTTCTATGTTAATCTTTGATGATTAGTTTGCAACCTTGTTATTGATATTGATTTCTTGATTATAAGTAATTATGTTGGATGATTGATGCTTGGTTAGTTAAGATAGTTGAAAAATGAAGCTTAATTAATCTTGTATTAGTAAACTTTGAACTTGGTTAACTAGATTAGCTTGGTTTAAATGTATGCATCATGATACTAGAAATGGTTAGTGATTTAATAAAATGTAATTATTGTTAATCAAGAGAGCTTGCCGTCACGGAAGGACCTTAACGGGTTAGATGGTGTCGTTATAAATTCTTGCCATGATTTGTTAGCTTAGTTAGTAGTTTAGGCCAAAATTGCTATCTTGGTGAATTATTGTGCAAGATTTGTAAAATGAACTCGGTTGTGATTTAATCTAGTTTATGCTTGTCTCGGTGGTTGCATTGTGTTTATCGGTGTCTCTTTCCTTGATTAAGTGCGGTTAGAAAACTCCTAACGGATGACTAACTTATTTTTAAGAGATTTTCATAGACATTTATCAATTGCACGTTAAAGAACAATTTTAGGTGGTTAAAGTGTGTTTATCGTTTTAGCTTTCCGAATGATTGTCATGTTAGGATTCCCGAAAGGGATACTAATTGTCTTAAAATGGAAAATTGATCGAATGCTTCTAGTGCCAAAACCGACTTAGTTGACATGCTTTGGTTGTGTATTAAGCAAGGCTTTTTATCTATTATCTATTATGTTTTTATTATGTATTTGTTTATGCTTACTTTAGTTTAGTTTAAATCAAACAAACCTATGTTTTTACCGGTAGTTTAGTGACAAAAGGTCTAGTATTATTTCTCCGCCCATTTCCTTGGATCGATACTTGGTTCTTACCGATACTTTATTACATATGTGACGGGGTACACTTGCCTCTTTCGTGTGTGTTTTGATGTAAAAGTAATAATCACTTTTATAAATTTAAAACCAAATCGTGTGTAATTTCATTGCAATATTATGTATATATACGCACACACCAAGTTTTTGGCGCCGTTGCCGGGGAAGTGGCGAGTTTTAGGAACGACCCGAGTCATTGTGTTATCGGTGTATATACTTGTTAGTATTTGTGTATAATTTCTTGATTATTTATTTGTTTATTTATTTGTTAATTTTTCTTGTTTTTATTTCATTTATTCGTTTTCCAAGTCATTTTTTTGTACACTTGTAAATTTTTGTTCCATTTATTTATTTAATCCGGATTTATTATTTATTTATTCTTTGATTTTTCGGCTTCGGGAAACCATTTTTGTATTAGCCGATTCATTTATTTTTATTGTGTTGATTTTTATAAAATTTCGGGCCCATTTTTGAATTTTTATAAAATTTTCAGCCCATTTATAACAAAATTCTGCTTCTATTCAGCTGGAAAAAAAAACAGAATTATTATATTAATAAAATATTCATTGTGTCAAATTTTCGTTTGCAGGTTAATGTCCTATACCCCCGCTCCCAATCCTATTGAGCCGTCAGACGAACCCGAGCGTGATCTGAGGAGACGTCTTCGTGAGAAATCTCGTGCAGTTGGGCGGCTACTCGCAGCTGGTGAGCAGGAACAGGTGGTACCCGCTGAAGCCGAGGGCTCAGGGGCAGCAGAAAACGCAACCATGGCAGACGACGACAGACCTTTGAATGAAACGAACCAACCCGGAGGAGAAGGTTTGCTACCGAGCATTACCCGACCGACGGTAGCAGCACCGAGTTTTGAAATAAAATCTAGCATCATCAATATGATACAAAACTCGGTGCAGTTTGACGGGAAGGATCACGATGATCCGGGTCGGCACATCGCAAAGTTTCTTGAGGTGTGCTCGACTTTCAAGATAAGAGATGTTTCTGAGGACGCGATCCGTTTGCGGCTCTTTCCGTTTTCATTGCGAGACAAAGCTGGTGCTTGGCTTTTGTCACTTCCGGCCGGATCTATCACCACTTGGGCCGAGATGGCGGAACTCTTTGTGCAAAAATATTATCCTCCGGAAAAGACGACTAAATTGAGGAACCGTATCATGACGTTCAGGCAAGACGAGGGGGAATCTCTACACGCAGCTTGGGAGAGGTTTAAAGATCTCTTAATTGATGTCCCACATCACGGGTTGTCCAAAAGGCAACTAGTTCTGACCTTTTATCAGGGACTCAATTATGACTCGCAGGAGCGTTTAGACGTGTATGCAGGAGGCGATCTTGGAACAAAGACACCGACTGAGGCTTACGCGATCATAGAGAAAGCGGCGTTGAAGTCAAGTTCTCGCCATGGTGGAGCGCGGAATAAGACATCATCCACTTCCGGAGTTCTTGAGACTGAATTGACTTGCTTTTTAGGGTGTGACTTTTTCTTTTGCTTGCCTTTGATGTAACTAATGCACTCCCCTTCCAGATTAAAACCTTTAATGTGAACACCCAGAACTAAATCATTATGCACCAGGTGATTCATTTTTCGTAGGTGAATGTGGCCCATCTTGCGATGCCACAACTGCGATTCTTTCTCCGTTGCTCTAGACATAAAACAATGAGCCTGACCCGTTGTTGTAGTTGCTACACTCATGTCCAATACATACAGATCATTCACTCTAGGCGCTCTCATGATAATCCATTCTTCAGGGATAACAAAACCTGGCTTCAAGATCAAACATTCTTTGTTTGTGAAGTGAGTGGTATACATCCTGTCACAAATCTGCGAGATACTTAGCAGATTATTCTCCAGCTCAGTAATGTAGTTAACTCTTTCAAACGTGACAATCCCATTGGATAACGTTCCTTCACCAACAATTCTACCACCTTGGTTACCTGCAAACCCTACATAACCTCCATTGAAATTTCTAACATCATACAGCAACGCTGTCTTCCCTGTCATGTGCCGAGAAGCTCCACTATCCATAATCCAACGTGAAACGGATCTTGGAAGCTCCTGCACATATCACAAATATTTAGTGAGATTTTATTGCCACCCAAGCCTCTTTTGACTCGGGTAACTTGACATTAATATGTGTTTTAGCAGTGTAAGGTGGCGGAAAATTCATATCATTTATCTTCAAGCTCTCTTCAGACCCAATCTCAACCTCTTTGTGTAAGGAAAAATCATTTTTCGGAGGTTGACTAGATGATTGGTCTTTCTTTACCACATACTTCTTTTCAGAAGTCGATTTTTGTTTTTCTAGTTTCTCATATAAATCCAAAGGTACATACATCTTCTTGGTTGAAGATGATGATTTTTTAGTCTCGGACACTTTTGGTTTTGGAGAATTTGCTATCTTGTCAACAGTTTTTGGCTTCCATGTTTGTTGAGGTGATGCAACCCGTTTGTAAAATTTGTCATTTTTAGTTACCAAATTCTTAACAGGTTCAGTTTTGATCATGGTGTTATCATTTTTCAAAACCTTTTTCTCAACAACCAATGGAGCTTTTCCCTTCACAGCATCTTTCTTGCTTGAATTCATCACAACTTCAGTCTTAGGCTTTAAGTTGGTACACTTTCGTGCAATATGTCCAACTTGATTGCATTTGAAGCATGTTCAGGTGTCAACTACCCGACTTGTGCCTTCAGACTAAGGCTGTGAGGCCTTCTTTTCAAAGAACTCTTTGTTTGATTTTGAAAAAATCTCAGATTCCTCATCAGAAAGTGAACTTGAATTGTTCACATACATCTTTTTCTCAGTAAACCTCTTGTTCTGAACATTCTTTTTCTGATAATTCTTACCACCCTGATATCCACCCGACCATTTGTTTTGATTGTTGTTAGAAAAACGTGGTGGAATGACAGGTTTTTTGTAGTAAGCTTTATCTTTCTCAAAATTTAATTGCCTCTTTGAATTTCTCAAACCTTCGATTTCTGATATATCAATCTCAATCAATTTAAAAACATTTCTCAATTTTCCCACATTCACATTTTCTAAAGGAAATTCAAGATCCAAATACAACTTATCAGATCCTGCCATCTTATACATCACAACAGCAGGTTCATCATTTAAGTTGTTTTTGGATTTTGATTTCGGAATGTATTTATCCAGAAAACATTCATCATCATCAGCTGAATCACTATCAGACTTCAAAACACTTTCAGCCATGCTTTTAACAATATCAGTTTGAACACTATCATCAGATGATGATGAAGAAAATGTCACATCAATTGACTCTGGAAGTTTAACCTCATTCGTTTCAACTTCATCATTAACCAACCCTGATTGTTTCTTTGAAAAATTGTTTAGAACTGGTGGCGGAACTTGATGAAACCCGACCCCAGTTCCATCACAGTATACATCTTCGCCTGCTTTGTTTTTCCCAATGGGTTTGGGAACAATGTGTTGCAAAACAAAGCTTGCAGAGTTGTAACTGTTCAGTTTCAAATTAATACGCTCATTCTCAATCTTAGCTTCTTCAAACTGAAGCTTCAATTTAGCAATCTCATCCAATTGTTTGTTGATTAATTCTTCTTTAACCCTCAAAACACCTTGCAATTGACAATTTTCTTTGTATGTTTTACCGTTTCTGTCATCAGAATCTTTTACCATGCGTTTTAGCTTCTCAAAACTTTCAGAAATTTGACGATTTTCAAGAATTAGTTTTTCATTTTCTTTCCTAACTCTTTCTACGTCAATTTTATCGGTTTTGATTTTCTCATTCAGTTCTTTTATTCTGTCGTTCGAAGCATTCAACATTTTATCACGGTTAAGAATCTGATCCTCGACACTTCGGACTCTAGCAGTCAGATCATCAACTTTCTTACCATTGAGATAAGTGATTGTACTACAAACTTTGCACTCTTTCATGCAATTTTTGCAGTCAATGTCACCATTTACTTTCTTACCTGATGCACTTGTTGACGCATTTGAACTGACCTGTTTTTTAAACTCAGATACGGACTTAGAGTCTACCTCAAATTCCTTAGCTGCCAGCACTTTGTCAGCCATCTTTCCCAGGTTTTCAGCTGTCAACTCCTGTGAGGTATCAATGATCCCATCATCAATCTTCTTTGACTTTTCTTCTTTTTCTTTTTCTTTTTCTTTCTCTTCTTTCTCTTCTCCACTTCCCCACCATTTTCTTTGCCAACCTTCTTCTTCTTCAGCAATTTGTTGAATTATGGTTTCAAGATCGAGGGTCTTATAGTCAATAGCAATGTTTCCCATGGGGTCAAGATAACATTCTCTGTCTGGATCCCATCTCTTCGCCCTTTTTGCTTCAGTGTATATATCAGATATTCTGATCATTCTGTTTTGAGCTATCATCTTTCTGTTGACATACTTTTCTTCTTCATTTCCGTTGTCTTTAAAAGGAACAGGTTCAACAGTCTTTGCCATAAAAGCATATCCAACCGCATTCTAGTAACAACTCGCTCCAGTCAAAACCTTCATCGTCATGAATCACAGCGAGAGCTCTGGATTTTTCTTTATTATCCTCAAGTTGTTTCATTCTGGGCGGTTCTGATTTATTCTGATGATAAATCGCTCTTTTGTAGTAATCTTCTTTGAACGGATTTTCAGAATCATCAGCATAAGCATTCCGGCACTCTCTTTTAAAATGACCTTTCTGTTTACACTTGAAACAGGTCACTTTTGACTTGTCAAAGCCTAACTTGGTAGATGGTCCACCAATAGACTTTCTTCCTGTAATCTCCATAAAACGTTGTGCCCTTCTTACTGCACTGGCCATACACCACCTTATGTCAATCAATTCCATCTCCTCAGGATCTATTTGATCGTAGTCTTCCTTTGTTAGGTTGGTGTTGCCTATCTTGCCTGCCACAAGGCTCTCATACGAATCTAGCACAGAAGCTAAGAAAACCATCTGTTGCTATGCAGACTCCTCACTGAAGTTTTGAGCGTTCTTTAAATCCACAGCGATATTGCATTGAAATAAGTTCTTTGCAGCTGATTGGTTTGAAGTAGACGAAGAGCCACTGTGAAATCCACTGCTTGCACTCTCTTTGCTAGATTCTTTGCTTGATGTGTTGGAATTTTCAGCAGAAGAGGCTGTCTTGGGAGACGTATTCTTTGGAATCATGCTCCTTGGATAATACAAATCCAAGTTCTGCTGATATGACAAGTGATTCACTTTGTGTGTTTTCTTTATTTCCAGCTCGTGACTCTCTAGTATTTCGATCAACAAATCAACTGTAAGATCCTCAGTCTTGATTGTATTTTTCAACATTAAGGTAAAGTATTGCCAATCCATCTCATCTGGCAATGAGTCAAACAATTTGTCGACTAACTCTTCTTGAGAATAGGTAATTCCATGTCTCGCCAACTCTAACTTCAAGTGCCCAAACCTCTCAATCATCTTACAAACTGATTCATTTTTTAAACAACCAAATAAATCAAACTCTTTTCTTAGTAGTTTCTTTTTGTTTTTCACTATTTCTGCACTTCCCAAACATTTTACTTCTAACTTTTTCCACAGATCTTTAGCATTGTTATACTCGATCAAAGATATTATATCTTCTCGGACAGACTGAAACAGCAATGCGATGCATTTTTGCTCGGCAACAAAAACTTCTATTTCTTCGGTTGATGTCAAATTTTCACCATTTTTCCCTCCATCACTGTATCCATTCTTTAGACTTTTCCAGCTGGTATACGCAAATGCCTTTAACCATTCTTCAAATTTCTTGGCCCACCGACTGTACTCTTCGATCGCCATCAACTTTGGGGGTTTGTTATATGTTCCGTATGCACTTTCCACACCTAACGCATCCGTCAAAGTTTTCTTTGCATTTGGCGTGTTCTCATTGGTGTTGCTAGAAGTATTATCTCCAGAGTTTCCAGCAAAGGCATACATATCACTGAAAGGATTCATGAATTCGTCCATCTTTCAAGTACCTGAAACAGTCAACAAACACTTAAAAAAATTTACAAATTGCAAAAATTTCAAAATAAAACTCCTGGATCGAATGGTGATCCGATCGAGTCACTATCCAAACGAGTGACACAGGCTATCCGACCGGATGGTGATCCGCTCGGATGGTCGTTCGTTCGAATGACAAGCTTGACTTTGAAAGTTGACTTTTCAACCTTTCACCACTCGGATGGTGATCCGACCGGATGACAGGTTAACTGTTGGAATCTGTAAACTAGAACTTCCAAATCCTATCCGATCGGGTGAGATGATGACGTAAGCTGATGTTCTTGATCAAACTGAATCACACCACTCGGATAGTAATCCGAGCAAGTAACACTGATGATGTCAGTAAGCAACTAGCAGATACTAACTATTCCAATCCGTTCGGACAGCTGTCCGAGCGAGTGGATGACGTCAGCACATATGAACAGCTAAACATGGTTTTTGATGAATTTGATCTAGTTTTTTATTGAATTTGATTATGAAACTTAGTAGGATTATACTTTGATTGATTGCGAATCAAATGATATCGATCTTATCAATTTTTAACTATAGATTCACGTTCAATTTAAATTTTTCTAATGTTTTATTAGTGACAAACTGAGAAATAATGCTAGAAATGAGTAGAAAGAGAAGAAATATGTCAAATCTCCGGTGAAATTTGACTCTGATCGGCAAGAAATGTCAAATCTCCGGTGAAATTTGACTCTGATCGACAAGTGAAACTTGAATTCCGGTGAATTCGGTGTCGTTGATCTCGATTCAGCTCCCTGGATGCTCTGATACCACTTGTTGATCCCTTTGCACAGGATCTAATCGTAAGGAACAAGATGAATCGACTTTGTCTAATGTGCGGAATCCATTATGACAAATCTCAGATGATCAACACAGAATTCAACGATTAAACATAGTCTGTTCTTTCTATTAGTTGTTCTAAAAGTACAAAGTTCCGGTAGAAGACAGACACTGATCAGTTTCTCTCTAGAGTCAAAAGTCACAAAAGTAATACCCGGACGAGGTATTTATAGGAAACTCAGGAAGTGGTGAGTGTTGTCCGCTCGGATAACAAGCTATCCGATCGATGACATCCTGTCCGAACGGATAACATGCTGTCCGATCGGATGACAATCCGATCGGATGACACCAGTCAACAAGTCAACACTTTACAGTTAAGCCCCGTTTCCTGAGTTATCGTTCTATCTACACACAAATATTACATAATTGTTTACAAAGACACAAATATACAAAACATGACTAGATGCTGACGGAAGCTACAGACGTTATGCACTAACAATATACATATATGTATAATTGACAATATACATATATGTATAGTTAAAAGATTAACAATATACACATGTGTATAAATCCCAAAAAAAAAAATTTAAAAATAAAAAATTAAATCCTTAAAGAAAAAGCTGCGATTTTTCCAAAAAAAAAAAAATTGCATTTTTTTGCTTATGGAAAATGTGTGGTCCAGAATGCTTCTCAAGTTTCTCAATTAGCCTACTACTTCTCACATGATCCTTATCCTATATATATATATATATATAGATGTTATTTATTTGTTTTTAAATAGTAAACACATACCGATTCCAATATAGATCCATTTACAAATCATTTTCATGATTTATAATTTAGCGCACTTGGCATTGGGTTTATTGAGTCCAATACTAATTTGATTTTTTTTTAAATAATAATAAAACATTACAGAAGTGCATATTTTTTCGAGCTCGAATAAGGTACGTAATAGATAGATAGATATAGATAAATATTGATGTAATGCGTCCTAGTGTTTTTCGATCGGCCCTTGGGAATTTTGAACACGAATCCCCCGAGATCTCTTAATTTACTTAGAAAAGGTTAATTAAACATGTTAGATTTGATCTGCAAAGTGAAGAACTAAAAAAATAAGTATTAAATTCAATAAAGTATTTGTTGTGAAACAATGGTCTATTAGCAATCCATATACAACTATACTAAACATGAGAGAACAAGACTATAGAGAATAAGTGAATAGGAATTCTTTTTCATTGAGATATCAACATACAATACAAAGAACTCTATATATAGTGTTCTTACATTAATACAAAGGACATGAAGAAATGGTGGTTACATATGTGGAGAGTCACCACATTATGGTGCATTCATAACACTCCCCCTTGACTATCCACATGATGAAATATAATAGTCTACCATTCTTTTAATACGCTAGGTGATGTTGTCTCGTTAAAAACTTTGCTAGGAAAACCCAGTGGGATAAAACCATAGCTAAGGAAAAAAGAGTGCATCGCGTATTTTCTCCCCCGGATACTTTTGGATCAGATATGTTGCCTCATTAAAAAAAACCTTACTAAGAAAACCCAATGGGAAAAACTTAGTCAAGGGAAAAATAGTGCACTACGCATTATACATAATTAACAATATGATTTATGATGATGTTAAATTAGTACTTCGGGACCTATAAGATAAACTGATACTACTGGATCAGTTATGTTGTCCCGTTAAAAACCTTACCAAGAAAAACCCAATGGGAAAAACTTAGTGAAGGGAAAAAGAGTGCAACATTTGGGATTAGAACTGTAATCTTACCAATACATCTAGCAAGAACGTAATATCAGATGTCGTCTTGTTTGCAAGATACGTCAATGCTCCGATCACAATTAAGTATGGTACTTCTTGACTAAGTAGTTCAACATCCCTTTCTTGGGGTTGATAAGAATATTTTTTCTATGTCAAGCGATCAGACAATCATTCATGTACTCAACGAATGAGCTTTTTCTATGTAACATCTTCTAGATGTAGTCAGATTGATGAGCAAAAATAGTACATATATACTCGAACTACAGGTCGAGAATAACTACACTTCGTAAAGGTCATTCAAAATTTTCCTCTTTAGTTTGAGAGTTCCCTCTCGGTGATGTTTACATTATCACTGTAAGAGTGAAATCTTGTTAAATAGATGTAGCTCATTTTATCAAAATTATACATCTCTTTTCAGAGTATAGTCGACTGTACCACATACGAGTAGTTTCCTTTAAGATTCATATATATAACACCTATGGGGTTATTGTTTCATAATGCTTTGAGCATTTTTAATCCTTCAGGGGGTTTTCATACAGATGTCATTTGCAATTGTCTCATACATGTATACGGTGATGACATCCATAAGTTGTTTTATCTGAAGTCATTCTGAGATTGCGAGGCCGCTTAAACATTTAAAGATTATCGCATCCACTACAGGGGTATACGTTTCCTCGTAATCAATTGCTGGGATTTGGGAAAAATCTTTATGTTAAAATGCGTCCCTTACATCGCAAAAACTTATTATTTACGTTTCCCTTTATTTAAAGACACCCATTTATAACCTACTGGTTTGACGTCTATGGGTGTTCGAACTGCTGGTTCGAAAACGTTTAGTTTGTCGAGCAAATTTAGTTCA
The DNA here is from genome assembly GCA_030545235.1 of Helianthus tuberosus. NCBI lineage: Eukaryota > Viridiplantae > Streptophyta > Magnoliopsida > Asterales > Asteraceae > Helianthus > Helianthus tuberosus. The sequence continues at coordinate 77,785,677 of CM060380.1, forward strand.
ACCTTAAGTCATGTAGCCATTTTGGCTATTTGTGTGCGTACACTCTTGCACACTTTCTATATACGTAATCTTTTTTTTTCATCGATTACATCTATTGCTATAGCATAATCAAATATATCATTTTACACTCCATTAACCTCTTTTGGGGTTTTGACAACAACCTTCTTTAAGTTTTAGTATGCAACCACTTCTGAGGTTTTGTATGTAACCACTTATGGTGTTTTATGTGCCACCTCTTTTGGGGTTACACCAACTGCGTTACTCTGCTCTTTTTGTGTTTTGTGGGTTTTATCTTTTTGGAACCGATTTATCTCTCACAATTTATTATTATGATAATCATTTTGTGAGTACTTCCATTCGAGCAGATAAGTTTAAGCTGGTATATGTGACTTTGTCACCTTATTTGTGTTAGTGAATGCATCTTGTATTTCATTTGTTATTATTTGCAAATACACGCTCTTTCTTTTGGACTTCAGATTTGCATTGACCACTTCAGGGGTCGATATATAATATGATGCATTTTTTTTATGTTACCAGTCTTTCATTTTCTTGTCTCCCCTTAAAACTGGGAATACGATGTACATATCCCATTTTATATGTTATGGTGGTGCTATTGGTACATAGGCTGCACAACAAAATATATATAAAAAATGGAAACTTGGTTCTCTTCAGGAGACCAGTTGTAATGGGGAGTATTTGTGATAAGCAGTTGGTTTTGAATTGATATAATCAATCGATGAATTCCGTCTCGACTACGTATGCCTCTCATTATATTTCACATTGTACCCAACAATGGTCCCTACAATTGGGTTGTCAAAGAACCGTGTTAAACCATGTCAAAAAAAAAAAAAACAACGTTCCATGGTGTTGGGCATATGCTACATACGGGTAGCTAAAAACTCACATGTAATCATGTATGAATGCCACAATCCACACAATTGTACATTTCAATGGTCTCATATAAGAGGGATAGTTTGTAGGAGTTTATTGTTTGGAAGGGCATAAAAAAATTATTTGCCACAAAAAAAAACTAACTAGACATATGATAAGGCATTTTGGGAGCAATGTTTTTAGATTACTTAGAGGTGCTAAGGTACCGGTTAGCATGTTTGATTGTTTAGCATATCATGATGCTATCTTGATGACCTATTTGGTCATACCATGTGGTGAACGTATAAATATTCTAGTAACTTCTTGTTACTCACCATATTTGATTTAATTGAATATTGTGGAAAATTAGTATCATTTCTAGTAACTTCTAATATAGTCTTCTTGGCCATATTTACTATATGATATATTTTAGATATTTAGTACATTTTCTTTTACACCATTCCAAGGAGATGACTTTTCATTCAAATATAGTGGAAACTTAATAAATTTCTTCGGTATACATTAGAATATGATGCATTATGAATTACAAAATTCGATATCAGCGGGTAAACTATCGATGCTCTTCTGGAGCATTTAATATGCTATTAACACGTGAAATAGTATCAATAGCATCTCTACCACGTGAAATATTATAGTTTTAGCCTTTGTTTAGAGGGAAAACATGTACTATTCATAAGGTTTTCCATCACTAGGCTATATGTTAGCCAAAAACGCCAAGTGCGATGAACTAAAGTTTGGGTTAAACTTGAAAAATCATTATTAAAATAAACGGGACTTTGTATACACTTGGGAGAACTTCGGGTTCTCAACATTGATTTAGGATTCATGTGAAATTCAGTATAAATGAGCATCAACACTAACTCAAATGAATTATTATCTATCAATTTAAGTAACTAACATCAGAGTAGTTTACTTATGAACAAGAGAACAAACATAAGAAAAAGATTTCCCTCATCATTTACCATGATCATGACCTTTATAACGATCATTATATCATCATGTTCACTTTTAGGGAATGGATTATACCACACAACTTTCATAGTGCTATCATTACAATTGCTTTTGTTATGTACATGATCTCGACCTTTCCCTAATCTATCATTGCATTTACCTTAAGGAATGGTTTAGAGCCACATAACCTTCATTCTGGTTGTTTCAAACCTTATATATATATATATATATACTTTATAAGCATATTTGAGGTTTGATAAATGGAAATTGTTTTATTCAACCAATATAAATAATATTTTCATCACATAACCTCAACTAGCCCCATCAAAAGAGGCACATAGCCTACTAAGTATGCAAGAGTCATGGGTGGTGAAAAGTCTAACATAATTAGAGACTTAATTTTGCCATAAAATCTCTAATCAGTTGTCATAAAAGACATCAATACACCACATGAAAAGTACTTAATTTTGCCGTAAAATCTCTAATCAATTGTCATAAAAGACATCAATACACCTCATGAAAAGTACTTAATTTTTCCATAAAATCTCTAATCAATTGTCATAAAAGACATCAATACACCTCATGAAAAGTACTTAATTTTGCCATAAAAATCTCTAATCAATTGTCATAAAAGACATCAATACACCTCATGAAAAGTACTTAATTTTGCCATAAAATCTCTAATCAATTCCAACGAGATTTCAACCGGTGAAGTATATGGCCGATTAAATACATAGAAAATCAGGTTTCTTCGGCAAATATTAATTAGATGGGGAAAGTTCTTGTACAAATAATCTTAACATACTAAACATACAAATTGAAGGAAAACTCAAAAAGACAAGGTGGCATTTTTGTAATTATCTATAACTAGCACAGTTACTCTATAAATGTATCTAAAAAACCTAAAAGAAACCTAACCCCCCCTCCCCCCCCCCACCCCCCACACCCCCAAAAACCTAAAAAAAAAAACCTACCCCCCCCCCCACCTAAGCTAAAATGCTAAAAACTAAACCCCCAAAAAACCTAAAAAAATCTAAAAAAACACACACAAAATATTTTTTATAAAAAAATCGCTACTTTTAGTAGCAAATTTTTTTTTTTTTTGTAACAAAATGTAGCGATTTTTTATAAAAAATATTAAAAAATTGTGTTTTTTAGGTATTTTTGTTTGAGTTCACATTTGTATAGTTGTAAGTCCCGAAAACACGGATCAAACAACGATATCAAACGATCAACAAGGATGGGCGGAATCCAAACTTGATGATCTTCAAGAAATCAAGAACAAGAAGATGAAGATTTGAAGATTTGAATATATTCAAATGCTTAAACTTACATACATGTGAAATGTCTAATACAAGTTTCTAAAACAATTGAACCAACCTATGCTCCTCATTTCTTTCCTCTATTTATAGTAAGGGGTTTCCCCCAAAACCCTAGGCCCATTATCCCTAAAGCCCACTCTAATACCCACATTCTAGAACTTGGTCCATTTAGTAATAACTCCTACTAATCCATAAACCTATAGGGCCTAACAATCTCCCCCTAGGTTTACTGGATTAGTTGCTGAATCCGTCAGGAGGACCACCAGGCAACGGAGCTGGATCAGCAAACACACGATTCTTGAACTTCTTCTTCAGGTTCACTTTCAACAGATATCAGCATACCCACATCACTTTGTAGTTGCTCGATCATCTGATCTTTGCTCGATTTTTTTGAGTTTGCAAAGATGAGATCGGTGATTTTTTCACGGCAGCATCTTCTTCCAACGCAATCACTTTTCTTTGCAGCTTTGCTACATCAACGGTTGTATCATCATCACTATCTCTGTCTTCAAAAAAATTTTCATTTTGTTGGCTGCAAAGCACATGGCTGCTTCATCATGCTCAGAGAAATCGGCACCACTGGAACTTCCTACATTGAACCTAATGCCGCTTGAGCTTTCTGGTTGCAAATGAGTTGTTTCAGGCAGATCGAAATCGAATTTTAAATCAAAATCGAGATCTTGTGTGCTTGTTTCTCGAGTAGCAGCAGTGACTTGTGGATCAGTAGGCATAGTAGGCTCTGGATCTGAGCTTGGGCCAGAGAATGAATATAAGGAGCTGTTTCGGTTCTTCATTTTTTTTGTTGGATACTTCTTCAGCATCATCTGTCGAATCATCTTCAATCTCAGGAATAGATACGGAGGGAGGGTTTCCGATACTATCCTTCAAGGATTCAATCAGGGCTTGAAGATCTTCAGTCGTCATTTACGTTGATTCTTGAACGGGTTCCTCAACATTCTCAGAGACAAATACTTCCACATCACTGTCTTCGTCAGATTCTTCTTCGTATGAATCTAGAATTTCTGTTTCTATCTCAGCTTTCTCATCAGCAAGTGTCTGTTGCACGTCATGCTCTTTGGCAATTGTGGCATTCAAAGGCTTTGGTTTGTAAAGTATAAGAACCTGCAAACCTTGTAATTCGAATAAGTGGTCCAGGAAGATAATGAGAGGATCCGAGATGATCAGAAGATGAGATTAATCCAAAACATGACTCGAAAGAGAGAATGATTGCCAATTAATAGTGTTTTGGATTGGGCCTGAGATCAAACGGCCAAGCCCCAACTCGGAACAATGGGCCGGATCTGATTCGCGTTATCCACGACAGTGGGCCCTAATCCGAAACAGTGTGTCAGACTATCACTTTAATGATTTGCTTTTTCATGACAAAAAACATCTTTCTCAAAATCAACGATTCAACCAACCGAGCAACCTTTTTGAGCAAAGAGATAATCAAAACAAAACAAATTAATAATAGAAAACTAATGGAGGAGTAATATAGGGAGAACCTGCCATGGGATCAAAATCGTTCTCGAACTGATTAAGGGACACTTTTCAGCTCTTCGTTTACTTAGGCTGGTCCACGCAATTGTTGATATGTTTGTCCTCTTAAATCCACCGCTCAAACTTCAACTTTTTGCTTTGTGATACGCTTTTAGGTAGTTTTATACTGTGACATCTGTGTGTCCCATTCCAAGGCATACCCCCACGATCAAGGTAAGCACAACGGTTCATCGTAGCAGGTGAGTATACTGGGATCATCCTTTTATTAAAATTTATTATTCAACACCAGTCTTCCTGGTGAACAGGTCAGTACTTCCGTACAGCAGAGAGACCAAGGAAGATCTGACGATGGCCCTTTTTTTATGTCGGACTTCCTGGTGAACAGGTCAGTACTTCCGTACAGCAGAGAGACCAAGGAAGATCTGACAAGGGCTCTTTTTAGCAGGATATCCTGACTGTGTCCAGGTCAGTACTTTCGTACAGCAGAGGGATAGCCCTGATATCCCGGATGAAACATCAGCATAAAGACCCGAAACTTCAGATGTTGGCTATCTATCAACGCAGGATTTAAGACCATGAAATCATACACCGTTGGTCTGTTACCCACGAGATGTCCAGTCCGTTATGTTTGTATCACTTTTGCTTCTTTTGCTTTTCGAGCGGCAGACCTATCAACACATCGTAGTGGAGCCTAACCTGTTTAACATTGAAACTTTACGTGTGTTAATCAAGTTCTTTAACACGAAAGCTCATTTCATTTCCCAGTAACTATTTCTCCCCCTCAAACGATGCGTATGTACATATATGGTTTTTTTTTTCCCTCAAACTATGCATATGTACATATATGTCCCTCTCCCCCCTAAATTTTTCCATCACTATTTATGCGCAAATTTACTTATTTATTTACATTAAGACGAAACCTGTTGTTGTTTTTTTTTTTTTTGTCGCTCAGTCTGTGATACGTATCATTTTCAAAAGATCTACAAGCACATTGAATCGCGAGATGCTGACAGGTTTTGTAAAAAAAAAAATCCGCTGAATTAGAGTCAGTGTGGATCGGTTTAAGTTTAAACAATCCTCTGTCAAAGCAATCTCGAATAAAACGCACCTTGATATCAATGTGCTTGGTTTTAGAGTAAAAGACAGGGTTTTTGATAATCTGGATAACGGCATCATTATCAAAATAAGTAGTAGAGTTTAGATAAGCCAAACTGTAATCCTTGAGCTGGTGTTGCATCCAAATAACCTGAGAGCAACAGGCAGCAGATGCTGCAACGCACTTTGCTTCCGCTGCAAAAGTGAGCTGTTGCTTCTTACTCTGCCATGAGATGAGACTGTCCCCCAAGAATTGGTATCCAGCTGGTGTACACTTCATATCCCTGTTTTGACGAACTTGCAAGCCCAAAAACATTTTCACTTCTCCCAACGAGCGCATTTCGAACTTCTTTCTCATCATACGAATATACGAATGGCCTCCAGATGTGCCACCGGTGCGTGCACCTCATCATAATCCAGACCTTCAACTTGCTCGAAACCTTGAATTGCCAGTCGTGCCTTGTTCCTCACTATCATGCTGATGACATCTTGTTTGTTTCTGAATAGGCATGTGTTGATGTTGCCCGATTTGCTGCGAGTTTGTACACCAACAGTTACTGGGCCAATTATATTTGTGATTTAGAAACTTCTTGATGCTATTCCAGATTGCTCCCCCTCATTTGGTGCAGTAGCGTTGTTGATCACCGGTGGATCTACAGTGAAATCTGAGGGAATTGCTCCCAGAAACAGAGAAGTTCCTTGAATGTTTGAGAGTCCTGCGGAGACTTCAGTGTTACGGACTGCACCATCAGGGATAGCTATAGCAGGTTCAGAAATTGGCTTCTGAACAGTCGAAGAAGTAAAGTTGCGAGCCACTCTTGGTGAAGAGAACCTCTATTCCTTTGTCGCACATCTGAGATACGCTTAAAAGGTTGTGCTACAGATCATGGACATAATTGACGTTTGAGAAGGTGAGAACCCCGTTTCTGACAGTGCCCTTCATGGTTATTCTTCCAGTTTCCCTTCCCGCGAAGTTGACAAATCCACCATCGAATATTATTATTATTATTATTATTATTATTATTATTTGTAATTCAACTGGGATAAGTCTTCTGTCACGTGTCTGGAACAACTACTATCGATAAACCGAAGTCTAACGATCGCCCTCCATAGCCGTTCCTGCACACTTAGTGGGATTAATTACAAACTGGAACCCAGGCCATTGTTGACCTGAGTTGACCATTGCTATCAGTGTATGAAACCTCACGAAAGATCATATAACTTTTAGTAGAGTTTGAGGTTTGAGGTGAAGACGTCGATGTTGACGGTTGTGAACACTGAGACTGGGATCCAGCAAGAACCGTGGGCTTCCAAATCTTAGAGTCAGTGTTGTTGCTTGAAATATTTTTCTTTAAAGATAAGACTTTTGACTCCATATGATGTCTTTGGAACCCATTTGTGTTTGAAAACTTTTGATTGTTCTTCTTCGCTAGATTCTAGTCTCCATCAGAAGGCTTGGCTCGAGAAAATCGATTTTCATCCGATCGATGATGCATAGCCTTCTGATGATGTGTGTTACCAGAGTAGTGAGGCACAAAAGGCCGATTAACACAATTTCTAGCAATGTGCCCCGGGATTCCACAATTAAAACAGGTTTGTCTCTTTGAGAAAAAGACATTTAGCTCTGCTTGTGTTATTCCAGGAAACTGATCAAGTCTTTTCTTTTCTTTTGATGCTAACTTCTTGTGTGTATGTTTTGTCTTTGAAGAACCCTGCTTACAGTTATCAGCACAAGAGCAAGTATCGACAGCTTTACCCTTCAGCTTAGGTTCAGTTTGCTTGAGAGTCGGGTTTTCCTTTCGAACTTTCTTTTTCCGTTATCTTCTGTTTTTACATGACCATCTTTTCTTTAAAGGGGCAGATTCAGTAGACTTTGCTTTATTTGAAATGCTTTCTTCCGAATCTGATCCTTTGGGATCGAGAGTTGAATCATTTGTTGAATTGACTTCCATGGATTCCTTTTCCTTAGAAACTATGTTCTCAGGAGGTTCTGCAGAATTCGTTTCCACAGATATCTCTTCTTCAGTTTCATCAGTTGAATCAACTGTTGAATTGATTTCCGTGGATCCCTTTTCTTCAGGCTCCGAGATCTCATAAGTTTCCTCATAATTGGTTTCTACGAATATCTCTTCTTCAGCTTCATCAACCTCTGAGTTTCTGACATCAGCTGATTCTGGTTTCACAGACGAAGAGCAATCTATGTTTGAAACTGTTTGACTCTCTTCGGGCGTTGCACTACTTGGTTCTGAGTGTTTATCACACTCAAAATTCCCAGAAGCGCTACGCTCATTATCTGACATACCAGAATCTGCAACTTGAATGTCAGGTTCATCAGATGATCCCGGTTCATCAATTTCTTTACTAACACAATTAAACATATCAACTTTCTCATCTTTATCCTGTTTATAAGTTTCTGATGTATCAGTTGATGTTTCAGGCACACTAGAATAGTTACCCGAATCAGCAGAACTGATTTCTGAGTCACTTGAAACAGGTGTTTCAAGTTTATCAGACAAAACATCAGATTTCCCTGTTAAAGCATTTTCGTCACGATCATAATCTAAAACCACAGCACCTGAATCGTCAGTTTTAATCGGAATACCCCGACTCTCAGCATACCAAGACATAACACAGTTCCAAGCGTAATGATCGGGTTTGGTAGCATCCGAATCATCAGCAACATCAGCAACGTTTGAATGCGATTTATCATCCACTGCAGACTGCTCTTCAACTGCCACTGATTCTACACATGAACTAGAACAATTATTATTTTCTACAGTATCAGAATCAGAATTTGACAAAGTTTCTTGGGGCTCATTTGCGGATGTTTTCACTGGTTCTGATTCATTTTCTTGTTCATTTTCTTTTCCAGATTCGCCAGCTGATTCGTTTGAGCAATTTTCATTTTTAACAAAATTCATTGGTTTTTGAAAATCAGCGGGTCTGGCATTCTTTAGTCTGAAGGGCTCCCATGGAATATAATCACTTGGTTTACCATAAATCATTTTATCATAATTTTCTATTTCTTGCTCAGTAGTGGGCAATCTTGAGTAATTATGATTATATGGCGGTGGAACCTGTTTGTAGCCCAAACCCTTACCCTTGTTTTCTTTGAAAGCGAGCTGCACATTGCATAGATTACGAACAGTGTCACTGGAAGTATCAAACTTCTTTATGTTCAACTCATTTTGTTTATACTTTCCTGTGAGGAGCTCTAGCTCACCCTTCACAGAGTCACATTCAAGAGTTTTAACTGTGAGTCTATGTTTGTAGTCGTGAACCCAACATTACTGTTGATTTACATCTCTGTGAAGTTGAGCTATGTCCTTCTTAAGTGCTTCAATCTTTTCATAGAGAATCTTATTATTCTCTCGAAGACTGATGTACTTTCCCATGACGCTGTTGTAATCCGTGATCAATGCTGAGTTTTGTGATCTCAGAAGTGCAACTTTCTTTCTACAGTGCTCTGTACACAACAGAGAATTTAGCGTTTCAGAGAGAGATTTCGGTTCTTCAACTTGGTCCTGGGGTGCTGGTTTGGCCACCTCATCGGGATGAGATCCTGTTGATTGTGGGCTCTTCACATCAGATGATGAAGTTGCCACAGTTGAAGGTGAGGGAATCTGAGCAACGTCGGGATCAATGGCAAGTGGTGAAGTAGCAAAAGCCTTCTGACAGTTAGACTTAGACGACGATGTGTTTGCGTGATTCTGACTCCTCTGCTTGTGTTCCTGGACATATTCATTGACTAAGGAGATCACATCTTTTGTTTCCGTTGTAGCATGATTGTATGTCCCCATGATAACTGCAACACGATAGTCCCATGTCTTGCTTCGAGGCAATCCGTACAAAAAGGCTCTGTTCACCCTACCAAGTGTCACATACAATCCGCTTTTCTCGATTTCAGAAAGCAGCAGTGTAAATCTTCTGATTACGTCTTCTACGCTTTCACCCTCAATGAAAGCAAAACTATTGAGTTGTTCCAAGAGCAACTGACGTTGAGAATCAATACTTGAGGAATTCATTGTCGAACCAAGTTATCGTAGAACCAGGTTATGTAAATCACGAGCCACGACAAGAAACAATTCACACACTAATTCGAGCACATCGCAAATGAACGAACCAGTTTCCTTTACCGTTCCTCAAAAACCTGTCACAGCTTTATCAAACTGAACAAACCTTTTTTTTTTAATTTTATGACTCCCCTTTTTTTTAGATATTAAAAAAAATTAACTTTTAAAATATAATAATTAATAATTTTTAATATATTATATAAAACCTTTTTTAGCTAATATTAAAATAAACTATTTATAATATTATAATTATATATTATATATTTTAATAAAAACCTTTTAATGATTATGTAATGATTACTTAATAAATCCTAAACGACAGAATTAATGTCGTTTTTGTCTTCTTCGCAAAGCAACCTCCCGAAACCCTAAAATTTTAACGCCGCCGCCGAAATGGTTAACGACCGGAGAACAAGAGATGGCGGACCGGAGGTTGATGTTTCGAAAAAATGGCAAAGATCAGATGATCGAGCAACTACAAAGTGATGTGGGTATGCTGATATCTGTTGAAAGTGAACCTGAAGAAGAAGTTCAAGAATCGTGTGTTTGCTGATCCAGCTCCGTTGCCTGGTGGTCCTCCTGACGGATTCAGCAACTAATCCAGTAAACCTAGGGGGAGATTGTTAGGCCCTATAGGTTTATGGATTAGTAGGAGTTATTACTAAATGGACCAAGTTCTAGAATGTGGGTATTAGAGTGGGCTTTAGGGATAATGGGCCTAGGGTTTTGGGGGAAACCCCTTACTATAAATAGAGGAAAGAAATGAGGAGCATAGGTTGGTTCAATTGTTTTAGAAACTTGTATTAGACATTTCACATGTATGCAAGTTTAAGCATTTGAATATATTCAAATCTTCAAATCTTCATCATCTGATTTCATCGTTCCTCATCAGCCATCTTCTGCAAACCTGCAACCCTTTCCGATCCGATCATCTTTATTGTTCATCATTACCCTGATCACTGAACACCGTACCACCATATCCGATCAACACATCACCACCGTACTCCGTCTTCTCCGTTCAAACGTCTTCTTCTCCGTTCAGTCATCATCTTCTGCAGCACCATTGTCGCCGGTCATCATCGGAGCTCCGAGACTGTCAACAACTGACCGAGATGAGACCATCAACGACCACTGTACACCGCTCGTATCCGAAAAGCCACCACCATCACCGTAACACTTCTGTCGTTCTTCTTCACTCCATCGTCTTCTCCGTTTGAACTGTCACCACCATAACCAGATTCACCATCTCCGAATCTCTTCGTCATCTTCTATCGGAGCACCGACACCGACTTCAGCCGCCATCATAACAATAACCTCACCAGATCTTATATTTTCAGATCTGTTGATGAATACCAGATTCATAAACCGGAGATTTGAGCATTTACGAACACACATCCCCCGACACTTTGCAAAAACTTCTTCTTGATCTACGAGTGATATCGAAACCGAGCCTTTGAAAGACTTCAATGGCTCTGATACCAATTGTAAGTCCCGAAAACACGGATCAAACAACGATATCAAACGATCAACAAGGATGGGCGGAATCCAAACTTGATGATCTTCAAGAAATCAAGAAGATGAAGATTTGAAGATTTGAATATATTCAAATGCTTAAACTTGCATACATGTGAAATGTCTAATACAAGTTTCTAAAACAATTGAACCAACCTATGCTCCTCATTTCTTTCCTCTATTTATAGTAAGGGGTTTCCCCCAAAACCCTAGGCCCATTATCCCTAAAGCCCACTCTAATACCCACATTCTAGAACTTGGTCCATTTAGTAATAACTCCTACTAATCCATAAACCTATAGGGCCTAACAATAGTAACTTTGATAGTTGGTGGTAATTACAAAAATGTCACCTTGTCTTTTTTACTTTTCCTTCAATTTGTATGTTTAGTATGTTAAGTTTATTTGTATTTGGTCTTTTGCCTTAATTAGATATATGCAAATTAACTTGTTTTCAAACAAAGTTTATTAGGCTCATCATCTTAAAATACAATTTCTTAGTTGAAATCAAAATGTCAAAATAATTCTTAATACAAACAAATAATTTATGTGCATGTTGATGATCATATTGACCCGTTACTAGCAAATGTAAATACTATATATAACATTTACACTTTCATATATTTATAATGGATGAATAATAGATTATGACTAGTTAACCTAGGCAAGATTTTCATCGAGCCCATATAAGAACAACCAAAAGAAAAAATATACATAAAAAAATAATGAGGTCACGAGTCATGATGACTTAATGATGATATTGGGGGAAATCTGAAATACTACAAATCTAAAATGTAGTAAATGGCATGAAAGAGTTCGATTTTATAAAGTAGAAGTCACACATTTTTTATTTGATGCTAATGAAGAACGTAAGCAATTGCATGAAAAAAAAAATAATCATCAAAGGCTGTAAACGTTGTTATTTATTTATTTTTTGAAAACAAAATCAAATATAATTTATTTTTAAGTCATTTTCTCCTCAGTTACTTTCATGCCATCAAAATATTCACAAAACTAAATCCAAATTTTCTAGTTATGATTATATACAAAAACAATAAAACGAGGACAAAACATGGAGCCATGAAGTCCAAGGTGAAAGGCTGCAGGTCAATTGTTTCTACTCTTAATTTCATTTTTCATGGATACGATAACATTATTCAAGATGTCTAAAATAATAAAACAATTACTAAGTAGAAATATGAGCTTTGTGTATTGTTACCTGAATGGATGAAAGAAAAACCAAATCATGGATATGAAGATTTAAATCATGGATATGAAGATCTTGCAGCAATTCGTGCTGATAACGTGTTGTGAAACAATGGTCTATTAGCAATCCATATACAACTATACTAAACATGAGAGAACAAGACTATAGAGAATAAGTGAATTGGAATTCTTTTTCATTGAGATATCAACATACAATACAAAGAACTCTATATATAGTGTTCTTACATTAATACAAAGGACATGAAGAGATGATGGTTAGATATGTGGAGAGTCACCAATTATGATTCATTCATAAAGTATTTAAGTTATCCTTTATAAATGGTTATTGAATGAAAAAAAAAATACCTCTTCATGGTCAAATCTAGTTGTAACTTTTTGTTTTGCTGCTTGGAAACCCGTTCTACGCTCTAAAATAATGCTTAAAAATAATAGTATATCGATAGATTGTTTGTATCCATTAATTCTTTTCTAATTAATAAACATATTTAGTTTTTAGCTAATTGTTTAGTGAAAAAACTTTTGTTTTTAAATTAAAATCATTATTAGACCAACATTTTTTTTTTTTTTTTTGACAACCTAAAACAACATTGATATTTTATAAGAAATTAGTAACTAGTTATTTATATACAGAATGAGTTTAATATATTTTTTCTTTGATCTACTACGGTTTGAGACTGACGAGAAATAAATTTCGAGTGTTAAATAAGGCGACCAATTATTCTACTTTACAGTACTATGGTGTAGGAAATTATTTACCATGTAGGAAATTATTGATGATATATATTGACTAAAAAAACAATAATATCATACATCATTAAAAGATGGTTTAGAATGCTAGATAAAGATTAAATAATTATATCACGATGAAATTAAATAGCGATCTAGGTATCTCACTAGTGTAGGGATGAGCAAAATGGACCCTACCGAATTTACCGAACCGGGTACCTTTTCGGTACCGATTCGGTACCGACTTTTGACATTTTCGGTACCGGTTTTTACCCTCAAATACCGGTACCGTACCGGTACCGAACCGGTACCGGTACCCACTTTTGAGGATTTTCAGTACCGATTCTTTCGGTACCGGTTCGGTACCGGACGGTACCAAGCTCATCCCTACACTAGTGGAGTTCAATTGTTTGACTTGACCCACCATTAACTAGACTTTATTTAGCATTAATATGAGTTGAGCCGAGTCAACTCGATATATTTAATCAAGCCGGAAACTAAATAGTGTTATACTCGCTTCCGTTTCGAGTCAGTTTGTGTTTCGATGAGCTGTCTTTGTTTTTTAAGACTCTGATATTGACAAAGAAAACTTAGTTGTTAAGTTGTGTTGTTGGGTTTTTTCACGAGTTATTTTTACTATAGTGAACCGACGAGGAGCATACATCGGCTCAAAAATTTGTATAAGTCAATTGGCTCAAGCCAAACTACCTCGTGCAAATTTTACTAGAGTTGATATTCAGATAATTCCAAGCGGGTTACTTGAACATCGTAAGCATTTTTAGGACACATTTTTTACAAATGCGATTATGTGTCTAGAAATTTTTATCGTTAGCGTTAAATTTAGGCAATAAAATAATTTAATTAGTAAAATAAATCTAATAATAAAATTACACAAATGTAGCATGCTATTAACATGATTACGTTTTTTTAATCACTCCTAAAAGTTGAGTGAGTTTTTTTTCCTTTCTTGGCGAATGCATGTTTCCAAATGGTAAATGTCTCTTTAACTAGTTTTATATTTGGCGAAACAAATAGTACAAGGATGTGAACTTTCAAAATCAATGGGGAGCAATGTTGTTGATGAGTACACTTGTACATGTAATATATAATATTGAGTAAACTGCAAATTTACACCCTGTGGTTAGGGGTGATTGGCACCCTTACCCCCCTAAGGAAATAATTGCAATTTTACCCCCCACTGTTTGCTGTTATGTTGCAACCTTACCCCCCGGCCTCAAATTTGTTGACTAATCTGTTGACTACCACCTGAAATGACTATAATGCCCTTTCATATTACCCCCCTGTGTTTTGTGCACTCTGTGATATTACCCCCTGCCACCACTGCCACCGCCATTCACCACCACTGCCACCTCCAGCCACCTCCAGCCACAACCACCGCTGCCACCGTCATTCACCGCCCTCACCCCTTTTCTTCTTCTCCCTCACATAACACAGACAACCATCGCCACTCACCGGAAACCTGCAACTCCGGTCATCTTCTTCAACGACTGCCACCACTGCCACCGGAAACCTGCAACTCCAGTCATCTTCTCCAACGACTGCCACCACTGCCACCTCCAGCCACCACCACAACCACCACTGTGTCAAGAGAATCAGCACCAAGATCGACAAATTTGGTTGAAGTGAGCGACTGTGCACTCATCAATCGACAGCTTATTAGCAATGGTGGTCTGCAACTATTTTCAAAGTCTGCAACTTGGTTGAAGTGGGCGACTGTTCTGGTTATATATTAATAAACAAAGACTGCAACTATATCAAATTAAAATAGATGACCCATGTCAAATTAGAACCAAATTCTTTCATTTACCTTGCCTTTTGTCCACCATAATGACCCACTTCAAATTGAAGTGTCTATAATAAAGACCAACTAAAAATCAATAGAAAAACCTGCTTCAATTGAAATGGTACCAGAGTGTTACCATCACATCAGCAATTCAATTGTTATTTGTATCTTGTTTATCTATCTATCCAATCTACTACAAAAGGTAATGACTTTGGATGTAAGCTGTTCACGCATCCCTGCTGCTACTGTAATGTAACACCCCGAAAATGTAAAACTTTATATTAGAATTATAAAGTATAAATAAACAAGAATTTACTAACTAGGAATTTGAACCTAGTTAACTACAAGTCTAGAAATAACTTGAAATAGGGTTAAAATAACCAAAGTTATTAAATTAACAAAAGTGGAGGGACCTAAGTTGTAGAACTTGAAACTAGAATTTATTAAAACAAATTAAATAAAAACCAAACACACAAATTAGTGTGCTTGGTCGACCAGAAACGCAGGGAAGCGACCAGAAGTTCTCACTAACCCTAACTCCACAAAATCAATCAATTGAAGGTTAAATTCTGTCCCAAATCAAAATCCGAGCATAGATTATTGATCCTCATCGCAAGAGGATTCCAAGGTATGTAAAATTTAAGGAAAACTCGCAACTTGAAATTCTCATGAAATTGGGAAAAATCTGAAATTCTAGTTGCATGTGTGTATTATGATGATTAGGAACAACTATAGTGTCTAGGGACAAAACCCTAGACAAATACAAGTTGAAATCATATGAAATTTTAGTGAAACCTATGAACACCATTGTAGGTGATTAGTGGGTTATGTGTAATTTGATGAACACTAGGAAATAGATTGTTGATCTAGTGTAATTTGGCAATTTTGAAGTGATTCCAGAAAATTAGAAGTTATCAATCATGTAAAAAGGTTGAATGATGTGAAATTAGGGCTAAATGATAAACTAGAGATTTGATGTTTAATCATGTAAAAAAAATCTGCCCATGAAGTGTTTGTTGAAATGCCTCTATGAAGGCTTAAAAAACTGAAATTCCAAGTTTAAACGCATAATCATGATGTTTTGGTGTATTATGCGAATTATGATTTAAAGAGAGTTCTAAACATATCATAAATGAACTCTATAGGAACGGGCGCAGGAGCGTCAAGCGGACAAGCGGGTGGCGAACCACGTTTGAAAGGTCTACCTTGAAGGTATGTAACTTGATCCGTTACATTCGATGAATTGTTGTTAAACTATGCGTTATTGATTAAAATTATGTTGGATGTAGCAATCTTGTACGTTACTTAAATTCGTAGGATAAGAATTGGTTAGTAGTTGTTTGGTAGTCATCAAAATGGAGGATTTCCATAGATGGACCAAACGGGTCGAATAATGATACTTTGTAAGTATTAAAATTGTAAGTAGAAGGAATTGGCGGAAATGGTCACAAGAGCATGAAGCCATAAGTTTGGTAATGAAGTGCCAGTGATAATAAGCCCCGGAGTTGGGTAAGAAACGCCTTAGGTTTACTAGTTAAATGGTAATAAAATGGTTAAGTTAGAGTGGGTCGAATAATTGCAAATGGACATATAATATTTTGGTCCGTAAACAAATTGTTCGGTATGAAATTTGTAATAGGCATGTCGGAAATGAATTTACAGACGCATAGGAAAAAGAATCACCTAAAACGGACTTACGAGTCAAAAGATATGCACATTTTAAGTTAAAATCTGAGTTTTCCGGAGCTGGCAGAAAATGCAGCTCACAAAACATAAGCTGCTGGAAAACCCGATCCCCCGCGCCACGCGGAAGAAGTCCCGACATGCGCCGCGACACGCGAGGGTTTCTCGCGGCCCGCGTAACCTCTCTCGCGGGGCGCGAGCGACCCTGATCCGGAAATTTTATTTGTTTTCGATTGTTTTGATGCTAGATTTCGATTATACATGTTTTATTATTGTCAAAATTAACCCTTGATGTGGTTTTGACATTAGGTGATGTTGGTGAACTTACGGATGGCGATCAAGCAAATGATGAAGAACCGAACACTATATTTTGAAGCTTCCGCAATGTTTTAAATCTTTAATAGACTTCGTGTATGGGTTGTAAACAATTGTTAAACAACTTTTGAAATGTTTTAACTTAGTCATTAGTTGACTAAGGTTGATGCTACTTATGAACTTCTTTAATGAAAGTTATGTTACTTAAGCGATATTTTATTTGAAATGGTATATTCTATTATTAAAATCAAGTAAAATTAGACGGGTGTTACAAGTTGGTAATCAGAGCTTAAGGTTGTCAACAAAGTGTTCGGTTCAAGCTTGATCGATCTTCTGGTAAGAATTAACTTATTATGTTAGTAGATTATGTCTTATGTAAGGAATGAGAAACGAATTGTTATGCATGGGAAGAGCGTGTTAACACACTCAAACCCGGAAAGTGCATTAAATGTGAACGGTTAAAGCAAGTTAGGAACTTGGCTAAACCGAAACAAACAAAGCAATGTCATGAATGAAATGTTTAACGTTTGATGTAAACATTTCAGTTTCAAGATGTCAAAAGGGAGCAATAATGATCCGGTGCCGACAAGCACCGAACAAATGAAAGAAATAATTGCCGAGGAAGTAGGAAAGGCAATTGAAGGCAGTCTTTCCGGGTTTATAGACAAGATTCAAAGTACGGTGTTGTCACTCGTAAAAGAACGAGTTAAAAGGTTGGAGGATACGGTCAACCTTATGAAAGACAAAACTGGAGAACGTAAAGGGTGCTCATATAAGGCATTCATGGCGTGTAAACCGCCAATCTATAACGGGGAAGTCGACCCGATAATTTGCCAAAGATGGTTGGGCGACATTGAAGGGGTGTTTGAAAGGACCCATTGTGACGAAAGCGATTTCGTTGCTTACGGAACGGGTCAGTTAAGAGGACAAGCCAAGGATTGGTGGGATAACAAAAAGAATGAAATAGGGGCCGAAGCGGCAAGGGCCATGACATGGGAAGAGTTTAAGACACCATTTCTTAAACATCATAGTCCCAAAGCGGTCATTAACAAAATCAAGGAAGAGTTCATGCAACTTAGGCATAAGGGTGAAACCATAGACAAGATCACGGCGATGTTTATGGATAAAATGAATTTTAGTAGTGAATTGGTGACGAACGAAGAACAGAAAATATACTACTACTACTACAATATGTTGAGCGCTGAATATAGGGAGTTTATGACTCCTTCAAAATACGAGACCCTTACCGAAATCATAAACGTTGCTCGGGAACGGGAAATCGAGTTGAAGAAACAACTCGAAAGAGGTGAACGAAGGGCACATGATGTGAATCCAAGCCCTACAAAGAAAGCCCGAACTGGAGAATCGGGAAAGAAGGTGGATGCTAAAAGTGGATCGCCAAGTTGTAAAGTGTGCGGGAAGGGACACAAAGGGGAATGTCGGTTCAAAGACAAGCCATGCCCCATATGTAATAAGACGGGGCACATGGCCTCGCTATGCCCGGGAAAAGTCTCTGTTTGCTACAAATGTTATCAACCCGGCCACAAAAAGTCCGAATGTCCGGACTTAGTTGGAAAGAGAGATGTTAAAGAATCTCCAACAGAAGCTCCCAAAGCGAAGGCTAGGTCCTTCCAACTTACCGCGGCTGAAGCGAAGACAGAACCCGATGTGGTTTCAGGTATATTCACAATTAACTCAATTCCAGCACGTGTATTGTTTGATACGGGTGCAAATAAATCCTTCATCTTGCATGGATTTATTCGACATCCTTCATTTGTATTGACGAAATTACCTGTGCCCTTAGAAGTTGAAATAGGGGACAACAAAAGTTTTATAGTTTGTGATGTTTGTCGAGGCTGCAAATTAAGCATCGACGATGAGGAATACATGATAGACCTAATCCCGATGTCAATGGGGGAATTTCAAGTAGTCGTTGGGATGGATTGGCTATCCCAGCACCATGCAAAAGTCGTGTGTTTTCGTAAAGAGATAAAACTAACATCTCCGAGCGGGAAACACGTCACCATTTATGGCGAAAAAGGAGGTAACCCCATAGTGTGCTCAATGTTGAAAGCTCACAAGCTTATGAAGCGAGGATGCAAGGCATTCATGATATACGCAAATGAGCCCGAGAAAGAATCACGGAAGATTGAAGATGTACCGGTAGTACGAGATTATAAAGATGTGTTTCCGGAGGATTTACCGGGGATACCGCCTGAACGGGAAGTAGAGTTCGGGATCGAATTGATTCCGGGTGCAAAACCCGTAGCTAAAGCACCGTACCGACTCACGCCGTCGGAATTACAAGAGTTGATGTCCCAAATTCAAGACCTGCTTGACAAAGGATTTATAAGGCCGAGTGTGTCTCCTTGGGGCGCACCGGTACTGTTCGTGAAAAAGAAAGACGGGAGCATGCGGATGTGTATCGATTACCGGGAGTTAAACAAACTCACGGTAAAGAACCGATACCCGCTTCTGAGGATAGATGATTTATTCGACCAATTATAAGGTGCGAACTGGTTTTCAAAAATTGACCTTAGATCTGGGTATCACCAACTAAAGGTCAAGGAAGAAGATGTGCCTAAGACGGCTTTCCGCACGAGATACGGACATTACGAATTCCTCGTGATGTCATTTGGGCTAACAAATGCACCCACGGCTTTCATGGACCTCATGAACCGGGTTTGCAAGCCAATGTTGGATAGGTCGGTCATCGTGTTTATCGATGATATTTTGGTGTATTCGAAAAGTGAAGCTGAACACGCACACCACTTACAAGAAGTGTTAGAGACACTTAGACGAGAAAGGCTGTATGCGAAATTCTCTAAGTGTGCCTTTTGGTTACGAGAGGTACAATTTCTTGGCCACGTCATAAGTGCCGACGGAGTATTGGTGGATCCGTCCAAGATCGAGGCTGTGTCAAAATGGAATCCCCCGAAGAACCCTTCGGAAATTAGAAGCTTTTTGGGGCTTGCGGGATACTATAGGAGATTCATTCAAGATTTCTCCAAGTTTGCGTCACCGCTAACAAAGCTAACCCAAAAGAAAGAAAAGTTCATTTGGGGTGTCGATCAAGAAAAAGTGTTTCAAACGCTAAAAGAAAAGTTAACTCAAGCTCCGGTACTGACATTACCGGACGGAGTCGAAGATATGGTGGTTTATTCGGATGCTTCACTATCGGGGCTCGGATGCGTTTTGATGCAACGGGGCAAAGTTATAGCTTATGCCTCGAGGCAATTGAAGATACACGAGAAGAAATATCCCACACACGATCTTGAGTTGGCTGCGGTGGTATTTGCCTTAAAAATATGGAGGCACTACCTATATGGGGTAAAGTGCACCATATTCATCGATCACAAGAGCTTAAAATACTTCTTCGATCAGAAGGAGTTAAATATGCGACAAAGGTGATGGTTAGATACGGTGAAAGATTTCGAATGTGAAATACATTACCAACCCGGAAAGGCAAATGTGGTAGCGGATGCTCTGAGCAGAAAAGCGGACTATGTCCCAATACGAGTAAGGTCGATGCAGCTCGTGGTGACCTCGGGTATACTTGAACGTATTCGAGAGGCGCAATTAGAAGCAGTAAAAGAAGAGAATTGGAAGAAGGAAAGAATAATCGGTCAGTTGAAAGATTTGACGGGTGGGAATAACGGGTTGAAGACTTGATTCAGGAGGATATGGGTTCCAAATACTTGTGGGGTGAAGGCGCTTCTACTTGATGAAGCTCATAAATCCCGATATTCAATTCATCCGGGAGCGACCAAAATGTACAATGATTTAAAGCAAAACTATTGGTGGCCCGGGATGAAAAGAGATGTGGTGAAGTACGTAGAAAAATGCTTGACATGTTTACAAGTCAAGGCGGAGCACCAAAAACCATACAGTAAACTTCAACCGTTGGAAATTCCGGTTTGGAAATGGGAACAAATCACCATGGATTTGTTGACCAAATTGCCCAAAACTAACCGCGGGTTTGATGCTATATGGGTAGTTGTAGATAGATTGACGAAAAGCGCTCACTTCATTCCAATTCGTGAGACTTATACATCCAAAAAGATGTCGGAGGTGTACACCAATGAAATCATAGCACGGCATGGGGTACCAATATCCATTGTGTCAGACAGAGATACTCGGTTTACATCGAATTTTTGGCGTGAATTTCAAGAACAAATGGGAACTAAATTGTTCATTAGCACTGCTTACCATCCACAAACGGATGGGCAGAGTGAAAGAACAATACAAACGTTGGGAGATATGTTGCGGGCTTGCATTATTGACTTCGGGGGTAGTTGGGATGTCTATCTACCCTTGGTCGAATTTTCATATAACAATAGCTATCACGCGAGCATTAAGATGGCCCCGTATGAAATGTTATATGGCAGAAAATGTCGAACTCCGGTATGTTGGGGAGAAGTGGGTCCACGAGGGCTAGCACCTACTGATATAATCCGAACTACGAATGAGAAAATCGACATGGTTCGGGCACACTTGAAAGCGGCTCAAGACAGGCAAAAGGCGTATGCGGATAAAAGGAATAGGCCAATTGAATTTCAAGTTGGCGACATGGTTATGCTAAAAGTTTCCCCATGGAAGGGCATTATTAGATTCAGAAAAAGGGGGAAACTAAGCCCGAGATTTATTAGGAACAACTATAGTGTCTAGGGACAAAACCCTAGACAAATACAAGTTGAAATCATATGAAATTTTAGTGAAACCTATGAACACCATTGTAGGTGATTAGTGGGTTATGTGTAATTTGATGAACACTAGGAAATAGATTGTTGATCTAGTGTAATTTGGCAATTTTGAAGTGATTCCAGAAAATTAGAAGTTATCAATCATGTAAAAAGGTTGAATGATGTGAAATTAGGGCTAAATGATAAACTAGAGATTTGATGTTTAATCATGTAAAAAAAATCTGCCCATGAAGTGTTTGTTGAAATGCCTCTATGAAGGCTTAAAAAACTGAAATTCCAAGTTTAAACGCATAATCATGATGTTTTGGTGTATTATGCGAATTATGATTTAAAGAGAGTTCTAAACATATCATAAATGAACTCTATAGGAACGGGCGCAGGAGCGTCAAGCGGACAAGCGGGTGGCGAACCACGTTTGAAAGGCCTACTTTGAAGGTATGTAACTTGATCCGTTACATTCGATGAATTGTTGTTAAACTATGCGTTATTGATTAAAATTATGTTGGATGTAGCAATCTTGTACGTTACTTAAATTCATAGGATAAGAATTGGTTAGTAGTTGTTTGGTAGTCATCAAAATGGAGGATTTCCAGAGATGGACCAAACGGGTCGAATAATGATACTTTGTAAGTATTAAAGTTGTAAGTAGAAGGAATTGGCGGAAATGGTCACAAGAGCACGAAGCCATAAGTTTGGTAATGAAGTGCCAGTGATAATAAGCCCCGGAGTTGGGTAAGAAACGCCTTAGGTTTACTAGTTAAATGTTAATAAAATGGTTAAGTTAGAGTGGGTCGAATAATTGCAAATGGACATATAATATTTTGGTCCGTAAACAAATTGTTCGGTATGAAATTTGTAATAGGCATGTCGGAAATGAATTTACAGACGCATAGGAAAAAGAATCACCTAAAACGGACTTACGAGTCAAAAGATATGCACATTTTAAGTTAAAATCTGAGTTTTCCGGAGCTGGCAGAAAATGCAGCTCACAAAACATAAGCTGCTGGAAAACCCAATCCCCCGCGCCACGCGGAAGAAGTCCCAACATTCGCCGCGACACGCGAGGGTTTCTCGTGGCCCGCGTAACCTCTCTCGCGGGGCGCGAGCGACCCTGATCCGGAAATTTTATTTGTTTTCGATTGTTTTGATGCTAGATTTCGATTATACATGTTTTATTATTGTCAAAATTAACACTTGATGTGGTTTTGACATTAGGTGATGTTGGTGAACTTACGGATGGCGATCAAGCAAATGATGAAGAACCGAACACTATATTTTGAAGCTTCCGCAATGTTTTAAATCTTTAATAGACTACGTGTATGGGTTGTAAACAATTGTTAAACAACTTTTGAAATGTTTTAACTTAGTCATTAGTTGAATAAGGTTGATGTTACTTATGAAATTCTTTAATGAAAGTTATGTTACTTAAGCGATATTTTATTTGAAATGGTATATTCTATTATTAAAATCAAGTAAAATTAGACGGGTGTTACATGTAACCCCTACTTTCAGTTGGTTTTTTATCTTTCATTGATGGATGGTAAGCTGTTCACGCATCCCTGCTGCTACTGTATTTCTTTAACATGGAACCTAAGATCAAACTAACATACTTTAGGTAATTAAAAAGGTAATTTGTGTTGGTGACAGAAAGCATATAATCAACAATATGAAACAAAACTTCCCCAATTGAAGAATCTCAAACTGATGCTAAGAAATTAACATGTGAGAGTCAAACAATCGTTCAATTAACAATCCAAGCTTTCTAACAAATAAAAAGACTAACCTCAAACATGTCAGCAGCAGCTTCGGTTTGGCTGGAGGTGGCAGTGGTGGTTGTGGTGGTGGCTGGAGGTGGCAGAGGTGGCAGTCGGTGGAGAAGATGACCGGAGTTGCAGGTTTCTGGTGACGGAAGTAGTGGTGGTGTTATAATGAAATGGCAGTGGCGATGGTTGTCTGTGTTATGTGAGGGAGAGGAAGAAAAGGGGTGAGGGCGGTGAATGGCGGTGGCAGTGGTGGTTGTGGTGGTGAATGGCGGTGGCAGTGGTGGCAGGGGGTAATATCACAGAGTGCACAAAACTCAGGGGGGTAAAAACCTTATATTAAAATTTTTAAAATACTAAATAAATGAGAATAAGCTAACTAGGAAATAAATAACCTAGTTAGCTAGTTGTCTTGTAGTAACACATGAAGGGATTGAAAAAGGTCTAAATTATAAAGTTAACAAAGGTTGAGGGGCTTATGTTGTTAAAAAATGAAACCTAGTTACTTAAAACAAAAACCAAACTCACTTTTGTGAGGTCTGGTTCGATCAGAAGCAGGGAAGGGCGACCCCCACTTCTCCAAAACCCTAACAATCACAAAAGCCACAAATTGAAGGCTTAAATCATGTCCAAATCGATTTTCAAGCATAAATTAATGATCACCTAGTTGAGGGGATCATAAGGTATGTAAAATCTTGATGTTTCGATTCATCTCAAGTTCTAGGTTAATTGTGAAAAACTGAGATTTAGCTTGATTATGTCTTGCATGGATGAAATTAGAAGTAATATGGCATCCAGTGATAAACCCTAGATGATTCCTTGTTAAAATATAGCATTATACTTGTGGGGTTTATAATCACCATTGTAGGTGATTAGTGAGTTTGTAGAAACTAAATAAACACTAGAATTATGGTTCTTATTCTAGTGAAATCTGAATTCATGTGGTGAATCTGAAATTATTGATGTTAAATTTTAGTATAGATTTGTTAATTGAAGTGAATATAGATGAAAATAACATGTCAAGAACCTAGTAATGGTTATGTAAAAATCTTACCCGCTAGGTGTTCGTTAAAATGCCTAAGTGAGGGTTAATATGTTAAGAATCGGATGGAAACGCATATTTGATTATTTTAGTAAATTATGTGGTAATAACTATGAGAAGAGTTCTAAATTGAATGAAAATTTAACTCTTTAGGCGAGGAATCCGGATCGTCGAGTGGACAAGCCGGAGAAGATACGCGTTTGAAGGGTGCGCTTCAAAGGTACGTGATTTGTTGTCTCGTTACATTTATATAGATAAACCCAGTTGTAGATATGTTTAATATTGATATGGCGAAAATGATGGCGTTTGGTATGTCAAGGAAGTGGTGTAATTCACTCGACAACCAAACGGGTCAAACTAGTTAAATAAGTATGTTGTTAATATCATTGTTTAAAATAACCGTGTTGGAATGTCAATGAAGTGATGCAACTCACTCAACAAACCCAACGGTTTAAATAATAGTTGAATTGTTAAGTATTTGAAACAACTTAAACATCATTCGTTAAATTTGGGTTATAAAGCGTAAACCATGAAATGGAAGTGATACGCTAAGGTTGACAAGCCCGGGAATGGGTAATCATGGTGAGAAACCAACATTGACAAGTTATGTAAGTACGCGACCTATGGTTACGTACATTATGTTTATTTATTCACTTCTAGTTAGTTGTATTGGAATTAGCCAAAGAGGAAAACCCATTAAGTCGTGGAAGTGACGAAGTGCCTTAGACAAATAAAACGGGTCAAAACAGGTGTTAGAAATAGAGTTTGGAATGTCTCGGAATGGTGATTTCCATTCGACAACCAAACGGGTCAAAACAGGTTGAGTAGTAAACGTCGAAGTCAATGACCATCACTTGTTGATTGGTCATAAACAAAGCATAAGCCGTGAAGCGGACACGCTAACTAGTTTCAAAAACATGAACCCTTCTAGAGGGATTAAAGCTCAGAAATTTCTATTTGTCAAATGGTTTAGAAAAGCATGTTTAAATCCTTGAAAACAAGCACGAAGAATTTTGCCTAAGTGTCCCTCTTGAAGGGAGCAAAACTCTATAGTGGGTAAACCGGGATTGGGGTAAATCAGTCGTAGTCATAAGATGACAATAAAACAAGTTGTTGAACTTGTAGACAAATGGGTCAAATAAATAAAGTGCCAAAATAAAGGCCAACAGTTTTTAAACGGAAAATTTATGCAAGTTATGTTGATAGACACGTCGGTAATGAATTTACAAACGTATAGGAAAAAGAATCATCTAAAACGGACTTACGAGTCAAAAGTTATGGCCAAATGAAGTTAAAACTTTGAATTTCCGGAGCTGGCAGAAAAATGCAGCTCAAAAACACCACCTGCTGGAAAACCGTTCCTGCCGCGCCACGCAACAGGATCATCATGATCCTCCGCGACACGCGGGAGCCGCCGCGCCACGCGACGCGTCGAACAAAACCTGCCGCGACACGCGGCAGGGTAACTTCTGAAAATTGTTTGTTTTTCTCATATTTTGATACTAGGACTTGTTTGTATTATACAAATTGTTGTCAAAACTGACGTTTTGGATGGTTTTAACCTTAGGTAAAAGTGGGAATTATCCGGATGGCGATCAAGCTAATGTCGAAGAACCGAACACTCATTTTGAAGCTTCCGCAATGATTTAAATCTTTGATAGACTTTGTGTATGGGTTGTAAACAATTTCTAAACAACTTTTGAAACGTTTTAAACTTAGTCGTTAGTTGACTAAGGTTGATGCTATGTATGAACTTCTTTGATGAAAGTTATGTTACTTAAACAATATTTTAATTGAAATGGTATAATCTATTATTAAAATCAAGAGAAAATTTAAGGGTGTTAGAAGTTGGTAATCAGAGCTTAAGGTTGTCAACAAAGTGTTCGGTTCAAAGCTTGATCAAACATCCGGTAAGAATTAGTCATTTAGTAGATTCTATTTGAATATTAGAAAAAGTAAATTAATGTGCACGGGAAGAGTGCGTTAATACACTCAAGCCCGGAAAGTGCACTAAATGAGAACGGTCAAAGCAAGTTACGAACTTGGCTAAACCGAAGCAAACAAAGTTATGTTATAAAAGAGATGTTCAAAAATCGATATAAACATTTCAGTTTCAAGACATCCGGTAAGAGTTACTTATAATTGAGTTTAGATAAAATTAAACGATAAGAAATATGTGAAAAGTGTATGGAAGGAGTGTATAAATACGCTCGAACCTTGGAAATACACTAAGTAAGAAAGGTAAGGCAAGATATGTACTTGACCAAACCGAAAAGGAATAACACATTACTTATGATTAAGTGAGCATGATACAAATTTCCGTATAATAAGATGGAAATGAATTAAATAATTATTGATCAACCATTATGAATGTTTCAGTTAAAGAAATGTCTGGAGTAACAGGAGATGATTCGACATCTCAATTGACTGAACAAATGAAAGCTAAGATTTCCGAGGCAGTCCCAAAAGCTCTAGAAAATAGTCTATCACTGTATATTGATAGATTACAAACCACAATCGTGCCAGTGGTGGACGATATGATGGCCGAATTGAAAGACAGCATATTACAAGAAATAGAAGAAAAGAGGGTGTTGGATATGAATCCAAGCTCCATAAAGAAATCCAAGTCTAATAAAGCTCCCAAGAAAGGAGTTACAAAAAGTGTAGTACATAAGTGTAAATTTTGTGGAAAAATTCACAAGGGCATATGTGGTAAGCCAAGACATAAGAAGTCTAAACGTCCAGAGAGGCTTGGAACCAAGGACACAACCGACACAAAGTCTGATGCCCGGAAATCAAGAACAAAGTTGTTTTGTATAACAGCTACAAAGGCTAAAGCTGAACCTGATGTCGCTTCAGGTATACTCTTGTAAATTAAATTTCAGCATGAATTTTTAATTATTACGAGTGCAAATAAATCGCTTGTTTTATATCGATTTATTCAACATCCTACATTCGCGTTAACGAAATTACCTATGCTTTGAGAAATAGAATTAGGTAATGATAAGAGTTCTGTTGTTTATAAGAGGTGCTGAAACTGTACATTGAGCATCGAGGTAAAAGTAATCTCGATAGATATTGCAATGGGAAGGAGTGCGTGTATACTCGAACCCAGAAATTTCAATAATAATAAATAGCGAAGACAAGGTTATTGACTTGGCCGAACTAAATAAAACGCGTAGGAGTGATGTGTTCAAATATTAACATATAAATTTCATCAAATGAGGCATAAAACTAACCCCTTTTTAGTACTAATGTTGGAAAAAGTGTGCTTTTGTCTTCCTTTTGTATTTTCAGGATTAAATGAGCTCAAATTAACAAAAGAAGCAAAAAGACATCAAAATCTGACATAAATACAAGAAAAGGAACAAGATGTGACATGCCCGACCCCACGACAGCATCTTCCCAAGCAAAACAAGAAGACAGAAGACTGAACACGCCCCGTGCTCAGCCAGCACGGGGGCGTGCCCAAGTGTCAGCGGAAAAGACAAAGTGGTAGAAGCTTCTATTGCCCACCACGGGGCCGTGCTCAGCGGACACGGGGCCGTGGTCAACTATAAGATTCGCACAATCCAGCAAATCCGCATAGTACAAAGATTCTTCTGCACCACGGGGTCGTGCTCAGCGGACACGGGGGCGTGGTCAACTAATAAGACAAAGCTGCATTTAATGAAGAAAGAGAAGGATGTGGACACGGGGCCGTGCCCACTGGACACGGGGCCGTGCCCGAGCTTCTGTTCAGCCTATAAATAGATGTGCTTGGCTCAAGCTCAAACCATCCCTTGGCACACCACCTCTCTCACACTTCACCCACCACCCACCACCCACCACCACCATAACACCATCATCCACCACCATCATCCATTGTCCATCGTAGAGTGTGTGAGTCGTCTCGGGATCCAAGATTGATCGTAAGAGTTCTTGACAATCAAGGCCATGTTTGCCTAAGTCTCTTACATCACTTGGTGAAGACAAAGTGTCTAGTGTAATACTTTTTATTTCTAATCTTTTGCACTTTTTATTTGGTTTCGTATTAATGACTTTAATAACTAGTTGCTTATGTTGAAGGTGATCTTTCTTTATCGTTTGTCCGTGGTGTCTTGAAATTATTTTACTGTCTATATAAAATAAAAGATTTTCACCATTCATATCTCCACGGTCTATATGGAGGTATGTTGGCTACCTGGTCGGGGGTTAAGGGAACGGTTTGGTAAAGGTCTTGCCATTGTTCAGCGTTTAGAGGTCCTGCAATGGACCTGGGTCAAATTTAGTAGGACATCCTTCAATACTTCACGGTATTGGATGGCGGGGGTCCAAACTCTTTGACCCCCTCATAAGTTAACTACTATTAATACTATAACCCGGCTATTTAGGACTGTATCCCTGCTGACTCAGACTACTTAGCCGAGGGTAACGTCACCGCCAAAAGCGGGGCCTACCATAATATTGCATTAATAACTTAATTCATTATCTTCCAATAATCCACCCTTTTAGGATTGTATCCTTGCTGACTCGAACTACTGGGGTGAGGGTAACGTCACCTTCAAAAGAGGGGCCTACTACAATAACTAAGATAATCTCTTAATTATGTGCAAAAGTGCGGAAATAATCAAAGGTTACACTAGATACGAGTCGGAACCAAGTGATTCATCTTGTCTATCTGTTTTTCTTTTATTTTTATTTTCAGCATTTTAGTTAGTTTTTTTTTTCTTAGTTTTAAAACATTTTTCTAAACTTTTTATTTTGATTAGACGTTGAGGATAAACCGGTACTAAAAGCTCTTGTGTCCTAGGACGACCTCGGTATCTTACCAACGCTATACTACGCTCACGATGGGTGCACTTACCCATATGTGTGTTTAGTGTTAGTAAAATATCGTGTTTTATAAATTTAAAACTTGGCTAAAATAAGTGTTAAAGGGGCTTAAAATATACACCTAATATATATAACACTTCACACGCATCAAGTTTTTGGCGCCGTTGCCGGGGCACTAGGATTTTAAGAAAGTTAGGAATCAACGGTCTAATCGTTTTTCTTATTTTTCATTTTTTTTAGGATTTTTGTTTTTTAGATTTTTCAGCTTCTGCAGAACTCAGCACGGGCCGTGCCCGCTGAACACGCCCCGTGCCCAATCATTGGAACTGCCAATCCTGTTTTAAGTCAGACAGTAAGCTGAACACGGGGCCGTGCCCACTCAACACGCCCCCGTGCCCAAGTTTCAGTTACTGAAAACAGAACCGTAAGGTCCCGACGGTTGGTAATTTCTGACACAACCATGAGTGATACTGATACTTTTTACTTTCGGCACTCTTATGGTACTATGTGGTGTCAATTATGTGGTGGTAACCATAAAGAATTAGAATGCTTTTTTCTAAATTATAAACCCCACTATATAGACCCATCATTTCCTAGTATCCTTAAGAGGGGCGAAAGTAAAAATAATCCCTATCGCTCCCTCGAATGCGCCCAACCAGATATTCTAGGAGAAATGCTTCTCGATGAATTATTTCAACTAGAAGATCTAATTTTAAATTGGTTAAAAGAACTTAGAGAAGATTTCAATAATCTTTTCCAAGACAATAACCAAGAAGAGGGGTTGGAACCGCATTCAAACAACTTCATTGTTTCCAATGATACTTCTAACTCTAGTGAGGACTTGAGCGATAGTCGTCCCTGTGTCGATTGTGCCGTGAAGGACTCCCCATCAACTTCGTTTGATGCATACATAGACCTGAGCGATTCGACATACATCTTCTTTAACGAGAGCCCGGGAAAGCGTTGGACTTGTCCACCTACATATAGCATAGGAATCACCCTCACCGACAACCTCTTGCGTTCTCGTCTTAATCTAGATCAATTAAGGTATCTTAGGCACTATGGGGTTGTTCCATCCAGTAAGGAACCACCCGATCCGGGAAAATTCCTTGAAATTGAAGAAATCCTTAAGACAACTTCTAGACACGGGGCCGTGTCCAGGTCAGCACGCCCCCGTGTCCACCCAAAAGATTCCCTTCTGATTTTGTCAGAATGCGGACAAAAATGTGTCAGGATTCCATCTGCACACGGGGCCGTGTCCAGCCGACACGGGGCCGTGCGCAGCGTACTGTCGTTTTCTATAAATGCAGCCAAGAATCCTGCACATTTGAACCATTCCAGGGACAGAGATTTGAGGAATATTCTCACATACCATCCTAGGTATTTTCTAAAAGAAGTTTCTCGACTATCTTCATGTCTTTTCCTCTTTTATCCACTTTCATCTTCTTCAATTTTCTTCATACTTCCATTAAAGCTTGAACCTTCTATAGTTTCAAGCCTTATTGAGGTGTTTGTTAGATTTTTGTTCATGGAATCTTGATAAAAATAAGTTCTATAACAATGTTTTAAGTTGTTTAAGTTCATAAATGCTTCAAAAATCATAAAAACAATTTGAAACCCCTAGATTCCTTGTCCATAAATCCTGCAGATACCTGAACACGGGGCCGTGTTCAGTGAACACGGGGCCGTGTCCGAAGTACTGGACCCATAAAATTGAACTCTTTTCGGCATGTTTTCTCAGAATGGCAACCAGAGCAAGCGGAAACTCTTCGTCGCATTCCAGGAACAACCGGCAGGGGAGAAGATCATCTACGGTTGAGGATTCTCTTGTAAACTATGTTTACGCCTTAAGAGAAGCCCTTGATGAAGTAACAAGTGTGGAAGAGGCCTTGGTCGACCGCATTAATCATTTGACGGTGGGACTAGAAGGATGTCTCCGGGAGGTCAACCTTTTGCACCAAAGGTTGAACATTCTCGCCTCTCCTCCTTTGGTACCGATTATCACCCAAAGGGCATGGAATGTGGTACCGGAAGTCATCATCCCGGCCGAATGGTACGCCCTACATCCGGAACCTCCTCAAGATATACTCCGAGGGGTCCCGGTTGGTGTCGCTCATCCTCCACCAAGTGTCGAGGAACATGAAGCCGCTTCCCTTCTCCCTAGGGAAATCGAAGAATGGCTCTAGCAACACCTAAGGAACACCGTTCGGCTTGGAGTTCTACAAGACTTTTAAACCGGAAGTCTACTTCCGGAATTTTTGGTTCTTATTGTAGAAGTAGAACTCATTAGGAAGATTTTACGGATCACTTGACCATTAGGACTTTTAACTTTTATTTTCTGCTTTATTTTTAATTTTTAGGGCTATTATGTAATTCTCTCTATAATTAATGAATGATGGTTTTAGTTAAAATTGGTGTTATGGATGGTGTTGAAATGAATAAAACACATTTGAGATGGCAAAGGATGCAAGGGAAACTTGAACCGGCACTCCATATAGGAAAACAGAACCGTCCGACAAATTTCTTCGTTTGCAGTAAGCTCGGCACGGGCCGTGTCCACCCAACACGGCCCCGTGCTGCACAGTCTGCAGAAAAAGACCCAGTTCAGGTAACTGGACACGGGCCGTGTTCACCCAACACGCCCCCGTGTCCAGACTT
This sequence comes from Helianthus tuberosus, assembly GCA_030545235.1. Classification (NCBI taxonomy): domain Eukaryota; kingdom Viridiplantae; phylum Streptophyta; class Magnoliopsida; order Asterales; family Asteraceae; genus Helianthus; species Helianthus tuberosus. The sequence continues at coordinate 77,817,752 of CM060380.1, forward strand.
CTGTTTCTCTTGTTTTAATTTTGTTACTGGCACTTGAATACAGGGTCGTGCCCGGATAACACGGGGCCGTGTTCAGCGCCCAGTAACACAAAATTTTTGCTTTGTACACCTTTTTACACATTCAATCAACCTAAAAACTTGTTTTTTGGACACATTGAGGACAATGTGTAATTTAAGTGTGGGGGGGATGCTAAAACCTTGAATCTTGCAAGTCCTAAATACAAGCCTTACACAAAACTCTATTGGAACCGCTAATCACCCCAAAAATTTTTTCAAAAATTTTCATTTTTTTTACTTGTCTAAGTTTAATTCGGGAAATTCAAGTTCTTAAAAAGGTTATATATTTACGAATTTACAACCGATAGCGTCATGATAAAAAGAACCAACATAAGAAAATTATGAAAAGGCATGACAAGCTTAGTTAAAATTTAATTATATATACTTGATCACATAAAAACCCATTCCCACAAAAGTGAGTTTTGAGCCTTTATTGAGCAAACACTTACATATCATTTGACTAAATGCTCATTTTCGTTTCTTGTGTGAATAGCCGTTTGGTTCTTACGACTCTAGAACTTGCCATGACGATACATTACCGGTCCTTACCAACTTAAACCCGAGTAAGTAAATGATGGAGGCATTAGGACTAACCCTTTTTTTTTCTACACCATTATTTTTTTTTTTACCACCTACCCAAAATCCCCCTAGTTAGCCCCTTTGAGCCTAAACCTTTTCATTTCATAACCCAAACCAAACACCCTTTTTACCCACCAAAACCTTTTTCATTTTTACCCCTTTGTTTTAGTAACAAGTTCGGTTCTTTAAATGACTTCAAAAAAAAAAAAATCCTTTGTTGTTAATGATGAAGCAAAAGAAAATAAACAAACAAGTTCATCAAAAATAACTTTGTTTGAATAAATGGCTTCATCAAAATAAAAGTTACAAAAATAGGAAGTCATATGAAAACCGACACTTGTTACGCTTTTCGCCCTTTTTACTAACCACTAACCACCAACCCAACCACCTACCTTTAACCCAAGCCTAACCCTTAACCCACAAAGTCCTCTTGATATTTACAAAGGTATATAAGTTAAAAAGGAGGAGGATTGATTGCTTGGCAAGCCTATGGTAGGAGTAAGTTCCATGCCGCTCTCGAGTGATCCACAAAAATACATTTTCGGCCGAGTGTTGAGTGATCCCCGTGAGGTATGTGAACTTGTATATAAATAGAATTTTACAAAGGCATGTTATGCCCTAATAAGTAATTTATCTTATGAAAAGTTTTAAATAAATCATGACGAATAGGATTGTAAATAAATAAAGATAAAATTAAATAAAGAATCTTGGAAATCCCGACACTCTACGACAAGCCCAAAAAACCTTCTTCTCTACCCATTCCATTTGGGTGTGTAATAGCCACAAATTAAAGAGTTTTGCTTGAGGACAAGCAAAGATTCAAGTGTGGGGGTATTTGATGTGTTCAAATATTAACATATAAATTTCATCAAATGAGGCATAAAACTAACCCCTTTTTAGTACAAATGTTGGAAAAAGTGTGCTTTTGTCTTCCTTTTGTATTTTCAGGATTAAATGAGCTCAAATTAACAAAAGAAGCAAAAAGACATCAAAATCTGACATAAATACAAGAAAAGGAACAAGATGTGACATGCCCGACCCCACGACAGCATCTTCCCAAGCAAAACAAGAAGACAGAAGACTGAACACGCCCCGTGCTCAGCCAGCACGGGGGCGTGCCCAAGTGTCAGCGGAAAAGACAAAGTGGTAGAAGCTTCTATTGCCCACCACGGGGCCGTGCTCAGCGGACACGGGGCCGTGGTCAACTATAAGATTCGCACAATCCAGCAAATCCGCATAGTACAAAGATTCTTCTACACCATGGGGTCGTGCTCAGCGGACACGGGGGCGTGGTCAACTAATAAGACAAAGCTGCATTTAATGAAGAAAGAGAAGGATGTGGACACGGGGCCGTGCCCACTGGACACGGGGCCGTGCCCGAGCTTCTGTTCAGCCTATAAATAGATGTGTTTGGCTCAAGCTCAAACCATCCCTTGGCACACCACCTCTCTCACACTTCACCCACCACCCACCACCACCATAACACCATCATCCACCACCATCATCCATTGTTCATCGTAGAGTGTGTGAGTCGTCTCGGGATCCAAGATTGATCGTAAGAGTTCTTGACAATCAAGGCCATGTTTGCCTAAGTCTCTTACATCACTTGGTGAAGACAAAGTGTCTAGTGTAATACTTTTTATTTCTAATCTTTTGCACTTTTTATTTGGTTTCGTATTAATGACTTTAATAACTAGTTGCTTATGTTGAAGGTGATCTTTCTTTATCGTTTGTCCGTGGTGTCTTGAAATTATTTTACTGTCTATATAAAATAAAAGATTTTCACCATTCATATCTCCACGGTCTATATGGAGGTATGTTGGCTACCTGGTCGGGGGTTAAGGGAACGGTTTGGTAAAGGTCTTGCCATTGTTCAGCGTTTAGAGGTCCTGCAATGGACCTGGGTCAAATTTAGTAGGACCTCCTTCAATACTTCACGGTATTGGATGGCGGGGGTCCAAACTCTTTGACCCCCTCATAAGTTAACTACTATTAATACTATAACCCGGCTATTTAGGACTGTATCCCTGCTGACTCAGACTACTTAGCCGAGGGTAACGTCACCGCCAAAAGCGGGGCCTACCATAATATTGCATTAATAACTTAATTCATTATCTTCCAATAATCCACCCTTTTAGGATTGTATCATTGCTGACTCAAACTACTGGGGTGAGGGTAACGTCACCTTCAAAAGAGGGGCCTACTACAATAACTAAGATAATCTCTTAATTATGTGCAAAAGTGCGGAAATAATCAAAGGTTACACTAGATACGAGTCGGAACCAAGTGATTCATCTTGTCTATCTGTTTTTCTTTTATTTTTATTTTCAGCATTTTAGTTAGTTTTTATTTTTCTTAGTTTAAAAACATTTTTCTAAACGTTTTATTTTGATTAGACGTTGAGGATAAACCGGTACTAAAAGCTCTTGTGTCCTTGGACGACCTCGGTATCTTACCAACGCTATACTACGCTCACGATGGGTGCACTTGCCCATATGTGTGTTTAGTGTTAGTAAAATATCGTGTTTTATAAATTTAAAACTTGGCTAAAATAAGTGTTAAAGGGGCTTAAAATATACATCTAATATATATAACACTTCACACGCATCAGGAGCGACATTTACATCAACAGACGATGTAGATAAATTTCATGCAACAATAAACAATAATAAAATTAAATGAATTAATTCTGTTATTGTTTCAATAGGATTAAGGTTAAGGATGAGAAATTAAAATTCGGACCAAGAATATCCGCGAAAAAGAAGTTAAATGAATGATACAAATCCTCATAAGGAAGAACGATGATCGCAGTAATGGATGTGATTGGGTAAAAGCCTAGTAAAATAAACTTTATGAAAAGTGCTAGAATAAGAACAGGTAAACCCCAAAAGCCGTATTATCATAACGGTGGTTTTACCAAATAAGACTTAAGAAATGGGCCTTCGGAACATTAGTAAGAGAAACAGACCTAAAAGATCGCTAACAAAAGGAAGGTGATGTTCGGGTCGAATAAGCAAAATGCTTGATAATAAAGGTAAACGCAAACCAGTAAAACCGGGATGTTAGAAACATTAAGATAACGAACCCGGTAACGGGTTGAAGGGAAATAGGGGCGAAAATCACATAACAGCATGAGTGAGTTAAACCAATGCGAAAATGACGGAAGAAGTCATAGGGTCGGAAGAATAGATCAAAAGGAAACTGGTGTAGCCTTAGACTACGGTCAAGGTCAAATGAATTTTGAAAGCGAAAATTTATTATTCTAAACATAAAAAGGAGGTGCTTTAACGCCATATGTATACTTATGCAATCGAATAAAGATATGAAGACTTAATAAAATAGCCTACGAGGCTAAGTAAAGGAACCTACGGGTCGATAATATATAGCGTGGGAACCAGTCATGATTTCCCGCGTAAAATGATAACGGAAAAGAATAATTCTTGTCGTCAATTTCTGATATGACAAATTGACATGTGTTAAAGAGAAAAACATTAAACTAAAATTCAGTTTTAGTAAGAAACGACATTCTAACAAATATAAGTATTACGAGAGAAATTAGAAAATGGCTAATACTAAAGGATACAGGTATTAACGCCGATAGGTGTAAGATGATGTATTTAGAGGAAGATTCATAATAATGAAAATCTAACATAAACCTAAACATGACGTGATGTGATCACGGACACAAAAAGGGATACAGATTACAGCCACGTTATAATACGATTTATTAGATGTGAAATAATAAACACGCAAAATGCCGATGACGGCATTATAGTATACCCAAATAACGAGGTATGGGGTAAAATGGTGGCCAATTAGTCTAGGCAATAAACAAGTTGTAGTCAAAATAATGTGGTGACCTATATAGAACGCTTGTCAATATAAGACTAGCGTGAAGTAAGTATGCCGACGGACTCAGTGACTGGATGGTCAAAACACAGCCCGGTCAAGAAGGCAACAAGGATATTTAGGTCTAGACCAAAGGACTGCTTAAAGAAGGTTTCGGGGACGAAACCCTTTTAAGGGGGGTGGACTTGTAACATCCCGAAATTTATAAAACCTTATATTAAAATTTTAAAATACTAAATAAATGAGAATAAGCTAACTAGGAAATAAATAACCTAGTTAGCTAGTTGTCTTGTAGTAACACATGAAGGGATTGAAAAAGGTCTAAATTATAAAGTTAACAAAGGTTGAGGGGCTTATGTTGTTAAAAAATGAAACCTAGTTACTTAAAACAAAAACCAAACTCACTTTTGTGAGGTCTGGTTCGATCAGAAGCAAGGAAGGGCGACCCCCACTTCTCCAAAACCCTAACAATCACAAACGCCACAAATTGAAGGCTTAAATCATGTCCAAATCGATTTTCAAGCATAAATTAATGATCACCTAGTTGAGGGGATCATAAGGTATGTAAAATCTTGATGTTTCGATTCATCTCAAGTTCTAGGTTAATTGTGAAAAACTGAGATTTAGCTTGATTATGTCTTGCCTGGATGAAATTAGAAGTAATATGGCATCTAGTGATAAACCCTAGATGATTCCTTGTTAAAATATAGCATTATACTTGTGGGGTTTATAATCACCATTGTAGGTGATTAGTGAGTTTGTAGAAACTAAATAAACACTAGAATTATGGTTCTTATTCTAGTGAAATCTGAATTCATGTGGTGAATCTGAAATTATTGATGTTAAATTTTAGTATAGATTTGTTAATTGAAGTGAATATAGATGAAAATAACATGTCAAGAACCTAGTAATGGTTATGTAAAAATCTTACCCGCTAGGTGTTCGTTAAAATGCCTAAGTGAGGGTTAATATGTTAAGAATCGGATGGAAACGCATATTTGATTATTTTAGTAAATTATATGGTAATAACTATGAGAAGAGTTCTAAATTGAATGAAAATTGAACTCTTTAGGCGAGGAATCCGGATCGTCGAGTGGACAAGCCGGAGAAGATACGCGTTTGAATGGTGCGCTTCAAAGGTACGTGATTTGTTGTCTCCTTACATTTATATAGATAAACCCAGTTGTAGATATGTTTAATATTGATATGGTGAAAATGATGGCGTTTGGTATGTCAAGGAAGTGGTGTAATTCACTCGACAACCAAACGGGTCAAACTAGTTAAATAAGTATGTTGTTAATATCATTGTTTAAAATAACCGTGTTGGAATGTCAATGAAGTGATGCAACTCACTCGACAAACCCAACGGTTTAAATAATAGTTGAATTGTTAAGTGTTTGAAACAACTTAAACATCATTCGTTAAATTTGGGTTATAAAGCGTAAACCATGAAATGGAAGTGATACGCTAAGGTTGACAAGCCCGGGAATGGGTAATCATGGTGAGAAACCAACATTGACAAGTTATGTAAGTACGTGACCTATGGTTACGTACATTATGTTTATTTATTCACTTCTAGTTAGTTGTATTGGAATTAGCCAAAGAGGAAAACCCGTTAAGTCGTGGAAGTGACGAAGTGCCTTAGACAAATAAAACGGGTCAAAACAGGTGTTAGAAATAGAGTTTGGAATGTCTCGAAATGGTGATTTCCATTCGACAACCAAACGGGTCAAAACAGGTTGAGTAGTAAACATCGAAGTCAATGACCATCACTTGTTGATTGGTCATAAACAAAGCATAAGCCGTGAAGCGGACACGCTAACTAGTTGCAAAAACATGAACCCTTCTAGAGGGATTAAAGCTCAGAAATTTCTATTTGTCAAATGGTTTAGAAAAGCATGTTTAAATCCTTGAAAACAAGCACGAAGAATTCTGCCTAAGTGGGTAAACGCTATAGTGGGTAAACCGGGATTGGGGTAAATCGGTCGTTGTCATAAGATGACAATAAAACAAGTTGTTGAACTTGTAGACAAATGGGTCGAATAAATAAAGTGCCAAAATAAAGGCCAACAGTTTTTAAACGGAAAATTTATGCAAGTTATGTTGATAGACACATCGGTAATGAATTTACAGACGTATAGGAAAAAGAATCATCTAAAACGGATTTACGAGTCAAAAGTTATGGCCAAATGAAGTTAAAACTTTGAATTTCCGGAGCTGGCAGAAAAATGCAGCTCAAAAACACCACCTGCTGGAAAACCGTTCCTGCCGCGCCACACGACAGGATCATCATGATCCTCCGCGACACGCGGGAGCCGCCGCGCCACGCGACGCGTCGAACAAAACCCGGCAGGGTAACGTCTGAAAATTGTTTGTTTTTCTCATATTTTGATACTAGGACTTGTTTGTATTATACAAATTGTTGTCAAAACTGACGTTTTGGATGGTTTTGACCTTAGGTAAAAGTGGGAATTATCCGGATGGCGATCAAGCTAATGTCGAAGAACCGAACACTCATTTTGAAGCTTCCGCAATGATTTAAATCTTTGATAGACTTTGTGTATATGGGTTGTAAACAATTTCTAAACAACTTTTGAAACGTTTTAAACTTAGTCGTTAGTTGACTAAGGTTGATGCTATGTATGAACTTCTTTGATGAAAGTTATGTTACTTAAACAATATTTTAATTGAAATGGTATAATCTATTATTAAAATCAAGAGAAAATTTAAGGGTGTTAGATAAACTCTTCACCTAATATGATTACTTTAATGGATTCTTGTGCAAATGAAGTTCTTTAAATTCAACAAAAATATATTTAACATGTACAAGTAATGTCATGATTCAACGGATTAGACTGATTTTTCAGCAATCAATTTTATTTTTATTTTATTTTTTTGGTACAAGTAATAAGTATTGAATGGCAAAAGTTATGTGGTGTATCACACGCCATTTTACCAAAACACTGATTTATAGAAAGTGGTGAACCAGCCTATTAAATTAGGGGTATCCTAAAAAAAATTTATCGTGCAATCATACAATATTAAAAAAACGACAATAAATAAATAAAGCAAAACAAATACCTAATAGACTTGTCATCTTCTTTTTTTAATAGCTTGAAATCGTTCCATCACGTCGTTCACTTTTACTTTATGAAAAAAAATCATTTTCGACTGCACAAAACATGGCATTGTTAAAAAATTCCGGGCCCATTCGATTGCGTATAAAACAGGCCCATTGTCGCCCCCATAATCAACATATAAATGGGCCTCTTTTATTATTATTTTGAGTCTTAGGCTAATGGACTAGCTTAATAGGCTATTAACAATTATGTTTAGGCTTGTAAAAAGAATTAGATTTACACTGTTATACTATCTTATTTTTATGGTTAGGGGTATCATCGTATTTTTAGGGGTATTCTTTGTATAAAAACGAAAAAAATAACACTACAAATACGAAGTTAAGCCGTAGCCCGTGTTACGACTGCTTCCGCCCCTGTTTATAGAACTACCCAAATAGAAAATTTAGCATAACATTCCGTATAGTCCTAGAAAATTTCTACGATTTTTATTATTCACTAAGTTGTAATTCGTAACACTTTCATTCCTCTGAGCATTAAAAGCTCCGTTAAGTTTTTGTAAAATGACTATTTGCGTTTACTAGATCGGTTTATGTTAAATTTATTATATTACGTTACTTGAAATAAATGGTTTATTAAATACAAGATATGACTTAATATTATATCAAACACAAATCTTTACTTTTGTTCAAACTTTCTACTTGATGTTTTAAAAGCGATAAGTACTTGCAAAAAACAGTAAGAGGTGTAAACGAGCCGGGCTACTCGAGCTCAAGTTCCAAGCCTAAAACTAAACTTATTTAGTAAACAAGCCTGAGCCCAAGCTTTACTTATCGAATTCGAGCTCGCTCGCAAGCCTAAACGATCCCATTACTTGTAAAAAATTTAATAAATATATTACATATATATATTTAAATAATAATAATTACTATTTATAAAGTTATGAAAAAATAACTAAATTATATACATACATAGGTATATAATAATAAACGAGCCGGGCCCAAACCGAGGTCAAGCTTAAAAAACTACCTACGAGCCGAGCTCGAGCTTCCATGAGTTAAATGAGCTCGAGCTCGAGCTCGAACCTAGTCGAGCTCGGTTTCAGCTTGGCCGTTTGCACCGGAGACCTTAAGTTGATTTTAAAGATTTGACTGTACATAAGCCATTCATATAAAGCATCATGTCAATTGAGTGTTACCAAATCACTGTAATAAACCAACCATAACATTTAGAACTATATGTTACATGCCAACTAAGACCTCGGATTTACTGTGCTCTAACATTGAGATTGAATTTGCCTACCGTTATATTTACTTTGCGTTCGGGTAGCTACCATAATACCATTGAAGCCCAGTAACATTATTGCGATAAGTTATGTTCTATCAAGATTTCATAACACATTTACATAAATCATGTACTAGACATGAGCTACTTTAAGACATTTTAACATATCTAATGTATTCTAAGCAAAAAAGAGCAACTTCGTCAAATCAATACAATCGGTATCCAACTGCCTCCTACACTAGTCTTATTCACTTAACGCGTGCTATAAGTAGAACTAAGTTGATTCGTCAAGTATTTCCTATATCCTTTGTAATGCTACCACTATTTCAGTTTAGAGAATAATCTTACAATTAGCTATGATAATATCAAGAAGATGATGCTACAAATAAAAGGATTCAGTCCGCAGAATATCATTCATTTACGCTGGCATCGACTTGTTCAATGCCTCATGATTCTAACAGTGTCTATAAAAAAACGCACGCTATAACAATGAGCCTAAACACCAGGTTTATCAAGAGCCGCTCGCAATGAACAAGAATATTTCATGCTACATGAGACAATAAAAGTTATCCGCATAATTCACACACTAATTTCAATTCGTTGAAGTCAAACTATCATACGATAACTGAACCGTCAAATCAACAAACACAAAACCCAAGAAAACTACCACAGGACACCGACACATCACCAACCCTGCGTCTCTTTACGATGATATAAGTATACAGTAAATTGGTTTGCTAACACCCTTACAAAAAAAAACCCGCCACCGCCATTTTTTAGCTTACCAAATGTATAAAAAAGAACTATACAACCTCTAATTTATGCATTTTTACTTATACGTATTTGGTCTCGTATAATCATCGTACGAGCGGGTTCGAAGTGGTATGTCACCACCCGGAAGAGTTCCATATCTACTTGACAACGGGAGTCTTGCACTCGAGTTGAGCCGTCCATCACCCGTAAACGGTGGACCTGTGTCCAATCTCGGGTCAAAAGCTGAATGGCCCACACCCATTCGGGGATCGATGGTAGTATGCCCCACACCCAATCTTGGTTCAAATGTAGACGGGCCCACACTCAATCGTGAGTCAAGGGCACCTGGGCCCATACCCAATCGTGGGTCAAGGGCACCCGGGCCCATACCCAATCGTGGGTCAAGGGCACTCGGACCCATACCCAATCGTGGGTCAAGGGCGGGTGAGCCCATACCCGTATCCAATCTTGGGTCACGAGCAGACGGATGGATATCTGATCTTGGATTAAACACGGACGGGGGTAGTCTAGAAATTTCAGTCATGGTTTCTTGGTAGGGGAAGGTGGGGACCATGCGTAACCGGTCTTCCAAAGAAGTTGATCTAGAAAAAGATTCTCTATACGAGCTAGAAATGTCGTTGGTAGGGTAACTAGTCAAACTTAATCTAGGATCATACGTTAAGGAGTTAGCTCGGATCGGTGAAACTTCATATTCATAATCAGATGGAACTCTGAAAAGCCCAGCCGAGCTAAACGGAACCGGGAACTTTTCCCCGCCTCTATAAGTAGGAACAGAAGGCCCGATTTCTATTAACGGAAATTTATCAAGGTTCTGTTTTAGTGATAGTTTTGCCTGTTGAAGTGCCTCGAGAACAGAACCTAATTTATCCGGATTTTTTTCAGTTTCAACGTCGGGTTGTTCGTATGATGCCTGTGATTGGCTGAGATTTGTGGGGGTGACTTGCAAAGGTGGAGGTTGACTTTGACTATCTAACCGCTCATTTTTTGTGTTGTGATCCGGTAAGGGTTCAGGGTCGGTTTTGGGGTTTTCACTTAAGTTGGGATCTCCTACACCATGGTCAACTGATTGACCTCCAGATGTAAGTTGATCAGTCGCGCTAGGTGGCGATGGAGATGGAGCTTTGGTTTCTGCTGTTTCTTCTGTTACGTCTGAGTGGGTCCCATGGTCGCATGAATTTTCCTGAAATTATTCATGTTAACATTAAGTCAAACCGATTGCAATGTTAGTGGCAGTGGACGTTAATAATTCATAACTATAGATCCAGGATCGTTCTTTAATTTAAAATGTGGTAAAATGGGTGGGGTCATGGGTCAGGAAAATTATTAACGTTTTAAAAACCTTGTACCGTATGTCCTTTGACCCAAACCCAATTAAAATTTTCAGTTAAGGTTGGGCAATTTAGTCATTTTATCCATGTATTTAAAGTATATTAAAAATAAAAGATATAATAATCATTAACATCTCTCTCTCTCTCTACATTCTGGAAAAGAGAGAGAGTGCTGAAAGAGAAAGAGTGTTAGAGAAAAAGAGTGAGTTTTTGGTTTTTATATATATGAGTAAAATTACGAATGTGCCCCCATGTGCCTTGCACATGATCAAATTTAACTGGAAAATCTAACACTTGTTAGTGAAAAGGACATAACGCAACGTGTTAGTTAAAAGGAGATAACGCAACGTGTTAGTGAAAAGGACATAATGTGCAAACTTTTAAAGTATAAAGTACGATTCTTGATATATTATAAACTTACTTAAAGCACAAAGTCGGTGGCATAGGCCACCGACATGCATGTGCCATTTCCTTTTTTCCTACAATACTTTGAGTAAAACACATTTTGACCCCTTGCTTTTAGTTTTGTTAAATTGCGTTTTGAGTTCATTTCGACATTTCCTCTTTTCACCATATTTTGAGTAAAATACATTGACCCCTTGCTTTTAGTTTTGTTAAATTGCGTTTTCAGTCTCTTTCCTTTCCAAGTTAAACTTCAATTTTTCACCTATACTTTGACTAAAATACATTTTGGCCTTTTGCTTTTAGTTTTGAGTCCATTTCCTTTCCAAGTTAAACTTCAATTACAATGCAATATTAGACCATTGAGGTTTAATCTCAAAAGTTTATAATGTTTTAACTTTATCGTTGTACCATATATCTATACATTTTTAGCTTATTGCTTTCTTTAATTATTTTCGTTCGCTAATTTCTTTTTTAAAAAACTAAACGTTTGGATTCAACCATACATTGAGTTGAACTGAATACGTCAAGACATGCGCTTTCATTTTTACACCCGCCAAACTTTAAAAAAATTGCAATTGTAACCCCTAGACTACGACTCCTACTTTTGCAAATGCCAATGCATTGTGTTTTTCGAAATGTCTTTGCCATTGTGTTGTACACTTTGTGTCTACCTTTGTGATTTACACTTTTTTTTTGTAATTGTCTTTTACGCATTGCGTTTTACGAATATTGTTTTGTCTTACTATATGTTTTTCACCCGTCACGCGCCGCCGCAACGCGCGGCGGGCAAAATCCTAGTTTAATGTTAAAGGACAACTGAAGTTTGATATAAACATAAAGGACGAAAAGTGTAATTACCCTTACTAAAATTATACATTTCACTCGCAATATAATCTCTCTTTTTTTGCCATGATTACTTTTGGGCATTTGTCAGATGTCAAGAATACCCTCTAATAAAGTCCCGCACTTTATTATTAACATAAAAGTCATTTTTTACATGTTTAAATCCCTGTACTTCTCAATAATTCACGAAAGGTCCTTTTTCATATTGCACTATGAATTGAGTAAGAAACGAGAGAACATACCTGTGTTGACCCGTTATTCTCTCTGTATTTATCTTCCCATTCTCGCTGCGCCTTTTCCTCTTCTTCATATTGAGCTATGAATTGAGCTTGATGTTCGAGTGCTCTTTCCATATCCGTTTCAGTTCCGTTATTTTGTACAGCATGCCCATTACACATATTGGTTTCTTCTAGTGAAGTCTCGGTTGCCAGATCAGCAGAATTTTGAATACCTTCTGAACTTGTTTGACCTTCGTTTTCATGATGACCATTAGTAGCATCATCGTTTTGTGATACATCAGCTCCTGACCTGATAACACAATGTAATTCCATTAGCTAGAAAATTAACAGTCACAAAAAAAAAGAGTAAAATGCACGGATAGTCCCTGTGGTTTTGCAAAATAACACCTATAGTCCCCAACTTTTGGAAATTACATCGGTGCTCCCTGTGGTTTGACAGTTTGTTACTCGGATAATCCCTGGAGTGGATGACGGTTAGTTTTCTCCGTTAAGTGAATGTAAAATGACAAATTTACCCCTCTTTAAAAAAACAAATAACCCCTATTTTGTGATTTAGTTTCAAACAGAAATTCAATACCAAAACCACAATGATATGATTAGTTTGATTCATACTCTGTTGCCATCATCAATACCAAAACCACAATGTTGCCAGCACCATTCGAATCCACTGAATCTTTTAGCGGGTAATCAAAAACCATTCTGAAGTGTTGCCTTTATGTGCTTCATAAGTGTTGCCTCTTCGTCTCCTGCAAGTTGTATCTCCCATCTTTTCGTCTCCGGCGAGTCGCCACCGCTGCCTCTTCATCTCCGACGATTTGTAACCGTCGGCCCCTTCATCTTCTCTATTCTCGATATCTCACTCATTTTTCTCTATTCTAACAGAATCGTAATGAAAGCCGGAGTCGGAGATGGAGCCGGGGTCTGAGTCGGAGATGGAGCAGAAGAACCAGAAGGTTTTTTTGGCGGTGATGCAGCTATGAAAGAAGGTGGTTTAGATCTGAAAACAGGGGAGAGCAAATTATGTTTTCTAATTTTTGGAATCCCAAAGCAGAGTATGGAAAACATTGACCCACTATTAGACCCGATTGATGAATTAGGGGTGGTTGGTCCTCAGGATCTGAGTCCTTTACTGAATTTTGATGATGAGGAAATACAAGACCATTTTTCAGCAGGACTTGAAATACCAATGGATGATCTTACTGAATTGAACATGTTTTGATAGAAACTTGAAATACCGACGATGTAGACGATGAAGACGTTGGGGTTTGCTGTCTCTTTCGAACAAGAAGCTAAGGTGTAGGTTGATGGGTGTGGCTGGAGAAGATGAAGGGTAAATTTGTCATTTTACATTCACTTAACGGAGAAAACTAACCGTCATCCACTCCAGGGACTATCCGAGTAACAAACTGTCAAACCACAGGGAGCACCGGTGTAATTTCCAAAAGTTGGGGACTATAGGTGTTATTTTGCAAAACCACAAGGACAATCCGTGCATTTTACTCTAAAAAAAATAAAAAATAAAACAAAACCTCTAGTAAGTAGTAACTAAGAAAAATAATATCAAACTACATACAAGTAAAATGCCATTTTCGTCCCTGAGGTTTGGTCAGTTTTGCGACTTTCGTCCAAAGGTTTGTTTTCCGTATATGGATCCAAAAGGTTTGAAATCTTGCCATTTTCATCCAGCTCGTTAACTTCATCCATTTTTCTTCATTAAGCCAGGGGTATTTTCGTCTTTTTTTAACTTAAAGAGCAATTCGGTCTTTTTCACTTTATGTACAAGCATTTGGCATAATGTACAAGTATTCAAAACACCCTTACTTTTTGGTTAACTTAAAGAGCAATTCGGTCTTTTTCACTTTATGTACAGGCATTTAGCATAATGTACAAGTATTAAAAATACCCTTACTAAATAAAAAAGACGAAAATACCCCTGACTTCACGAAGAATAATGGATGGGGTTAATGAGCCGGATGAAAATAGCAAGATTTCAAACCTTTTGGATCCAGATGCGGAAAAACAAACCTTTGGACGAAAGTTGCAAAACTGGCCAAACCTCAGGGACGAAAATGCATTTTACTCGAAAATAAAAGAGAACACAAACACCATATCAGGTATAGACAAAAGAACAAAAACTGACCTGTGTTCCTTGTGTCTTATCTGGCGACAAGATTTACCAACACGTCTCGGTGAAGAACCGGTTGATGTGAAACTATTGCGCCTTCTTCTAGAAGCATCCATGTACTTCTTCTTATCAGGAAAACGAGAAGGTGTATTTTTACTGTTTTTCCAAGATAAACTTTTACCATTTACCGAAGAAGATTCAACCTCAGAACCTGAATATCCTTCTGTATTTTCCACATGTGTATCGTCCATGAAATCACTCGATATTTCTTCATCCGAGCTTGAATCAATCGGTTCCGTAATATCGTTTTTGCCATGATTTTCTAAAATAGCAAGAACGCCTGCTGCTGCTTTCTCTGCCTTCTTTCTTTGCAGGGACACAAGTTGCAGTTGCCTTTCCAACTCAGTTACCTTTGTAAGTTACAAAATGCGAAAAAAATAATAATCATAAATTAAAAAAAATTTAAGATTCTTATTGACATAGAGGAGTTGAGGTGGCAGAATGGCGGGGTCAGGCAGGTAGGGTAACAAATCAAAATGGGTTAGGGACATGTCAACACGCTAGGTTGACTCATAAACACTTCTAATTCTTTTTTGAGTAAAATGCCATTTTCATCCCTTGGGCTTGGCCAGTTTTGCGGCTTTCGTCCAAAGGTTTGTTGTTTCGCATCTAGATCCAAAAAGTTTAAAATCTTGTCATTTTCATCCGGCTCGTCAACTCCATCCGTTTTTCTCCGTTAAGTCAGGGGTATTTCTGTCTTTTTTGTTAACTTAAAGGGCAATTCGGTCTTTTTCACTTTATGTACAAGCATTTAGCATAATGTACAAGTAATCACTTAAAAGGTAAATTCGGTCATTTTCACTTTATGTACGAAAATACCCCTGACTTAACGAAGAAAAATGGATGGAGTTAACGAGCCGGATGAAAATGGCAAGATTTCAAACCTTGTGGATCCAGATGCGAAAAAACAAACCTTTGGTTGAAAGCCGCAAAACTGGCCAAACCTGGGGGACGAACTGGCATTTTACTCTTCCTTTTTTTTTACTTTTTATAAATCATCAATGTGTTAATTATGATTTTATTACAAAATCAATCTTAATTTTTGAATGTAATGATTGAGGTTGAATACATTCCATATAGACTTTGAGAAACATTCAAACAGTTTGACCCATTGGCTAAGTTATTTTATTTTACCCTTTCGAGATTAAAACAGAACCCAAATCAACCCGTCCATAAGTAAATGAGTCGAAATGGCCACCTTTATGCGGCATATGAGGAGTTGAGAGGAAGAAAAGGCAAAAGAAATAAATGGTATTATTCTATGTATTAATGTATTTGAATGCATGTATGTTTTCCAGCATTAAATATAATATAAAGCGAACCCGTTTTTCCAGCTCATGCGCTCGTTTCCTTGCTGTACTTGAGACAGTTCTTTCAGCCAGCAATCGTGCCCGAAGAAACTCGATTGTCTTGGCAGTTGTGTCTTCCATGTTTTTTTTGGTTCCTATAGAAAAATACAAAAAGTGCAAAGAACATAATTACATAAACCTTTGAAGCAAACGAATTATAATAACATATTAGAAACTTTGTAACTGTTTATTTTTTCATGAGTGAAAAAATTTACAGATCGCCTACAGTTGAGATTCGTTTAGCATAATTAAAAAAACAGAAGTTAGTTGATGATCATAAATAACATAATAGCATGTCAATTTCATAAGTTGTTATAATATGATTTTCATTCCATGAAAGGAGGTGTGATTGAAGTCAATTCACTCATTTAAACCTCCATCAATAGTCATATATGAATCGACTTAATCACATGTGAGTTAACTCGTAATTTTGAAGTCCTCATAGTTCTCAAATCTCAACCCTTTTTAGGTTCTCATTTGAACCAGCCCCTATATGTATGTAACACTTATAGGCATTTAGAGAGGGGTGGGGATGGAGAATATTCAAAGGTGTTACAGCAAAGTAGAAGGGAGGTTAAAAGGCATAATAAGGTTTTTTGGTAAACAATTGCTAAGTAAAATGCACAAAAACAACCACAACTCAGAACCTGATTTTCATACGTGATGCTTTATTGCTTGTATATTGTACTTACTTAACAAAGTATATACTACTTAACAAAGTATATACTACTTTCAGAATTACTCAAGCAGGTTACACAGTTACATGATATCTATGCAAATGCAACAATAGTAGGATGAAATAACGTTAATGCATGCTTTACAATTCAAATGTGCTATAGAACTAGATAACAGGTCTTAAATACGTATTTGCTAGGAGAATTTCCATCACACAAATTATGCAGATACTCCTTGACTCCTTGTAAATTATATAGGAGAATCTATGCAGTTAATGTGGTAAAATATCGGATATCGGTCAAGGACCGATATTTGAAATATAGGTTATCTCGGTGAGATATCGGTAACTTTAATATAATGCAGAATTTATATATATAATAGCAATTTATCAGTGATATATCGGTTATATCGGTCAAATATCGGTGATATATCGGTTATATCGGTCAATATCACCGATAATATCGGTACCGATATTTTGACCGATATTTGACACCGATATTTTACTAAGGGACCGATATGACCGATATATCACCGATATTAACTGCATAGAGGAGAATTTCCATCACACAGTCGATTTGGGTTACTAATTACTTTATCTCCAACATATAAAATGGTAAAAAATTAAATTTAGCTAAAAGTAATATGTGTCAAACAGGTCGAAAGTCACCCAAAGTGGTATTCAAATGCTTATAACATTCGCTTTCCAAAAAAAAGATAGGTTACTGTTAATAGTATAATTTATATTTTACTAATTTATAGAAGGAAAAATTACAAGTTTTGTCCTTTATCTTTATATCCCTTTTCAGGCAGTGTCCTTTTTAACGAATGTTGACAGGCGGTGTCCTTTACTTGGTATTTTGT
This sequence comes from Helianthus tuberosus, assembly GCA_030545235.1. Lineage (NCBI taxonomy): Eukaryota > Viridiplantae > Streptophyta > Magnoliopsida > Asterales > Asteraceae > Helianthus > Helianthus tuberosus. Next base: position 77,835,257 of record CM060380.1, read on the forward strand.
TGCAAGTTTAGTCCTTTACACCCAACCCAGTTAAAAAACGCTGTTAATTGTTGACAGACGGTGTCCTTTACTAGGTATTTTGTTGCAAGTTTAGTCCTTTACCTAGGTATTTTATTGCAAGTTTAGTCCTTTACACCCAACAATTAACATGGTTTTTTAACTGGGTTGGGACTTGGGTGTAAAGGACTAAACTTGCAACAAAATACCTAGTAAAGGACACCGTCTGTCAACATTCGTTAAAAAGGACACCGCCTGAAAAATAGTATAAAGATAAAGGACAAAACTTGTAATTTTTCCTTAATACCTAGTAAAGGACACCGTCTGTCAACATTCGTTAAAAAGGACACCGCCTGAAAAATAGTATAAAGATAAAGGACAAAACTTGTAATTTTTCCTTTATAGAATAATAAATGAAAAAAGAAGTGTTGGCGGGTCAACCAATCCAACTCCCATTTTAACTAGTATTAAATTAACAATTTTAAGTTTTTAACCCGTCACCCAACCCACCCATCTTGCCATCTCTAGTAATTTATAAATATAACTTGGAATGGAGGGAATATTACAAACTTCATCGATTTTTGAATGTTTACATGAGATATGAAATACATTACATGAGCAATTCATATTTGTACAAATCTTGAAAGTCAGTCTTCCTTCGAGGAAGGACTCAAAATTCTCCCCAATTGGAAGCCGGAAATATATGCTAGGAGGACCCAAATACCCCTACCTCCACTTTTCACTTCCAACTTTTGAAGGCAAACAAACTACTTTTCAACAGAGATATTACTATAAATACATCTAGCCAATAGCCATTGAAAAGATCTGACACAAGTACCAAAACGTTGCTGAATGTAAAATAGAAGTCATGTTAATTTTGAATTTAGAACTACCTAGGTTTCAAATATAAATCTCAAAAAAAGGTTAACGGTCACAACTTCTCTCACCATCAAGGTTTGAGGGCATAGTTATTAGACCAGATGTCAAACTATCATTCATAACTTACTTTTTCCTATAACAATATAACATTACCACTATGATCAGGCAATCAGTGATCAGGCAATCATTCAAACCTTACAAAACACTATGAAGACGTGTTGTAATGCTATTAATCTGATGGGAATCTGCTATGAGAGGGAAGTGAGTTATAGGTATTCTTAAGGGGCTAAAGTGTAATATGGGGGTAGTATAAGTAATAGAGAATAAGGCGTTTTAGAGATAGGATTGAGTTTGTTAGTTTGTTAGTTCATTAGGGCTCCTGCATACGCAGCGAGAGAGGGCATAGCCCTGGTTCGTCCCTGTAACTTCTTTACGTTTTTCACAATACTATCAGTTTGTTCTTCTGTTCCTATTATCTTCTCTATATTCAATTGATCACAATCTTCACATCTCAGATCTCTATCATAATCTTATGTGTCCACTGCAAACAAACAATAACAACACAACTATTAAATCCAACTTTAAACCTACATCTGGATACAATATTCAATTTTAAATCTTAGCTAGGTTTCAAATATAAGTCTCAAAAAGGGTTAATGGTCACATTACCACTAATTATGTTTGAGGGGATAGTTATTAGAGCAGATGTTAAACCACCATTCATAACTTATTTTTTTCTACAACATTACCACTACGTATGTATCATTGATCACGTAATCACTCAAACCTTACAAAACACTTTGAAGAAGTATGGTAACCCTATTAATCTTCTGTCTCCACTTGAAACAGTCACAACACAACTATCAAATCCAAAACTTAAACCCACATCTAGATACAATATCCATCAAATCTCAACCCGTATCAAACACCTATAGATCATAACAAATCCAGTTCAACTCCACAATTCATTCAGCCAAAATCAAATCGAACATACTAATCTCACAAAATCCAAACTCGTCTACTCGCGAAATCACACAAAACACAACCGGAACAGATTCAACAACAACATCAGCAAATCTATCACACAGAGGCATCGATCTAAGCAGAAAACACTAGGTATCGTTATCAGAAACCCTGGGTACTACAATCAAAACAACAGTTCAACTATAAACTCAAAATCGGCAACATTGAAGTGATTTTAGTCGACAAAACAGTTGAATTATAAATCAAATAAGTGCAAAATGAAGCGAAAAAACCCTAGGTGCTACAATCAAAACAACAGATCAACTAAAAACTAGAAATCGGCAAAATCGAAGTGATTTTAGTTGACAAAACAGTTGAATAAACCCTAGGTACTACACCAAAAACAACAGATCAACTAAAAGCTTGAAATCGAAGTGATTTGAGTTGAGAATAGAGTTGAATCAAGTGCGGAAATGAAGAGAGAGTGGAGGATTTGTACCTTACGAGTGGATTTCCATGGAGATTAGGAACCCTAATTACGAGAATTTGGGGGGGGGGGGGGGGGGGGGGGGGGGGGGTTTGTGTCTGTGTGGAAAGTGTAGTGACAGTGAGCTTTGATGAAGGTTCTGTGTGGTGGCTAAAAGTCATAAAGGATTAAAAATATCATTGGTTTAGACTTTCGACAGCGAAGAGTGATGATGATAACTATGGACGGAGTTAAATATAAATTATCTGAAATTAAATTGTATTTTTTTATAGAGTAAATTACAAAAATTTTCATTTTATGTTGACACTAGGGGCATGTTTGGCTAAGCTTTTTGAAAACAAGTTATTAAGTTATTGACTTATTAGCTTTTTGAAAAAGTCAGTATGGAGTGACTTTTTGAAAAAGTCACTTTTCCCCTCACATGCAACCTGGTTGCCAAACATCATATTAGCGGTTATGACTTTTCAAAAAACCAATAAGTCAATAAGTTGTTTCAAAAAGCTTAGCCAAACATGCCCTAGATTGCAAAAGTAACGTCATAAATAGACCAAAAATAAGTATTAATATACCAAATTAGTCAATTTGGTAATGATTAACTACTTTAAGGGTGAACGGGGCACTCCCCTAAGAGGGGAGTCCCCTCTCTTACGCACGGTCAATCAGGTTATGCCACGTCAACTCCCCTGACACCCTCAATTTGATGGCGCCACTCCCCTCTTAACTCCCCTTGTTTTTTTATTCAAAAAGAAAAAAAAGAAAAAAAAAAGAAATGATTTGATTGGTTTGAAAAGTGGGTGGCCCACCATCTCCCCCTCTTCTTCATCGGTGACTTCTCCCCGACCTTGCTCCCCGAATTCACTCACCACACCAATGGCGGCGGTGTTCCCCTAAGGTGACTTGGGTCACCGAATGGGGTCACCGAAGGTGCCCCGCTCACCCTAATACATTATTTATTCTAAAGTCAAAAGTAATAATTATGTTTTTTTATATTATTTTATTTTATAATACTTTTATTATTTTTTTATATTTTGTTATACTATTATTAGTATTAATATCAATATTAATAAATAAATAATCAAGACACTTTATTATAAACATGAAAGTGAAAAAGTTTATTATAATACTTTTGTTATTTTTTTTTTTTTTTTGATTTTTTATATTTTGTTATACTATTATTTGGTGCCGGTAACTTTACATGAGTCCTTAACTTTATATTCGCCGCCACGATCTGAGCACAACCCGATTTTTGTACCCAATTCATCAACTTTTCACAAAACCCGAATACCTATAAATGAAATTTAATTTTAAAAAAAATAATAAATTAAATTTATATGGAATTTATACAATACTAAATTAATTTTATTATATGGACTCTATACAATATTATTTACATTAATTTCGCTGTTAATGTTTTTTGTTTTTCATAAAATCAACAATTATTCTATAATTAAGATGATATTAAAATCAACAATCAGAAAATAAATCAAATAAATTCTTTTCAAATATGTGGTTTTTTATTAGTTTATATGTCATTATCTACAAGCCATATGTCGCAACCCCCGTCCCCTAACAACCCGGGAACGGGCGGCCGCGGCCAGTTTTGGTGGTATCGTTGTTTTATCATTTTGGCAGCGGAAATTACATCAGGACCGTAGTTAGGAAATATTTTATCAGAATAAAATACCACGCTTTTATAATATTAAACACATGGGAAATTCCCAAGTTTCAAGTACACATATTTTCATAGGGATAAACCCTCATCATCATCATACTCAGTAAATCCCAAGCAAAGGTAGGGTCTGAGGAGGGTAAGATGTAGACAGCCTTACCTCTACCCCGTAGGAATAGAGAGGCTGCTTCCAGTGAGACCCCCGGCTCGATAGTAGTTTTGCATCAAGCCTTGGACATAAGGCACATAACACTCAGCAATCACGACAAACACCGATTAGTGTATGTACCCTTTTGTCTTTCAGCTATCAACGCCACCACATGATGCATGATTAACCGTCCTCAGCTTTTAACGTTATTTTCACGAAATTAGTAAAATAACGTTAAAATTAGTGCACTTTCACTTTTGCCCCCCGATGGCCCACACATATATACATTATATGCGCATACCGCAAGCGGGGCGTACATAGGGATAAACCCTATTTTATTTAAATAAAAACATCTTTTTATTTAGGTAACTTTTATTGCCACTTTTCTAAGCGTTCAGTGCTGTCCAGCTGGCTTCTATTTGGCTTTCACATTTTGTTACCTGAAACGCGTTTAAAAACATTTTATAAGTGGGAAATACTGGTGAGTGAATCCCAGTTTAATCAAAACAGGTTTTATCAGTCTACAGCATTGAGGGCGGTCACGCAATTACATTTGTTTCCATCTACTTTAATTACCACTCACGGTATTGTCAACACGACTTGTTGTCATGTTACTACTCACAGTGTAGTAACAAATTTTGTATACAAAACCTCAACATACCGACGATAATTGTAGAATACAAATACTCAATCACTGTTTAATATAAGAGTGAATTTCAAATTTTATCCTTTATCTTTATACCTTTTTTCGGGCGGTGTCCTTTATCTTTAAAACTGATGAGTTTTATACTTTATGTTTTCAAATCTTGCACGTTATGTCATTTGAGCCTAACCTAGTTAATTTTTTCTGTTAAAGCTAGTTCAACTATGGGCAGTTTAGTCTTTTTACCCATTACTTTAAAATATGTTAATAAATAAAACAAAAACAAATTTAAAAATATAATAAAGACATATATGCATACCTGTATATATTTCCCTCTACACACACACTCTCTCACATCTCTCCCCCACAAACTCCAGTCACACCCTCTCCCCACCAATTTCCAGCCACTGCCATAAATGGAGATGAACACCCCATCTTCTTCTTTCTTTTCTCCCACCTGCAAATCCTAACCACCAACTAAACCACCTCTCCTCAACACTCCTGCACCTACAATCACCACCCTAAACCACAACCCACCACCCAACACCATATCCGCAAGCTTTCCACCACCTCCGCCCAACACCATATCAGCCAAACCACTACTCCCTCTCTCATACTTACTGCCACCATCCACCACACCCCACTAACCTAGCGCCGCCGTTACACCACTACTTCAGCGCCGCCGTAAAAAAGTTAGGGTTGTATCTCCAAAATAATGATGTCGTTAAACCACTACCTTAGGGTAGTGCCATCGTACAAACCCTATTTTTGGATCCAATTTGTGCCAGTTTTGAGGCTTCGATCAGGTTTTAGGTCTTGATAATTGAGGTGGGTTTGAATTATGGTTTTGAAATTGGGGGCTTTTGATTTGTGGCTTTTGAAATTGGGGAGATGGTGTGGGTTGTGTTTTGTTGGTGGCTGGTGGTGGTGGTGAACCAGTTGTGCGATGGTCAGGTGTTAGTGGTTGGTTGTATGGGGTGGCAGTAGGTGGTGGCAGGTGACGGTGGTTGTTGAAAGGGAGAGAAATTAATGGGTGTTGTATGTGAGAATGTGGATGTTTTGCTGTTGCAATGTAAGATGATCTTAATAGTCCTCAACCATGGTAATCGATCAGAGCAAGGAAGGGTCAACGTTTTGAAACTGTATATGGGAGATCTAATGAGGGTTTGAAAGAAATTCAAGGATTTGTGGTTTAATTAAACATACAAACACACTTTAAATTTGTTTTTATTTTATTAATTAACATATTTTTAAAGTAATGGGTAAAAAGACTAAACTGCCCTTGAGTGAACTAGCTTTAACAAAAAAAAATTAACTAGGTTAGGCTCAAAGGACATAACGTGCAAGATTTGAAAACATAAAGTATAAAACTCATCAATTTTAAAGATAAAGAACACCGCCTGAAAAATGGTATAAAGATAAAGGACAAAATTTGAAATTCACTCTTAATATAATGTAAAACATCTGAGGTTTTGTAAAAACAGTTTACAAAAAGGAGATTACTCACATTGCTATCTTAGGGTTTTCCTTTAGGATTTCCTGGTGATTATCTATTAATTACACAAATGCACACGCGTTAGCATAATAACCCAATATTTACATTAGTAATACCCACCCCGAGATGGCATTCCAACGACTACGTCGGGCAGAACCACGACAGCCGTTACGGAACCCTGGATCAATCGGGCAGCGTATCTAATACGTAACCGGGGGTTATGATACTTACAACGAGGCAAAACTTCATTATTTAGGGGGTATTATGCCCGAAAATTATGTTTACTATGCAGAAATTCGAGAGAGAAAAAGAAAGTTGAACGATTTGGACTGAAGGCCTCTTGACTCAATTTATAGGGCTGAAACAGGGGGCCCTCGCGCCCCCCGTAGACCACACAGGGGTCATTCATGCCCCGCGAGGCCAGCTAGGGTAGGACCCTAGCTGTGCTGATTCGGCCACTAGGCTTGACACGAGGGTGCCACGTGGCGGCCCGGGGGCTCGCCCTGACTACGAGCTGTCGCGGCCCACGTAGATCACCACCAACTCGTTCGCGGCCCGCGAGCGAGGACTGGATCTTGTTTTTATTTTATTTTTAATGATATATGGTATTTAGGGTCCAGTTTTTGCATACGGGGTGCATTTTAAGACATATAGATACAGTTTAATTATACTAGGGGTGTCGGAAATATTTTGGAGGGTTGTTATATCCTCCCCACCTTGTTTTAGAACTCGTCCTCGAGGTCTACTGGACTAAGTGTGGATATTTCCTTTGCATTTCTGAATTAAGCTCCCATGTATACTCTGGTCCTCTCCTGGAGTCCCATTTCACCTTGACCAGAACTAATCTCTTGTGCTTGAGGTTCTTGACCTTCCTGTCTTCAATTTGTAGAGGTCTTTCCACAAATTTTAACTGCTCATTTACCTCTATATCTATAACACCTCGTAAAATTGTGTCCAATGATGTGTTGACACATGTAATGAACCCTAATAAAGTCAAACGTTGACTATGAGAGACTAATCTCGTCAAAATCAAAAACTATGAATATAGAAGGACTGAAAGTGTCAACATGCCTAATCTAGGCCTCTGAGTGACCTTATACGATGTCCGTATTCTCAAACGAGCCACTTGTTGGACGAGATGAGCCGTTTGCGTAATTATTTGAAAGTTTACGCGATGAAGGGTTAAAAGTGTCAACATGTTAATTCTTACCTCTGAGTGACCTTTTAACATACTGAGAGCTTCATTATGTTTCATCATATTCTCGGGAATGCCTAATATTGGCTATGCAAGGCTTTTATGCCAATATGTGAAGTTGCGCGCAAGTTCGTAAGTTAGAGGGGTTAAAAGCGTCAACATGTTTAATTACACCTCTGAATGACCTTTTAACGAACCCAAAACATTTTGATGCACTTCCATACTCTCGAGAATGTTTAACATGAGCTACATAAGGCTTTGATGCTATTCAATGACGATATGCGCAAGTTTACGCATTTAAGGGACCAAAAGCGTCAACATTGGGTAATACACCTTTGAGCGACCTTTTGAGCGAACTGAAGCATCGTAATAATTGAACATACGCTTGGGATACTTCATATAAGCCATGGAAGGCTTTAATGTCAATAAATGATAGTTCGTGTCGCTTTACGCGTTAAAAAGGACTAAACGCGTCATCGGGTGAAACTACGTGTTAGAGGGTCTTTTAAAGGAACCGGGAACTCCGCAATGATTAATTATACTTGCGGGCATGCCTAAAAATTGTCACTTATGATAATTATACCTTATATTATCATAATACATCATATACGTGAGTTTTGGGCCATTTACGTCACTTTTGGAAGTTAAAAATGGTTCAACAAGAGACAGGGACTGATATTGTACAAACCTGAAACATGTTTTGGGCTGGTTGGTCTTAAACTCGGACCATAAGTCCAATGGGCTGCATTTACGTGGGCCAAAATAAGCAAACAACAACATTATAATGCTGTTTTGAAGATAAGAAAAGCACAGGGACCGAAATGGCAAATCTGCCAAACTTAAATGCTGGGCCAGACCCTCATACGGGCCGCATAAGATCTGGGCCGCCCCTTACGCGGGCCGCCTAGCCCAGATCTGCAGATATTATTTTTTTTATTTGTTGTTTCTTGCTTGTAGCCCACTCCAATCTCATTCCAGCCAATTATAACCGAATCCTTGGTCACCAAGACAGTTATAACAGCTGTATAACAGGTGGAATGATATGATTTACTCACCAAACACATGTCTTGATCCCAATTCCTAACCAAAAACTATAAATAGGAAGCTTAGTTACCCATTTTCTTCACACTTTTCATTCCATCATTCTCTAACTCAAATCTGGAGCTCCTGAACTGAATTGGGAACCTATTTTAGTAGAAAAGTTAGCATGGACCCTTTGTAAGTACCTTAGCCCACCTTATAGTTCAGTTTCATAGTTTTATAAACCGAAAAGTCAAGTATCGTAAAGTAGCTTTGACTTTTATTTAAACTCTCATGGTCCAGCCACTGATCGAATTGAAAGTGGGTATAAGACCATAGTTAGGTAGGTGATTAACCCCTAAAAGGGCACCTCCTAATTCCTTCGTTTGCTTAGTTAATTGTCGGGTCAAACCGCTTAGGTAAAAAGTCAAACTTGGCAGATTGTGAATATTAATTAAAAACAATAGATGCAGAGGTTATAAATTATATTTTAACACTCTAATAACTTGGTAATAATTATTAAAACATGTCTAAGCATGTTCAACCCGACAATTCTGAGTTTAGGGTCGGTTCGCAACCGAAAGTCGCAAAAGCATGACTTTGCTTTGACTTTTCAGTTCTAACCCGATTAAGCTTGATTCTTCCACGTTTTAAGCTTCCATTAGGACCGTATTATATTGTAGTATAACCCCCTAAGGTTGTATTACCTGGTCCCTAGTAGTTTGAATTATACACTAGTTTCCGTTATTATGCTTATAAACGCCCATTTTGCCCTTTTGACATATGAATGAGATTTTTAGAAATATGAGAGGACAAAAACCTTTGTTACTGATATATAAGCTTTTCCCGAAAATTTGACATCAGTTTTTCGTCCTAAATAGGAGTTATGCTCAATATCGTAATTAGAAGCTTTTAATTAAGTAAATTGCGATATCTTGCATAAGGCATGTTTAAACTTGGATTTTGACTCAAAACTCATTACCTATTGTTAAGATATTACTTTTAGAGATTTTTGGAATTTAAGATCAGATTATAAACTGATCATATCATAGAGTTCTTGTATTATTCGGTAAATGACGATAATACCCTTTTCATGTATAAAATGAGATTTACAAAGGATTTGAATGCCAAACCTTTTCCTACTGATTTCATATATTAAATAAATTATTTTGAACACTCAAAACTGATCAAAATCTCAGATTTCCATAAAACCCCTTAATTATCGTCAATTAGCGATTTTTACGCTATTTAGGTGCATAGTATGGTTTTAAACCATAATTAACACCTAAGACTTGTTACCTACTGAATTTCTAAACAAATTTTAATATTATTACAGTGGGTATAATTCGTAAACTCAGACTTCCAAAAATGTCCGTAAAAGCATATGTGAAATGACCAAAATACCCTTTCGGGGCATAATTTGGCCGTAAATGGTAAACCTCACATATGTATGATATTATACTGATGTAGTGTGATAAAATAAATATTTTTACTGATCACCAAAGACCAGAACCTCAGATTGTTTTAAAAACCTCTTTTATAAAGAGTAAAATGACCAAATTGCCCCTACGGGACTTAATTTGGTTTTAAATACTTTTTAGGAATATATGTTAACATCCTACTGAGGTATTAACATATTCTAAGCATAATAACATATGGGACTTGTATATGATTCATTTGGTTACCCGTTACGCATTTCGGATAGGTTTATGTAACTAGTTTACGTAAGTTTGCCGAAACGGGTTTAACCTTAACGTTTTTACTTCAAAATCCAGAATGTACTTAGTTTACCCATATTATACAAGTCTTCGTACTTGCTGGGTCTAAATTACATTCTATCCCGGTCATCGCTTAATCTAGCGTGTCGTACCGTTTTAGATACTTCAAGCTAGCCGGTCTAAGTCTATGACTTAAATAAAGACCATTAGCATTCTGAATTGGTTATATATTACCATCACTCCAGACTAGAGCCACCCGGTAAAAGCTACCTGCATTTAGATAGATTGGATACGACTGAGTTATTTTGCTGTGAATCAAGTATTAGCTCAGGTAAATACTTTTAACTTATTTTCCCTATACGGGCTTGGGATACGGTATTATAAATACCGCTTGGTCGGGTATGAGATTATTTAGTCGGATTATGATTTAATAAATCTGCATAACCCGTTTTAATCTGTATTGTTTGATAACATAAACATTGGGGGTTAACGACCGTGTCCTGGATATCCTCGGCTCATTTAAGTTAATAATGGTCACGACCTATGCATGGGGTGTAGGCATACACCTGACAGATGCAAATGCTAAATATTAAATTACCCACAAGTTGGGGATAACTCCTCTGTGGGTTTTATAAGTGGTGAGTCGGTTAATCATGACCGGCTTCCAAACCGGCCCCATATGTATGACAAATATGTAAAACTGCATACAAGATTTTATTAAAGATTGTCCCAAGTTATAAATGGTTTATGCCTTGTGCAGTTAAATCAATTTTCATAAACTCTTTTTAAATGAGTCGGTTAATTGTATTTACCAGTGTAAACTGATGTATTTTCAAAGGACTAAGTGGCAGGTACTACTCGCAATAGGCTGGGAGTTGCTCGGTGTCGAAAAAGAGGATCTTGCAAATCCTCAAAGATGCTATAAAGTCTGCTAAGCTTCATTTTATACTTTCTGTAATGATCCTCCTGTGGAATTGATATTACAGACTCGTCTATAATAAATACTTTGATATTTTCAGACATTTGAGTTTGTAATAATATTTTATATTCCAATACTTCCGTTGTGCTATTCTGTGTATGTTTGACCATGATGATATCAACTACGTCACGATACTCCCCACCGGGCCCAACGGTAATATGTGGAAATATCGGGGTGTGACAGGTTGGTATCAGAGCCAACATTGAGTGAATTAAACACTAGTCTTTAGTGTTTAATCTCAATGACACAGTAGCATATTCCTTAGACCTTTTGAGTCTAGACTTAACATAGGAATGTTCTCATCCCTATTAAGTAACCATTGTTTTTTATTTTATGTATTTTGAATATGTCGCCAAGCAAGGAAGCCATTGATGGAGGTTTTCCTCGTCCGAAGCCAAGGAGTGCCAAACTTCACAATACGGCTAGAATAAGCGTGCGACCGGTTTGGAGGAAGACCTTTATGGATTCATTCCTAAAACCAAACCCATATAAATTGGAATCAGACTTCAGAGTCCATACCGGAGGTCCCTGAGGCTCAAATTTTAAAGTTTGTACCAGTGGAGCCCATACCAGGTGGTCCCTGAGACTCCCGTTTTTGCCGATGACCCTTGTTTCTTACCTCCAAGTTTGGAATCTCAGACTTGGATTATAACAGTCAAAACCCAATCCGTGATCCATATCATTCTTTAACCATTGAACCCTTGAATTCTACTTCAATAACGAATCCTGATTGGAATACTTACCTTATTCACTGAGGTCTTCAGTGTCCCTACCGTATATGGTAAACAAAGAAGAGAAACAATCGAAATGGAGCAAGGAAGATGTTTGAGAATCCTTCTTTCATAATATTCTTTGTCTTTTAAGTCCTTATAAGGACCTATCTCTTCTATTTAGTCCCTGTGTGGACATATCTTTCGACTTAAGACCCTATATGGGCATTTGCTATATAGTCCTTTCATGGACGTGTGATTTTATTAAAAATCCCTTTTGTGGATACACTATTTTTAAATAGTCCTCTCGTGGACTTGATATTTCAATATAGTCCTCTCATAGACATTATATTTCATCACAGTCCCTTCATTGACATACTGATTCTTCAAAATCCCTTTCTGGACATATTATTCCAATAAAAACCCTTGTGGATATGATATTTTATTATTGTCCTTTCAAGGACATATTGTTTCATTAATAAGTCCTAATGAGGACGTGTCTCTCGACATAAAGTCCTTACGAGGACAAATATTTATTAACGTCCTTTTATGGACATGTTATATCATAAAAGTCCCAATGCGGACATATCTTATAGTCCCTTTACGGACTTATATTTCCTTTTAGTCCCTGCATGGACTAGAGTTATTTAAAGTCCCTGTGAGGACATCTGTACAGCAAGGCCCTTTTGTGTGCACGCTGTACCAATATAGTCCTTTTATGGACATGTTATTGCATTAGAATCCATTTGGGGATGTGCTATTTTGAAATAGTCCCTTTGAGGACATTGATATTTCATTATAACCCTTATATAGAATTGTAATATTTTATAGTCCCTATACGGACTTATAATTTTTCCTCTTAGTCCTCTGTGGACAAATATATTACTACAAGTCCTGATTAAGGCACTATTGTAAATTCCTAATAATCTAGGAAAGTTTTGAAAATTCTATGTAGGTATTCATTTCGTCCTTTATTCAGCGATAGTTCCAAATTTTACTCGAACTTTATCGATCAGCTGAAAATTTCAAAAGATCCTCTTAATGGTATAACCTAGCCTATATATCTATGAACATGGCTGTGATGGTAAAACCCTCTTAAGATAATTAATCTTTGTTAACATCTGAGAACATGTTAGCATTCCTGGCTGTGTGACTTGAGAGACCACACTAGCTTCCGAAAGTACTTGGATTTTTTTTCCAAGCCACCTATATAGCCTATATGATCAATACAAATCACGGCTACCAAACAACAATATGAAGTATACATCAAAACATCCAAATTAAGATGTATGCCTATGGGCGAAGGTGTATTCATGACAATGATAGTTTTATCTTATAAACTTCTTGTCAAAAGGCGATGAACTATGTTCGACCCTTAAAGATCACTGATCCAAGAGATCATTGATTATGTTTTAATTATCCTTGTAACAAGGCCTTTTGTGCCATCTAACTGCCCTTCGAGACAAGCCTTGTGCTATATGAGGACGTCTCTATAACATTGACATTGTGATCTATATGATCCCATGTCCAAGGTAATGAGCTGTGCTCAAGCCTAATAGTCTACATGATCAATGCAATCATGACCAAAATCATCAGTATGATGATTAAATCTGACATCCTTAATGATGTTTTGCCTAAGGGCTATGTTATATTGTCCATCTGAGACTAGGCAATTGTAATCTTTTGTGATTCTCTGCCAAAGGGGGGTGAGCCATGCTCAAATCCCATAAGTCTATATGATCATTGCAATCCTGACTAATTTCATCAATATGATGATCATAATATTAACATCCCTCGTGATGAAATGCCTACGGGCTATACTTTACTCTATCGTCGATAAGACAAAGATGGTGATGATCCCCATAATCCCCTATCCAAAGTGGTGAGTTATACCCAACCCTAACAGTCTATATGATCAGTGTGATCATGACGAACATCATCAAATGCAATGATGATATATGAACATCCACAAGTTGGGGATACCTCCTCTGTGGGTTTTATAAGTGGTGAGTCGGTTAATCATGACCGGCTTCCAAACCGGCCCTATATGTATGATAAACATGTAAAACTGCATACAAGATTTTATTAAAGATTGTCCCAAGTTATAAATGGTTTATGCCTTGTGCAGTTAAATCAATTTTCATAAACTCTTTTTAAATGAGTCGGTTAATTGTATTTACCAGTGAAAACTGACGTATTTTCAAAGGACTAAGTGGCAGGTACTACTCGCAATAGGCTGGGAGTTGCTCGGTGTCGAAAAAGAGGATCTTGCAATTCCTCAAAGATGCTATAAAGTCTTCTAAGCTTCATTTTATACTTTCTGTAATGATCCTCCTGTGGAATTGATATTACAGACTCGTCTATAATAAATACTTTGATATTTTCAGACATTTGAGTTTGTAATAATATTTTATATTCCAAGACTTCCGCTGTGCTATTCTGTGTATGTTTGACCATGATGATATCAACTACGTCACGATACTCCCCACCGGGCCCACCGGTAATATGTGGAAATATCGGGGTGTGACAGGTTGGTATCAGAGCCAACATTGAGTGAATTAAACACTAGTCTTTAGTGTTTAATCTCAATGACACAGTAGCATATTCCTTAGACCTTTTGAGTCTAGACTTAACATAGGAATGTTCTCATCCCTATTAAGTAACCATTGTTTTCGATTTTATGTATTTTGAATATGTCGCCAAGCAAGGAAGCCGTCTACAATCACCCAGATTGTATTATTACATTTTCTTGTTTTGGGTAATTTAGTAACAAAATCCATTGTTATTAATTCCCATTTCCAAACTGGCATTTCTAATTGTTGCAACAAGCCTGAGGGTTTCTGATGTTCAGCTTTAACTTGTGAACATGTTAGACACTTTGCAACAAATGTTGCTATATCCTTTTTCATTCCTATCCACCAGAAATTCTTTCTTAAGTCTTGATACATCTTATTACTTCCAGGATGCATCGTATACTTAGACTTATGAGCTTCTTCTAATATACGGTGGCGTAGGTTTCCTAATTTAGGTATCCACATTCTTTTCTTATGAAATCTCCAAATTCCATCTGTTTCTTGTTCTAGTTCCTTAATCATTCCTTTCAACTTTTCAGTATCATCCTTGATCACTGATTCTTGTGCTTTTCTAATTTGTTCATTTAAATCTACCTGCAGGTTTAACTTAAGAGAAAGCACTCTTTTTGGTTTTTCGTGATACTTTCGACTTAAAGCATCAGCTACTACGTTTGCCTTTCCTGCATGATACTGGATATTGCAATCATAATCGCTTAGTATCTCCATCCAGCGTCTTTGTCTCATATTCAATTCCTTTTGTCCGAAGACATACCTTAAACTCTTATGATCAGTGAAAATGGTAAACTTACTACCGTAAAGGTAATGTCTCCAAATTTTAAGGGCAAAAATTATAGCTTCTAATTCCAAATCATGGGTTGAATAATTTTCTTCGTGATTCTTAAGTTGTCAAGAGGCGTAAGCTATCACCTTTTGACGTTGCATCAATACACATCCATAACCTAGTTTAGAAGCGTCGCAATAGACTATAAAGTCTTCAGTTCCTTCTGGTAACGCTAATATGGGTGCATTGGTCAATCTTTGCTTAAGGATTCTAAAGGCTTCTTCTTGTTTTGGTCCCCATTCAAACTTAACAGATTTACAGGTTAGCTTATTTAAGGGAATGACTATTCTAGAAAAATCTTGAATAAATCTTCTATAATAACCGGCCAATCCTAAGAAACTTCTAACCTCGGTTGGTGACTCAGGGGTTTTCCATTTGGTAATCGCCTCGATCTTTGTGGGATCCACATGAATTCCTTCATGATTAACTAAATGTCCAAGAAATTGTACCCGTTCTAACCAAAATTCACACTTTGAAAATTTTGCATAAAGCTTTTCTTTTCTCAATAAACTTAGAAGTGCGTGCAGATGCGTTGCATGTTCCTCTTTATTCTTAGAGTAGATGAGAATATCATCTATAAAGACAATTATGAATTTATCCAAATATGGTTTACATATTCGGTTCATCATGTTCATAAATGCGGCTGGGGCATTGGTTAAACCAAATGGCATGACAGTAAATTCATAATGGCCATACCTTGTTCTAAAAGCGGTCTTAGGAATGTCCTCTTCCTGTACCTTTAATTGATGATATCCTGAACGTAAATCGATTTTAGAGAAAAATCGAGCTCCTTGCAATTGATCAAACAAATCATCGATTCTCGGTAATGGATACCGATTTTTAATCGTGACTTTGTTCAATTCACGGTAGTCAATGCACATACGCATTGATCCATCCTGCTTCTTGACGAATAAGATCGGTGCTCCCCATGGCGATGAACTTGGCTGTATAAATCCTTTTTCCAACAATTCGTCTAACTGTTTCTTCAGTTCCTGCATTTCTGCAGGTGACAAACGGTAATGTGCTTTGGCAATTGGTGCTGTTCCTGGTAGTAGGTGGATTCTGAACTCGACTTCTCTATCTGGAGGTAGTCCTGGTAATTCTTCTGGAAATATATCTGAAAATTGGGATACTACTGGAATATCTTTCAGTTCTTTTCCTTTAGTATTAATGATTATAGAAATCAAATATACTAATGATCCTTTCCTTACATAACTGGTTGTTTTCATCACAGCGATGAATTTCGTGGATCTAGAGGGTTTATTTTCTTTAATTGTGATCTTGTCACCCCTTGGTGAATTTACTTGAATTGACTTTTGATCAATTAGAGTACTGGCTTTATTGGCTATTAACCAATCCATTCCTAATACAATATCGAATCCTGCCATATTCATTGGGTAAAGGTTTGCAATAAATTTTTGATTTAAAAATTCGATTCTTGCTCCCTGTAAGATTTCAGAAATCTTAATGGTTTCTCCATTTGTTGTCTCTACTAGACATTCTTGTGGGAGTTTAATTAATGGTTGATTGAGAAGTTTGCAAAATGAAGTATTAATAAAACTTTGGTTTGCACCAGAGTCAAATAATACTTTAGCAAAAACATCATTAACTAAAAATGTACCGGCGATCACATCCGGGATCATCTTTGCTTCTTCTGCAGTCAGAACAAATGTTCTAGCATTTTTAGTAGTCTCGTTGTTCATGGCTGGAACTAGTTTTGGACAGCTCGGCTTGATGTGACATTTTTCTCCACAGTTGAAGCACATTCCATTATTAGGTTTCTTCTTGCAATCCTCTTCCTTGTGTCCTTGTATCTTGCAGAAATTGCAGTAAGTGGAGCATTTTCCTGAATGTTTCTTCTTGCAAGCCTTGCAGTAAGGTGCAGAGGTAGAACCTACATTTTTCCCACGGTTGGAATTACCGTAGCGAAATTCCTGGGTAAGTCTTTGAGCTAGGTTTCTCCTCTGGTCCTCTTCTCGTGTACGCACTAATTCATCAGTCAAGGTGTTTGCTAGTTCTACAGCTTCTTCTATAGTTTGAGGTCTAGCTGCCTTGACTACATGCCTTATCTCACTGATTAATCCCCAGATGTAACGGGAGATTAATACTGGTTCGGGTGATGCAAAGGTTGGCACTATTCTAGCATATTCAAAGAATAAAGTAGTGTACCCCTTACTATCCACTCCAGTCATCCTAAGGTTTAGGAACTTATTTGCTATCTGTTCTTTTTCATTGGGAGGGCAGAATTTCCTTTCTACCATATTTTTAAATTCCTCCAATTCCATATTGTAAATCCTGTCACTCCCCTAAACTGGAGGATAGTGTTCCACCATTCTAAAGCTGAGTTCTTAAACAGATTGGAGGCAAACATTATCTTATCTTCTTCTGCGCACTTGCTTATTTTTAAGACTGCCTCAGTCTTTTCTATCCAGCGTAGATCTGCAATGGCCCCTTCATTGCCCGAGAATTCTATTGGTTTACAAGACCAGAATTCTTTGTAAGAACAATCATAAGACATGGTCCTTCTTCTTTTTGGAATGGGCACTTGAAGTATGGGTCCATTGTGCACGTTGTGACTAGGTTCTGTATGGGTTCGTTTACTTCCATTACCACCTTTATCATTATTTTCCGCATCCCTAACATTTTGGATAATGGCTGGCATGGCATCTCTAATTCCTTGGGTTACAAGGTGTCGAATTTTATTATTATTCATTTTATTTTCATTATTCTGGTTTTCTGGATTTGCTGCGTCGGCCATCTGGATTTTAAACAATTACCAAGTATTAATATCACATGGCAATATCCAATACAAAAAAAAATCACACGGCAAACAGGTTGATCAAAATCATCGAGCATTGCGACTTACTCTATTTTATAGTATGCATATATAATTATTACAATACAACTGAAATAAAAATATAATACTAGTATGCATCATTAACCACGAGGTGGTCTATACTACAACATATATATTATCATTCATTTTTTTTCAAACATACACACATATTATTTATTTTATTATTATATTATTATTATTATTATTATTACTAATGGTAGGGGTTCATCCAAAAGTCCATATTACGCTCGTCGTATTTCCAGACGAGTCGTTCCCCTATTTGTCTCATCCTTTCGATCTCTTCTAAAATCTCCTCACCAAAGGTTCAGAGTTCTTGCACATTTTCTGTGCTCATGGGTGGTGCAGGTGCTGGTATTGGATCTGGGTACTATGACATTGGTTCTTCCTGAGGATATGGATTCTCTAGAATTTCCCTAATGTATTCATCATTATCATAATAGGGATCTAGAGAGTCCAGACCTGGGTAAGCTGCTCGGTTTGGCATGGGTTCTTCTGGTGTGGGGTAGCATTGCTGATAATCCCTATGGTCGTCAAACCACGGGTCGTAGTCTGGGTCTAAGGGATTGTGTGCTGGTACTCTAGGTATCTCAGTTGGGTCAAAGGCTGGTGCTGGGATTTGGTTTTCTGAGTTGACTTCAATCTCCATTGGTTGGATGGGAAACAAGGGTAATGGTTGGGGTGCTACGAGTTGCTCTAAATTAGGGTCTGCAGCTGTAGTTGCTAGAATATGAAAATTTGCTAGACTCCTATTGAGAATATCTTGGGTGTGAGCATCTGTTTCTCTCTTAGCGGCTGCTAAAACTCGTTGTTGTTGTAACTTTTTCATCCTCTTCCTACGTTCATGCGCACCTCTGCTGAACCATCCCATCTTTTTAGGAGGGAATGGCTCTTCAGATTGAGCCTTGAACACGAATATCCCATCTTCATTGTCAGCTGAATACATTGAAAGGGTAGGCTGTGAAGAGGTACCTTCGTTCCTAGGTGAGCTGGACAACTGACGGTAAGCATCGGAAGGTCCTTGGTAGCTCATACTGTAAACTAACAAATAGTCAAATAACACACAACAATAAAATACAGATATGCACGTAGTTATGTAAATAATTTCCTAACATTTTGAATAATATCTTGGTGTCATCAGAACACTTCTGTGGCTGAATCAGTAGCTTAGCTCTGATACCACCTTCTGTCGCAGCCCCCGTCCCCTAACAACCCGGGAACGGGCGGCCGCGGACAGTTTTGGTGGTATCGTTGTTTTATCATTTTGGCAGCGGAAATTACATCAGGACCGTAGTTAGGAAATATTTTATCAGAGTAAAATACCACGCTTTTATAATATTAAACACATGGGAAATTCCCAAGTTTCAAGTACACATATTTTCATAGGGATAAACCCTATTTTATTTAAATAAAAACATCTTTTTATTTAGGTAACTTTTATTGCCACTTTTCCAAGCCTTCAGTGTTGTCCAGCTGGCTTCTATTTGGCTTTCACATTTTGTTACCTGAAACACGTTTAAAAACATTTTGTAAGTGGGAAATACTAGTGAGTGAATCCCAGTTTAATCAAAACAGGTTTTATCAGTCTACAACATTAAGGGCGGTCGCGCAATTACATTTGTTTCCATCTACTTTAATTACCACCCACGGTACTGTCAACCCGACTTGTGGTCATGTTACTACTCATAATGTAGTAACAAATTTTGTATACAAAACCCCAACATACCGACGATAATTGTAGAATACAAATACTCAATCACTGTTTAATATAATGTAAAACATTTGAGGTTTTGTAAAAACAGTTTACAAAAAGGAGATTACTCACATTGCTATTTTAGGGTTTTCCTTTAGGATTTCCTGGTGATTATCTATTAATTACACAAATGCACACGCGTTAGCATAATAACCCAATATTTACATTAGTAATACCCTCCCCGAGACGGCATTCCAACGACTACGTCGGGCAGAACCACGACAGCCGTTACGGAACCCTGGATCAATCGGGCAGCGTATCTAATATGTAACCGGGGGTTATGATACTTACAACAAGGCATAACTTCGTTATTTAGGGGGTATTATGCCCGAAAATTATGTTTACTATGCAGAAATTCGAGAGAGAAAAAGAAAGTTGAACGATTTGGACTGAAGGCCTCTCGACTCAATTTATAGGGCTGAAACAGGGGGCCCACGCGCCCCGCGTAGACCACACACGGGTCATTCGTGCCCCGCGAGGCCAGCTAGGGTAGGTCCTAGCTGTGCTGATTCGGCCACTAGGCTTGACACGAGGCTGCCACGTGGCGGCCTGGGGGCTCGCCCTGACTACGAGTTGTCGCGGCCCGCGTAGATCACCACCAACTCGTTCGCGGCCCGCGAGCGAGGACTGGATCTTGTTTTTATTTTATTTTTAATGATATATGGTATTTAGGGTCCAGTTTTCGCATACAGGGTGCATTTTAAGACATATAGATACAGTTTAATTATACTAGGGGTGTCAGAAATATTTTAGAGGGTTGTTATACCATATGCATCATCAATAGTTTTATTTAAACGTATTCTCGATATTACACATTTGTGTGTGTTAATGTTAAATATATATTCTTTCTTATCTTTATTTTATAAAAATTTATAGAAAAAATGAGGTGTAAAAATAAATATTATAATTATAAGTAAACAAGAACGTTAATAAGAAAAAAAAAACAAAACCTGAAATACTTAAAAAAAGATTCTAGTGCTCTTTTAGAAAAAAAAAAATAATAAGTATTAATTAATAATTAAGTAATTATTTTATTGTTGTTACTAGGTAATAATTATACTAAAAGAGTAGATTGTGGTGTGAAAAGCAACACCCAATAGAAACAGAGATTATTTAAAAAAAGTCAGTTGACTTTTAATTGGTATACGTGCCACCACAAAATGATATTAAAAAAGTTTGACTTGTGAGTCTATTTAACACAACCCTTGCAAAATGTGTCATTTATCTTCAAAAAGTACAAAAAACATACTCGATCTTTGCAAAACTCTACACATTATGTCATTTATCCTCAACTTAGTTATTTTTCATTGTTAAGTGGGTGTGAAATGACCTAAATACCTTTACTGTTAAATAAATAACTAAAAAGTTAAAAGAAATATAATTAATATTTAAAAATTCATGTGTCATTTATCTTCAAAAAGTACAAAAAAACATACTCGATGTTTGCAAACCCCTACACATTATGTACTTTATCCCTAACTTAGTTATTTTTCATTGTTAAATAGGTGTGAAATAACCTAAATACCCTTACTTTTAAATAAATAACTAAAAAATTAAAAGAAATAAAATTAATATTTAAAAATTCATGTGGGGCCTACCACCCACCCCACCCTCTTCATATTCCCCAATCTTCACCACATCTACCTTCCACCACCACCACCATCTCACCCCGCCAGAAAAAAGGCACCTCCTCACCCTCTCACAATCATCTTCAACCTCATAAACAAGAACACTTGAACTAACTGCAATCGAAAAATCAGCGTAATCACAGTCAAATAATCAAAAATATATTCATATTCGACATACACAAAACCAATTACTGCCACAACCGCAGACTCCTAAATGAAAATTATTAATTTATAACCCCAAGATAAAAAAAAGTGACATGTTTACCTATCTCAGCACCAAGAACTTGCATCCTAGAAATCAGCACATTATACGTAAAGAGTCGCCTCATAGTCTCACGACCATACACAACAGGTTGTCTGCTATGGAGATCCTCATCAATGTCTTGCATATTCACATCCTCTAGCCCCATACTGATCGCACTACTGTTAAATTACTCACCACCGCTGCTCTTCTTCCCTACCGTCCCGGCGGTGGTCGTTCTACAGATTATCAATTCACAAAAATAGGTCAACCAACCGATCCGTCGCTTTTTACGCAAACTATCAGTACAATCATCACTACTGTCATCATCATCAAACTTAACCACTTTAACAGGTCTTTTCTTAGGCAGCATACGAAGCAAAAAGCCACTAACAGTTCTAAAACCATCACAAAACCCCATGGAAACCGAAATCAACAAACCGATTTGACTAGATTTGAGATCGGTAAACACAAATCAAACCAAACCCTAACCCTAGGTATATCGGTTTCCTATCTAACATCGCCATGAACTATGAACTAACAGAATATGATTAGATCTGAATAGTGAATACAGAATATGAAATCGCAAGCAAAGAATCAGAAATCGAAAGAAACTTACCGATTAAAGGTGCTTTTGAGCAGGAGATTCTTCATAATTGAGTGTTGTTGAAGTTGGTGACGGACGGTTGAAGATGATGGTGAGAGGGTGAGGTGGTGGCGTTTTTTCTGGCGGCGAGGTGAGGTGGTGGTGGTGGTAAAGATTGGGGCAGATGAAGAGGGTGGGGTGGGTGGTGGGTCCCACATGAATTTTAAATATTAATTATATTTCTTTTAACTTTTTAGTTATTTATTTAACAGTAAGGGTATTTAGGTCATTTCACACCCACTTAACAATGAAAAATAACTAAGTTAGGGACAAAGGACATAATGTGTAGGGGATTGCAAACATCGAGTGCATTTTTTGTACTTTTTTAAGATAAAAGACACACTTTACAATCTAGTGTCAACATAAAGGACGATTTTTGTAATTTACTCTCTTTTATAAGAAACTAGGTTGTTATACTGATTGAATAAAAAATATCTCATGTAAATAAAGATGATAAATACCATAAAAAATGCTTAAGACCACCCATAATCAGAAAAAATAAAAATTTCTTTGAAATTTGAATAAAATTAAAAATAATTAACACAATTTAAGATGCTAACATATCATATATAATTATTGTTATTTATCAATATATACATAAGTTAAAACTTACAATTTAGAAAACTTGAATTATGAATAATTTGAAATGGAAAACTACACATGATAAATATGCTATTACGCCTAAATCTTAATATTAGCTACAGCACATATTTCATTAATGAATTTCACTTTGATATCATGTTTTGTTTTTTGTGCAAATAATAATATAATTTATTTTTCAAGTTAACAAAGTTCTTAATTAGTTATGTAAATTAGTAATATTAAGGGCAATATAGTAATTGTGATATTTTTATTAAAGATTCCTCCCCGAACACCCCCTTTAATCCCGCTGAAAACTGTTTTAGCCTATTTCATCTCGTATCGTTCATGCGTGATCGTTGGCTTCAAATTCATCAACAAGCTGAGATATTTTGTTGAAATTAGTTGCATATTATGATCGTAAATATATGTTCTGGTAATTTGATTTTGTTTTTTTTTGTCAGTTATTTATGATTCCCTAATTCATTACCAGCACATAATTGTGTGTGATCAGCACATCAATTTATGTAACTAGCACATATTTATGTAACTAGCGTTATACATATCAAGGAATCAGCACATCAAATTATGAAATTACTATATCATTTTAAGAAATAAGCACATCGATTTATGAAATCAACACATATATTTATCTAAATCAGCACATCGATCTACGACACCAGGCGCCAGCACATCAATATATATGTATCAATCAATCACAAGCTCAAAAAGTTATAGTTAAAAAACAAAGATTACTACGTGTAACAACCCTTGCCAAAATTATTATTTTAATAGTGCACATTAGGAAACCCTAATTGAGACCCCCAATTAGTATGGCACGACCCATAATTTTAAAAATGATCAAAACTAGGATCAGGGCCCCCTAAAACTCGAGGGGGTTATCCCCTAGTTGATAATTATCCTTAAAAATCGAAGTTAAAACACGAAAATTCGTTTAACATGACTCACCTAGGCTATACTGGACACGAGGCTACCCTATCCTAAAAGGGTAGCCGTCGTGCCACGCGCAGGGACCAGGAGGGCCTGGCGCGCCATGCGAGGGGGACCAAATTTCAGTATATAATGCAGGGGTTTAGCACTTGCATGTCTGTCTTGTTTCGACGTTAAAATTCGTTACGTACGTTGAGTTATACACTATTTCGTTCAAAACAACAATCAAAGTCTCGACCCTCTGCTGCGACAACAGGGTAATAACTCAATCACTGCTACGATATAATGTCCGATCAATTGAAACTGATCCGATGGATGTTTAAGTGCTGCCTAAACTCGGCCTATACTTTGTCATTCGTCGTGAGGGTTTTGATTTCGTGAAGTTATCGTAAATGTTGAATTAAGTTACTAACCTAGTTTCGTTTGCATTGTTATATTTGAAACTAGGGTACCCGGCTAAATCAGTAGGCATACTCCACCCGTTTAAACTTGCAATGTGAGTCATTCTCTTTTTACCAAATTGTTTCCAAAACCCTATTTATTTTCAAAGTTATAATTACAGGGATTAAGTCTTTGAAATCTTCAATTACAGCCGGTATGTGGGGTTTTGTATACATTACTTGATAACCGTCACCATTGGACAACGGGTTAGCCAATGGGTGATATGACCATAGTCACATATACAGTCGAGTGACAAATACCGTTGGGTAATTGGTTGATATAAACATTGTAATCGCCCTTAATACTGTAAATTATAACAATGTGTCATTTTGTGCAAATTGAATGACTCGCCAGTATTTCCCGCTGATAAAATCTTTTTAAACATGTTTCAGGTGATTTACTGTGAACAATGAAAAGTGCCGCGTAGCACTACCAGCTTGAATGAAGTGGCTCGGTAAATAAATAAACATGTTTTTGTAAATCGGGGATTTCCTCAGTAAAATTCCCTTATTGTAAATTACGGGGTTTGTCCCGAAACTTGAAATAAAATAATCGGGTATTTTCAAGTGTTAAATGATCATGTTAAGATTCCGCTGCCAAATTAAATAATAATACCACGGGTTTTCTGTCCCGCGGCATTCGAACCAGGAAACTGGATCGGGGGCCGTGACAGAAAAAGGTGGTATCAGAGCCACTGATTTAAGCCAATTAAGTATTTAGAAATACTTAATTTTTTTCAGATTGTCATTTTGTGATTCTGTGAAAATTTAAGTTACAATAAATAAAATTTTAATTTTAATTTTTGTGTGTTTCTTCATGTGTGCTAACAACATGAATGAACTGTCGGAGGCACTCCGAAACTTTACCATCTATACAACCGATATGGATACAACAGGAACCCAATCCGGCTATCAAGCGGATACTGAAGAGCCACTAGTATTCCAGGCCCAGCCCTAGGAGAAACCCAAGCCTAAAAAGAGGAGAAGACTCCTGGACTGGAAACGTGGACGAAGGAAGAAGCCAGCTGCCCAGAAGGTGAAAAAGACAGAGGATCCAAAAGACAAAGGAAAAGGAAAGGAAGTAGGGGAAGGTTCCGGTCAAGCCCAGGAGATGCCACATTGGGAAGAGCTTGATCAAAAACTTGCAAATTGTGACCTCATCAGACCTGCCGATGAAACCCTTTTTAATTTCCCAGCCCAATCACAACTGCCAATTAATTTGGAACCTGCTATCCCGGACCCAATTGTCAACCCACAACCTTTTACAGGGCAGTTAGAAGAGTGGTGGACGAGCGACTCGCATTTTCAGAACTTCATGAATAACCCCAATGTTTACTTTCCCCATTTTGATCCTGAACCTGCACCATTCCCACCTATGAGCTCAGAGAACGTTGCCGAATTACGCCGCTACGGCGAGGAACTGGTGGATGCGGGAAATCGAATTCGGGAAGTGGGAGAGAATATCACGTGGAAGTACGACGAGAGGGAGCGTCGTTTCTGAAAGGCCAGTTAACCAGATTGCATGTTTTGTATAACACTATTATGTGAAATATATATATATATATATACATACATATATATAAATATATGTTAATAATAATAATATAATACTATATAATAATAATTAAAATAAAACTTTTGTAGAATAGACAGTTTGTATTGACGCATAATATTATAAAAATATATGAATGTCGCAAGGTCGACAATTTTGGCTATATATGTGTGTTGACTTGATTGTGTTGTGATTTCCTTATTGTGTTTAATTGCTATCCATGGTATGACAATAATTTGCATATATTGTTAATTATTCAGATGGAAAACACGGAAAACCACCCGGCAAATGAAGTTAACCAATCCGAACAAAATAATGAAGACCATTGTTGCTACAACAAATACAAAACCAAGGCCTGTAGCGATATCTCCAGGGTAAAGGGGTTCAGGGGTTCGATTAGCCTAACGCAGGTCGTGGGGTCCCCCCACGTTTGCAAGACGTGGAGAGAGGTTCACTAGTACTGTTGTTATCTTCCTTAGATCTTGAGCTGATTAGAAATCAGCCCATAAAGCGATCGTTGGAGAAGATGAATTATTTAGTGTGAAGAAGAGAACTTGTAAGAAGCAAGTTCTCATGGGAGAAGAAGAAGAGAAGCAAGCATGAAGCTGGTTCTCAAGAGGGAGAGGAAGAATCAGAGAGTTAGAGTGATACCTGCTGATCCTGGGGCCTCCATATGCTTAACATGGGCTGCAATTTATAGGGGAAGAGGTTTCTCAAAGGGGAAACCTTTAACTAGTAAACCTGGCTTGCAGTGAGGGGCTTACCCTTTAAGGGGTTAAAGAGTTTGGACATGCGGACAAAAGGGTGTTCTCTGTGCACATGTTCTGTCTGTGCAGAAATGGTTCACACGTTAAGTGTTGATGTGACCGGACACTGTGCTTGTCCTTTTTATTGTTCTCCTGAGTTCGCGCGTATTAAACCTCTCAACCTTTTAACCTTTTAAGCTGTTATGTATATTAGTCATTTTATTGAGATTTGGGCTACCCCCATCATCAGCCCCCCAAGTCAGAGGTGTTTGGGATGTAAGCTCAAATGCTTCTGACTTTTACACATTATTTTTTATTGCTTAAAGGCTTCAAGGCTTTAAGGCGTTTGAGTTTTGAGATTTGAATTTCGGAATGATAGTAGATGTGTTTAAGGCTTGAAGGCTTTAAAGGCTTCAACTTGTCTTACTTAAGAGGAAGTTGAGGCTTTTTGTAAAGAATGGGGGATCGGTGGCTCTGGGTTTTGGCAAATCGATCGATTAGTGTCCCGTAGTTTGATTGCTCTTTATTGCTGAGTTTTCCAACTTGCGTCATCCGTTTTCGGTCTTTGTTCTGAATGTTTTAGAGTATTATCGTGTGTCGTTTGGTCAGTTATGCCCTTAAGGTCTTGTTAGGGTTTTAGACTTTGATGTTTTGTCTCCAGTGATAGGGTATGGCCCATCGTTGTTGTTGTTCCGCCGTTTCTTCCAGTTAGCCAAGAACGGCGATTATTTTACCTTTGAAACATCTCAGGTTGATGTGTGTTTAATTTCGTCTATGGTTACTACCCTTGGTTCTTGGAAGGACCGATTTTCCTAGATTTCTGAGTCCATTGTTCTTTTCAGGCTTGTTTGGAGGCATCCTTATGCTATTTTGAATGAGCTTGAATCTTTCAAACAGGAGATAGATGGTTATTGAAGTTTATTAGGGGGTATCCTTCCAGGCTTTGTCCCTTTCCCGAACATCTTTTAGTGCTGATGGATGTTAGCAAGTTGTGGGACAAGCCGGATCGTGACCCTATGCTCGTAAGAGATGATCAAGGTATGATATTTTTTTATTTTCTGCTTATGTTATACTTTATTTGTTGCAGTTATGTTTGCCTTAGACTTTATCAAGAGCGATGACACATCTGATGTTGTGTTTGGAGATGTCGAGGCTACATCCGACGAAGATGTTGTTGTTAGGGGCACTGAACATAGGTTCGAGGGTTCAGGCTATGTGAACGTTCCCAATGTCAAGGGTTTCACCAAAGTTGTTGCTTTCAAAGTCTCTACTCGTCGTTCGAGCCGTTGTTTGATAAAGACTGCTGACCAACCATCGGCTTCTGAGCCGGTGGAACTAAGTAATGACATAGAGGCTTCAGATGATTTAGAAGTTGGGGTTGGGGAAAATAAAAAAAGGACAAGGGACGGCCCTTGGTGGTTTGGAGGGTAAAAAGGCTGTGAGGTCGAAGGGTTCCAGGAAGGGTGGTGAAGGTTCCACCAATGTTAATCCATGGGAGGTTTATGGGCCGGATTGGAAGGTCATAGTTGGTGACAGCTTCAAGCCTTCATCCGTTTGTGAGGATGTTCTTACCCACTTTGATTCTCCTGTTGTTCGAGGTTCTTGCTCGTCTATGGATGATGACCTGGTGATTTCGAAAAATGGTAATGGGTGCTTGTAACCTTGTTGCCTTGCTTCCAGAGGGTGTATCCCGATTTCACAAGAGGATGCGAGAATATGATGTCTTCTCGAAGAAGAGGGATGAGATGAAGGCTTCACTAGCTACTCTAAAGAAGGAGGCAGAGGGTTATGCTGGGAGGGAGAAAAGCTGATGTTGAGGATTGATGAGCTTTCTTCCCAGCACAAGACTGAAATGGTTGAGTTGGAAAAACGCTTGGAAGCTGACAGGGTTCAAGTCAGGGTTGATAGGGCTGCTTTGGAGGTTCAGAAGTAGGCTTTCTTGGAAGAGAAAGATAGGTTGAAAGCTTCACTAGCCCATGCGACTAGTGATAACAAATGGTTAATTGAACATGGATTCCAGCAAGTGGTTACATACCTTCTTCATTCATCGGAGTTCAATAGTGCCTTGGGTGATTCGTATAGCCAGCTTCTTGCTCAAGGTTTATTTGCTTGTTTTAAGGCATGTGAATCCGGGTAGACTCAGCAAAAGTTTTCTCTTTTTCAACCTAAGGCCTTTGATGTCTTCAAAGAAACTGTTTTGAAGATGGAACACTTGACTTACCCTTAAGTGGGTGAGGTTTCCAAGTGTTTTGGTAAGCCTCTTTCTGTCTTGCAGGAGTTGTAACCTACTGGCCTTAATGAGGCTGTGTGTGGTAAAGTGTTGAACTCTCTTTCTAAGAAGCGCTCATGCTCTGATGATAGTGAAGAGACGTTCTCTGATGGTGGTGAAGGCTTGAAGGATACAAGCCTTGAAGCTTCTGAGGTAGCAGGTAAAGGTGGGGTGAAAAAGAAGAACGCCAAAAAGTCTAAGTGTGGTGAAGCGGGTGCAACAAAGACTGTCATTTCTGATGCTGCTAGCTAAAAACACTTTGACTTTATTCGTAGCTTTCTTAGCACCTTAAACAATGTTATGTGATGTGTTGTGCACAAGTAGGTTTTAGGGGAACCCTTAAGGTTTCCTTTGGTAGTTGGTAACCTTCAAGGCTTTTGATCAATATGTTAAGTTTATGGCCCTTAAGGCCTTGTGTTTAAAACCGATGTGTTTAGTGCTTTATTCCACTCTTTCCTTATGTGTTGATGATTTTTTAATGTTGCTGTATGTTTTTGTAAGACATCTTGGTTAGATACTTGTATCTTAAAGCCTTCGAGGCTTCCGGTTGTCGTTTGCTGTTTGTGACTTGGTGTTTTTCTTTGTACTTTGGTCACCAAGTTGCATACAACCTTGTATTGCTGTGTTTATGTCTAGGGAATTGTCTTTGTTGGTTTTGTGTTGTCTTTATGTTATTTATACCTTGAAGGGTTCAGCGCTGCAGTCACTTAGCCTTGGTATTTTTAACAATAAGACATAGCACTTATCCTATTTATCATTTTCCTTAGTTTGATCTTGGTTCGTAAGCTTGTTGGTTATGGTCTGCTTTTTAGGAAAACTTTCTAAGGCTTAAGGAACATTTGGTGAAGGCTGTTCAGACCCGTCTATAAGACAAGTTAAAGTTGTTCAATGGTCTCATGGAGTTGGATTGATTTAGGAACTCACCCCGTATATAGGTCCATTTAACCCTTGAACCTATTGAGCGATGTAGCCTGGGAGCTCATCCCCTTACATGGCCCTTGCCATGGAGTGTTTTGCTAGGTTCTCAACCTGATTATAGGATAGAAAAGACAAATTTTGATAGAAAAAAAATCATCATTTATTTATAAAAGGTGCACTTTGATTACGAAGGAAAGATGGAACATAGAACATTCTGTCCACACATGGAACCTTTTAAGGTTTTTGCCATTACGGTGACAAGGAAGCTTTTTGCCTTGTGTATCGGCAAGCTTGTATGATCCTCTTTTGTGCTTTTTCGAGAATGGTGTATGGTCCTTCTCATTTGGGACCAACTTTGGCTTGATTTTCTTTCTTCCTTGCTTCGTTGTTATGGAGGACCAAGTCTTCCAGGTTTGAATCGTTCATGTTTCACTCGAGTGTTGTGATAAGCTTCCATCTTTTGCTTATATTTGGCTTTCTTTATAGCGGCTTGGTCACGGGCTTCTTCTAGGAGTTCCAGGTTTAGCATGGTTTCAGCCTATTTTTCCTCAAGGTTAACGTTGAGTGTTCGTTGAGTGGTAACTCCTATTTCTGTCGGGATGAAAGCTTCTGACCCAAATACCAAGCTATAAAGTGTTTTCTTGTGGCTTGTGTCACACCCCGATTTCCACGTGTCACCGGTGGGCCCGGTGGGGGAGTATCGTGACGTGGTTGGCAACGTAATAGTCAAACAACACAATATTATTATGCACAGCGGAAGCAAATTTAAAATATGATACAACCGAATTTAATATTGTTTATCAATGTAACAATATCCGGAAGTTTATCCACAGTAGGATCGAAACAAAGTAGTATTAATGGTTCAACAGACTTAAGACATCCTAAGCTTGTGAAACTTTTATTGATGCTAAAGAGACAATCCAGCCGATTTCGTTTAGTACCTGCATTCAGTCTTTTTGGAAAAATACGTCAGTTTACACTGGTAAATACATTCAACTGACTCATATAAAATGACATGTGATTTTAACGAATCACGTCTGCCAGGAGTGTTAACATGTTTTCAGATGTTAACTTGGATTTGAATCTTTTGAACGAATTACATGTTACTTATGCGTTCAGTAGCCCGGATCTTGTCCGGGTTAAAGATCAATAGACACACCACATAATTGAGTTATACACCGACAGGGAAAATACATTCAAATTATTCAACTACCCACTTTAACGGTGGAGATTTGATGCCCGATCAAGCGGTATGCTATATACCGTAACCCAAGCCCGTATAGGGAAAATAAGTTAAAAGTATTTACCTGAGTAAGTATTAATCACAATAAGCAAAATGCATGTAGCTTTTACTGGTCCTCCTAATCTGGAACGAAGGTTTATAATAACCTATTAGAATTCTAACGGGCCTTTTTATTAAGCTTAAGCTTAGACCGGCTAGTTTCAAGATACGGTTCGTACGCACGATTAAGCGAAGACCGGATAGAATGTGATTCAGACCTGACAAGTTTGAAGACTTGTTTAATATGGGTTTATTATTCACATTCTGGATTTTGAGATAAAACCGTTAAGGTTTGACCCGTTTCGGCTAATTTATGTAAACTTGTTACACAAACCGAACCGTACGCGTAATAAACGTGACGGGTGTTCATGAGAGCTATATACAGGTTTCCTAAGTTAATTATGCCTCAAATATGTTGTGACATCAGTAAGATGTCTTTCGTTATCCCCGAAACGTGTCTAAACACAAACTAGGCCCCGTAGGGGTAGTTTGGTCATTTAAAAGTTTATAAAAGCGTTTAAGTGTTTAACTGAGTTACAGGTCTGATGAAATCAGTAAATATACTCAACTTGCTAAGTTATATCAGCAAGTTAAAGCATATATGTGAAACTTATCATTTTTAACCAAACTATGCCCCGTAGGGGTATTTTGGTAATTTCACATAAGCCGAAAAGCTCAAAACTGAAGTCTGAGTTTATCAACCTTTGCTTACTGTTAAAATATTATAATTTGCCTCATATATCAGTAGGTATCAACCCGGGTATGTCCAATATGATTTTAATATATACTATGCGTTAAAAACGCTAAATAAGGCGATT
The DNA here is from genome assembly GCA_030545235.1 of Helianthus tuberosus. Lineage (NCBI taxonomy): Eukaryota > Viridiplantae > Streptophyta > Magnoliopsida > Asterales > Asteraceae > Helianthus > Helianthus tuberosus. Next base: position 77,867,251 of record CM060380.1, read on the forward strand.
AAAGGCCATTTCCGGGTTCGATACTTAAATCTGATATTTTTATATTTCCAGAAGGCTTAAAATAATGTATTTATCATATGTGATCAGTAGCAAAAGGTTTGGAGTCATTTAGATATGTACAACTCATTTTATGGCCCGTAAGGGCAAAACCGACAATTACCGGATTAAGCCTACGACTACTAGTTATGCTCAGCCTAAAATTAATTAAAAATCTTTAAAAATCCCAAAATAATATATTACATCAGTGGGTATTAAGTTTGATACCAAAAAGTAGGCTTAACTAGGCTATACGCTAATTACGCCATTTTATTAACATAAAGCTTTAAATTTTCGATAATGAGCATAACTCTTAATCTACAAGTCAAACTGATGTCAAACTTTTCATACAAGTTCATATATCAGTAACTAAGGTTTCTACACTTTTACATTTTCATAAATCACGTTTTAAGATAATAAGGGCATAATGGTCAACATATGAGCGATTAACGGAAACACGCATATTAATTGGATAACTAATGAACCAAGGTGTATAATCACAGAGGGTTGTTCTAACATGTAACCTAGTCCAATTAAAGCTCTGAGGCATTTCTAAAACATGCCTAAACGGGTCAGAACTGAAAGTCAAACTATGTGACTTTCGGTTCCGAACCGGGTCTAAACAGGAAATTGTCGGGTTGAACATGTTTAGACATGTACTTATACTTATTACCAAGTTATAACAATGTTCAAACACGTAGTATATGATCTACATTGCTAATTATGCATAAATGGCATTTTAAGCTTCCTGTTGACTTTTCTTAAACTAGTTTGACCCGACTTTTGACCTGGTTAGAGTGGTGATCAGGGGAAACCCTTTTGAGGTTTTATTACCCACATAAATACCAAGCTATAACTACTTTTAATTCGAGATATGACTGAGCCATTGTTGACTAATCTCGAAGTCAAACCGTAATTACGACGGTTTGACTTTTAGCTAAAATACTAAGCTAAACTTAATTAAAGAAGGACTAGCAGACTTACAAGAGTCCAATGCACGAAAAATGATCACTTGAGGCTGCTTGATAGCTCCAGAAATGATCCAAGAATGCAGGAGAAGTTGTGAGGAATGTTTGTAATTTAGGAGGTCTTATATAGTGTTTGTTACACCACAATATGTTGACATCTTAGTCTAGCACCCATCCACAACTGATTAACACTTGTCCTAGTGCTTAGGGGGTTCCTAGGGGTCGTCCACATGTGAGAAAAACCGGCTAGAATGGTCACAATCGCGCATAACAGGCTGCTGCCTGTTTTCTGGTGCTGGGCAGTTGCTTGCGCACCGTAACAAATATTTGTTGCGGTGCGCAACAATTCATCAGGGACCAAAATGTTGGCTTTTCAATGATTTGAAGGGGCAACTGAGTATAAACGATTTCTTGGCCGTGTTTTATCAATATGGGGCCTCAAATTTGGGTCATGTATAGTATGCACCACCATGTTATGTTGTGTGAAAGTCTTGGAGTCTTTAGAAAGTACCGAAAACTAAGGATTACCATTCTTTTCTTCGTGAGATCCTATCATGCATTTCCCATTCATTATTTTCAACCCATTTCTGGATTTTAGACATAATAGATGTTTAATATGTATAAAAACTTGGGTCTTGGGATTTATAAATGAGGTGTTCAGAGGTAAAAATTAACATGACGCCACTTTTCAATCCTGCCAAAACATCTTTATTTAATCCGGGTTTACAACGCGTTTTGTCTTTCAGGACACGTGTCGTTATTCCAATGCACACGAATTTTTGAGGTGTTACATCCTCACCCCCTTAAAATAAATCTCGACCCGAGATTTACTGAAATAAATAAGGGTACTTTTCTTTCATCGTGGATTCGACTTCCCACGTGTATTCGGGACCTCTACGGGCATCCCATTTGACCTTCACAATAGGTACATGCTTCCTTCGAAGCTTCTTTACCTGTCGATCTTCAATCGACAAAGGTTTTTCAACAAATTTTAAGCTCTCATCTATATGCACATCTGTATGCGGTATTACCAGTGATTCATCAGCGAAGCACTTTTTCAGATTGCAGATGTGGAACACATTGTGAATTCCACTGAGCTCTTCCGGTAAGTTTAACTTATAGGCAACTGACCCGACACGTTCGATAACCTCGAAAGGTCCTATGTATCTCGGGCTTAGCTTGCCTTTCTTACCAAACCGTATCACTCCTTTCCAGGGTGACACTTTAAGTAGGACTTTGTCACCTACTTCGAAGTGAAAATCCTTACGCTTAGGATCAGCGTAACTTTTCTGCCTATCCCGGGCAGCTTTGAGACGGTCACGAATCTGGACAATCTTGTCCGTCGTTTCGAACACGATCTCTGGTCCTGATAACTGGACATCTCCAATTTCCGCCCAACAAATAGGCGATCTACACTTTCTACCGTATAATGCCTCAAAAGGCGCAGCCTTAATGCTGGTATGGTAGCTATTGTTGTAGGAGAATTCGATTAATGGTAGGTTCTTATCCCAGCTACCACCCAAATCGATCGCACATGCACGTAGCATGTCTTCCAACGTTTGAATAGTACGCTCACTCTGACCGTCAGTCTGAGGATGGTAAGCCGTACTAAAATTCAAACGTGTGCCCAAAGATTGTTGGAAACTCTTCCAGAAATGTGACGTGTACCTAGTATCTCTATCAGAGATAATAGCCACAGGTATGCCATGTAAGGCTACAATCTTATCAACGTATAATTGGGCTAACATGTCGGAGCTATAAGTCTCCTTGATGGGTAAGAAATGAGCTGACTTAGTCAGTCTGTCAACTATAACCCATATCGTATCATTGCCTTTCCTTGTCTTTGGCAACTTGGTGATGAAATCCATCGTCACCATTTCCCACTTCCACGTAGGAAGTTCAGGCTGTTGTAGCAAACCTGACGGTTTTTGATGCTCGGCTTTGACTTGCGCACATGTCAAGCATTTTGCTACATGGGCGGCTACAGACTTTTTCAAGCCTATCCACCAATAATTTGCCTTTAAATCCTGGTACATCTTATCAGCTCCAGGATGAACGGAGTATTTGGAACTATGGGCTTCCTGGAGGATAACATCTCGAAGACCTCCATAAATTGGAACCCATATTCGTCCATTTAATCGTAAAATTCCGTCCTTGCTAAGAGTTAACTGCTCCTCAGTTACTCCTAGCTTCTCATTAGGATAGTTAGCTTCCAACACAGCTTCCTTCTGTGCAGCTAACAACCTTTCAATCAAATTATTCTTTATCTCCATGCGCATGGCATTGATTCGAATGGGTTTAACCCTTTCCTTTCTGCTCAAGGCATCGGCGACTACATTCGCCTTGCCGGGATGGTATTTGATTTCACAATCATAATCATTTAAAGTCTCCATCCAGCGGCGCTGCCTCATATTCAATTCCTTCTGATTAAACAGATGTTGGAGGCTCTTGTGATCAGAATAGATCACACACTTGACACCATAAAGATAGTGCCTCCAAAGTTTTAGTGCGAATACAACGACACCCAGCTCCAAGTCATGGATGGTGTAATTCTTTTCATGCACTTTCAATTGCCGTGAAGCGTAGGCAATTACCTTGCCTTTCTGCATAAGCACACACCCCATGCCAGTGTGCGAAGCATCACAATATACCACAAATTCTTCTATTCCATCTGGCAATGTCAGTACTGGGGCGTTGCTCAACTTTTGCTTCAGAATATCAAAGGATTCTTGCTGCTTAGGGCCCCAAACAAACTTAACCTTCTTCTTAGTTAAGGAGGTTAGGGGTGCAGCAATCCTTGAAAAATTTTCAATGAAACGCCTGTAATATCCTGCCAATCCCAGGAAGCTACGAATTTCTGTAGGCGTCTTTGGCTCTTGCCAGTTCATTACGGCTTCAACCTTAGCGGGATCCACCTGGATACCATGCTCACTAACCACGTGTCCAAGGAATTGGACTTCTCGAAGCCAAAATTCACACTTGGAGAACTTGGCATAGAGTTTCTCCTGATGCAGGAGCTTGAGAATACAACGAAGGTGTTTCTCATGGTCAGCCTTATTCTTCGAATAGATAAGAATGTCGTCGATGAAAACGATGACGAATTTATCCAAGTAAGGTTTGCAGACACGATTCATGAGGTCCATGAACGCGGCTGGTGCATTAGTGAGCCCAAAAGGCATCACTAGGAACTCGTAGTGACCGTAACGAGTCCTAAATGCAGTCTTGTGAACGTCTTCATCTTTAACCTTCAACTGATGGTAGCCTGACCTCAAATCAATCTTCGAGAAGTAACTTGCCCCTTGAAGCTGATCGAACAAATCGTCGATCCTGGGCAAAGGATACCTATTCTTGATCGTGACTTTATTAAGCTCGCGATAGTCGATGCACAGGCGCATCGATCCATCTTTCTTCTTGACAAACAAGATTGGCGCTCCCCAAGAAGATGAACTAGGTCTAATGAAACCTTTAGCCAGCAATTCATCTAGTTGCGTCCGCAACTCCTTCATTTCTGTGGGTGCCAATCTGTATGGTGCTCTAGCAACAGGCGCTGCTCCGGGGATGATATCGATTCTGAATTCCACTTGTCTATCTGGTGGTAAACCAGGTAGATCTTCAGGAAACACTTCTGGGTATTCAGAAATGACAGGGATTTCTTCTATCTTTGGTTTAGGCTCATCAATAATCACTTGTGCCATGTAGATGACACACCCCTTCTTCAAACACTTGGAAGCCTTGAGCATAGTCACTTGCTCAGGCAGCCCATACTGGGTATCTCCCCGAATGGTAAGTGATTCACCAGACGGGGTCTTTATTACTACTTGTTTCTTGTTACAGACAATTTGGTCCTGGTTATGAGATAACCAGTCCATACCCAGAACTATGTCAAAACCGACCAACTTAAAGAGAAGTAGAGACAGAGGAAAAGAATGGTTCTTAATGGATATAGCACATCCATCTAACACAGTAGAGACGGTTTCTAGGGTGCCATCTGCTAACTTGTCACACCCTGGCTTTGCGGAAGCGTGGTTAATTTGGTGTGACTTCTTAATACCATAGCTTAACCATAACAAAGCTATATGAAATAAAACCATGCAAGATCATCCATTTAATTAAGTTTTAAAAACCAAATACAACAACATTGTCTCAACGGAAACACATCCTAACGACATTGTTCAACAAACACAAACATCAACATGACATAAACACAGTTTAAGGACTGTGACTTGTCCAGGAAAGAGTCACATTCCCCAAACCCGGATGACCTCGTAACTAGTGCAGCGGGAAAACGTGTCATACCGCGCCAGATCCTTTAATTCCCTGAAATACATGTAAGTTGAAAAATCAACAATAATGTTGAGCGAGTTCATGTGTAAGTGAGTAAATAAACCTTTGTAAGTATAAAAATCCTGGTATGTAGCAAATAAGGAAAAAGAGATCACCAATGGTTTGCAAGGCCATTGATATGTGTGAAGTGCAAGTAGGAAGACTCAAACCTAGCAGATTTCGCGTTTGGGCACAAAGTCACCCCAAGGTCCGCATTGTTGGACCTGGAGTTGGGCTCGCTACACCCAGATAGATCTACCGCTTACGTCCCTCGGTCCTACCATGAGGATTAATGGCCTCCAGTTCCCGCCTACCCACTCACATGATCTAAATAATAACCCTCCTTACGCTAACCATACCATGTAAGAAATATTCGTAATCATAGTAACATGTATTCCACCCCCGCAGTTTAGAAAACTGAAAACAGTTAAGAGAAAAGGGGGACATGAACTCACAATGGTGCGTCTCTACCAAGTATGTCTCCTGATCAAGCAGCTGTGTGACGACCTACACGTATTAACTCTATTAGACGGACGGCCGTGCCTTAGCTTTATGGTTTAAGTTTTTGGGAAATAGTTAGACAACTATTTCGTGTTTATATTATGTATACTTGGTAATCATTTTTCTTCCCAAGGATGGGGGATTTAATACATGTGCGTTCGTATAATTTCGAAATATATTATTAAGTCTCACTTAAAATATATTTTATTTCTAACTCCAAAATATAAATATTCTTCTCAAAAATATTATATTTTCTATTACATAAATTTTCCAAAATAATACCTTGACAAAAATACGCGTTAAGTCACATTTTCTTAAAATGCGTAAGTTACGTTTTAATGATCGAGTGGTAATAATAATTACCGGTGTAACTTATATATTTATCGTAGAGGTGTTCGTATTATTTTGGATCCATTAACATTCGATAGTATTATTTTTACCCTAAAAATATTACTAGTATTTTCACAAAATAGTCATAAACACACATCAAGTGACTTTATGAAAAATATATACAAAATATATATTTACCAAGTTTTATTTTGTGAAATCCCATCTCCGATGTTTTGTAAATAAAGTCGTGGCGAAATCTATAATTTGAAAACAAGTCGAAAAGTATTTCTAACACTTATAGTGAAAGTAATTCTAAGTGTTAGGTTTTTAGAAAAATTTCGCCAGAGTTTCCTCTGTAACTGGAGGTGGCCACGCTTTCAAGCGTATCATTTTCTTTTATAAATCAAATCAACCATTTTTCTTATTTAACCAAAACAATATTCAACGCATCAAACTAGTTAATAAACATGTAATTCGCAAGAGTCTCATGAACTTGTAGTTTTTCCAACACTATGATGTAAATCCCAATACTTTTAGCGGATCTTTATATAAAGCAATCCGATTTCGTAAAAACCTCGTTTTTAGGGAAGTTCCGTCTTTACAACTTCTCGTCATCTTTTTCAAAAATAGTTATTTTGTCGAAAGTGTGTGCTACACAAGTGTTTACACACTTGTGTGTTCTAAAAATCATTCGTGTTAGTGTAAGATCCGTCTTTAGAAAACATGATTTCTTTGATACTTGGTTCTTTGAAAATACCGCTTGTAGATACGTAGATCTACTAGTTTTAAACATTATTTCACAAGCTAAATCGCTTTTACACAAGTTCATGATTCGTGTGTGGTAGAGTTTCATCCTTTAACCCTTGTTACTTCCAAAACAACCTTGTGTCATGATTCATGATCATGACCACCCCGGGTTAAATGACGATCCGAGCTACCACAACATAGATCGGGTCCAAATAATCACATAAATCAAATACTACAAGATTTACACAACAAACAAGCTTTTAACCATCACTTTTAGCATTTTTAGTAGACTTTTAAGCTTCAACTTGTATGTTTTCGAGTTTTAACCGTTACATATTGTTTTAACCACTACAAAATAGTTCGAGAGGGTGATTTCAAACACTTACTACTAGCTCGAGGCTAGGGAAGAATCTAGACGCAAAATGGGAGGATAAAAGCAACGAGTAGAGGTCCTTCGCCTTCCGAATGCACCAAGACTCCTTATACGTGATCCTTAACGCTTGTGTGAACTTGGAATGTGAAGATCAAAATCGAAAATATGATGGGTGTTAAAGGGGGGTTCGGCCGTGAGCTTTCTAGAGAGAGAGAGAGGGAGTGTTGTTGTGAGTTGTGTAGTGAATGATCATGTGTGCAAGAGTTAGAACTTATAGGCAAAGTTAAGGTCATGGTCCATTGGATTTTATGCTACTTAGATATTAAACAAGAAGATTAAAATAATCATAAGGGTACAAAGGGTGTCCCCCCTCTTGGGGACGGTTTGGTTAAGGGGGGGGGGGGGTAGCTAGTTCAAATCCAACCAAAATAGTTAGTGTAAAGTTAAGTTAATCTAGTTAGTTAAGTGATTAACTCGGTTACTAATGTGTTGTGCTTTATGGCGGGTGTTAGGGTATTCAGGGACCCTAACTGGCTCAGAAAAAGACAAATAATGTTATTAACAATATTTTCATGTTCCGGGTATAGTCCGGTTGTTCGGTTGGATAGTAATTCGTTAAAGCGTTAAACAAAGCTTTAAAGTGTCGTTATTATTATTTTTAGTGACACAACTTATTCCTGACACTTTGGAAGGTGTCTAGTAATATTTTTCTCATGTTTTAGCACTTTATTAGTTAGCTAAAAGCTGGATTGTTTATTAAAGTGCTGAGTTTTTGTGCTTATAGCACGTTTTAGGCACATCCGGTCACTGTAATTTATTCCTAGTGACGCAGTTCTACAACCCTTATATCCCTACACTCACCACTAGTGTAGCAAACTATCTCAGGCTCTTACAGGCCTTAGAGGCAGTACCTGCCTGGTGCTAGTTATGACAGCACGTTTAATAGGTTATCCGTTCATTGTGCTACTATGCTTTTGGTGCATCAAGGTTGTCACAAAGGTGCTGTAAGCAAAACATGGAGTGACAGCAAGTAAAGTATGATGCAAGTAAGTACATGTATCAGTATTCAAGTAGCAGTTCATCAGTAATTTCAAACAAGCACAGTAATTAAGCAGTAATTAATTATCAATTAAGTCGTACGGATACCTGGTTTAGTGAGGGTTGTCACTTCCCCCCCCCCCCCCCCGTTAGAAAAATTTCGTCCCGAAATTTTAAGTTCTGCTTGTAGATGCAGGGTTCTTAGGAAATAGGTGGGGGTATTTCTCTTTCATCCGGTCCTCACGCTCCCAGGTGTATTCAGGACCATGTCTGGCATTCCAACGAACTTTGACGAGCTTGACACTGCTCCGGCGGGTCTTGTTTTACTTTCCAATCCGTAACCTCAACCGGTTCTTCAACGAAATGGAGCGTGTCGTCAACATGAATCTCGTCGATGGGAATGGCAATGGTATCTTGAGTTGGACTTTTCTTCAGGTTGGATACATGAAATGTATCGTGAACTGAATGGAGTTCAGCAGGTAAGTCCAGCTTGTATGCTACTAGTCCTATTCTTTCCAAAACTCTGAAAGGACCAATGTAGCGCGGATTTAACTTTCCACGCTTTCCGAAGCGTGCCACACCCTTCCAGGGTGAAACTTTCAATAAAACCATATCTCCCACTTGGAATTCCAAGTGTTTCCGGTTTGGATCTGCATAGGCTTTCTGTCTTTCGCGAGCCGCTTCGATGCGTTTTCGAATCTGCGCAATCTTGTCTGTCGTCTCTTGGACGATTTCGGGACCAACAAGCTGTCTATCACCTGCGTCAGCCCAACATAGGGGTGATCGACACTTGCGTCCGTAAAGAGCTTCGAATGGCACGGCACCAATACTGGTGTGGTAGCTGTTGTTGTATGAAAATTCGACCAAAGGCAAATGCTTATCCCAGCTACCGCCCAAATCCATAACACACGCTCTCAGCATGTCTTCCAAAGTCTGTATCGTCCGCTCGCTTTGCCCGTCAGTTTGCGGATGATACGCAGTGCTCAGATTTAATTGTGAGCCAAAAGCTTCTTGGAAGGATTGCCATATCCTTGACACAAATCTTTCGTCTCTATCAGAGATGATCGAGAGAGGCACTCCATGACGTGCGACGATCTCTCTCATGTATATTTCGGCCAACTTGCCCGTATTATCCTTCTCTCTGATAGGTAAGAAGTGTGCTGACTTCGTTAATCGGTCCACTATTACCCAAATAGTGTCATGGCCTCTTGGCGTTCTTGGCAACTTTGTAATAAAATCCATGGAGATTTGTTCCCATTTCCACTTGGGAATCTCGGGTTGTTGCAGAAGTCCTGAAGGCTTCTGGTATTCCACTTTCACCTTAGCGCACGTTAGACACTTGCTCACATAAACAGCAACATCGCCTTTCATCCTAGGCCACCAATAATAATCTTTGAGATCTTGGTACATCTTATCCGCTCCAGGGTGGATAGAGTACCGCGACTTGTGAGCTTCATCGAAAATAACCTTCCTTAAACCTCCAAACAAAGGAACCCAAATCCTTTTCTCAAAACCTAACGTTCCTTCCTCGTTTGGTACCAGTAGCTTCTCCATCCCACGGAGATATTCTTCTTCAAGGTTTCCTTCCTTGAGAGCTTCTTTCTGCGCGGCACGAATGCGCAAGGAAAGATCGGTTCGGATAATCATTTATAAAGCCCTAACCCTTATGGGCTTGATCCTCTCCTTTCGACTTAGGGCATCGGCGACCACATTCGCCTTCCCTGGATGATACTTTATCTCGCAGTCGTAATCATTTAACAACTCAACCCATCGTCTTTGCCTCATATTCAACTCCTTCTGGTTGAATATGTGTTGTAGGCTCTTGTGATCTGTAAAAATTGTACACTTTGTACCATAAAGGTAGTGTCTCCAGATCTTTAATGCAAATACCACTGCGCCAAGTTCCAAATCATGTGTGGTATAGTTCCTTTCGTGCACTTTCAATTGACACGATGCGTAAGCAATAACCTTTTAGCGTTGCATCAACACACAACCCAATCCTTGACGTGAGGCGTCACAGTATACCACGAAATCATTTGTACCTTCTGGTAGTGCTAAGATTGGCGCATTGCAGAGCTTATCCTTCAATATCTGGAACGCTTCTTCCTGTTTGATTCCCCAATCAAACTTCTTATCTTTCTGCGTGAGGAGCGTCAACGGTTGAGCGATTTTTGAAAAATCCTCAATGAATCTTCGATAGTAGCCAGCCAAACCCAAGAATTGTCGAATCTCGGTTGGCGTCTTTGGCGCTTCCCAATTCTTGATCGCTTCGATCTTGGTTGGATCCACATGGATTCCATCTCCATTTACCACGTGCCCAAGGAATTGTACTTCTCGTAGCCAAAACTCGCACTTAGAGAACTTGGCATACAGCTGTTCTTTCTTCAGCAGCTCCAAAATAGCTCTTAGATGTTGTTCGTGCTCAGCCTTTGTCCTTGAATAAATCAAGATGTCGTCAATGAACACAATCACGAACTTGTCCAAGTACGGCTTGCAAACTCTATTCATCAAGTCCATAAAGACTGCAGGTGCGTTTGTCAAACCAACGGCATAACAAGGAACTCGTAGTGTCCATAACGAGTTCTGAAGGCTGTCTTCAGGATACTTTCCTCTTGTATCCTTAACTGATGGTATCCAGATCGAAGATCGATCTTTGAATAAAAGCTTGAGCCTTGCAGTTGATCAAACAGATCATCAATTCTTGGCAGAGGATATCTATTCTTGATTGTCAGCTTGTTCAGCTCCCGGTAGTCGATGCACATACGAAAACTACCGTCCTTCTTCTTGACAAACAGGACCGGAGCTCCCCAAGGCGAGAAGCTTGGTCGGATAAATCCCTTGTCTAACAACTCTTGGAGTTGTGTCGACAGTTCCTGCATCTCAGACGGGGCAAGTCTATAAGGTGCCTTAGCCACAGGTGCGGCGCCTGGAACTAAGTCAATGTGAAACTCCACTTGCCTCTGAGGTGGCAGTCCAGGAAAGTCCTCCGGGAAGACTTCCGGATACTCCCTCACGACAGGGATGTCTTCGATCTTTGGTTCTGCAGCTTTCTTGTCTACAATGTGTGCCAGGAAGGCAGCACATCCCTTCTGCAAACACTTTCGCGCTTTGAGGCAGCTGATAATTCTTAACGGCGTATCGCGCTTTTCGCCATGTACCACAATTATTTCGCCATCTTCGGTCGGGATACGAACGACCTTTTCGTGACAAACAATTTCTGCCTTGTTGCTTGATAACCAATCCATCCCTACTACCACGTCAAAGCTCCCCAGCTGGACTGGTAGTAGATCCAAAGCAAACTCACGTTCTCCCAACTCGATTGCACAACCTCTGATCACTTCTTTGGCTTCTACTAACCTCCCATTAGCCAATTCGATTGAGTAGGGAATATCTAACTTACTAGCGGCTAAACCAAGCATATTCTTAAATTCTAACGATACGAAGCTATAGTCAGCACCAGTATCAAATAACACGGATGCATAGCGTTGGTTTACAGGGAACGTACCAGTAACGACATTGGGATCCTGGAGCGCTTCCCTCGCTTCGATATTGAACACTCTTCCACGGGCTTGGTTCAACTCTGGGCAGTTCCTCTTAAAGTGCCCGATATCACCACAGTTAAAGAATCCAGGTCTTTGCCCGTTTCCACCTCCATTTCCAGCTTGGTTATTCCTTTGGTTATCATTCACAGCGCCCGCTTGATTCACATTGTTGCCTCGATTCCCATTACCTCCATTGTTTCCTTGTGGGCGATTTCCATTTCCACCCTGGTTATTGTTTCTGTTTCCAAATCCTCCTTGGCCTCCCTGGCCAATAGTGGCCCAACAAGAATCCTTCAAGTGGCCAGGTTTCCCACACGCTTCACACACTTTTGGCCCGCATCGGCCAGAATGGTGACGCTGGCAGGTGTTGCACTTGGGCTGGGTGCCCATATATCCTTTTCCTTTCTTCCCACTACCAACTGTAACCTGAGCTGACGCGCTTGGCTCTCCTTTCTTAACAACCCCACTAGTGCCTTGTTTGAAGTTCGAGAACTTTCGTTTGTTACCTCCGGATGACTCGACGTGAGTCTCCTTCTTCTTTGCCTCGATCTCATCGAACTTGTTCAGGCGGATAGCCTCCTCAGTGAGAGCCACGCTCAAATCGATTGCCTCAGTAATTGTCGCAGGCTTGGATGAGGTCACCATGCTTATGATTTGAGGAGCTAATCCCCAAATGAAACGTTCAATCCGCTTGAACTCCGGAGTGACCATGTAAGGTACCACATGCGATAAGTCATGGACCCTTTGAACGTATTCTGCGATCTTTGGACCTTCCATTTTCAAATGCCAGAACTCAGTTTCCAATCTTTGGATTTCCGCGCGAGAGCAGTACTTTTTGCGCATAAGTTCCTTCAGTTCGGTCCAGGTTAGCGCGTAGGCAGCAGCTTCACCAAGTGTCTGTACTTGCAAATTCCACCAAGAGAGGGCTCCATCCAAGAATAGCCCTGAGATATAGGTGACTTGCTGATCTAGTGCGCATTTGCTCATGCGAAGAACAGATTCAGTTTTCTCAGCCCAACGAACAAAGGCGACTTCACCTCCTGTGCCATCAAAGTTGACCGGTTTGCAGTCTAGAAACTGCTTGTAGGTGCACCCATGAGGTGGATTGTTGTTGCCATTGTTGTTTGAGCTGCTTCCGCTGGGTCCTCCTTGCGAGGCGGCGTATTGTGCGATAGCAGCAGCGATGACTTGTTGGAGTTCTGCCTCATCGGTAGGCATCGGCATTGGACGTTTCGGCGGCATCTTCTAAAAGATGTGTTTACGTTGGTCAGGCCATAGTAAAGATCCCATGTTATAATACGTAAGTCAGGTCATATTATAGCGTACGTATATAATGATAGTAATAGTACATAACATCTCATGTTATAATCATATCAATCACACAACATCCCATGTTACAAACATCAATCACACAACATCCCATGTTACAAACATCAATCACACAACATCCCATGTTACAAACATCAATCACACAACATCCCATGTCATAGAATATAAATAACCAAATCAAGCATCAAATATGATGAGAATACTGCGATTGCCATATATTGAGACCACATAGTAAGCGTACAAGTACATCATAGTGTCATACAACATCAGTCGACTAAGGGCTACATCACCCTAGTCCAAAAACTATATCAAATCAGTGTCAGTACATCAAATACATGTCAACAAAAGTCAGAATCATAATGTAGTCTCCAAAAATGCTGTGCAGTCAAAAGCATTCGCCGTCTTCTCACCAACGTCTACCCATACGGTACTGAAGAGCTCTACACGGATGGCGGTGGGGGAGGGGGAAAGTGAGTGTAAAACAAGCGACGCAAATGGAGCCAGTCCTCCTCCATGGCTCTCTGGGTACGCAAGAAAGAAGCAACCTGCTGCTCTAGGGCAAAAAGGCGTGCAGCATAGTCTGGTGGTAAAGGTCGAGAGGGCTGCAAAGGAGAGTGGGTCTGACCCTGGCACTGACACGGCGGCGGCTGGGCTCTCTCAAGCTCCTGAATGCGCTGCGTGTGTGCCTCGTGCTGGGCGACAAAAGACATCAAAACGTCCTTAATAGTATACCCCATATGGAAAGAATGGTAGGGGTCGGTCGGTGGCATGGCAGAAAGTGACGACCAGAGAAACGGCTCACTGGTGGGATCAAAAGGTGCCACATGAAATGGAGAAACAGGGGGAAAAGTAGCAGACGGTGGTATAGCAGGGATAGATACCGGTACATGTCCAAAAGGGTGAGCTGAAGAACCCTCTCCAGGTCGCGCTGGAGGTGTAAACCGAGGAAACGAAAAGGAGGTATCAATGTGACGGGTATCCGTGATCTGAGGGGGAATAGGTGGGACCTCGTCATCAGCAGGAATCCACCCATGCTGGGCGTGCTCATCTCGTGGGTCAATCTGTGCCTCAAAAAGTGCACGATCAAACTGAACTGGCATAGGATCATGGTGAGGTGCAACAAAAGGGTCAACTGGTGCATCAGCAATAAGTGGGGGATCAACATGATCAGCAGCGATGACATGATCGCCCTCCAACAACGGAGCATCCACTGGGTGATCATCAATAGGTGGGTCAGCAATGGCAGGCTCAATAATAGGTGCGTCAGCATGAACTGGGTCGTGCTCAAACGCAGGGTCTAGAGCGGCTACCTGCTCAGGGTCCATGGCAGGCTCGGGGTCATCAAAGGCCATCTCAAAATCAAACTCAGGGTCGATGGGATCAACTGGGTCAACTGGGTCGACCGGATCCTCCATAGGCTGATCCATGGGTATAAACTCTATATCCTCATCTGGGTCGAATCCTAGGGGAAGGACAGGATCGGAATCCTCCACATCCTCGTGGTCGAAAGCAAAACTAGGAATAGGGGCAACAGAGGATGCCTGGTCGGGATCTGATCCATGTGAGAAGTGCTGCGCACTCTGGGTGTGTGAAGGTGCGGAGGCCACAGACTCGAAAGAGTCTGGGACCGGAGAGTGAGCAGGTGACTCCTCAGCGGGAGCATCTACGATCATCAAGAGATCACCAGCAGCAATAAGGGCCTCGCCCTGAACATCATCCTCTAAGGGCTCGTCATCAAACAGATCGACGTCGTCCTCATCGTCGGCGTCGAGAAGCAAATCGTAAGCAGGATATGAAGCAAGTGGTATGGGTGCAGGGATCTCCACTAACGGTAGGTCCCCGGCCAAAGGGCCATCAGCGAGCTCATCAGCACCATCAGGTAAAGCAAAGGGCTGGAAGTCGTCCTCGTCCGTGCTAGTAACGTCGGAGGTGTGGACCTCGTGCTCTGAAGGCTCTAGGTCATCTGATACTATAGGTCTAGGTCCTGTGGTGTCTGAGTCACCTGTGCCAGAGGTGTCCATGGTGTCTGTAGCATAAACACAAACATGCACAAACAGTCAATCATACAATCACATAAGTCACCAAGTAAGCATTCAAATAATTCTCCTAGTCCCACTAGCCTCCCAGCCTCCCAGACTGCTCTTCCTAGTCCCACTAGCCAATTCTCCTAGTCCCACTAGCCAATTTTCCTAGTCCCACTAGCCAATTCTCCTAGTCCCACTAGCCAACTACCTCGATCTCCCAGACCGAGCCTCGGCCTCCCAGACCGAGCCTCAGCCTTTCCAGACTGAGCCTATAAATAATAAATAAAATGTGCTCAACATTTGTTTGTAAAAACGTTTTGGATCTGGACTTAAGTGGTATGCAGTAAAAATGTTTTCGTGAGAGCCCTAGTGATCATAGTCTAGACTCGAGAAGGAATCCTAGTTCGCTATGATCCGAGCTCTGATACCAAGCTGTCACACCCTGGCTTTGCGGAAGCGTGGTTAATTTGGTGTGACTTCTTAATACCATAGCTTAACCATAACAAAGCTATATGAAATAAAACCATGCAAGATCATCCATTTAATTAAGTTTTAAAAACCAAATACAACAACATTGTCTCAACGGAAACACATCCTAACGACATTGTTCAACAAACACAAACATCAACATGACATAAACACAGTTTAAGGACTGTGACTTGTCCAGGAAAGAGTCACATTCCCCAAACCCGGATGACCTCGTAACTAGTGCAGCGGGAAAACGTGACATACCGCGCCAGATCCTTTAATTCCCTGAAATACATGTAAGTTGAAAAATCAACAATAATGTTGAGCGAGTTCATGTGTAAGTGAGTAAATAAACCTTTGTAAGTATAAAAATCCTGGTATGTAGCAAATAAGGAAAAAGAGATCACCAATGGTTTGCAAGGCCATTGATATGTGTGAAGTGCAAGTAGGAAGACTCAAACCTAGCAGATTTCGCGTTTGGGCACAAAGTCACCCCAAGGTCCGCATTGTTGGACCTGGAGTTGGGCTCGCTACACCCAGATAGATCTACCGCTTACGTCCCTCGGTCCTACCATGAGGATTAATGGCCTCCAGTTCCCGCCTACCCACTCACATGATCTAAATAATAACCCTCCTTACGCTAACCATACCATGTAAGAAATATTCGTAATCATAGTAACATGTATTCCACCCCCGCAGTTTAGAAAACTGAAAACAGTTAAGAGAAAAGGGGGACATGAACTCACAGTGGTGCGTCTCTACCAAGTATGTCTCCTGATCAAGCAGCTGTGTGACGACCTACACGTACTAACTCTATTAGACGGACGGCCGTGCCTTAGCTTTATGGTTTAAGTTTTCGGGAAATAGTTAGACAACTATTTCGTGTTTATATTCTGTATACTTGGTAATCATTTTTCTTCCCAAGGATGGGGGATTTAATACATGTGCGTTCGTATAATTTCGAAATATATTATTAAGTCTCACTTAAAATATATTTTATTTCTAACTCCAAAATATAAATATTCTTCTCAAAAATATTATATTTTCTATTACATAAATTTTCCAAAATAATACCTTGACAAAAATACGCGTTAAGTCACATTTTCTTAAAATGCGTAAGTTACGTTTTAATGATCGAGTGGTAATAATAATTACCGGTGTAACTTATATATTTATCGTAGAGGTGTTCGTATTATTTTGGATCCATTAACATTCGATAGTATTATTTTTACCCTAAAAATATTACTAGTATTTTCACAAAATAGTCATAAACACACATCAAGTGACTTTATGAAAAATATATACAAAATATATATTTACCAAGTTTTATTTTGTGAAATCCCATCTCCGATGTTTTGTAAATAAAGTCGTGGCGAAATCTATAATTTGAAAACAAGTCGAAAAGTATTTCTAACACTTATAGTGAAAGTAATTCTAAGTGTTAGGTTTTTAGAAAAATTTCGCCAGAGTTTCCTCTGTAACTGGAGGTGGCCACGCTTTCAAGCGTATCATTTTCTTTTATAAATCAAATCAACCATTTTTCTTATTTAACCAAAACAATATTCAACGCATCAAACTAGTTAATAAACATGTAATTCGCAAGAGTCTCATGAACTTGTAGTTTTTCCAACACTATGATGTAAATCCCAATACTTTTAGCGGATCTTTATATAAAGCAATCCGATTTCGTAAAAACCTCGTTTTTAGGGAAGTTCCGTCTTTACAACTTCTCGTCATCTTTTTCAAAAATAGTTATTTTGTCGAAAGTGTGTGCTACACAAGTGTTTACACACTTGTGTGTTCTAAAAATCATTCGTGTTAGTGTAAGATCCGTCTTTAGAAAACATGATTTCTTTGATACTTGGTTCTTTGAAAATACCGCTTGTAGATACGTAGATCTACTAGTTTTAAACATTATTTCACAAGCTAAATCGCTTTTACACAAGTTCATGATTCGTGTGTGGTAGAGTTTCATCCTTTAACCCTTGTTACTTCCAAAACAACCTTGTGTCATGATTCATGATCATGACCACCCCGGGTTAAATGACGATCCGAGCTACCACAACATAGATCGGGTCCAAATAATCACATAAATCAAATACTACAAGATTTACACAACAAACAAGCTTTTAACCATCACTTTTAGCATTTTTAGTAGACTTTTAAGCTTCAACTTGTATGTTTTCGAGTTTTAACCGTTACATATTGTTTTAACCACTACAAAATAGTTCGAGAGGGTGATTTCAAACACTTACTACTAGCTCGAGGCTAGGGAAGAATCTAGACGCAAAATGGGAGGATAAAAGCAACGAGTAGAGGTCCTTCGCCTTCCGAATGCACCAAGACTCCTTATACGTGATCCTTAACGCTTGTGTGAACTTGGAATGTGAAGATCAAAATCGAAAATATGATGGGTGTTGAAGGGGGGTTCGGCCGTGAGCTTTCTAGAGAGAGAGAGAGGGAGTGTTGTTGTGAGTTGTGTAGTGAATGATCATGTGTGCAAGAGTTAGAACTTATAGGCAAAGTTAAGGTCATGGTCCATTGGATTTTATGCTACTTAGATATTAAACAAGAAGATTAAAATAATCATAAGGGTACAAAGGGTGTCCCCCCTCTTGGGGACGGTTTGGTTAAGGGGGGGGGGGGGTAGCTAGTTCAAATCCAACCAAAATAGTTAGTGTAAAGTTAAGTTAATCTAGTTAGTTAAGTGATTAACTCGGTTACTAATGTGTTGTGCTTTATGGCGGGTGTTAGGGTATTCAGGGACCCTAACTGGCTCAGAAAAAGACAAATAATGTTATTAACAATATTTTCATGTTCCGGGTATAGTCCGGTTGTTCGGTTGGATAGTAATTCGTTAAAGCGTTAAACAAAGCTTTAAAGTGTCGTTATTATTATTTTTAGTGACACAACTTATTCCTGACACTTTGGAAGGTGTCTAGTAATATTTTTCTCATGTTTTAGCACTTTATTAGTTAGCTAAAAGCTGGATTGTTTATTAAAGTGCTGAGTTTTTGTGCTTAGAGCACGTTTTAGGCACATCCGGTCACTGTAATTTATTCCTAGTGACGCAGTTCTACAACCCTTATATCCCTACACTCACCACTAGTGTAGCAAACTATCTCAGGCTCTTACAGGCCTTAGAGGCAGTACCTGCCTGGTGCTAGTTATGACAGCACGTTTAATAGGTTATCCGTTCATTGTGCTACTGTGCTTTTGGTGCATCAAGGTTGTCACAAAGGTGCTGTAAGCAAAACATGGAGTGACAGCAAGTAAAGTATGATGCAAGTAAGTACATGTATCAGTATTCAAGTAGCAGTTCATCAGTAATTTCAAACAAGCACAGTAATTAAGCAGTAATTAATTATCAATTAAGTCGTACGGATACTTGGTTTAGTGAGGGTTGTCACTTCCCCCCCCCCCCCCCCGTTAGAAAAATTTCGTCCCGAAATTTTAAGTTCTGCTTGTAGATGCAGGGTTCTTAGGAAATAGGTGGGGGTATTTCTCTTTCATCCGGTCCTCACGCTCCCAGGTGTATTCAGGACCATGTCTGGCATTCCAACGAACTTTGACGAGCTTGACACTGCTCCGGCGGGTCTTGTTTACTTTCCAATCCGTAACCTTAACCGGTTCTTCAACGAAATGGAGCGTGTCGTCAACATGAATCTCGTCGATGGGAATGGCAATGGTATCTTGAGTTGGACTTTTCTTCAGGTTGGATACATGAAATGTATCGTGAACTGAATGGAGTTCAGCAGGTAAGTCCAGCTTGTATGCTACTAGTCCTATTCTTTCCAAAACTCTGAAAGGACCAATGTAGCGCGGATTTAACTTTCCACGCTTTCCGAAGCGTGCCACACCCTTCCAGGGTGAAACTTTCAATAAAACCATATCTCCCACTTGGAATTCCAAGTGTTTCCGGTTTGGATCTGCATAGGCTTTCTGTCTTTCGCGAGCCGCTTCGATGCGTTTTCGAATCTGCGCAATCTTGTCTGTCGTCTCTTGGACGATTTCGGGACCAACAAGCTGTCTATCACCTGCGTCAGCCCAACATAGGGGTGATCGACACTTGCGTCCGTAAAGAGCTTCGAATGGCACGGCACCAATACTGGTGTGGTAGCTGTTGTTGTATGAAAATTCGACCAAAGGCAAATGCTTATCCCAGCTACCGCCCAAATCCATAACACACGCTCTCAGCATGTCTTCCAAAGTCTGTATCGTCCGCTCGCTTTGCCCGTCAGTTTGCGGATGATACGCAGTGCTCAGATTTAATTGTGAGCCAAAAGCTTCTTGGAAGGATTGCCATATCCTTGACACAAATCTTCCGTCTCTATCAGAGATGATCGAGAGAGGCACTCCATGACGTGCGACGATCTCTCTCATGTATATTTCGGCCAACTTGCCCGTATTATCCTTCTCTCTGATAGGTAAGAAGTGTGCTGACTTCGTTAATCGGTCCACTATTACCCAAATAGTGTCATGGCCTCTTGGCGTTCTTGGCAACTTTGTAATAAAATCCATGGAGATTTGTTCCCATTTCCACTTGGGAATCTCGGGTTGTTGCAGAAGTCCTGAAGGCTTCTGGTATTCCACTTTCACCTTAGCGCACGTTAGACACTTGCTCACATAAACAGCAACATCGCCTTTCATCCTTGGCCACCAATAATAATCTTTGAGATCTTGGTACATCTTATCCGCTCCAGGGTGGATAGAGTACCGCGACTTGTGAGCTTCATCGAAAATAACCTTCCTTAAACCTCCAAACAAAGGAACCCAAATCCTTTTCTCAAAACCTAACGTTCCTTCCTCGTTTGGTACCAGTAGCTTCTCCATCCCACGGAGATATTCTTCTTCAAGGTTTCCTTCCTTGAGAGCTTCTTTCTGCGCGGCACGAATGCGCAAGGAAAGATCGGTTCGGATAATCATTTATAAAGCCCTAACCCTTATGGGCTTGATCCTCTCCTTTCGACTTAGGGCATCGGCGACCACATTCGCCTTCCCTGGATGATACTTTATCTCGCAGTCGTAATCATTTAACAACTCAACCCATCGTCTTTGCCTCATATTCAACTCCTTCTGGTTGAATATGTGTTGTAGGCTCTTGTGATCTGTAAAAATTGTACACTTTGTACCATAAAGGTAGTGTCTCCAGATCTTTAATGCAAATACCACTGCGCCAAGTTCCAAATCATGTGTGGTATAGTTCCTTTCGTGCACTTTCAATTGACGCGATGCGTAAGCAATAACCTTTTGGCGTTGCATCAACACACAACCCAATCCTTGACGTGAGGCGTCACAGTATACCACGAAATCATTTGTACCTTCTGGTAGTGCTAAGATTGGCGCATTGCAGAGCTTATCCTTCAATATCTGGAACGCTTCTTCCTGTTTGATTCCCCAATCAAACTTCTTATCTTTCTGCGTGAGGAGCGTCAACGGTTGAGCGATTTTTGAAAAATCCTCAATGAATCTTCGATAGTAGCCAGCCAAACCCAAGAATTGTCGAATCTCGGTTGGCGTCTTTGGCGCTTCCCAATTCTTGATCGCTTCGATCTTGGTTGGATCCACATGGATTCCATCTCCATTTACCACGTGCCCAAGGAATTGTACTTCTCGTAGCCAAAACTCGCACTTAGAGAACTTGGCATACAGCTGTTCTTTCTTCAGCAGCTCCAAAATAGCTCTTAGATGTTGTTCGTGCTCAGCCTTTGTCCTTGAATAAATCAAGATGTCGTCAATGAACACAATCACGAACTTGTCCAAGTACGGCTTGCAAACTCTATTCATCAAGTCCATAAAGACTGCAGGTGAGTTTGTCAAACCAAACGGCATAACAAGGAACTCGTAGTGTCCATAACGAGTTCTGAAGGCTGTCTTCGGGATACTTTCCTCTTGTATCCTTAACTGATGGTATCCAGATCGAAGATCGATCTTTGAATAAAAGCTTGAGCCTTGCAGTTGATCAAACAGATCATCAATTCTTGGCAGAGGATATCTATTCTTGATTGTCAGCTTGTTCAGCTCCCGGTAGTCGATGCACATACGAAAACTACCGTCCTTCTTCTTGACAAACAGGACCGGAGCTCCCCAAGGCGAGAAGCTTGGTCGGATAAATCCCTTGTCTAACAACTCTTGGAGTTGTGTCGACAGTTCCTGCATCTCAGACGGGGCAAGTCTATAAGGTGCCTTAGCCACAGGTGCGGCGCCTGGAACTAAGTCAATGTGAAACTCCACTTGCCTCTGAGGTGGCAGTCCAGGAAAGTCCTCCGGGAAGACTTCCGGATACTCCCTCATGACAGGGATGTCTTCGATCTTTGGTTCTGCAGCTTTCTTGTCTACAATGTGTGCCAGGAAGGCAGCACATCCCTTCTGCAAACACTTTCGCGCTTTGAGGCAGCTGATAATTCTTAACGGCGTATCGCGCTTTTCGCCATGTACCACAATTGTTTCGCCATCTTCGGTCGGGATACGAACGACCTTTTCGTGACAAACAATTTCTGCCTTGTTGCTTGATAACCAATCCATCCCTACTACCACGTCAAAGCTCCCCAGCTGGACTGGTAGTAGATCCAAAGCAAACTCACGTTCTCCCAACTCGATTGCACAACCTCTGATCACTTCTTTGGCTTCTACTAACCTCCCATTAGCCAATTCGATTGAGTAGGGAATATCTAACTTACTAGCGGCTAAACCAAGCATATTCTTAAATTCTAACGATACGAAGCTATAGTCGGCACCAGTATCAAATAACACGGATGCATAGCGTTGGTTTACAGGGAACGTACCAGTAACGACATTGGGATCCTGGCGCGCTTCCCTCGCTTCGATATTGAACACTCTTCCACGGGCTTGGTTCAACTCTGGGCAGTTCCTCTTAAAGTGCCCGATATCACCACAGTTAAAGCATCCAGGTCTTTGCCCGTTTCCACCTCCATTTCCAGCTTGGTTATTCCTTTGGTTATCATTCACAGCGCCCGCTTGATTCACATTGTTGCCTCGATTCCCATTACCTCCATTGTTTCCTTGTGGGCGATTTCCATTTCCACCCTGGTTATTGTTTCTATTTCCAAATCCTCCTTGGCCTCCCTGGCCAATAGTGGCCCAACAAGAATCCTTCAAGTGGCCAGGTTTCCCACACGCTTCACACACTTTTGGCCCGCATCGGCCAGAATGGTGACGCTGGCAGGTGTTGCACTTGGGCTGGGTGCCCATATATCCTTTTCCTTTCTTCCCACTACCAACTGTAACCTGAGCTGACGCGCTTGGCTCTCCTTTCTTAACAACCCCACTAGTGCCTTGTTTGAAGTTCGAGAACTTTCGTTTGTTACCTCCGGATGACTCGACGTGAGTCTCCTTCTTCTTTGCCTCGATCTCATCGAACTTGTTCAGGCGGATAGCCTCCTCAGTGAGAGCCACGCTCAAATCGATTGCCTCAGTAATTGTCGCAGGCTTGGATGAGGTCACCATGCTTATGATTTGAGGAGCTAATCCCCAAATGAAACGTTCAATCCGCTTGAACTCCGGAGTGACCATGTAAGGTACCACATGCGATAAGTCATGGACCCTTTGAACGTATTCTGCGATCTTTGGACCTTCCATTTTCAAATGCCAGAACTCAGTTTCCAATCTTTGGATTTCCGCGCGAGAGCAGTACTTTTTGCGCATAAGTTCCTTCAGTTCGGTCCAGGTTAGCGCGTAGGCAGCAGCTTCACCAAGTGTCTGTACTTGCAAATTCCACCAAGAGAGGGCTCCATCCAAGAATAGCCCTGAGATATAGGTGACTTGCTGATCTAGTGCGCATTTGCTCATGCGAAGAACAGATTCAGTTTTCTCAGCCCAACGAACAAAGGCGACATCACCTCCTGTGCCATCAAAGTTGACCGGTTTGCAGTCTAGAAACTGCTTGTAGGTGCACCCATGAGGTGGATTGTTGTTGCCATTGTTGTTTGAGCTGCTTCCGCTGGGTCCTCCTTGCGAGGCGGCGTATTGTGCGATAGCAGCAGCGATGACTTGTTGGAGTTCTGCCTCATCGGTAGGCATCGGCATTGGACGTTTCGGCGGCATCTTCTAAAAGATGTGTTTACGTTGGTCAGGCCATAGTAAAGATCCCATGTTATAATACGTAAGTCAGGTCATATTATAGCGTACGTATATAATGATAGTAATAGTACATAACATCTCATGTTATAATCATATCAATCACACAACATCCCATGTTACAAACATCAATCACACAACATCCCATGTTACAAACATCAATCACACAACATCCCATGTTACAAACATCAATCACACAACATCCCATGTCATAGAATATAAATAACCAAATCAAGCATCAAATATGATGAGAATACTGCGATTGCCATATATTGAGACCACATAGTAAGCGTACAAGTACATCATAGTGTCATACAACATCAGTCGACTAAGGGCTACATCACCCTAGTCCAAAAACTATATCAAATCAGTGTCAGTACATCAAATACATGTCAACAAAAGTCAGAATCATAATGTAGTCTCCAAAAATGCTGTGCAGTCAAAAGCATTCGCCGTCTTCTCACCAACGTCTACCCATACGGTACTGAAGAGCTCTACACGGATGGCGGTGGGGGAGGGGGAAAGTGAGTGTAAAACAAGCGACGCAAATGGAGCCAGTCCTCCTCCATGGCTCTCTGGGTACGCAAGAAAGAAGCAACCTGCTGCTCTAGGGCAAAAAGGCGTGCAGCATAGTCTGGTGGTAAAGGTCGAGAGGGCTGCAAAGGAGAGTGGGTCTGACCCTGGCACTGACACGGCGGCGGCTGGGCTCTCTCAAGCTCCTGAATGCGTTGCGTGTGTGCCTCGTGCTGGGCGACAAAAGACATCAAAACGTCCTCAATAGTATACCCCATATGGAAAGAATGGTAGGGGTCGGTCGGTGGCATGGCAGAAAGTGACGACCAGAGAAACGGCTCACTGGTGGGATCAAAAGGTGCCACATGAAATGGAGAAACAGGGGGAAAAGTAGCAGACGGTGGTATAGCAGGGATAGATACCGGTACATGTCCAAAAGGGTGAGCTGAAGAACCCTCTCCAGGTCGCGCTGGAGGTGTAAACCGAGGAAACGAAAAGGAGGTATCAATGTGACGGGTATCCGTGATCTGAGGGGGAATAGGTGGGACCTCGTCATCAGCAGGAATCTACCCATGCTGGGCGTGCTCATCTCGTGGGTCAATCTGTGCCTCAAAAAGTGCACGATCAAACTGAACTGGCATAGGATCATGGTGAGGTGCAACAAAAGGGTCAACTGGTGCATCAGCAATAAGTGGGGGATCAACATGATCAGCAGCGATGACATGATCGCCCTCCAACAACGGAGCATCCACTGGGTGATCATCAATAGGTGGGTCAGCAAAGACAGGCTCAATAATAGGTGTGTCAGCATGAACTGGGTCGTGCTCAAACGCAGGGTCTAGAGCGGCTACCTGCTCAGGGGCCATGGCAGGCTCGGGGTCATCAAAGGCCATCTCAAAATCAAACTCAGGGTCGATGGGATCAACTGGGTCAACTGGGTCGACCGGATCCTCCATAGGCTGATCCATGGGTATAAACTCTATATCCTCATCTGGGTCGAATCCTAGGGGAAGGACAGGATCGGAATCCTCCACATCCTCGTGGTCGAAAGCAAAACTAGGAATAGGGGCAACAGAGGATGCCTGGTCGGGATCTGATCCATGTGAGAAGTGCTGCGCACTCTGGGTGTGTGAAGGTGCGGAGGCCACAGACTCGAAAGAGTCTGGGACCGGAGAGTGAGCAGGTGACTCCTCAGCGGGAGCATCTGCGATCATCAAGAGATCACCAGCAGCAATAAGGGCCTCGCCCTGAACATCATCCTCTAAGGGCTCGTCATCAAACAGATCGACGTCGTCCTCATCGTCGGCGTCGAGAAGCAAATCGTAAGCAGGATATGAAGCAAGTGGTATGGGTGCAGGGATCTCCACTAACGGTAGGTCCCCGGCCAAAGGGCCATCAGCGAGCTCATCAGCACCATCAGGTAAAGCAAAGGGCTGGAAGTCGTCCTCGTCCGTGCTAGTAACGTCGGAGGTGTGGACCTCGTGCTCTGAAGGCTCTAGGTCATCTGATACTATAGGTCTAGGTCCTGTGGTGTCTGAGTCACCTGTGCCAGAGGTGTCCATGGTGTCTGTAACATAAACACAAACATGCACAAACAGTCAATCATACAATCACATAAGTCACCAAGTAAGCATTCAAATAATTCTCCTAGTCCCACTAGCCTCCCAGCCTCCCAGACTGCTCTTCCTAGTCCCACTAGCCAATTCTCCTAGTCCCACTAGCCAATTTTCCTAGTCCCACTAGCCAATTCTCCTAGTCCCACTAGCCAACTACCTCGATCTCCCAGACCGAGCCTCGGCCTCCCAGACCGAGCCTCAGCCTTTCCAGACTGAGCCTATAAATAATAAATAAAATGTGCTCAACATTTGTTTGTAAAAACGTTTTGGATCTGGACTTAAGTGGTATGCAGTAAAAATGTTTTCGTGAGAGCCCTAGTGATCATAGTCTAGACTCGAGAAGGAATCCTAGTTCGCTATGATCCGAGCTCTGATACCAAGCTGTCACACCCTGGCTTTGCGGAAGCGTGGTTAATTTGGTGTGACTTCTTAATACCATAGCTTAACCATAACAAAGCTATATGAAATAAAACCATGCAAGATCATCCATTTAATTAAGTTTTAAAAACCAAATACAACAACATTGTCTCAACGGAAACACATCCTAACGACATTGTTCAACAAACACAAACATCAACATGACATAAACACAGTTTAAGGACTGTGACTTGTCCAGGAAAGAGTCACATTCCCCAAACCCGGATGACCTCGTAACTAGTGCAGCGGGAAAACGTGTCATACCGCGCCAGATCCTTTAATTCCCTGAAATACATGTAAGTTGAAAAATCAACAATAATGTTGAGCGAGTTCATGTGTAAGTGAGTAAATAAACCTTTGTAAGTATAAAAATCCTGGTATGTAGCAAATAAGGAAAAAGAGATCACCAATGGTTTGCAAGGCCATTGATATGTGTGAAGTGCAAGTAGGAAGACTCAAACCTAGCAGATTTCGCGTTTGGGCACAAAGTCACCCCAAGGTCCGCATTGTTGGACCTGGAGTTGGGTTCGCTACACCCAGATAGATCTACCGCTTACGTCCCTCGGTCCTACCATGAGGATTAATGGCCTCCAGTTCCCGCCTACCCACTCACATGATCTAAATAATAACCCTCCTTACGCTAACCATACCATGTAAGAAATATTCGTAATCATAGTAACATGTATTCCACCCCCGCAGTTTAGAAAACTGAAAACAGTTAAGAGAAAAGGGGGACATGAACTCACAGTGGTGCGTCTCTACCAAGTATGTCTCCTGATCAAGCAGCTGTGTGACGACCTACACGTACTAACTCTATTAGACGGACGGCTGTGCCTTAGCTTTATGGTTTAAGTTTTCGGGAAATAGTTAGACAACTATTTCGTGTTTACATTCTGTATACTTGGTAATCATTTTCCTTCCCAAGGATGGGGGATTTAATACATGTGCGTTCGTATAATTTCGAAATATATTATTAAGTCTCACTTAAAATATATTTTATTTCTAACTCCAAAATATAAATATTCTTCTCAAAAATATTATATTTTCTATTACATAAATTTTCCAAAATAATACCTTGACAAAAATACGCGTTAAGTCACATTTTCTTAAAATGCGTAAGTTACGTTTTAATGATCGAGTGGTAATAATAATTACCGGTGTAACTTATATATTTATCGTAGAGGCGTTCGTATTATTTTGGATCCATTAACATTCGATAGTATTATTTTTACCCTAAAAATAATACTAGTATTTTCACAAAATAGTCATAAACACACATCAAGCGACTTTATGAAAAATATATACAAAATATATATTTACCAAGTTTTATTTTGTGAAATCCCATCTCCGATGTTTTGTAAATAAAGTCGTGGCGAAATCTATAATTTCAAAACAAGTCGAAAAGTATTTCTAACACTTATAGTGAAAGTAATTCTAAGTGTTAGGTTTTTAGAAAAATTTCGCCAGAGTTTCCTCTGTAACTGGAGGTGGCCACGCTTTCAAGCGTATCATTTTCTTTTATAAATCAAATCAACCATTTTTCTTATTTAACCAAAACAATATTCAACGCATCAAACTAGTTAATAAACATGTAATTCGCAAGAGTCTCATGAACTTGTAGTTTTTCCAACACTATGATGTAAATCCCAATACTTTTAGCGGATCTTTATATAAAGCAATCCGATTTCGTAAAAACCTCGATTTTAGGGAAGTTCCGTCTTTACAACTTCTCGTCATCTTTTTCAAAAATAGTTATTTTGTCGAAAGTGTGTGCTACACAAGTGTTTACACACTTGTGTGTTCTAAAAATCATTCGTGTTAGTGTAAGATCCGTCTTTAGAAAACATGATTTCTTTGATACTTGGTTCTTTGAAAATACCGCTTGTAGATACGTAGATCTACTAGTTTTAAACATTATTTCACAAGCTAAATCGCTTTTACACAAGTTCATGATTCGTGTGTGGTAGAGTTTCATCCTTTAACCCTTGTTACTTCCAAAACAACCTTGTGTCATGATTCATGATCATGACCACCCCGGGTTAAATGACGATCCGAGCTACCACAACATAGATCGGGTCCAAATAATCACATAAATCAAATACTACAAGATTTACACAACAAACAAGCTTTTAACCATCACTTTTAGCATTTTTAGTAGACTTTTAAGCTTCAACTTGTATGTTTTCGAGTTTTAACCGTTACATATTGTTTTAACCACTACAAAATAGTTCGAGAGGGTGATTTCAAACACTTACTACTAGCTCGAGGCTAGGGAAGAATCTAGACGCAAAATGGGAGGATAAAAGCAACGAGTAGAGGTCCTTCGCCTTCCGAATGCACCAAGACTCCTTATACGTGATCCTTAACGCTTGTGTGAACTTGGAATGTGAAGATCAAAATCGAAAATATGATGGGTGTTGAAGGGGGGTTCGGCCGTGAGCTTTCTAGAGAGAGAGAGAGGGAGTGTTGTTGTGAGTTGTGTAGTGAATGATCATGTGTGCAAGAGTTAGAACTTATAGGCAAAGTTAAGGTCATGGTCCATTGGATTTTATGCTACTTAGATATTAAACAAGAAGATTAAAATAATCATAAGGATACAAAGGGTGTCCCCCCTCTTGGGGACGGTTTGGTTAAGGGGGGGGGGGGGTAGCTAGTTCAAATCCAACCAAAATAGTTAGTGTAAAGTTAAGTTAATCTAGTTAGTTAAGTGATTAACTCGGTTACTAATGTGTTGTGCTTTATGGCGGGTGTTAGGGTATTCAGGGACCCTAACTGGCTCAGAAAAAGACAAATAATGTTATTAACAATATTTTCATGTTCCGGGTATAGTCCGGTTGTTCGGTTGGATAGTAATTCGTTAAAGCGTTAAACAAAGCTTTAAAGTGTCGTTATTATTATTTTTAGTGACACAACTTATTCCTGACACTTTGGAAGGTGTCTAGTAATATTTTTCTCATGTTTTAGCACTTTATTAGTTAGCTAAAAGCTGGATTGTTTATTAAAGTGCTGAGTTTTTGTGCTTAGAGCACGTTTTAGGCACATCCGGTCACTGTAATTTATTCCTAGTGACGCAGTTCTATAACCCTTATATCCCTACACTCACCACTAGTGTAGCAAACTATCTCAGGCTCTTACAGGCCTTAGAGGCAGTACCTGCCTGGTGCTAGTTATGACAGCACGTTTAATAGGTTATCCGTTCATTGTGCTACTGTGCTTTTGGTGCATCAAGGTTGTCACAAAGGTGTTGTAAGCAAAACATGGAGTGACAGCAAGTAAAGTATGATGCAAGTAAGTACATGTATCAGTATTCAAGTAGCAGTTCATCAGTAATTTCAAACAAGCACAGTAATTAAGCAGTAATTAATTATCAATTAAGTCGTACGGATACCTGGTTTAGTGAGGGTTGTCACATAACTCCACCTCATAGTTTACTTTTAGGGTTTTGATGGGTAATTTCAACAATTCACAAAACTTATTGTCTACAAACGACTTATCAGCGCCAGAATCAAAAAGTACTCTAGCATATACGTCATTTACAAGGAAAGTACCTGTAATAACGTTGTCGTCTAGAACGGCTTCTTTGGCGTCCATCCTGAAGACTCTGGCATTAGTCTTCTTAGCCTCCTCAGGCTTCTTGTTGTATTTTGGGCAGTTTGTCTTAATGTGCCCCTTTTCATTGCAACGGTAGCACGTTGCGTCTTTTATCTTCTTGCAATCCAAGGTTTTGTGATCCGTGGACTTGCAAATACCACAAGCATAAGATTTTGACTGAGTCTGTGAGTTCGACTCAAGTCTGCACTTTCCATAGTGCTGCTTCTTGCAAATTTTGCATTTGGGCTTTTCACCAGAATTATGCCCATCCTTCCTCGACTCTGATCCTTTCTTGTTATCACCGCTCCCACGGTGCTTCTTGATCGACTTTCGTGAACCATCATCTTCACGCTTCCTCTTCTCAGCCTCCTTATTCCTCAGCGATCTCTGCCTGACTGCATCCAAAGTGAGGGATAAGGAAATGTCAGCTACTGATCTAAAAGTGGCTGGCCGAGAAGCTTTCACGCTTGCCTTGATCTCGGGGGCTAAACCTCCGATAAAACGAGCGATTCTTTTTGGCTCCGGGGTTACCAGATAAGGAACCAACCGGGACATCGTATTGAAGCTCGTCAGGTAAGCTTGACAGTCGAGGTTTGTCATCACCAAGGATAGAAAGTCAGATTCTATCTTCTCCACCTCATGTTGAGGGCAGTAATTTTCCTTGATTAAAGCGGCAAATTGATCCCACGACATATTATACAATGGGATTTTTCCGGTGGCCTCAATCAGAGATCTCCACCATGCTAACGCTTCACCCTTAAAGGTGTCACACCCTGGCTTTGCGGAAGCGTGGTTAATTTGGTGTGACTTCTTAATACCATAACTTAACCATAACAAAGCTATATGAAATAAAATCATGCAAGATCATCCATTCGATTAAGTTTTAAAAACCAAATATAACAACATTGTCTTAACAGAAACACATCCTAACGACATAAACATTGTTCAATAAACACAACATAACATAAGCATAGTTTAAGGACTGTGACTTGTCCAGGAAAGAGTCACATTCCCTAAACCCGGATGACCTCGTAACTAGTGCAGCGGGAAAACGTGTCATACCGCGCCAGGTCCTTTAATTCCCTGAAATACATGTAAGTTGAAAAATCAACAATAATGTTGAGTGAGTTCATGTGTAAGTGAGTAAATAAACCTTTGTAAGTATAAAAATAGTCTTGGTATGTAGCAAATAAGGGAATTGAGATCACCAATGGTTTGCAAGGCCACTGATATATGTGAAGTGCAAATAGGGAGACTCAAACCTAGCAGATTTATGCGCGTTGGGCACAAAGTCACCCCGAGGTCCGTTTCTAGTTTGGCCTGGGGCTGGGCTCGCCACACCCAGATAGATCTACCGCTCCTGTACCTTGGTCCTGCCATGAGGACTAATGGCCTCATAATGCTCCTACCCACTCACATGATCTAAGTAGTAAACCTCCTTACGCTAACCATACCATGTATAAAGTACTTGTAATCAAAGTAACATGTATTTCACCCCCGTAGTTTAGAAAACTGAAAACAGTTAAGAGAAAAGGGGGACATGAACTCACAGTGGTGCGTCTCTACCAAGTATGTCTCCTGATCAAGCAGCTGTGTGACGACCTACACGTACTAATTCTATTAGACGGACAGCTGTGCCTTAGCTTTATGGTTTAAATTTTCGGGAAATAATTAGACAACTATTTCGTGTTTACATTCTGTATACTTGGTAGTTATTTTCCTTCCCAAGGATGGGGGATTTAATACATGTGCGTTCGTATAATTTCGAAATATATTATTAAGTCTCACTTAAAATATATTTTATTTCTAACTCCAAAATATAAATATTCTTCTCAAAAATATTATATTTTCTATTACATAATTTTTCCCAAAATAATACCTTGACAAAATACGCGTTAAGTCATATTTTCTTAAAATGCGTAAGTTACGTTTTAATGATCGAGTGGTAATAATAATTACCGGTGTAACTTATATATTTATCGTAGAGGCGTTCGTATTATTTTGGATCCATTAACATTCGATAGTATTATTTTTACCCTAAAAAATAATACTAGTATTTTCACAAAATAGTCATAACACACATCAAGTGACTTTATGAAAAATATATACTAAATATATATTTACCAAGTTTTATTTTGTGAAATCCCACCTCCGAGGTTTTGTAAATAAAGTCGTGGCGAAATCTATAATTTGAAAACAAGTCGAAAAGTATTTCTAACACTTATGGTGAAAATAATTCTAAGTGTTAGGTTTTAGAAAAAATTTCGCCATAGTTTCCTCTGTAACTGGAGGTGGCCACGCTTTCAAGCGTATCATTTTCTTTTTTAATCAAATCAACCATTTTTCTTATTTAACCAAAACAATATTCAACGCATCAAACTAGTTAACAAACATGTACTTCGCAAGAATCTCATGAACTTGTAGTTTTTCCAACACTATTATGTAACTCCCATTACTTTTAGCGGATCTTTATATAAAGCAATCCGACTTCGTAAAAACCTCGTTTTTAGAGAAATTCCGTTTTTACAACTTCTCGTCAGCTTTTACAAAAATGGTTATTTTGTCGAAAGTGTGTGCTACACAAGTATTTACACACTTGTGTGTTCTAAAAATCATTCATGTTAGTGTAAGATCCGTCTTTAGAAAACATGATTTCTTTGATGCTTGGTTCTTTGAAAATACCGTTTGTAGATACGTAGATCTACTAGTTTTAAACACTATTTCATAAGCAAAATTGCTTTTACACAAGTTCATGATTTGTGTGTGGTAGAGTTTCGTCCTTTAACCCTTGTTACTTTCAAAACAACCTTATGTCATGATTCATGATCATGACCAACCCGGGTTAAATGACGATCCGGGCTACCACAACATAGATCGGGTCCGAATAATCACACAAATCAATTACTACAAGTTTTACACAACATATGAGCTTTTAACCATCACTTTTAGTGTTTTTAGTAGACTTTTATGCTTCATCTTGCATGTTTACGAGTTTTAACCGTTACAAATCATATTAACCACTTTAAAATAGTTCGAGAAGGTGATTTAAGCAACTTACTACTAGCTCGAGGCTAGGGAAGAATCTATGCGCAAAATGAGAGGATAAAAGCAATAGAGTGAGGTCCTTCGCCTTCCGTTTGCACCAAGCTTCCTTGTAGGTGATCCTTAACACTTGTATGAACTTGGAATGTGATGATCAAAAATCGAAAATGGGTGGATGGTCAAGGGGGTGTTCGGCCGAGAGTCTTGAGAGAGGGAGAGAGTGTGTGTGAGTTGAGTTTGTTAGTGTGTTTAGCGATGAACTTATAGACAAAGCTTAAGGTAATTAACCATTGGATTTTGTGTATTCTAGATATTAAGCACAAGTAATTAAATAATCAAGAAATAGGACAAGGGTGTCCCCCTTTTTGGGGACGGTTTGTAAGGGGGGGGGGGTACTAGTTCGATTCCAACCAAACATTAAGAAGTTAGTTAGGTAAACCTAGTTAAGTTTAAGGATTAACCCGGTTAGTAGTGTGTTATACGATACAATGGGTGTTAGGGTATTCAGGGACCCTAACTGGCTCAGAAAAAGATAAACAATGAAAATGATAATATTTTCATGTTCCGGGTAAAGTCCGGTTGTTCGGTTGGATAGTAATCCGTTAAAGTGCTTAACAAAGCTTTAAAGTGTCGTTAATACCCTTTTTAGTGACACAACTTATTTCCGACACTTTAGAAGGTGTCTAGTAATATTTTTCTCATGTTTTGGCACTTTATTAGTTAGCCAAATGCTGAATTATTATGTAAAGTGCTGAGTTTTTTTGCTTAAAGCACGTTTTAGGCACATCCAGTCATTGTAACTTATTCCTAGAGACGCAGTTCTACAACCCTTGTATTCCTACCCTCACCACTAGTGTAGTAAAATATTTCTGGCTCATACAGGCCTTAGAGGCAGTGTCTGCCTGATGCTGGCTTTATCAGCATGTTCAATAGGTTATCCGTTCATTGTGCTACTGTGCTTTTTGTGCATCATGTTTGTCACTAAGGTTCAGCATGTAAATAATGTAGCGACGGTAAGTAAAGTATGATGCAGGTATATGCATGTATCAGAAATCAAGTAGCAGTTCATCAGTAATTTCAAACAAGCACAGTAATTAAGTAGTAATTAATTATTAATTAAGTCATACGGATACCTGGTTTAGTGAGGGTTGTCACATTCTCCCCCCGTTAGAAAAATTTCGTCCCGAAATTTTAAGTTCTGCTTGTAGATGCAGGGTTCTTAGGAAATAGGTGGGGATATTTCTCTTTCATCCGGTCCTCACGCTCCCAGGTGTATTCAGGACCATGTCTGGCATTCCAACGAACCTTGACGAGCTTGACACTGCTCCGGCGGGTCTTGTTTACTTTCCAATCCGTAACCTCAACCGGTTCTTCAACGAAATGGAGCGTGTCGTCAACATGAATCTCGTCAATGGGAATGGCAATGGTATCTTGAGTTGGACTTTTCTTCAGGTTGGATACATGAAATGTATCATGAACTGAATGGAGTTCAGCAGGCAAGTCCAGCTTGTATGCTACTAGTCCTATTCTTTCCAAAATTCTGAAAGGACCAATGTAGCGCGGATTTAACTTTCCACGCTTTCCAAAGCATGCCCCACCCTTCCAGGGTGAAACTTTCAATAAAACCATTTCTCCAACTTGAAATTCCAAGTGTTTCCGGTTTGGATCCGCATAGGCTTTCTGTCTGTGGCGAGCTGCTTCGATGCGTTTTAGAATCTGCGCAATCTTGTCTGTCGTCTCTTGGACGATTTCGGGACCAGCAATGTCACACCCCCAAAAAAATCCACACGCGGAGTATCACCGCTTGGAGGCGTGACTGACCAGGATCAAACCACTAATCATATTGAACAAGTAAATAATTAAATGTAAAAGTCCAACCAACACGATTAGTGTCCAAAATAACCATAGTTAAGTTATGAGCGGAAGCATAATGTTCAAAACCAAATCAAAAGTTTAATTATCCAAATGTTTAACATGGCACACAGCTGTCCATGTCCCACAACGACACTTCCCATGCAAGCTCCAGCCAAGTACCTATAGACCTGCAAAGCATGTAGTAACGAGTCAACAACAATGTCGAGTGAGTTCACGTTTGGTTGTCCAGTTTATAGTTGTTCCGAAAACACAGTTTGCTCTTTACCAGCTATCCAGCCGTGGGGGTTACCCCATAGTTCGAAAAACGTTTATTAGTTACCCGTTCTTACGTTGGCTATTCCAGCCCGGCTCTATGGCCGTGGGGGCTACCCCATGTTTAATTCACCAGACTCGTTACCATATCGACTACTAACGTTCGTCATGTTTAAGTGCCCTAACGTCTGTGTCTATCATCACTGACGTGCCATAGTCCATTAGTCCACGCCCGTCCTCTGCGGCACGGTGTGAGGTTTGTTAAACCTAATAGCGCTATTTAACTAATGACCCGTTCGCCATTGGCCTCGGCGATTAAGTCGATATAAAAGGAGGGACTTCGTTGATAGAGTTCTAGTTTAGTATAGTTAAATCTGTCTCATACTGGACGAGGAATCTATGTTCCTGATTACGTCTCAACGGGACGAGGAATCTATGTTCCTGATTACGTCTCAACAGGACGAGGAATCTATGTTCCTGATTACGTCTCAACAAGACGAGGAATCCCTATTCCTTAACCCATTCCCAACCCCTGGGAATCCCATGCTTTGTAACGAAGTGTGAACTCACCTTGGTTTGCTCGGCAGATTACACAGAAAGGTCAAGTCTAGCAGCTAGTGGTCAACCACGTCCAACGATGATCAAACGAGAAAGATGTGGCTCCGAATAAGAGGAGGGCTGCCGTCGGTTGTCAAAGGAAAACGAGAGAGAGTTGGAGATGTGATTAGGGTTTTCTAACTGTTGTTATCGCGTACAAGTTAAGAACAACATTTAACTAATCACTACTGGGCCAAGGCCCATTGGTTTTCATTGGCCTTATAATGGACGAAAACACCTTGGGTGTTTTCATCAGGAACTGTTTTCATGAGTAAGGGTGTTTTCAGCTAGGGAGTGGTTTCATGGGTAAGGGTTTTCGGCCAAGACTTGAACATTTGTTTTGAATATAATATTGCCACAATATATAACACATATGTACATATCATGCAAACCACAAATCTACAAACACATTTAATACACACCGTATATAACATAATCAATCACCATACGGTTTAACATATTACAAACGTGTATGGTGTGGAACAAAACAATCTAAACAATTAACGTGAAATAGTGCGAAGATGGAAATCTTGGAAATTCGGGTTGTCACATTATCCCCAAGTTGAAAGAAATTTCGTCCCGAAATTTGATACGTACTCACTGAGGAAGCTAGTTAAGTTGCATGGTTTTCCTGGTTTTCCTGGGGTGTCACATCCTCCCCCCGTTGATCTGGAATTTCATCCCGAAATTCCGTAGCTTCAGCCTCAGTAGTGGTTGTACCGTTTGCAAACAGTTGGGGATACTTTTGTTTCATCTGATCTTCGCGTTCCCAAGTGAACTCTGGGCCGCGACGTGAGTTCCAACGAACTCGAACGAGAGGTATTCTAGTACGTTTGAGGACCTTAACATCCCGGTCCGTGATTTCAACTGGTTCCTTGACGAATCGTAACTGCTCGTCGATAGTGAGTTCATTCAAAGGAACTATGTGGGTCTCATCTGACAGGCACTTCTTCAGATTTGACACGTGGAAAACATTGTGAACTGCACTGAGTTCTGCTGGTAAGTTCAGTCTGTAGGCCACCTTACCTATCTTCTCAATGACTTCGAAAGGTCCAACGTATCGCGGGTTAAGTTTGCCCCGTTCCCCAAAACGAACCACACCCTTCCAGGGTGAAACCTTGAGTAGTACCCGCTCCCCAGCCTGGAGTTCTAATGGTTTTCTGCCCTTATCGGCGTAGACTTTCTGACGGTCACGAGTTGCCGCCATTCGTTGTCGTATCTGAGCAATTTTCTCTGTTGTGTCAACCACATGTTCTGGACCAGTAATCTGACTATCCCCCACCTCTGCCCAACAAAGAGGTGACCGGCATTTACGCCCGTACAATGCCTCAAACGGAGCAGCTTTAATGCTGGTGTGGTAGCTATTGTTGTACGAAAACTCCACAAGTGGTAGATGCTTTTCCCAGCCGTTGCCAAAGTCAATCACATATGCCCTAAGCATGTCTTCGAGGGTCTGGATGGTACGTTCCGACTGCCCATCCGTTTGCGGGTGATAAGCTGTGCTCATATCTAACCTTGAGCCAAAAGACTTGTGCATTGCTTGCCACAGTTCTGATGTAAAACGTGCATCTCGATCCGAGATGATAGAGGTGGGCACCCCGTGCCTCGAGACAACTTCCTTGAGGTATACTTCTGCTAGGGTGGAGAACTTATCCATTTCTTTGATAGCCAGGAAGTGAGCAGACTTTGTGAGTCGATCCACGATCACCCAAATAGTATCATTACCACGTTGAGATCTAGGCAGGCCAGTAACAAAATCCATGGAAATTTGCTCCCATTTCCATTGTGGTATCTCTGGTTGTTGAAGTGGGCCTGAAGGTTTCTGATATTCCGCCTTGACTCTCGCACAAGTCAAGCACTTGCTAACGTAAGTTGCTATGTGTGCCTTCATGCTAGGCCACCAATATGTGGTTTTGATGTCGTGGTACATTTTGTCCGAACCAGGGTGCACTGAGTAGCGAGACTTGTGTGCCTCATCCATCACAAGCTCTCGTAGGTTGCCATAAAGTGGGACCCAAATGCGTCCTGTTACGTAGTAAGCACCGTCTTCCTTCTGTTCTAAGCGTTGCCTTGAGCCGCGTAGGGCTTCAGCCCTGACGTTCTCTGGTTTCAATGCTTCTACCTGAGCATTTCGTATTTGAGAAGGAAGGCTAGACTGTATAGTAAGTTGTAAAGCTCGTACGCGCTTAGGCGCAGTGTCCTTTCGACTGAGGGCGTCGGCCACAACATAGGCTTTGCCCGGGTGGTACCTGATCGAGCATTCGTAGTCATTCAGCAGTTCAACCCATCGTCGTTGTCGCATATTGATTTCCTTCTGTTTAAAGATATGCTCGAGGCTCCTGTGATCAGTGTAGATAGCGCATTTGGTACCATACAGGTAGTGTCTCCATATCTTAAGTGCAAAAACAACCGCTCCCAGCTCCAGATCGTGTGTAGTGTAGTTCTTTTCATGAACTTTGAGTTGGCGTGAGGCGTAGGCTATAATTTTATCCCGCTGCATCAATACGCAACCAAGACCCTGAATGGATGCGTCACAGTAAACCACGAAGTCATCTGTGCCCTCTGGCAAGGAAAGGATAGGTGCACTGCAAAGTCTATCCTTTAAGTGCTGAAACGCTGACTCCTGTGCGTTTCCCCAACGATAAACAACACCCTTCTGCGTTAGTGAAGTAAGAGGCTGAGCAATCTTAGAAAAATCCTTGATAAATCTCCTGTAGTAACCTGCCAATCCCAAGAATTGGCGAATTTCCGTTGGTGTACGGGGTGCAGGCCAGCTCTTGATTGACTCTACCTTGGATGGATCAACGTGAATCCCATCCTTGTTCACTACATGGCCTAAGAAATGGACTTCACGAAGCCAGAAGTCACATTTTGAAAACTTGGCGTACAGCTGTTCTTTTCGGAGGAGTTCCAAAATAAGTCGTAAGTGTTGCTCATGTTCCTCCTGACTCTTCCAATAGATCAGGATGTCATCGATGAAGACAATAACGAATTTGTCTAAGTAAGGCTTGCACACTCGATTCATCAAGTTCATGAAGACCACAGGTGTGTTTGTCAGCCCGAAAGGCATAATAAAAAACTCGTAGTGACCATATCGAGTTCTAAAGGCTGTTTTAGAGACGTCCTCTTCTCGGACTCTCAGCTGGTGATATCCTGATCTCAAATCGATCTTTGAATAGTAGCTCGACCCTTGCAGCTGGTCAAACAAGTCGTCAATACGTGGACGAGGATAGCGATTCTTCACAGTCACCTTGTTAAGTTCACGGTAGTCGATGCACATTCTGAAAGTACCGTCTTCCTTCTTCACAAATAGCACTGGAGCTCCCTAGGGCGAAGAGCTAGGACGAATAAAACCCTTATCTAAGAGTTCATGTAGTTGCGTATATAGCTCTTTCAACTCTGATGGAGCTAAACGATACGGTGCACGAGCTATAGGCGCTGCTCCAGGAGCTAGCTCGATTTGAAACTCGACTTGCCTATGAGGCGGGAGGCCAGGCAATTCCTCAGGGAGTACCTCAGGGTAGTCGCGTACAATCGGAAAAATCTTCTATCTTCTTCTCTTTCTTCGAGGTGTCAGCAACAAGAGCCAAAATGGCAGTGTGGCCCCTTCTCCAACATTTCTGGGCCTTAAGGAAAAAGATGATGCTCACCACAGCACCACTCTTGTCGCCACGAATCGTAAGAGGTTCATCACCTGTTCGAGAAACACGAACGACCTTCTCATTGCAGAGAACCTCTGCTCGATATTGAGGTAGCCAATCCATACCAATAACGATGTCGCCACCATCACAACGTTGGGGTCATTCCTAGCATTACCCTGACCAATCACAAACACTCGACCCCTGGCACCATTGCCGTCGTTATTACCCCCGTCGTTGCCTCCATTGTTGTTCCCGTTTCCTTGGTTGTGGTTCTGATTCTGGTTCTGGTTCAACTGTTGGCAGTGTCTCATGAAGTGACCTTCAGCACCACACTGATAACATCCCTTGTTACCCTGCTGTTGCTGCTGATTCTGTGGAGCTTGTGGCTGCTGTTGTCGGTTCTGGTTTGCAGGACGTGAGCTTCTAAAATCTTTGGCTCCATGACCAAGCT
Source organism: Helianthus tuberosus (assembly GCA_030545235.1). Classification (NCBI taxonomy): domain Eukaryota; kingdom Viridiplantae; phylum Streptophyta; class Magnoliopsida; order Asterales; family Asteraceae; genus Helianthus; species Helianthus tuberosus. The sequence continues at coordinate 77,907,022 of CM060380.1, forward strand.
CGTTGCATCTCTGACAACGATCTCTGTTGCATTGCCCGTTGTGGTGCAAATTACATCGATTGCACTTAGGGTGGTTTCCCCTGTATCCACCCTGACTTCGATTACCAACAGACTGCTGACTGAGGCTCTTGTGCTGCGACTGAGACTGAACCGAAGTGGGACCCTTGCTCGAATTTCCATTCCACTTGCGTTTGTTGTCACTGGGAGCATCCGAAGTAGTTGTAGCAGCATTAATACGCTTCGGCAGTTTGTTCTGTCCTATCGCCTGATCTGAGAGACGTTGAGCAAGACGAGTAATATCCTGAATGGTTGCAAGGTTGGTCTATGTCACATGACTTTGAATCTCTGGTACTAAGCCTTTGAGGTACAGCTCAATACGCTTGATGGGAGGATCCACCATTGTTGGATATAACACTGTCAGTTCGTTGGATCGTTTCGTGTACGCTTCTATCTCTGACCCCGTCATCATCAAGTTAAAGAACTCCATATCCAGTTTGTGGATTTCATCACGACTACAGTATTCATGTTTGGATCAGTTCCTTAAGAATCATTCCATGGGGGTGGCATTAGCAGCCGCCAGCCCCATCATCTGAACTTGCGCGTTCCGCCAAGTTAGCGTAGTGCCTTCGAGAGTACCAGTGGCAAATTTCACCCCACGAGCCTCGGGGCATTCACACATCTCTAAGACAGACTCGAGCTTTTCAAACCAATGGAGGAGTCCAACAGTTCCTTTAGTGCCACCGAAAGTACTATGATGACAGTCCATGAACGTCTTGAATGTGCCTACAGGCGGCTGAGCGTTCTGACCTTGTTGCGCGAGGAAGAAGTGACAAGGTTAGGCGCGAGAGTTGGGTCATGAGAGTAGGATCTAACATCCTAGGGTAGGTTCGTAATAGCAGGTTATACCTCCTGCCTGAGCGGCCGCGAGTGCTGCCGTAACTTGTTCGTTGATAAGAGCCGTCAGCTGGCTTGAGTTAGGTTCACACGTTCCCTCATGATCTCTCATCGAAGGAAACACAAATAGGAAAGGTGTCGCGAATGTGCGTAAGTGTGTAGTGACAGTAGGGAGCAAGCACAATTGTGTTTTCAAACTATAGCTGCTACGTTAACCTAGGCATACCATGAGCAAAGTTCTATGCAATCTAGCAAGTAGGCAATATAAAAACGTAAACCATATCACCTAGAATGTCGAGCCTTGCACGTGGAGTGAAGCGTCGTTGTGGATCGTAGAGCACTGTACAGGTTATAGTCTGGTTTTAACAAAAACGTTTTCCTTTATTAAAACCAAGTTCTCTATAACCAATGGCTCTGATACCAATCTGTCACACCCCCAAAAAAATCCACACGCGGAGTATCACCGCTTGGAGGCGTGACTGACCAGGATCAAACCACTAATCATATTGAACAAGTAAATAATTAAATGTAAAAGTCCAACCAACACGATTAGTGTCCAAAACAACCATAGTTAAGTTATGAGCGGAAGCATAATGTTAAAAACCAAATCAAAAGTTTAATTATCCAAATGTTTAACATGGCACACAGCTGTCCATGTCCCACAACGACACTTCCCATGCAAGCTCCAGCCAAGTACCTATAGACCTGCAAAGCATGTAGTAACGAGTCAACAACAATGTCGAGTGAGTTCACGTTTGGTTGTCCAGTTTATAGTTGTTCCGAAAACACAGTTTGCTCTTTACCAGCTATCCAGCCGTGGGGGTTACCCCATAGTTCGAAAAACGTTTATTAGTTACCCGTTCTTACGTTGGCTATTCCAGCCCGGCTCTATGGCCGTGGGGGCTACCCCATGTTTAATTCACCAGACTCGTTACCATATCGACTACTAACGTTCGTCATGTTTAAGTGCCTTAACGTCTGTGTCTATCATCACTGACGTGCCATAGTCCATTAGTCCACGCCCGTCCTCTGCGGCACGGTGTGAGGTTTGTTAAACCTAATAGCGCTATTTAACTAATGACCCGTTCGCCATTGGCCTCGGCGATTAAGTCGATATAAAAGGAGGGACTTCGTTGATAGAGTTCTAGTCTAGTATAGTTAAATCCGTCTCATACTGGACGAGGAATCTATGTTCCTGATTACGTCTCAACAGGACGAGGAATCTATGTTCCTGATTACGTCTCAACAGGACGAGGAATCCCTATTCCTTAACCCATTCCCAACCCCTGGGAATCCCATGCTTTGTAACGAAGTGTGAACTCACCTTGGTTTGCTCGACAGATTACACAGAAAGGTCAAGTCTAGCAGCTAGTGGTCAACCACGTCCTATCATGGTTATTATACAAGTCAGGTTTTGGTTTCACAGAGTGTACATAAGTATCACGTTGATAACATATAAGAATCACATAGGAAACATGGCAAACATACAATCATCATGTTAACCCATTCAATTTGTGCGCCCCGAAAGGTTAAACCCAATAACCAAGGCCCAACCTATTGTGCGATCGGCATACATGTGCGATCCACAATGGGTTGTGCGATCCCGTCATGCCCAGCCCCATTATTAAAACAGTCCAACAAGTGAGGCCCAATAATTAAACAACTTGTGCGATAGAACTAATCCGGCCCAACACATACCCGGCCCAACAGTTAAGTGACACTACACCTTGTGCGACTGGACATGTCTTGTGCGACTGGACATCTTGTACGACCAAGAGGTCTTGTGCGAATAGTCTGCTTGTGTGATTAAGGTGTCTTGTGCGACCAGCTTTAGTGATTCGAATAATATGGAAATCTGTTACCTAACTTTTATCTTGCAAATCAATTTATGAAGTTTCCAATTATGAAATATTCCATCAACAACACCAACAGTTTCAACCATGCAGTTAGATCGATCAAACAAGGGATTTAACATTAAATCTCTATGAACACTAATCATGTCTAAATCATAATATCTTAAAACCTTCAACCTACCATTATCAACCCAATCCGAAAGACAGAAACATATCAACCGATTAACATCTATTCGGTACTAACCATCAACTCAAAGTCAAATTAAACATAAGTTCATCACAGCCGAAATTTTATATATTCGGTTCTAGATTAATATCATGCCATATGAACATTAACGATTGTCATGTGAGCCAATTTTTAAGAACATCAATATTAACAGTTTAAATCATCATCAATCAACCTAGAATCAAATAACAACATACTAACATCAACCAAACCAATCAATCCACTAATCGACCAAACCTGATTTACATGCACACATATATTTAATCAATTATTTCCTGACACTGCACATGCGCTAAAAACAATCATGGCCGTCAATCTACTTGTAAACACTATTCAAATCTCATGTTATATAAGACATGGTGGCCGACAATCATACCCCTAGTCCTAATACCATTGGACCGATTACTATCATGTTCCAACTCACTTATCTCAATTATGACCAATTAAAGAATCATGTGCTATGTCAGAAGTAAATTAGTATATAAAGAATTTCCCATTATCTATGTATGATATCGATATCATGCATCCATTTTCTCACCAAGTTATTAATTAGGTCATATTCAATAATCATGTAAACAATATATAAATATGGATAGCACAAGACAAAGGCCACTAACCAACGATGATCAAACGAGAAAGATGTGGCTCCGAATAAGAGGAGGGCTGCCGTCGGTTGTCAAAGGAAAACGAGAGAGAGTTGGAGATGTGATTAGGGTTTTCTAACTGTTGTTATCGCGTACAAGTTAAGAACAACATTTAACTAATCACTACTGGGCCAAGGCCCATTGGTTTTCATTGGCCTTATAATGGACGAAAACACCTTGGGTGTTTTCATCAGGAACTGTTTTCATGAGTAAGGGTGTTTTCAGCTAGGGAGTGGTTTCATGGGTAAGGGTTTTCGGCCAAGACTTGAACATTTGTTTTGAATATAATATTGCCACAATATATAACACATATGTACATATCATGCAAACCACAAATCTACAAACACATTTAATACACACCGTATATAACATAATCAATCACCATACGGTTTAACATATTACAAACGTGTATGGTGTGGAACAAAACAATCTAAACAATTAACGTGAAATAGTGCGAAGATGGAAATCTTGGAAATTCGGGTTGTCACATTATCCCCAAGTTGAAAGAAATTTCGTCCCGAAATTTAATACGTACTCACTGAGGAAGCTAGTTAAGTTGCATGGTTTTCCTGGGGTGTCACATCCTCCCCCCGTTGATCTGGAATTTGGTCCCGAAATTCCGTAGCTTCAGCCTCAGTAGTGGTTGTACCGTTTGCAAACAGTTGGGGATACTTTTGTTTCATCTGATCTTCGCGTTCCCAAGTGAACTCTGGGCCGTGACGTGAGTTCCAACGAACTCGAACGAGAGGTATTCTAGTACGTTTGAGGACCTTAACATCCCGGTCCGTGATTTCAACTGGTTCCTCGACGAATCGTAACTGCTCGGTGATAGTGAGTTCCTTCAAAGGAACTATGTGGGTCTCATCTGACAGGCACTTCTTCAGATTTGACACGTGGAAAACATTGTGAACTGCACTGAGTTCTGCTGGTAAGTTCAGTCTGTAGGCCACCTTGCCTATCTTCTCAATGACTTCGAAAGGTCCAACGTATCGCGGGTTAAGTTTGCCCCGTTCCCCAAAACGAACCACACCCTTCCACGGTGAAACCTTGAGTAGTACCCGCTCCCCAGCCTGGAGTTCTAATGGTTTTCTGCCCTTATCGGCGTAGACTTTCTGACGGTCACGAGCTGCCGCCATTCGTTGTCGTATCTGAGCAATTTTCTCTGTTGTGTCAACCACATGTTCTGGACCAGTAATCTGACTATCCCCCACCTCTGCCCAACAAAGAGGTGACCGGCATTTACGCCCGTACAATGCCTCAAACGGAGCAGCTTTAATGCTGGTGTGGTAGCTATTGTTGTACGAAAACTCCACAAGTGGTAGATGCTTTTCCCAGCCGTTGCCAAAGTCAATCACATATGCCCTAAGCATGTCTTCGAGGGTCTGGATGGTACGTTCCGACTGCCCATCCGTTTGCGGGTGATAAGCTGTGCTCATATCTAACCTTGAGCCAAAAGACTTGTGCATTGCTTGCCACAGTTCTGATGTAAAACGTGCATCTCGATCCGAGATGATAGAGGTGGGCACCCCGTGCCTCGAGACAACTTCCTTGAGGTATACTTCTGCTAGGGTGGAGAACTTATCCATTTCTTTGATAGCCAGGAAGTGAGCAGACTTTGTGAGTCGATCCACGATCACCCAAATAGTATCATTACCACGTTGAGATCTAGGCAGGCCAGTAACAAAATCCATGGAAATTTGCTCCCATTTCCATTGTGGTATCTCTGGTTGTTGAAGTGGGCCTGAAGGTTTCTGATATTCCGCCTTGACTCTCGCACAAGTCAAGCACTTGCTAACGTAAGTTGCTATGTGTGCCTTCATGCTAGGCCACCAATATGTGGTTTTGATGTCGTGGTACATTTTGTCCGAACCAGGGTGCACTGAGTAGCGAGACTTGTGTGCCTCATCCATCACAAGCTCTCGTAGGTTGCCATAAAGTGGGACCCAAATGCGTCCTGTTACGTAGTAAGCACCGTCTTCCTTCTGTTCTAAGCGTTGCCTTGAGCCGCGTAGGGCTTCAGCCCTGACGTTCTCTGGTTTCAATGCTTCTACCTGAGCATTTCGTATTTGAGAAGGAAGGCTAGACTGTATAGTAAGTTGTAAAGCTCGTACGCGCTTAGGCGCAGTGTCCTTTCGACTGAGGGCGTCGGCCACAACATAGGCTTTGCCCGGGTGGTACCTGATCGAGCATTCGTAGTCATTCAGCAGTTCAACCCATCGTCGTTGTCGCATATTGATTTCCTTCTGTTTAAAGATATGCTCGAGGCTCCTGTGATCAGTGTAGATAGCGCATTTGGTACCATACAGGTAGTGTCTCCATATCTTAAGTGCAAAAACAACCACTCCCAGCTCCAGATCGTGTGTAGTGTAGTTCTTTTCATGAACTTTGAGTTGGCGTGAGGCGTAGGCTATAATTTTATCCCGCTGCATCAATACGCAACCAAGACCCTGAATGGATGCGTCACAGTAAACCACGAAGTCATCTGTGCCCTCTGGCAAGGAAAGGATAGGTGCACTGCAAAGTCTATCCTTTAAGTGCTGAAACGCTGACTCCTGTGCGTTTCCCCAACGATAAACAACACCCTTCTGCGTTAGTGAAGTAAGAGGCTGAGCAATCTTAGAAAAATCCTTGATAAATCTCCTGTAGTAACCTGCCAATCCCAAGAATTGGCGAATTTCCGTTGGTGTACGGGGTGCAGGCCAGCTCTTGATTGACTCTACCTTGGATGGATCAACGTGAATCCCATCCTTGTTCACTACATGGCCTAAGAAATGGACTTCACGAAGCCAGAAGTCACATTTTGAAAACTTGGCGTACAGCTGTTCTTTTCGGAGGAGTTCCAAAATAAGTCGTAAGTGTTGCTCATGTTCCTCCTGACTCTTCCAATAGATCAGGATGTCATCGATGAAGACAATAACGAATTTGTCTAAGTAAGGCTTGCACACTCGATTCACCAAGTTCATGAAGACCACAGGTGCGTTTGTCAGCCCGAAAGGCATAATAAAAAACTCGTAGTGACCATATCGAGTTCTAAAGGCTGTTTTAGAGACGTCCTCTTCTCGGACTCTCAGCTGGTGATATCCTGATCTCAAATCGATCTTTGAATAGTAGCTCGACCCTTGCAGCTGGTCAAACAAGTCGTCAATACGTGGACGAGGATAGCGATTCTTCACAGTCACCTTGTTAAGTTCACGGTAGTCGATGCACATTCTGAAAGTACCGTCTTCCTTCTTCACAAATAGCACTGGAGCTCCCTAGGGCGAAGAGCTAGGACGAATAAAACCCTTATCTAAGAGTTCATGTAGTTGCGTATATAGCTCTTTCAACTCTGATGGAGCTAAACGATACGGTGCACGAGCTATAGGCGCTGCTCCAGGAGCTAGCTCGATTTGAAACTCGACTTGCCTATGAGGCGGGAGGCCAGGCAATTCCTCAGGGAGTACCTCAGGGTAGTCGCGTACAATCGGAAAAATCTTCTATCTTCTTCTCTTTCTTCGAGGTGTCAGCAACAAGAGCCAAAATGGCAGTGTGGCCCCTTCTCCAACATTTCTGGGCCTTAAGGAAAAAGATGATGCTCACCACAGCACCACTCTTGTCGCCACGAATCGTAAGAGGTTCATCACCTGTTCGAGAAACACGAACGACCTTCTCATTGCAGAGAACCTCTGCTCGATATTGAGGTAGCCAATCCATACCAATAACGATGTCGCCACCATCACAACGTTGGGGTCATTCCTAGCATTACCCTGACCAATCACAAACACTCGACCCCTGGCACCATTGCCGTCGTTATTACCCCCGTCGTTGCCTCCATTGTTGTTCCCGTTTCCTTGGTTGTGGTTCTGATTCTGGTTCTGGTTCAACTGTTGGCAGTGTCTCATGAAGTGACCTTCAGCACCACACTGATAACATCCCTTGTTACCCTGCTGTTGCTGCTGATTCTGTGGAGCTTGTGGCTGCTGTTGTCGGTTCTGGTTTGCAGGACGTGAGCTTCTAAAATCTTTGGCTCCATGACCAAGCTCGTTGCATCTCTGACAACGATCTCTGTTGCATTGCCCGTTGTGGTGCAAATTACATCGATTGCACTTAGGGTGGTTTCCCCTGTATCCACCCTGACTTCGATTACCAACAGACTGCTGACTGAGGCTCTTGTGCTGCGACTGAGACTGAACCGAAGTGGGACCCTTACTCGAATTTCCATTCCACTTGCGTTTGTTGTCACTGGGAGCATCCGAAGTAGTTGTAGCAGCATTAATACGCTTCGGCAGTTTGTTCTGTCCTATCGCCTGATCTGAGAGACGTTGAGCAAGACGAGTAATATCCTGAATGGTTGCAAGGTTGGTCTATGTCACATGACTTTGAATCTCTGGTACTAAGCCTTTGAGGTACAGCTCAATACGCTTGATGGGAGGATCCACCATTGTTGGACATAACACTGTCAGTTCGTTGGATCGTTTCGTGTACGCTTCTATCTCTGACCCCGTCATCATCAAGTTAAAGAACTCCATATCCAGTTTGTGGATTTCATCACGACTACAGTATTCATGTTTGGATCAGTTCCTTAAGAATCATTCCATGGGGGTGGCATTAGCAGCCGCCAGCCCCATCATCTGAACTTGCGCGTTCCGCCAAGTTAGCGTAGTGCCTTCGAGAGTACCAGTGGCAAATTTCACCCCACGAGCCTCGGGGCATTCACACATCTCTAAGACAGACTCGAGCTTTTCAAACCAATGGAGGAGTCCAACAGTTCCTTTAGTGCCACCGAAAGTACTATGATGACAGTCCATGAACGTCTTGAATGTGCCTACAGGCGGCTGAGCGTTCTGACCTTGTTGCGCGAGGAAGAAGTGACAAGGTTAGGCGCGAGAGTTGGGTCATGAGAGTAGGATCTAACATCCTAGGGTAGGTTCGTAATAGCAGGTTATACCTCCTGCCTGAGCGGCCGCGAGTGCTGCCGTAACTTGTTCGTTGATAAGAGCCGTCAGCTGGCTTGAGTTAGGTTCACACGTTCCCTCATGATCTCTCATCGAAGGAAACACAAATAGGAAAGGTGTCGCGAATGTGCGTAAGTGTGTAGTGACAGTAGGGAGCAAGCACAATTGTGTTTTCAAACTATAGCTGCTACGTTAACCTAGGCATACCATGAGCAAAGTTCTATGCAATCTAGCAAGTAGGCAATATAAAAACGTAAACCATATCACCTAGAATGTCGAGCCTTGCACGTGGAGTGAAGCGTCGTTGTGGATCGTAGAGCACTGTACAGGTTATAGTCTGGTTTTAACAAAAACGTTTTCCTTTATTAAAACCAAGTTCTCTATAACCAATGGCTCTGATACCAATCTGTCACACCCCCAAAAAAATCCACACGCGGAGTATCACCGCTTGGAGGCGTGACTGACCAGGATCAAACCACTAATCATATTGAACAAGTAAATAATTAAATGTAAAAGTCCAACCAACACGATTAGTGTCCAAAACAACCATAGTTAAGTTATGAGCGGAAGCATAATGTTAAAAACCAAATCAAAAGTTTAATTATCCAAATGTTTAACATGGCACACAGCTGTCCATGTCCCACAACGACACTTCCCATGCAAGCTCCAGCCAAGTACCTATAGACCTGCAAAGCATGTAGTAACGAGTCAACAACAATGTCGAGTGAGTTCACGTTTGGTTGTCCAGTTTATAGTTGTTCCGAAAACACAGTTTGCTCTTTACCAGCTATCCAGCCGTGGGGGTTACCCCATAGTTCGAAAAACGTTTATTAGTTACCCGTTCTTACGTTGGCTATTCCAGCCCGGCTCTATGGCCGTGGGGGCTACCCCATGTTTAATTCACCAGACTCGTTACCATATCGACTACTAACGTTCGTCATGTTTAAGTGCCTTAACGTCTGTGTCTATCATCACTGACGTGCCATAGTCCATTAGTCCACGCCCGTCCTCTGCGGCACGGTGTGAGGTTTGTTAAACCTAATAGCGCTATTTAACTAATGACCCGTTCGCCATTGGCCTCGGCGATTAAGTCGATATAAAAGGAGGGACTTCGTTGATAGAGTTCTAGTCTAGTATAGTTAAATCCGTCTCATACTGGACGAGGAATCTATGTTCCTGATTACGTCTCAACAGGACGAGGAATCTATGTTCCTGATTACGTCTCAACAGGACGAGGAATCCCTATTCCTTAACCCATTCCCAACCCCTGGGAATCCCATGCTTTGTAACGAAGTGTGAACTCACCTTGGTTTGCTCGACAGATTACACAGAAAGGTCAAGTCTAGCAGCTAGTGGTCAACCACGTCCTATCATGGTTATTATACAAGTCAGGTTTTGGTTTCACAGAGTGTACATAAGTATCACGTTGATAACATATAAGAATCACATAGGAAACATGGCAAACATACAATCATCATGTTAACCCATTCAATTTGTGCGCCCCGAAAGGTTAAACCCAATAACCAAGGCCCAACCTATTGTGCGATCGGCATACATGTGCGATCCACAATGGGTTGTGCGATCCCGTCATGCCCAGCCCCATTATTAAAACAGTCCAACAAGTGAGGCCCAATAATTAAACAACTTGTGCGATAGAACTAATCCGGCCCAACACATACCCGGCCCAACAGTTAAGTGACACTACACCTTGTGCGACTGGACATGTCTTGTGCGACTGGACATCTTGTACGACCAAGAGGTCTTGTGCGAATAGTCTGCTTGTGTGATTAAGGTGTCTTGTACGACCAGCTTTAGTGATTCGAATAATATGGAAATCTGTTACCTAACTTTTATCTTGCAAATCAATTTATGAAGTTTCCAATTATGAAATATTCCATCAACAACACCAACAGTTTCAACCATGCAGTTAGATCGATCAAACAAGGGATTTAACATTAAATCTCTATGAACACTAATCATGTCTAAATCATAATATCTTAAAACCTTCAACCTACCATTATCAACCCAATCCGAAAGACAGAAACATATCAACCGATTAACATCTATTCGGTACTAACCATCAACTCAAAGTCAAATTAAACATAAGTTCATCACAGCCGAAATTTTATATATTCGGTTCTAGATTAATATCATGCCATATGAACATTAACGATTGTCATGTGAGCCAATTTTTAAGAACATCAATATTAACAGTTTAAATCATCATCAATCAACCTAGAATCAAATAACAACATACTAACATCAACCAAACCAATCAATCCACTAATCGACCAAACCTGATTTACATGCACACATATATTTAATCAATTATTTCCTGACACTGCACATGCGCTAAAAACAATCATGGCCGTCAATCTACTTGTAAACACTATTCAAATCTCATGTTATATAAGACATGGTGGCCGACAATCATACCCCTAGTCCTAATACCATTGGACCGATTACTATCATGTTCCAACTCACTTATCTCAATTATGACCAATTAAAGAATCATGTGCTATGTCAGAAGTAAATTAGTATATAAAGAATTTCCCATTATCTATGTATGATATCGATATCATGCATCCATTTTCTCACCAAGTTATTAATTAGGTCATATTCAATAATCATGTAAACAATATATAAATATGGATAGCACAAGACAAAAGCCACTAACCAACGATGATCAAACGAGAAAGATGTGGCTCCGAATAAGAGGAGGGCTGCCGTCGGTTGTCAAAGGAAAACGAGAGAGAGTTGGAGATGTGATTAGGGTTTTCTAACTGTTGTTATCGCGTACAAGTTAAGAACAACATTTAACTAATCACTACTGGGCCAAGGCCCATTGGTTTTCATTGGCCTTATAATGGACGAAAACACCTTGGGTGTTTTCATCAGGAACTGTTTTCATGAGTAAGGGTGTTTTCAGCTAGGGAGTGGTTTCATGGGTAAGGGTTTTCGGCCAAGACTTGAACATTTGTTTTGAATATAATATTGCCACAATATATAACACATATGTACATATCATGCAAACCACAAATCTACAAACACATTTAATACACACCGTATATAACATAATCAATCACCATACGGTTTAACATATTACAAACGTGTATGGTGTGGAACAAAACAATCTAAACAATTAACGTGAAATAGTGCGAAGATGGAAATCTTGGAAATTCGGGTTGTCACAAGCAAGCTGTCTATCACCTGCGTCAGCCCAGCATAGGGGTGATCGGCACTTGCGTCCGTAAAGGGCTTCGAATGGCGCGGCACCAATACTGGTGTGGTAGCTGTTGTTGTATGAAAATTCGACCAGTGGCAAATGCTTATCCCAGCTACCGCCCAAATCCATAACACATGCTCTCAGCATGTCTTCCAAAGTCTGAATCATTCGGTCGCTTTGACCGTCAGTTTGCGGATGAAACGCAGTGCTCAGATTCAATTGCGAGCCAAAAGCTTCTTGGAAGGATTGCCAAATCCTTGATATGAACCTTCCGTCTCTATCAGAGATGATTGAGAGGGGCACTCCATGACGTGCGACGATCTCTCTCATGTATATTTCGGCCAACTTGCTCGTATTATCCTTCTCTCTGATAGGTAAGAAGTATGCTGACTTCGTTAATCGGTCCACTATTACCCAAATAGTGTCATGGCCTCTTGGCGTTCTTGGCAACTTTGTAACAAAATCCATTGAGATTTGTTCCCATTTCCACTTGAGAATCTCGGGTTGTTGCAGAAGTCCTGAGGGCTTCTGGTATTCCGCTTTCACCTTAGCACACGTTAGGCACTTGCTCACATAAACAGCAACATCGCCTTTCATCCTAGGCCACCAATAATAATCTTTGAGATCCTGGTACATCTTATCTACTCCAGGATGGATAGAGTACCGCGACTTGTGAGCTTCATCGAAAATAACCTTCCTTAAACCTCCAAACCAAGGAACCCAAATCCTTTTCTCAAAACATAACGTTCCTTCCTCGTTTGGTACCAGTAGCTTCTCCATCCCACGGAGATATTCTTCTTCAAGGTTTCCTTCCTTGAGAGCTTCTTTCTGCGCGGCACGAATGCGCAGGGAAAGATCGGTTCGGATAATCATTTCTAAAGCCCTAACCCTTATGGGCTTGATCCTCTCCTTTCGACTTAGGGCATCGACGACCACATTTGCCTTCCCTGGATGATACTTTATCTCGCAATCGTAATCATTTAACAACTCAACCCATCGTCTTTGCCTCATATTCAACTCCTTCTGGTTGAATATGTGTTGTAGGCTCTTGTGATCTGTAAAAATTGTACACTTTGTACCATAAAGGTAGTGTCTCCAGATCTTTAATGCAAATACCACTGCGCCAAGTTCCAAATCATGTGTGGTATAGTTCTTTTCGTGCACTTTCAATTGACGTGATGCGTAAGCAATAACCTTTTGGCGTTGCATCAACACGCAACCCAATCCTTGACGTGAGGCGTCACAGTATACCACGAAATCGTCTGTACCTTCCGGTAGTGCTAAGATTGGCGCATTGCAGAGCTTATCCTTCAATATCTGGAACGCTTCTTCCTGTTTGATTTCCCAATCAAACTTCTTATCTTTCTGTGTGAGGAGCGTCAATGGTTGAGCGATTTTTGAAAAATCCTCAATGAATCTTCGATAATAGCCAGCCAAACCCAAGAATTGTCGAATCTCGGTTGGCGTCTTTGGCGTTTCCCAATTCTTGATTGCTTCGATCTTGGTTGGATCCACATGGATTCCATCTCCATTTACCACATGTCCAAGAAATTGGACTTCACGTAGCCAAAATTCGCACTTAGAGAGTTTGGCATATAGCTGTTCTTTCTTTAACAGCTCCAAAATAGCTCTTAAATGCTGTTCGTGCTCAGCCTTTGTTCTTGAATAAATCAAGATGTCGTCGATAAACACAATCACAAACTTGTCCAAGTACGGCTTGCAAACTCTATTCATCAAATCCATAAAGACTGCAGGTGCGTTTGTCAACCCAAACGGCATAACAAGGAACTCGTAGTGTCCAAAACGAGTTCTGAAGGCTGTCTTCGGGATACTCTCCTCTTGTATCCTTAACTGATGGTATCCAGATCGAAGATCGATCTTTGAATAAAAGCTTGAGCCTTGCAGCTGGTCAAACAGATCATCAATTCTTGGCAGAGGATATCTATTCTTGATCGTCAGCTTGTTCAACTCCCGGTAGTCAATACACATACGAAAACTACCGTCCTTCTTCTTGACAAACAGGACTGGAGCTCCCCAAGGCAAGAAGCTTGGTCGGATAAATCCCTTGTCTAACAACTCTTGAAGTTGTGTCGACAGTTCCTGCATCTCAGACGGAGCAAGTCTATAAGGTGCCTTAGCCACAGGCGCGGCGCCTGGAACTAAGTCAATGCGGAACTCTACTTGTCTCTGAGGTGGCAGTCCAGGTAAGTCCTCTGGGAAGACTTCTGGATATTCCCTCACGACAGGGATGTCTTCTATTCTCGGCTCAGCAGCCTTCTTATCCACAATGTGTGCCAGGAAGGCAACACATCCCTTCTGCAAACACTTTCGCGCTTTCAGGCAGCTGATAATCCTTAACGGCGTCTCACGCTTCTCCCCGTGAACCACAATTGTTTCGCCATCTTCGGTTGGGATACGAACGACCTTTTCGTGACAAACTATTTCTGCCTTGTTGCTTGATTACCAATCCATTCCTACCACCACGTCGAAGCTTCCCAACTGGACTGGTAGTAGATCCAAAGCAAACTCACGCTCTCCCAATTCGATCACACAACCTCTGATTACTTCATTGGCTTCTACTAACTTCCCATTAGCCAATTCGATTGAGTAGGGGATATTTAACTTATTAGCGGCTAAACCAAGTATATTCTTAAATTCTAACGAGACGAAGCTATAATCGGCGCCAGTATCAAATAAAACGGATGCATAGCGTTGGTTTACAGGGAACGTACCAGTGACAATATTGGGATCCTGGCGTGCCTCCCTTGCTTCAATATTAAACGCTCTTCCACGGGCTTGGTTTAACTCTGGGCAGTTCCTCTTAAAGTGCCCGATATCACCACAGTTAAAGCATCCAAGTCTTTGCCCGTTTCCACCTCCATTTCCAGCTTGATTATTCCTTTGGTTATGATTCACGGCGCCCGCTTGGTTAGCATTGTTACCTCGATTCCCATTACCTCCATTGTTTCCTTGTGGGCGATTTCCATTCCCACCCCGGTTGTTATTTCTGTTTCCGGATCCTCCCTGGCCTCCCTGGCCAGCAGTGGCCCAACAAGTGTCCCTCAAGTGACCCGGCTTTCCACATGCTTCGCATACTTTCACACTACAATGGCCAGTATGGTGGCGTTGGCAGGTATTACACTTGGGCTGGGTGCCCATATATCCTTTTCCTTTCTTTCCACTACCAGCTGTAGCCTGAGCTGGCGTGCCTGATCCTCCTTTCTTAACAACCACACTGGCGCCCTGCTTGAAGTTCGAGAACTTCCGTTTGTTACCTCCTGATGACTCGACGTGAGTCTCTTTCTTCTTAGTCTCAGCATCACCAAACTTGTTCAGGCGAATAGCCTCCTCTGTGAGAGCCCACTGTCCATCATTCTGCATCCATCCCAGACACTGTTGAGACCCCATCCAAAGCCTTGTTGGCTTTGGAGACCTTAATGAACTAATCTTTTTACTTCATGTGCAGGGATCTTCTGCATGCTTTGATAGTCTTTGGTATGTAGATAGTGGAGGCTCCCGGCACATGACAGGATGTAAAGCCCTCCTCAAAGACTTTAAAATCCATGGAGGGGGTGATATATCCTTTGGGAATAATAGTAAAGGAAAAGTTCTGGGGTCGGGTACAGTGGAGTCTGGAAAAGTAAAATTTGAAAATGTCAATCTAATAGACAATCTAAAATTCAACCTTCTGAGTGTGTCCCAAATGAGTGACAAGGGTTTTGGGTCATTCTTCACAAAAGATTGTTGTAGGATTGTTGGACCAGAAATGGTCAAAAAGATTGAAGCAATAATCAAAACTGGTCAAACTAAACTTGTTGCTCAAAGAAGTGGCAATGTTTATGTTGTTGACATGTCAAAAGAGTGTCCCAAAGCTGATGCCTGTCTATTCTCAGCTGCCTCTAACAAAGAGACAGAACTTTGGCACAGAAGGCTGGGACACACAAATCTTAAGACAATCACAGAAATTTCAAAAAATGGTTTGGTGAGAGGCCTACCACAAAAATTGTTTTCATGTCCTGAACATTGCATTTCCTGTTTAAAAGGAAAACAGCATAAAAGTTCTTACAAGTCCATTGAAGAGTCCAAAACAACTCAGTGTTTGCAAATGCTACACATGGATTTGTTTGGCCCAGTTCAAGTCATGAGCCTCAAAAAGAAAAGATATTGTTTGGTTATTATTGATGACTTTTCTAGGTTCACATGGACTGTCTTTTTGCACTCAAAAGATGAAACTGCAGGCATTTTGCAAGACTTTGTAATACAGGTTGAAAAGCAATTTGACCTTCCAGTGAAAAGCTTCAGGAGTGACAATGGCACAGAATTCAAAAATAGGGAGTTGGATGCCTTCTGTGTGAAGAAAGGGATAGTAAGGCAGTACAGTATCCCAAGAACACCAGAGCAGAATGGGGTAGTGGAAAGGAAGAACAGAACTCTGATTGAGGCTGCCAGAACCATGCTTGCAGATTCAGGTTTGCCATTAACTTTCTGGGCAGAGGCAGTAAACACTGCTTGCTATGTTCAGAACAGAGTTTTAATAAACCCCAGGCACAAAAAGACTGCCTATGAAATTATGTATAAAATTAAACCACTGATCTCATATTTCAAAGTGTTTGGCTGCCCATGCTTTATTTTGAACTTAAAAGATTCCATTTCAAAATTTGCAGCCAAAATTGATTGTGGTTATCATCTGGGATACTCAACCACTGCCAAGGCCTACAAAGTGTTCAATACACGGACCAAGGCAGTGGAGGAGACTTTGAATGTTAAGTTCAATGAACTTTCATCAATGAAAATCCCAGCAAACCCTGCTGATCTGTTTGATCTTGAAAAATTCACTTTTGAAAATACTGCTGTCAAGACTAACAGTGCAGGTCCATCAGAGGATACAACACCAGACTATGGGTATGAAATCATCATCCCTCAAAGGTCTGCCACAAAGGGAAAAGCACCAGCTGTTCAAAACAGTTGTCAAAGCTCAACCACTGCTACCTCAACAGTTGTTGACCAAAGTAGCCCATCAACCACTGCTTCCACATCCTCAAACACTGCTGACAAAAGTCCTCAAACAGTGGATAAAAGTCAGCAGTTGTCCACTTCATTACCTCCTATACCACCACCTTTTGAAGTCACTGCTGGATCATCAAAGTCCCCAGCAGTGGTTAGCTCAGATGATACACATTTGCAGCCTTCACCAACCAATGCCATCATACCATACCAAGGAGATTTAATCTTCTTGAGATCTCATCCACCTGATCAAATCATTGGCAACATAAATGAAGGGGTGCTCACAAGAAGTCAAACCCAAAACATTTGTCTTTTTGCTGGTTTTCTATCACTCCATCAGCCAGTCAAGTACCAAGAGGCACTGAAAGACAACAGCTGGGTAGAAGCCATGCAAGAGGAGCTCCAACAGTTTAAAAGACAACAAGTATGGGAGCTTGTACCACTGCCAGAAGAGGTTAGTCCCATTGGCACAAAGTGGGTCTTCAAGAACAAAACTGATGAAAGGGGTATTGTTGTCAAGAATAAAGCCAGGCTTGTGGTTCAAGGTTACAGACAGGAAGAGGGGATTGATTATGATGAAACATTTGCCCCTGTTGCAAGATTGGAAGCCATTAGACTGTTCCTGGCCTTTGCTGTCAACCACAATATGAAGGTGTTTCAAATGGATATCAAAAGTGCTTTCCTCTATGGTACAATTCAAGAAGAGGTGTATGTTTGTCAACCTCCAGGTTTTGAGGATCCATTTTATCCAGATCATGTCTACAGGCTAAACAAAGCCTTGTATGGCTTGAAACAAGCACCAAGGGCCTGGTATGAAACTCTTTCCAACTTCCTACTCTCAAATGGTTTCAAAAGAGGTACCATTGATAAAACACTGTTTTTAAAATGGAGAGGGAAGGATTTAATGATTGTCCAGATTTATGTGGATGACATTATTTTTGGAAGCACATGTAACTCAATGTGTGAAGAGTTTAGAGAACTCATGACAGCTGAGTTTGAAATGAGTGCTATGGGTGAGCTGCAATGCTTTCTTGGTCTCCAAGTACAGCAATTGCAAAATGGAACTTTCATTCATCAAAGCAAATATGCTAAAGAACTTTTAACCAAATTTGATATGAATGATTGTAAACCATGCAGCACACCCATGGCAACAAATAAGCTGGTCATGTCTGATGAAAAGGATGAGCTGATTGACCAAACACTTTATAGAAGCATGATTGGGTCTTTATTGTACCTAACTGCATCTAGACCAGACATCATGTTTGCAACATGTGTCTGTGCAAGAAATCAATCAGCTCCCAGAAAATCAAATCTCATTGCTGTAAAAAGGATCTTCAAATACATAAAAGGTGCTCCCACACTTGGTATCTGGTATCCAGCTAATGGGAACATCAAGCTTTCAGGTTTCTCAGACAGTGACTTTGCTGGATGTCACACCACAAGGAAGTCCACATCAGGAGGGTGCCAGTTTCTGGGTGATTGCTTAGTCTCATGGCAAAGCAAAAAGCAAGCAGCTGTTTCAACATCCACTGCTGAAGCTGAATACATTGCTGCTGCAAGCTGTACAGCCCAACTCTTGTGGCTTCAAAATCAGTTGCTGGATTTTGGTATCACTGCCTTAAAGACACCACTCATGTTGGACAGTCGGGTAGCAGAAAATATCATCAAAAATCCAGTCTCCCATTCAACCACCAAACACATCGACATCAGACATCACTTTGTGAGGGATTGCTATGAAAAAGGTTTGATTTCTCTGCATCATGTCCCAACTAAAGACCAGCTAGCTGATGTGCTCACAAAAGCACTTGATACAGCCACTTTTGAAAGCTTGGTTTCTAGAATTGGGATGCTGAACATGGAATAACAAGCAACATCTTGTTTTTCTATGAATAAAAGCAACAAAATGTTTTCAGAAAATCAAAACTCCATCCTTAAAAATAGCTAAAAATGAAAATTTTTCATTAAAATCCTTAAAAGTCTGCCATTAACCACTGACTGTTCAAAAGTCTGCTTCCTTCAAAAGTCTGTCCACTGCTGAAAGTCAACCCCTGCTCTCTCATTATTTTGATAAACTCTGTTGGTCAAAAGCAGTGTCTTATCCACTGATATGCTATCCACTGATAGTGAAAATCATCCACTGCTTTCATACCACTGCCTTCATCTGTTCCTATCACACAAGTACTGTCCTTCACTTTCAACAGGGGTTGTCTCGTGGGCAGAACATATTGGTCAGACCTTTTGTAACGGATGCCACCTCAGCATTCACTTTCTTCCCTATAAAATCCCCCACTCACCACCAAAACAGGGTTTTACTGTCGAATTGAATTCTTAAAAATTCTCTTCTCAAAGCAGTTTTTCTTCTCATCTTTCACAACTTTCTTCGATCATTCATCTTCAAAATGACAAAATCGAAGTCATCCTTAAAACCCTCATCAAAATCATCATCGAAAACAGCCTCTCAAAAGGCAATCTCCACTGAAATTCCACATAAACCATCTCACAATCTTCTGGGTCTTCTCACAAAACCAGGAACCACCAAAGTTTTCGATTCCATCATTGATCTCATGGCAAAATCAAAGTACAAAACTTTGTTCACTGCCGATGCACCAATCTATTTGGCGACCCAAAGGGAGTTCTGGAAAAATGCAATCCTTGAAAAACAAGGAGACACTGCAACCACCATAAACTCTTCGATAAAGGGTAAAGTTATCCAAATCACGCCACAATCCATTTCAGAGGTCTTTCAACTCGGTGATCAGGAAGGTAAAATTTCTTTCACTAAAAACGAGTTACACACTGACTTCATTGAGAGAGGGTATGAAGCCACAATGATGAAGAAAATTACCTTAGAAAAAGGTTATTTTCCGTCTGCAACCAGATTTCTATTTCATACCCTCCTACTATGTGTTTCAAACAAAACCACTTCTTTCAATGAAATCCCTTTAAAGATTCAAAATCTGGGATATGCAATTCTTCAAGGAGAAAATTTTAACTATTCTCGGGAAATTTTCAAAGATTTGGTTAATAATGTTGAAACAAAATCATTCTTACTGTTTCCAAGGTTTTTAAGTTACTATTTTCAAAGAAATTCAGTAAGGATGATTTAGCTGTAATAAACCAAGGTGATTCTACTCAAATAAACAGTTTAACAACTGAAACTTTTTCAAGAATGTTAGCACCTTGCAAAACACAAGCAGAGGTGCCTGAGCAGATTTTAGCAGTTACAACTGCTCCTCAGGTATCTGCTGCTGAGCCCACTGCTCAAGGTGATCAAAGCAGCAGCACAACTGTTTTGAAACCCACACCTACAATCACCAAAAAGCCAACAAAAAGAAAAACACAAAACCCCCCCAAAACCATCAAAAAGGCATCTCTGGAGGATGAGATACCAGAGCTCATGCCAGTGACAACACAAAAGTCACAAGAAACCACTGCTGCTACTTCCTCACAGCAGTTGGTACAAATATCTCAACCCATAACCGAAACTCCTCCTGTTTCTTCACAAAAAGAACAGGTTGTACAAATAGGGTCTCCACATCATGATGCTCTGGAAACACTCGTTTCTATCATCCACAGTCCAATGCCCGGGACACATCCTATTTCTACACCAATCATCACATCCAAAATTCCCTCACCAATAAAACCACTGTTGGATGCAATTGATTTGAACCAGGCATTAACCAGTCCTTCTCAATCACCTACTAATGAGAATATACCTCAACAACTGACTGGGTCTGATGTATCAATCTGTGCTAACCCACCAACACAACCTGAGGAGGTTACACCCCATGAGTTACAAGTAACTCTTGGTGGTAATCCAAGTGAAGCAGCCACTACAACTGTTGAACCTACAGGTTTACAGTTGGACAGTGGTTACATTAATAAGACTTCCTTGGAGGCAATTCCTTTTATAGCACCTCTGCCAACCACCAGTGGATTTATTTATCCTACTTGCAACATCAAAAGGTTGTCAAGTGTTGAAGGAAGAAGACCCCAGTACCAAGAAAAAGGGGCATCAGTGGTTAATGTTTGGAGTATACTCCCTACATCTACCACTGATAAAACCACTACTAGTGGGAAATCAGATGATCCCATTAACTTGGGTGATGGTTTAAAGTACCAGAAATTGATGGATCGCATTGCAAAGCTTGATAACTCTGTTGCAGAACTCAAAAAATATGCTACAACAGGTGTTACAAGTTCAGAAGGCACAATCCACTGTTATTCCACCTCAAGCACCTGTTCTACAAAGGGCACCTGCTACAAATGAGCTCTGGAATCTCTTTCAATCTTTTCTCCAAAAAACAAGCACAATTAGCAGATCAGCAACATGAAACACATGTACAACAGCTGAGAAATGCAATGGAGTCAAGGTTCAAGAACACTCAGGCTGATTTAAAGGCTCTCAAAACTCAGATCTTGCACACCACTGGCACTGCTCCTCCAAAAGTACGCTACATTTATCAACTCCCAGAAGATAATGCCAAAAAGGGGGAGAAAATTCAGGAGTGGAAAAAGAAGGGTATAGAGGATGGTCTCTATCTTGAACCAGAAAATTCAAATATGACCAAAAAGATCCCTTTGCCAGATGGCAGCAAGAAAATTGATGTGACAACAAATGCACTAGCAGAAGCAGTTGCAAGTGTACAAAGGGATAGAGAGGCCAAAAGAAAAGCCAGGGTGGACAGAATGGATCATCCAGATCAGGGTACTTCTGGGTCAAAGGATCATGAAAATCCTGTTGAGGAAAAGAAGAGGCCTACTAGAAAAGTAAGGCAACCCAAATCCATTCCAACCAGACGTTCAAAGTCTGCTCAAAAACCACCATACAAAACAGCTGATGCAACAGGAGTTACAAAAACTACTGCTTGCCAAACAGTTGTTCCATCAACACACACCACTTCAACACACACAACATCCACTGCTCTACCATCATCACCACCAAAAACAACACCTGCTGACATACAGCAGAAGACAGCAGATGTTATAACATCTGTTGTAATGACAACAGTGGTTGAAACACCAGTTGTTTCAACAGCTGTTAGTCAATCACAATCCACTGCCACTACATCTACCACCACTGTTCCATTCAAAACATCATCAGTCTCTCCTAAACCAAAAAGGAGAAGGCTAATTTTAAAAGATGATGACACATCTCCATCACCAACATCTTCAAAATCCCTATCACTTGTCACTATTCCAAAACCCATACCTCTCTCTTCAGCTCAAATTGTAAAATCACTACCTCCTGCTGGTGTCTCATTTCCTCTGGAACTCATTGCAGTTAGAGAAGAAATCAAATCCTTTTATTATGAAGATGACCCAGCCAAAAGGAGTTTACCATTAATTGCAAATTATCCCAGGCCTAACAATATTGAAGAATACTTGAAACTCAAGGCCAAACAAGCAGAGGATATTGCAATCAAAAATAGAAAAGGGAAATCTGATAGAGAATTCCAACAAAACTATCAGTTTTTACTCTCACAGGTCAATGCTATGGAGCGTTTTGTTAAAAATGTATGTCAGAAAATTTCAGAAAGGGCAGATGAGTCCTTAAGGAAAGACTACATTGAAAACATCATGACCTACAAGAAATACAAGGGGGAGAAACACATGTACAAGAACTGGACCATTCCTGAGCTTGAAAAAGAAGCAGCCAGGATTCAAGACATGATCAAAAATAAGGTCAAGCAGACTCCTCCTGAAAAATTCAAACAATTTGAAGCTGAGAAAATGTTAGAGTTGAGGAGAATGAAAGAGGAGCTAATTGCAGCTGATTATGGGTCAAAGAACTCTGTGACAAAGTGGGGAGAAGATAGAGTCAGGGCAACCTATAAAAATTAGAGGAACTTAGAAAGAAAGATCCAAGAGTTCCACAAAAGCCTGACTATTCCAAAGCAGAGGTCTCAAAAAGACCACCAAAGCTGCAAGTCAAAAGAACCACTGCTCCAGCTGGTGCTGCCATCTACAAAAGAAGGAGCAAAAACCAGTTTAGCATGGAAACAATTCAAGATCTATTAGCTGGAGATGCCATTGTAAAAGCAGGCACGGAAGTAATGATAAAAGAAGATCTTGAATTGGAACAATCTGCAAGTGCTGCTCAGCCAGTCATGAATAGGCCAGCCTCTCCAAATACTTCTGCAAATAAACATCTCCCAAGAAACCCACCAGGCTCAAAAATACAAAAGTGGGAAACTGACAAACAGACCTGCGTATTGACTTTGCTCAGGTCTGGTGGAGAAGTGGAGAAAATATCAAGGGAACAAGCTCTTGGCCTGAGTCTTGAAGATTTGCAGGATCTCCTTGATCTTCCACTTAGCAGGGATGATGAAGATACAGATGCCCTAGACTTTGAATTACAATTTAAAGGTCAGATAAGGGAGCTGTTGATGAGGCAATAAAGAATTCCACAAATAATGAAGAGCTTTGGCATTATATGTTCCAGGGGGAGATTGTTGGGATTGAACCCTATCAAAGGAACAGATAATTAAAGCCAAAACTGGATCAGAGCAGTGGATCCAGAATAAGCAGACGATTACAGTTAGTTCATGCAAATCTCTCCCCTTGAAAGTGGTTTTTATATCTACTGACCTCCTATCTGCTGATCTTACTAAGTGCTGTCCTACAACTGCTGCTTTACATCTACTGCCCAATGTCAAAGACTGAAGGAAGAACAAAGCTCTGCTGAGTCAATCTACTGCCTTGAGTCAAGTACTGCTGATCCGGACAAGCACTGCTGGGTTCACAGCAGTGGAAGGATGCAGCAGCTGTTTAAGTGTCTTTTGTGTAATGATTTGTAATAGCAGTAGTTAGTACATCAGTGTTTGTATTGATCAGAGGTTAGAGTTTGTTAGGAGGTTAGATGTCACTTTCATGGTGACGTCAGCTAAGATGCTCAGTGGTTTGCAAGTGCCTATAAATAGTTC
Organism: Helianthus tuberosus; assembly: GCA_030545235.1. Lineage (NCBI taxonomy): Eukaryota > Viridiplantae > Streptophyta > Magnoliopsida > Asterales > Asteraceae > Helianthus > Helianthus tuberosus. Next base: position 77,930,729 of record CM060380.1, read on the forward strand.
AGTACTTTGTACTGTTCTATTAGCTCTTTCACCACATCGTCTTCTTTGCACGAACAAACTACTGAGCTCTGGCTGAGGGGGAGTTTGCATTCATTCATCAATCATTGTAATCGTTGTTGAAACAAATTCAATCTTTCGATTCATTATGTAAAGATGTTTGATTAAAAGTATTACTCTCGTTTGATTGTATGCAAAGTTTGTTTTCATCTTAATTCCGTTGCACAACTCTTTCATTCTCATCTTAATTTCAAACGAAAATACAATAAAAAAGAAACTCAGATCCAACACACGCTCAAATCGATTGCCTCAGTAATTGTCGCAGGCTTGGATGAGGTCACCATGCTTATGATTTGAGGAGCTAATCCCCAAATGAAACGTTCAATCCGCTTGAACTCCGGAGTGACCATGTAGGGTACCACATGCGATAAGTCATGGAACCTTTGAACGTATTCTGCGATCTTTGGGCCTTCCATTTTCAAATGCCAGAACTCGGTTTCCAATCTTTGGATTTCCGCGCGAGAGCAGTACTTTTTGCGCATAAGTTCCTTCAGCTCGGTCCAGGTTAGCGCGTAAGCAGCAGCTTCACCAAGTGTCTGTACTTGCAATTTCCACCAAGAGAGGGCTCCATCCAAGAATAGCCCTGAGATATAGGTGACTTGCTGATCTAGTGCGCATTTGCTCATGCGAAGAACAGATTCAGTTTTCTCAGCCCAACGAACAAAGGCGACAGCACCTCCTGTGCCATCAAAGTTGACCGGTTTGCAGTCTAGAAACTGCTTGTAGGTGCACCCATGAGGTGGATTGTTGTTGCCATTGTTGTTTGAGCTGCTTCCGTTGGGTCCTCCTTGCGAAGCGGCGTATTGTGCGATGGCAGCAGCGATGACTTGTTGGAGTTCTGCCTCATTGGTAGGCATCGGCGTTGGACGTTTCGGCGGCATCTTCTAAAAGATGTGTTTACGTTGGTCAGGCCATAGTAAAGATCCCATGTTATAATACGTAAGTCAGGTCATAATGTAGCGTACGTATATAATGATAGTAATAGTACATAACATCTCATGTTATAATCATATCAATCACACAACATCCCATGTTACAAACATCAATCACACAACATCCCATGTCACAGAATATAAATAACCAAATCAAGCATCAAGTATGATGAGAATACTGCGATTGCCATATATTGAGACCACATAGTAAGCGTACAAGTACATCACAGTGTCATACAACATCAGTCGACTAAGGGCTACATCACCCTAGTCCAAAAACTATATCAAATCAGTGTCAGTACATCAAATACATGTCAACAAAAGTCAGAATCATAATGTAGTCTCCAAAAATGTTGTGCAGTCAAAAGCAATCGCCGTCTTCTCACCAGCGTCTACCCATACGGTACTGAAGAGCTCTACACGGATGGCGGTGGAGGAGGGGGAAAGTGAGTGTAAAACAAGCGACGCAAATGGAGCCAGTCCTCCTCCATGGCTCTCTGGGTACGCAACCAAGAAGCAACCTGCTGCTCAAGTGCCAAAAGGCGTGCAGCATAGTCAGGTAACAATGGTCGAGGGTGCTGCAAAGGAGAGTGGGTCTGACCCTGACACTGGCACGGCGGCGGCTGAGCTCTCTCAAGCTCCTGAATGCGCTGCGTGTGTGCCTCGTGCTGGGCGACAAAAGACATCAGAACGTCCTCAATAGTATACCCCATATGGAAGGAATGGTAAGGGTCGGTCGGTGGCATAACAGAAGGTGACGCCCAGAGAAACGGCTCACTGGTGGGATCAAAAGGTGCCACATGAAATGGAGAAACAGGGGGAAAGTAGCAGACGGTGGTATAGCAGGGATAGATACCGGTATATGTCCAAATGGGTGAGCCGAAGAACCTTCTCCAGGTCGCGCTGGAGGTGTAAACCGAGGAAATGAAAAGGAGGTATCAATGTGACGGGTATCAGTGATCTGAGGGGGAATAGGTGGAACCTCATCGTCAGCAGGAATCCACCCATGCTGGGCGTGCTCATCTTGTGGGTCAATCTGTGCCTCAAAAAGTGCTCGATCAAACTGAACTGGCATAAGATCATGGTGAGGTGCAACAAGAGGGTCAACTGGTGCGTCAGCAATAAGTGGGGGATCAACAAGATCAGCAGCAATGACATGATCGCCCTCCAATAACGGAGCATCCACTGGGTGATCATCAATAGGTGGGTCAGCAATGACAGGATCAATAGGCATGCCAGCATGAGCAGGGTCATGCTCAAGCACTGGGTCAGGAGCAGCCACTGGCTCAAGGGCCATGGCAGGCTCGGGATCATCAAGGGCCATCTCAAAATCAAACTCAGGGTCGATGGGATCAACTGGGTCAACTGGGTCGACTGGATCCTCCATAGGCTGATCCATGGGTATAAACTCTATATCCTGATCTGGGTCGAATCCTGGGGGAAAGACAGGATCGGAATCCTCCACATCATCGTGGTCGAAAGCAAAACTAGGAATAGGGGCAACAGAGGATGCCTGGTCGGGATCTGATCCATGTGAGAAGTACTGCGCACTCTGGGTGTGTGAAGGTGCGGAGGCCACAGACTCGAAAGAGTCTGGGACCGGTGAGTGAGCAGGTGACTCCTCGGCAGGAGCATCTGCGATCATCAAGAGATCACCAGCAGCAAGAAGGGCCTCGCCCTGAACATCCTCCTCTAAGGGCTCATCATCATACAGATCGACGTCGTCATCATCGTCGGCGTCGAAAAGTAAATCGTAAGCAGGATAAGAAGCAAGTGGTATGGGAGCAGGGATCTCCACTAACGGTAGGTCCCCGGCCAAAGGGCCATCAGCGAGCTCATCAGCACCATCAGGTAAGGCAAAGGGCTGAAAGTCGTCCTCGTCCGTGCTAGTAACGTCGGATGTGTGGACCTCATGCTCTGAAGACTCTAGGTCATCTGATACTATAGGTCTAGGTCCTGTGGTGTCTGAGTCACCTGTGCCAGAGGTGTCCATGGTGTCTGTAACATAAACACAAACATGCATAAACAGTCAATCATACAATCAAATAATCACATAAGTCACCAAGTAAGCAATCAAATAATTCTCCTAGTCCCACTAGCCTCCCAGCCTCTCAGACTGCTACTCCTAGTCTCACTAGCCAATTCTCCTAGTCCCACTAGCCAATTCTCCCAGCCTCTCAGACTGCTCTTCCTAGTCCCACTAGCCAATTATCCTAGTCCCACTAGCCCACTACCTCGGCCTCTTAGGCCGAGCCTCGGCCTCTCAGACCGAGCCTCAGCCTCCCAGACTGAGCCTATAAACAATAATTAAAATGTGCTCAACATTTGTTTGTAAAAACGTTTTGGATCTGGACTTAAGTGGTATGCAGAAAAATGTTTTCGTGAGAGCCCTAGTGATCATAGTCTAGACTCGAGAAGAATCCTAGTTCGCTATGATCAGAGCTCTGATACCAAGCTGTCACACCCTGGCTTTGCGGAAGCGTGGTTAATTTGGTGTGACTTCTTAATACCATAGCTTAACCATAACAAAGCTATATGAAATAAAATCATGCAAGATCATCCATTCGATTAAGTTTTAAAAACCAAATATAACAACATTGTCTTAACGGAAACACATCCTAACGACATAAACATTGTTCAATAAACACAACATAACATAAGCATAGTTTAAGGACTGTGACTTGTCCAGGAAAGAGTCACATTCCCTAAACCCGGATGACCTTGTAACTAGTGCAGCGGGAAAACGTGTCATACCGCGCCAGGTCCTTTAATTCCCTGAAATACATGTAAGTTGAAAAATCAACAATAATGTTGAGCGAGTTCATGTGTAAGTGAGTAAATAAACCTTTGTAAGTATAAAAATAGTCTTGGTATGTAGCAAATAAGGGAATTGAGATCACCAATGGTTTGCAAGGCCACTGATATATGTGAAGTGCAAATAGGGAGACTCAAACCTAGCAGATTTATGCGCGTTGGGCACAAAGTCACCCCGAGGTCCGTTTCTAGTTTGGCCTGGGGCTGGGCTCGCTACACCCAGATAGATCTACCGCTCCTGTACCTTGGTCCTGCCATGAGGACTAATGGCCTCATAATGCTCCTACCCACTCACATGATCTAAGTAGTAAACCTCCTTACGCTAACCATACCATGTATAAAGTACTTGTAATCAAAGTAACATGTATTTCACCCCCGTAGTTTAGAAAACTGAAAACAGTTAAGAGAAAAGGGGGACATGAACTCACAGTGGTGCGTCTCTACCAAGTATGTCTCCTGATCAAGCAGCTGTGTGACGACCTACACGTACTAATTCTATTAGACGGGCGGCCGTGCCTTAGCTTTATGGTTTAAGTTTTCGGGAAATAGTTAGACAACTATTTCGTGTTTACATTCTGTATACTTGGTAGTTATTTTCCTTCCCAAGGATGGGGGATTTAATACATGTGCGTTCGTATAATTTCGAAATATATTATTAAGTCTCACTTAAAATATATTTTATTTCTAACTCCAAAATATAAATATTCTTCTCAAAAATATTATATTTTCTATTACATAAATTTTCCCAAAATAATACCTTGACAAAATACGCGTTAAGTCATATTTTCTTAAAATGCGTAAGTTACGTTTTAATGATCGAGTGGTAATAATAATTACCGGTGTAACTTATATATTTATCGTAGAGGCGTTCGTATTATTTTGGATCCATTAACATTCGATAGTATTATTTTTACCCTAAAAATAATACTAGTATTTTCACAAAATAGTCATAACACACATCAAGTGACTTTATGAAAAATATATACTAAATATATATTTACCAAGTTTTATTTTGTGAAATCCCACCTCCGAGGTTTTGTAAATAAAGTCGTGGCGAAATCTATAATTTGAAAACAAGTCGAAAAGTATTTCTAACACTTATGGTGAAAATAATTCTAAGTGTTAGGTTTTAGAAAAAATTTCGCCAGAGTTTCCTCTGTAACTGGAGGTGGCCACGCTTTCAAGCGTATCATTTTCTTTTATAATCAAATCAACCATTTTTCTTATTTAACCAAAACAATATTCAACGCATCAAACTAGTTAACAAACATGTACTTCGCAAGAATCTCATGAACTTGTAGTTTTTCCAACACTATTATGTAACTCCCATTACTTTTAGCGGATCTTTATATAAAGCAATCCGACTTCGTAAAAACCTCGTTTTTAGAGAAATTCCGTTTTTACAACTTCTCGTCAGCTTTTACAAAAATGGTTATTTTGTCGAAAGTGTGTGCTACACAAGTGTTTACACACTTGTGTGTTCTAAAAATCATTCATGTTAGTGTAAGATCCGTCTTTAGAAAACATGATTTCTTTGATGCTTGGTTCTTTGAAAATACCGTTTGTAGATACGTAGATCTACTAGTTTTAAACACTATTTCATAAGCAAAATTGCTTTTACACAAGTTCATGATTTGTGTGTGGTAGAGTTTCGTCCTTTAACCCTTGTTACTTTCAAAACAACCTTATGTCATGATTCATGATCATGACCAACCCGGGTTAAATGACGATCCGAGCTACCACAACATAGATCGGGTCCGAATAATCACACAAATCAATTACTACAAGTTTTACACAACATATGAGCTTTTAACCATCACTTTTAGTGTTTTTAGTAGACTTTTATGCTTCATCTTGCATGTTTACGAGTTTTAACCGTTACAAATCATATTAACCACTTTAAAATAGTTCGAGAAGGTGATTTAAGCAACTTACTACTAGCTCGAGGCTAGGGAAGAATCTATGCGCAAAATGAGAGGATAAAAGCAATAGAGTGAGGTCCTTCGCCTTCCGTTTGCACCAAGCTTCCTTGTAGGTGATCCTTAACACTTGTATGAACTTGGAATGTGATGATCAAAAATCGAAAATGGGTGGATGGTCAAGGGGGTGTTCGGCCGAGAGTCTTGAGAGAGGGAGAGTGTGTGTGTGAGTTGAGTTTGTTAGTGTGTTTAGTGATGAACTTATAGACAAAGCTTAAGGTAATTAACCATTGGATTTTGTGTATTCTAGATATTAAGCACAAGTAATTAAATAATCAAGAAATAGGACAAGGGTGTCCCCCTTTTTGGGGACGGTTTGTAAGGGGGGGGGGGGTACTAGTTCGATTCCAACCAAACATTAAGAAGTTAGTTAGGTAAACCTAGTTAAGTTTAGGGATTAACCCGGTTAGTAGTGTGTTATACGATACAATGGGTGTTAGGGTATTCAGGGACCCTAACTGGCTCAGAAAAAGATAAACAATGAAAATGACAATATTTTCATGTTCCGGGTAAAGTCCGGTTGTTCGGTTGGATAGTAATCCGTTAAAGTGCTTAACAAAGCTTTAAAGTGTCGTTAATACCCTTTTTAGTGACACAACTTATTTCCGACACTTTAGAAGGTGTCTAGTAATATTTTTCTCATGTTTTGGCACTTTATTAGTTAGCCAAATGCTGAATTATTATGTAAAGTGCTGAGTTTTTGTGCTTAAAGCACGTTTTAGGCACATCCAGTCATTGTAACTTATTCCTAGAGACGCAGTTCTACAACCCTTGTATTCCTACACTCACCACTAGTGTAGTAAAATATTTCTGGCTCATACAGGCCTTAGAGGCAGTGTCTGCCTGATGCTGGCTTTATCAGCATGTTCAATAGGTTATCCGTTCATTGTGCTACTGTGCTTTTTGTGCATCATGTTTGTCACTAAGGTTCAGCATGTAAATAATGTAGCGACGGTAAGTAAAGTATGATGCAGGTATATGCATGTATCAGAAATCAAGTAGCAGTTCATCAGTAATTTCAAACAAGCACAGTAATTAAGTAGTAATTAATTATTAATTAAGTCGTACGGATACCTGGTTTAGTGAGGGTTGTCACAAAAGGATTGTGACACAAACTTGACCACGTCTCTCTCCGCACATCCGCTGATGTCTACAACCGTATCCATCTCATCCAGCCATGTCATACAGTCAATGGCTCCTTTCTCCCCAGTGAAATCCCGGGGCTTGCAAGAAACAAAATATTTATACGAGCAACCCTTGTCACGGGGCCCTTGATTTCGTATAACCTGCTGAGATGGAGTACTGTGGTTCGAGGAGCGTCGATCATCGTTTTTCTTCGGGTCTTCCTTCTTGGGCGGTGGCTTTGAAGGTTGTGTAGATTGGGTCCTACTACGAGTCCCACTGTACTCTTCATACTGCCTTTCCAAAGCCTGTGTAACAGCGCCGTCTATGATCGCTTTTAATTCAGTACCCGTTAACGTAATCTGGGCGTTCTTATTTTGCTCCACAGGATGGCTATTTATTTCATTTGAGTCAGCCATTTGAATTGAACTGTTGCAGAAAACAAGGACAATATTTTATTTGGGAGTTTATTATGGAATTGTCTTTTATGACAATTCATTAACCATGGTATAGAGACCATATTTGGTTAATTTATAAATCATGTCTATTTAGGATTTCTATTATAATTTATCCTAAGTATAAAACAATAACAGTTTTATTTATGGCACAAAAGGCCTAGTCACTTGGACACTTTTACTTTAATCTATGATTTCAGAGAATCAAAACATTAAGGTATACTGGCACAATAGGCCTAGTCACAAGGACAATTATAAATTATATGCTAGGATTTCAGAGAATCAAAGCATTTGAGGTTTGAACCTAGTTCATTACCTTTATTTGACAGGGAGTCATAGCTACAACTATCTTTTGGCTCATGTAGAAATGAGCAAGGCCCGTAGGCATTATATTACCAACGTATGGTAAAATATGATCATCTTAATTGATGATCTTAACCCATGATTCAGAGATCATATAATTGGGTTTGGAATCTTCTAAAGAATCCTTATACATATAAAATGACATGTGATTTTAACGAATCACGTCTGCCATGAGTGTTAACATGTTTTCAGATGTTAACTTGGATTTGAATCTTTTGAACAAATTATATGTTACTTATGCGTTCAGTAGCCCGGATCTTGTCCGGGTTAAAGATCAATAGACACACCACATAATTGAGTTATACACCGACAGGTGTATGCCTACACCCCGTGCTCAGGTCGTGGCCATCTCGTAAGATGATGCCAAGGATATCCAGGACATGGTCATTAACCCCCCAAAGGCTGTAAAGTAAACAAGACTGTTTAAACGAGCCGATCAAATTATTCAACTACCCACTTTAACGGTGGAGATTTGATGCCCGATCAAGCGGTATGCTATATACCGTAACCCAAGCCCGTATAGGGAAAATAAGTTAAAAGTATTTACCTGAGTAAGTATTAATCACAATAAGCAAAATGCACGTAGCTTTTACTGGTCCTCCTAATCTGGAATGAAGGTTTATAATAACCTATTAGAATTCTAACGGGCCTTTTTATTAAGCTTAAGCTTAGACCGGCTAGTTTCAAGATACGGTTCGTACGCACGATTAAGCGAAGACCGGATAGAATGTGATTCAGACCTGACAAGTTTGAAGACTTGTTTAATATGGGTTTATTATTCACATTCTGGATTTTGAGATAAAACCGTTAAGGTTTGACCCGTTTCGGCTAATTTATGTAAACTTGTTACATAAACCGAACCGTACGCGTAATAAGCGTGACGGGTGTTCATGAGAGCTATATACAGGTTTCCTAAGTTAATTATGCCTCAAATATGTTGTGACATCAGTAAGATGTCTTTCGTTATGCCTGAAACGTGTTTAAACACAAACTAGGCCCCGTAGGGGTAGTTTGGTCATTTAAAAGTTTATAAAAGCGTTTAAGTGTTTAACTGAGTTACAGGTCTGATGAAATCAGTAAATATACTCAACTTGCTAAGTTATATCAGCAATTTAAAGCATATATGTGAAACTTATCATTTTTAACCAAACTATGCCCCGTAGGGGTATTTTGGTAATTTCACATAAGCCGAAAAGCTCAAAACTGAAGTCTGAGTTTATCAACCTTTGCTTACTGTTAAAATATTATAATTTTCCTCATATATCAGTAGGTATCAACCCGGGTATGTCCAATATGATTTTAATATATACTATGCGTTAAAAACGCTAAATAAGGCGATTAAAGGCCATTTCCGGGTTCGATACTTAAATCTGATATTTTTATATTTCCAGAAGGCTTAAAATAATTTATTTATTATATGTGATCATTAGCAAAAGGTTTGGAGTCGTTTAGATATGTACAACTCATTTTATGGCCCGTAAGGGCAAAACCGACAATTACCGGATTAAGCCTACGACTACTAGTTATGCTCAGCCTAAAATTAATTAAAAATCTTTAAAAATCCCAAAATAATATATTACATCAGTGGGTATTAAGTTTGATACCAAAAAGTAGGCTTAACTAGGCTATACGCTAATTACGCCATTTTATTAACATAAAGCTTTAAATTTTCGATAATGAGCATAACTCTTAATCTACAAGTCAAACTGATGTCAAACTTTGCATACAAGTTCATATATCAGTAACTAAGGTTTCTACACTTTTACATTTTCATAAATCACGTTTTAAGGTAATAAGGGCATAATGGTCAACATATGAGCGATTAACGGAAACACGCATATTAATTGGATAACTAATGAACCAATGTGTATAATCATAGAGGGTTGTTCTAACATGTAACCTAGTCCAATTAAAGCTCCGAGGCATTTCTAAAACATGCCTAAACGGGTCAGAACTGAAAGTCAAAGTGAAAGTCAAACTATGTGACTTTCGGTTCCGAACCGGGTCTAAACAGGAAATTGTCGGGTTGAACATGTTTAGACATGTACTTATACTTATTACCAAGTTATAACAATGTTCAAATAGGTAGTATATGATCTACATTGCTAATTATGCATAAATGGCATTTTAAGCTTCCTGTTGACTTTTCTTAAACTAGTTTGACCCGACTTTTGACCTGGTTAGAGTGGTGATCAGGGGAAACCCTTTTGAGGTTTTATTACCCACATAAATACCAAGCTATAACTACTTTTAATTCGAGATATGACTGAGCCATTGTTGACTAATCTCGAAGTCAAACCGTAATTACGACGGTTTGACTTTTAGCTAAAATACTAAGCTAAACTTAATTAAAGAAGGACTAGCAGACTTACAAGAGTCCAATGCACGAAAAATGATCACTTGAGGCTGCTTGATAGCTCCAGAAATGATCCAAGAATGCAGGAGAAGTTGTGAGGAATGTTTGTAATTTAGGAGGTCTTATATAGTGTTTGTTACACCACAATATGTTGACATCTTAGTCTAGCACCCATCCACAACTGATTAACACTTGTCCTAGTGCTTAGGGGGTGCCTAGGGGTCGTCCACATGTGAGAAAAACCGGCTAGAATGGTCACAATCGCGCATAACAGGCTGCTGCCTGTTTTCTGGTGCTGGGCAGTTGCTTGCGCACCGTAACAAATATTTGTTGCGGTGCGCAACAATTCATCAGGGACCAAAGGCTTTTCAATGATTTGAAGGGGCAACTGAGTATAAACGATTTCTTGGCTGTGTTTTATCAATATGAGGCCTCAAATTTGGGTCATATATAGTATGCACCACCATGTTATGTTGTGTGAAAGTCTTGGAGTCTTTAGAAAGTATCGAAAACTAAGGATTACCATTCTTTTCTTCGTGAGATCCTATCATGCATTTCCCATTCATTATTGTCATCCCATTTCTGGATTTTAGACATAATAGATGTTTAATATGTATAAAAACTTGGGTCTTGGGATTTATAAATGAGGTGTTCAGAGGTAAAAATTAACATGACGCCACTTTTCAATCCTGCCAAAACATCTTTATTTAATCCGGGTTTACAACGCATTTTGTCTTTCAGGACACGTGTCGTTATTCCAATGCACACGAATTTTCGAGGTGTTACAGCTTGTTTTTTCGGTTGTTTGAATTGCCCACAAGTCTTTGGGAAGGTCTTCAAGCACTGAGTATCGTGTCTTCCCAATCTGGTTTGTATCCCCTTCACAATGTTTTGGTTTGTTCTTTCAATCTGGCCATTTGATTGGGGATAGGCCACTGAGCTAAACGCTTGTGTGATTCTGAACTCTTTGCACCATGAGCTAAAAGGCTTCTCGGCAAACTGTTTGCCATTATCTGCGATAAGTACCCTTGGAAGCCCAAAGCGGCAAGTGATGTTTTTCCATACAAAGTCAATGACTTGTTTGCCTGAGATTTTTCCTAGCGGCCTGACTTCTAGCCACTTTGTGAAATAATCTACGGCGACCAATAAAAATTTCACTCCTCCTTTAGCCGGTGGGAATGGACCGACAATATCCATTTCCTATTTGTGGAGTGGCCAAGCTGAGGGATGGGAACGAGATCGTGTTTAGGACTTTTGGGTACCGGTGCGTGTATCTGGAAGTATTCACATATTCATAATTGTTCAGTGGTATCTTGGTGCATAGAGGGTCATAAGTATCGAAGGTTTACAGATCTTGGACCATAATGAGCCCCGCATATTCCCTCGTGTACTTCCTTGATCAGATGTTGGCTTTGTTTTGGGCTAACACATCGGAGTAGTGGTGCAAGGTAACCTTTTTTGTAAATAATTTCTCATTGCAACATATACTGCCATGATTTGATGTGAACTCTTTCAGCCTCTATCTGGTCATTGTATAATTCACCATTTTTGAGAAACTTTTCAATTGGAGTCATCCAATTTGGCCCTTCTTCAGTGATCACATCTTGAACCTCAAGTTCTTGAATTGATGAGGTTTTCAATATTTCGACTAGTACCTTCTTGGTGAGATGGGTGAATGTGAGAGATGCAAGCTTGCTTAAGACATCAGCTCTCTTGTTTTGGGATCTTGGAACTTGTTTGATGGTACATGTTTGGAATGTGTTCATCAATTCCTTTGATTTATCATGGTATTTCTTCATGTTTGGCTCTTTTGTTACGTGGCTGTCATTTGCTTGACTTGAGACAAATAAGGAGTCTGTGATGGCTTGAAGCTTTTGGGCCCCTATTTCTTTGGCTAGTTTTAGCCCAGTGATAAATGCTTCGTACTCGGCTTCATTGTTGGTGGTATGAAATTCAAGTCGAAAAGCATATGTAAATTCTAACCCATCAGGGTTGATTAAAACTAGACCCGCCCCTGAACCTTCGATACTGGAAGCCTTGTTGGTAAAAAGCTTCCATGTATCGGGATTGAAGGGTTCAGCGGTGGTTGTATTAACTTCTGTTATGGCTTCTTTAGGGACTTACAAGGTGAGTCAGCCAAGATTTGAGCTTTGAGAGCTTTTCTTGGAACATAAGTGATTTTATGTTCACCTAGTTCAACAACCCATTTGGCTAGCCGTCCAAATATTTCTGGTTTTTCAAGCACATTCCTGATAGGTTGATCAATGACTACTTGTATTAGGTGTGCCTGAAGATACCTTCGAAGCCTTCTGGCTATTTGGACTAGGGCTAGAGCAAGTTTTTCCAAAGGAGGATACTTGGTCTTTGCTAGCTTTAGAGTTTTGCTGAAAAAGTAAACCGGTATATGAACTTTGTTTCGTTCGATGGTCAGGACCGTATTTATGGCTTCTTCAGCAACCGAGTGGATAGACAGAGATTGTTTCTCCTGTTTCCGGAGCCAAAATGGCTGGGAGTGAAGCCAAGTGTTGCTTCATTTGGTTGAAGGCTTCATTTTAAGGTGAAACGCTTCAAAGTTGTAAGCTTTCCATCGAAAGTCTTTCTTGTTATCACATCCCTTGAGGGTTGGATTTTATGCTTTGTTTCCCCATGATATGCCCTACAAATGAGCACTTGACTGGTTTAAGCTTCATGTTGATATTTCTCGAGTTTTGGAAGGTTTCTTGTATGTTATCGAGAATTTGGTATTCCGTTTTGCTCTTGATCACCAAATCGTCAACATAAGCTTTAATGTTCTTGCCGATTTATCTGGCAAACACTTTGTCAACCAGACGTTGATAAGTGGCACCTACATTTCTTAAATCAAAAGGCATTTTTTTATAGCAAGATATATCTTTATCAGTGTGGAATGTGGTTTTTCTTAATATTCTTTTTTCATTAGGATCTGATGGTAACCCTTTTAGGCGTCAAGAAAACACTTGAACGGGAAGCCTGTGAGCGAGTTATCCTTGAGGTCTATCTGGGGCAGCGGGTTGCAATTCTTTGGGCATGCTTTGTTCAAGTCTTTAAAATCGATATACATTCTCCAAGACTTGTCGGGTTTTCGAACCATAACGGGATTGGCCACCTATGATTGATACTTGACCTCTCGAAGGATTCCGGCTAGAACTAGCTTTTCCATCTTTTGTACGATGGGCTTATTATCAGGTGGGATCCATAACTCATGTTTCAATAATGCTACGAGGGGTGCCGGTCATATCTTCCGAACACCGAGCAAAGACATAGTGCAAGAGCAACTTTTCAAGGTATGAGAGGGTTTCCTTGGAAAGGTTAGTGCTTACCCTTATCCCCTATTGAGGATATTTTGGATTTATGTCCAACCCTTGTTTATCGTCTTCGTCGTTTCTTAAGCTTTTCCCTTCAACCACAAAAGCTTCTTGGGTAGGTTGAAGGGTTGCTATCCATTTTTCAGTGGGAATCTTCACAGTACCTTGACCAACTGAAACTGCCATTCCGAACACACTTTGGCCTGGCCTTCCTATGATGATATCATTGTTGGAAGGGATATTGATCACCGCAAAAGTGAGTTGTTTGGTTCGTCCCTTTGGTTTCTCGTCGAACAAACATTATGGATTATTTGGCCTAAAGGCTTGACAGGTATGTCTGTGATACCTTCGATGATGGATTCAGACTGTTGAAGCTTTGAACATTCATCGTCGCTGAGAGGGTTAAAGCATTTCTCAAACATGATTTTGGTGGTTGCAACGGTGTCAATGTAAGCCTTTTGTGTCTTGATGGTTCCTATGTTGGACTCCATCACTAGAGGGTTTGAAAGCAACTCTCCTTATGTTGATGTTCCCATGCCTCGAAATGATGGCATTTGTGGGAAGCTTTGTTTTCAAGGTCGACCATGTTCACTATTATTATTATTATTATTATTATTATTATTATTATTATTATTATTATTATTATTATTATTATTATTATTTTTAACCATCTTGCCCTTGACCCCTTTAACCAAGTGAGCCAGTTCGGACCTGACGGCTTCTTCGATCCCTTTTTTTGGGTTTGGAAGAAATCATTGGTATGGTGACCTTTCTATTTGTGAAACTCACCATATTAGCTTGATTTTTCCGATCTTTTGTTTTTTGGCAAAGGTTGAGGAGGGTGGAAGCTGTGTTTTACCTCTTCGGTTGCCAAGATCTCTTGCGGAGTCTTGGTTAAGGCTGTAAAGTTTATGGTTTTTTCTCGGCTTGGAGGGTTCCGGCCTTCAGGCTTTCTGGAATCCGAACCTTTGAACCCCTTTGTCATAAGAGCCATACCAGTTAAGAGTTCTCTCTTTTTTTCTTTGATGTCTACAGCTTATTCTCCTCGAATGTGGGCTTCAGCCCTTTTGAGTGTTTCTTCAAGGGTTTTGGGCAGGCATTTATTGAAGTCTCTTGCGAGATATTTGGAATTTATAGCATTCATGAACCCTGCAACCCTAATCTTTTCATCTGCGTAAGTTAAACCTTCCTTCTTGTAACTTTCGATGATGTCTCTGAGACTTTCATCATCACGTTGTTTGGTTTGGAAGATTACCGTGGCGTCATTGACATGCCTCTGTTGTTATAGGGAACTTTTGCTAAGATCGTCAAAGGTCTGAACGCTTCATCCAGGAAGGTCATTGAACCATATGCGTGAAAACCCTTCAAGGGTTTGCATGAACATGAGACAACATTCGGAGTTGGGTCATTTTTCAATTCTTGCAGTCCCGGCGAAGATTTGGAGGTAGTCTTTAGTACCGTGATGGCATCTTTATCTGGGTTTGAAACTCGTAATCAACGATTTTTTGGGAGAAGCAAGACAAGTTTGTTGGGCTTGTAGGGTTTTGAGAGGTCTTCTACTACCCTTGAAGCTGGGTTACCGTTTGAGGTACCCTGGTGAGTGGTTGGTACTTGGTTGATGAAGCTAAAGCCTTGAAGGCTTTCTGTGTCATCATCCAGCTTTCACATGCTGCAAAGGAAATTGTGCCATCATTTGTGTCATCAGCTAAGGCATAAGGTTAAATCCTTAAAGGCTTTCTGAGGGTACTAATAAAAGATGCCATTATCTGTGTCATAAGGTTAAAGCCTTAAAGGCTTACTGCATAAGGCATTCCCATGGATGTGCTCATGACCGCACCTCGAGCCAAAGGCAGGGTGGCCATGGCTTGTTTTCACGAAGTAGCAATGGGAGGGGGAACACTTGAAGCTGGTGACTGTCATAATTGATCAAGAGTGGTTTTATGCCCCATAGGTGCACCGGTTGTAACGGGTTGGGAGGTAAATAAGGGAAAAGCGGTTGGACTTGGCCTCCCCAAAAGCTAAAGGGCTTGAGTGGTTGGTCTGTCACACTAGGACCAGCTTCAAGGTAAGATGTGGCTGAACGTGAGCTGCTAAAAGGAAGAGATGGAGGGCCATGTGATAATGAGGGTTCAGACTCCTCATAATTTAGTCTTATTCTCACCATTTTCCCTTTCTAAGCTCACATGCTAGTTGAGAAGAAATCTCAGTTGTAAGAAATTTCTAGCTACTCCCTCGGGTGTTAGATCTATGCGTTCCGGTGTATGCATTACATCGATTTGAGTAGGTTCAACCCCTGACCGAGATGGGTTTGTGTTTGAAAAGAAGTGAACTCCGGGAACATATCCCGGTGGAGTACTTTCGGGAGTAGAAAGAGGTGTAGATAGGACCGGTGAGATCCAACCCGAATTTGGTGTTATATCGGTGTTGTTAGGCACCTGATTTACCTGACCAAGAGACTCGCTTTCAGACATGATGTAAAGAGAAAATGGAGCTACACAACTGGTCTTTAAGATAAAGTAAGCGGCGTAGCCCCACGGTGGGCGCCAACTTGTTGCTACAATAAATACAAGACCAAGGCCTGTAGCGATATCTCCAGGGTAAAAGGGTTCAGGGGTTCGATTAGCCTAACGCAGGTCGTGGGGTCCCCCCATGTTTGCAAGACGTGGAGAGAGGTTCACTAGTATTGTTGTTATCTTCCTTAGATCTTGAGCTGATTAGAAATCAGCCCATAAAGCGATCGTTGGAGAAGATAAATTATTTAGTGTGAAGAAGAGAACTTGTAAGAAGCAAGTTCTCATGGGAGAAGAAGAAGAGAAGCAAGCATGAAGCTGGTTCTCAAGAGGGAGAGGAAGAATCAGAGAGTTAGAGTGATATCTGCTGATCCTGGGGCCTCCATATGCTTAACATGGGCTGCAATTTATAGGGGAAGAGGTTTCTCAAAGGGGAAACCTTTAACTAGTAAACCTGGCTTGCAGTGAGGGGCTTACCCTTTAAGGGGTTAAAGAGTTTGGACCTGCGGACAAAAGGGTGTTCTCTGTGCACATGTTCTGTCTGTGCAGAAATGGTTCACACGTTAAGTGTTGATGTGACCGGACACTGTGCTTGTCCTTTTTACTGTTCTCCTGAGTTCGCGCGTATTAAACCTCTCAACCTTTTAACCTTTTAAGTTGTTATGTATATTAGTCATTTTATTGAGATTTGGGCTACCCCCATCATCAACCATTTTCTTAATAGGCAAGATATAGAAAACATTGTTGCTCAGGGAATAGCTAATGCTATCCTGGCAATTGTTGCTGCCGTTAAGAATCCTGCTGAACCTTCCCAAGCCAACCATAGTAAACGCACTCGCGACGATAATTTTAGTAACAGTGTAAATGGAGGCTGCAATAATGACAATAATGTGATTCAAGCCCCAATACTTAAGAAAATGAAAGTTGCAACACCTGGTTGCACCTATAAAGAATTCCTTGCCTGTAAGCCATTCGAATTTTCCGGCAATGAAGGGGCGACTGCCGCACTGCGCAGGTTAGAAAAGACCGAAGCAGTGATTAAAACCAGTAAGTGCGCAGAGGAAGACAAGGTTATGTATGCATCCCACCTTTCAAGGAAGAGACATTAGAATGGTGGAATACGATGCTACAAGCTAAGGGAAGTGACGTGGCGTATGCCATGATCTGGGAGGAATTTAAGGAATTAATAGAAAGGAAATTTTGTCCCACCTACGAAAAGGAACAAATGACAAATAAGTTCCTGAATCACCGGATGGTGGATGTGGATTGTCGAGGGTATACTTCGAAATTCTTCGAGTATGCCAGGATTGTACCAACTCTGGCTTCTCCAGAACCGGTGCTTATTTCTCGCTATATTTGGGGACTAATTAGCGAAATTCGTGATATAGTCAAAGCTCTGAGACCCCGCACAATTGACGATGCTGTCGAACTAGCCAACACCTTGACAGACGAACTGGTGCACACGAGAGAAGAAAACAGGAAAAAGGAATTGGCCCAAAAGATTACCCAAGGTTTTCGTGGGGGTAATAATAGTAGTAATTTCAAGAAAAAGGGAACTGGGCAATCTTCCACACCTCCATTCTGCCGAAACTGTCGAAAGAAACATTTTGGTAAATGTCAAGAGAAGTGTAATTTCTGCAAGGCACCGGGGCATCGAGAGGAGGAATGCATGAAGAAATCGACGATTTGCTTCAAGCCAGCTGACAACAAGGCCAAACCTGCAGAAGGAACTACTAAGAAGAATGCAAGAGCCTTCCAGCTGACTACACAGGAAACAGATCTGATTCCAGATGTGATAGCTGGTACATTTCTTGTACATGACGTGTACGCAAAAGTATTATTTGACTCTGGTGCAAACCAAAGTTTTATAAATACTTCATTCTGCCAAGCTCTTAAGCAACCTTTAACCAAACTTAGGCAGATTTATACGGTAGAAACGACAGATGGAAATTCTGTTAACATAGATAAGGTTCTGCAAGAAGGGAAGATAGAACTTTCAGGACATAAATTTTCTGCAAACCTGCTACGCATAAATTTAGCCGGATTCGATGTTGTGTTAGGAATGGATTGGTTAGTAGCCAACCATGCTCGAATCCTCTGTGATAAGAATTCCATAGAAATTCATACACCCGCAGGAGAAGTAATTTTGATAACAGGAGATAAGCCGTGTAAACCAATGAAGTTCATTTTCAGTAATGAAAGTTGCTAGTTACGAACAAAAACAAGGAATAATGTATATGATTTCGGTAATCATTAACACTAAAAGTAAGGAACTTAAGGAAATTCCAGTAGTATCAGAATACCCGGATGTATTCCCAGAAGAGCTACCTGGATTACCACCCGATAGGGAAGTAGAGTTTAGAATTCATCTAATTCCTGGAACTGCACCAATAGCTAAAGCACCTTATCGGCTAGCACCCACCGAAATGTTAGAACTGAAAAAGCAGTTAGATGAATTGTTAGGCAAAGGATTCATACAACCTAGTTCATCCCCTTGGGGAGCACCAGTGTTGTTCGTGAAAAAGAAAGATGGTTCAATGCGAATGTGTATCGATTATAGGGAATTGAATAAGGTTACAATTAAGAATCGATACCCATTACCTAGATTTGATTATCTTTTTGATCAACTTCAAGGAGCTAAGTATTTTTCTAAGATAGATTTGGGCTCCGAATATCACTAGCTAAAGGTACAGGAAGAAGACATACCTAAAACTGCTTTCAGGACTAGGTATGGTCACTACGAGTTTACAGTCAAGCCATTTGGATTAACAAATGCTCCTGCAACATTCATGGACATGATGAATAGGATCTGTAAGTCGTATTTGGATAAATTCGTAATTGTCTTCATCGACGATATACTTATTTATTCCAAAAACCAGGACGAGCATTGTAAGCACCTGAACGCACTCTTAACCTTCTTAAGAAAGGAAAAACTTTACGCCAAATTTTCAAAGTGCGAATTTTGGTTACAAGAGGTGCAATTTTTAGGACACATGGTGAATCACAAAGGTATTCGCGTAGATCCCTCTAAGATAGAAGCGATCATAAATTGGAGGATCCCGCAATCAGCTACCGAAGTCAGAAGTTTTCTAGGATTAGCAGGATATTATAGACACTTCATAAGAGACTTCTCTAAGATAGTTGTTCCATTAACTAAGTTAACCTGTAAAACTGTTAAGTTTGAATGGGGACCAAGCAAGAAGAGACCTTTAGGATTTTGAAGCAACGATTAACAAATGCCCCAATTCTAGCCTTACCAGACGGAACTGAAGATTTTGAAGTCTTCTGCGACGCTTCTAGGTTGGGATTAGGATGTGTGCTAATGCAACGCAAAAAGGTAATTGCGTATGCATCAAGGCAGTTGAAGAAGCACGAGGAAAATTATACGACTCATGATTTAAAATTAGGAGCTATAATTTTTGCCCTTAAGATTTGGAGACATTATCTGTACGGAAGTAAGTTTACAATATATACAGATCATAAAAGTTTGAGATACATATTTGGGCAAAAAGAATTAAACATGAGGCAAAGAAGATGGATGGAAATTCTAAGTGACTACGTCTGTGATATTCAATATCACAAAGGGAAGGCGGATGTAGTAGCAGATGCCTTGAGTCGTAAGTATCATGAAGAGCAAAGGCGAGTTCGTGCTCTTAGATTAAATCTCCAATTAGATTTAATGGAACAACTGAAGAACGTTCAAGAAACGGCGATCAAGGATGATGCTGAAGGAATGAAATGACGAATAACTGAATTAGAACAAGGGACTGATGGAATTTGGAGATTCCATAAGAAAAGGATTTGGGTACCTAGGCAAGGAGATTTAAGAAATAAGATTCTAGAAGAAGCCCATAAATCTAGGTATACGATGCATCCTGGTAATAACAAGATGTATCAAGATCTAAGAAACAATTTATGGTGGATAGGAATGAAAAGGGATATAACTAGATACGTTTCTAAGTGTCTAACTTGTTCACAAGTTAAGGCAGAACACCAAAAACCTTCAGGTTTACTTCAACAGTTAGAAATGCCTGTATGGAAATGGGAACTAATAACAATGGACTTTGTTACTAAGTTGCCCAAGACCAGGAAAGGTAATGATGCAATCTGGGTAATTGTGGATCGATTAACCAAATCAGCTCATTTCCTACCAATGAAGGAAACCTTCAGCATGGAGAGATTGGCTAAGTTATACGTAGAAGAGGTAGTATCCTTACATGGAGTTCCACTGTCCATTGCGTCAGATAGAGATAGTCGTTTCACTTCACACTTCTGGAAAAGTTTCCAAGAAGCAATGGGGACACGATTAAATTTAAGTACTGCCTACCATCCCCAAACAGATGGACAAAGTGAAAGGAGGATTCATACCCTAGAAGACATGCTCAGGGCATGTGTAATCGACTTCGGTGGAAACTGGGATGATCACTTACCATTAATAGAGTTCTCCTATAACAATAGTTATCATACAAGTATCAATGGTGCCCCGTTCGAAGCACTGTATGGACGAAAGTGTAGAACTCCAATCTGCTGGGCAGAAATAGGAGAAAGTCAACTATCAGGTCCCGAAATTGTACAGGAAACCACCAAAAAGATAACCCAAATAAAGGAAAGACTAAAAACGGCTCGAGATCGCCAGAAGAGTTATGCAGACAATCGACGCAAGCCATTAGAATTCCAAGTGGGAGACAAGCTATTCTTGAAAGTTTCTCCTTGGAAAGGAGTAGTTCGATTCGGTAAGAAAGGAAAACTGAGTCCAAGGTACATATGGCCGTTCACAATAACCCAACGAATAGGACCAGTTGCCTATCAGCTACGACTACCAGAAGAACTGGCGGGGGTACATGATGTGTTTCATGTATCTAATCTTAAGAAGTGTTTATCTGATGAATCACTGGTAGTACCTCTACAAGACATAGAGGTAAATGAAAAGTAGAGAAACCTCTCCAAATAGAAGACAGAAAGGTCAAATTCCTCAAACGCAAGAGATTGGTACTAGTCAAAGTAAAATGGGATTCGAAAAGAGGACCGGAGTACACATGGGAACTGGAATCGGAAATGAAGCGAAAGTACCCTTACTTGTTCTAGTAAATCTCGAGGACGAGATTTTAAACAAGGTGGGGAGGGTGTAACAACCCTTGCCAAAATTATTATTTTAATAGTGCACATTAGGAAACCCTAATTGAGACCCCCCAAGTAGTATGGCACGACCCATAATTTTTAAAAACGATCAAAATTAGGATCAGGGCCCCCTAAAACTCGAGGGGGCATCCCCTAGTTGATAATTATCCTTAAAAATCGAAGTTAAAACACGAAAATTCGTTTAACTTGACTCACCTAGGCTATACTGGACACGAGGCTACCCTATCCTAAAAGGGTAGCCGTCGCGCCACGCGCAGGGACCAGGAGGGCCTGGCGCGCCACGCGAGGGGGACCAAATTTCAGTATATAATGCAGGGGTTTGGCACTTGCATGTCTGTCTTATTTCGACGTTAAATTTCGTTACGTACGTTAAGTTATACACTATTTCGTTCAAAACAACAATCAAAGTCTCGACCCTCTGCTGCAACAACAGGGTAATAACTCGATCACTGCTACGATATAATGTCCGATGAATTGAAACTGATTCGATGGATGTTTAAGTGCTGCCTAAACTCGGGCTATACTTTGTCATTCGTCGTGAGGGTTTTGATTTCGTGAAGTTATCGTAAATGTTGAATTAAGTTACTAACCTAGTTTCGTTTGCATTGTTATATTTGAAACTAGGGTACCAGGCTAAATCAGTAGGCATACTCCACCCGTTTAAACTTGCAATGTGAGTCATTCTCTTTTTACCAAATTGTTTCCAAAACCCTATTTGTTTTCAAAGTTATAATTACAGGGATTGAGTCTTTGAAATCTTCAATTACAGCCGGTATGTGGGGTTTTGTATACATTACTTGATAACCGTCACCATTGGACAACGGGTTAGCCAATTGGTGATATGACCATAGTCACAGATACGGTCGAGTGACAAATACCGTTGGGTAATTTGTTGATATAAACATTGTAATCGCCCTTAATACTGTAAATTATAACAATGTGTCGTTTTGTGCAAATTGAATGACTCGCCAGTATTTTCCGCTGATAAAATCTTTTTAAACATGTTTCAGGTGATTTATTGTGAACAATGAAAAGTGCCGCGTAGCACTACCAGCTTGAATGAAGTGGCTCAGTAAATAAATAAACATGTTTTTGTAAACCGGGGATTTCCTCAGTAAAATTCCATTATTGTAAATTACGGGGTTTGTCCCGAAACTTGAAATAAAATAATAGGGTATTTTCAAGTGTTAAATGATCCTGTTAAGATTCCGCTGCCAAATTAAATAATAATACCACGGGTTTTCTGTCCCGCGGCATTCGAACCAGGAAACTGGATCGGGGGCCGTGACACTATGTTTTTTGTTATCAAACTTTAAATGAAGTAGACAAGAAAAAAATATATACAGAGATTACAAATGAAAACTTTCACAACTACATGTTACTGAATGGTATAATGGAGGTGAGATCTGGTACAAACTTTGTTGATTATACAAACGGTAAGAATAGATCTCGTCCAACTATTTTTTCCATCAAGGGATAGTATTGCTTACACGTCATCAGTTCTTAATTAGTTATGTAAATTAGTAATATTAAGGGCAATATAGTAATTGTGATATTTTTATTAAAGATTCCTCCCCGAACAACCCCTTTAATCCCGCTGAAAACTGTTTTAGCCCCTTTCATCTCGTATCGTTCATGCGTGATCGTTGGCATCAAATTCATCAACAAGCTGAGATATTTTGTTGAAATTAGTTACATATTATGATCGTAAATATGTTCTGGTAATTTGATTTAGTTTTTATCAGTTTTTTATGATTCCTTAATTCATTACAAGCATATAATTGTGTGTGATCAGCACATCAATTTATGCAGCTAACATATATTTTTCTAATTAGCGTTATACATATCAAGGAATCTGCACATCAATTTATGAAATTACTATATCATTTTAAGAAATAAGCACATCGATTTATGAAATCAGCACATATATTTATCTAAATCAGCACATCGATCTATGACATCAGCACATCAATATATATGTATCAATAAATCACAAGCTCAAAAAGTTATAGTTAAAAAACAAAGATTACTACGTTTTTTGTTATCAAACTTTAGATGAAGTAGACAAGAAAAAAAAATACAGAGGTTACAGATGAAAAGTATCGCAACTACATGTTACTGAATGGCATAATGGAGGTGAGATCCGGTACAAACATTTTTTCATAATGAAGAGTCAATAAAAAGTTCAAAAGAAAAATAATTTCATTAACGGAAATGAACAGTCATATCAAAACTAAAAATTGGTATCCGACTTTAGATCTAACATTTTTTTTATAATCATCTTAAAGATACATATAAAAACATTTAAATAAACCTTTAAATGTGTTGGTATATCAACCCATATATTAAATGTAAACTGCAATTTTACCCCATGTGGTTTGGGGGTGCTTACACTCTTACTCTCTATTTAAAAAAATTGATGTCTTATCCCCCGCATTTGCCTAATTGCATTAATGTACCCCCTCAGCATGTGAAAAGACGTTTTTGCCCCTGATAATAAAAAGAATTAGAGTAAACAACACATTCACACCTTATACTTTACCTCCGTTGACACGTTTACACCCTGTTTATTAAAGTTGTCTTCTCCAGCGTTGTTCAGACCACTCCTGCGATATTCCGACCACCGGAGCAAAACCTGCAACTCGTCTCTAAACTAACCGGGTTCATGATCACCTAATCAAACATATTAAAACCTGTACATTTATTTGTCCAACCATCTCATCTTGAACCCACGACCCGTTTGCAACCAAGTTGCACCAGCCCTACTCGAAATCTCATAAACGCATAAGAGAAATACCAACGATGGACGTCGGATGGCCGGGTTCGGTTTTGGTTGGCGTTCAAACCCTCCGGCGAGTCTCTGAAGGTCATAGACAATGAAGCAAGAACAAACTGAAAGTGTAGATAGAGTAGTTTAGACGTCGGACGATGTTCGACCAGAGTTACAGAACTCCGATCTGCGTCCGACTCAGTCTTGGAGGCACCAGGGAAGAAATCGTGTGATGTTTTGGGTATGAAAGGGTTTGGATGAGGAATACTATTTTAATAAAATAGGTTTTGCTCCAACATGCTTCCGACTCCGTCCCGGTGGCATCAAGTTTTGCTCCGGTGGTTTGAATATCGCCGGAGTGGTCGGAACATCGCCAGAGAAGACGACTTTAATAAAACAGGGTGTACACGTGTCAGCATAAGTAAAGCACATGCTGCACAACTGAAGTTTACTATATAAACATGGGTAAGATTATGAAAAATCCCTTTTGGTAATGTTACAGTTTTACCCCTCATAAGGTACATTTATGCAATCAGGAAATGTCAGGGTGTAAGACAACAATTTTTTGAAAATAGGGGGTAAGTGTGTCAACGCCCTCAAACCACACAGGGTAAAACTGCAATTTACTCATAATCTTTTATGTGGTGAGAAACAAATTTGTTAAATATGTCATGTTTGAGTCAACGAGATTTACTTGAAACTATTTTTGTTAGATACGATTCCAACGCGATCTGAACACGACACTAAAATTTTCAAGTTTTGGTTGTCCTATTCAATCTGTTTAACAAATAGGTTGTATTCCGATTAACATGATTTAACTAAACATGTCAATTCGCCAATCTGTTTAATTAAACGGATCAACAAGCTAGCTTGTTTGACACATTTAAATAAACGAGATAACCAGACCGTGTCTGGGTTACACAGTATTACATGTGTATGAATTATAGTTAATATTTTTACACACAAAAAAAACATACGAGTCATTTCATGTTAAACAGTTCAACCAATTTACCTTGAAGTCCGGAACGTTAATGTAACACCCCGTGTTTCTGAAGTCAAAGTCAAAGTAAAGATTGAAGTCAAAGGGAGAAAAGATTGCTAATTGCGATATGTTTCTCCTTGCTCAATTCCTGTTTTGACTTCTTTAACTTGTAGTTAGTCTATTTTATTTTCGCTTTAGTTGTATTATGTGGAGTATCTATTAACAATTGCATAGTAATCGCTAATTATCGCATGTTTAATCACTTTATCGCTATCGCAATTGCACTCGCAACTCGAAATACGCATTTTAGTTATTGTTATACGTGTGTGTGTGTGTGCCTTATGTGTTACTTGTGCATGTTTATTTATGTTATGTTGTGGTAATCAATCGAAACTCAAATCGCAATCGAATCGCAAACGCTAAACGCAGGAAAAGTAGGATGATTGTATGTTAAGATATAGTAGTTGGGATTAAAAGTAATTTGATAAGCAACTCTATCTCATCACTTGCCCAAATCGCATCGCAATGCGCTACACGCAAATTGAAACGACAAAACTCGTCGCGCCAAGCACTCGAACCAGGTGCCAGCCGACCGAACTGCCACCCGACCAGGTAGCTACCCGATAGAGGCGCCAATCGGCCGAACTGCCACCCGGGCGAGTTGCCACACGAGTGACCAGCCTATTCTTCCCTTTCCACTTTGGGAAACCCTATAAATACCCCTTGTCACTCTCAAACTTTCTACTTTTGGCAACTGACGTCCGACCAGTGCTCCTGCTCGCTTTTTCCTTTGATTTCTCGCAATCCCGGTAAGATCTCGTCCTAAATCTTGTACTTCCTTAATCTACACTCACTCCTACACCTTTCTATCTTTTGAATCTTAACTTTTAACCGTGAAATCATCAAGATTCAAGGTGTTCTAGGATGACGTCATCATGTGTTCTTGAAGAACTTCATGTTTTGGCCTCAACCCACCAAGAATAACTTGGATCTAATCGATTTCCACATAAACAAACAAAGATCTTTCATAGATCTAAACATAATCACAATGAAAAGGATTGAAAGATGGTTTTCCAACTTTCTTTCAACTCTTTTACACTCAATACACTCAAACCCAATGGAACCGGACCTAATGCTGATCGTCTACTCATTCTTAGCGATGTATCAGTGTTAGATCCAAGTTCCATTTGAAAGATAGTGATTTCGGGTTTGGACACGAACAACCGCCTCGAACCGTGCACTGACGAACTAGGGTGATTCCTGTTCGGTCAGGTCATTGGGGACGAGATGGGGTTCCCATTGTTTAAACCAGTCACCACAACGTCTCGCTCAAGTGACAACACTTCAAGTAAGATCAAGTAACAACACGATCAAGTCGTTGGGACGAGTTGTCATCCGACCGGACTGCTGTCCGACTGGGTTGCCATCCGCTCGTCCCACCATCCGATCGGGTTGCATCTTGATTCATTTAAAACCTAAACAATTTTCAACATGTTCAATAACAGGGTTGCCACCCGGTCAGATGGACCGCCCTACTGTGGATTTGTTCTCACTGAGAAACCGCGCCATTCGAGTCACCGTCCGATCGAACGACCGTTCGACCGACCGACCGACCTGAAGGGTAGAGATGCCTCTCTGTTTTCAAAATGCTACAACGAAAACTTCAAAGGTCGAGCCATCATACACAAACACATCCTTTCCAAAGGAAGAAACAATCCACTCGAACAGTCACCCGACCGGACGCATGTTTACGTGACTGAATGAATGCTTGTTTGTTATGTTTACACATGGAATGCTGTCTACCTGCCTTAGCAACGGTAGTACTATTAGTTTGGACTCAACACCCGTTCACTCGGGGGTTGTTAAGGACAATTACCTACATGGCTCACAGTGGTGAGTATGTATCACGAACTGCCTTGGGCAGTCAACCCGCAGTCATTGGTATCGATAGATTCATGTCGATAACTAACATGCCTCATTCCACTCTGTGTACGTGCTGGTTATGCGTAACGCTTTCGAACTCCATATGCTATTATCAAACTTGTATGCTCACCTTTACACTATGTGTATTGACTTTTACTTTAACGTATGTGACAGGTGCTTAGGATGCTTATTTGCTTTCTGTGCTGTGAAATCGAGGCTAAGAAAGACCTAGGTCAGCAATAAACTATTGTCTGTAATAAAAAAATCTGAGTTGTCGAAATAGAACAATTTGACTAGATCTTTTCTGTAATAATTGTATTATCATTTATGACATGGTATGGGACGTGTTGCTTTAAACATTTGGTAAATATAGTTGTTATGGAAACTTCTGGACAATCTGTTTCGCTCAGTGCCATGCCCCGATGTTTCCGCCATCGGTTGGGGTGTGACAGATTGGTAGCAGAGCCATAACTATAGGGAATTAGGCAAGACTCGACCTAGTCCGGGTCGATGTCTTAGAGACCTAGTCTATAGTTAGGAACCAACAGACCGACTCGTGCATGTCCAGTAGGGATTATGTGTGAGCGTACTACTATTTCTCGCTATTCTCGCCTATGCTGCACTCTCACTGCACTCGAATTTTCAATTATGAATAAGCGATCAAGTCGAGATTAGGTGTGAAAACCGCAAACTCTCGACTAAATTGCTTGATCAACCTACATTTTTATCTATAAACACGAGAAATTGCGTTGAAATAGGAGTGAAATCCATACTTTGACGCATAATTCTCTTTTATTTTATCAAAACAGGAACGAAGTTGTTAAGCCAGGGGTGAAACCCTAACCTTGACGACTTGTTCCGACTTTTACTTGGTTTTCCAAAACTCTCACCAAAGTCTCGATGGACTCCAACGACCTGAAGTCACGGTATGACTAAAGGGATGCGTGCCAAACGCCTAAGAATCGAGGCAAAAGCACAGTCCTGAAAGTCAAAGTGTATACGACAAGTCCTTGAGAATAGTCGAATCACTTTGGATAGTCAATGTCTAATAGCCGCAGACGATCTATTTCTTGATTTTTTATGTGTTTCGATTCTGAGCCCGCAACTGCTGACTCTGATGATTCGTCGATTTCATGTGTTTATGAGTATTTACCTGCTTATGTGTTTTAATTTTTGGAGAATTATTCAATTTTTGCTTTCGCTTCGATCGACACGCACGGCTCGCACTGCACTTCTATCTCAAAACACTGACAAATCGCTAAATTGTGGACGACCCTATGATACGCTTATGCTATACTACCCGCTATATTATTCGCTTATACTATACTAATCGCTATGTTAAACGCGACCGCTATGTTTTGAACACTCACAGGCTTTGAATGATAGGTTTCTGTATTCTGACTACCTCTGTGATTACATGCGTATGTGCCTCTGTGCTCTACGTGCCAACGTGATTATGTGTTTCTGTGTTTATGTGAATCTGTGACTATGTGCCTATGTGTTTATGTGATACATGTTTCACTGTGTTCCTGAGCTTTAGTAAGTATTAGACGTGTGAGGTGAGATTCGATTATGATGTGTCTGAGACCTATGACGATGTCTATTGCAGACAATGTCAACTGGACCATCATTTGGACCCCGTCACCCATGACTCTCTCGTCAAGAACAGATGGACAAACGCCTTGCTGCCATCCTCGCGAAACAAGTGGCCAAGGTTGTGCCTCAGATCGTGAGTGAAATTTACGAGAACGTTAGCAAATCGTTTGAGGAGTCCAGAACTGAAGCTCCTAAAGTTGCTACCAAGACTGCTTTCAGCTTCAAGCAGTTCAAGGCTTGCAGTCCGAAGGAATTCATTGGAGAAGATGGCCCGACGGCTATGTTTCAATGGTTCGATTCCATCGAAGTCACTCTGCGCCAGAGTGGATGTCCAGAAAATCTCCACACTTTAAACGCTACCGGCGTCTTCCAGTCCCGTGCACTAGACTGGTGGACAGTCGAGAGAAACAAACGCGGAAACGATGCAGCTTACGAGCTGACGTGGGAAGAGTTGAAGGCTATCATGATGGATGAGTTATGTCCTCCCCATGAACGCCAAAAGCTGGAGGACGAATTCTGGAACATTAAGCAGAAGGAAGGTGACAACGCTGCCCTGACTGCTCGCTTTAAGAAGCTCAGCATCATCTGTCCCGATCAAGTGAAGACGTCCGACATGGCAATCAAGAAGTACATCCGAGCTCTACCCGACTGTGTTGCAGACTTTGTGCATGCCGCAAAGACAGCAACGATCGAAGAAACTTACTTGCTTTCCGCTGAAATCAACTACAAGGGGGTAAAAGCTGGTTTTTGGGATAAAACTTCGAAGAACCTGCATCAAGTCACCGCCACACCAACCGTTGAAACCGCCGCCGCTCAATCGTCAAAGTACTCACGCCGCAAGAAGAAGACCACAACAGCAGCTCCAGCAACAAAAATTGTGCTGTCACTACCAATGCTGCTCCACTTCAAGCTGTACCAGCTCAACAGCAGTCCCATCACCGACCAGCACCAGTTACTTATGCACCGCCAGCAAAGCGCGCATATACAGGCCCCCACCCTGCCTGCCCAACATGTTCTTACCATCACCCGGTTGGTCTCGCCTGTCATTTCTGCGCTCACTGCAACATGTACGACCACTTCACTGCTAACTGCCGTACTGTTCCCCGTCAAGCGCCAGCTCAAGCCACTGCTCATCAAGCTCTGCTCCCAGCCCCACAAGGCCAACAAGCGGCTCAGGCACCCGCGATCAATGACAGAGTCTGCTTCACATGTGGTGATCCCAACCACTTTGCGAACATGTGCCCAAACAGGGTTGTGAAACCAGAGCCCCAGCAGCAGCAACAACACCAGCAGCAACAGCCTCAGCAGCAGCAACAAGCCGCACACGCCAGAACTTTCAACATCAACGTGCGCCAAGCCCAGGCTGACAACAACGTGGTTAATGGTACGTTCCTTATGAATGGTATTTATGCTTCATGTTTGTTTGATACTGGAGCCGATAACTGCTTTGTGTTGTTTGAATTCAAGAAACTTCTTAGTCGTAAGCGCTCCCATCTCTCCTCGATGTTCGATGTTGAAGTCGCCATCGGAAGAACTGTCGTTGTTAATTCTATTCTTCGTGATTGTGCTCTTGAGCTCAACAATCACATCTTCCCAATCGACCTTATTCCGATGCAACTCGGAAGTTTTGACATCATAGTAGGCATAGACTTTCTTCGCGAAAACCATGCTGAAGTTGTGTGCTTCGATAAGATGATTCGATTCTCGCTCGCAAATGGTGACTTATTGTGTGTCTATGGTGAAACTGCCTCGAAAGGTCTCAAACTCATGTCGTGTGTCCAAGCTAGCAAGTATCTCTGCAAGGAATACAGAGCTTTCTTGGCTAATGTTATAGTAGCGGAGAAGGAAAAGAAAGGAAAGACAGAAGTGAAAGATGTCCCTGTGGTTCGTGAATTTCCTAATGTGTTCCCTGACGACCTTCCCGGTTTACTGCCAAGTCGTGATATCGACTTTCGTATCGACCTCATTCCTGGAGCCAACCCTGTTGCCAAAGCTTCTTACCGACTCACACCGTCTGAGATGCGTGAACTCTCGAGTCAGCTTCAGGAATTACTTGAGAAAGGCTTCATTCGCCCGAGCACCTCTCCTTGGGGCGCGCCAGTCCTTTTCGTAAAAAAGAAGGATGGGTCGTTCAGGATGTGCATCGACTATCGGGAATAGAATAAGTTAACTATCAAGAACCGTTATCCCCTGCCTCGCATCGACGATTTGTTTGATCAACTACAAGGTGCTACGTGTTTCTCGAAGATCGATCTACGCTCAGGCTATCACCAACTACGCATTCAGGAGGAGGATATACCCAAAACCGTGTTTCGCACTCGTTATGGCCATTATGAATTCGTTGTTATGCCCTTTGGTTTAACCAACGCACCCGCGGTTTTCATGGATCTGATGAATCGCGTGTGTAAACCATATCTCGACCGTTTCATCATCGTGTTCATTGACGATGTCTTGATCTATTCCAAGTCGAAGACCGAACACGCACATCATCTACGTTTGGTTCTCGAGCTACTCCAGGGGAATCGACTCTATGCTAAATTCTCCAAGTGTGAGTTTTGGCTGGAGGAGGTTCAGTTTCTGGGTCACATTGTCAATAGTCAAGGTATTCACGTCGATCTCGCGAAAATTGAAGCAGTCAAGAGTTGGATTACACCCAAGAACCCTTCTGAAGTCCGTTCTTTCCTCGGATTGGCGGGCTATTATCGACGATTTATCGAAGGATTCTCAAAGATCGCTGTGCCGCTTACCGCTCTTACGCATAAAGACAAGCCTTTTGTTTGGGGAACCGAACAAGAGTCCACTTTCCAAACCCTCAAGCACATGCTCTACAATGCTCCTGTTTTCACTGTACCTGACGAAAACGACGACTTCATTGTCTATTGTGATGCTTCCAACCTTGGTCTTGGTTGTGTTCTTATCCAGCGAGGCAAGGTTATAGCTTACGCATCTCGTCAGCTCAAAATCCATGAGAAGAACTATACAACCCATGATCTCGAGCTAGGCGCAGTTGTTTTTGCGTTAAAGATTTGGCGACACTACCTGTATGGTACCAAGTGTACGATCTTCACCGATCATAGGAGCCTACAACATATCCTTGATCAGAAAGAACTTAATATGCGTCAACGCCGATGGGTAGAACTTTTCGTCGACTACGACTATGAGATTCGTTATCATCCAGGCAAAGCGAATGTTGTTGCCGACACTCTCAGCAGACGGAGTTATTTGCTCAACATTCGTAACGTCCAAGCCCAATACGACCTCGAAACCCTCATCCGCGAAGCCCAGCATGCCTGTTTTAATGAACGCACTCTGAAGAAGGAACGAATCTATCACGACGGAGCTCAACTTGTGAATAAGCCGAATGGGATATTCCATTATCTGGAGCGAATTTGGATCCCTGAACGGACCGATTTGCGATAGATTTTGATGGACGAAGCCACAAATCCCGGTATTCTATTCATCCCGGTGCCGACAAAATGAACCAGGATCTTCGCTACAAGTACTGGTGGCCGGGCATGAAAAGGGATATTGCTCTCTACGTTGGAAAGTGCCTGACTTGTGCAAGGGTCAAGGCTGAACACCAAAGACCCTCTGGCTTACTCGAACAACCGCCAATACCTATGTGGAAGTGGGAGAGTATAGCTATGGACTTCATAACAAAGCTTCCGCACACGTCATCAGGCCACGACATCATCTGGGTTGTTGTTGACCGTTTGACCAAATCTGCTCACTTTTTACAAATACGGGAATACTACAAGGTAGAACGATTAACCCGAATCTACACCAACGAGATCATTTGTAATCATGGGATGCCTCGCGACATCATCTCTGACCGTGATGCTCGGTTTACCTCATGATTGTGGGAAACGTTTCAAGCGACTCTCGGTACCACGCTTAACTTAAGTACCGCATTCCACCCTCAAACCGACGGTCAGACTGAAAGAACGATCCGTACTCTTGAAGACATGCTCCGTTCGTGTGTCATAGATTTCGGTGGTAATTGGGATGCTTACCTGCCGTTAGTCGAATTCTCGTATAACAACAGTTATCATTCCAGCATTCAAATGGCACCATTCGAGGCTTTATATGGAAGAAAATGTCGATCGCCTATTGTGTGGCACAAGATCGGTCACTCGCAATTAACCGGTCCTGAGCTATTGCAAGAAACGACTGACAAAGTCCTCCAGATTCGAGACAACTTGTTGAAAGCTCGAAGTTGACAGAAAAGTTACGCCGATAGACGATGCAAGCCTCTTGAATTTGACGTTGGCGACTACGTACTCCTAAAGGTATCACCTTGGAAGGGTGTGGTCAGATTCAGCAAGAAAGGGAAACTAGCGCCTCGATATGTTGGACCTTTTAAGATTCTGGAAAGGATCAGAAAAGTCGCCTACAGACTCGAACTACCGGAGGAACTTAGTAACGTTCACCCGACTTTCCATGTGTCAAACCTCCGAAAGTGTCTGGCTAAGCATGATTTAATTGTACCTCTCGATGACCTCCAAGTAAACGAAACACTACACTTCGTGGAGAAGCCTGTCGAAATCATGGATTTATGAAATTACTATATCAGTTTATGAAATTACTATATCATTTTAAGAAATAAGCACATCGATTTATGAAATCAGCACATCGATCTATAACATCAGCACATCAATATATATGTATCAATCAATCACAAGCTCAAAAAGTTATAGTTAAAAAACAAAGATTACTACGTTTTTTGTTATCAAACTTTAGATGAAGTAGACAAGAAAAATAAATAAATACAGAGGTTACAAATGAAAAGTATCGCAACTACATGTTACTGAATGGCATAATGGAGGTGAGATCCGGTACAAACATTTTTTCATAATGAAGAGTCAATAAAAAGTTCAAAAGAAAAATAATTTCATTAACGGAAATGAACAGTCATATCAAAACTAAAAATTGGTATCCGACTTTAGATCTAACATTTTTTTTATAATCATCTTAAAGATACATATAAAAACATTTAAATAAACCTTTAAATGTGTTGGTATATCAACCCATATATTAAATGTAAACTGCAATTTTACCCCATGTGGTTTGGGGGTGCTTACACTCTTACCCTCTATTTAAAAAAATTGATGTCTTATCCCCCGCATTTGCCTAATTGCATTAATGTACCCCCTCAGCATGTGAAAAGACGTTTTTGCCCCTGATAATAAAAAAGAATTAGAGTAAACAACACATTCACACCTTATATTTTACCTCCGTTGCACGTTTACACCTTGTTTATTAAAGTCGTCTTCTCCAGCGTTGTTCAGACCACTCCTGCGATATTCCGACCACCGGAGCAAAACCTGCAACTCGTCTCTAAACTAACCGGGTTCATGATCACCTAATCGAACATATAAAAACATGTACATTGATCTGTCCAACCGTCTCATCTTGAACCCATGACCCGTTTGCAACCAAGTTGCACCAGCCCTACTCGAAATCTCATAAACGCATAAGAGAAATACCGACGATGGACGTCGGATGGCCGGGTTCGGTTTTGGCTGGCGTTCAAACCCTCCGGCGAGTCTCTGAAGGTCATAGACAACGAATCAGGAACAAACTGAAAGTGTAGATAGAGTAGTTTAGACGTCGGACGATGTTCGACCAGAGTTACAGAACTCCGATCTGCGTCCGACTCAGTCTTGGGGGCACCAGGGAAGAAATCGTGTGATGTTTTGGGTATGAAAGGGTTTGGATGAGGAATACTATTTTAATAAAATAGGTTTTGCTCCAACATGCTTCCGACTCCGTCCCGGTGGCATCAAGTTTTGCTCCGGTGATTTGAATATCGCCGGAGTGGTCGGAACATCGCCGGAGAAGACGACTTTAATAAAACAGGGTGTACACGTGTCAGCGTAAGTAAAGCACATGCTGCACAACTGAAGTTTACTATATAAACATGGGTAAGATTACGAAAAATCCCTTTTGGTAATGTTACAGTTTTACCCCTCATAAGGTACATTTATGCAATCAGGAAATGTCAGAGTGTAAGACAATAATTTTTTGAAAATAGGGGGTAAGGGTGTCAACGCCCTCATACCACACAGGGTAAAACTGCAATTTACTCAAAATCTTTTATGGGGTGAGAAACAAATTTATTAAATATGTCATGTTTGAGTCAACGAGATTTACTTGAAACTATTTTTGTTAGATACGATTCCAACGCGATCTGAACACGACACTAAAATTTTCAAGTTTTGGTTGTCCTATTCAATCTGTTTAACAAATAGGTTGTATTCCGATTAACATGATTTAACTAAACATGTCAATTCGCCAATCTGTTTAATTAAACGGATCAACAAGCTAGCATGTTTGACACATTTAAATAAACGAGATAACCAGACCGTGTCTGGGTTACACAGTATTACATGTGTATGAATTATAGTTGATATTTTTACACAAAAAAAAAACATACGAGTCATTTCATGTTAAACAGTTCAACCAATTTACCTTGAAGTCCGGAACGTTAATGTAACACCCGGTGTTTCTGAAGTCAAAGTCAAAGTCAAGATTGAAGTCAAAGGGAGAAAAGATTGCTAATTGCGATCTGTCTCTCCTTGCTCAATTCCTGTTTTGACTTCTTTGACTTGTAGTTAGTCTATTTTATTTTCGCTTTAGTTGTATTATGTGGAGTATCTATTAACAATCGCATAGTAATCACTAATTATCGCATGTTTAATCGCTTTATCGCTATCGCAATTGCACTCGTAACTCGAAATACGCATTTTAGTTACTGTTATACGTGTGTGTGTGTGTGCCTTATGTGTTACTTGTGTATGTTTATTTATGTTATGTTGTGGTAATCAATCGAAATGCAATCGAAACTCAAATCGCAATCGAATCGCAAACGCTAAACGCAGGAAAAGTAGGATGATTGTATGTTAAGATATAGTAGTTGGGATTAAAAGTAATTTGATAAGCAACTCTATCGCATCACTTGCTCAAATCGTATCGTAACGCGCTACACGCAAATCGAAACGACAAAACTCGTCGCGCCAAGCACTCGAACCAGGTGCCAGCCGACCGAACTGCCACCCGACCGGTAGGGGTATGCACGGTTCGGTTCGGTTCGGTTTTTGGGTAAAATCAAAACCGAAACCGAAATGTCGGTTTTTGGGTTTTAAAAACCGTTCGGTTTCGGTTTTTCGGTTTTTACATCGGTTCGGTTCGGTTTTTCGGTTATTTTGGTTTTTGGAACAAAATTATGTAAGATTCAAAAAATAAAAAGTATAATTTATATTATAACAATCTTTTTATATGTTTACATTTAAATTATTATAGTTAACCTCTTTAATTAATATTGTTTACATAAACCTAACCTTCTAATCTTTTTTTATGTTTCTTCAAAGTTTTTATTAAATTTTGTTATATCTTATAGGTGATAATAAATCATTTCACTTATAATGTTTTTATTATAAACACTTAACATTCAACAATAAAATTAACATTTTCTACTAGCATTGGGTTAAACACTTAAACAATTTAAACTTAAACATAAAAATATATGGATTGTAACTTATCGGTTCGGTTCGGTTTTTTTCGGTTATTGAAAAAGTTTATCCGAAAACCGAACCGAAATTTTCGGTTATTAAAAATCCGAAAACCGAACCGTCGGTTTTTGTTTCGGTTCGGTTTTTTCGGTTCGGTTATTTCGGTTACGGTTCGGTTATTTCGGTTTTCTTGCTCACCCCTACCGACCGGGCAGCCACCCGACCGAGGCGCCACTCGGCCGAACTGCCACCCGGGCGAGTTGCCACCCGAGCGACCAGCCTATTCTTCCCTTTCCACTTTGGGAAACCCTATAAATACCCCTTGTCACTCTCAAACTTTATACTTTTGGCAACTGACGTCCGACCAGTGCTCCTGCTCGCTTTTTCCTTCGATTTCTCGCAATCCCGGTAAGATCTCGTCCTAAATCTTGTACTTCCTTAATCTACACGCACTCCTACACCTTTCTATCTTTTGAATCTTAACTTTTAACCGTGAAAATCATCAAGATTCAAGGTGTTCTAGGATGACGTCATCATGTGTTCTTGAAGAACTTCATGTTTTGGCCTCAACCCACCAAGAATAACTTGGATCTAATCGATTTCCACATAAACAAACAAAGATCTTTCATAGATCTAAACATAATCACAATGAAAAGGATTGAAAGATGGTTTTCCAACTTTCTTTCAACTCTTTTACACTCAATACACTCAAACCCAATGGAACCGGACCTAATGCTAATCGTCTACTCATTCTTAGCGATGTATTAGTGTTAGATCCAAGTTCCATTTGAAAGATAGTGATTTCGGGTTTGGACACGAACAA
This sequence comes from Helianthus tuberosus, assembly GCA_030545235.1. NCBI lineage: Eukaryota > Viridiplantae > Streptophyta > Magnoliopsida > Asterales > Asteraceae > Helianthus > Helianthus tuberosus. The sequence goes on from CM060380.1 coordinate 77,967,384, forward strand.
CTGCCTCGAACCGTGCACTGACGGACTAGGGTGATTCCTGTTCGGTCAGGTCATTGGGGACGAGATGGGGTTCCCATTGTTTAAACCAGTCACCACAACGTCTCGCTCAAGTTACAACACTTCAAGCAAGATCAAGTAACAGCACGATCAAGTCGTTGGGACGAGTTGTCATCCGACCGGACTGCTGTCTGACCGGGTTGCCATCCGCTCGACCCACCGTCCGATCGGGTTGCATCTTGATTCATTTAAAACCTAAACAATTTTCAACATGTTCAGTAACAGGGTTGCCACCTCGTCGGATGGACATCCGACCGAGTGACCGCCCTACTGTGGATTTGTTCTCACTGAGAAACCTCGCCATTCGAGTCGCCGTCCGATCGAACGACCGTTCGACCGACCGACCTGAAGGGTAGAGATGCCTCTCTGTTTTCAAAATGCTACAACGAAAACTTCAAAGGTCAAGCCATCATACACAAACACATCCTTCCCAAAGGAAGAAACAATCCACTCGAACAGTCATCCGACCGGACGACCGTCCGAACGGACTACCACTCGCACGACTGGCCGTCCGATCAGATTACCATCCGATCGAACTGCTGTCCGACTCACTTGTACCCTGCATCGTTTTACGCGTCGCTTATCATGATGCTATCGATCTGTTCAGGCTAACCCTACTCTCTAGCGCTCCCTTCAATCCATCAATCGCTGTGAGTATACTCGATACCTTTTTTGCTTTACGCACTTTTGGGTGTTACATACGTTACTTATACAAATTCACATCGAACACACTATGCAATACTTTAAACGCTAACCGTTATCGCATGTTTACGTGACTGAATGAATGCTTGTTTGTTATGTTTACACATGGAATGCTGTCTACCTGCCTTAGCAACGGTAGTACTATTAGTTTGGACTCAGCACCCGTTCACTCGGGGGTTGTTAAGGACAATTACCTACATGGCTCACAGTGGTGAGTATGTATCGCGAACTGCCTTGGGCAGTCAACGCTCAGTCATTGGTATCGATAGGTTCATGTCGATAACTAACATGCCTCATTTCACTCTGTGTACGTGCTGGTTATGCGTAACGCTTTCGAACTCCATATGCTATTATCAAACTTGTATGCTCACCTTTACACTATGTGTATTGACTTTTACTTTAACGTATGTGACAGGTGCTTAGGATGCTTATTTGCTTTCTGTGCTGTGAAATCGAGGCTAGGAAAGACCTAGGTCAACAATAAACTATTGTCTGTAATAAAAAAATCTGAGTTGTCGAAATAGAACAATTTGACTAGATCTTTTCTGTAATAATTGTATTATCATTTATGACATGGTATGGGGCGTGTTGCTTTAAACATTTGGTAAATATAGTTGTTATGGAAACTTCTGGACAATCTGTTTCGCTCAGTGCCATGCCCCGATGTTTCCGCCATCGGTTGGGGTGTGACAGTTAACATGCCAAAAGACCTATAGTTTAGTGGTACCGAGGTGTAGGGGTGAGCAATACTGAGCTGTTAACTAAAATCGAAGCAAAAACTGAATCTAAAACCAAATTAACCAAAAATCAGTTATCATTTTTGTACTCTTAGTTAACCGAAACGAAACAACTATATTTTCATATAATTCTAGCTTTTATTACTCAATTTCATGTATTTACACCTCCATTTCATGTATTTATACCTCAATTTCATGTTTTTTAAGCAAAAACTTTAGCCCAAATTTGATTTTGGTTATTAAATGAAATTAACCGAATCAAACCCTGAATAAACCGAAAATCAATTAACTGATGCCTTCAGGTTCAATTAAGGCTAATAACCATACCGAAACTATATACACCTTTCAAAGGTATAAAAAATGTGCATATTACTATTAGGTTGAGAGTTCAAGTCTCGTAACATAATGTACAAAGGATAAAGATTTTGCGAGTTTGCACTTTAAAATAAATGAATAAATAAATAAAGAGAAAATTGCACTTTACGTTTCATTGATTCTGCAGGCGATGTCCTTTAAGTTTAAAAAGTACACTGAATATCCTATACGTTTGCACATGATTACAACCGGTGTCCTTTTGACCTAACCTAGTTAAGTTCGATCATGTGCATTGCACATGAGGGCAAATTCGTCTTGTAACCATTTAACTTATTTTTATTGATATTAGTATTAGAATTCAAAAAACATTTTAATTAAAAACCCACACTCTCTCTTCTCTCTTTCTCATCTGCACACCCTCTCTCTTCTTCATCTCTGCCGACCCACACCCACCCTCACCCCCACTTGTATTTGTCGCCAGCAAATGACCATCTCCGGCTTGCCACTTGTTGCGCTCAGGTGCTACGTGTCCTGGTACTCCCCCGCGTGTCGCGGAAGAATTAGGGTTATCCCTCGCGACGCTCCGGAGAGTCCTGTTATAGATTTCTTCGTTTTTCGTGCTGGGTCGCGCCGTACAAGTCCGGGGTTTTGATCAGGGTTCCTCTTAGGGTATTTTGATAGTTGTTACACCTAGATATAGACAATTAAGCTAATAATATCAAACAAGTGAGATAACAAAATAAAAAAAACTCATTGCTACTACAGAACTCATCATTATGATCGAGACAAGCGAATAATCTTGAATCCCAATGGCTCCCCAATCAAATTAGCTCTGGCGTGAGTCCACGACAATCCGTCAACGGTCTAGCCGTATACTGGTGCAATCGGAGGTGGAGATTGCTTTGTCTTCATATCAGGTGTGGTAGGGTTTTGGTGGTGGATTTGTTGGTGTTTTCATCGGTGGTGGTTGGATCAGTGGTGGGTTGAGGTTGGTTTGACAACAGAGGGCTTGATTCTTCGGAATTTGATATGATTTGTGAGTGTTGCAGATGGGGATTTGCCGATTCGGGGAGATGAAGCAGGTGAAAAGGGTTTGTTTATTTTTTTTCCGAGAAAATTGCACTTTTTTAACATGGTATTTTTTTATCGGTGGGGATGGCGGTGGAGGTGCAGACGTGTAGTGGAGATGGGGGTAATGGTGTTGTGGACTTGTGGTGGAGGCGTAATTTTATGAGAGAGAAAATATATAAAAAATCTAAATATATATTTTAACTTTACTAAAAGAAGGATAAAAAGACAGTTATGTGAGTGACACATGATCTTAGTTAACACCGAAAACTAATTGGGTACGAAACAAAGGATACCGGCTGTAATCATGTGCAAACGTAAAGAACAAACTGTGTACTTTCTAAACTTAAAGACACCGAATCAGTGAAACGTAATAAAGGACGTAAATTGCAATTTTCTCATAAATAAAGCAGGAAGTAAAATACAACTGCTACTATTCAGATTTGTGTTCTTTTGTATAGAACATATCTCCTCCAACACAGACAGAAGACAGCTATGCATTACTGGGTTCGAGCTTCATCAGCCGATTTCACCGGACCACTTCCTCAACCTCGGAGGTAAAACCACCAATTTCATCTAACCTAACCTAACCTAACCTAACCTAACCTAACCTAACCTAACCGTGCAATTTGAATTTGCGATTGCAGTGGCCACACCGCAGTCAACATCGGAAAGTCAAAGATCGTAGTGTTTGGTGGTCTCCTTGATAAGAAATTCCTCAATGACATCTCTGTATATGACATCGGTAGCTATTCTTAATTCCCTCCTCATATTTTATTATCAGTTATGATTAATTTCTTACTGGTAGATGATTCACTTATTATAAATAGTTTTTATACTGTTAATTCTTGCCAAAATATAGGCTAGGGCATCAGTTAGTGTGTTGCTTTGTGTAACTAATGAGAAATCGAATAATCGATAGCGATTTTTAGATAGAAGTTTCGATGTGGATAATGCTAGGGTTTGTTGTTAGGTCTGGAACTAATGCAACATAGTAAAGTTTATGTGGTTCGGTCGGTGTGGCCGGGCTGCAACTAGTACTATTTTTGTTTTGGTGCTCAAGGAATTACAATGGTGCTAACATTTGTATATAATAAGTGATGTAGTGTTGGAACATATTATAAAAGTTATGGTTTTGTGTGGAATCATCGAGTAATGAAATTCATCAAATCATAGTAATTTTTTTCTTTATAAAAACTTTGTAGATAATAAGCTATGGTTTCAGCCTGAATGCACCGGTAGTGGTTCAGAAGGGCAAACGGCACCTAGTCCTCGAGCATTTCATATCGCCATTGCAATCGACTGCCATATGTTTGTTTTCGGCGGGAGACTCGGTACCAAAAGGTTGTTCAACTATCAACTTTTAATTAAGATTATTTTTTGGGTAATCACAAAAAGCAAATATTACTTAATAATAATAATACTCAACCTGCAGGTTGGGAGACTTTTGGGTCCTGGATACCGGTAAAGTACTTAACACTTTTAAAAATTTTTAAATTATTTGAACAGTATTTCATTGGCGTATAATTATATGTTTAGATATATGGCAATGGTCTGAGCTTACGAGTTTCGGTGATTTGCCTTCACCAAGAGACTTTGCAGCTGCTTCAGCTATCGGGAATCAAAAAATAGTAATGTCAGAACTACTTCACATTACTTTTTTCTAATCTCATCTTTGGTTTATGTTACACGATAGTATTAGTGAAACGTAAATGTTTAACTATAGGTATGGCGGATGGGATGGTAAAAAGTGGTTATCTGATGTATTTGTCTTGGATACAAGTAAATATTTTCCTTTGAAATCTTATCCTTTTTCTTATAGTTACGTGTTATTATTGTGATTCGTATATATTTATATCAGCACATTAAGATATTCTTTATGTTTTTTTTAAAAAGTGTCGTTGGAGTGGACTGAGCTGGCAGTTTCGGGAACATTGCCGCCACCAAGGTGTGGCCATACGGCCACTATGGTTGAGAAGCGGTTGCTTGTATATGGTGGAAGAGGTGAGATAAGTCAGTAGCTTTTATACGACCTCAACCGTAATGCCCATTTTTCTTCTTTTTAATGTAATATTCGTTAGATGATACTGTCAATGTTCACAGGAGGTGGAGGGCCAATCATGGGTGATTTATGGGCGTTGAAGGGTCTCATCGATGAAGGTATGCTATTATCATTTTAAAACGCTTTTAAGTGTAATATAATAAATTGATTGGTTAGGTCTGCTGTAAGAATTACTTATACACACACATATATGCGTGTATCAACTTGTAAGTGTGGATGCTTAAGCTAACATTAAGTATATTAAGTATATTGTATATATAATTTGTAACCGTTGATGAATAGTAACTGTTTTTTAATGTTATTATATTAAAAGTTTTTTAAGTTTTAGTTTACGTTTTTAATCCATTTAGTTTTATTGAATTTGATTATCATCTGATAACTCGGGGTTCATTATCTTTTTTTGTTAAGTTGAATAAGCGACTCTATTTAATAATTTTTTCTGGTGTTCAAGTATAAACTTTGTTGAAAAAAAAGTTTTACTCAAAACAGTACCGTGACGAAACTGTCACAAAACAATATCGGCATTACTACCGGTTTGTTATAATCGGAACCGGTACCAACATTCGCTTTTATGATCGGTACTGGTATTATTATTATTATTATTATTATTATTATTATTATTATTATTATCAGAACAGGTACCAGTATTCGTTTTTATGGTTTCCAATGAAAAACACGTTCTTTTGTGCATATCATGACTTTAAACCAAGTGTTGGTACCATACTGACACCATCACAAACCGAACATATACCGACCAAATTCCCGCCGCAGCGTTCAGAGAAATCCCGCTAGTTCAAAACTCAATCGTCGATTACACCTATACTCAATTCACTATCACAAGTTAAAGTTATGGCTTATGAGCTCAAGGAAATTTATCTAAAACCAAAGTAACAGTCCTTGGTGCGATCTGTAATCCTCGTGGAAACGGAAATAATAAAAATGAAAGTTGATTATTAAATATTAACCTTGTGTTTTTTTTTTCTTCAACTTCTGTTTTATCTATCTAAAATAGTTTCTGTTTGAATTACTTGTGTAAGGAAGATACTGAAGTTCCTGGATGGACCCTATTGAAGCTTCCTGGTCAAGCTCCAGCTGCCCGTTGTGGGCATACTGTTACTTCTGGAGGCCACTATGTTAGTCCTTTTTCCGTCTCCTACTCCATATTTTGGCTGCATGTTAGCATGTGCGTGCCCGCACACACACACATCTTTGTGAGAAAACTCTCTATATATGTGTGTGTGTGCGCACAAACTCTAGAAAACTATATATATATATAGGGTTAAGATCGTGTGAGAAGCACTAGGCTAATTGAGAAACGCGAGAAGAATTCTGGACCACACATTTTTCCTAAGCAAAAATGCAAAAAAAATGCAAATATATTTTTTTTTGGAAAACTTGGAGCTTTTTCTGCCAGTTCTATTTCTTTTGGATATATACAAATATGTATAGTTGATAGATAGTTAGATACACATGTGTATATTGCCAATCTTTAACTATACATTGTTTAAAATTGAAACATAAGTATTGTACATCTATGTTTGATAATGTACTTCTATGTACAAATGTTTGTAAATGATTGTTCATATATGTATATAAATGGAGATTATGGTTCTAAACATGTTTTTTCTAGTGTACATATGTGCAAATACGTGTTTAAAGTTGAAAAACAGGTATCGTTCATGTCCATATATGTTTCATAATATACACATATGTATAATTTAAAAACTGACAATATACACATGTGTATAATTATAAATTGACAATATACACATATGTATATATCCATTTTTTTTTGTCTTAGAGAAAATGTGTGGTCCAGAATGCTTCTCACGATTCTCAATTAGCATGTGTTTCTCTTAGGATCCCTACCACACACACACACACACACACATATATATATATATATCATATATGTATGTATATTCGTTTGCAAACTTTATTAACATGGTTTGAATAAATTGCATACTTTTCAGCTTCTCATGTTTGGTGGCCATGGAACTGGTGGTTGGTTGAGTCGCTATGACGTTTATTTTAACGATTGTGTTGTTCTAGACAGGGGTGAGTGTCCCACTTCATATTTTTTAGGCTTTGAGCATATTTCCTTTACTAGAGGTGGCAAAAACGTGTCTGTTGGGTAACGGGTCGTACGGGTAATGGTTGGTATAGGTCGAGACGGGCAGCTGAGTTGACCTAAAACACATTTGACCTTCGCAAAATTCAAAATATCACATTTGCCCTTCTAAAACGCTGAACATATGATATATACTTATACTTATTGTTAAATGAAATAAAAATCAGTTATACCGATCCGTTTAAATGGATAAGCAAGAGAAACATTATGCTCGGAAATAATTCACGGTGATATTGTTTTCCTATTTTGCGTCACTAAAGATAATAAAATCAAAATAAAGTTGGTCACTGATTTTATTTTATTTGCTATGGAATGGATATGTATGATATTCTAGTGATTTGAAAGGGTAAATATGAAATCATGAAATTTAGAAGGACGTATATGGAATTAATTCAGAATGGGGTTTATTACAATGAAATCTGATTTTTGAATAAAATGATTTCACTGGTTTTTATGTATTAAGAATAGATCTGACTTTTAGAGACTTTTGACCTGAATCCTTTGAGCTAAATTTTTATATTTCATCCATTTGACCTGTTAGTAGGGCTGCATACGAGCCGAACGAACACGAACAAGTCCTTGTTCGCGTTCGTTCGTTGAGGAAAGAAATGTGTTCTCGAATTGCTCATGAACACTTCCGAACGAGAATCTTGGTTCGTGTTCGTTTATTAAGGAAATGAACATGTTTGTGTTCATTCGTTAACTTTAGGTAACGAACACAAACGAACGCTCATGAACACAAATAACACAAACGAACGATCTTGAACACATATAAACACAAAAAAGTTTTCATGAATAGAAATGAAAACAAACGAACATATATTAAATTCGAATACACTCAACATCTTTCATCATGAACATTTATTTATTATTTTATATTTTTATTAGTGGAAAATTTGAAGTATTTAAATAATATCTAATAATTAAAAACCATAATAAACTATTGAACACGAACATTCATTTACATAAACGAACGAACGCACCCCCTGTTCATGTTCGTTCATTTATTAAACGAACGAACACAAACGAACTTCCCGCGGAATGGTACACAAACTGTTCATTTGCAGCCTTACCTGCCTGTTAGTGATGATATGCAACACGAATCGACCCATTTATAACTAAACAAGTCAAACTTGCCAACTCTATTATTTAAATTTTATAGTATCTTATTTTTTAACTTTGACTCGTGTTGGATCCCGTTATAAATCCGTCTGGATTTCTTTTCCTTTAAACATTAATTTTTATTTTTTATTTTTATCATCAGTATCTGTGCAGTGGAAACGCCTGGCAACTAACGCTGAAGCTCCTTCTCCCCGTGCTTACCATACCATGACATCTATCGGCTCTCGTTATCTGTTATTTGGTGGCTTTGACGGGAAAGTGACGCATGGCGATTTATGGTGGCTAGTTCCAGAAGGTATTGATTTGTTTATTTGAATTTAATCACAGAAGTCCAAGTTTCCATGGCTCATTTTTAATATGCTATTATGCTGTATGAAGATGGGCCCGATGGGGCAATTTTTGACCCACTTACTTATTAATGGGCCGAATGTTGGCCTCAATAATTTTATAATGCATAAAAGTTAGAACCTCTATAAGCATTATGTTCAAAAAAAGTAGATTATTATAGACATACGATAGTTTTTGTAATCATATTTGACACACTTGTGCACTAGTTAGTAATAAACTAATACTAAGGAGTAAAATGCCATTTTCGTCCTGAGGTTTGGTCAGTTTTGCAACTTTCGTCCAAAGGTTTGTTTTTTCGAATTTGGATCCAAAAGGTTTGAAATCTTGCCATGTTCATGCAGCTCGTTAACTCCATTCATTTTCTCCGTTAAGGCAGAGGTATTTCCATCTTTTTTGTTAACTTAAAGACTTGGTTTTAAAAAGCGTGTCTGAGGCGCCCTCAGGCGCATACGGGATCGCTTTGTGTTACACAAGGCGAGATGTGTACGAAAAGCACGCGCCGATGTCGCTTTTTCTGAGGAAATCAAAGGAGCAAAGCATGCGATTCATGTACACAGACATGCAATCAAAGTTTTATGCTCAAGAATGGAGATGAAGATGAAGAAATATAAGCTTACTTGTGATGATGATGAAGAAACATGGTGAAAATGGAACAAACGACCATGGAGATGGAGGCTGAGAGACAATGACGACTGTGTTTGTTTCATCTATTTGAACCTAAAACACTTTTATTAAGTTACACATTTCAACCTTCATGTTTTTGGTTTTATCAATTTTAACCTAAAGCTTTTTAATTAAGTTACACATTTCATCCTCAATGTTTTTTTTTAACTTTAACATAAAACTTATTTTGTTATGTTTATTTGTTTTTTTTTTTCTTATTTCATTAAAAGAGTTGTGCTTCTTCAAGTTGTTCATATAGTTTTTTTTATGTTGTAAACAAAGGTTACTTATAGATTAAATGATGTATCTTTTAACTATCTAATTTTTTTATCGTAAAAAGATTAAGATAATAGTAAATATTATATCAAACTAATTTAAAAATGTTATATTAATACTTTGCGCTTCGCGTACGAAATCCCGCCGCTTTTGCTCTTTGCTCTTCGCACCTCGGTTTTAGACCTCGTCGCTTTTGTGCGCTTCACGCTTTTTAAAACCAAGCTTAAAGGGCAACTCGGTCTTTTTCACCATATGTACAAGAATTTAACATATGTACAAGTGTTCAAAATACCCTTACTAAACAAAAACAAGTAGGTAAAAAGACGAAAATACCCCTGACTTAACGGAGAAAAATGGATGAAGTTAACGAGTTGGATGAAAATGGTAAGATTTCAAACCTTTTGGATCTAGATGCGGAAAAACAAATCTTTGAACGAAAGTCGCAAAACTAGCCAAACCTCAGGGACGAAAACGGCGTTTTACTCTAATAATAAGCTAAAAAGATATGGCAAAGTTTTTTCGGGTTAATACAACTGACCTGTACCAAAATCACTCATTTTGACCCGAACCCTTTACCCTCTCTTAAAGAGCTAACTAAGATGCGTTTCATCCTAACTTTTAGATGATCCAATTACAAAGAGATTGTCTGCATCTCCGTCAGAAGCAATTCATGAAAGTCATGATTCATCTATGTCTAGTGGCTTCAGATCGAAAACAAAGGTATTATTATTTTATTAAATCTGTTGTATACCTCCCTTTCAATTCATGCTTAATTGATTTATGCTTTACTGGTAAACAAAATCGTGTTATCATTTAGGATTAGAAAGTTAAGAGGTGGCAACATTGGTGGGTTAGGCAATTTCGATAACATATCAAAACGGGGAATTTCTGGTAACGATTGGGTTGGCTTTAACCGCAAAACCTTTTTTTTTTTTCCAAAATGTTGGTTTTTATAAATTGTTAGTGCTAAATATGATTATAAAAGCTATAATGCTATATTATTTCAGAGATAATCTCTAACTTTTTTGATAAAAATAATTTAGGATGTTTTTGGCCTTAAAAAGTTACAATTCACTTGTCTAACAATGTACAAAAAACTTTTTTATAAACTGTAGGTGTTTTAAATATAGGGTAAAGATCAAATCTAAATGAGTGTTAACATACTAAACGTGAGAAGTGAAGGAAGATTTTTTTTTTCCATCTACTAAAGCATTATCTTTAGTTGCAAATAGAAAAATACGTAGAGTAATTATATGCAATTACTCTAGAGTGATTATATAATTACTCTACTAGTGTAATTATATAATTTTTAATTTTTTGGTGTATTTATATAATTTTTAGAGTAAATTACTTTTTGAGTCCCTGTGTTTTAGTGGTTTTAACCACTTGAGTCCAAAATAAAAAATTTTAACACCCTGAGTCCCTAGCCATTTATTTTATAACGTTTTGAGTCCAATTTTGTTCATTTTATAACGATTTGAGTCCAAAAAATTGGACTCAAAAGGTTAAAATTTGGACTCAAAAGGACTCAAATTGTTAATAAAAATGCTTATAGGGACTCAGGTCGTTAAACTTTTTGCTTTTGGACTCAACTAGTTAAAACCACTAAAACATAGGGACTCAAAAAGGAATTTACCCTAATTTTTATTTTTTATTTTTAGATTTTAGGACTAAAATACATGCTTCACTAGATGGGAAATAACAATTTCAAAAAAAAAAATCTTTCTTTACTTCTCACTTTTGGTATGTTAAGACCCATTTGTACAATAACCTTACCCTTTAAATATAATTACGAAGTTTATATTGTATCAGTTATATAGTTTTCTGGATAAAAAGTTTTAGGGCGTTTTACGCTTTAATGAAAACTTTTCCCTTTTCAAGGGTTTTTTTTTTTTTTTTAAACCAGCTTGACCCGTAGAGATAAAAGATCACCTGAACAGACCCATTCAAAAGTGACGGGTAAAAGTTTTCCATCTTGCGTTAAATTTCTCTTTTCATTATGCTTCCAGGAAAACCACATGGACGGGTCAGCCATCTCAGAGCTACAAAAAAGATTAAATATTTCCGTTTCATTTTCTGGTGGTCTTCAAATTATTCACGAGCACGAAGATAAAGAATTTCTTGAACTAGCTTCAAGGATTACTGGAAACACGACATTTACTAACAAACAGGTCAAATATGCTGACAAGTTTGACTTCTTTTGTTCTTTGACCCATGTCTGTAATCTGTATGTAATACACACATGTTAAAACTATTTTATGCGACTAAAATATGTTGTTATTAATGCAGGCAGCTCAAGAACTTCGTGAGCATTGGCGAAACTCTACGCCAAAATCGTTACGTTTGAAGGAGCTAAGTGTGTTACTGCGTGACTACCAACGCCTGATTTCTCGCCATCACTTGTAAGTAAAATGGACTGGTCTGACGGATCAGGTTGTTTATCGGAACACATTTTGTCAAATGTCATTTGTTTTTTTTTCTATAAACATTTAGCGTCTTAGTCTTGGTTTAAAAAAGCGTGCCTTAGGTTACAAAAAATATATTATTTGATAGACAATATGATTTTTAATAAATGATTTAGTTCAATAAAAACACTTTGTGCCGTTTGTTGGTTTGTTCTCTCTCTCTCTCTCTCTCTCTCTCTCTCTTTCTATATATATACATAGTTGAGAATTGAAATGAGAAGAAATTTTTTGTAAAAAGTAGAAATAATAAGTTTTAAACCAATAGAAATGCTTCATTGAATATTTAATGAGTGCATTTAATGTTATTGTAAGGGCATATAGGTAAATTTACAATTTTAACTAACTTATTTTATTCCCTTAAATTAGCTAACTTATTAAACTTGCAACTCATTTTTAAAATATTCTCTTTCAAAACAACCTAATTTATGGTGAAAGACAATTTTCGATATGTGTAGGATACATTTTGATATGTGTAGGTTATATGTACGATGAATTTCGATGTGTAGGATAAATTGCCTAATTAATGAGAGAATGATTAATGGGAGGAGTTATAAACTATTTATTATTTTACCATTATACCCTTTCTTCTTTTTCTTCTCACGTCAAGTTTCTTCTCAAATGATTCCTTCCCTATATAGTTAGTTGTATATATATAAAGTTTAATTATTAAACAAAATTTATAATAATGGCAGGGCAAATGTTGGATCTCATTTACAGTCTACAGAATCTGGCTTCATAGAGAAAGATACATTTCGGCTTTATCACATTACAAATGCTTCTCAGGTAAAAGACTGTATATGGTCTAGCTAGCTATTTGTTTTATAAAAGGGTTATCTCTGAAAAACCCTACGTACTTTCACTTTAGTCCTTAAACTTTTTTCATACGACCTCCAAGTTCACTGAAAGTATGGACCACCGAACCGGTAGGGTGTCATTTCTGGTCCGCTTTTCAAAACATTGGTTTTGATTTACGGATAAGTCCCTAAAGTTTATTTGTATTGTTAAATTTGTATCATGAAAAATAATATAGGAGTAAAGTACACAGATGGTTATGTGGTTGACCAAATTTTGAATTTGGTCCCTAGCTTTCCAAAAGTACACGAATGGTCCCTGTGTTTTGCACTTTGTAACACATTTAGTCCCCAACTTTTGCCAAAATTATGGTTCCTGTGGTTTGCGCTTTGTAACACATTTAGTCCCTAACTTGGACCTGCTGAAACCTTTAAATTTGTTAGTTGGGGACTAAATGCGTTACAAAGTGTAAAACACAGGGATCATCTGTGCACTTTTGAAAAGTTAGGGACTAAATCCAAATTTTGGTTAACCACAAGAACCATCTGTGTACTTTAATCATAATATAGGGATTAAACTTTACCTAATCACCTTTAGTTCATGTACGTAGGATTTTTTTTAGGGATTAGTTTCATATATACCCATCCAAAACTAAAAATATCATATATGCCCTTACAAAATAGTTAAAATATCAAATATACCTAATTTATTAAAAACAATTTAATAAATAATCATTTTACCCTTATTTTTATAACTTCAAGTTTTCATATATGCTCATCTTTTAACTTCATATTTTTATATAACACATTCTAAGCTTAAATTTATTTTTACCCATTTTTATTTTTTACCTTTTTTGATAAACTGTAGTAGTCTTCATATATAATATTTAAGCTAAATAAATTAAGCTAGAAATGAGTAAATATAATATTTGAAGTTAAAGGTCATATATGAGATTTCAAAGTTTTAGAAAAATAAGGGTAGAATTTGTAAGATAGTGAAATACTGAATTGATGTCGTTGAATCAATAGGTGATTACATTATATAGAGATGGTATGAAACCTTAGATACCTAAAGTGGGCCCGTGGGGTCACACTAATAAACCTTAATTAGTTAAGACTGCGAGGAGTGGGGGGGACTTGGGTTGGGGGCTTTGCTCGACACGTGGCGATAGTGGGGTCCACCGGACCACCCCCAAAAAAGTGGGGTGTGGAAGCGCCGTGGGTTAGCGGTGTTGGGCAGCCATATTGGCTGAGTTTATTTTTTTAAATAGTTGTGATTTATAAAATAAAATCAAACTTATATTATTTAAAAAAAAATTACATAACATCCTAAAAAAACAGTACTTAATAAATCCTAAAAAATAAAAAAAAGACTACTTATTAAATCCTAAAAAATAAAAAAAGTAGTTAATAATTCCTAAAAAAATACAAAGTTCTATAAATATTAAAGTGGGGAACCCACTTAAATTCTGGATTCCTGTCGTGCCTCCACTCGATCTTTGCGATCTCCATTCGATCGTCGTGGCTTAGGTCCCCCGCAGAGACACGATCGAAAATAATTTTAAACCGATCCAGCTTCGGTCTTAGTTTGCGCCACTTGTGTTGGCACGCGTTTAGATTGTGGCGATTGTTACCAACGTGTTGTTGGTATTGTTGGAAGGCTTCTCCCCAGTACGCGGTTTGACCGCGTTGCAACGTACGCTGTGCGTCGACGATCGAAGTGACGAGCGCGATCTCCTCCTCCTCCGTCCAGTTCACCATTTTCGGTTTTTGTTGTTTGGTTGAAAAAAAAAAACGAGAGTTTTGTGTGAGAGTGGGTTGAAGAATTTTGTAAAAGAATGAAAGGGGGGGGGGGTATTTATAGGTAAAATTTTGTGAGGTTTTTTGAAACAAATTAATTTTTACCATTAAACTGCCAAGCCAAACGGCTATGTAAAACGGTCAAAAATGAAGGGCCAATCATGGCTAGCCATATCACCCTGCCCCATAGCGACGCCAAAAGGGCAACACCAACGCTGGCCCGACGTGGCTTAGCCAGCGTTGGCTGGCTTCCCCCGCCCAAGCAACGCCACCACTCCCCGCGGTCTAAGAGCACCCACAATAAGGCATATTTAGAGAGTGTTTTGGGGTGCCACATGACACTTGCCCAAAACTTTCTCTCTTGCCCTCTCACAAACATAACACCTACCAAAAACTTATCTTCTCTCTCCTCTCTCCTCTCTCCTACATCACTCACTTAACTTCCTTTCATCAATTTTTTCTCATTTTTCCTCAGACCATCCACAATAAGAAACATAAAAAATACCTAAAAACGTGTATAGTCAGCGCTACATCATAAAAACATCCATTCTTAAAAAAACACTCAAAACTCACCCAATAACAAAACCTTAAAAACACCTAAACATAATGCCACATAATCACCTATTTAAAATAAAAAGAATTTTTTTTTTAATATTATACCCAACCCTCCACCCGGACCACCAATTGACACCATCCCCCACCTTTTATTCTTTTTTTGTAGTTTGTCTACAAAAATGAATCTAAAAAATGGAAGCTAATTATGAGCCCCCCAATAGCTAAAAACACATTAATTGCCACATCAGCCTCAAAAAATGGGTAAAAATGCCCTATTGGGGCCAGTGGCGGATCTTGCCCGTTGAACATGCCAGGGCCGAAAGACACGGGCACTAAAAAAAGCCCGGACAAGCCCGGGCCAAACATAGTATATATAAAAAATTTCGATCGAAATGCGGAAAATTAGCACTACGCCCGAAAAACTTGCCCGGGCCGTGGCCCTACCACGGCTCTTCTAAGAACCGCCCCTGATTGGGGCTGCTCTCACATACATCACCACACTATCTCTCCTCCACCTCACACCCTCTTTCCTCCACATCACTTTCTCTCTCCTTAAAAACACCCAAAAATATCTCTAATAATAATATAGTCCAATAAAATTGTCATTTATTAAATTGCTTTTAATGAATTGGTGATATTTCAACTACTTTGTAAGGGTATATATGATATTTTGCACGTTTGTAGGGATATATATGAAATTGCCCTTTTTGCTGACATCATCCGCCCTGCTATGAGTGAAACTAATTGATGTTAATTCTTTTTGTGATTACTATGAATAATTAATAATATTGGTTTTCGACTTATTTTCTTAATTCTTTCAGCTACGCATGAGTGATATCCCCAGTCTCTTGACAGAGTACAAACAACTTCCATTGGATTAACGGCATTTATAAAAGAATCTTGCATACAAAAATGGATTACACAAGGTATGCAATTAATGTATGAAAGAAATTTCAAATTGAAATTGTAAGTGAATCATTTATGAGAAGAACAAGAAATACGTCAACACAAAAGGCTTCACGTATTTCACTTATTAGACAATATAAATGAGGTAAGTCAATCCATATCATGTGTAATTATTGTATAATCACGAATCAGCTTGAAGGATCTATATTCTTGCTGAGTTCTTCTAATTTCTTCATCCTTGCATCCTCACTTTCTTTCACCAACTGGAAAAAATGGCAAAAATGATAGTGATTGTGAAACGCGTTTTGAGACATAAACAAGAAGTTTAGGATAAGTTTCTAGGTGGTGGCAACTTCTATGCGTTTGCTTATGAATGGGTTGGTTGGAGTTGTGTTACATCTCCAGTGAGAAAAAGGGTCGTATCACCATTTAGATATATATATAGATATATCTAAATGGTGAATACGTTAAATGGCTCATGTTAATCTATATTAATTGTTCTAGTCATATATTATTGAGTGAATTGCAAGTTTTGTCCTTTTATCTCTATACCAAATTTCAGGCGGTGTTCTTTGTCTTTAAAAGTGACGAGTTTTGTACTTATTGTTTCAAAATCTTGCACGGTATGTCCTCAGTTAATTTTTTTTGTTAAATCAGATCATGTGCAAGGCACATGAGGGTATAATTGTCTTTTGACCCTATTGTTTAAAAAACATCTTAAAAATAACTAAATTATTATATATATATATATAAAGAGGAAAGAAAAATGGCCTGGACTATTTGACCCATACTAAAATGACCTGTTATCCAACCGATCCATCTTGCCATATTTAGAACTAAGTTGACTTGGATTTACCTCCATCAAAGTTGCGGTTAGTTGACTCTTCTCATTGTTCTTTTGTTGGAACGCCTCCAATGTTTCTTTATACTCTTTCTCCTGTTTTTATGTTTTTTCTTTATATATTTCATTACAGATAATACTATGGTAGGCGTGCGGGCAGAGGATTGTACCTTCTTCTGACAGCTTTGTCCCAGCGATCTCGCCTCGCGGTTAGCCACATCTATCTTTTTTCTAACCGCTGCTATCTCTTTCCTTAGTGGGTCTGTCAAAACTTCAAGCTCCTGTAATATGTTTTTACACAAATAGAACGAGAAATCTTTTAACAACCTTACATGCATTCTGTTTCATATTTTTGATTTAGTAATTAACAGGAACAATCAACTTTTTGAAACCGTCTTTACTTCATTTTGCATTGCTTGTTGACCATTGTTTATATACTAATTTCAAAATACGTTATAATTTGATGTAGAGGTGGCAGGATGGACAGGCTCTTTTGTAAGTGTGGGTCAAACTGTACCGGGTTAAAAAATAGTTATATGATCACAATAACATTATTATTGCAATCATA
The DNA here is from genome assembly GCA_030545235.1 of Helianthus tuberosus. Taxonomy (NCBI): domain Eukaryota; kingdom Viridiplantae; phylum Streptophyta; class Magnoliopsida; order Asterales; family Asteraceae; genus Helianthus; species Helianthus tuberosus. The sequence continues at coordinate 77,984,791 of CM060380.1, forward strand.
ATCCGAATCTTTGAATAAAAAGGATTTAGGTGTTTGCATCCATTAAAGTAGTTTTTAAGTTTACCTAACCCGTTTAAGAATAAACACAATCTATGTGTTAGTGTAGTGTTTCAAAAAGCGAAGTATGTTTGGTGCTTAGTTTTGGCGGCTTACTTCCCAAACTTGGGCCAAACGTCGGGTTTCTTCTTCTGCTCGGCCTAGTTTCAACTCAACTTTCTCCTTGACCATCATCTTCTTCTTCTCGATCTCTTCTTCTCGGGCCTGAAATGCTGCAAACGCCTTTTTGGTAATCTCTTCCTCATCGTGTTCATCAACCGCTACCCCACTTCCCGTTGTTGCTAAGCTCTTCATATTGCCTTTTGCACCTAAACTTTCTTGTTTAATACCACTCTTTTGAGTTTCTATATTTGTTGCATTCTTAAACTTTGGTCCCTTTTGTATGTATCCTTTTTTGGTTTGCTTTTGCTTTAAAACTCCCTCATCTTGCTTTTAACATAAACCATCAAAGAAGAAGCAAGTCCATAAAAAAATCTATAAGCATTAATGGTATATGTGTTAAATTGGACAAGTCAAATAGCATTGGTGTATATGTGGCAAAATGGACGGGTCAGATAGCATTAGTGGTACATGTGGCAAAACAGATGTGCCAGATAGCATAAAATATGGACGGGTTAGATAGCATCAATGGCGTGTGTGGTAATATTGGACGGATCAGGCGGGTTGGGTAATGCAAAATAACCGTGTCAGATAGCATAAAAATGGACGGGTTAGATAGCATCCATGGTATGTGGCAATATTGGACTGATCAGGCGGGCCGACAATAGTTTCGGGTTAAGGTCCAAAGTTGTGTGACCATGCAACATTCCTTTGTTCCTTGATCCTTCCACTTGTCCTTCCAATTGCAACAAGTTTATATATCCATTCAAATACATTTTGGGTTACTTGTAGTTCTTTCTATCCAATTGACTTATTTTACTTTTAAACAAGTTTTTAAAGTTTACTAGTACGTCGTAAGATATAAAAAATGGTATCAACTAATTTATGAGAAGGAAATAAGTCAAAACGGCCACTATTATTGAGTATTGAACCAACAACTCATGAAGACGATGGATATACTAAGGTCTTGAGTCGGTAAATAAATTTTTTTGAGGTTCTCAAATGCTCGTTTCTCTTCTTAGTCGAGTATGAACAATTGAACATCTATGTGCGTCATGGTTCTTCGGTCTATATCGACTAAGGGGCTGTTTGGCAACATCTGAATGGTTAAGTGTTGAACTAGTAAGAGGTCTGAACCATTAAAAGCCTATCTAATGCTTAACCGTTCAGAGGAAAATGTTGACCAATTCAGATTAGAGGTCTTAACCATTCAGACTCTGTATAATGCTTAACCATTCAGAGGCAAATGACTGAAACATTCAGACATCTACTCGTGAAACAAACAGTCTGAACCATTAAATGCTAAACCATTAAAAGATTTGAACCATTAAAAACCTCATTAAGAGGTAAACAAACAACCCCTAAAATATTTACCTGTAAATGTATAATGTCAATACTCAATAGAGTAACACTGTAACAATCCATCTGTTAAAATAATTTTCAACGGCCCAATAAAGAAAATGAACTAAGATTTGGTTGCAATCACCTAATCAATAATCAAACATTTGCTGTATCACATATAAATATTAGTTTTACTCAGAATTTTAAGTGCGTAGGAAACTAAGAATCCATCCACCTAATGGAGTTGGACCACTGTGTTGGCCCAATAAGATTTGGTAACTCTTTTTATATGCAATCACCAAACTAAACAATTCCTTAAAGCATGAGCAAGTTTGTTCACTTGCACTTCATTCTATCCATTATGCTTCTACTTCTCTAAAAAATGTATGTATTTTGCTTGATACTATAACTCATCCATCTTATATAAATATAGATTTTTATTTGATACATATTTTATACACATGCTTTAGTTATTGATTAAATGTCAAACAGTGATTAATGAAAAGCTTTTGAGATGGTTTTATAAGGACTGATTAGGGTTATCATGTGCCGGTATTATATGGACCGATCAGGGTTATTAGGATTTAACCTTCGAGGATGCGCTTAAACAATTATATATATATATATATATAGGGTAGGGATATGGTAAAAAGTGTCTAAAATGTAAGAAGGGTAAGAAGTGTTTTAAACCATTGAATATTTGATCTAATGGTTGAGATCAATAGGGTATAAAATGTAAATTGTGTTTTAATTAGAAGGACCTTATGTAAAAATTGAAGGGCAATAGTGACTTTTCCAACATTTCAAATATGGTAACCGTTTGAAAACCACCCATCAATCTCCTAAAGATCAGCGAATTATATGGTAACCGTCATCAATCTCCAAAAAATCAGCGAATTTCTTCATACTTTATCATAAATAGCTCTATAATCAGATTCATGGCGTAGTGTTTTATCAAATACAAAACATTCCCAGATTTTAAAACACCATGACTATGATTCAAGTCATGGTGTTTTATCTGGAGACATTGTTCATGGCGTGGTGTTTTAAAACATCTATGATTCAAGTCATGGTGTTTTATCAGGAGACATTGTTCATGGCGTGGTGTTTTATCAATACAAAAACATTCCCAGATTTTAAAACACAATGACTATGATTCAAGTCATGGTGTTTTATTTGTAGACATTGTTCATGGTGTGGTGTTTTAAACATCTATGATTCAAGTCATGGTGTTTTATCAAGAGACATTGTTCATGGCGTGGTGTTTTATCAAAACAAAAACATTCCCAGATTTTAAAACACCATGACTATGATTCAAGTCATGGTGTTTTATCTGTAGACATTGTTCATGGTGTGGTGTTTTAAACACACAGAACTAATAACAGCTACAGATCCACAAGACGGATCTAATACAACAAAACCTGAGATCCACACTGGATCATCAACAATAATAGCAGTCGGCAACTACAGAAATAACAACCGCAACTACTGGAACAAACTCGAACAGATCTTGAACAACTTGGAGAGGGTTGCGATTAAGATGATGAAGAAATGATACGTAGGTTAAAATCGAATTGGATCTTGCAAAAAAATAGGACGACGGTTTTTTTTTCCAGTTATCTTGAAAGTCAATTAATTGATAAGAAATGTAAATTACTAATATACCCTTTTGAATTAATTAAGATAGAGGACACTTGTCATCGCCAAATTATTTCTCACACTTCTTACAAAAGTATGACTTTGTACAGGATCCTTTACCTATATATATATATATATATATATATATATATATATATATATATATATATATATCGGAAAATTGTATAAAGATTCATAACTATTTTAGTTTGTCTAAAACATATTCACTTCTTAAATTATTTATCAAGTTTTTCACTCTATCCTCAACATTTTTACAAAGTTGCATTAATTTAATATTCATAACCTAAAAAGGTAAAATTACCATTAATCACCTCCTTACAAGTTTTACATTCCAAATTTAATTACACAATTTTACAAAGTTGTATTAATTGTATTTTCATATAATTATTACTAGATTTTTTACACATGTGTAAATTTTCGTTATTTACGAATTCACGTAAATTTAAACGTGTAAATTAAATTTCTAACATTGTATTCGAATAATAATGATAAGTGTAAAAAAAATTTGAAATTGAATTTTTTTTGACAAAGTTCTCATGGTTTTTTCATTCGTTCTCAAGGTTCTCACGATATTTAGCGTTCTCATTTAAACCCTCCCCTATATATATATAGGAAACCGCTAAAATAGGAACCACCTCCAGTTGTAAGAACCGCGAGAACTACTCTCAACCAATCAGAATATGACAACCCAAAGGGTATTATGGTCATTTACCTCAAATGTCCAATCTCGATCTCTCTCTTCATTTAATAATCTCATATTCTCTCTCTATATAAATGAAATATGCTTTCTCTTGATGTGCGTTAGGTGTATATGTAGGTTTAAGTATTGATGCGTGTGAAGTGTGTATATAAGTTTAAGTATATTTTAAGCCCTTTTACACTTTCTTTAGCCAAGTTTTAAATTTATAAAACACGATATTTACTAACACTAAACACACATATGGGCAAGTGCAACCATCGTGAGCGTAGTATAGTGTTGGTAAGATACCGAGGTCGTCCAATGACACAAGAGCTTTTAGTATCGGTTTATCCTCAACGTCTAATCAAATCAAAAGGTTTAGAAAAATGTTTTAAGCTAAGAAAAATAAAAACTAACTAAAATGCTGAAAAATAAAAATAAAAATAAAAACAGATAGACAAGATGAATCACTTGGTTCCGACTCGTGTATAGTGTAACCTTTGATTATTTCCGCACTTTTGCACTTGTTTAAGAGATTATCTTAGTTATTGCAGTAGGCCCCTCTTTTGGAGGTGACGTTACACTCAACCCAGTAGTTTGAGTCAGCAAGGATACAATCCTAAAGGGTCGGATTATTGAAAGATAATTAATTAAGTTATTAATGCAAATTATGGTAGGCCCCACTTTTGGAGGTGACGTTACCCTCGACTAAGTAGTCTGAGTCAGCAGGGATACAGTCCTAAATAGCCGGGTTATAGTATTAATAGTAGTTAACTTATGAGGGGATCAAAGAGTTTGGACCCCCGCCATCCAATACCGTTAAGTATTGAAGGAGGTCCTACTAAATTTGACCCAGGTCCATTGCAGGACCTCTAAACGCTGAACAATGGCAAGACTCTTACCAAACCGTTCCCTTAACCCCCGACCAGGTAGCCAACATACCTCCATATAGACCGTGGAGATATGAATGGTGAAAATCTTTTATTTTATATAGACAGTAAAATACTGTCAAGACACCACGGACAAACGATAAGGAAGAATCACCTTCAACATAAGAAACTAGTTATTAAAGTCATTAATACAAAACCAAGTAAAAAGTGCGAAAAGATTGAAAATAAAAAGTATTACACTAGACACTTGTCTTCAACAAGTGATGTAAGAGACTTAGGCAAACATGGCCTTGATTGTCAAGAACTCTTACGATCAATCTTGGATCCCGAGACGACTCACACACTCTATGATGGACAATGGATGATGGTGTTATGGTGGTGGTGGGTGGTGGCTGAAGTGTGAGAGAGGTGGTGTGCCAAGGGATGGTTTGAGCTTGAGCCAAGCACTCCTATTTATAGGCTGAACAGAAGCTCGGGCACGGCCCCGTGTCCACATCCTCTCTTTCTTCATTTAATGCAGCTTGTCTTTATTAGTTGACCACGCCCCCGTGTCCGCTGAGCACGACCCCGTGTGCAGAAGAATCTTTGTACTATGAAGATTTGCCTGGATTGTGCGAATCTTATTGTTGACCACGGCCCCGTGTCTGATGAGCACGACCCCGTGGTGGGCAATAGAAGCTTCTACCACTTTGTCTTTTCTGCTGACACTTGGGCACGCCCCCGTGCTGGCTGAGCACGGGGCGTGTTCAGTCTCCTGTCTTCTTGTTTTGCTTGGGAAGATGCTGTCGTGGGGTCGGGCATGTCACGTTTGTTCATTTTCTTGTATTTATGTTAGATTTTGCTGTCTTTTTGCTTCTTTTGTTAATTTGAGCTTATTTAATCCTGAAAATACAAAAGGAAGACAAAAGCACACTTTTTTCCAACATTAGTACTAAAAAAGGGTTAGTTTTATGCCACAATTGATGTAATTTATATGTTGCATTTTGCACACATCAAATACCCCCACACTTGAATATTTGCTTGTCCTCAAGCAAAACTCTTTATAATGTGGCTTTACACTCCCAAATGGAATGGGTAGAGAAGAAGGTTTTTGGGCTTGTCATAAAGTGTCGGGATTTCCAAGATTCTTTATTTAGTTTTATTTTTATTTATTTACAATCCTATTCGTCATGATTTATTTAAAACTTTTCATAAGATAAATTACTTATTAGGGCATAACATACCTCTTTAAAATTCTATTTATATACAAGTTCACATACCTCACGGGGATCACTCAACACTCGGTCGAAAATGTATTTTAGTGGATCACTCGAGAGCGGCATGGAACTTACTCCTACCATAGGCTTGCCAAGCAATCAATCCTCCTCCTTTTTAACTATGTACCTTTGTAAATATCAAGAGGACTTTTTGGGTGAAGGGTTAGGCTTGGGTTAAAGGTAGGTGGTTGGGTTAGTGGTTAGTAGAAAAAGGGCGAAAAAGCGTAAAAAGCGTCGGTTTTCGTAAGACTTTTTATTTTTTTGTAACTTTTATTTTGATGAAGCTATTATTCAAACAAAGTTATTTTTGATGAACTTGTTTGTTTATTTTCTTTTGCTTCATCATCAACACATTTTTTTTTTTGAAAAGTTATACAAAAAACCGAGCTAGTTACTAAAACAAAAGGGTTAAAAATGAAAAAGGTTTTGGTGGGTAAAAGGGTGTTTGGTTTGGGTTATGAAATGAAAAGGTTTAGGCTCAAAGGGGCTAACTAGGGGGATTTTGGGTAGGTGGTAAAAAAAATAAAAAAAAAATAATGGTGTAGAAATAAAAAGGGTTAGTCCTAATGCCTCCATCATTTACTTACTCGGGTTTAAGTTGGTAAGGACCGGGAATGTATCGTCGTGGCAAGTTCTAGAGTCGTAAGAACCAAGCGGCTATTCACACAAGAAACGAAAAATGAGCATTTAGTTTAATGATATGTAATTGTATGCTCAATAAAGGCTCAAAACTCACTTTTGTGGGTATGGGTTTTTTTATGTGATCAAGTATATATAATCAAATTTTAACTAAGCTTGTCATGCCTTTTCATAATTTTCTTATGTTGGTTCTTTTTATCACGACGCTATCGGTTGTAAATTCGTAAAAATATAACCTTTTTAGAACTTGAAATTCCCAAGTTAAACCTAGACAAGTAAAATTTTTTTTTTTTTTTTTTTTTGAAAAAATTTGGGGTGATTAGCGGTTCCAATAGAGTTTTGTGCAAGGCTTGTATTTAGGACTTACAAGATTCAAGGTTTTAGCATCCCCCCCCCCCCCCACACTTAAATTACACATTGTCCTCAATGTGTCCCAAAATTAAGTTTTTAGGTTGATTGAATGTGTAAAAAGGTGTGAAAAAGCAAAAATCTTGTGTTACTGGGCGCTGAACACGGCCCTGTGTTGTCCGGGCACGGCCCCGTGTTCAAGTGCTAGTAACAAAAATTAAACAAAAGAAACAGAAGCCTGGACACGGGGGCGTGTTGGGTGAACATGGCCCGTGTCCAGTTTACCTGAACTGGGTATTTCTGCAGACTGTGCAGCACGGGGCCGGGTTGGGCGGACACGGCCCGTGCCGAACTTACTGTAATGAAGAAATTTTGTCGGATGGTCCTGTTTTCCTGCATGGGGTGCTGGTTCAAGTTTCCCTTGTATCCTTTGCCATCTCAAGTGTGTTTTATTCATTTCAACACCATCCAAACACCAAATTAACTAAAACCATCATTCATTACGTCATAGAGAAAATTACATAGTAGTCCTAAAAAAAAATGAAAAATAAAGCAGAAAATAAAAGTTAAAAATCCTAAATTAGATAGGTCAAGTGATACGAAAAATCATTTTTAGGAGCTCTACTTTTTCAATAAGAACCAAAATTCCGGAAATAGTTTTCCGGTTTCTAAAAGTCTTGTAGAACTCCAAGCCGAGCGGTGTCCCTTAGATGTTGTTAGAGCCATTCTTCTATCTCCCTCGGGAGAAGGGTGGCGGCTTCATGTTCCTCAACATCTTGTGGAAGAGGAGCGACACCAATCGGAACCCCTTGTAGTATGTCTCGAGGGGGCTCCGGATGTAAGGCGTACCATTCGGCCGGAATGATGACTTCCGGTACCACATTCCATGCCCTTTGGGTGATAATCGGCACCAAAGGAGGAGAGGCGAGAATGTTCAACCTTTGGTGCAAAAGGTTGACTTCCCGGAGACATCCTTCTAGTCCCACCGTCAAATGATTACTACGGTCAACCAATGCCTCTTCCACACTTGTCACTTCATCAAGGGCTTCTCTTAAGGCGTAAACATAGTTTACAAGAGAATCTTCAACCGTTGATGATCTTCTCCCCTGCCGGTTGTTTCTGGAATGCGACGAAGAGTTTCCGCTTGTTCTGCTTGCCATTCTGAGAAAACATACCGAAAATAGTTCAATTTTATGGGACCAGTACTTCGGACACGGCCCCGTGTTCAGCGAACACGGCCCCGTGTTCAGATATCTGCAGGATTTAGGAACAAGGAATCTTGGGGTTTCAAATTGTTTTCATGATTTTTAAAGCATTTTTGAACATAAACAACTTAAAACATTGTTGTAGAACTTATTTTTAATAAGATTCCATGAACAAAAATCTAACAAACATCTCAATAAGGCTTGAAATTATGGAAGGTTCAAGCTTTAATGGAAGTATGAGAAAAATTGAAGAAGATGATAGTGGATAAAAGAGGAAAGGACAAGAAGATAGTTGAGAAACTTCTTTTAGAAAATACCTAGGATGGTATGTGAGAATATTCCCCAAATCTCTGTCCCTGGAATGGTTCAAATGTGCAGGATTATTGGCTGCATTTATAGAAAACGACAGTACGTTGCGCACGGCCCCGTGTCGGCTGGACACGGCCCCGTGTGCAGATGGAATCCTGACACATTTTTGTCCGCATTCTGATAAAATCAGAAGGGAATCTTTGGGTGGACACGGGGGCGTGCTGACCTGGACACGGCCCCGTGTCTAGAGGCTGTTTTATGAAGTGTGTCTATTTTTAAGGAACTTTTCCGGATCGGGCGGTTCCTTACTGGATGGAACAACCCCAAAGTGCCTAAGATACCTTAGTTGATCTAGATTAAGACGAGAACGCAAGAGGTTGTCGGTGAGGGTGATTCCTATGCTATATGTAGGTAGACAAGTCCAACCCTTTTCCGGGCTCTCGTTAAAGAAGGTGTATGTCGAATCGCTCAGGTCTATGTATGCATCGAACGAAGTCGATGGGGAGTCCTTCACGGCACAATCGACACAGGGACGACTATCGCTCAAGTCCTCACTAGAGTTAGAAGTATCGTCGGAAACAACGAAGTTGTTTGAATGCGGTTCCAACACTTCTTCTTGGCTATTGTCCTGGAAAAGATCATTGAAATCTTTCCTAAGTTCTTTTAACCAATTAAGAATTAGATCTTCTAATTGAAATAATTCATCGAGAAGCATTTCTCCTAGAAAATCTGGTTGGGAGCATTCAAGGGAGAGATAGGGATTATTTTTACTTTCGCCCCTCTTAAGGATACTAGGAAACGATGGGTCTATATAGTGGGGCTTATAATTTAGAAAATAACATTCTAATTCCTTATGGTTACCACCACATAATTGACACCACGTAGTACCATAAGAGTGCCGAAAGTAAAAAGTATCAGTATCACTCATGTTTGTGTCAGAAATTACCAACCGTCGGGATCTTACGGTTCTGTTTTCAGTAACTGAAACTTGGGCACGGGGGCGTGTTGAGTGGGCACGTCCCCGTGTTCAGCTACTGTCTGACTTAAAACAGGATTGCCAGTTCCAATGATTGGGCACGGGGCGTGTTCAGCGGGCACGGCCCGTGCTGAGTTCTGCAGAAGCTGAAAAACTAAGAAAACTCCTAAAAAAAATGAAAAATAAGAAAAAAATGATTAGGCCGTTGATTCCTAACTTTCTTAAAATCCTTGTGTCCCCGGCAGCGGCGCCAAAAACTTGATGCGTGTGAAGTGTGTATATAAGTTTAAGTATATTTTAAGCCCTTTTACACTTTCTTTAGCCAAGTTTTAAATTTATAAAACACGATATTTACTAACACTAAACACACATATGGGCAAGTGCACCCATCGTGAACGTAGTATAGTGTTGGTAAGATACCGAGGTCGTCCAAGGACACAAGAGCTTTTAGTACCGGTTTATCCTCAACGTCTAATCAAATCAAAAAGTTTAGAAAAATGTTTTAAGCTAAGAAAAATAAAAACTAACTAAAATGCTGAAAAATAAAAATAAAAATAAAAACAGATAGACAAGATGAATCACTTGGTTCCGACTCGTGTATAGTGTAACCTTTGATTATTTCCGCACTTTTGCACTTGTTTAAGAGATTATCTTAGTTGTTGTAGTAGGCCCCTCTTTTGGAGGTGACGTTACCCTCAACCCAGTAGTTTGAGTCAGCAAGGATACAATCCTAAAGGGTCGGATTATTGAAAGATAATTAATTAAGTTATTAATGCAAATTATGGTAGGCCCCTCTTTTGGAGGTGACGTTACCCTCGACTAAGTAGTCTGAGTCAGCAGGGATACAGTCCTAAATAGCCGGGTTATAGTATTAATAGTAGTTAACTTATGAGGGGATCAAAGAGTTTGGACCCCCGCCATCCAATACCGTTAAGTATTGAAGGAGGTCCTACTAAATTTGACCCAGGTCCATTGCAGGACCTCTAAACGCTGAACAATGGCAAGACTCTTACCAAACCATTCCCTTAACCCCCGACCAGGTAGCCAACATACCTCCATATAGACCGTGGAGATATGAATGGTGAAAATCTTTTATTTTATATAGACAGTAAAATACTGTCAAGACACCACGGACAAACGATAAGGAAGAATCACCTTCAACATAAGAAACTAGTTATTAAAGTCATTAATACAAAACCAAGTAAAAGGTGCGAAAAGATTGAAAATAAAAAGTATTACACTAGACACTTGTCTTCACCAAGTGATGTAAGAGACTTAGGCAAACATGGCTTTGATTGTCAAGAACTCTTACGATCAATCTTGGATCCCGAGACGACTCACACACTCTATGATGGACAATGGATGATGGTGGTGGATGATGGTGTTATGGTGGTGGTGGGTGGTGGGTGAAGTGTGAGAGAGGTGGTGTGCCAAGGGATGGTTTGAGCTTGAGCCAAGCACTCCTATTTATAGGCTGAACAGAAGCTCGGGCACGACCCCGTGTCCAGTGGGCACGGCCCCGTGTCCACATCATCTATTTCTTCATTTAATGCAGCTTGTCTTTATTAGTTGACCACGCCCACGTGTCCGTTGAGCACGACCCCGTGTGCAGAAGAATCTTTGTACTATGAAGATTTGCCTGGATTGTGCGAATCTTATAGTTGACCACGGCCCCGTGTCCGCTGAGCACGGCCCCGTGGTGGGCAATAGAAGCTTCTACCACTTTGTCTTTTCTGCTGACACTTGGGCACGCCCCCGTGCTGGCTGAGCACGGGGCGTGTTCAGTCTCCTGTCTTCTTGTTTTGCTTGGGAAGATGCTGTCGTGGGGTCGGGCATGTCACGTTTGTTAATTTTCTTGTATTTATGTTAGATTTTGCTGTCTTTTTGCTTCTTTTGTTAATTTGAGCTCATTTAATCCTGAAAATACAAAAGGAAGACAAAAGCACACTTTTTCCAACATTAGTACTAAAAAATGGTTAGTTGTATGCCACAATGGATGTAATTTATATGTTGCATTTTGCACATATCAAGTATATTTTAAGCCCTTTTACACTTTCTTTAGCCAAGTTTTAAATTTATAAAACACGATATTTACTAACACTAAACACACATATGGGCAAGTGCACCCATCGTGAGCGTAGTATAGTGTTGGTAAGATACCGAGGTCGTCCAAGGACACAAGAGCTTTTAGTACCGGTTTATCCTCAACGTCTAATCAAATCAAAAAGTTTGAAAAAGGTTTTAAACTAGAAAAAATAAAAACTAACTAAAATGCTGAAAATAAAAATAAAATAAAACAGATAGACAAGATGAATCACTTGGTTCCGACTCGTGTTTCGTGTAACCTTTGATTATTTCCGCACTTTTGCACTATTTTAAGAGATTATCTTAGTTATTGTAGTAGGCCCCTCTTTTGAAGGTGACGTTACCCTCAACCCAGTAGTTTGAGTCAGCAAGGATACAATCCTAAAGGGTCGGATTATTGAAAGATAATTAATTAAGTTATTAATGCAAATTATGGTAGGCCCCTTTTTTGAAGGTGACGTTACCCTCGGCTAAGTAGTCTGAGTCAGCAAGGATACAGTCCTAAGTAGCCGGGTTATAGTATTAATAGTAGTTTAACTTATGAGGGGATCAAAGAGTTTGGACTCCCGCCATCCAATACCGTTAAGTATTGAAGGAGGTCCTACAAAATTTGACCCAGGTCCCTTGCAGGATCTCTAAACGCTGAACAACGGCAAGACTCTTACCAAACCGTTCCCTTAACCCCCGACCAGGTAGCCAACATACCTCCATATAGACCGTGGAGGTATGAATGGTGAAAATCTTTTATTTTATATAGACAGTAAAATAATGCCAAGACACCACGGACAAACGATAAGGAAGAATCACCTTCAACATAAGAAACTAGTTATTAAAGTCATTAATACAAAACCAAGTAAAAAGTGTGAAAATATTAGAAATAAAAAGTATTACACTAGACACTTTGTCTTCACCAAGTGATGTAAGAGACTTAGGCAAACATGGCCTTGATTGTCAAGAACTCTTACGATCAATCTTGGATCCCGAGACGACTCACACACTCTATGATGGACAATGGATGATGGTGTTATGGTGGTGGTGGGTGGTGGGTGAAGTGTGACAGAGGTGGTGTGCCAAGGGATGGTTTGAGTTTGAGCCAAGCACTCTTATTTATAGGCTAAACAGAAGCTCGGGCACGGCCCCGTGTCCACATCCTTCTCTTTCTTCATTTATTGCAGCTTGTCTGTATTAGTTGACCACGCCCCCGTGTCCGCTGAGCATGACCCCGTGTGCAGAAGCATATCTGTACTATGAAGATTTGCCTGGATTCTGCGAATCTTATAGTTGACCACGGCCCCGTGCCCGCTGAGCACGGCCCCGTGGTGGGCAATAGAAGCTTCTACCACTTTGTCTTTTCTGCTGACACTTGGGCACGCCCCCGTGCTGGCTGAGCACGGGGTGTGTTCAGTCTTCTGTCTTCTTGTTTTGCTTGGGAAGATGCTGTCGTGGGGTCGGGCATGTCACGTTTGTTCCTTTTCTCGTATTTATGTTAGATTTTGCTGTCTTTTTGCTTCTTTTGTTAATTTGAGCTCATTTAATCCTGAAAATACAAAAGGAAGATAAAAACACACTTTTTCCAACATTAGTACTAAAAAAGGGTTAGTTTTATGCCACAATTGATGTAATTTATATGTTGCATTTTGCACACATCAAATACCCCCACACTTGAATCTTTGCTTGTCCTCAAGCAAAACTCTTTATAATGTGGCTTTACACTCCCAAATGGAATGGGTAGAAAAGTAGGTTTTTGGGCTTGTCATAGAGTGTCGGGATTTCCAAGATTCTTTATTTAGTTTTATTTTTATTTATTTACAATCCTATTCGTCATGATTTATTTAAAACTTTTCATAAGATGAATTACTTATTAGGGCATAACATGCTTATTTAAAATTCTATTTATATACAAGTTCACATACCTCACGAGGATCACTCAACACTCGGCCGAAGATGTATTTTAGTGAATCACTCGAGAGCGGCATGCAACTTACTCCTACCATAGGTTTGCCAAGCAATCAATCATCCTCCTTTTTAACTATATACCTTTGTAAATATCAAGAGGACTTTTGGGTGAAGGGTTAGGCTTGGGTTAAAGGTAGGTGGTTGGGTTAGTGGTTAGTAGAAAGGGCGAAAAACGTAACAAGCGTCGGTTTTCATAAGACTTTTTATTTTTGTAACTTTTATTTTGATGAAGCTATTATTCAAACAAAGTTATTTTTGATAAACTTGTTTGTTTATTTTCTAGTTGCTTCATCATCAACATTTTTTTTTTAAAAGTCATGCGAAAAACCGAGCTAGTTACTAAAACAAAGGGTTAAAAATGAAAAAGGTTTTGGTGGGTGAAAGGGTGTTTGGTTTTGGGTTATGAAATGAAAAGGTTTAGGCTCAAAGGGGCTAACTAGGGGGATTTTGGGTAGGTGGTAAAAAAATAAAAATAAAAAAATAAAAATAATGGTGTAGAAATAAAAAGGGTTAGTCCTAATGCCTCCATCATTTACTTACTCGGGTTTAAGTTGGTAAGGACCGGGAATGTATCGTCGTGGCAAGTTCTAGAGTTGTAAGAACCAAGCGGCTATTCACACAAGAAACGAAAAATGAGCATTTAATTTAAAGATATGTATTTGTATGCTCAATAAAGGCTCAAAACTCACTTTTGTGGGAATGAGTTTTTATGTGATCAAATATATATAATCAAATTTTAACTAAGTTTGCCATGCCTTTTCATAATTTTCTTATGTTGGTTCTTTTTATCACGACGCTATCGGTTGTAAATTTGTAAAAATATAACCTTTTTAGAATTTTGAAATTCCCAAATTAAACCTAGACAAGTAAAAAAATGAAAATTTTTGAAAAAATTTGGGGTGATTAGCGGTTCCAATAGAGTTTTGTGTAAGGCTTGTATTAGGACTTGCAAGATTCAAGGTTTTAGCATCCCCCCCCCCCCCCCACACTTAAATTACACATTGTCCTCAATGTGTCCCAAAAATAAGTTTTTAGGTTGATTGAATGTGTAAAAAGGTGTGAAAAAGCAAAAATTAGTGTTACTGGGCGCTGGACACGGCCCCGTGTTGTCCGGGCACGGCCCCGTGTTCAAGTGCCAGTAACAAAAATTAAACAAAAGAAACAGAGGTCTGGACACGGGGGCGTGTTGGGTGAACACGGCCCGTGTCCAGTTTACCTGAACTGGGTCATTTCTGCAGACTGTGCAGCACGGGGCCGTGTTGGGCGGACACGGCCCGTGCCGAACTTACTGTAACGAAGAAATTTTGTCGGATGGTCCTGTTTTCCTGCATGGGGTGCTGGTTCAAGTTTCCCTTGTATCCTTTGCCATCTCAAGTGCGTTTTATTCATTTCAACACCATCCAAACACCAATTTAACTAAAACCATCATTCATTAAGTCATAGAGAGAATTACATAATAGTCCTAAAAATGAAAAATAAAGCAGAAAATAAAAGTTAAAAATCCAAAATTAGATAGGTCAAGTGATACGTAAAATCATCCCTAGGAGTTCTACTTCTACAATAAGAACCAAAATTCCAAAAATAGTTTTCCGGTTTCTAAAAGTCTTGTAGAACTCCAAGCCTAGCGGTGTCCCTTAGACGTTGTTAGAGCCATTCTTCTATCTCCCTCGGGAGAAGGGAGGCGACTTCATGTTCCTCAACATCTTGTGGAGGGGGAGCGACACCAATCGGAACCCCTTGTAGTATGTCTCGAGGGGGCTCCGGATGTAAGGCGTACCATTCGGCCGAAATGATGACTTCCGGTACCACATTCCATGCCCTTTGGGTGATAATCGGCACCAAAGGAGGAGAAGTGAGAATGTTCAACCTTTGGTGCAAAAGGTTGACCTCTCGAAGACATCCTTCTAGTCCCACCGTCAAATGATTAATACGGTCAACCAATGCCTCTTCCACACTTGTCACTTCATCAAGGGCCTCTCTTAAGGCGTAAACATAGTTTACAAGAGAATCTTCAACCGTTGATGATCTTCTCCCCTGCCGGTTGTTTCTGGAATGCGATGAAGAGTTTCCGCTTGTTCTGCTTGCCATTCTGAGAAAACAAACCGAAAAGAGTTCAATTCTATGGGACCAGCACCTCGGACACGGCCCCGTGTTCAATGAACACGGCCCCGTGTTCAGACATCTGCATGATTTATGAACAAGGAATCTTGGAGTTTTAATTTGTTTTTGTGATTTTTAAAGCATTTTTGAACAGAAACAACTTAAAACATTGTTGTAGAACTTATTCTTAACAAGATTCCGTGAACAAAAACCTAACAAACATCTCAATAAAGCTTGAAATTATGGAAGTCTCAAGCTTTAATGGAGGTGTAAGGAAAGTAAAATTGAAGAAGATGATAGTGGATAAAAGAGGAAAGGACAAGAAGATAGTTGAGAAACTTCTTTTAGAAAATACCTAGGATGGTATGTGAGAATATTCCCCAAATCTCTGTCCCTGGAATGGTTCAAATGTGCAGGATTCTTGGCTGCATTTATAGAAAACGACAGTACTTTGCGCACGGCCCCGTGTCGGCTGGACACGGCCCCGTGTGCAGAGGGAATCCTGACACATTTTTGTCCGTATTCTGATAAAATCAGAAGGGAATCTTTGGGTGGACACGGGGGCGTGCTGACCTGGACACGGCCCCATGTCTAGAAGCTGTCTTATGGAATTCGTCTATTTTCAAGGAACTTTTCCGGATCGGGTGGTTCCTTACTGGATGGAACAACCCCAAAGTGCCTAAGATACCTTAATTGCTCTAGGTTAAGACGAGAACGCAAGAGGTTGTCGGTGAGGGTGATTCCTAAGCTATATGTAGGTGGACAAGTCCAACCCTTTCCCGGGCTCTCGTTAAAGAAGGTGTATGCCGAATCGCTCAGGTCTATGTATGCATCGAACGAAGTCGATGGGGAGTCCTTCACGGCACAATCGACATAGGGACGACTATCGCTTAAATCCTTACTAGAGTTAGAAGTATCGTCGGAAACAACGAAGTTGTTTGAATGCGATTCCAACACTTCTTCTTGGTCATCATCTTGAGATAAATTATTGAAATCTATCCTAAGTTCTTTTAACCAATTAAGAATTAGATTTTCTAATTGAAATAGTTCATCAAGAAGCATTTCTCCTAGAAAATCTGGTTGGGAGCATTCGAGGGAGAGATAGGGATTATTTTTACTTTCGCCCCTCTTAAGGATATAAGGAGACGATGGGTCTATATAGTGGGGCTTATAATTTAGAAAGTAACATTCTAATTACTCATGGTTACCACCACATAATTGACACCACGTACCATAAGAGTGCCGAAAGTAAAAAGTATCAGTATCACTCATGTTTGTGTCAGAAATTACCAACCGTCGGGATCTTACGGTTCTGTTTTCAGTAACTGAATCTTGGGCACGGGGGCTTGCTGAGTGGGCACGGCCCTGTGTTCAGTCTACTGTCTGACTTAAAACAGGATTGACAGTTCCAATGATTGGGCACGGGGCGTGTTCAGCAAGCACGGCCCGTGCAGAGTTCTGCAGAAGCTGAAAAACTAAGAAAAATCCAAAAAAATGAAAAATAAGAAAAAACGATTAGGCCGTTGATTCCTAACTTTCTTAAAATCCTTGTGTCCCCGGCAACGGCGCCAAAAACTTGATGTGCGTTAGGTGTATATGTAGGTTTAAGTATATTTTAAGCCCTTTTACACTTTCTTTAGCCAAGTTTTAAATTTATAAAACACGATATTTACTAACACTAAACACACATATGGGCAAGTGCACCCATCGTGAGCGTAGTATAGTGTTGGTAAGATACCGAGGTCGTCCAAGGACACAAGAGCTTTTAGTACCGGTTTATCCTCAACGTCTAATCAAATCAAAAAGTTTGAAAAAGGTTTTAAACTAGAAAAAAATAAAAACCAACTAAAATGCTGAAAATAAAAATAAAACAGATAGACAAGATGAATCACT
This sequence comes from Helianthus tuberosus, assembly GCA_030545235.1. Lineage (NCBI taxonomy): Eukaryota > Viridiplantae > Streptophyta > Magnoliopsida > Asterales > Asteraceae > Helianthus > Helianthus tuberosus. The sequence continues at coordinate 78,002,283 of CM060380.1, forward strand.
TGGTTCCGACTCGTGTTTCGTGTAACCTTTGATTATTTCCGCACTTTTGCACTATTTTAAGAGATTATCTTAGTTATTGTAGTAGGCCCCTCTTTTGAAGGTGACGTTACCCTCAACCCAGTAGTTTGAGTCAGCAAGGATACAATCCTAAAGGGTCGGATTATTGAAAGATAATTAATTAAGTTATTAATGCAAATTATGGTAGGCCCCTCTTTTGAAGGTGACGTTACCCTCGGCTAAGTAGTCTGAGTCAGCAAGGATACAGTCCTAAGTAGCCGGGTTATAGTATTAATAGTAGTTTAACTTATGAGGGGATCAAAGAGTTTGGACCCCCGCCATCCAATACCGTTAAGTATTGAAGGAGGTCCTACTAAATTTGACCCAGGTCCCTTGCAGGATCTCTAAACGCTGAACAACGGCAAGACTCTTACCAAACCGTTCCCTTAACCCAGACCAGGTAGCCAACATACCTCCATATAGACCGTGGAGGTACGAATGGTGAAAATCTTTTATTTTATATAGACAGTAAAATAATGCCAAGACACCACGGACAAACGATAAGGAAGAATCACCTTCAACATAAGAAACTAGTTATTAAAGTCATTAATACAAAACCAAGTAAAAAGTGCGAAAAGATTAGAAATAAAAAGTATTACACTAGACACTTTGTCTTCACCAAGTGATGTAAGAGACTTAGGCAAACATGGCCTTGATTGTCAAGAACTCTTACGATCAATCTTGGATCCCGAGACGACTCACACACTCTATGATGGACAATGGATGATGGCGGTGGATGATGGTGTTATGGTGGTGGTGGGTGGTGGGTGAAGTGTGAGAGAGGTGGTGTGCCAAGGGATGGTTTGAGGTTGAGCCAAGCACTCCTATTTATAGGCTGAACAGAAGCTCGGGCACGGCCCCGTGTCCAGTGGGCACGGCCCCGTGTCCACATCCTTCTCTTTCTTCATTTATTGCAGCTTGTCTGTATTAGTTGACCACGCCCCCGTGTCCGCTGAGCACGACCCCGTGTGCAGAAGCATATCTGTACTATGAAGATTTGCCTGGATTCTGCGAATCTTATAGTTGACCACGGCCCCGTGCCCGCTGAGCACGGCCCCGTGGTGGGCAATAGAAGCTTCTACCACTTTGTCTTTTCTGCTGACACTTGGGCACGCCCCCGTGCTGGCTGAGCACGGGGCGTGTTCAGTCTTCTGTCTTCTTGTTTTGCTTGGGAAGATGCTGTCGTGGGGTCGGGCATGTCACGTTTGTTCCTTTTCTCGTATTTATGTTAGATTTTGCTGTCTTTTTGCTTCTTTTGTTAATTTGCGCTCATTTAATCCTGAAAATACAAAAGGAAGACAAAAGCACACTTTTTCCAACATTAGTACTAAAAAAGGGTTAGTTTTATGCCACAATTGATGTAATTTATATGTTGCATTTTGCACACATCACTCTCTCTATTCATATCTTCAACCAATTCAAATTGCTTTCCCTCTCTATCAGATCTTGAAGAATCAAGTCTGCCGACATGGTGGTGCACAGCGACCTCCACCGTCACCCCTTCCTCTGCCACCTGTGACCTCCACCCCTTCTGCCGCGACGGTGACGGCGGCTCCCCCTCGATTCTCCGGCCTCAACCAACCCCCACCTCCTTTTCGTCTCCAGCACCTCCACTTCCATCCATTTGTCGGGTAAAACGCCCGGCCACCACCGTTTGGTGGTGGCGTACAGCGGCGACAGAAAGAGAGATGAAGAGAGATTGGGGATAGAGAAAGAGGACGGAGGCGGGCCGACGGCAGCGCCGCCGTGAGCGGCGGAGGTCCTGGTCTCCTCCTGACGAGTTAATGCTTGGGTCGACTTTGGAAGTTATGGGTTTAGTTGGTTCAAGACTAGTTCATCAGATTTCTTGGATGTTATAGGTCTGTTGGTATTTCTTGTTGGTATTGATCTGTTGGTATTTCTTGTTGTTGGTATTTCTTTGAAATTTTGTGGTTTAGATCTGTTGATATTGATCTGTTGGTTTAGATCTGTTGGTATTTCTTTGAAATTTTGTGGGTTTCTTTGAATTTTTGTGGGTTTGAAATTTTGTGGATTTGTTTTGATGACGTCTATATGTTGACATTGATCTGTTGGTATTTCTTGGTCTCCAGATCTCGTTTTTGCTGTTGATGACATTGTTTTGATGTTGTTGGTCCCCAGATCTCGTTTTGCCATTGATGGATTGGGCGGGCGATAACGCAAAAAAAAAAAAAAAAAAAAAAAACACGTAGATTTTGATAACGATGGCGCGGCAAAGACGGCGGAGGGTAGGTTTTTTGAACCTTCAACCCCACTTTTGCAGCCTTTTGATTATCGGATATTCTGAGCCAAACCCCGTTTTTTTTTCGAGATACACTTTGTTTCGATGTTGTTGGTTTTTATTTCCCCCTCTAGTCGATGATGATAACAATATATCTGAGACACCTCCCGAGTTTGCGATTTCTGGGTGCTTTCGTTTTTGCGTAAAAAAGTTTTTGTAAAAAAAAAGTTAAACCGTAAACTTTTTAACGTAAACCGTAACTTTTTAACGTAAACCGTAAACTTTTTAACGTAAAACGTAAAAACGTGAAACGTAAACGTAAAACGTTTTACGTTAAACGTAAAATTTTTAACGTAAAACGTAAAAAGTTTTACGTAAAACGTAAAAAAGTTTTACTTAAAAATTTTAACGTAAAACGTAAAAAGTTTTACGTAAAACCTAAAACATAAAAAGTTTAACGTAAAACTTAAAACGTAAAAAGTCTAAAAAGTTTAACGTAAAACGTAAAAAGTGTAAAAAATGGCGCGTTAAAAAACGTGTAAAAAAAGGCGCGTTAAAAAAAACGAAGCTTGAAAAAACGACGCTTGAAAAAGCTCGGCGTGCAAAAACCGGCGCGCAAAAAAATTTGTCTTGTTAAAAAAATCTGAATTTAAAAATTCTTTTAATAAAAAAATTATGTTTAAAAAATAAAAACTAATATAATAATACAAAAACTAATAAAAAACATTAAATACAAAAAGACAAAATAGAGTCATTTTACTAAATTACCCTTTTGGATTAAAATATTAAAGACATAACAAGACAAAAAAATATTTAATATTATTTTTAGTTACTTTTAATCTCATCCATTGATCTTGAAGATCTAATGGTTAGGAACTGGTTCTCGCGGTTCTTACAACTAGAGGTGGTTTTCATTTTAGCGGTCCCCTATATATATATATATATATATATATATATATATATATATATATATAGTGTGAGGTTCATTGGGGAACACTAAAAAAATGGGGAACAGTGGGGAACTGACTCTAACGAACTCCGATTGGACTCATTCCAGTGGCGTTGGAATCGTCTCGTCGAACCCTAACTAAGATCTCTTAACCCTAAACCCTAAATCATAACCCCTAAACCCTAAATATATTAGGGTTTGACTTTTAGGGTTTAGCTTTAGGGTTTAGAGTTTAGCTTTAGGGTTTAGGGTTTAGTTATAGGGTTTAGCTTTAGGTTAGCCTTTAGGGTTTAGCTTTTAGGGTTTATAGTTTAGATTTTACGGTTTAGCTTAGATTTTAGCCTTATTTTTTAGCTTTAGGGTTTAGAGTTTAGGAGTTAGAATTTTGGGTTTAGGGTTAAGAGATCTTAGTTAGGGTTCGACGAGCCGGTTCCAACGCCGCTGGAATGAGTCCAATCGGAGTTCGTTTGAGCCGGTTCCCCGTTGTTCCCCACTTTTTTAGTGTTCCCCAATGAACCTTCCCCTATATATATATATATACTTATAGTACTCGGGATATAACTTTATCCTTAGCTAAATATTTGTTTAAAATTAGAGTTAATTATACCATTAGTCCATGTGGTTTGCAGAAAGTAACAAGGCCAGGTATTAATAGTTTAAAGTCACACTTTAAGTTTTAACTTTTAATTTTGTAATAACTTGAGATACTAAGACTAACAAATGTTAGGGTTTTTTGTTAGTTAAAGGGTATTTTAGTCATTCACTAATTATGTAACCTTTTGACGTAATTACTAAATAGCTCTGAACTCTTAAGGTTTTACTTTATAATTCTACAAAATTACAACACAAGGATCTTATGGGGTGTTAAATATCTGATCATTTTGAGAGCAAATAATTAGGTGTTGTTTGTTTTTGCTTAAAACGTCTGCAAAGAGCCTATGTCTGTAGGCGGGCAGACATAAGGTCTTGAAGACTGTTTGTTTTTTTTTTCTTTAAACAGATCTGAACTCAGCTTTTTTCATCTTAAAAAAGAAGCTATGGATCCCTGCTTAAAACATCTTCACAAGAACCAAAAGAAAAACCCTAACACAAATGAAGACCCAGACACACAGACACAACACCTCTCGATTCCCCTCTTCTCCTTCAGATCGAGTCGCCGGCCGACCGACCACCACCACCACCACCACCGTCTGGTACCTGCCGACCACCACCACCACCACCACCTTCTGGTGGTGGCGCCATCAATAATCACCATAATCATCCATACCTGAATCAACAACCAACCGGCATAGGGATAGAGAGCACGGATCTAAGTGATCTGAAAGAAAAAGAGGATGAAGGAGAGTTACAGCCGCTTACCAGGGTTTTGTCAAGAAAAACGTCGAAGAAACTGCTCCACTGCCGCCGCTCACGGCGGCGCTGCCGTTGAAATTCACTCGCTGGAAAAGAAAAAGAGGGGGGTGTTCCACCGTGAAACATCTCGATCAACAACAGGAACGACGAGAGAAACGAGGGGTGTGGGTGCATGAGGGTGGGTGTGTGTGTGTGTTTGAGATGGGGAGGAGCTGAGGATTTATAAGCTTTTGTCTGTGTTTTCTTTTGGTTTAGGGTTTCTTACAAGAAGATGAAGGAGGGGAGTGTACAGGGAGTTGTGTGCGTGTGGTGTTGTCTGAGGTTTACAATTTATATAAAAAACAATCTTATATTTTCAGCTTGCAGAGCTTCAGACCACATCTTAAGTTACAGACATGAGAACAGATGAAATCAGCTTGCAGACATTTTATGTCTGCAAAAACAAACAGCACCTTTTTGTTTAAAATTTTTAATATTATTATTTAATATAAGAGATAAATAGGAAAATAAGATGCGAAAACACCAGAAAGTGACACGTGTTCAAAAAAGATTTTCATTTATTAGTATAGAAAGATGTGTATTTAAAAGACAAAATTACCATCCAACACATTTAAAAGGATATGAGGTGTCCATTGTCTATGTTAACGGCAGTTTAGGTAGTGATGATAACTATTAACTGCATATGGAAAACACACGTCCCTCGTTAAGATGAGCGAATGGTTGCGGTCTTATTTTAGTTTCAGCCAACTTATATTAATCTTATCATTGATTTTATTGTTTTAATCAATAATTTACACAAAAATTGATTATTTTGGATGTAATATATACAATATCTACTTAGACCATCTTCAACGTTAACATCAAATTATTATCATTATTTTTTTTGAAAGGAAAACTTCATTAAAAACATATCCGAAACCCCTGACGACACAAAACAGACACTACAATATATATACTGAAAGTCAAATTTACACTAATAGTCCCAAGAGACAGACTTGAAACTAGACCTATTCTTCAGCCACAGATAGCCAAGAGACTTGATACCCGTGATAATGTCATCCGCCTGGATCTCCTTGATCAAGAAGACCTTCTCATTTCTCGTCTTCCGTATACACTAACACATTACACACCACAATAGCAATCCCATGGAACACACCCTTGGCCTTCTTACTCAATGCTATGTAGCTATAGGCCTCCATCTTGAAAGTAAAAGCATAAACCCGAGGGATGTTACACCAAGAACAAATGCCTTGCAGCATAACCATCGCCACGTAAACAGATGGTCTGTGTCTTCGGTATCAGCGTCACAGAAAACACAACCTTGAGAATTCACTGTTATGCTCCTTCTTCTTAAAGCCTCCACAATCGAGATCCAATCCATTTCCGCTCGCCAGGCGAAAATATTACATTAGGAACCCATTCACTCCATTTCATGACGTAATTCATACTCGTGTCCATCTTTTTTTTTTTTTTTTTTTTTGCAATAATCCTTTTACCGAACCAACCAGCCGAGAAGTGACCAAAATCATCTCCTAACCACTGCCACAAATTTTTGGATCCGGAGATCTAACCGAGTTGAGCATTCCAGCAAGCATGTTCCATTCAGCCACTTCCTCATGAGTAGCTATGGGTTCATTTACTCCTTTATGAGATTTTGCACTTTTAAATGTTAGGTGTTCAAACCGACATCGAAGAAAAAAAATATCTATACGGACTAAATTAGCATAAAAACTAATGGGGCTTCACGCAAACACAACTTTTAAACATTTTGGTTTGAGAGAAGAATGTCTTGGATTTATGTTTTATAGACTACCGGAATTAAAAGAAATTTATTGTTATTTTTATTTTTTATTTTTATAAATGATAGATTGATGATGATGATGATGATGATGATGATGATGATTATATCATTTATTTTAGTTGGGCCGCTGAATACACGAGATCAGTATCACCGCTACATTTAGGTGATTTTATTAATTCTTTGAATAATATTTCGCTAAAAGAACCATTTAGGTGATTTTATTAATTCCTTGAATAATATTTCTCTAAAAGTGAACCATACATGATTTTATTAATTCTTCTTTTACCAAACCATTTAGGTGATTTTATTAATTCTTTGAATAATGTTTTGGATCAAAAAATTCCACTCGCTCGAACTTCGCCCTTCTCTTTTTATATGATTCTACCAATGTTAAGGGGAGCGATTTGAAAATTGTATGGGATGCGCTCGAGATTTTCACATAAATGTACCATTGTATAATTTTTTTCAAGGGGTGATGATAATCAAATCCAATACACAAACCAAAGAACGATTTTAATATCAGAAAAATAAGATACAAACACTCTTGATAAACAATATAACTCTCAATCTAAGCTGATCATCAACACGACGATTTGCAACTCTCCTAACCAGTGGCGAAGTATAGAAGGGGCGGGGAGGGGTGCTCGACCCCCCTAACTTTTCGCTCAGTAGTGTGGTATATGTAGTTTTCGTATAGAAATTTTGGGTATATACGTTTTCGACCCCTCGGTTCTATATAAATTTTTTGGTATATACGTTTTCGACCCCCCCGTCATTCGGGTCAAGCTTCACCACTGCTCCTAACAGGATCGAAGATCAAACTTACAAAGTTACTAAAACCCTAAATTTAGAAGACGGATAGATGAGTTATAAAAGAACCAGGATGTGTTTTTGTGTGAAAGATATATGATCCAAAAATCACTTTGTAAAGGGTAGCCTGGTAGGGTCTCACACTTTTATACAGCAACAAAAATGCCCTAAAGTCTTTGACCCATTATCCAACTTCTTTTATCCAAGTACTGCTTCAGCCCGCAATATACTTTTTCCAGCAACAACTTAGCAAGCCCATCAGCCTGGAAAGCCCATGTGGCCATGTGTTTAGCCCATCTCACATAAAAATAGAACAATCATATTATTATTCAACATATACAAAGACAATGGCAGGGAAATATTCAACATATACAAAGACAATGACAGAATAGTGTTTCTATGCCATTGGTCGAAATGGGCGGCCGCTCCTTCTCTATTGGACCAACAATTTTATTATTTTATATCCACTTTAAAATTATGGTTTTGCCCCCAGTTTAAAATTACGCTTTTCTCCCAACTAAAAAATATAATAACCCTTTTGCCAGCAGCTAAAATTACGATTTTGTCATCGGTTCAAAAATTACGATTTTACCCTCAGCTTTTTATTTTATACCCGCTTTAAAATTACGGTTTTACCCCCAGTTTACAATTACGTCTTCGCCCCAGTTCAAAATAAAATTATACTTTTGCCCCTAGCTCAAAATTACGATTTTTCCCTCGGTTCAAAATTACGATTTCACCCTCAGTTTAAAATTACTTTTTTGCCCCCAGCTAAAAATAAAATTACGGTTTTCCCCTACCTCAAAATTACGATTTTACCCTCGGTTCAAAATTATGATTTTCCCCAGTTCAAAATAAAAATACGACTTTACACCCAGCTAAACCGAAAATACGATTTCGCCCTCGGTAAAAAAATTACGCTTTTACCCTCACCCAAAATTACGTTTTCGCCCAGTTCAAAATAAATTTTTGTTTTTCCCCGGCTCAAAACTACAATTTTACACCAGTTTATTATTTTATACCCACTTTAAAATTACGGTTTTTCCTCAAGTTTAAAATTACGTCTTTGCCCCCAGTTCAAAATAAAATTATGCTTTTGCCCCCAGCTAAAAATCGTGTTAAGGAGCTGCCTAACACTCTTTTTACTTTTTCTTTCTATAAAAACTATGGTACTATTTTTTAATTGGTTAAGAATTATTCAGTCATCGCCCTGCAACGCGGACGGGGCAACACTTAGAACAATAAAAATAACTGAGTGAGTATTTTTTAACAGTGCCCGCACCCATGGATATGAGTGGGTCCGCCCTGATTCACCAAACATATTCGGATACGGATAAATGGATTTTATATATAACAATTAATGTTGGACCTTAGGAACAGTATAGCAACTAGCCAACATTTGAAGCTTATTTACCATATTTCCATTGTTGAAGAAGGAAGCAAGAATAGCTGGTGTTGGAACTGGGTAAGTGTGCCTGCTAATGGGCCAGACGCCCAACAACTTCTTGATATTCAAAATGAGCTCTAGGGAGTTTCTTTAAGTAATAAAATGGACAATTTGGCTTGGAATTATTCAGGGCCAGATTCCTGCAAACAAAAGAGCAAAGATTCATGATAGTGCTTCCTTTATTATTTAATTAAATTTGAATCATTTACCTTTGTTAGCTTAAAAAAATACGTAGATATGTTTATTTCTTTTTGTCAACATTGTGATATAACATTCTTTTTTAAGCAGATTTGTATTGAAAACGAACTGTTTTTTTTTCATAAGAAAATATACGAGTACCGATACCGTAACAATATCGCGCCATACCGTATCGAACCAAACCGGTATCGACGTTTCGATAGGTATTCGTCTTTACGGTCTTCGCCAGATAAAACACATGTATTGATATTCTTTTGTATATGTCACGATTTTTTTTTTGAGTTTTCTTTTACCGTTGTTATAGCGAGTGTCGATACTATAACAAACCAAACAGATACCAACCAAGTTCCCGCCACGTAGCGCGGAGAAATCCAACTAGTTATTAACAAACAAAGCTACACATATCTTAAAAACATGTAAAACATGTACGATTAAAGATTTAAAGGCCTCCTTTCTATTATGTGAAGTTATAATTTAGGTCTTGAAACATGCATAACATTTTTTATTTTATCATCGAATGGAAAACTTACAAACATACTAAATTTACTCCAAAATATTACATCGTTTATTACGAGATTAGAACCCACACCACTTAAGAAGAGCAGATATACAATGCCCAATTATTATATTATGGACCATGCTTTTCATGTGAGAGAAGGGCGGATATACAATGCCCAATTATTATGTTAAGGACCATGCTTTTCATGTGAACAAATTAGCGTTAATTTGATCATAGCTAGGGATGACCCGTGTCAAATGCTTGGATAACGTTTTGTGCTATTTAGTGTGCGATATTTGAGTTTTATGTGTAATATACAATAATATTCGTTCGAATACAAATAATTAACAAAGATAGCTACATAAATGTACAATCAAAGATTTAAGTTTTAATTTTGGTCTTGAAATGTGATTTTACATTTTTTTATTTCATTTTTTAATAGAAAACTCACACATCCACTAAATCTACTCCAAATACTTACATCAATATACGTCACATGACTAGAATTTGCACCCCTTAAGGAGGGCGGATAAACAACGCCCAATTATTATATTAGGGACCATTCTTTTTTATATGAACTAGTATTAAGCACCCTTGCGTTGCAATGCTACACTATTGCCAACGACCACCAACACTGAAGTTACGTCGTGTTAATGGGAAAAATTAAATCGAAACGTAAAAGATATAAAAAATAACTAAGTCGATCTAGGATCCGCACGTTAAAATGAACCTATCAAACGTGAAAAAATAGACGACATAAAGACGTTTAACCACACACGCACGTTGCGCCGTGTTAACTTGCAAAATTTAGAATGGAACGTAAGACGAAAATTTTGCGAAAAATGAAAAGTATTGAGAACCAAAGTTGAAAGTAAAAAAACTATGAGGTTAAATTGCAAATGATGAAAAGTTTTGAGGTTAAAAGTAAAAAAAAAATCAAATAGTTTTGGGTTAAAAGTAAAGATGAAAAGTTTTGGGGTTAAAAGTAAAAAAAATCAAATAATTTTGGGTTAAAAGTAAAGAATCACATAGTTTTGGGTTAAAAGTAAAAAAAATCAATTCTTTTTTGAGAAAACTCCCAAAGCATAGGGAACAACACCTTTATGCCTAAAAATATTACAAATTATAATATTGCGTAATAGATTAGCGGTAATTTGATCAATGTGATCATAGCTAGGGAGGACCCGTGTTTGGTACCAAATTCAAATGACCTCGAATAACTTTTTTGTGTTATATTTAGTGGGTGACATTTGATTGTTATGTGTAGTATACGAACATCGATAAATGACTTACCATACATGTCACACCCCCAAAATCCACCTGCGGAGTACTACCGCTTGGAGGCGTGACTGACCAGGATCCAGCCACCAATCATATTGAACAAGCATATAAGTAGTTATAAAATCCAACCAATACAATTGGTGTTCAAACAAAACATAGTTAAGTTGCAAGCGGAAGCATAAGTCTTAAATCAAACATAAGTTTAATTGTTTCAAAGTTTAACATGGCACACAGTCGTCCATGTCCCACAACGATCCTCCTCCATGCAAGCTCCAGCTAAGAACCTAAGAACCTGCAAAGCATGTAGTAACGAGTCAACAACAAGTTGAGTGAGTTCACGGTTGGGTGTTCGTTTTAAGTTGTTTCGAAAACAGTTTCCTTTATCTGGCATCCTGCCGTGGGGGTTACCCCATAGTTAAAAACGTGACTTGTTTATTCCCGGTTACTCTGGCTATCCAGCCGTGGGGGCTACCCCGTGTTAGTTATCTGGCATTTCGGCCGTGGGGGCTACCCCATGTATCTACTAGACTCGTTACCATATCGACTGCTGACTGTAGTCATGTTTATGTGCCCTGAACTGTCAATGTCTATCATCATTGACGTGCCAGTAGTCCATTAGTTCACGCCCGTCCTCTGCGGCACGGTGTGAGGTTTGTCAAACCTAAATAGCGCTATCTAACTAATGACCCGCTCGCCATTGGCCTCGGCGATTAAGTCGATACAAAGATGAGGGACTTCGTGATAGAGTTTTGGTCTAGTACGAGTTATCTGTCCGTGAGGACGAGGAATTACATTCCTGAACCATTGCTGTCCTACCCAAGGAGGACGAGGAACCCATGTTCCTTAACCCCAATTCCCGACCCCTGGGAATCCCATGCTTTGTAGAGGGTGTGAACTCACCTTGGTTTGCTCGGTAGAAACACAGAAAAGTCAAACAAGCAACGTTGTGGCTACTCACGTCCTATCACAGTTGTATTATACCAATCAGGTTCGTATTCAATCAGTACACGTATGTTCCTAGCCTAATGCATTCAAGTATCGTTCATGGCATACACGTTCGATCATAGCAGTTCAACAATATTCATGTTCAACAGTAACATATAAGGTCTGTGCATTAGGCCCAAGAGTCCGGCCCAAACAATTAAGTCCGAAACGAGGGGCAAGCCCAAACAGCGTGTATTTGGGTATAGTCTCGAGTCGCAACTAGGCGTTTGCGACTCGCAACCTGAGTCGCAATCATGGTTTCGGTTCGTGTTGTTTTGGTCTCGAGTCGCAATCGGACTCGCAACTGTGGTTTCGAGTCAAACGGTTCATGTGCTGATCTCGTGTGGTTTCGAGTCGCAACCAGGTGTTTGCGACTCGCAATCTGTGTCGCAACCGGGGTCTCGACTCGTCATGCAGTGGTTTCGAGTCGCAACAGGAGGTTTCGGTTGGACAGGAGCTGATTCGGAACAGTGTACTATCCAATGAGAATTTGATTTCAGGAAATGGTTTGTACTATCCACTTAAACATGTTTGTTTGTCTAACTTTTACCCTAAATGGATCAAACATATCAGATTTCAAATATTCAACCACATTCTTAACATGTTCATAAAGTTCTTCATACATTCATCATGTTCATCAAACACAAACAGCCCTTATTCAACATATTTTGCATTTTTCGGACAAGAGTTATATTATCTAAACTAGATATCAAGCTCATATTGCAACAAAACATCTATTCTATAATCCTCATGAATCGGATGGTCATCATTATTCTTTTATCATACAAAAATCTACACCTTCATTAAAGAGGTCATGTTCATAACAAATGTTGTAACTAAACATGTATCATTTAATCAAACAAGAACTCATCAATCAAACAAACACTTAATCATACATGAGTCTTTAGCAAGCAAACACATTATCATCATCAACATCCGAAATACATAACAAGAATCACTAGCCAACAAGTATCATAAACACTAACCGGTTTGTGAAAGGACACCGAGTTGCTAAGGAAGATGAGTGAGATGGGGTGTTCGAGTGATGTTGATGAGCTCAACCGAGTCTCCTTGTGGCCACCGGTTTGATCCGAGATGAAGGGGAGCAATGTTGTAGCTTAGGGTTTTAGTGAAGAGGATGGAGTGTGTGTGTGGGTGAGTATGTTGTCCAAAGAAAATGGCAACATGGCTAACACTAAGATTTATATACTTATTCTCTATGGTGTACCCTAATGGGTTTCGAAATAGGCTAAGGGGTGTGTGGCCCAACCGGCCCACAAGTTACGGTTCACTCGGTTCATATACATACCCGCATACATACACACAAGCATACACATAACATAACACATAATCATATAAGTTCACATGTATTCATTAAATCATCAAATTAGTTAGTCGCTAAGCGTTCAAGCACACAACGAAAGGTTCTAAGTTTCGAGTTGTCACATCATCCCCAAGTTGAAAGAAATTTCGTCCCGAAATTTGGTAGGCACTCACTGAGGAAGCTAGTTAAGTTGTATGGTTTTCCTGGTTTTCCTGGGGTGTCACATCCACCCCCCGTTGATCTGGAATTTCATCCTGAAATTCCGTAGCTTCGGCCTCAGTAGTGGGTGTACTGTTTGCGAACAGTTGGGGATACTTTTGTTTCATCTGATCTTCGCGCTCCCAGGTGAACTCTGGGCCGCGACGTGAGTTCCAACGAACTCGAACGAGAGGTATTCTAGTGCTCTTGAGGACCTTAACATCCCGGTCCGTGATCTCGACTGGTTCCTCGCCGAATCGTAACTATTCGTCGATAGTGAGTTCCTTCAAAGGAACTACGTGGGTCTCATCTGACGGACACTTCTTTAGATTCGACACGTGAAAAACGTTGTGAACTGCACCGAGTTCCGCAGGTAAGTTCAGTCTGTAGGCCACCCTGCCTATTTTCTCAATGACCTCGAAAGGTCCAACGTATCGTGGGTTAAGTTTACCGCGTTTGCCAAAACGAACCACACCCTTCCAGGGTGAAACTTTGAGTAGTACCCGCTCCCCAACCTGGAGCTCAAGTGGTTTCCTGCCCATGTCGGCCTAAACTTTCTGACGTTCACGAGCGGCCGTCATGCGTTTTCGTATCTGAGCGATTTGCTCGGTTGTATCTACCACATATTCTGGACCAGTGATCTGACTATCTCCCACCTCTGCCCAGCAAAGAGGAGACCGGCATTTACGTCCGTACAATGCCTCAAACGGAGCAGCTCCAATGCTGGTGTGGTAGCTGTTATTGTACGAGAATTCCACAAGTGGCAGATGCTTTTCCCAGCGGTTGCCAAAGTCGATTACACATGCACGAAGCATGTCTTCTAGGGTTTGAATAGTGCGCTCGGACTGCCCGTCCGTCTGAGGATGGTACGCTGTGCTCATGTCTAATCGTGAGCCAAAGGATTTGTGCATTGCTTGCCACAGCTCTGAAGTAAAACGTGCATCTCGATCCGAGATAATGGAGGTGGGCACCCCGTGCCTCGAAACAACTTTCTTGAGGTAAATTTCTGCGAGTGTGGAGAATTTGTCCGTCTCCTTGATAGCCAGGAAGTGTGCAGATTTTGTGAGTCGATCCACGATCATCCCAAATAGTATCGTTCCCGCGCTGGGATCTAGGTAGGCCAGTAACAAAATCCATGGAAATTTGTTCCCATTTCCATTGAGGTACCTCTGGTTGTTGGAGTAGGCCTGAGGGTTTCTGGTATTTCGACTTGACTCTTGCACAAGTCAAACACTTGCTGACGTAGGTTGCTATGTGGGCCTTCATGCTAGGCCACCAATACGTAGTCTTGATGTCGTGGTACATTTTATCCGATCCAGGATGTACCGAGTAGCGAGACTTGTGTGCTTCGTCCATCACAAGCTCTCGTAGGTTGCCATAGAGTGGGACCCAAACGCGTCCCGTTACGTAGTAAGCACCGTCTTCCTTCTGTTCTAATCGTTGCCTTGATCCGCGTAGGGCTTCGGCCCTGACGTTTTCTGGTTTCAGTGCTTCTATCTGAGCAGCTCGTATTTGGGAGGGAAGACTAGAATGGATCGTGAGTTGTAGAGCTCGCACGCGCTTAGGCGCAGTGTCCTTTCGACTGAGGGCGTCAGCCACAACATTGGCCTTGCCCGGGTGATACCTGATTGAGCACTCGTAATCATTCAGTAGTTCGACCCATCGTCGTTGTCGCATATTTAGTTCTTTCTGTTTGAAGATGTGCTCGAGGCTCCTGTGGTCGGTGTAGATGGCGCACTTGGTACCATACAGGTAATGCCGCCATAATTTAAGTGCAAAAACAACAGCTCCCAGCTCTAAGTCGTGCGTAGTGTAGTTCTTTTCATGAACCTTAAGTTGGCGTGAGGCGTAGGCTATAACCTTATCTCGTTGCATCAATACACAACCAAGACCTTGAATTGATGCGTCGCAGTAGACCACAAAGTCGTCTGTGCCTTCCGGCAAGGAAAGGATAGGTGCGCTACAAAGTCTATCCTTTAAGTGCTGAAATGCTAACTCCTGTGCATTCCCCAAGCGATAAACAACGCCCTTCTGTGTTAGTGAGGTGAGAGGCTGTGCAATCTTAGAAAAAACTTTTATGAATCTCCGGTAGTATCCCGCCAAACCCAAGAATTGGCGAATTTCCTTTGGTGTACGAGGTGCAGGCCAGTTCTTAATCGAGTCTATCTTGGATGGATCAACGTGAATCCCATCCTTGTTTACCACGTGGCCTAGGAAATGGACTTCTCGAAGCCAGAAGTCACATTTCGAGAACTTTGTATAAAGCTGTTCTGTTCGAAGGAGTTCCAGAATAAGTCGCAGATGCTGCTCGTGTTCCTCCCGACTCTTAGAATAGATCAGGATGTCGTCGATGAAAACTATAACGAACTTGTCCAGGTAAGGCTTGCACACTCGGTTCATCAAGTCCATGAAAACCGCAGGTGCGTTTGTCATCCCAAAAGGCATGACCAAAAACTCATAGTGTCCGTAACGTGTTCTAAAAGCTGTCTTGGAGACGTCCTCTTCCCGGACTCTCAGCTGGTGATAACCCGATCGCAAATCGATCTTCGAATAGTAGCTCGACCCTTGTAACTGGTCGAACAAGTCGTCGATACGCGGTAGAGGATAACGATTCTTCACCGTCACCTTGTTGAGTTCTCGGTAGTCGATGCACATTCTGAAAGTACCGTCTTTCTTTTTTACAAATAACACTGGAGCTCCCCAGGGCGATGAGCTAGGACGAATAAAACCCTTATCCAAGAGTTCCTGTAGTTGCGTGGAGAGTTCCTTCAACTCTGATGGGGCTAAACGATAAGGTGCACGGGCTATAGGCGCAGCTCCAGGAGCTAGTTCGATCTGAAACTCGACTTGACGATGAGGCGGAAGACCAGGTAATTCCTCAGGAAATACCTCTGGATAATCGCGTACAACTGGAAAATCTTCCATCTTCTTTTCTCTTTCTGAGGTGTCAGTAACGAGAGCCAAAATGGCAGTGTGGCCCTTTCGCAAGCACTTTTGGGCCTTAAGGAGAGAAATGACGTTCTCAACAGCACTCCTCTTGTCGCCATGAATCATGAGAGGTTCACCACCGGGACCTGGAATACGGACAACCTTCTCGTTGCAAAGAATCTCTGCTCGGTGTTGGGATAACCAGTCCATCCCAATGACAACGTCGAAACTACCCAAAACAATAGGAATGAGGTCGATAGAGAAGGTCTGGTCAGCGAGAATAAGTTTACAACCCTTGACTACGTGTGTGGCTTCTAAACTCTTACCGTTGGCTAGCTCTACGGTGTGCTTGTTGTTCAAGGGTGTTGGAATACGCTTAAGCATTCGACTAACTTCTAGTGACATGTAGCTAGTATCGGCACCCGAATCAAATAAAACTGAAACATAAAAGTCGTCGAGAAGGAACTTACCCGCCACAACATTGGGGTCATTCCTTGCTTCACCTTGGCCGATCACGAACGCCCGCCCCCGGGCCCCATTGTTGTTGTTGTCGCGTTTCTGCCTCATCTGCGGACAGTTCCTCTTAAGATGGCCTTCAGCCCCACAACGGAAACACCCCTTTTTGCTACCCTGCTGCTGCTGGTTTCGGTGTGCAGGGTATGGGCTCCTGCAATCTCTAGCCACATGTCCCGTCTTCTTGCACCGATGGCAGCACGATTCCATACATGACCCGGTGTGGTGTTGATGGCATTTGCGGCATTTCGGCTTATTCCCAAGGTATCCCCCTTGATTTTGATAGTTTAGCCCCTGCTGTACGAGTTTCCCGTGCGGGTCCTGTTGTATAGGGCCACGACCTTCACTCTGGTGATCACCCCAAATATGCTTGGTGTTAATAAGAGCATTTGCATTGGAGGGCTTGCGCTTGGGTAACTTGCCCTCTTCCACTGCCTGATCAGTGAGCTGGTGCGCCAAACGAACGACTTGTTGGATTGTGGAAAAGTTGGCCGCAATAACGGACCCTCGGATTTCTGGGGCTAAGCCTCTGAGGTATAACTCGATTCGTCTAGAAATGGGTTGTGACAAGTTAGGACATAAGGCAGCCAAATCGTTGGACCTTTTCGTGTACGCTTCGATCTCTGATCCTTCCATTTTCAAGCCAAAGTACTCTATTTCAAGTTTGAGGATGTCGTCCGGATGACAAAATTCTTCCTTGATCAAATCCTTGAAGTCGCTCCAGGGGGTGGCATTCGCATCTGCTAATCCGAGCATCTGAACTTGTGTGTTCCACCAAGAATACGCTTTCCCTTGCAAGGTACCAGCAGCGTACTCTACTCGCTTACTGGTAGGGCTTTCACTTTCTTCGAATGCCGATTCGATCCTGCGAATCCAGTGTAGGAGACCTATCGCTCCCTCGGTGCCACTAAAGGTACTAGGTCGACAGTCCATAAAGGTTTTGAAAGTGCACACGGGTGGCTGAACGTGTTGACCTATCGTGGGTGAAAGAAGAGACAGAGTTTAACACAAGGGTTGGTTCACGAGGGTAGGATTCTAAAGATCCTAGAATGAGTTCGGACTGCAGGATATACCTCCTGCGTGTGCAGCTGCAAGTGCTGCGGCAACTCGTTCGTTGATCAGAACCGTCAACTGGGCTTGTGTCAGGTTAACGCGTCCAGACATGATCTTCATATCAAGAAGAACGTGAGTGAGAGGGGTTCGCGAAAGTACGATGTCAGAAGTGAGTGAGTGCACACGTGTTCAAGCAACAATAGTTATACTAACCAAGCGTACCATGAGCAATGTACTATGTATCTAACAAGTAGGTAATATATACACAGATCATATCACCTAGAATGTCGAGCCTTGCATGTGGGGTGAAGCATCGTTGTGGACCGTCGAGCACTGTACAGGTTATAGTCTGGTTTTAACAAAAACGTTTTTTTTTTCCTTATTAAAACCAAGTTCTCTATAACCAATGGCTCTGATACCAATCTGTCACACCCCCAAAATCCACCTGCGGAGTACTACCGCTTGGAGGCGTGACTGACCAGGATCCAGCCACCAATCATATTGAACAAGCATATAAGTAGTTATAAAATCCAACCAATACAATTGGTGTTCAAACAAAACATAGTTAAGTTGCAAGCGGAAGCATAAGTCTTAAATCAAACATAAGTTTAATTGTTTCAAAGTTTAACATGGCACACAGTCGTCCATGTCCCACAACGATCCTCCTCCATGCAAGCTCCAGCTAAGAACCTAAGAACCTGCAAAGCATGTAGTAACGAGTCAACAACAAGTTGAGTGAGTTCACGGTTGGGTGTTCGTTTTAAGTTGTTTCGAAAACAGTTTCCTTTATCTGGCATCCTGCCGTGGGGGTTACCCCATAGTTAAAAACGTGACTTGTTTATTCCCGGTTACTCTGGCTATCCAGCCGTGGGGGCTACCCCGTGTTAGTTATCTGGCATTTCGGCCGTGGGGGCTACCCCATGTATCTACTAGACTCGTTACCATATCGACTGCTGACTGTAGTCATGTTTATGTGCCCTGAACTGTCAATGTCTATCATCATTGACGTGCCAGTAGTCCATTAGTTCACGCCCGTCCTCTGCGGCACGGTGTGAGGTTTGTCAAACCTAAATAGCGCTATCTAACTAATGACCCGCTCGCCATTGGCCTCGGCGATTAAGTCGATACAAAGATGAGGGACTTCGTGATAGAGTTTTGGTCTAGTACGAGTTATCTGTCCGTGAGGACGAGGAATTACATTCCTGAACCATTGCTGTCCTACCCAAGGAGGACGAGGAACCCATGTTCCTTAACCCCAATTCCCGACCCCTGGGAATCCCATGCTTTGTAGAGGGTGTGAACTTACCTTGGTTTGCTCGGTAGAAACACAGAAAAGTCAAACAAGCAACGTTGTGGCTACTCACGTCCTATCACAGTTGTATTATACCAATCAGGTTCGTATTCAATCAGTACACGTATGTTCCTAGCCTAATGCATTCAAGTATCGTTCATGGCATACACGTTCGATCATAGCAGTTCAACAATATTCATGTTCAACAGTAACATATAAGGTCTGTGCATTAGGCCCAAGAGTCCGGCCCAAACAATTAAGTCCGAAACGAGGGGCAAGCCCAAACAGCGTGTATTTGGGTATAGTCTCGAGTCGCAACTAGGCGTTTGCGACTCGCAACCTGAGTCGCAATCATGGTTTCGGTTCGTGTTGTTTTGGTCTCGAGTCGCAATCGGACTCGCAACTGTGGTTTCGAGTCAAACGGTTCATGTGCTGATCTCGTGTGGTTTCGAGTCGCAACCAGGTGTTTGCGACTCGCAATCTGTGTCGCAACCGGGGTCTCGACTCGTCATGCAGTGGTTTCGAGTCGCAACAGGAGGTTTCGGTTGGACAGGAGCTGATTCGGAACAGTGTACTATCCAATGAGAATTTGATTTCAGGAAATGGTTTGTACTATCCACTTAAACATGTTTGTTTGTCTAACTTTTACCCTAAATGGATCAAACATATCAGATTTCAAATATTCAACCACATTCTTAACATGTTCATAAAGTTCTTCATACATTCATCATGTTCATCAAACACAAACAGCCCTTATTCAACATATTTTGCATTTTTCGGACAAGAGTTATATTATCTAAACTAGATATCAAGCTCATATTGCAACAAAACATCTATTCTATAATCCTCATGAATCGGATGGTCATCATTATTCTTTTATCATACAAAAATCTACACCTTCATTAAAGAGGTCATGTTCATAACAAATGTTGTAACTAAACATGTATCATTTAATCAAACAAGAACTCATCAATCAAACAAACACTTAATCATACATGAGTCTTTAGCACGCAAACACATTATCATCATCAACATCCGAAATACATAACAAGAATCACTAGCCAACAAGTATCATAAACACTAACCGGTTTGTGAAAGGACACCGAGTTGCTAAGGAAGATGAGTGAGATGGGGTGTTCGAGTGATGTTGATGAGCTTAACCGAGTCTCCTTGTGGCCACCGGTTTGATCCGAGATGAAGGGGAGCAATGTTGTAGCTTAGGGTTTTAGTGAAGAGGATGGAGTGTGTGTGTGGGTGAGTATGTTGTCCAAAGAAAATGGCAACATGGCTAACACTAAGATTTATATACTTGTTCTCTATGGTGTACCCTAATGGGTTTCGAAATAGGCTAAGGGGTGTGTGGCCCAACCGGCCCACAAGTTACGGTTCACTCGGTTCATATACATACCCGCATACATACACACAAGCATACACATAACATAACACATAATCATATAAGTTCACATGTATTCATTAAATCATCAAATTAGTTAGTCGCTAAGCGTTCAAGCACACAACGAAAGGTTCTAAGTTTCGAGTTGTCACAATACATATTTGAAAACTTATGATTCATGTCAAGCTTGATGTCAGATCTGATAAGTGGGAATGGATAGGAGCCGAGGATAAGAACTACAGCGTGGGTGCTGTGAAAAAAATTCTTAATAAAAGTGGGCAGTAGGTTTTTTCATTGCAGGAACCTTTTGATGAGTGTAAATGGATACCTGATAAACTCAACATTTTTATGTAGAGAGCTGCTTCAAACAGAATCGCGACGGTTGATGCTCTGAGAAGAAGACATATAGAGGTTCAGGAGGATTCGTGCGTGTTTTGCAACGAAGGAGAGGATTCGGTCTCCCACATCTTCTCGTCTTGTTATGTGGCTTCGGTTGTCTGGAACCATATCAGCAGGTGGTGTATGGTTCAGAATCTGTTCTTTTTTGGTTTTAAAGATATCGCGGAGATTCACAGGTTCGTGGGTTTAAACGGGGCTAAAAAGGAAGCTTTTAAAGGTATCATAAGGATTGCGGTTTGGTGCATTTGGAAAGCTAGAAACAAAGCGAGGTTTGAGCACAAGGAGACTAAAATCGGGGAAATCGTCAATGAAGTGAAAGCATTAGGTTTTTTATGGTTTAAAAATAGTAGTAAATTTGATAACATTGAGTGGGTTGATTGGTGTAAATTTGTAATTATGTAGGTTCGGTGTAGCTTTGGGCCCCTCGGCTTGAGGGTGTCGTTTTGTTTTAATGAAGTTTACCTTTAAAAAAAAAACAAACAAAGCTATCCATATCTCAAAAAAATGTACAACTAAAGAGTCAAAGGTCTCCATTCCATTCTATTACGTGGAGTTTTAATTTAGGTCTTGAAACATGCATTTACATTTCTTTTATACACCCACTAAATCTACTCCAAAAATTTACACCAATGTCTACTATAACACTATAACTCGCATGTACCATCCAACGACATTCGTTGGTACCACTAGGCTACACACGTTTTGGTGAGACATCCATTTACATAGACAAAGAAACTAACATACGATACCCCTTTCTAAAACCGTCACTTGCACGGTAATGTTCAAAGGCCAGACGTGGCAAAAAGGACAAGAAGTCTGTTTCTGGTTAAGTAATTTGCCAACACAGTCGGAGTGGAAGATGTCACCGCACCGACTGAGCTGGCAAATCATGTCATCCTTGTTATAAACTTAGAAGCAAATTAAGCACATCGGCCCAATAGATGATCTGGGGCGGTGATTATGTAGATCTTCGAATCGAATAGTCGGAAGATCCAACATGCATACACCCTCTTTGTGATGGCACGGGTTAACCCGCCATCCTGGAAATTGTTGAAGACGTAATCTTTGAAAGATGGGGATGATGAAACATAGGAAAAAGAAGATATTGATCACCATTTTATTTAATGTATTAGTTGGCTTTGGGTCTCACTCGGACACTTGTCAACGCTGATAGATGTAAGGCTTTTTAACTTCTAAGTTTAATAAATACCCGGCTTGAATGTTTGGAAAAAAAAGACATTTAGAAAGTGACATCGAGATATTTATCTAAAGTATAACTTACTCTCAACAAAATGACAAACATAGAGGAGTTTATAGAAAGTGACATCGAGAGTAAATTCTCATTTTTGTCCATGAGTTTTTGTTAAAATTATCATTTTAGTCTAAATAGTTTTTTTCTCCATTGGGTCCTTAATTTTTTCTTTTTCTTGCCATTTTGATCACGTTACCTAACATAATCTAAAAACCAGGTTATAATCAGGGGTATTTTTGGTATTAAATTAGAGTTAATTGCCAAAATCGTCCCTGAAGTTTGGGCACGTTTGCCATTTTCGTCCAAAATGACACTTTTGTACCAAATTGCCCCAACGTTTGTAACTTTTTTTCATTTTCATCCAAACCAATAACTTAGTTTATTTTTTCTGTTAAGTTGAGGATATTTGGATGAAACTGACAAATATAAAGCCACAGGGACGATTTTGGCAATTTACTCAAACCCTTTTTAATTTCTTTTATTTAATTATTTTTGTTACATATATAATAAAAAAGAATATACATGGAGTTTTTAGAAAAAAAATCAATAGTTTTGTCACATAATTTTTATAAATTTTCATCCAAATCACTAACTCAGTCTATTTTATCCTGTTAAGGTGAAGGATGTTTTAAATTTTATAAATTAAGATAGAAATTAATTTACAGCTTCTTTATATAAATTAGTTTTATAAAGAGAAAACGTTATTGGTGTGCAACACATAACAACCGATTACGACTTTTAGTATTTATCAGTTGTAGAGATAGAAAAAAATTGTAAAACGTTATATATTTTTTAAATGTGTTGAGCACCTAGGAAATATGTTGGTAGAAATAAAATATTTATTTAATTAAGATGATGAGGGTAACTAACTAACACTTATTCTGAGTGGCTTGAGTAAAGAAAATTTTGGTTCATAGCATTATAATTACAATTTGGTGAGTAATTTTAAGGTTTGGTAACGATACGTTGTTTGTGAGGGGGGGGGGACTGGCTTCTGTTTTTCCTTAGGAGCGAATTTAAAAGAGTAGAAGATGAATTACAAACTTAGTACATATGATAAGATTTTTTATTTGACATTTTCAATAAGGTCACCAACTTTTTAGTTTTATAAAATTTAGAGGTTTAAGTAGATTTTATTTTTATAAAACTTATCTATATAAAAAATTAGAAATTAATTTATGTCTTACTTTATGAACATCCTTTGCCTTAATAGAAAAATTAACTTACTTAGTGGTTGGATGAAAATTTATAAAAATTATGTGACAAAGCTATTATTTTTTCATATAAAAATTGCATGTATATTCTTTTTTATTATATAAGTAACAAAATTAATTAAATAAAAGAAATTTAAAAGAGTTAGAGTAAATTGCCAAAATCGTCCATGTGGTTTTATATTTGCCAATTTCATCCAAATATCATCAACTTAACAGAAAAAATAAACTAAGTTAGTGGTTTGGATGAAAATGGCAAAAAGTTACAAACGTTGGGGGCAATTTGGTACAAAAGTGTCATTTTGGACGAAAATGGCGAACCTGCCCAAACCTCAGGGACGATTTTGACAATTAACTCTATTAAATTATTATGAGGTTTATAAATTATGTTGTAAATTACCCCTGGTTATCACTACACAACAGTTATGCCAAAAATACCCCTGGTTATAACCAGATTTTTAGACTGAGTTAGGCAATTTGATCAAAATGACAAAAAAATGGAAAAGTCAGGGACCTAGATGAGAGAAAAAAACTATTTGGACTAAAATGACAATTTGGACCAAACCTCAGGGAGTAAAATGACAATTTACTCTAAAGTAAAACTTACTCTCAACAAAATGACAAAAATAGAGGAGTTTATGACGATGTTGGATATTAGATTTAAATAACTCAAACTCTAACTAATTAGTCTATTACTTTCACTAGTTAGTCGATAGAACTTCTAACTTTGATTTGTACTATATTACACTCAACTTCTAACTTATTTTTCTTCTGTGTTACTCCCAAATTAACTTAGCTCTATCAAAGTTAGTTTTTATTTACTGATATGGCACTTTGTTTAGTGACGTGACATCTGATGTGACACTTATTTAGTAACGTGGTTTTTTTGATGATGTGACATCTCATGTCAGCTAACTGAGTCATGGTTCAGTTAGTTTAGGAGTGACAGAGGAAAATAAGTTGAAAGTTGGGAGTGATGTGGTACAAATCGAGAGTTAGGAGTGCTATAGGCCAATTGGTGAAAGTTGAGATTATTTAAATCCGATATCCTAAATATATACACACGCATACATACGTATAACTACGCCTGTACACTGTATCTGGACCATATTTTTTCGCATACAAGCTTCCCTGGTACGTATTCTAGCCTATACTTTCGTATTCTTCAATTTATTATACATTAGAACCGTAGGTTGTTTGATTATTTTGAATTTTGAGGGTTTTGGTGGGTTTAGTATGAGGAAGATGGGTTTTGGGTAGAACAAGATGCCCCGTCTACCTATAGACGAGGCATAGACGGGGCATGTTTTTTTTTTATAAAAAAATTCTTATTATTATTGTTATTATTTGTGTTATTATTATTTATAATAATTGTTATTATTATTGTTATTGTTATTATAATTACAATTATAATTATAATAACTTTTATAAAAATAATAAATATTATTATGTTAAGTATTATTATACGTATACGGTATTTTTTTACAGATTGATTATGGACGAGGTAGAGGATCAGATCCATGCGGCTGCGCATCCGCAGGGTTCGCGGCGGGCTCCGCCACCACCGGTGGATCCACTACACAGTCACACGTACCTGAAGTTTACTGCCGAAACCGACACCACCCGTCATTGCGGGAAGCTTAGGAGGATGCACGTCGGAGCACATGCCGCGGTCGACTTGGACGCACTGGAGGCCATTGGTGAGATGCCTAGAGTCTGTTATTTCATTCCCGTGGATTCGCCGTGGCATCGTCTATTTGAGTTAGCGCACACACCGACCTATAGGGAGCTGCTGGTCGACTTTTTATCGACGTTCACATTTCACCCTCCTTGGGCCGACTAGCCGCCTGCACATCCACATGATCCTCCCCCTCTTCCCGAGGTTTCTTTCCGGCTTGTTAGTGTTTGGCGTGCGATGACGCTAGGAGAGTTTGCGGTTCATAGCGGTTTATACTTGCAGGAGGATATTGTCACGGCCCCCGGCCCGGTTTGACCCGGTCCAGAAGCCGCGGGACAGAAACCCCGTGGTATTTATTATTTTGGCAGCGGAATTTTAACAGGATCGTTTAAAACTTGAAAATACCCATTTATTTTATTTCATAATTCGGGATAAACCCCGTAGTTTACAATAAGGGTGATTTCTCAAGAAAATCCCCTGTTTTACAAAGCATGTTTCTTTATTTTTATTGAGCCACTTCTTTAAGCTTGTAGTGCTACGCGGCACTTTTTCCTGGATCACAGCAGATCACCTGAAACATGTTTTAAAAAGGTTTTATCAGCGGGAAATACTGGCGAGTCATTCAAGTTGCACAAAACGACACATTGTTATAATATACAGTATTAAGGGTGATTACATTGTTTCTATCAACCAATTACCCCAAATCGGTATTTGTCACTTGACTGTATCTGTGACTATGGTCAGATCACCCATTGGCTAACTCGTTGTCCAATGGTGACGGGAATCAAGTAATGTATACAAAACCCCACATACCGGCAGTAATTGAAGATTACAAAAACTTAATCCCTGTAATTATAACTTTGAAAACAAATATGATTTTGAAAGCAAATTTGATAAAAAGAGAATGACTCACATTGCAGATTTAAACGGGCAGAGTTTAGCCTACTGATTAGCCTTGTTAACCTAAATAAATAACAATGCACACGAAAAACTAGCTCAGTAACTTAATACAACTTTTACGACAACTCACGAGATCGAAACCCTCACGACGAATGACAAAGTATAGCCCAATTACGGGCACCACTTAAACATCCATCGGACTGGTCTCCATCGATCGGACATTAAATCGTATCAGTGATCGAGTTATTACCCTGTTGTCGCGGCAGCGTTTCATGTTATGTGTGTGTTTTGTAGTAAACAGACGACATCTCAGTGTAGAAAACGAGTTTTTACGTCGAACCAACGTCGAAATTCAAGTGCCACACCCCTCTATATATACTGAAAAATGTCTCCCTCGCGTGGCGCGAGGGACTGTCGCGTGGCGTGAGGGGACCCCCTAGCATAGGGTTGCTCCGTGTCCAACTAGCCCAGGTGAGTCGACGTTTTGATAAGATTTGATTTCTACGAAAAACTGTTTAGATAATACTAATTAGGGAATACCCCCCCTGAGTTTTAGGGGCCCTGATCCTAGTTCCGATTGTTCTGAAAAATTTAGGGGTCATGCAGTATTACTTGGGGGTCTCAATTAGGGTTTCCTATTGGACAAAATAAGATAAGAAATAATAGTTTTGGTGAGAGTTGTTACAGATATCGCTACAAATGTTTATATAGAGGGGCTAGTAGTGGTTGATAGACCCACCCTTTTAGGATTTTGGGATGTGGTTGTAGGGGCATATACTTGGGAGCACCCCAAGGCGAAGGGGGAGGATTTCACACGTTGATGACCCATTGTACAGGTAAATACGTTTATTACAGTAATTATTGGGATTATTATTATTTATTAAGGGAGATGATCAAATATGAAGTTTATTTTGGCTAGGAAGGATAGGAAGCAATAGGATTATGACATGTGGCAAAATTTAAAATAAAGAGGAAGGGTATTTTAGAATCTTATCCCTTCTTCTTCTCTCTGTAACTTCAAAACCCACAATCTTCAACTTTTTCTTCACTTTCTATAATCACTATATTATAGTGCGATTTTCGTCACCAGTCAATGATTCAAACACCGATTCAACGTGTTCTTCAACTTTTTTGAAGAAACCCAGTTAAAATTTCATACAATATCTAATTTTTTCCTATGATTTTGAAGCGAATCACTCGATTCGTTTGTTCGATCGCTGATAAGTGTTTCTAACATTCAAATTTCGTCAATCGATGAAGAAATCTGAAGAAATTGGCTTCGATCTATGTAAGAAATTTTTGAATTACAGTTTTACGATATGGGTTTTTGAACTGAGTCATTGCGTTTTACAAAGTAATCTTGGCGGGGGCAGGGTCCAAGGGGCGGCAGCCCCTGGGTGGGGTCGACAATTCACAAACAAAACATACACTGGTTCAATGCGTTTTGGAAAAACATATTTTGAAGTGTGTTTTTATTCCATTGCGTTTTGGGTAAAACACATTTTTATGTGTTTTTAGTCTATTGCGTTTTAGAGAGAACACTTTCTTTTGTGTTTTTAGGCCATTGCGTTCTAGAAAAAAAGACATTTTATGTGTTTTTTTGGTCTATTGCGTTTTAGAAAAAACACATTTTGAAGTGTTTTTAGTCCATTGCGTTTTAGGTAAAATATATTTTTATGTGTTTTCAGTCTATTGCGTTTTAGAAAGAACACTTTCTTTTGTGTTTTTAGGCCATTGCGTTTTAGAAATAAGACATTTTTATATGTTTTCTATCCATTGCGTTTTAGAAAAACATATTTTTATGTGTTTTCGGTCCATTGCGTTTTAGAAAGAACACTTTTTTTGTGTTTTAGGCCATTGCGTTTTAGAAATAAGACATTTCTTTGTGTTTTCTGGCTATTGCGTTTTAGAAATGAGACATTTTTTTGTGTTTTTGGTGCATTGCGTTTTAGAAAAAAAAATCATTTTTTACGCTTTTTGCCCATTGCGTTTTACGCAACTGGGCTTCCGATTTTTTTTTTCGAAAATATAGCACTAGTATACTCGTTTTAAAGATAAAAACGCTCATTTTTTGGTGCAATTTTTATAAAAAAAATAATGTCGTATGAAAAAGTGATTAACGTTTAAAAAAACGGGGGAATTGGAAGAGAGAGAAACTATTATTCTGAATTGACTAGAATGCCCTTACAGAAACTCACACGCCTCTTTTTTTCTCTTCAGTTTCACTCATTTATTCTTAGCCCTTGATTAAATCAATTGATAGTCAAGATTACTTCCTAGCAAAAAAAAACTTCCTATTATATCCAAACCCTATTTATTAATTTCCGTATTTTGTTAACACTATATGCAGGTATTTACATAGGACACTCTCTACTTATATTACGGTTCGCGACCAAAGCCGTGAGTGGTGTACGAGCACCGACCTCATTTTCTTTTATTGTTTGTTGTACAGGAGGCCGTGCGCACTTGCACACGGTCTGACCCAGTACTTCGCCTCCACCCATCACCGACAGAAGCACGGATTTTTGTATAGCGGCGCGAATGTGACCGTCATTGCCCAACTCATTGGGTCTTTAACCGAAGGCGGACCCACACTTACTGCCGACCATTGAGCCGACGAGGATGGGTTTTCAGACGTTGTGGGGGACGAAGCTCATTAAGAGGTTCGACATACCCGACGAGCGGTTTAAAACCCGCGGATGTCACGTGTTCGTTCCGAAGGAGCTACCGGAACACTTCGATCCAATCTATCCTTCGCCAGATCATGCAGGGGTCGTGTAGGAGCCTCTGGTGGATCTAGACGGAGCAACGATGCCACAGCCACCACCACCTCCTGGGGCACCCCAGTTTCCACAGCACGTTATTCCAGGTCATGCCCCGGGAGCTGCAGCAGATCCGCGTTTACGAGCCGACGTTGACAGGCTTATGAATTTGATGGGTTGGTCAGTTCGGAAGGCGCGGGATAGACGAGAGAGAGAGAGAGAGAAAGAGAGAGAGAGAGAGAGATGGGTTATCTGTCATACCGCTCCCACCACCTCGAGCACCACATCATCATCAGCAGCAGCCAGTTCCAGAGGCACATTCAGATTCGGACCCGGAGGCATAGACCAGCTGCATGTTCATATTTTGGTATTTAGTATTCAGTTGTAGTTTATATTTTGTTATGGATGTACAAACTTATCTTATATATGTTATATTAAGTTTGTTTTCAGTTATTCGGTTAGTTAATGATTGTTGTTTTACATCGATGTTTCGTGATAAATGGTAAAAACCTTGACAATATATTGTACAAAAAGTTAAATAACGATATAATATTTGAAACAGTAAAATGTTGAAAACAGTATAACATTTAAACAGTATAATATTTTAATGGATGTAATATTTAAACGAGCCAATAGGCCGATCTTGAAAACGGTAAAATATTTAAATGAGCTAATATTTTTAAAGGGTCGATCTTGAAAGCGGTAAAATATTTTTCTACAAAAAAATACAACTTTTCTTGAAAAACAACTCAAATTACCCCACAAAACACCCATTTTTTCACTCAAAAAAAAAAAAAAAAAATCACTGCAAGACGCCTCGTCTAGGCCTATTCGGGGTGTCTAGACCCCTTAAATTTTGTGCCCGCCACCCCACTCAGAGCCCTTTAATTTCAGTGCCTAGACGCCCCATCTAGGCCTATACGAGACGTCTAGGGCACCAAAAGTTTGCAAATAGGTAGTGGGGGTGTGTGAATAGATTGAGCCTTATTTTAGAGTAAATTGCCAAAATCGACCCTGAGGTTTGGGCATGTTTGCCATTTTCATCCAAAACAACTTTTTTGTACAATATAGTCATTCACTTTTAGGATTTTTTGCCATTTTATCCAAACATCTAATATGCTTTATTTTTTCTATCAAACATTTCGATGAAAATGGCAAAAAACCCCAAATCTCAGTGACGATTTTGGAAAAAGGTTAGACGTTTAGATGAAAATGACAAAAATCACAAAAGTGAAGGACTATATGTTACAAAAGAATTGATTTTGATGAAAATACAAACATATCAAAAACTCAGGGACAATTTTGTCAATTTACTCCTTATTTTATTGTGGAGTAGCTCTTTATCTAGTAGGCCAGGTTCTAGCTAAAATTCTAGCTCGTTAAGAGTTTTTTTATTTAAGTCGTACTCACTCATTTAACTTCGAGCCCGAACTTGAACTAAATATACCAGTTCCTAACTTATAGTTGTTACTTTTGAATAATAAACTAAGAAACAACCACCAAACTAAAGAGATATATGCAATAGTATCAAACGAACAAAAGTTATCGAAACCTCTTTAATAGTCGAGATAGATAACTATCATAAAATACCTTTTTGAATAGAGGTTTATAACAACCACCTCTAAAACTAAACTCAAGGAAAACATTTAAAAAAAAAACTAAAAAAGTCCTTTTGAACGGCAACTTACATAGTCTCTAGTTTTATTACTAAACTATCACGGGGATTAAACGTTCGTCACTTAAAAACATAAAGCCTTATTCAACACCATGATACCGACATACGAAAGTCCTTTCGGCCCGTAGAAAAATCTAACATACAATTCGGCCTTCCGACACTCTTACACGTGCGAAAGGCCTGCGAAGACTGGAGTCCGGCAGAACGGACAAGAAGTCTGTTTCGAGTGAAGCTGTTTTCCTACACAGTCGGAATGGAAGACGTGACCACACCGGCTGAGCTGGCAAAGCACGTCGTTGTTATCGTAATCTTGGGAGCATATGAAGCACATCCGATCGACGGATCTATGGCGATGGTTTTGCAGATCTTCGAATCGAATAATCGGAAGATCCACCAGGCAAACATCTTGTTGGTGATTCACCCGGTATCCGAACAAATATGAGATGAATTCTTTTAGAAGGATGAGGAGTTCTGACTTGATTCTGAGGATTGGGACAAGAAGACAGATGTAGAAGATGATGTTAATCAACATTTTGGAGCTTTAGGGTTTTGAGGTATATATACAATATATATTATATATGGGTTTGGTATGAATTATGAAAATGGAGTGTTAGATGTTATGTTTATATAGGGAGAGTGTAAATTATGATTTATTATGGCCCCAGTTTGATCTTGACGTCTAAGATATTTTTTTTTTTGATTGTTAATGTGATCCATTCAAATTTTCCTCACAAGACTTTTCAGAGATGAAGTCATCATCTTCTTCCGCACTCATTCAAGTAAGCTAAACGCCCATTAGAAGTGATTTTTTAAAAGGGGTAACTTTCGAGTGTGGAAGTTGTATTATCCATCTAAACCTATATCTTGAAGGATTTGAACCATATACTGTTAAAATATGGGCCAATTTTATAATCCAAATAAACCTTGTTTCTAATTTTTTTGATCTGTTTTTTTTTTTCAGATTTGGGCCTGTGTTTTGGTCCTGCTCAGCCCACTCCATTTATTTGCTGGTCGTGTTCTTTTTTTCTGGCTAGTGAAGAAGGGCGCTGCCCTAGGTCGATGATTTCGCTCTCTGTACGCGTATTTCCAGATTTGATGTTCATCAGCCTTGTCTGCTCGTTAATTGCCAGCTGTGATTGATCCGCTGTGATTGATCCCTTCCTTTTTCCTCCTCTTCTTGTGGGTTATATAAAGCGAGGTTCCTCTTCTATGTCAGATACACAAAAAGAAAAGGAGAACAAGCATTGAAGTAATCTCTTTTCATATTGTTTTCTTTGTAATCAAACCTGGTTCATCTTGTTTCTTTGTAATCGAACCTGACTGGTTCATCTTGTTTCTTCTTTTTTGTAATTTGTTCCTTGAACAGTTATCAATTCAATATACCATTTTGACATGGTCTCGGAGCTAACGGTTAGGGTTCGTCTGATTTCGCCACTGTTGGTGTTTGCTGTGGACTCTTGATAATTTTGTCTCAATTGTAGTTGGTTTCATCAATCTTCTACTGGTCAAATTAGAATTCACAATCTGATTTCTTGGTTCGTAATTAGATATTGGTCTGAACCACGGTTTCTCTGGTGTAAAACTATATTGGGCTGGTGCTTAATTATTCATCTATCATTCGTATCTACTGTGAGACATCTGCTGACTGGTTCGTGGCTTATTCTCTGATCATTTATCGCTTGTGAGTTGGTTTGTAACCCTAAGTGAAGGTTACATACACTCACACTGGGAAGGAATACCCTAACTTGGGCGCCCCGCGGTGAGTTCGTTCCTTTCTTTCTTTATTTCGCTCTCACGGTTATTATTTTGCTAAGCACTTTGTGACTGGGTTAGGGGTACCAGGTTGGTTTGGTACTGGGAAAGCCACACTTTGAATTTTATCTGTTTGCTTTTTGTGTGCATCTTCTATCTTTCTCTTCATAGTTAGATTGTCTAGTATGACTGATATCGAAAGTACTTCTACAACCTTAATCAGTAAGCTTGACGTTAGTGATCCGTTGTTTTTACATCCAAGTGATTCTAGTTGTCTTACTATTGTGAGTATTAAATTAAAAGGATGTGAGAATTACACGGTTTAGGCAAATGCTTTTTAGTTAGCTTTACAAGCAAAAAATAAAATTGGTTTTATAAATGGCTCATGCAAAAGATCCACCGAAAATGAAACATTAGCTTCTCAATGGGATAGGTGTAATTCGGTTGTTCTTACCTGGATACTTAATTCTGTAAGTGAAGAATTATATGTTGGTCAAGTTTACTCTAAACTCGCGTCTGAAGTATGGAACGATTTGAAGGAAACCTATGATAAAGTTGATGGGTCGGTTGTGTTTAGTTTATATCAAAAAATTAATTCTATGACTCAAAATGGTAGTTCTGTGTCTGATTACTACCATAGACTGAATACAATGTGGAGACAGTTTGATGCTATGGTGCAACTACCATCGTGTACTTGTAATGCCTCTAAGGAATTTAATGATTTTAATCAATTGATAAAATTAATGCAATTTTTAATGGGTCTTGATGAAATTTATCAACCTGTCAGAACTAGTCTTTTAACCCGTGATCCTCTTCCTTCGATTAAAACTGCTTTTTCAATAGTCTCCAGAGAGGAATCACACAGAGGTGGAATCACCCCTGCAAAAGGTCAAAATGTAGGTTTTGTGTCTAAATTCAATCAAAGCCATGAAAATAAAAAGAAATTTAACAAGGGGCCTAATCCAAATCTTAAATGCACTAACTGCAACAAACTAGGCCACACTGTTGATAGGTGTTATGAACTTGTTGGGTACCCTCAAGGGTATAAGTCTAAATTTGGGCAAGGGAATAGTCAAGGGAATAGAGTCAATAACTCTATGACAAATAAACCTGTTACTGATGTGCCTTCAAGCTCTTCTACTTCCCCTACCCCTTCTCTTACATCTGATCAGATCACTCAGCTTTTGGGATTGTTGAAAGCAAAAAATAATGAAGGATCTCAAAATGCAAACTTTGGAGGTAACTCCATTGGTCTTTTTTCTTCAAATATTTTCTGCAAACCTATTTTTAGGTTTGCTAGTGGTCCTTCCGGTATATCCTCCGGTTGGATTGTTGATTCTGGAGCAAACCAACATATGGTGATGTCTGATAAAGGGTTAATAAATCTAGTTGATGTATCTAACTTTAATATTTCTGTTAAACACCCAAACGGAACAAATGCTAAAGTAACTAAGATTGGATGTTTAAAATTAACTGAAGGAATCATTTTATCAGATGTTTTTGTTGTCCCAGAATACTATGTTAACCTGATGTCTGTATACAGACTTGCTAGTGAAAATAAATTGTATGGTTCCTTTGATGAACATAATTGCTATCTTCAGGATTTGCACACAAAGAAAGTCCTGGTGACTGGTAGTCAAATTGATGGATTGTATTTCTGTGGTGATGACTCTAAATTTGCTAAGGTGTGTTTTAATAGTCATGATGTTATTAACTTGTGGCATTCTAGGCTAGGACATCCCTCTAACCAAGTGTTAAATGTTCTAAAAGACAAGTTATATATAAAAACTCTAGGCGAGATTTTTCCATGTGATGTTTGCCACAAGGCCAAACAACATAGAGAACCCTTTCCCATAAGTGACCATAAGTCATCTTATATAGGAGAGTTAGTTCACTTAGATGTGTGGGGGCCATATAAAGTGCAAAGTTATGAAGGATATAGGTATTTCCTGACGGTTGTGGATGATTTTTCGAGGTGTGTGTGGATTTTTTACTAAAACACAAAAATGAGGTTTTTTACAACATTGAAAGTTTTTTTTTAACCTGGTAAAAACCCAATTTGAAAAAACTATGAAAATTTTCAGAAGTGATAATGGATTTGAATTTGTTAACAATCGTATGAATAGTTTTATGAGGGAAAATGGCATTATCCATCAAACCACATGTGCATATAGTCCACAACAGAACGGAATTGCTGAAAGAAAACATAGGCATTTGTTGAACATTGCTAGGACTCTTTTATTTCAGGGGGGCGTCCCTCTTAAATTCTGGTCTGATTGTGTGCTTACCGCTGCTTATTTAATCAACAGGACTCCCTCTTCCATTCTTGATGGCAAATCTCCCTATGAGCTTTTGTTTGGTTTTCAACCCTCACTTTATCACCTTAGGACATTTGGTTGTCTGTGTTTTAGCACTGTCTTAAATAATCCTGACAAATTTGGGAATCATGCTGAGAAGTGTATTTTCTTAGGTTATTCTCCTTTCAAAAAAGGATATAAATTGTGGAGCATAGAAAAAGAAAAACAAATATTTTTTTCCAGAGATGTAAAATTCTATGAAACTTTTTTTCCTTTCAAAGATAATAAACTATTTAATGAAAACTCTTCAATAAATGATCCTTTTCTAAACTCTTTAAACTTTTTTGATGATGTTGAGAGAAGTCAGACAAATGTGCCTAATGGTGAAATACCCAATGATGAGGTGAGGGATCCTAGTGAGGTAGTTGGCACTGTTCAGCAACCTAGTGCTCAGTCTCAAACCCCTGATGGCATGGCTGTATCACAGCAGCCTCACGGGGTAGATGAAAGTACGAGTGGGGCAGACAGTGCTCAAACTACCAATAACAATATAAAATCACCTGAGGGAAATAATGATCCTAGTATTCCTGTTAGAAGGTCTACTAGGAACTCATCTCTACCAAGGAAATTAGATGATTTTATTATAGAGGGAAAAGTTAAGTATGGAATGGAAAAAGTTATCAACTACTCAAAACTATCACTTGAAAATAAGTGTTTTGCTTCTAATCTAAATAAATCGATTGAACCAAAAAGTTTTTATGAAGCCAAAGATGACCCCAACTGGTTGAATGCCATGAATGAAGAGATGGAGGCCTTAAATAGAAACGACACATGGACCCTTGTTGACCTTCCAAAGGGTAGAAAGCCAATAGGTTGTAAATGGGTTTACAAAATTAAATATAAATCCACAGGAGAGATTGAAAGGTTTAAAGCTAGACTAGTTGTAAAAGGCTATAGTCAAAGGGAAGGGATTGACTTTGATGAAACGTTCTCGCCTGTTGTTAAAATGGTAACCGTTCGTTGTGTTATTAGTCTAGCGGTTGAAAATGATTAGCCTTTATTTCAACTTGACATTAACAATGCTTTTCTTTATGGAAATTTAAATGAAGATGTTTACATGTGTCTGCCAGAAGGTTTTTTTTTTTCAGAAAATGAAACCAAGGTTTGTAAACTAAAAAATCCTTATATGGCTTAAAACAAGCCCCTATAATGTGGAATGAAAAGTTGGTTGGTGTCTTATTAGAGTTCGGTTTTGTTCAAAACAAATGTGATCATTCTTTATTTGTTAAATCTGACAATTCCGTGTTTATTGCTCTGCTTGTCTATGTGGATGATATGTGGTCACAGGAAATAATCTAGATGAAATAAATAAAGTGAAACAATTGTTAAAAACAAAATTTTTAATCAAAGATCTTGGTTTATTAAAATATTTTCTTGGAATTGAAGTTGTTAAAACTGAACATGGAATATGCTTGTCTTAAAGAAAATACTGCATGGATCTCTTGGCTGAATTCGGTCTTATTGGATGTAAGCCTGTAAGTACACCTTATCGAACAAAATTATGTTGTTATGAATTTCTTTAAAAAGGATGAATCTGTTGTGAGTAATATTACCGGTTTTCAAAAACTAATTGGGAAATTGATTTACTTATCTCATACTCGTCCTGATATATCCTATGCTGTGCAATTTCTGAGTCAATTTATGCACAAGCCTACAAATTCTCATTTACAAATTGCTTTGAGGCTATTAAAATATCTAAAAGGTGCCCCAGGTAAGGCAATCCTAATAAGCAAAGGTACGTCTTTTAACATCCGTGCTTATGCTGATTCAGACTGGGGGAAATGTCTGGATTCTAGGAGATCAGTCACAGGGTATTGCATTTTCTTGGGTAACAGTCTTGTTTCTTGGAAAAGCAAGAAGCAGGGGACTGTATCAAGGTCCTCTGCCGAAGCTGAGTACAGAGCTATGTGTGCCGCCACATGTGAAGTTTTATGGTTAATCAACATTTTAAAGGAATTGCATGTTAATATGACCTTACCAATTGATCTCTTTGTGATAATAATGCTGCTATATCTATAGCAGCAAACCCTGTCTTTCATGATCGAACCAAACATTTCGAGATAGATCTTTTCTTCCTTCGGGAAAAAATCTCAACTGGGATAATCAAAACAGTTCCAACCGAGTCTGATAAACAACCTGCTGATATTCTTACAAAAGGTTTGCTTATTCACCAACATAATGTGTTAACAAAGAAACTAAATATGCATGATGTGTTTGGATCATCAAATTGAGGGGGGGTGTTAAAATATGGGCCAATTTTATAATCCAAATAAACCTTGTTTCTAATTTTTTTGATCTGTTTTTTTTTTCAGATTTGGGCCTGTGTTCTGGTCCAGCTCAGCCCACTCCTTTTATTTGTTGGTTCTGTTCTTTTTTTCTGGCTAGTGAAGAAGGGCGCTGCCCTACGTCGATGATTTCGCTCTCTGTACGCGTATTTCCAGATTTGATGTTCATCAGCCTTGTCTGCTCGTTAATTGCCAGCTGTGATTGATCCGCTGTGATTGATCCCTTCCTTTTTCCTCCTCTTCTTGTGGGTTATATAAAGCGAGGTTCCTCTTCTATGTCAGATACACAAAAAGAAAAGGAGAACAAGCATTCAAGTAATCTCTTTTCATATTGTTTTCTTTGTAATCAAACCTGGTTCATCTTGTTTCTTTGTAATCGAACCTGACTGGTTCATCTTGTTTCTTCTTTTTTTGTAAGTTGTTCCTTGAACATTTATCAATTCAATATACCATTTTGACATATACCTTTAGGATAGACGAAAGACACCTTTAATACCACACAATCTCCTTTAGGAACCCATTAGAAGTGATCTAATATACATGGTTGCAAAAGTCGTTAAGCGCTCCATAGTCGGATTTGAGAGTATTCGGGAAGTACTCGGCCTAGGCAGAGATTACTCGAGGAGTAATCAGTCTAGGCGAACAGTATTCGGGCCTCGGCAGACCACCTTGTAGCGACTTCTCGACTTCTTGGGAAATACTCGGAGCTTAGGCGAGACTTTTACAACCATGATGTATTCGTTTTGAAGTTCAAACTTTTATACTAAATTTGATATGAACAAAACGTTTTCTAATTTTATTATAATATTATAATATTAACTTTATATATATTTAGACTAGGTTATAACCCCGTGTATTATTACACGGGTTGAATAAATGAATTATATGTTATAAATAATAAAACAATATATGTTTAAAAACATCTTTTATTGCACGGGTTGAATAAATGTAATTTTATATACCAAATAAAAAAGTTATATCTTTAAAATCACGTGTATTACATGGGTTGAATAAATGTAATATTGTTTACCAAACAATAAAATAATACATCTTTAAAAGACCCCATTTATTACACGAGTTGAATAAATGTAATTTTATATACCAAATAATAAAAAGAGTTACATCTTTAAAAATATATGTATTAAACGGGTTGAATAAATGTATTTTTCTATACTAAATAATAAAAAATATATATATCCTTAAAAAAACTCATGTATTGTACGAATTGAATAAATCTAATTTTATATATCAAACAATAAAAAGTTATATCTTAAAAAACCTCAAGTATTACACGGGTCGAATACATGTAATTTTGTATAATAAATAATAAAAAAAGTATATCTTTAAAAAACCACGTGTATTACACGGGTTTAATAAATCTAATTTTATATACCCCCAAAAAAAAGTCATATCTTTCAATGCTAATGGATAATACTCGATAAGCGATTGATAGGGTGATTGTGAAGATGTTTCTAGAAAAGAAGATATGTTATTCAAGAAGCAAATCAGCAGTCATTTGAGTAATAAAATGTTGGTACCAATTCCAACAAAACTATGCAAAACGTTCAAATATACTTTTGTAAAATCTATTTGATACCAAACTAAACAAAACGTTCAAATATATAGTTAATAGAAAATTAGATAACTAACTTTGAATTTGAAGTAAATAGATAAGTATAAAAGTAATAATTAATTCAAATAAATAATATTATAAATGAGAAGTATACATTAAATTTAAACTAAATAATAATTATCTATAACTAAGTAGAGGAGATTAAACAAAATAATATTTAGTATGAGAGTTATCTATAATTATTAGAAGAGATTAAACAAAATAATATTTAGTATGAGAGTTATCTATAATTATTAGAAGAGATTAAACTAAATAATAATTATCCATAAGATAATAAACTAAATAATATTTCGTAGGAGGATTATCTATAATTAATTAGAAGAGATTAAACTAAAATAATAATTATCCATAAGACATGGCCTAATATGATGACAAGTGTCCTCAAAATGGTTTCTTTTATTATATAGTAGAGATAAAAAAAATATATATATATATTTGAAAACCATGTGTATTACACAGATTAAATAAATGTAATTTTGCATACTAAATACTAAAAACGTCGTATCTTTAAAAGACCCGTGTATAAACGGGTTGAATAAATCTACCAAATAATAAAAAAAAATTGCATCCTTAAAAACCCCGTATATTACACGTGTTGAATAGATCTAAAAAAGAGTTATATCTTTAAAAACCATGTGTATTACACAGATTAAATAAATGTAATTTTGTATATTAAAGACTAAAAACGTCATATCTTTAAAAAACCCATGTATAGCCAGGTTGAAAAATCTACCAAATTATAAAAAAATTATATCATTAAAAAACCCTGTGTATTACACGAGTTGAATAAATCTTATTTCACATAGCAAATGATAAAAAAGTTATATCTTTAAAAACTTCGTGTATTACACGGGTTATATAAATATAACTTTGTATAGTAAATAATAAAAAAATTTATATTTTTAAAAACCCCGCGTTTTACACGAGTTGAATAAATATAATTTTGTATACCAAATAATAAAAAAAGTTATTTTTTAATAAATTAGGATAACATTTAATATTAATTTATTATTTATATATTTAATATAAGATAAGTAGGAAAGAGAGGTATTTGTTTTAAAAATATATTAAATTAACAATTTAGATTTGAGGATAATATTTTATTAAAGTATGATAAGATTTAATATTAATTTATTATTTATTTAATTAATATAAGATAAGTATAGATTTGAAGATACCTTCAATGAATGACACGTGTCCAAAAGTTGGTTTCTTTTATTATAGTAGACTAGCGGTAAGACCCGTGTGCAAACACGGGCCGTTTCTTAGAAAACCATGCATAGCCCATATTGACAGAGAGTAAAAAAATAATTAGTGCAGACTTATAAAATTGATATACACTGATGGTCAATAGGTTTATTCAACAGCATTTTCATTTTGTTGATAGCAAACTACTTTACAAAATTACACTAAGGTGATTTGGTTTGTTTAGGCTCCACATCTGTTTATGGCCAAACAACTGTTTAAGGTAAAACATCTGTTTAAGTCCAAATATCTGATATAGAAGGCCAAACATCTGTTTAAGGCAAAACATCTATTTAAGGTGAAACATCTGTTTATGGTCAAACATCTGTTTAAGGTCAAACAACTGTTTAAGTCCAAACTTCTGATATAAAAGGCCAAACATCTATTTAAGGCCCTACATCTGTCTAAGGCCAAACATCTGTTTAAGTCTGAACAGATGTTTAATTTAATCAGATCTACTGTCTTCTCACACTGTTTTCCTCTTCAAAACACTGTTGAACCTAACATGGGTTTCCATTAACTATTTGACCAAAAGGCAAACAGACATTTAACTCTTATTATTATTTTGTTTCTTTAGAAAAGATTTGTTATATTACTAAGGAATAAAGCTTTTAACACACTTCATTTGTAACAGACTTACATATGGAAAAATTTTAACCGTCGATATTTTAAACCATTTTACTCAAATTTAGTATATTACAGAATTTTGTTACAACTCAACCGTAAGCGATAGTTGTTAGCAGCTCATTACAAACAATAACTAAACCGAAGAACACATTTTTTTATTAAACAAACATCTTCGCGTGTTACTTAAAACAAAAATACATCCCAAAATCGTTCTAGAAAGAATCTAAACCCTCGAAGCACATTCTAGCAAAAAAGTAGTTCTCATCCAGCAAATAAAGATCATTTTCATTAAGAGAACCAGTCTCCGTTGTTCAGCACATACGTAACTCCCGATAAGTATTTTTCCGTCAATTTGCTCATCCATGTGAATAGATAGAACTGGAAGTCAAAATAAATAATCACATATAATCACAATTGTTTTATTTACAGTAATAAAGACTCCAACTTTGCCATAGTAATAACACATAACAAAAGTTTTATTCATACCTTGAATCCATTGACTATTGGCTAAGTTGCTAATAAGAGCCGTTTTGCCTGCACCAACTGGACCGTAAAGAAGAACAAGCCACCTCTGACTCACTGCCAACCGTACCATTTCAAAACTTTTCTTCACAGCAGATGTTAACACATAAGGTCTTCCACTTTTACTCGTATCCCTAATACAACATTTGGAAAAAAAAAAAAAACCCTTTAATCAGCCATCCATTGTTTTGAATTGAAAATACCGAAAGTAGTGTACCATGTTGCCTCTAAACGTATGTCTTGTAGTTCAAAAGAAGACAATTTGCTTTCCGTAAAGGGTTCAAGATACCTGCCGGCTTTCTCCAACGATACATTCTGAAGATACTCTTTCCACCTATAAAAAGGGACCAAACACAAAATCATCAAATACAAACAATAAAACTAATATTAAGAGTTGAAAAAAGCCAAAAACTAACCACGATAAACACACAACTGCTACTTCATCATCAACATATATAATCACATATAATCACAATTGTTTTATTTACAGTAATAAAAACTCCAACTTTGCCATAGTAATTACACATAACAAAAGTTTTATTCATACCTTGAATCCCTTGACTATGGGCTAAGTTGCTAATAAGAGCTGTTTTCCTTGCGCCAGCTGAACCGTAAAGAAGAACAGGCCACCTCTGACTCACTGCCAACCATACCATTTCAAAACTTTTCTTCACAGCAGTTGTTAACACAAAGGTCTTCCACTTTTACTCGTATCCCTAATACAACATTTGGAAAAAAAACCCCTTTAATCAGCCGTCCATTGTTTTGAATTGAAAATACCGAAAGTAGCGTACCATGTTGCCTCCAAACGTATGTCTTGTAGTTCAAAAGAAGACAATTTGCTTTTCGTAAAGGGTTCAAGATACCAGCTGGCTTTCTCCAAAGATACATTCTGAAGATACTCCTTCCACCTATAAAAGGGATCAAACACAAAATCATCAAATACAAACAATAAAACTAATATTAAGAGTTGAAAAAAGCCAAAAACTAACCACAATAAACACTCAACTGCTACTTCATCATCAATACAAAGTCGGCAAATGTCTGGGAACTCGTCTTCAACACGGTGCATTTGTGTGTATGCATACCGCATGGAATTGGTTTTTTCTTCTTTGCCATTCTCTGTCTAGGCCAGAGGACAGATCAAGCGTCGCGTCTGCATCATTCCATGATAATCCATCTCTGTACATCTGATATTAATGTTTCTAAACATTTATGCCTCATCGAATTCATGGTCCTACGAAAACTATTTTTTATTCGAATACAAGTCTTAAAAAAATCGCATGTTTTAACCCAACAGTGGTTTCAAACCACCGTTTTAACCCAACAGTGGTTTCAACCACTGTTTTCTCCACAAAACACTGTTTTAACCCAACAGTGGTTTCAAACATCTGTTTTCATTCATCTGTTGACCAAAGTCAACAATCAACAGATGTATCAACCACTATTTTATTTTCCCCTGAATAGCTCTCACGTATAATATTCAGAAAAATAACTCATACACTTATTATAACTATTTTTTATTCGAATACAAGTCTTAAAAAAATCGCTTGTTTTAACCCAACAGTAGTTTGCACATAGGTATGAGAAATTTATCACATAACTTAAATTCAATTTTAAACCGGGCGGTACTGAAATTGACGTCAAATGACTTATGCTATTAACCAATGTATCTATGGACTTTCGTAGATGTTTCGACTCATCACCAACTTATAAAAATAAAGCTAATCATATGCACCGACATGAGAATGCCCATTTACATCCCAAGGATAGTGTAAAGCAACTTTTTTATCTCATTTACCTGCCTCAACAAATTCATGTTCAAAAGCCCAACTGTAAAGGTCTAACATATCCAAATTCTACATGCATCTTAATCTACACTGTTTTAACATCCATACCTTCATAGAGTTTCCCATACGCTAAAAGGTTCTCTCAAGCTCATATCACCTGTAGCCCATTCCAATCCTGCAACAAAAATCATGAACATAACTATTAACACAGATTTCTGAACCTAACATGAAAAGTGCTATTCAACTGTTATTTAATTTAAGATTACCTCCCATAGATGGGCTTGCCACTGACATTTAATGGTTGATGTGTATGTGCTTACTTACACTCTACCTTAGCATACTACCAGCTCTACTCAAGAAAGCCATGGTTGTACCTTGTAACCTAATATACAACAAATAAATAGATCAATAAAGAAACATATATTCAATAATAAAACCTATCAGAAATCATGAAAGTATTATGCAATAAAAAAAAGATTGAAAGCAAAACATATTACTGTATGTTTTAGTTACTATTTTGTACCCAACTCTTCTAATGTTCTGAATCTTCAACATATCTTTCCTGCAAGATTGAAAGTATGTCATTCCCGAGTCTTAATTTATAAGAACAATGACAAAACAATGATTCATACAATAAGATATTCTTCAGTTCATGATTCTTCCCTTTCGGTTCTGGTTCTGAGACTTCTGCTTTCAGTTCCATAGTATAAGCCTACAAACACAAAGGTGAAATCTCCAATAATAAAAAGGTGAAATCTCCTGTTATGCAAGAAAAAAATTCAAACATGGATGGAATATCGCTATCTGAAACACCTCGGCATGGATGGAGTTATGATTACTTGAAGTAAATGAAGCTACTGGCTACGATTCTGAATCAAACAAATTAAAACATTAAACAAAAAAGCAACACTAAAAAGAGCATGCTAACTTCTACATCAGAGACTATGATGATTCGCATCCACCAATGTTTAACATAATAAACTCACAATCGAATGATATCTCTCAATTCACATAATAAACTCACAATCGATCCACTTTCTGAAGATTACTTTCATGAACAAATGTCGCAAACGTTGATGTCTCAACTGTTAGGTTTACTCAGAGTTATTATACAGCTCGAATCAAACAAAAAATTGGGATTTTTGAGAGTGGTGATGATTAACATACCTACAAACACAAAGGTGAAATCTCCAATAATAAAAAGGTGAAATCTCCTGTTATGCAAGAAAAAAATTCAAACATGGATGGAATATCGCTATCTGAAACACCTCGGCATGGA
The DNA here is from genome assembly GCA_030545235.1 of Helianthus tuberosus. Classification (NCBI taxonomy): domain Eukaryota; kingdom Viridiplantae; phylum Streptophyta; class Magnoliopsida; order Asterales; family Asteraceae; genus Helianthus; species Helianthus tuberosus. The sequence goes on from CM060380.1 coordinate 78,045,968, forward strand.
TGGAGTTATGATTACTTGAAGTAAATGAAGCTACTGGCTACAATTCTGAATTAAACAAATTAAAACATTAAACAAAAAGCAACACTAAAAAGAGCATGCTAACTTCTACATCAGAGACTATGATGATTCGCATCCACCAATGTTTAACATAATAAACTCACAATCGATTGATATCTCTCAATTCACATAAGAAACTCACAATCGATCCACTTTCTGAAGATTACTTTCACGAACAAATGTCGCAAATGTTGATGTCTCAACTGTTAGGTTTACTCAGAGTTCATATACAGCTCGAATCAAACAAAAAATTGGGATTTTTGAGAGTGATGATGATTAACATACCTTACTGTATGTAAACATTATGAAATTCATCAATCAACTACAAAAATAACACTAACCTCTGCCTTAGCATACTACCAGCCGAAAGCAATATAAGTAAAACCCTAACCTCCGTTGATATCTCTCAATTCACATAATAAACCCTAAATACATTGTTTCTTAATTGCTTCGTGTGCTGAATAAATGCGAATAGTTAAACTGATTTTGTTATGAAGATTCAGCAAACCCTAGCTCTATTACATACTACCCGGTGCAACACATATACGATTTCAAGTTTCAAATGCACAATAAACTAATTTCGAGATTCAATTTCATTATTACTAACAAATTTTAGCAATTAATAGATTGGAAGTAGCGTAAAACCTCAGTTACTCGAAATTCAAACGGTATCGAGATGAGAAGAAAGTCAGCAATTGGAAATCCGGAGAGGCGGCAGGCGATGGCGGAGCGGTAGCGGCGTTATGGAACGAATCAGGCAGTCCGATGCTGGCAGCGGCGGAGCACGGCGGCGTTGAGCGGTTGCGGTAGAGAAGCAGGGAGTGTGGAGTGCTGGATTTCGATCGGACATAGAACATATAGGATCGTTTTCAGACCCGAACGAGTTGATCAGAAGAGTTTTATTCAATACGAAAGGCGGAAACAAACGTATTGAGGCCAATTCAGCAAGAATATCACTTTAAACTGTCGTAATATTGATTTGATAACGTTTTATAGCGAGACGACACTTCGGCAGCACTTCGTTGCTCTGACCGGAAAACTTACAACTGATTCCGTTTGAACTGGTATTTATAAGGCTCTGATTCCGCTTGAAACGGTTCCAAGTGAAATTAGATTCCAAGCGGAATTACATAGTGCACTTTCAAGCGGAATTACCATGTTCAAGCGGAATTACTTGTTTTCTCGAACTACGTGCCCTGATCTAACATTCTTAGAATAAGACTCGATACAAGACGAAGTCGACAGACGCATGCACCAACAGACTCCCCTTCGAATGTTGACGAGTCTTAAGTGTCGAGTCTTCGCATCTTCAGTCTTTATCAGTCCTCTCGAACTCTTTGAAGTATCTGACACTGTCAAGCATCCTCAATCTCTCTCTTCTCATCTTTATCAACTAATCTCACCCTCGAATGTTGATAATCTCCAGAATCTGAGTCTGGCTCTCAAGCTTTCTAATTCTCTTGATCAGATCTCTTGATTCCTTAAGTTCATCAGCATCAACAATTTCAGAATTGTAACCTGGCCTACCTCTGTTTACAGGATCAGAATCGAATCATGGCTCTAACCTACACAAAACTCTACCCAAAAATAAATTTCACAAATTTATAATTCGACAAATTTATATACCACTTGCAGGATTAGACTCAAAATGATTTAACATTTATAATCTCTGATGAACCACTTGTAAAAATAACATTTTCATTTCAAAAACCTAAACTAACTTTCCCAATCCAGTTGTCGTCATGTTTAGTACTCGGAATTTTGAAAATCAGCTCTTCAACACCAGTTGTCGAAAATCTTTTTGAATTTTTTCAAAGTTTATGCTAAAACACACTAAAATCTTTTTGAATTTTTGAATTTGAAAAAGAAATACAATAAAGAAATATATACAAACAATATTTTTGTGAGTTTGTGTAAGAGGATCATATCAGTTTTTGAGACAAATCACCAACACCGTTAAGCTTTAAACATTTTAAGTTCTAAACGATTCACGTAGATTGTCAGTATACTGATCCACTTAAATTCTCACACAAAGTTCAATTGTTTCGAGATACGAGGTTAATGTCTTAAGAACTTAAACTTAATCATGTGTCCCACCTCAGAATATACTCCCGTATCCAGATCCCAATATTCAGTCTTACAGGTGAGTATACCACAGATGATATCTGTAAGGGGTTAAATTGCGAAAACCGTGAGAGCTCAGGTCAGAACTTCCGTTCAGCAGAGAGATGACGGCTTCGACTTTTGGTGTGTCCCCTTTAGAGGATCTTTTCTTCAACAGCACATGATTGACATTTTTCAATGCTTCATCATTTTTTATGCTGAGGGTGGGTGGGCTCTATTTCAAGCAAGCGTAAAGTATTCTCCGGGGACTAGGCCATTGCTTCCGCATTATCAGAAGTCCCGGGATAATACCCCAGATATCACTGAGTATAAAGACCTAGTATCTCAGAAAGAGGGACCTTTCAAACAAGATTTCGGGGGTTACCCATATATCCGAGAGATGCTCCCCACGATATAAGCAAGTTTGAATTTAGGTTTATATCTCGTCACAATCTACTAAATGTGGAAAAACCTACTGGCACATCATCAGTGAGACCGTTTATCACATTTTTCACTTTCCAATTCTTTAGCATGCTGTGATCGTCCACTGATGTACTATCATTTCCTCTTTTTCACAACAAAACTCTTTTTCATTTTATCATGTTTTTGGCTTTTTCAAAATTTTCAAATATTTTTGGATTTTCTGAAATTTCTTACTCCCCCTAAAATGCAAACACATTTAAAAAATTTTTAAAAACAAACTGTACAGGTAAATTGACAACTGTTGTGAATTGCTTCAATTCGCCATTCACTTGGCATAAACAATCAGAACTCCCCCTCACAACAAACTATTTTCCCATTATGATTTCAAAACACTTAAGTTTGTTTTAATCAAATGGTTTTTCCGGAAAATTAGTTTTGTTGATTTTATCACTTGTAGGATAGGGGATCATCACATTGTTTTTCAAAATACCACTTTGTAGGAATGGTCCAATCAAGTTCAATCTAATGACCTTGATAAACCATTTGCTTCTTTTTTTAACCAAAAACCACTTGTAGGTTGAATTCTCAAGATGCCGATTCCTATTCCTCACTTACCAACCTGGGAGTTCCGGCAAGTCATACTAGTGACCAATTTTTTTAATTTTTCAAAACCAATATAAGAAAGATGCCGATTAATGCTCCACAATTACCAACTTGGGAGCTCCGGCAAGTCCAGAGACTTATTGTTCGTAATAGGTACCATCCCAGTCACAAACCAGGGATGATACTTTACTTGGTTTCTTCGATTTCTTCTCGTAAAATTCCTTGACTCCTTTCACTTTCCTGTCAACCATTTTTCCAAAAATTTTATGAACTTTGGAATTAAAAGCTTTTTCAACATCAAATTCTTTCTTTTCAGAAAAGAATTGATTTGAAATCTCAACTTTACCAACTTTTTGTTTAAAATTTTCAGCCCTCAATGGTGGAAAATTTGCATCATCCATTGGAGGTACTGAATTCTCAACTTTCAACTCAACATGTGGCTCCTCTGACTTTGTGGAATCAGATTCATCGTCAGACACTAGCTCCTCTGATTTTGACGAATCAGAATCACTGCTTGAACCAACATCAGATTTCTTAACAACCCATTTTTGGTTGTCAAGTTTTGCCCTTTTCATGTAAAACCTGTTTGAACATTCACCAATCTCAAAAGTCGAATTTTTGAAAAGTTTTGTTCTCTCAATTGGTGGTTCAAACACAACTTCTTTATCTTTCAGTTTAGAAACTCCCTGATTGATTTGAATTGCCTTTGAACAATTCATGGCAATATGACCACTTTTTCCACATTTGAAACAGGTTCGAGTTTCCTTCTTCTGATCAACAGTCTGCATCTCTTCTTGCTTCTTCGCAAGGAAATCTCTGTTTGACTGTTTTCTGAATAATTTTTCTTTTTCTTCTTCAGAAGATGTACCTGAAACAAATATCATTTTTGATTTAAAATCTCTAACACATTTTTCATTTTTATGATTTTCTGGTGGAATAAAACCAAGACCTTTCTTTTTAAAATTACCGTTATGGTTTGGTTTCTTTCGATAACCTGAACCAGAACTGTAACCCTTTTTCTTGTTTTCTCTTTGTTGAACTCTTGAGGTGTATTTTTTAGGTTTATCATTAAGATTTACATCTTTTATTTCAGAAATATTAATTTCTGTGAGTTTGAAAACCTTTTTTATCATTTCTGGTTTAACACCTCTTATTGGAAATTCTTCATCAGAATATAATTTGTCAGAATCATTCAATGTATATGCAACTTTGAATGTTTCGTCATTCAAATTAGTTTTTGATAACAGAAATTCTTTATTGTAAACTCTTTTGCCCTGTTTGTCGGTTTGACTCGGAGAGCTGGACTCAGACTTTGACTCTGACATAGACTCCGACTTTGACTCCTCGGATTCATCTTTATCCAACACCTGATCGACCACTTTCTTTATTAACTCGGACTCATGATCAGTGTCAGATGATGTAAACGTAACATCAATATTTTCTGGCAGGTTAACTGAAGACTCTGACTCCCACTGTAAATTTGTTGCCTTTTTAACTCTTTCTGAATTTGGATTTCTCGGAGAATATCCATTTTCAAACGGGGGTGGACACTTGTTGTAACTGACACCTTGTTTCTTACCAGATGTCTTTTCTTTAGTATCCTTCTTCTTTTCTTTCTTCTTTTCAGGAGTCTTTTCTTCAGATACCTTCTGTTCTTCAGTTACTTCATCATCCTCAAATGCCTTCATGCCTTCAACAGTTGGATAAATCCTGTCAATGACATAAGAAGTACATGAGTAACTTTTTAATAATCGATTAACTCTTTCCGTTTCAATTCTTTGAGTTTCCAGTTTTTGCTCAAGCACAACACATTTTTCAATGTAATTGTTCACCACTTTCTGCTTTGTCATGAAATCTCCTTGAAGTGTTTTCATGGCTGTTGTTTGTTCTTCACTTGATTGATTGTATTGATTCATGGCCTTGTTCAGAACATCGTAAGATTCCTTCAACCTGTTCATGTTGTTAATCAGTTCACTGTTTTTCTTTTTCATGATCTCACAGGTTTCACAATTCACAGGAATCTTTCTTGCATCAACTTCTTCATCAACTTTGAACTTTGGAACCTCCTTTATCTTTTTCTTTATCACTGGAACTTCCTCATCATCACTGCTGACTGGTGTTTTGACCTTTTTTCTTTTTCTTTTTAGCTTTTTCATCTTCACTATCACTTTATGCCATCATTTTCAAATGAGCTGCCAATCTTCTTGCATAATACTCACGATCATCATCACTATCCTCTTCAACTCGAGCAACAAAGGCTTTGTGATTCAAAGTTTTATTAGGATCATAATCATCCCAACTGAAACCTTCCCAGTTAAACCCTTCTGGTAATTTTTCATCATCTTGGTTTATCAGGCATGCTTTATTATTAGCTGAAATATATTTGTCCCAACTGAAACTTGTTGAAGATTTTTGGTCATCTTGATTCACCAAACATGCTCTCTTTGATGATTCTTCAATCACTTTTCTACCATGTGCCACTTGTGGTTCTTGTTGTTGAGCAACTTGATGATAAAACGATTTCCGATAGTAATCATTGTTGTTGAACGGATTTTGAGCTCCACTTGCTTCGCGATTAGTGCACTCCCTCTTGAAGTGTCCTTTTTCCCTGCAACGAAAACAAGTAACTTTAGATTTATCAAAACCTAAATTAGAAACAAAAGCATCACGGAAGTCATCTCTTCCTGTGATCTGTTTGAATTTCTCAGCTCGTCTTAACACACTAGCCAAACACCATTTTATGTCCATCAATTCCATCTCCTCAGCATCGATCTGATCGTAATCCTCTCTTGTCAACATAGGATTCCCGATCCTACCTGCTACTAAACTTCCATAAGACTCCAATACAGTTCCCAACAAAGACATATGACTTTTTGCAACTTCTTCAGAATAATCCTGATCATTCTCAAGATTCAATATAATGTTGCATTGTAGCTTCTTGCCATTCTTGGTTGCTGAAATGATCGGATCAAAAGATGGATATTATGAAAAACTTGTGTTGCTGTTTGATCCTTTGGATGAACCTCCTGATGAACTCTTTGCATTGAATGCTGTTTCAACCTTCGGTGACATGTTGGTGTTTTTATCACTGACGCCACCTTTGTAATAAAGACCAATGTCTTGTTCACCGTCAAAATCTTTCATTCTTGAGATCTTCCTTTGTTCCATTTCTTGAGCTTCAAGTTTTTCAATGAACTTGCTTAGTGTTAGACTGCTAAACCCTTTCTTGTTCCTTAGCATCATGAGATATGTGCCCCAAGTCTCATGTGGCAATGCATCAGCCAATTTTTCGATCAACTCTTCATTATCTTTGTTGATGCTCAATCTCTTCATGTTTGCTAGCAGATTGCAGTATCTTTCTATTATCTGTTTTGTGCTCTTATTTTTCAAACCACGAAATAGATCAAACTCTTTCTTCAAAAGCGATTTTTTGTTCTTGACCATCTCTTGGCTTCCATGAAACTTTGATTTTAAAGCTTTCCAAATCGAATAAGCACTTCCATTATGTTGCAATAACACCAAGATATCTTCTTTCACAGCTTGTTGTAGTAAACTTAGCATCATTTTTTCATCTTTGTATTTCTTTCTAGCTTCGGCACTTAGATCTTTTAAAGCAATAATCTCTTCATCGTCATTCATCGGTCTAACATATTTCGTCTCAACGCATTCCCAAGCATCCAAGTAGTTTGCTTGCACCCAGTTTTCAAAACGTCCTTCCCAACCTTTATACTCCTCAATGTTCATGAGCTTAGGCGGTTTTTGCAACGTCCTCGTTTCATTTTCCAACATTGTGTTCTGTGCAAGAGTAATCGGGGTAACTGGAGTAGCAAATGCGTTGAAAAATTCCTCTTCCATGTTTCGGTTATTCAAAGTATACAAAACAGTCAAGTTGAAGCGAAATCAGCAAGTTCAAACGAGATTACTCAAGCGGAATTACACCTTTGAAGCGGAATAGCAAGTTTCAAGCGGAATCAGGATGAAATTTCAAGCGGAATACTTGATTCAAGCTAAATTATTTCCTTAATTCCATTTGAAATGCTGCTGATGTCATCATTCTCGCACTGATTTTGAAGCGGAATTACAAATTCTATCAGTTTTAGATCGAATTAAGGTCTAATTTTCTCAAGGATTAGTTAAAACACAATTCCGAGTATGATGTGTGAAAATCAAAACATTTTGACCGTGAAAAGTTGTTAAATTTTGAAAAGAAGGTGTAGAAATCAGAATTTGCAGCTGAATTGGTAAGAACTCTTCTTCCTGAGCTCTGATACCACTTATAGGATCGTTTTCAGACCCGAACGAGTCGATCAAAAGAGTTTTATTCAATACGAAAGGCAAAAACAGACGTATTGAGGTCAATTCAGCAAGAATATCACTTTAAATTGTCGTAATATTGATTTGATAACGTTTTACTGCGAGACGACACTTCGGCAGCACTTCGTTGCTCTGACCGGAAAACTTACAACTAATTCCGTTTGAACTGGTATTTATAAGGCTTTAATTCCGCTTGAAACGGTTCCAAGCGAAATTAGATTCCAAGCGGAATCTAATTCCGAGCGGAATTACATAGTGCACTTTCAAGCGGAATTACCATGTTCAAGCGGAATTACTTGTTTTCTCGAACTACGTGCCCTGATCTAACATTCTTAGAATAAGACTCGATACAAGACGAAAGAATATCACTTTAAACTGTCGTAATATTGATTTGATAACGTTTTACAGCGAGACGACACTTCGGCAGCACTTCGTTGCTCTGACCGGAAAACTTACAACTGATTCCGTTTGAACTGGTATTTATAAGGCTCTGATTCCGCTTGAAACGGTTGCAAGCGAAATTAGATTCCAAGCGGAATATAATTCCGAGCGGAATTACATAGTGCACTTTCAAGCGGAATTACCATGTTCAAGCGGAATTACTTGTTTTCTCGAACTACGTGCCCTGATCTAACATTCTTAGAATAAGACTCGATACAAGACGAAGTCGACAGACGCATGCACCAACAGAACAGGAGCTTTGTGTTCTTCAAATTTATGAACAGGAGAACCAACTCCATCAGAAGTCAAGTTTCAGCGGTTAAACATGCAAACAGAGTAGTCAGCTAACCTGAAAATCACATGGTAGAAAGATAAAACATCCAACTTTAAATATATCCTTTTTACATTTCAAGAAAGAAAAATCAACAAATAAACTTTCTACTTACAAACAGAGTAGTCAGCTGACCTGAAAATCACATGGTAGAAAGAAAAATCACTCCCCATTTACAACCACAATGGCCGATTCAACATTGAGTGGTGATGAAACGGCATCGTTCTTTGGCTTAGACAAATCGAGACTACAAAAGAAGTGGATGGAATTAGGATTAGGGTTTAGGAAAAGAAACTTTGGGTTTGGATATATTACCTGATGAATACAATTGGATAGGGTCAAAACTAAGCTCTGTGTAGAAATCGATTTAGGGTTTTGTTGATGAGCCATGGCTGCCACTAATGAATATTAAAGTTAGGGTTTTACAGAGATTTGGATGATTTGAGAAAGAAGAAGCAGCTGAAAAGTTCCAATGCGAGAGAGTTTTAGAGAGAGAGACCTAGTTTGAATTTTGAATTTTGATTGTGGAGCCTGAATGATTTATCTTATATACGTGGAGCCACAATTTTGAATTTTGAATGTGATGGAGATTTTGAATTTTGAATATGGGCAGTGGTTTGTATGAACATCAGTGGTTTGCCCTTTTGTATATGTGGGCAGACCTTTGAAAAGGTGAATGTGGGCCACCTTTGAATTTTAAAGTGGGGCAGTGGTTTGAATTTATGATGTCACTATGCTCTCTCTTTGGCTTCCACCTCATTGTTGATGACATAAGAAAAACCTTGTTGGACATGCTCTCTAGCTGACACATCAGCTTTTCTTATGTCACTAGGATTTCTCCTTTTACATAAAGTATAGATAGATTTTACATACATGAAATTATCTTCACGTTTGCATATATCAATTAAAAATATTCATTCAATATTGTTGTATTTTAATAGTTATGTTAAATTATCTTAGATTAAAACACAAAAAAATAAATGTTTCATATTAGTTGTTGCACAGTTGCTGGGTTGCGTTGGTGGTGTGGCAAACTGTTAGCGTTTGGTGCAAGGTCCCCCAATTTCATCTTTTCAGTTAGGGATTTGTTAGTACTTCCTCAGCATGTTAGGTTAAAGGATGGAGTTAAAGGCATTATCCATGGGGTTGTGATTTTAGTTTGTTAGATGTTGAGTTATTAATCTGCTGATGATGAAAGTCAAAACCTAAAGGAATCATCTTCCCTGTTTAATAGAATAAGGTTGAGGTATAATCAAACTACTAGAAGTTCCCCCTTGAAAGATTCTCTAACAACCACTCAAACAACTAGAATAGAACTACTTGGTCAAAGTACTGGAAGACTAAGTACAAGTGCTGAAAAGACAAAGTACTGGCCAATAAGTCAACAGCTGAATCAAAAAGTCAAAGCTGAAGACCAAAGACAAGTCAATACAGAAGACCAAAGTACTGGATTCCAAAAGTGTTGGAATTCTTCCAGCTGTTTTGGTATCCCAGCTTTTCCTTGTATTTCCAGTAGTTTCAATGTAACAATGGTTTTTCCAATTGTCAAGCAGTTTGCAAAACTACTGGTAGTTACATCATTTAATAGGTTGTTTAGGGTCGCTTTCATGGTGATGTCTCCAGCAGTTATCTTCTCTTATAAATAGAACAATACTCAATGTAAAATTTAGAACTCTTACATCGAATATCCTCTTATTACAGAATCTAGAGAGAAAAGCATAAGAATTAAGAGAGAGGGAGAGAGATAGAGTACACCTGGTGAGGGGGGTGTAATTGTACTTTTGATTGTATTGAAATCAGATTGAATATATGAACCATTTGACTATAAAAAAATGTGTATATAATATTAAAAAAAGGGAAACTACTGATTTTCTTCAAATAGACCTAAACTGCTAGTACATTCCAGCTGTTTCTTAAAAACCAGTACTTCTTATGACATAAAACCCTATAAATACTCCGTCAGTAGTTAGGGTTTGTCTTTCCACTCACAATAATCAATTGCAAACCCTAACTCTCAATTTTTCTCTCTGATTCTTCATTATTTATCTTCTTTGATCATGGCCAACCTTGCACTACGACCTGTTCACAAACTACTTCCATGTTTGACCAAATCAAATGATCACCCGCAATATAACATCATCATTGATCATATTGAGAAATCTCCATTCCACCATGCATTAACTATTAACCCACCAATCTACAAAACCCCCTCTTGTTGAGTTCTGGACCACTGCTCAATTAACACATAATGATAAAGGGAAAGTGTTGGCCATCACTGCAATAGTGGGAAATAAAGAAATAGCAATCACCCTGAGATTTTAACAATCAAACTCCAACTTGGAGATGGTAAGGGTGTGGACAAATTCTTAAAAACTGAAATGGATTTGGAACTCATTGAGCAGGGGTATTATGGCCCAACAAAATATACTACTTATCAAAAGAATGAATGCTCTGATTGTGTTAAATTCCGCTTTCACACCATCATGCAATGCTTATCAGGTAAATTAGGCTCTTGGAATGAAGCTCCTCGAAAAGCTGAGTATATTTCATATTCAATACTGACTGAGTCTATTTTTAAACTATCACACAAAATTTTTAAAGAACTTTGCTTAAATTCACATCTTCAACAAAGTTTTTAATGTACCCCAGGCTCATCATGGCCATATTGGAACAAGAACTACCTGATGAGGTTTTTAAAAGGGTACAAGTTTTTTCCATTAATTCACTTTTGCTCAAACTTTTACAAGAATGGGAAAAACTAAAAATGAGCCAAAAATAACCGAGGTAGAAGCTGAGCCAGTGCAGAGCAATGATCCTACATAGCTAGCGGTTGATGCACCACACTCTTTTGAGCCCACTGCTTTAGCTGACCATAGGGAAATTCCATCCCTGAGGACCCACAACTAAAATCACCAAAAAGAGGAAGAATGCTTCTACAAAGAAACCCCTCTAAATCCAAACCCACCCCCTCCAAAAGAGCGAAGAAATCAAAGGCTACTCAGGAAGATGGGATCCCTAAGAGCCTGAATAAACCACAAAATCAGTCATTAGAGACTGATGTTACTTCTTCACATCAGCGTCTAGAACCTCCACCTAGCCAAACTTCACTAACCAATTGTTTTGATAGAGCACTCATGAAAGCAGGAGTTCCTTTGTACCGCAAAGTGAGCACATTACAAAAATGCAGCCACAAAAAGATGCTATGGTACAAAATAATCTTGGTCCTAACCCACATGAGGAAGAGACATATCCTTCATAGGTAGATCCTGTTGTGGTGATTGTAGAGGTGGTTTCCACTATTCTTGATGAACTAACTAGTTCACAAGAATACAATGAAAACATACTTAAGAACACTTTTTACAGGCAACAACCACTGAAATTCTCCATGTCTCTAAGGTATTGGAAGAAGGAAGTGTTGGAGATCCCCAGTACCAAAAACAATGGGCATCAGGAAGTTTCACTGCAGCTGAAAAGCTACAAGCACATGTTGATACAACCACCTCTGGTGGTGGAGCAGATGAGTCCATTAATTTAGATGATGCCTAGAATCTGAAACTATAGGTGATGTGTGTAAAATGCAACATATAAATTACATCAAATGAGGCATAAAACTAACCCTTTTTTAGTGCTAATATTGGAAAAAGAGTGTTTTTGTCTTCCTTTTGTATTTTCAGGATTAAATGAGCTCAAAAACGCAAAAGAAGCAAAAAGACAGCTAAATCCAACATAAATACAAGAAAAGGAACATTAGTGGACTGCCCGAACCCTCAACGGCACCTTCCAAAGCAAAATAGAGAAAACAGAAGACTGAACACGCCCCGTGCTCATCCAGCACGGGGCCGTGCCCAAGAAGCAGCAGAAAAGACAAACCTATAGAAGCTTCTATTGCCCATCACGGGGCCGTGCTCAGCGGACACGGGGGCGTGTCGAAAGTACAGCAGGCGCATTTATTGTAATTGCGAATTACAATTAATGAGGAGAGAGAGTGTCAGACGGACACGGGGCCGTGCCCAGCGGACACGGGGCCGTGTCCAGCTCTCTGTTCAGCCTATAAATAGGAGTGCTTGGATTCATTTCATCTCATCCCTTGGCACACCACCTCTCTCACACTTCATCCACCACCCACTACCATCACAACACCATCATCCACCACCATCATCCATTGTCCATCGTAGAGTGTGTGAGTCGTCTCGGGATCCAAGATTGATCGTAAGAGTTCTCGACAATCAAGGCCATGTTTGCCTAAGTCTCTTACATCACTTGGTGAAGACAAAGTGTCTAGTATAATACTTTTTATTTCTAATCTTTTGCACTTTTTATTTGGTTTTGTATTAATGACTTTAATAACTAGTTACTTATGTTGAAGGTGATCTTTCCTTATCGTTTGTCCGTGGTGTCTTGGCATTATTTTACTGTCTATATAAAATAAAGGATTTTCACCATTCATATCTCCACGGTCTATATGGAGATATGTTGGCTACCTGGTAGGGGGTTAAGGGAACGGTTTGGTAAAGGTCTTGCCATTGTTCAGCGTTTAGAGGTCCTGCAATGGACCTGGGTCAAATTTAGTAGGACCTCCTTCAATACTTCACGGTATTGGATGGCGGGGGTCCAAACTCTTTGATCCCCTCATAAGTTAACTACTATTAATACTATAACCCGGCTATTTAGGACTGTATCCCTGCTGACTCAGACTACTTAGCCGAGGGTAACGTCACCGCCAAAAGCGGGGCCTACCACAATACTGCATTAATAACTTAATTCATTATCTTCCAATAATCCACCCTTTTAGGATTGTATCCCTGCTGACTCAAACTACTGGGGTGAGGGTAACGTCGCCTTCAAAAGAGGGGCCTACTACAATAACTAAGATAATCTCTTAATTATGTGCAAAAGTGCGGAAATAATCAAAGGTTATACTAGATACGAGTCGGAACCAAGTGATTCATCTTGTCTATCTGTTTTTATTTTTATTTTATTTTCAGCATTTTAGTTAGTTTTATTTTTCTTAGTTTAAAACATTTTTCTAAACTTTTATTTTGGTTAGACGTTGAGGATAAACCGGTACTAAAAGCTCTTGTGTCCTTGGACGACCTCGGTATCTTACCAACGCTATACTACACTCAACGATGGGTGCACTTGCCCATATGTGTGTTTAGTGTTAGTGAAATATCGTGTTTTATAAATTTAAAACTTGGCTAAAATAAGTGTTAAAAAAAGGGCTTAAAATATACACCTAATATATACGACACTTAAACGCGCATCAAGTTTTTGGCGCCGTTGCCGGGGACACAAGGATTTTAAGAAAGTTAGGAATCAACGGCCTAATCATCTTTTATTTTTCTTTTTAAATTTTTTAGGATTTTCTTAGTTTTTCAGCTTCTGCAGAGCTCAGCATGGGCCGTGCCCGCTGAACACGCCCCCGTGCTCAATCATTGGAACTGGCAATCCTGTTTACATCAGACAGTAAGCTGAACACGGGGCCGTGCCCACTCAACACGCCCCCGTGCCCAAGTTTCAGTTACTGAAAACAGAACCGTTAGATCCCGACGGTTGGTAATTTCTGACATAAACATGAGTGATAGTAATTATTTTTACTTTCGGCACTCTTATGGTACGTGGTGTCAATTATGTGGTGGCGAACATGAAGAAGTAAAATGCTACTTCCTAAATTATAGGCCCCACTACATGGACCCACCATCTTCTCACAACCTTAAGAGGGGCGAAAGTAAAAATAAGCACTATTTCTCCCTCGAATGCGCCCAGCCAGATATTCTAGGGGAAATGCTCCTTAGCGAGTTATTTCAACTAGAAGAGCTAGTTCTGAAATGGTTAGAAGAGCTTAGGAAGGATTTTATTGATCCACCCCAAGACGATACCCATGAAGAAATGTTGGAACCGCATTCCGACAACCTCGTTGCTCCCAAAAATACCTTCGTACCTAGCAAAGACTTGGACGATAGTCGTCCCTGTGTCGATTGTGCCGTGAAGGACTCTCCATCGACTTCGTTCGGTGCATACATAGACCTGAGCGATTCGGCATATACCTTCTTTAACAAGAGCCCGGGAAAGGGTTGGACTTGTCCACCTAGAATGAAAATAGGAATTACCCTCACCGACAACCTCTTGCGTTCTCGCCTTAGTCTAGGACAATTAAGGTATATTAGGCACTTTGGGGTTGTTCCAACCAGTCAGGAGCCACCCGATACTAACAAGTTCCTTAAAAAACTAGATAACTTCATAAAACAGTCCCTAGACACGGGGCCGTGCCCAGCCAACACGCCCCCGTGTCCATCGGAAGATTCCATTCTGATCAGTACGACAGAATACGGACAAACTGTGTCAGAACTCCACCTGCACACGGGGCCGTGTCCACTGAACACGGGGCCGTGTCCAGGATGCTGTCGTTTTCTATAAATGCAGCCAAGAATTCTGCACATTTGGACCAACTTGGGGCAGAGATTTGCAGGAATCTTCTCTCAAACTATCCTAGGTAAGTCTAAAAGAAGGTTCCAACAACCCATCTTGTCCTTTCCTCTTTTAGCCATTTCCTTCTTCTTCATCTTTCTCCAAGAGCTACCATTGAAAGTTTGGAATTCCTCCAACTCTATGGTAGGGATAAATGAGTTTTGTTCAAAGAATCTTGGTAAAAACATGTTATGAAACATTGTTTTAAGTTATTAGTAGTCAAAAAGGCCCCACAAGTTCAGAAAATAACTTAAAAATCCAAGTTTCCTTGTTCCAAAACTCTGCAGAAAGATGAACACGGGGCCGTGCTCAGCGAGCATGGGGCCGTGTTCGGTCACTGTTTCATTAAATAAACTATTTTTAGTTTATTTTTCGTAGGATGACGAGTGAAAACAGCGAAACATCTCCTGTGCATTCGCCAAACAGCCGAAGAGGAAGAAGACCCTCCATTGAAGCTACACTTGTACACTATGTGATAGCATTAAGGGAGGCTCTCGACGAAATGACTTCAGTAGAGGAGGTCCTAATCGACCGTATTAACGATCTTACGATGGGACTTGAAAGCAGCTTCCAAGAAATTAACCTCTTGCACCAGAGGTTAAATATTCTTGTAGCACCTCCAATGGAACCAGTCCTTCCTCAACAGGATTGGAACCTGGCACTCGGAATCAACAACCCTACCGGGTGGGAAGACTTTCCGGCGGAACCTCCCGTGGAACACCAACAAGAGATCCCGGTGGAAGTTGAAACTCCTCAAACTAATGCCAATGAGCCTACTTTTCTCCTTCCAAGGGAGGTAGAAGAATGGCTCACCGACATTTGAGGAGAACCGCACTCGGAAGAAGGAGTTCAAAAAGGCCTTGTTTAACCAAGATTAATTACTTCTTGGAAATTTTGCTAAATTAAAATAAAATAAAGGCTAAAACTCCATGGTTTGTTATTTCTTTGTTTTATCTAGTTTAATTTAGGATTATGTAAGTTCTCTCTATGATGAAATGAAATGATGGTTTTAAGGTTTGGATGGTTTGTAATGAATAAAACACACTCATGGTGGTAAAGGATGAAAAGGGGAACGAGAACAATGATCCCATGCACAAGAACGAGGCAACCCGACAATTCTCTCCATTACAGAAGGTTCAACACGGGCCGTGCTCAACCAACACGGCCCCGTGCCGAACCTCCTGCAGAAAACGCCCAGTTCAGGTACCTGGACACGGGCCGTGTTCACCCAACACGCCCCCGTGTCCAGACTTCTGTTTCTCTTATTTTAATTTTGTTACTGGCACTTGAACACGGGGCCGTGCCCGGATAACACGGGGCCGTGTTCAGTGCCCAGTAACACAATTTTTTGTTTTTTAAACACTATTTTACACATCTAATCAACCTAAAAATTTATTTTTGGGACACATTGAGGACAATGTGTAATTTAAGTGTGGGGGGGATGCTAAAACCTTGAATTTTGCAAGTCCTAAATACAAGCCTTACACAAAACTCTATTGGAACCGCTAATCACCCCAAATTTTTTCAAAAATTTCATTTTTTTTTACTTGTCTAGGTTTAACTCGGGAAATTCAAGTTCTCAAAAAGGTTATATTTTTACGAATTTACAACCGATAGCGTAGTGATAAAAAGAACCAACATAAGAAAATTATGAAAAGGCATAGCAAACTTATTTAAAATTTGATTATACATACTTGATCACATAAAAAACCCATTCCCACAAAAGTGAGTTTTGAGCCTTTATTGAGCACACAAATTACATATCATTTGACTAAATGCTCATTTTTCGTTTCTTGTGTGAATAGCCGCTTGGTTCTTACGACTCTAGAACTTGCCATGACAATACATTCCCGGTCCTTATCAACTTAAACCCGAGTAAGTAAATGATGGAGGCATTAGGACTAACCCTTTTTATTTCTACACCATTATTTTTCTTTTTCTTTTACCACCTACCCAAAAATCCCCCTAGTTAGCCCCTTTGAGCCTAAACCTTTTTCGTTTCATCACCCAAACAAAAACCCTTTTTACCCACCAAAACCTTTTTCATTTTTAACCCTTTATTTTAGTAACAAGTTCGGTTCTTCGAAAAAAAATATATATATATATATATTTTTTTTGTGATAATGATGAAGCAAAAAGAAAATAAACAAACAAGTTAATCAAAAATAACTTAGTTTGAATAAAAGCTTCATCAAAATAAAAAGTTGCAAAATACGAAAGCCGACACTTGTTACGCTTTTAGCCTTTTTTCTACTAACCACTAACCCAACCACCTACCTTTAACCCTAGCCTAACCCTTAACCCACAAAGTCCTCTTGATATCTACAAAGGTATAAAAGTTAAAAAGGAGGAGGATTGATTTCTTGGCAAGCCTATGGTAGGAATAAGTTCCATGCTGCTCTCGAGTGATTCACTAAAAATACACCTTCGGCCGAGTGTGAGTGATTTCCCCGCGAGGTATGTGAACTTGTATATAAATATAATTTTAAAAAGGCATGTTATGCCCAAATAAGTAATTTCTTTTATGAACAGTTCTAAATAAATCATTACGAATAGGAGTGTAAACAAATAAAAATAAAACCCAAAAAGATCTTGGAAATCCCGACACTCTACGACAAGCCCAAAAACCTTCTCTTCTACCTATTCCATTTGGGAGTGTAAGCCACATATTAAAGAGTTTTGCTTGAGGACAAGCAAAAGTTCAAGTGTGGGGGTATTTGATGTGTGTAAAATGCAACATATAAATTACATCAAATGAGGCATAAAACTAACCCTTTTTTAGTGCTAATATTGGAAAAAGAGTGTTTTTGTCTTCCTTTTGTATTTTCAGGATTAAATGAGCTCAAAAACGCAAAAGAAGCAAAAAGACAGCTAAATCCAACATAAATACAAGAAAAGGAACATTAGTGGACTGCCCGAACCCTCAACGGCACCTTCCAAAGCAAAATAGAGAAAACAGAAGACTGAACACGCCCCGTGCTCATCCAGCACGGGGCCGTGCCCAAGAAGCAGCAGAAAAGACAAACCTATAGAAGCTTCTATTGCCCATCACGGGGCCGTGCTCAGCGGACACGGGGGCGTGTCGAAAGTACAGCAGGCGCATTTATTGTAATTGCGAATTACAATTAATGAGGAGAGAGAGTGTCAGACGGACACGGGGCCGTGCCCAGCGGACACGGGGCCGTGTCCAGCTCTCTGTTCAGCCTATAAATAGGAGTGCTTGGATTCATTTCATCTCATCCCTTGGCACACCACCTCTCTCACACTTCATCCACCACCCACTACCATCACAACACCATCATCCACCACCATCATCCATTGTCCATCGTAGAGTGTGTGAGTCGTCTCGGGATCCAAGATTGATCGTAAGAGTTCTCGACAATCAAGGCCATGTTTGCCTAAGTCTCTTACATCACTTGGTGAAGACAAAGTGTCTAGTATAATACTTTTTATTTCTAATCTTTTGCACTTTTTATTTGGTTTTGTATTAATGACTTTAATAACTAGTTACTTATGTTGAAGGTGATCTTTCCTTATCGTTTGTCCGTGGTGTCTTGGCATTATTTTACTGTCTATATAAAATAAAGGATTTTCACCATTCATATCTCCACGGTCTATATGGAGATATGTTGGCTACCTGGTAGGGGGTTAAGGGAACGGTTTGGTAAAGGTCTTGCCATTGTTCAGCGTTTAGAGGTCCTGCAATGGACCTGGGTCAAATTTAGTAGGACCTCCTTCAATACTTCACGGTATTGGATGGCGGGGGTCCAAACTCTTTGATCCCCTCATAAGTTAACTACTATTAATACTATAACCCGGCTATTTAGGACTGTATCCCTGCTGACTCAGACTACTTAGCCGAGGGTAACGTCACCGCCAAAAGCGGGGCCTACCACAATACTGCATTAATAACTTAATTCATTATCTTCCAATAATCCACCCTTTTAGGATTGTATCCCTGCTGACTCAAACTACTGGGGTGAGGGTAACGTCGCCTTCAAAAGAGGGGCCTACTACAATAACTAAGATAATCTCTTAATTATGTGCAAAAGTGCGGAAATAATCAAAGGTTATACTAGATACGAGTCGGAACCAAGTGATTCATCTTGTCTATCTGTTTTTATTTTTATTTTATTTTCAGCATTTTAGTTAGTTTTATTTTTCTTAGTTTAAAACATTTTTCTAAACTTTTATTTTGGTTAGACGTTGAGGATAAACCGGTACTAAAAGCTCTTGTGTCCTTGGACGACCTCGGTATCTTACCAACGCTATACTACACTCAACGATGGGTGCACTTGCCCATATGTGTGTTTAGTGTTAGTGAAATATCGTGTTTTATAAATTTAAAACTTGGCTAAAATAAGTGTTAAAAAAAGGGCTTAAAATATACACCTAATATATACGACACTTAAACGCGCATCAATAGGCGTTGATGGAACAACTAGGAGTTGCGGTCTCAAATCTTAAGGAGATGATCACCAAAATGCCCCATGCTAAAGTCAAGCTGCACCCAAAATACACCCAACAGTTGGTCTCCTTATAAAAGGAGCTTGAATCCATAAAACTACTGCTCACTCCTCACAAGCCACCACCACAGAAAGCCAAACTACTGGTGAGGTTATAACCACCTCATCATTGCCAGTATGGGAACGCCAAAACACTTTCAAATATATCCTTAAGCCCATGTTCCAATCCTATCTTATAAACTTTGATGCCAAAATATTTGGTTCCTCTGCCTTCAGACTTTGGTTACACAATTACCTAATCAGACAAGAAATTGTTGTTGCCAAAGAGGGGGAGAAAGCTAACAAACCAAATATCATACATGATGGAGTTGTAGCAGCCAAGAAAAGAGTTGATGATGCAAGGGATATTGCCATGGTTCAAAAATAGGAGAATATAGTTAGTGGTGATATTAATCATGAGGAAAAGATAGCCAAATTCAAAAGTGATCAACTAGGTGAAAGTGTTGCTTTCATTAAAGCCTAGATTGAGAGGCAAAAAGCTAAAGAAAGAGCTGCGAGGCAAGACATAAAGATAAATAAATAGTTAAAGTAGATATGAGGCCTTCAACATTTATCAACAAGACTAAATTCTTACCAAAGATTGAAGCTAAAAAGAGACAAGCTCCTCAAGCTCAACCAACAGCTCAAACTCAATAAACTCAACAACAACCCCAAAAATCTCAGAAACAAGCCTAAGATTAAACAGCTAGACTCAAGACTCAAATAATTGAACGAGGTCAAACAACTAGAGTCAAAGCTCAAATAGCTGGACCTTTGCGAACTACTGGAACTTAGGCTGGCTCAAAACCTCTTGTAGTTGAAAAACCAATATGAGCAAGGGTAATCAGTCACTATAGCACAGACTGGTACAAAACCCGTTGTTGCTAAAACTATTGGAACAAAATCTGGTGTAAAACCAGAAGTTACTAAAAAAGCAGCAGTTCCAGATAAACCAATGGTTCAAATTTCAAGAAAGAGAAAGTTGGCACCCCCAACACATGCTCCAATATCAATTGCCATAATCACAAAGGATTAAGTATCAATAGCACTATCACTGAAAGCTTCAAAGAAAATCCAGTAGTTTCTGAAACAGCTGAAGATCCTCCTCCATCTCCAAGGATCATCTTGTCCTAAAATAGTTGCCGCTACTGAAAATTGATAACAAGTTAAATCATCTAAAGAACACAAAAAGGATGGAAGAAGATACAATCAAGGAATTCACTGAGAACCAAAACAAGATAACCTATAGAAAAGCTTAGTACATCATGGACAGAAGGATAAGGGAGTTAAAAACTTATAAGCAACACATGTATCAAGAATCCCAAAGACTCTCCCAAGTCCCAACTTTCAAAAATCCTTTAGTTGCTAAATTATCAAAACAAGATAGTATTGGTTGATTAAAAAAGAATGTACCTTATCCAGTCAAGAATTTCCATGTATTTCAAAACTAGGATGCCCAAAATCTGTTGGTAGAGGTAGCAAGGGTCAAGAAGATGATTGTTGATCCAAGCATAAAGGTGACTCTTCCAAATTGGAGGCTTGGTAGTAAAAAGAAAACCAAGTCTAGAAGAGGCTGCAAAGACCTTCAAGATGAAATAAGAGCTCATCCATATCAATTGGGCTCAAAAGAGTTCAATCACAAGATAGAAAAAGTCCACTCTCATCAAAGAATACATGGAATGTAGAGATGCAAGAAAAAAAGAACCCTAAGAAGTTTCTACCACCACTGTCTTGGGAGAACATAGAGATCAGCCTTGCTGAAAAGAGACTGATGTTGTTCCTTTTAAACCCCAATAAATATTTTCTTACAATCCAAAGCTTATGGAAAACTACATGAACAATCTAAAAGAAAAGCATGGTTATGCCACATGGATTACTAGATTGGAAGATGATTCTAGTCAACAACATGCCTGATGTTACACATGTGTTCAGAAAAGCTGAAGATATAGCTGTTGGCATCTATATTGTTGCTCTGGAAGAATTACCAAAGAAGATCCACAAGATTAACCACATCAATCAGTGGCATATCAAGAGGTTTACAGTGCCTTCAAGGCTGAATTCACTTCCACCCACTGAAGTCCTAGACTTGCTCCAATCCTCCCTAACCCAAGGATTGTGAGACGGAACGCAATGAAAGACTCAAATAGTGTTGAAATCTTCAGAGAAGATGACTCTAGAACCTAGGTGGATAGGTATGATGTTCAAAGCCTATAATTGAATAACATATAAGTCATTGCTAATCTAGAACTTGAAAAAGATGAAGATGATGTCCAGGCAATGAATCTGGAACTTGGCATTAAAGGCATGATCAGGAAAAGGCTTCTTGGCATCATCAAATAAGAGAATAAAAGACAAGCATTAATATGTGTGATTTAGGCATCAACAAATCTTAGGGGAGATTGTTGGGTTATGTAAGATCTACTGATGATGAAAGTTAAAACCCAAGGGAACCACCTTCCCTGCCTGATGGAATAACATTGAAGTATAATCTAAGTACCATAAGTTCCCCCTTAAAAGCTTCTCTAACAACCACTCAAACAGCTCGAACATAACTATTGGGTCAAAGTACTAGAAGACAAAGTACAAGTGCTGAAAAAACATAGTGCTGGTCAACAAGTCCATAGTAGAATCAACAAGTCAATGTTGAAAACTAAAGACTAGTCAACAAAGTTAACACAAAAGAAAGAAGCACTGGATTACAAATGTGCTGGAATTCTTCTAGCAGTTTTTGGTATCCCACATTTTCCATGTATTTCCTGTGGTTTCAATGTAACAATTGTTTTTCCTAACTGTCCAGCAGTTTTGCGAACTGTCCAGCAATTTTGCGAACTGCTGATAGTTACATCATTTAATAGGTTGTTTAGGGTCGCTTTCATGGTGATGTCATTAGCAGTTCTCTCCTCTTATAAATAGAACAGTACTCAATGTAAAATTTAGAACTCTTACAGCTGAATGCCCTCTGATTACAGGATCTTGATAGAAAAAGTCATAAGAAGTTAGAGAGATATTGTACCTGGTGAGGGAGAGTGTAATTGTACTTTTGATTGTACTGAAATCAGAATGAATATATGAATCGTTTGACAATCATCTTCCCAAATCCAGTTGTGTATTGATTGTGTGTTTAGTATTTTCTTGTATTGATTTTCATTGAATTATTAAACTGTTTTTACAACAAAAACACACACAAACACATACTCATAGATCCAACATTAGAAGAGTTTGGAAAGCTATGAATGACTTCTTCTCGGGCAAGAAGATCAGGATTGAAGGATTGACGGTATTATTGGCGAGGTAAAGCTGTTCGGTTTTTTTGGGTTTAAAGATTGGTCTAAATTCAAATCTATAGATTAGATTGTTAATTTTGATCTCATGTAGTTGTGCTTTGTTCTGTGTAGGTGCCCTCTTTTATTCTTGAGGTGTTGTTTTGCTTGGCAGAGCCGGCTCTTGGGCCGGCGAAACCGGGCCGGCGCTCGAGGCCCAAATTTTCATTGGGCCCGAAAGGTTTTTATAAGCTTTTATATATATATATATATTAAATTATATATTTAGTGTATGCATTAATTTATTATCCTAAGAAGTGTTGGTGGTGGATTGGAAAAAAAATCATCCCAATATATATATAGAGGACTCAAGTTCAAGTTTGCCTCCACCACCAAGGTTTTATT
The DNA here is from genome assembly GCA_030545235.1 of Helianthus tuberosus. NCBI lineage: Eukaryota > Viridiplantae > Streptophyta > Magnoliopsida > Asterales > Asteraceae > Helianthus > Helianthus tuberosus. Next base: position 78,068,878 of record CM060380.1, read on the forward strand.
TTTTTAATTCATTTCTCCTTAACCACAAATTTTGGTCCAATTTTTTTGTTGCCCAAGGCCTAAATTTTTTTAAGAGTTCTCGAGAACGGCTCTGTTGGTTAGTTAATGCTGTTCAACACAAGTTTGTATATGTGTATATATAATTACGCACGATTATATATAATCTGCACATTACATGAATGTTTTTTAAAAAAAATCATTTAAGTAAAACAACAATATTCCCAAATTAAAAAGAAAAAAAAATCTCGAAAAATTAGTATAAAAGTGAAGAAACACTGACCTTCACGGTAGTATCCAACTAGGACTTCAACTCTTGGCGACCCGAACGGTTTAACTGCAAAATAGAACACCGTTAGGACTCGTTACAGGAATGGGTTTATTCCTGTAACCACCCTCCGGCGTGAGAATAAGTCTCGGTTTTTGGGAGTAAAAGAGGTGGTTTAGAGAAGAGAGAGTAAAGCAAGAGTTAGATGATCAATACCTTTGACGTCATATATTTATAGTTTACCATTAGGGTTTCCTTAACCTAGGATAGGCTCCGATAAGTTAGGGATCTTCGTGATCTTCCCCAAAAAGCTGGGGATTTAGTTACGTAATTTATCCATGCAATATGGAATGTTCTAGAACAAACGTCTATGATTGTTTATTTATAATAAAATAATAGGTAATGACCGAGTCGGGTTAACCGATTCGGGTCATACCCCATCATGTCCCCCCAGTCCGAAGTTATGAAATGCATTTCATGAAATCGGACTAAAAAAGGAAAAGTCAACCTACCCTGTTTAGGGCAAGTTTAATCGATTGGAGTACTGTTGTGTGTTTTGAAAAAAAGTGACGGCGATGGGATAGGGTGTGATAGTTAAACCATCATTAGGAGGACAACTGCGCCCACCCTGTTTTGACGCGTGTTCCCGTCCTTTCATCTTTCCGGATTTGAAAAGTTGCCCCTTTTATATAAATAGTACTCCTGTTCTTGAATTTTAAATTTCACTTTCTTTCGTGCTCATAACCCCTTCTTTCCCATTACTTTTTCGAAACAATGGCTTCTAAGACCGGAGAATCCTCTTCCGCCGCCTCAACTGGCTCCGATGCCCTGTTCTGCAAATGGGGAGTTGTATCGTACAACAATCTTATGCAAGATTACGGCATTAGGGCTGAATGGAATCCAGTGTTACCATCGAAAATGGATATGGCATTCCCGTTAAAAGAGGGAAAAATCACATTGTTTAGTGATTTTTTCAAATTTTGCAACTTCCGATTGCCCATTACCAAGTTTTGCAAGTTGGTTCTTGACCATTATCGCATCCATATTTCCCAATTGCATCCACTGAGGGTTGGTGAAACTCCGACAGTTCAAATTTGCTTGTGCCGCCCTAGGTCACATTCCTGAACTTATCGTTTTTAGGGCTTTCTTTATTCTTGTGTGGAAATCTCCCTTTTTTACCTTTGACTGGAGGGATACCGATGTGTCGTGTTTGAGGGATATTCCTACCAGTTCCAGGGACAAAGACTGGAAAAAGAAATTTTTCTATATTGATGCTGGTGTGATTCCTGGCGAGATGCATTGGAGGGATATGGGGCCGAAGGACAAGGTTAAAGATGACAGTCCTCCAGAAGATGCTTACATAGCCAACACCCTATATACAAGGCTATGTGGTCATCCTTTTGAGTGCACAGTAATACCGGAGGGGGTCTTGGTGATGGCAGGGATGAGTCTTCTATGGCGTGATATCAAAAAGTATCCTTCATTTCGGAGGGATGATAAAGGTACACACGTTTTTTTTACTACCATATGTTTTGCTAACAAAATAACACATATGCCTCTCGCAGGGGAATGGAGCTTGTTTGATTTTGCCGACCCCCCGCGGCATATTGCGTTGAAGGCCGAGGACCGCGTGCTTGGTGAACAGGAGCCGGATGTGCTACAAGTGCACCTGGAGCAATTTCTGTTGCCCGCTGTGCCGGCGGATCCAGCTGTATACATTTCCCACCTTCCCCCAGTGGGGGAGGTAGTGTTGCTGTTCCTGAGAGGAAACCAACCCGGATAAAAGTTACCGGGAGGAAATAGATGGCGACCGGTGTGTCAAACCCCTCCGCTACCATGACAGCCCCCGCTAAGGGTGTGAGTTCTACTTCGACTGAGTTGACAAGTCCAACCCATGTGTCGAAGAAAAGAAAGACATTCACTGTAACTGCCTTGACATCGTTTCAGGCTATGCAAACCGTGTATACCCCACCACTTGGTATGTTATATTGCTCCTTGTAGTTATTGTGGGGTATGTGATTATTGACTATAATTTTTTTATGCAAGCGCTACCAGCGGGATGCAGGTTGAAAATGTGACACCCATCCCCTTATCATCTGTGGGTGTGACACCTTCCACTGCTAGTGGGACCAGCCTTTCAGAGCTCATATTACAAGCGAGTGTTACCGCCCCTATTAGTTGTACGATGCCATCGCCCCTACCTACCACTGCTGTGACTATGACAGCTAGTCCGGTGTCCAGGCCACTACCTTCGAGTGGCATCCCCTTGTTTGAGTCTCCATTGAGTATATTTTCTGCTACTGAGAAGGAGATGCCTACCGTGTCCCTTGCACATGAGGCGACTAGTACCGGGGGTCCTGCTACTATCAATGTTGGACGATCTAGCAGTGGGATAGCTGACGATGGGGCCCGCTTAGGGGATGACCTTTATCTGTCCACCATTAACTGGGATCCCAATTTGCCAGACAAACACTACCAACCTCGGTGGAAAATTGCTGAGTCGTCTAGACTGATCTTTCCTCCCGTTATTCAGCATTGGGTTGAGCGGACTTATCCCCCAGCTGAGTCAGCATATATCGAAGGACTGAATAACGAGAACTTGATAAATTCCCTGATGGAGGACTCTGTTAGTCAACCCCGTAGGCTTGCTGAGATCCGGCGTAGACGGATGCATGACAACAATGAGCTCCATCAAGCGCGGGCTGTGATCCAGGAGCTGAATGATGAGAAGTACCGGTTGGAAAGTCAGCTCCAGGCCGCCGGGTTAAGAGAGAGCAGGTTTTCGTCAAAGAAGAACAAAGCTGAGGATGACCTCAAGAGAGTGACCGCCAACCTTGCTGAGGAGCGGATAATTTGGGCTCGCGATATAGCGGAGAAGGACCGGGTCCTTGCTCATGCTAAAAATGCGCAAGAGGAGCTGGAGCGTAAAGCCATTGCCGAAGCCCAGAAGGTGAGATCTGAAATGTCTGCTCAAGTGGAAAGATTTTGAATTGACACTGACTTTGTGTCTCAGGTGCAGGAGCGGTACCAGGCTTTAACAGTTGAGGTGGAAACTTCCCAGACTAAGGTTCAGGCTAAACAAGCTGAGTTGGAGGAGAAGGAGGATCAGCTTAGGAAATTGCAGCAGCTGTGCGATTCCCTAGTTACCGAAAAGAACGAACTAACTCACTCTTCCACCGCCGAACAAGCGCGCCTTAAAGAGGCAGAAAGTGCACTGGAGCAATCTAACGCCGAGGTAGATAGCTTGACTAGCCAACTGGCTGCACTGCGGGGCGACAGGAATTGGCTTATAACCAATGGTCTGGTTGGGGCATTCGAGTACCTCCGGCAATCAGGGTCTTTTGCGGCGTTATTGGATCGATTGTCTGCCGCGGCCTATCAGTCAGGTCATCATGATGGTGTATATACAGGTTATCATGAGTGCCATCAATCCGGTAGGATTACTCCCGAGTTCCATGTGGCAAGGGGTAAGCGACTGTCACACCCCGATTTCCACGTGTCACCGGTGGGCCCGGTGGGGAGTATCGTGACGTCATGGTTGGCAACATAATAGTCAAACAACACAATATTATTAAGCACAACGGAAGCAATTGAAAATATAATACAACCAAATTTATTATTGTAATATCAACTGTCACAATATTCGGAAGTTTATCCACAGAAGGATCGAACATAAAATGGAAACAATAGTTCAACAGACTTCAGGCATCTTAAGCTTGCGAGACTCTTTATTGATGCTAAGGAGACAATCCAGCCAATTACGTTTAGTACCTGCATTTAGTCTTTTTGGGAAAATACGTCAGTTTACACTGGTAAATACATTCAACTGACTCATTTTGGAAAAATGATTGAAAATTGGTTTGGATGCACATGGCATAAACATTTTATAATTTGATTAAAATGCACAGAGGCAAGATTAATCTTTTTATTAACTTGGGAGAATTATTTAATATTCTAATCTTGTGAACGAATTACATGTTACTTATGCGTTCAGTAGCCCGGATCTAGTCCGGGTTAAAGATCAATAGACACACCACGTTGTTGAGTTATACACGGACAGATGTACGCCTACACCCCGTGCTCAGGTCGTGGCCAATCTCGTAAGATGATGCCAAGGATATCCGGGACATGGTCATTAACCCCCCAAAGGCTGTAAAGTAAACAAGACTGTTTAAACGAGCCGATCAAATTATTCAACTACCCACTAAGCGTGGAGATTTGATGCTCGATCAAGCGGTATGCTATATACCGTAACCCAAGCCCGTATAGGGAAAATAAGTTAAAAGTATTTACCTGATGCAAAGTATAAATCACAATAAGCAAAATGCACGTAGCTTTTACTGGTTCTCCTAATCTGGAACGAAGGTTTAATATAACCTATTAGAATACTAACGGGTCTTTTATTAAGCTTAAGCTTAGACCGGCTAGTTTCAAAGATACGGTTCGTACGCACGATTACACGAAGACCGGATAGAATGTGATTTAGACCCGACAAGTTCAGAGACTTGTTTAATATGGGTCCTTCATGCACATTCTGGATTTTGAGATTAAACCGATAGGGTTTGACCTGTTTCTGCTAATTTATGTAAACTTGTTACATAAACCGAACCGAGCGTGAAATAAGCGTAACGGGTATCCGTAAGAGCCATATACAGGTTTCCTAAGTTAATATGCTTCAAATATGTTGTGACATCAGTAGGATGTCTTTCATTATGCCCGCAATGAAATTAAACACAAACTATGCCCCGTAGGGGTAGTTTGGTCATTTTTAAAGGTTGTAAAAGAGTTTAGATGTTTAACTGAGTTACAGGTCTGATGTAAACAGCAAACATACTCAATTTGATGAGTTATAACTGTAGGCTAAAGCATATATGTGAAATTTATCATCTTTAACCAAACTATGCCCCGTAGGGGTATTTTGGTAATTTCACATAAGCCGAAAAGCTCAAAAACGAAGTCTGAGTTAATCAACCTTTGCTTACTGTTAAAATATCATAATTTGCCTCATATATCAGTAGGTATCAACCCGGGTATGTCTAATATAATTTTAATACATACTGTGCGTTAAAAACGCTAAATAAGGCGATTAAAGGCCATTTCCGGGTTTGATACTTAAACCTGATATTTTTATATTTCCAGAAGGCTTAAAATAATTTATTTATCATATGTGATCAGTAGCAAAAGGTTTGGAGTCGTTTAGATAAGTAAAACTCATTTTATGGCCCGTAAGGGCAAAACCGACAATTACCGGATTAAGCTTACGACTACTAGTTATGCTCAGCCTAAAATTAATTAAAAATCTTTAAAAATCCCAAAATAATATATTACATCAGTGGGTATTAAGTTTGATACCAAAAAGTAGGCTTAACTAGGCTATACGCTAATTACGCCGTTTTATTAACATAAAGCTTTAATTTTGCGATATTGAGCATAACTCTCAATCTATAAGTCAAACTGATGTCAAACTTTGCACACAAGTTTATATATCAGTAACTAAGGTTTCTACACTTTTACATTTTTCATAAATCATGTTTTAAGGTAATAAGGGCATAACGGTCAACATATGAGCAATTAACGGAAACTTGCATATTAATTGGATAACTAATGAACCAAGGTGTGTAATCACAGAGGGTTGTTCTATCATGTAACCTAATCCAATTTAAGCTCTGAGGCATTTCTAAAACATGCCTAAACGGGTCAGAACTGAAAGTCAAAGTGATAGTCAAACTATGCGACTTTCGGTTCCGAACCGGGTCTAAACAGGAAATAGTCGGGTTGAACATGTTTGGACATGTTCTTATACTTATTACTATGTTATAACAATGATCAGACAGGTTATATATGTTCTAGATAGCTAATTATGCATAAATGACATTTTAAGCATCCTGTTGACTTTTTAAATAAAAGTTTGACCCGACTTTTGACCTGGTTAGAGTGGTGATCGGGGGAAACCCTTTTGAGGTTTTATTACCCACATAAATACCAACTCATAACTACTTTTAATTCGAGATATGACTGAGCCATTATAGACTAATCTCGAAGTCAAACCGTAATTACGACGGTTTGACTTTTAGCTAATTGAACAAGCTAAACTCAATTAAAGAAGGACTAGTAGACTTACAAGAGTCCTATGCACTAGATATGATCAGTTGGACCTGCTTGAGAGCTCCAGAATTGATCACAAATGCAGATGAATGTGTGAAGAACAATGTTGCACATAATGGCCTTATATAGCACCTTAATCACCACAATTCTTTGACACTTGGGGTCTACAACCCACCACAACTGATCAACACTTGTTCCCTAGTGCTTAGGGGTGCCTAGGGGTCGTCCACAAGTGAGAATTACCGGCCTTATTGGTTAAAATCGCGTTTAACAGGCTGTTACCTGTTTTTCTGCATCTGACGTCCCCACGCGGCCCGCCTCAAAGTTTATCAATCCTTACGCGGGCCGCCTGGGCCCTATAATCAGATTTTTAAATTTTATTTATTTTCCAACTTGACCTTTGGCTTCACGAAGGGGCAACTAAGGTTATTTCTTGCATTTTGACCCCCTTATATTTACCCACAAGGGCTTTAGGAATGATACCCACTTTGCCAAGTCACTGAACACTTCCGGTTAACCCGAAAAGCCTAAACTTTCAACGTTAACACTTTAACCCCTCGTACACGAATTTGATCATAACTTTCTCATACGATAACGAAACTTTATGAAATTTTAATCGTGCATTCTAGTGAGCATAATTTATATTTACAAAACTTCGGGTTTGTCAAAAGATCACTCAGAGGTATATCTTTAACATGTTGACACATTTGACCCCTGTAGTTTGTAATCTCTCACTTTTAGCTACGTATGATCCATGATTTATTCGTTTGAGGTTATGAACATCATGTAGGGTTATTATGAAGTATGTTTATTCACTGTTGACACTTAGAATCCGTATAATCACATACTTTCCATGTTTGTCAACTTTAGTCCTTTTATAACATTCTTTCACACGTTCAAACTTTATGACACGTGTCAACACATTATAGGACGTGAATTTTCGAGGTGTTACATCCTCACCCCCTTAAAATAAATCTCGGCCCGAGATTTACTGAAATAAGTAAGGGTACTTTTCTTTCATCGTGGATTCAACCTCCCACGTGAATTCGGGACCTCCACGGGCATCCCAATTGACCTTTACAATAGGTACATGCTTCCTTCGAAGCTTCTTTACCTGTCGATCTTCAATCGACAAAGGTTTTTCCACAAACTTCAAGCTCTCGTCTATATGCACATCTGTTTTGTGGTATAACCAGTGATTCGTCAGCGAAACACTTTTTCAGATTGCAGATGTGGAACACATTGTAAATTCCACTGAGCTCTTCTGGTAAGTTCAACTTATAGGCAACTGACCCGACACGTTCGATAACCTCAAAAGGTCCTATGTATCTCGGGTTTAGCTTGCCTTTCTTACCAAACCGCATCACTCTCTTCCAGGGTGACACTTTAAGTAGGGCTTTGTCACCTACTTCGAAGTGAAAAATCCTTACGCTTAGGATCAGCGTAACTCTTCTGCCTATCCAGGGCAGCTTTGAGACGGTCACGAATCTGGACAATCTTGTCCGTTGTTTCGAAAACTATCTCTGTCCTGATAACTGGACATCTCCAATTTCCGCCCAACAAATAGGCGATCTACACTTTCTACCTTATAATGCCTCAAAAGGCGCAGCCTTAATGCTGGTATGGTAGCTATTGTTGTAGGAGAATTCGATTAATGGTAGGTTCTTATCCCAACTACCACCCAAATCGATCGCACATGCACGTAGCATGTCTTCCAATGTTTGAATAGTACGCTCACTCTGACCGTCAGTCTGAGGATGGTAAGTCGTACTAAAATTCAAACGTGTGCCCAAAGATTGTTGGAAATTCTTCCAAAAATGCGACGTGTACCTAGTATCTCTATCAGAGACAATAGCCACAGGTATGCCATGTAGGCTACAATCTTATAAATGTATAACTGGGCTAACATATCGGAGCTATAAGTCTCCTTGATGGGTAGGAAACGTGCGGATTCAGTCAGTCTTTCAACTATAACTCATATCGTATCATTTCCTTTCCTTGTCTTGGGTAACTTGGTAATAAAATCCATAGTTACCATTTCCCACTTCCACGTAGGAAGTTCAGGCTGTTGTAGCAAGCCTGACGGCTTTTGATGCTCGGCTTTGACTTGCGCACATGTCAAGCATTTAGCTACATGGGTGGCTACGGACTTCTTCAAGCCTATCCACCAATAGTTTGCCCTTAGATCCTGGGTAGCTTATGGCAATTTCTTAATCGTTGCCTAATTAGGGTTGCGGCAATTAATACATAAGCAATATGAACCGTCTTTCTTGTTTAACAAAATCAAACTTTTGGAATATCGAGTTAGGCTATATGTGCCTATGTCTTAAAACCTACTAAATCGATTTTTTTTTTCATAATCGATATGGAGTTTTCATAATACTCCAGCCCACAGCGGGATGTTAATCTTAGTTCTACTTGTCTTCCAGGAGGTAAGCAGGGAAAACTTATGAGAAGATAATTAAGATACAAGGAGGCTATAGAGATTTTCCATATCTCAGGCTCCAGTTCATCCATCATTGTTCGTGTCAAATGAGTGACACCTTTGTGTTATAAGTCCACGAATTCCTTATTCGGGAACATTTACTTGGAAAAATTCCATTTTGGATATCTTCTTTGAATACTACTAGTCGACTTTAGTACAATATGATCATTGGGATATCTTAGGGGTTCCATGTATTAAACCTCCATGCTGATCAGACATGGAAATAATCTATGGGACACACTAGGATACGCCAATCCTCATATGACACTTTTATCAAACATAGTTTGGCATTCGCAGGAGATAGAAAAACAATGAGAAAATAATTAAAATAATATATGTTGTCGTACTCTATGCAAAGAAAGAGTGCTCTTAGATTTTCGGAAGGATCCCTTGCCGATCTATAAGAATCGGTTACTATGGTTTCCTTGGTAGTTATACCTTGTGGATGATAATTTTTTTTTTTTTTTTTTGCTAAGTTTATGGTTCATGAAGATTTATTATTGCCTGTATTAAAAACAGGACGCTTAGCAGAAATTATCATTGATAAATGATAAGGAAGTTTATTGTACAAGTGCTTATATTTAATCAATAATGGAAGTTTCACAAACTACGCACCTAGCTCAGTTGGCTAGGCGCGCGAAAGGGTGCGGCCTAGACCCAGGTTCGATTCCGGGGACGGCCAATTCCACCATTTTTTTATGTTTAATATTTATTAATCGTATGGATACGTGTAATTACGAGGGTTGTCTCATAAGGAGTCTTGATAATTAATTGCTCCTTATCACCCACAATATGGGCTTGATTTCTAAGGCAACCATCGATTTTTATCACTATATAGAGCCCTTATATTTAACGAAACTTAGGACATCGGAAAAATGATTCCTAATGGATATAAAACATCCATCTAATAATGTTGAAGCAGTTTCTGAGGTATACAGGCTTCTTTACTGAACTTTCGTTGCTTTTTATTAAGCCTGTATTTGCTCTTCTTCTCAGATTTCTGGGAGTTATCCTCCTTCTTTGGTTCATTCTTCATATTTGAAGTGTGAACATAGCTATCCTCATGAGCAGTTAAACATGGTTTTGAATGAGATTTAGAGCGAGAAGTATTCAGCTCTTTGTATTGTCTCATGACCTTTTCCATGGTCCTTTCAATTGCTGCGTCAACCACAGCCCGAAGATTAACTCCATTAATATTGAGGTTTACGTTTGTAGTTTTATCAACTTTCGTCGCCTTAATAGTGTTGCGACTTTCGTCTACCTCACCCGAGTTTTCCATACTCGAAACTTGGTACCAATCACCAAGATTTACCCATTATTAGTCATCATCCTGATGACCTGACTTACATTAGCCACGGCATTCATAAACCGTATGGGTTATTCTGTTCCGAACATTCATAGCGAATGTTATTTTGAACGCAATTCCATTATATTTGGCCTAGGTCACAACTGGACCATCAATGGCATTCAAAGTTTGGAGCGAGTCCAATACTTGCTTGACAGGGGACCATAATGTCACAACTGTCTTTGTCACAAGTACGATTATAATTAGCTCGAGGGCTAGCCTTATAAGACTTTTATTATTTGTATACACATATGGCATAGAAGCCTGTCTCGATGGACGTAGAAGAATATGGCATAAAGCCTAGTCACGAAGGACATAAATGATTATACGGCACGAAGGCCTTGTCGTAATAGGTCATTTAGATATGGCACAAACGGCCTTGTCATAAGGACATTTATCAAATCTGGCACAAAGGCATGTCTCCAGGAATGTTAACATTTTAATATGTTAGCTTGTCTCGAATGACAATTTATAGCACATAGGCTTGTCATGAATGACTTTCAAACATAACTCGATGGTCTATTTTCAAGGACCTTAATTTATTAGCTGCAATCTTATTAGATTAGGGCTTCCAGGTTTGAACGTGGTTCTTCACCTTTGGACAGGGAGTCATAGACTACAACTGTCATCGTCTTGAAAGACAATTCATTTGGCAGAAAAGAAGCCAATCAACATCACTAGTGGATGTTTATATATAACCATCGTATCTAATGATATTAGTCATGATCACATCGATCATATTGACTATTAGGTTTGGGTATAATCACACCATTCTGAACAGGGGATCATAAGGATTACTACTATCTTTGTCTTACCGACACTAGAATAAGGTATAGCCCGTAGGCCTTTCATCGCGATGGATGTTAATATTATGATCATCATACTGATGATACTAGTCAGGATCACAACGATAGTGTAGACTATGGGATTTGAGCATAGCTCACCCCCTTGGGCAAAGATTCACAAAAGATTACAATTGCCTCGTCTCAATTGGACAACATAATATAGCCCTTAGGAAAAACATCTTTAAGGATGTTGAAAATGTTTTAATCATCATATTGATGATTTTTGTCATGCTCGTATTGATCATATAGACTATTAGGCTTGAGCATAGCTCACTACCTTGGACAGGGAATCGTAAAGATCACCATGTCTTTGTCGCACATGGACAATATAATATGGCCCATAGGCGAAACATCACTAATGGATGTTTATAATAGGTTCCTCCTATTAGAAGATATAAGTCATGATTGCATTAATCATATTGACTATTTTGGCTTGAGCATAGCTCACCACCCAGACAAGGAATCATAACGATAACAATGTCAATGTCTCAAATGGACAATATATTATAGCCCGTAGGCAAAACATCACTAAAGGATGTTAAATAATATTATCATCGTATTAAATGATATTAGTCATGATCGCATTGATCCTATAGACCATTATGTTTGGACATAGTCCAATATTTTAGACAGGAGGTCAAAGACCATCACTGTCGTTGTCTTAACGGACAACAAGTTTTAGCCCGTAGGCACTTCATCACTAACGGATGTTTATAATATGATCATCTTATATAATGATATAAGCCATGATTCCTAATTCACTAGGCTAGATAAGGGAATGGGAAGAATCCACAATAAGGATGACTGTTGTGATTTTCTCGAATCACATTTGTCAAGAGTGCTACACGTTCTTAGGTGTTAACAAGTATTTGTATCCCTTGGGTAGGTTTCACCATCCTGGCCGCGTAGGCTAGGTTTCACCTTTAAGATTCCCTTTTTACAGATGCATACTGACAGGGAAGGAAGGATATTTATTTTATTCAGGATTTTTATCATAAATCTTAATTCATAAGTTAATAATAGCACCAATGGCCTAGTCGCGTAGACAAGTTAAATTTATAAGCCATGATTTCAGAGAATCGTGGCATTAAGGTTTGAATCAAAGTTCATTACCTTTTCCTGACAGGGAGCTGTAGGCTACCACTGTCTTTAGTCTCAGAGGACATTAACCATAGCCCGTAATCACTTCCCTTATAAGAGATATTTATTACTGAATTGCCCCTTAGGGAAATTCATTAACCATGGTAAACAGAGACCATATTTGGTTAATTTATTAATCATATTTATTTAGGATTTCTATTATAATTTATCCTAATTATAAAACATTAACAGTTTTATTAGTGGCACCCAATGGCCTGGTCACATGGACATTTATAAGTTATAAGCTTATGATTTCAGAGAATCAAAGCAACAATAACAGTTTTATTTAATAGCACAAAAGGCCTAGTCACAAGTAGGGCTGTTCAAATCGCTCGCCGCTCGTCGCTCGCTCGACGCTCGTTCGGAAATTGCTCGGAAAATGCTCGTTCGATTTGACGCTCGGTTGTAAACGAGCCGCTCTGCTCGGTTCGGTTTGTAAATGAGCCAAGCATGAGCAAAGGTCCGCTCGGCTCGGTTCGGCTCGAATTATTATTTTTAATTAGTATATATATACATATACATATATATTTACACACATTACGCAAACACATATACTTGAATATAAACTAAATTTATAGTTTTATATATACCACTCTATTAGATTTTGGTCCGCTATATACAAATTTACAACTATATCTATACGTACTAACCCAACCATGCCAATAAAAAAATTAATATCAAATCTAAAAGTTAAACCCTAAACCGATAAACGACAGGCTGCTCATCACCTTAGTGTTTCATGTCGTTACCCTAAGTTGAACGTCTCCTGATCTCAACGTAATTGTTCATGCAATATGATCATCGCCTCGTCGGCCACAACATTGTAATTCATAAGAAAAATATTATGCCACGAAATGTGTATGTTTTTAAGGATATAAAAGCTTGAGACCAAACATTGTCACTATCTCTCTCAGCAAATTTAAATCGGGTGACACGGTTGTTCAAATCGCTCGAACTTCGCTCGACGCTCGCTCGGAAAATTTACTGCTCGAAAAATGTTCGCTTGATTTGAGGCTCGGTTTTAAATGAGCCGCTCCGCTCGGTTCGGTTTGTAAACGAGCCAAGCACGAGCAAAGGTCCGCTCGGTTCGGCTCGGCTCGTGAACAGCCCTAGTCACAAGGACAATTCTTAAATTATAGGCCATGATTTCAGAGAATCAAGCATTTGAGGTTTGAACCTAGTTCATTACCTTTATCTGACAGGGAGTCATAGCTACCACTGTATTTTGGCTCATGTAGAAATGAGCAAGGCCCGTAGGCACTATATTACCACGTATGGTTAAAATATGATCATCTTAATTGATGACGTAAACCCAGGATTCAGGGATCATTAAACTGGGTTAGGAATCTTTTGAAGAATCCCATATAAAAATGACGTGTGTGATTTTAATTGAATCACATCTGCCAGGAGTGTTAACATGTTTTAAGATGTTAACAGGGATTTGAATCTTTTAAACAGGTCTTACCATCTTGGCCCGGTCTTATAATTGACCCGCAGGCTAGGTTTCACACTTAGGATTCTTAATTTATGATTTGAATCTTTTTAACAGGTCTTACCATCTTGGCCCGGCCTTATAATTGACCCGAAGGCTAGGTTTCACACTTAAGATTCTTTATTTATAATTACGCAGAACAATTTTTAAATTGAGGTGTTAATATGGATCTGAATCTAATTATGGAACTACCATCTTGGCCGGTCTTAATATGACCCAAGGCTAGGTCTTGCCCTTTTTAGATTTTTGTCATTTTATTATAATGGTAGATCTTGCAAAAAGGAAATGTTATTTTCCATTTATTTAATATTTCTAGTTTAGAATGAAAGTTTAAACTTAATCATTCCACTATAAAAATAAAAGTATAAAGTTGCCCTAAGCGGGGCTTGAAAGGAATAATGTTGTCCTCGTAGGGACTGAAAGATAATTATGTCCTTATAAGGACTATTAAGGAAACGATCTTCAACAAAAGGAGTTTCTTCTTCACTCTATCTCTGAATGCTTTCTCCTTGGATGCTCGTTTCATTCTAGCCGTGGTACAAAGCTCAGCATCTCTAGGCTCCGGGTGTGGAGAACTCCTATTACGGCTTCTTCGCTTGGCGACGTTTCCAATAAAAATTTGAAAGTAAAATTTCTAGATTAGGATTTGAGAATATTCCTAAGTTAAGTCTAGACTCAGAAGTTTAAATATGTGCAATTGTGTACTGAGATTAAACACAAAAGGCTAGTGTTTAATTCACTCAGTGTTGGCTCTGATACCAACCTGTCACACCCCGATTTCCACGTGTCACCGGTGGGCCCGGTGGGGAGTATCGTGACGTCATGGTTGGCAATATAATAGTCAAACAACACAATATTATTAAGCACAGCGGAAGCAATTGAAAATATAATACAACCGAATTTATTATTGTAATATCAACTGTCGCAATATTCGGAAGTTTATCCACAGAAGGATCGAACATAAAATGGAAACAATAGTTCAACAGACTTCAGGCATCTTAAGCTTGCGAGACTCTTTATTGATGCTAAGGAGACAATCCAGCCAATTACGTTTAGTACCTGCATTTAGTCTTTTTGGGAAAATACGTCAGTTTACACTGGTAAATACATTCAACTGACTCATTTTGGAAAAATGATTGAAAATTGGTTTGGATGCACATGGCATAAACATTTTATAATTTGATTAAAATGCACAGAGGCAAGATTAATCTTTTTATTAACTTGGGAGAATTATTTAATATTATAATCTTGTGAACGAATTACATGTTACTTATGCGTTCAGTAGCCCGGATCTAGTCCGGGTTAAAGATCAATAGACACACCACGTTGTTGAGTTATACACGGACAGATGTACGCCTACACCCAGTGCTCAGGTCATGGCCAATCTCGTAAGATGATGCCAAGGATATCCGGGACATGGTCATTAACCCCCCAAAGGCTGTAAAGTAAACAAGACTGTTTAAACGAGCCGATCAAATTATTCAACTACCCACTAAGCGTGGATATTTGATGCTCGATCAAGCGGTATGCTATATACCGTAACCCAAGCCCGTATAGGGAAAATAAGTTAAAAGTATTTACCTGATGCAAAGTATAAATCACAATAAGCAAAATGCACGTAGCTTTTACTGGTTCTCCTAATCTGGAACGAAGGTTTAATATAACCTATTAGAATACTAACGGGTCTTTTATTAAGCTTAAGCTTAGACCGGCTAGTTTCAAAGATACGGTTCGTACGCACGATTACACGAAGACCGGATAGAATGTGATTTAGACCCGACAAGTTCAGAGACTTGTTTAATATGGGTCCTTCATGCACATTCTGGATTTTGAGACTAAACCGATAGGGTTTGACCTGTTTCTGCTAATTTATGTAAACTTGTTACATAAACCGAACCGAGCGTGAAATAAGCGTAACGGGTATCCGTAAGAGCCATATACAGGTTTCCTAAGTTAATATGCTTCAAATATGTTGTGACATCAGTAGGATGTCTTTCATTATGCCCGCAATGAAATTAAACACAAACTATGCCCCGTAGGGGTAGTTTGGTCATTTTTAAAGGTTGTAAAAGAGTTTAGATGTTTAACTGAGTTACAGGTCTGATGTAAACAGAAAACATACTCAATTTGATGAGTTATAACTGTAGGCTAAAGCATATATGTGAAATTTATCATCTTTAACCAAACTATGCCCCGTAGGGGTATTTTGGTAATTTCACATAAGCCGAAAAGCTCAAAAACGAAGTCTGAGTTAATCAACCTTTGCTTACTATTAAAATATCATAATTTGCCTCATATATCAGTAGGTATCAACCCGGGTATGTCTAATATAATTTTAATACATACTGTGCGTTAAAAACGCTAAATAAGGCGATTAAAGGCCATTTCCGGGTTTGATACTTAAACCTGATATTTTTATATTTCCAGAAGGCTTAAAATAATTTATTTATCATATGTGATCAGTAGCAAAAGGTTTGGAGTCGTTTAGATAAGTAAAACTCATTTTATGGCCCGTAAGGGCAAAACCGACAATTACCGGATTAAGCTTACGACTACTAGTTATGCTCAGCCTAAAATTAATTAAAAATCTTTAAAAATCCCAAAATAATATATTACATCAGTGGGTATTAAGTTTGATACCAAAAAGTAGGCTTAACTAGGCTATACGCTAATTACGCCGTTTTATTAACATAAAGCTTTAATTTTGCGATATTGAGCATAACTCTCAATCTATAAGTCAAACTGATGTCAAACTTTGCACACAAGTTTATATATCAGTAACTAAGGTTTCTACACTTTTACATTTTTCATAAATCATGTTTTAAGGTAATAAGGGAATAACGGTCAACATATGAGCAATTAACGGAAACTTGCATATTAATTGGATAACTAATGAACCAAGGTGTGTAATCATAGAGGGTTGTTCTATCATGTAACCTAATCCAATTTAAGCTCTGAGGCATTTCTAAAACATGCCTAAACGGGTCAGAACTGAAAGTCAAAGTGATAGTCAAACTATGCGACTTTCGGTTCCGAACCGGGTCTAAACAGGAAATAGTCGGGTTGAACATGTTTGGACATGTTCTTATACTTATTACTGTGTTATAACAATGATCAAACAGGTTATATAAGTTCTAGATAGCTAATTATGCATAAATGACATTTTAAGCATCCTGTTGACTTTTTAAATAAAAGTTTGACCCGACTTTTGACCTGGTTAGAGTGCTGATCGGGGGAAACCCTTTTGAGGTTTTATTACCCACATAAATACCAACTCATAACTACTTTTAATTCGAGATATGACTGAGCCATTATAGACTAATCTCGAAGTCAAACCGTAATTATGACGGTTTGACTTTTAGCTAATTGAACAAGCTAAACTCAATTAAAGAAGGACTAGTAGACTTACAAGAGTCCTATGCACTAGATATGATCAGTTGGACCTGCTTGAGAGCTCCAGAATTGATCACAAATGCAGATGAATGTGTGAAGAACAATGTTGCACATAATGGCCTTATATAGCACCTTAATCACCACAATTCTTTGACACTTGGGGTCTACAACCCACCACAACTGATCAACACTTGTTCCCTAGTGCTTAGGGGTGCCTAGGGGTCGTCCACAAGTGAGAATTACCGGCCTTATTGGTTAAAATCGCGTTTAACAGGCTGTTACCTGTTTTTCTGTATCTGACGTCCCCACGCGGCCCGCCTCAATGTTTATCAATCCTTACGCGGGCCGCCTGGGCCCTATAATCAGATTTTTAAATTTTATTTATTTTCCAACTTGACCTTTGGCTTCACGAAGGGGCAACTAAGGTTATTTCTTGCATTTTGACCCCCTTATATTTACCCACAAGGGCTTTAGGACTTATACCCACTTTGCCAAGTCCCTGAACACTTCCGGTTAACCCGAAAAGCCTAAACTTTCAACGTTAACACTTTAACCCCTCGTACACGAATTTGATCATAACTTTCTCATACGATAACGAAACTTTATGAAATTTTAATCGTGCATTCTAGTGAGCATAATTTATATTTACAAAACTTCGGGTTTGTCAAAAGATCACTCAGAGGTATATCTTTAACATGTTGACACATTTGACCCCTGTAGTTTGTAATCTCTCACTTTTAGCTACGTATGATCCATGATTTATTCGTTTGAGGTTATGAACATCATGTAGGGTTATTATGAAGTATGTTTATTCACTGTTGACACTTAGAATCCGTATAATCACATACTTTCCATGTTTTTCAACTTTAGTCCTTTTATAACATTCTTTCACACGTTCAAACTTTATGACACATGTCAACACATTATAGGACGTGAATTTTCGAGGTGTTACAGCGACAAGGAGATATGGCAGATGCCCTGGAAGCCGTATGTAACGATCCACTACCCGCTTATGCTGACTTAACAAAACATGTTGCTGAAGACGGCGTGGATGCCCTACGCCTGATGCTGGAGCCGGTGGAAGAATCCGAAGAAGACTAAATGTTTTATTTTGCATATGTAACGTACATTGTTCTTCAGATATCTTGTATTAACACTGTTGTACTTGGTTTTTGTGCAAGTGCTTTGACTTGTGTGTCAGACATTTAATGTTAATGTCATGATTGATTACGCTGTCATTTTTCTGAAATGGGGCGATTAGACGTGTGATGATTATTTTTCATTAATTCTGCTAACGTCACCACTGTCAATCCTGTTTATCCTTCTATAAATTAAGCTTCTTTTTCCAAATTTGGCAATTCAAAATGATGAGTCGGAGAAGTTATAGGCAGAGGCTTTCCGACATTTTCCGACGCTTAGATGCAGCCGACGGTTTGGTCCGTCTCCAAGTTCCGGTAACGGAAGAAATGATCCGAGAAGGGCCACCTGAGAATGTTCTACCCCGGGTTAGCCGGTCGTGTAAGAGCATTATTCCTGAAGAGCCTTCTCCTGCCGAGGCGAGTACTGCCGTTCTATCGGCTGATAGTTTGATAATGGCCTTTCCGTCTGATCACATTCAACAATGTGAGGTGGTGTATGAGAGGCGTCGTGGTGGCCGTTCCGGAAAGAAACCAGTTGAAGGCCAAGAGTTGGTGGCTGCTCCGGTGGACGAGGGATGTATCGATGAGTTAATCGTTGATCCGCATCCATTGGAGTGTTATGGAAAAGTGTTGCGTACCCCTACAGAGGTAGTTGCAGACCTTTCCTAGAAGTAGGTTTTTGAACATGTTCGTTTTTGGTTCCCGTATGTTGGTATTTTAACAATAGGGACAAGTACTTGGTTTTTTGTAAGATAGCTGTATGTATTTATTACCAAAATACCTATCTTTTTGTAGCGGTTAGTGTATCTATGACCAAGATACCCGCTCTTAGCGCTGTATATGTTCACCCTTTCACTTATGTTTATGAAAAATATTTCGCGTCAAGGATACTTTTTTACCGTTATGTACAGTTGATATGCGATGGTAATTGTTTGTACCATGTAGTGTAGTATAAATGCGATGGTAATTGTTATTGTATGAACAATGAGGAAACATAAAAAGAAATGGTTTTTATTAATCCAAAGCTTAAAAAGAAAGAGACATCGCTATAGATGAATTACACCTGGTTGAAAAAAACAAGAAAAGATCGACACCCGCCGTTAGGGGCGAGTGTATTACATATAACACTTTTTCAAATGAGCTACGTGCCAGCTACGTGGCACCGCGGTACCATCTAGCCTTGCTAAACGGTAAGCTCCCTTGCCCAGAATTTCTTGGATGACATAGGGACCCTCCCAATTGGGTCCCAACTTGCCTGAGGGTTCCGCTCTACTGGCCTCTTGTCACGCATGACGTATTCACCTTCCTTGAAAGTTTGATGAGCCACACGCCAGTTATAGTATTTTTCCAATGTCTTTTTATACTTTGCTTCGCTAATGGCGGTTGCTTCACGCCTTTCTTCGAGCATATCCAAGCCTTCCCTTAGGAGCCGGTCGTTATCATCATCAGTTGCGAGACGCCTAAGCGACGGTAAACCGACTTCCGCGGGTATCATTGCTTCTGCGCCATAGGTTAAGCTGAAGGGAGTTTCGTTGTTACTTATCTTAGGCATTGTTCGATGTGCCCAGAGGACATTTGGCAATTCTTCTAAGAGGTTCCTTCGCAATCCAGTCTTCTTTTTATGCCATCCAATAGACTTCGATTTGCTTGCTCTACCTGGTCGTTTCCTTGCGGGAGTGCTATAGATGTGAAGATTTGTTGAATTTGGAGTTCCGCGCACCAATCTTGCAATACCTTATCCGTGAATTGTGTTCCGTTATCACTTACCAAATACAGCGGCAATCCAAACCGACACACAATGTGCTCCCAAAGGAACTTTTTCGCGTTTTCAGCGGTTATTTTAGCCAAAGGTTTGGCTTCAACCCATTTGGTGAAGTAGTCAATCGCCACAATAAGATATTTTAGCTTTCCTGGGGCCAGCGGGAACGGTCCCACAATATCTACTCCCGCTGTAACCGGGATTAGATTGTTCTTTGGCCTGAGTGTTTGAGGGGCAAATTTCTGACAGCTACGACACTTTCTGAGTTCTTCCACCGCGTCTTCGTGCATCCCAGGCCAATAGTACCCGGCATTATGGATTTTAGCCACAACTGCCCGTGGTCCAGCGTGGATGCCGCATATGCCCGCATGTATCTCTTGGATCAAGTATTTTGCTTCTACCGGGGAGACACACCGTAGGAGTGGTCCCAAGTATGACTTTCGATATAGGACGCCGTTGTTTACTTCGTATTGCAGTGCCTTCGTTTGTATCTTTCGGGCTTCGACCCTAGCAGGGGGTAAATCCCCCTTGGTAAGGAATTTTAACATTGGGGTGTACCAGCAGGGCTCCTCCGCTGTGACGGCGGAAACGCCCCGGGGTTCAATTAAGGGCATCTGTAATGTTTACACCTTTACTTCTTTTTCCATACCCGAAGTGGCGAGTTTGCTCAAAGCGTCCGCTATTTGGTTTTTTCCTCTGTGAACGTGGTTGAGTGTGACATTATCAAAGGAAGCCATGAGCTCCTTTGTTTTTGCCAGGTACTTTGCCATTGATTCATTTTTGGCTTCATACGTCTCATTTACTTGATTATTAACCAGTAAGGAATCAACGTAAGCGTCCACTCATGTGGCTCCCATAGATTGGGCCATCCTCAACCCCGCGAGTAACGCTTCGTATTCTGCTTCATTATTGGAGCATTCGAAATCAAAACGTAAGGTGTACATCAGTCTTATTTCTTCTGGGCTTATCAACATTAGACCTGCCCCGGAACCTTTTCCACTAGATGATCCATCAGTGTAAAGTTTCCAGGTTTGCCTGGCAGTACTGGATTCCGGGATGTCTTGGATAGCGGGGTCCACTATAGTTTCTCCCTTAGGGACTTCAGCCAAGAAGTCAGCAATCACCTGTCCTTTGACTGCTGTTCGTTTTCGATATTCGATATCCAAAGCTCCTAATTCAATCGCCCATTTGGCCAATCTTCCAGAGATTTCGGGCTTGTGCAAGATTTGTTGCAGCGGGTAGTTTGTCAAGACCTGCACGCAGTGCCCCTAAAAGTATCTGCGCAGCCGCCGGGTGGCGTGAACCAGTGCTAGTACCAACTTTTCTAGGGTTGGATACCGCGTTTCGGGTCCCGCCAACACCCGGCTGATGTAATATATGGGTGTTTGTTTCCTATCTCTTTCCACCATGAGTACCGCCCTTACCGCGTTATGGGCTGCCGCCAGATACATTTTAAGCACTTCTTTTGGGTATGGCGCTGTCAACATAGGTAGTTTCTCGATGAAGCGTTTCATGTCTTGTAGGGCTTCTTCCGCTTCGCCGGTCCACTTGAAATTTTTCTTGTTTAGGCAATCTTTCAGTGTCTTTATGAAAGGCAAAGATCTTTCGGCATCCCATTTAACGCTTGCGCTTCATTCAAAGTTCTTGGGGAGGACATCCGCGTTATGGCGCCTACCTTTTCCGGGTTAGCTTTAAAGCCATCCCGGGTGACTACCATACCCAAGAACTTGCCTTCCTCTACCCCGAACGAGCACTTCTTGGGGTTGAGTTTGATGTTGTACTCTCTGAGCCTTTGGAAAGTTTCTTCAATGTCTTCCAGCATTTGTTTTTCTTCCCTACTCTTGATCACTAGATCATCAACATACACTTCTAAGTTTCTGCCGATTTGTGTTTCGAAGGCTTTGTCCATGAGTCGCTGGTAAGTAGCTCCGGCGTTTCGTAAGCCGAAAGGCATCTTAGTGTAACAGAAGATGCCCACGTCGGTGTGAAGCGCCATTTTTTCTTCGTCTTCTTTGGACATCTTGATTTGGTGATATCTTTATAGGCGTCTAAAAAGCACTTGTACCTATAAGGGACCAGGGAGTCCACCTTGAAGTCCATCTCGGGCAGTGGGTATGCATCTTTGGGACATGCTTTATTCAGATCTTTAAAATCAATGCACATCCGCCATGTGCCATCAGGTTTCTTTACCATCACAGGGTTTGATACCCATGTATGATACTGTGTTTCTCTGAGGATTCCAGCTTTTACCAGCTTTCGTACTTCTCTGACGACTGCTGCTTTCCGATCCGGAGCCATACTACGCTTACCCTGTGCAACTGGCTTAACGCCAGGGAGTGTTGCTAGCTTGTGTTCTGCCTTATCGCGGGGTATTCCAGTCATGTCGGAGTGTTCGAAAGCAAAGATGTCTACATTCCTTCTCAGCAGCTGTTTCAAATCGTTTTTAACCGCAGGGGAAAGACTG
This sequence comes from Helianthus tuberosus, assembly GCA_030545235.1. NCBI lineage: Eukaryota > Viridiplantae > Streptophyta > Magnoliopsida > Asterales > Asteraceae > Helianthus > Helianthus tuberosus. The sequence goes on from CM060380.1 coordinate 78,091,310, forward strand.
TCTCCTATCATAACCGTCTGATCTGGGTGGTGTGTGCTTAATACCCATCTTTCCGGGCCAATGGCCCCAGTAGGTCCTTGGCGGCATCTTTTGGTATTTAATACCTCCCCTAGTTTGTCACGAAACACCGTTGCGATACCCCGCGGGGTAGGAAACTTCATGAAACCTCGCGCCGTGGAGACTATAGCGTCCAATTTTCCCAGGGTGAACCTTCCGATGATCACGTTGTGGTATGACTCAGCGCGTACCACGAGGAATGTTAGGAGTATGGTCCTTTCCCAGGGTTCTTGTCCGAATGTGACTGGAAAGGTAATCTGACCAATAGGGTCAACCTTTTCTCCTGTGAAACCTTTAATAGGAGCGCGCACTGACTCAAGCAGTCGTTTATCTTCTGGTTGCATTCTATTGAAACAGTGTTCATAGATAATGTCTTCTGAACTCCCGGTATCTACCAGGATCCTTCTCATATGATAGTCCCCTACTGCAGCGGATATGATCAAAGCGTCTGTGGTGAGGTGTAAATCTTCTACGCGAGGCTCGATGGTCATGGTCGCTAATATCCAGGGTTCAAGTGTGGAGAAACTCCGCTTTGCCCCTTTTCCCTTATCCGCGTATACCATGTTTAGCTCTCGCGGTCTTTTACCCGCCGCCTTGTCATTTTCTTCCTTTACGGGGGGCGGGCCCTGCTTGATATCCCTCACTAGATGTGCCAGTTTACCCGCTTTCACGAAGTATTCGATCTGCTTCTTTAGCTGAAAACAGTCGTTTGTATCATGGCCGCTCCCTTTGTGGTACTCACAATATTTACTTGTATCTTTGTTGGGGTTGTCTTTTAGTGGCTTTGGAGGGTTAAATTTGAGGTTCTCTGAAGCTAGGATCTCTGCTGGTGTCTTGCTCAGGTTGGGGTAGTCGGACCGCGGTTTAGAGGACTCATTCCTTGAATAGGCGTTTCGGGACCTGTCATACCGCGAGTCCGTCCTATTACTCCTTTGGTATCGGTCTCCTCTACCTTTACCTCTAGAACCTCGCTGCTCCTTGTCTTCTTGGTTTTTCGGAGCCTCCTTTTTCCTGTTGGCCGCGTGACTGGCGGCTACGGCCTTTTCTTGTATAACGTATACTTTGGCTATCCTTAATATTTCGTCGATAGTGGGAGGCACACCGTCTCTTCCATGAAGTGTTCTTAATAACTCGTCGTCGTTTACTCCTTGTAAGAAAGCTCCACACGCCAGATCATTTGTGACGCCCGGGATTGCCAAGCTTTCTTTATTGAATCTAACGATGAAACTTTCCACCGTTTCATTGTCTCGCCGGCGTATATGGAGGAGCTCGTTTCGATCTTTCGTGTGCTTGCGCTGCTGGCTGAATTGTAAGATAAATTTAGCTTCCAGATCTTCAAAACTGTCAATTTCCCCTATGGGCAGACTGTCCCACCAGACACGAGCCGCGCCTACCAGCGTTTGGACAAACATCTTACACCAGAGGGGCATAGGACAACATGCTACTTCCCCCGCGCTTTTGAATAGGTTAAGATGATCGTCTGGATCGCCTAGCCCGTCATATTTGCCTACCGTCTGGGGCATCTTGGGCTTTTCCTTGATAGGAGCTTCTGCTATTCTTCTTGTAAACTTGGATTTGAAAGTAGCATCCAGTGGTTTATAAGGTCTGGTAAGTTCGTCTTTTTCGACATTGACGGGTTGCACAGGGGGAGTTATCCCGCCCTGGCTGACACCCTGGGTGACGGGTGGTGGAATCGGGGTAATGTTCAGCGTTGAGCTTGGGCCTCTTCCTGGATAGAAGCAGGGCCTAGACGTATTTCCCCTATCATAAGCGGGTTCCGTTGTGGGAGGGGTTTGACTGTAAACTGGTTGTGATGCTGGGTAAGTCCACCAAGGTGGCATATACGCTGCGTATGGTGATTGTTGAGAGTAACCTTGTGGCCCTCCCTGAGGAGTATAAGTTGGGGTATTGTATTGGGGTAAGTACCCGTACAGGGGTGCGAAATAATACCCCGGAAAATAAGCTTGATTTCCTGGCGTAACCGGAGCGTTCATGATTCCCGCCGGCATGACCACGGGTTGATGGGGCGGTGTGGATAACGCCGCCGTCAGCGCTGCTGAATACAGAGGCGGCATGACATAAGTGACCGAGGGTTGATAGTATTGAGGTGTGCCAACCTGCGGTATGACGGTGCTGGGGCTAGCCGACGTGATAACCGGCATAGTGCTATGACGTATAGTTTGTGCACCGGAGGTTGTGGCCGAGGCGAAAACGTTTACACCTGTTGTGGTTGGTCCGGCTGACCGGAGTTGTAAAGAGGTGTATGAAAATAAATCTGTTGCCGTCGTCCCAGAAGAGGCAGCGGCGGTGCCAGCAAAACCAGGTGGGGGTCCCTCTGCTTCAAACTCCAAGTCGAGTGACCTGGTTACAACTGGTGAAACTGGCGTGGAGATAACAGGGTCTGTTTCCAGCAACGGATTGCTAGTTAACATCGCCTGGCTTGGTGTTAGTGCTATGTTCTGATCGCTTGCCATTGGGTGCAGTCTTGTTGTTGCTACTGATCTGGTCCCACGGATGTCGCCAATGAAGAAACACTGACCTTCACGGTTGTATCCAACTAGGACTTCAACTCTTGGTGACCCGAACGGTTTAACTGCAAAACAGAACACCGTTAGGACTCGTTACAGGAATGGGGTTATTCCTGTAACCACCCTCCGGCGTGAGAATAAGTCTCGGTTTTTTAGAGTAAAAGAGGTGGTTTAGAGAAGAGAGAGTAAAGCAAGAGTTAGATGATCAATACCTTTGACGTTTACCTATATATATAGTTTACCATTAGGGTTTCCTTAACCTAGGATAGGCTCTGATAAGTTAGGGATCTTCGTGATCTTCCCCAAAAAGCTGGGGATTTAGTTACGTGATTTATCCATGCAATATGGAATGTTCTAGAACAAACGTCTATGATTGTTTATTTATAATAAAATAATAGGTAATGACCGGGTCGGGTTAACCGATTCGGGTCATACCTCGTCAAAAAGCAAAAATATAAAATATACAAATGTTATTTGCATTTAAAATTTAAAATTATGAATTATATATATATTAATTTGCAACAATTCTTGGTATTGTTATTTGTAACATAATGCTTAGTGACTTGTTTAGATAAAAGTTAACAGCTATGATTTGTCGTTTTTTTGTGATGATTTTTAACAGCTATGATTTGTCGTTTTTTTGTGATGATTTCAGTCATATCTAAAACTAATTATTTATAAAATTGTCACTGCATCATCTTACTTATTGATTTGTCACAATCTAAAGTTCCGATAGCTTTTATTTTTTAAGTTAAATGTTAGTTTAGTCCAAAGGTTTAAAATATTGTCATTTTAGTCCAAATAGTATTAAATATTGTCATTTTAGTTTACTGGGTTAACTTTCTCTATTTTTTATGTTAGCTAGAAGGGTAATTCGATCATTTTATATGGTCGAATTACCCTTCTAGTTAACAGAATTACATATACAATGACCGTAATGCCCTTCTAGTTAACAAAATAAAGGGATAAAGTTAATACAATAAACTAAAATGGCAACACTTAAAACTATTTGGACTAAAATGACAACGTTTTAAACCTTTGGACTAAACTGTCAAAATGATCCAAACCACAGGGACTAAAATGACATTTAACTCCTTTTTTTTAAATGTAATGTCACCCGTTGTTCCTATCCTTGACCTCCCACTCTTAACTCCTTTAGTTAAGGGGCTGTTTGGTAGCCTCTGAATGGTCATTAAGAGGCTACCTCTTAATGGAACCATTAAGAATTTTACCAATGAGAAGGTAGAAGAATGTGACATGTGATGATTTATCATTCAGAGGTTATCTCTTAACCATTCAGACTTGAGGTTACCTCTTATTCATTCAGAGGTTTTAAAGCATTAAGAGGTAGCATCTGAATGGTCATTAAGAGGCTACCAAACAGCCCCTAAGTCTGACATATAGATACTATATATAGCACATGACTAGATGAGTGTTCGCTCAATGAGTTTTTTCCCAAACTAGTGTTGGTGGAAAAAATATTTACTAAAATAGTGTTCTTGAAGTATTTACCAAACTAGTGTTTTTGGAAAACTTAGTTGTTTCTACCCCTAATCTCATTGGATAAAGCCTAATGCAATAATGAGTAAATAAAAAAAGTTTAAAAGTAAACTTATTTTTTTTTTAAGATTCATAAAAAATATATTTTTATGTTTATATTTTAATTAACTACAAAAATAATATTAAATTTAAGACAATTAATTTTTTTTCTCAATTTATGAATATTTATGGAAAATGAATTCAGTATAAGATTTGGATATCACACATATTTTGTAAAATCTGTAGAACGATTATATTAAAATCACTATGCAAAATCTGTAGAATGGTGATATGAAAACATTCCATTTTTTAGTTAAAAATAAATAAATAAATGACGCAAAGCTTATGATATTATTATCCAACTTATGATATTATTATCCAACTAAAAGCTTATGGTATAAACCCCTATTTACAACAATTTGAGATTGAAAGTTATTTTTTAGGCATAGTGATAATTGGTTTTACTTTTTGTCGTTCATAAAGTTAGAGATATATATTTAATTGTCATAAATTATATATAATTTAATTTAATTATATATGAATTTTGTAGTTAAACAGGAAATATGAAACAAATGGGAATAAATGAAAAAAAAAAAAAAAAGCCAAAACCGTTTTACCAGAAGTTAATAATAATATATTTTTTATGAATTAAAAAAAACGTTTAAACTTTTCTAATTAGTCATTATTGCAATTTTTATTATTTAGTCATTATTACATTATTTCTTATCCAATAAGATAAGAGAGAGAAACAATTAACTTTTTCAAAAACACTAGTTTAGACCATGGGGTATGGGGCTTGGGTTGGGGCGTGGGTTGGCTGAAAACGCCCAAATCACCACCCCGGGGGCTTGGGTTGGGGCGTGGGTTTTGGGCGTGGCCCTTGGGGCTTGGCTTTTAAGCCGGGCGTGGGGCGAATTTGCTTTCCACATGTCAGACTCTCAATGGCCAAACCAAACTCATGCCCCCAACCCAAGCCCCACCATACCCCCATGGGCGTGGGTTTTAAATTTGCTTTCCACGTGTCAGCCAATGCCCCAACCCAAGCCACACCATACCCCATGGGCGTGGGTTTAAATTTGATTTCCACATGTCAACCCAAGCCCCACCATACCCCACGGCCTTAGTAAATATTTTTTCAATAACACTATTTTGGTAAATATTTTTCTCACCAACACTACTTTGGGAAAAAACTCTTCGCTCAATGCGATGAGGAACACAGACACCGGTAATTACGTAATGTGTTAGATGCGATAGGGTACATATACATTGGTTATCACGTAACATGTTGATTTTTTTTTAAATATGAAAAAGCTATAGCAATACCGTATTCAAACTAAAGATAATAAAATGCTCGTTTTATGGTGTAATTTATTAAAAACGATTTTAATGTATGAAAAAGTTATGTACGTTTAAAAACTTGTCGACGAAAGTTGATTTAAAAGTCAACAATAAGTTTTTAAACAGTGTACCATATGTTTCAAAAGTTATAATTAGTTAGATTGTACGTTGTGGGTGGTGCCCTACAACCACCTCACCCAAACTTGGGGGCTAAACACCCAAATGCAGCCGTGAAAGAGGGGCGCCAAAGAGGAGAGTATCAACCCCATAACAGGTGTGGGAGGGTAAGGAGATGGGTCCAAGTCCGACCAATCAACTAATCACATATTTTTTTTGTTTATTTTTTCTTTTGTTAAGCTTTTAGTTAAATCACAAAGCCCTTATTAAAGATGGGTTAGTTAAAGCTCATTGCCTACCTGACATGATGTTATGCATTTTTTTAGTTAATCCATAACACATAGTCTTAAAGTCTTACAATTTAGTAAAATTATATTTTTATCCTTCTTATATATATTATAACTAGGTTATTGCCCCGTGTAATACACGGGGTGAATCATAATTATAATGTGAAATAAAAAAATATGTTTATAATATGATCTAAGTATATATAATATAGAGTAATATGCAGACCAAATACGAAATAAATATTGAAGTTTGTATAGCCATTCATAATAATATAATCTGTTATTTGTTTTAGGATTTGTCATAGGAACTTAAAATTTTTGTACCACTACTAATATTTATTGTGACATTTTCTTGTTCAAAGGTAACATGTCTGATTTTATCTGATAATAGATTATTCTGATGGATTAATGTTGGCATAATATTATATTTTCTACCATCCAAATATAGTTTCCTCACTTTCGCTATCATTAACATTAATATAAGGTATGCTCGTATTCAAAGCTATAAACCAATATGAATTGTACGAAATAATTACTTTTATCACAATTAGTAAGGAAACCAATAAAAATTATTGATAATGTAATATGTCCCATACCATTTGAAAGGACTGAAAAGGGACTTCTAGACAGATAAAAGTAATGTAAATGAATAGACAAAAATTGAATCAATAAAACCAATTAACTATAGTTGAGAAAATACTATGTATAGTGTAATACGTTACATGTACAATTGAACTAATGAAACATATACATAAGTGAAAAAATAAAAATAAAGACATGAGACACCATACGACAACTAAGTAAATCTAAATTTAAAAAAAAAAGTTATGACATTCCGAATGTGAAGATACATTTCACAGACCTCTACATCTTAGTTACAATAGGAAAAAAATATGTATATTAAGAGTTTACATTGTTTTAAAACACATATATCTAACTTATCTAAAAATACATGATGTTTTCTATGTGACATAGATAATATGCATATTACTTATTTGACATGGTAAATTTATCTAAAAAAACATGATGTTTTCTATGTGACATAGATAATATGCATAGCATATGAAAGAGTAAAAAAACATACCAAATATTTAGAATGAAGTGGAGTTTAATTCTAAATATTTGATGTAATATATTGAATATTAAATAATGATTTTTTATATTCTTGACAAAACTTTAATTATCACAAAAATCTAATTTGATTCTAGAAGGAAAAGTAAAACTTACGAAATTGATTAAATGGTTACTAATTTTATGGGTTTTTGTTTAATAATTTCAAATCAAAACTAAATCCATAAATTATAGATTAGATTTAAAACACATTTTAGACTTTAGATTTACAATCAAAATAATAAAATTCTAATATAATATTTAAATCTTTTTAATTTAAAATTTAAAATTTATCTATAAATTATTGATGCCCTCATTGAATGACATGTGTCCCAAATCAGGTTTCTTTTATTATAGTAGATATATTATAAACTAAATCCATAAATTATAGATTAGATTTAAAACACATTTTAGACTTTAGATTTACAATCAAAATAATAAAATTCTAATATAATATTTAAATCTTTTTAATTTAAAATTTAAAATTTATCTATAAATTGTTGATGCCCTCATTGAATGACATGTGTCCTAAATCAAGTTTCTTTTATTATATAGTATAGATATAGTAAAATATTGTACGTTAAATAAAATATTGTTTTATAGGTTATATATCTATAATAAGTTAACAATATTAAAGATGTCTACATAAAAATATGGATTTATCATTACAGAATTAATAACTTTTTGAGTTAATTACATAGTTAGTCCCTGTGGTTTGCACAAAATAACAAAATTAGGTACTAATAGTTTAAAATCACATTCTAGGGTATTAACTTTTCATTTTGTAACGTTTGAGGGTACTAATAAAATGTGATTTTAAGCCTTTAAACAGTGCTAATACCCTCAAACGTTACAAAATGAAAAGTTAATACCCTAGAATGTGATTCTAAACTATTAGTACCTAAGGTTGTTATTTTTTGCAAACCACATGGACTAACTATGTAATTAACTCTAACTTTTTAGAAAGTAAAATAAGAATATTTGGTTTTCAGTTTCTTTTTCTTTTTCTGAAGAAAAAAAGTTGTTATTTTCTATGGTTTTCTTTTATTTCTCTCTCTTCTGTTACTTTTTTTTTTATTGAAAATCGTTTTTCTTTCTCTTCTCATTCTTTTGTTTTGTATCTAGAGTGACTTAATTTTTTGAGTTAATTACTGTTTTCGTCCTTATGGTTTGAAAAAAAAAATTACTATTTCAGTCCATTAGTTTAAAATTTACAATTTCAGTCCTTGTGGTTTTACTTTCGTAACCATTTCAGTCCATGTGTTTTCACTTTCGTAACCATTTCAATCCATTTATTCTGTAAGTTCCGGGATTGAAATGGTTACGAGATGGACTGGAATGGTTACGAATGTGAAACCACAGGGACTGAAATCGCAATTTTTGAACAAATGGACTGAAATAGTGATTTTTGACAAAACACATGGACGAAAATAGTAATTAACTTTAGTTTTTTTCTTTATCTTTATGTCAAGTTTCTGACAATGTATTTTGCCTTTAAAATTGATAAGTTTTGTACTTAGTGTTTGAAAATGCAGCACATTATGTCAGTTAGCCCTAACTCAGTCAATTTTTTCTATTAAATATGATTATGTGCGTTGCACATGAAGATATTTTTATCATTGTGTAAATAGGTTATATGTAGGAAAAATTTTGTAAAAAATATATAAAACTTACCTCACCTCTTCTTTCTCTCTCATCCTACCCCCAACAACCGCCATTACCCACCATCTACATCCCAACCTTAAATGCTTATCACTATCAACTCGTTTAATTTTTTTCTAATAGAAAAGGGAAAATTTTATTACATTCATGGTAAACATGACCTGCTAGCCATACTACGGGCATGTTTGGATAAGCTTTTTCGTTTCTTCTTATTGACTTTTTAACATTCTTATCTCCTTTTTGCAAAAGTCTTGTTTAAGTGACTTTTTCATTTCTCTTTTTCAGTGACTAAAAAGCTCATTTTCACCTTATTAGACTATGGGGAGTGGGGCGTCTCCCCTACCCAAGCCGCCCCAAGATGCCCAACACACCGCCCCCCATCGGCGTTCCCCTAGGCGTCCCCCTCCTTGGCGTCTCCCACAGAACGCCCAAAATTTTTCTTTTCCCCAATCCCACTATGCCAACTCACCATGCTTTTATAAAAAAATAGGACATTTTATATTTACATAAAAAAGACAAAATAAATCAATGTCACGTGTCGCAAGACGCCCTAGCCAGCCAAGTTGCTCCACTCCCATTTTTTTGCCCAAAATCCTCTAATCTAACGTGGCGCCACGTGTCAGAAGACGCCCTCTCAAAAGAATGCCCCACTCCCTTTAGTCTTATCCAAACATCATTTCACAAGAACTTTTTTTCTCAAAAAGTCAAAAAGTCACAAGAAGGTAAAATAAGCTTATCCAAATATGGCCACATTGCCTAAACTGCTATTAAGCCCAAGCTGCTCCAATTTTCTACAGAAATATGATTCATTTTCCCCTGTGTTTTCAGCCATAGAAAGGAACTTTCTTTGATATCTTCAAGCATCTTCGATTTATACTATGAACCATCACTGCCAATTCTCATCACCTTAACCATCGTTTGTATCACAGCCGTATACAACAATTCTTTCTCCTTCTATTTTTTTAAATCATTTTCTTCTTCATTCTATGTAAATACACAATTTCTTGTCATCGTTAAAGCTTCCGAATTCTGATCAACACAACAATTTGAACATTGATCTTCAATACACGAAAACCTAATGTCTTTTTATAAACCTCAGCCGCAAACTTCTTGACCAAATAAACAGAACCCTTAAAGACTTCAACTTCTAAATATCACCTCCGAAATCAATTTTAGCACAATCCAATTATCTAATTAGTAGTGTTGTAAAAATCCTGACTAGTCTTTGTAGTCTCTGATTAATCACTAATCGGAGGTTCATCGAGTAATGACTGATTAAATTTTGGCCACATTCCAGCTAAATTTCTATCAATCCTTATAAAATTCAGTCAATTACTTAAAAAATGGGTTCATAAGAGGTTAAAACATGTCTACTAAAAAAAAGTATAAAGGTGTGATCCATACAAACTAAATTTATCCTAAAAAAATGTGAGAAGATCCTAACCATTACCATAATATAAATTAGCAACACAAAGTTGCTTTATGTTGTTGTACGTTATGTATTGGGGGTCTTTCAAAAAATAATTGATTTTTTCATTTTCAACACAAAGGTTTTTATCTTTTAAAATTAACTACTTTAATTTTTAAATTTTTTTTTAAACGGTGTATGGATAGGATGTCGCTAATCGGGTTAGTAGTTAGTATCACCAAGTTAGTATTAAAATTCCCCAGTGTCTGGATTTGAACCCAAGACCTCCAAGAGAAGCAAAGCTTCTCACCTCCCCTTGACCACTAGCACAAGAGATCATTCGTATAATACGTGATTATTGTACGATATAAATTTGATTTACTTTATGTTTTGATCCAATCGCAATGCTTATATATGTTACATTAAGTTCGATCGGATAGGTCAAAACGCGCGTTTTCATATGGTTAACGCATCACGTAACGTTTGTACTAATCCATTCGATGTTTGCACTGTGGTCTCGACGCAACGCGCGCGGGTGTTTTTGCTATTTAAATAATTATATATATGGCTAATGTTGATGACACCTCATCAATTGCAATTATTGTGTTCAACTATTTAGATTTAAGGGTATTTTCGGTATTTGTGTGTTTTTATTAAATGAAATCTAGATCCCTTGAATATCGCAAAATCAATTATTCCAATTAACACTTCCATAAAAATTATAAAACGGTTTTAAGTTTACTATAACGCCTTTTAAATTTACCATTACTAGCACATAAAATATTGTGTTATTTTGAATAGTAGCACATGCAAAATAGTGCTATCCCATAAAAAATGTTTAAAAGGTTTAGCACATAGTAAATTAGCATGTACAAAAAATAATAAAAAAATAATGGTATTCTGATCTGGCCCTCAAAACTATGCTGTTAGCACATACAAAAAGTGTTTAATAGAACATACAAAAAATGTTTAAAAATTTAAAAATGGCACAATACCAAATTAGCACATACAAAAATACAATAGTGTTTTGAATAATAGAAGATAAAAAAAGATGGTATTTTGATCATGACCCTCAAAACAATGCTATCAGCACGTTAGCACATACAAAAAGTGTTAAGTGTTATTTTGAATAAAAGCACATAAACCTAAAGAACACATTGCTATTTTTCAATTCCAAAAACAAAAGAAAATTAAACGTTCTTCGTCTTCTTGTTTTTGAGAGTCCATCTACGTCATTTGGTCTGAAATTCGAACCTTCGTACATGGCTAGGCTTCTTGTGATAAAAAAACAACAAAATTCCCATATAGTTGTTTCTGTTTTTCGTTGATAAACAACGCCTTCCTTCTCGTGACTGTAACCATACAATTTCTTCATGAATCAGAGATGTCAATGGCTTCTTTGGGTCGATGCTTCTTGCGAAGACGTTGGAGGCATCGGTGGCTTCTTCTAATCCAGAAATAGATGGTGTTGATGGCTTCTTTAGGTCTCACAGCATTCTCTTGAGTCTGATGCAGATCTCATGGCATTATCTTTTGTGTGTGTTGGTAGATCATTTTTCAGTCATTCATTGAATGATAAATCACTACAAGTTTTTCAATTTGAAAAAAAAAAGAAAAATAAAAAGGTCGTCTTATTCAAATTTATTCTTCAAATAATTGTTTTAATGATACAAAAGGAACATGCAAATCAAGAAATAAATGGGTAGCATGAATTTAGGAATTATCAAAACAACCCATAATTTGCTATGACCATTTTACCCTCATGTCTACTCAGATAATCAATCCACATGGCATAATTATATTGGTTGTCATGGTTTTTATAAAAGACATAGTTTGTATATGATCCTACTCCAAAAACTATATACAAAAATGTGTGTGTGTGTATTTATAACTAAAAATTACATATAAAAATCCTAATCCAACTAATTCCGATTAATCGCTAATTAGTCATAAACACTACCCTATTTTCACCGACTAGAATTTACAATACCCTAAATTAACAACATTCATGTAATTTACAATCAACATTACATGCCCCTGTTTGATGGCGCTGGGCTGAAGTGTTTTTCTGGCTATGGGTGAGGTGGTACTTCCAGCATTGAATTAGTGGTTGTTCAGATCTAGGTTATGGTTATGTCCCGGTTAGAACATCGGACACCACAACCGACTGTGATAATAGGCGGTGATGGGTGTGTTCTTGGTGGCCGATCAAAGTAAAGAGATATAAGATTGGTGGTGGGGAGGGTATGCATGGAGACGTCGGTTTTTAGCCAAAATGTCCTAACTGTTGGCGCTGGAAATATGATGTGATGAAAGGAGTTGAAGTGTTTAAGTAAGGAAGACGAGTTTAGTCAGTTCAGATGGTGGGGGTGGTGGTTCACCGGAGATGAAGACCATTGTTTAGAGTGAGGGGGACAAAGAGAGTTGAGAGATAGATTGTTAAGAGAGAGAAAGGTTTGAGGATGTCTGTATATCTTTTTGAGTTAAATGCCTGGTTGGTCCCTGTGGTTTGCGAAAATTGCAGACTTGGTCTTAATGGTTTACTAATTACACACTTGGTCCTAGTGGTTGCAATTTTTAAACTCGGGTGGTCGTTAACACTAACCTTTGTTAAATTTTTCAGTTAAGTATTTGTGAAATGACTAAATTGTCCCTGAGCAATTAAAAAACAAAAAAGAGATGGCTCACCCTCATCTTCTTCTCCTCCATCTCTCTCTAACCCACCACCAAACCACCATCACCACCACCTCTTCCACACAACTGATTCTCTCTCTACTCACTTTCTCTCTCACACACTACACGTTGTGTGCACATCATCTAACAAACAAAACGCTGCTCCTCTGCTCTCCATAAAGTAACGATTCAATCCTCATCCGGTGAATTTCATACACTAGTTCTCTGATTCACGATTTCGCACTACTGGATTCAACTTTATACGAAAGATTTTGTAAATATGTATACGTTTACATACATCATTTAGTGTGTGTATGTATATCCTGTAACTGCTTTATGAGAAGATTAGGTATACATACATATTCAATTCTTATAGCAATAGGATTTGATTTCTTGTCGAGTAAGGTTTCTTCATGTGAAATTTTATAAAAGTAATGTCCAGATGTAACTTGTAAAGGAGACATTTGAACCTGACATTTATTTGTGGAAATTAATTGAGGTTTAAGATGTGTGTTAGTTTTGTTTTTGTAATTAGGGCTAGGTTAATAGGGCTTGTTGGCAAGAGTGATTGTTTTGTGTGAATTGTTGACCAGAGATCGGTGGAGACGGCGGGGCCGGCCAGAGGTGGTGGTGAAGGTGGAGGTGGTGGTGATGGTGGGTTGAAGGTGGTTGTGGGTTAGAGAGAGAGAGAGAGAGAGAGATGGGGGAGAAGAAGATGAGGGGTGAGCCCATATCTTTTTTGTTTTTTTAATTTCTCAGGGACAATTTAATCATTTCACAAAGACTTAACTAGAAAATTAACAAAGGTTAGTGTTAAGGACCACCCGAGATTAAAAAATTGCAACCACTGGGACCAAGTGTGTCAAACCCCAACCGATGGCGAAAACATCGGAGTGAGACGAAATAGATTGCTCGAGACATCATAACACTAAGATTTGTGACAAGTATTTAAATAATAGATTTCATTTCATTTCAAAAGTCAATTACAAAGGTTGGAATCAAATACAACAACTTGAAATACAAGAATTACAATACAATAAGAATACAAAATTTAAAGTGGGTATCTAGGCATCCTACTAGATTCCATGCATTATCAACATCATCTTTAAACCTGCAACATATTTTAAAAGCGTAGTTCAATACAAAAGTATTGGCGAGTATACAAGTTTTGTGTAGTAGCATATAAGTATGGAAAAGATAATGAACAATCCACATGGCAAACCTAGTTATCAAGATTAACGTATAAACTGGCATGCGATTTGCAAGTCAACCCTCTGTTTACGCAAGTATGAATGAATGATTAACTTAACATGACCTCAAGAATATGGGCGATGCGTTACTCCTACAGCGCTATACATGTTAAGTGGAGGCTCGTACGAAGCTAATGACAAGTTCATCACATAAGAATCACCCAGAAAACACGAATCAAGCATAACAAATATTAAGCATGTATTGGATTGTTTGTTTGTATATTTGCATAAGAATATGTATACTAAGTGTGTTTTGTATATGAAAACATGTTACACCCAAAAGTGTGAAAACGGTAAAATGGGTCAAGTATACTCACAAGATTGCTAATTCTTCCGATTATCCAAGTGTTGACGAGTGAATGAGTTTAGGAGGTTAAATGTATTCGGATTGGAGTTCAAGGAATATTTAGAGTCGGAATTTAGGTAAGTAAAATATACCAAAAGTATGTATACGATAAAATAATCATCTAGCACTTAATACTCGTTTTTGACACTATGAACCCATAAGGGTTAGAATGTTTTCATGGGTTAATGTACCCATTAGAATCATAACGAGAAACTTAAGTATCTAGGTGATGTAACTAAGTAACTTGACGAATAACCATTTGGTTATCATCAAGGTTTCGGTTTTTATATGTATTATATGTATTTTATATGTTTTATATAGTATATTATATGATTAGTCCAACAAGTTCAACAAGGATTATCATAGAAGTCATGCATAGAGGTAGGAGGATAATCTTCCACTTTAAGACCTCTTTTGAATTCACCAATGCACAAGTTGTCATAAGATAACAAGAATGGTCATGAATGGACAATAAGGAAATGAAATATACATACTAACTAAGAGAAATCATCAAGTAAAGTGTGGATTGTAAGTAGGATAGCCCAAGCTATCCAAATAATCACACATACACAAGTTCAAGTCTTGTTCATCACTTGTGGGTTAAAACCCTTTTAAAAGTAGAAAGTTTAGGGGATTAAAACCTCTGAATTTGTATGTTACAACCTTGTTTTTAGGCACACATAATCATAGTCTTGATTAGTGGCATAAGGACATAGGAATGTATGAGTAAAACATAAGATTAAAGAATGTTTTACAAAGTTTTCTTCCAAAACAGAAAGTTGGACCTCAAAAATGGGATGTTTCACCTTGGATTTCCATGGAAAACCTTGTGAGAACAATCCTAGAGGTGTTCCACACTTTGTAGAGGAAGAAGAAGTGAAAAAGGATGAAAGAAAGGTGAGTTTTGACTCACTTTTGCACTTGAAAGTTCCCGCCTTGAATTTGATCTTAAACTGAGATTTAGCTACTGATTTGGAGTGCTTAGAGTGAGGATTAGTGAGTTTGCAAAGGAGAAATGAGGGTTAGGAGTCTTGTATTTATGGTGGGTGAGGTTTGGTGAGTGTTTAATGAGGTTTAGAAGCCCATTGGTGGAGAATGGAGGTGGAGGTTGGAGCCATAAATACAAGATTCAGAATTTATATTTTAGGTGGAGGTTGGAGCCAAAAATGTAGATTCAAAACGTGGGTTTCAGGGGGGGGGGGTTGGATTTTTGTCACAAATGGTCCCTCAAGTTTGATAAGTATGCAATTAGGGCCCCAAAGTTAGGTTTTAGGGTGTTTTCGAGTGCTTTTCGTGTAGTTTCAAGCGTGTAACAAGCATGCAAGTATCGTAAACTTAATAGTGATTTCAAGTATGTCTATTTATGTGAAATTATGTAAAACAAGTATCGGTAATGCCGGTTGTAACACATAGTTGTCGGTTATTGCACAAAAATGCAAGTATAGGCGATTTACGATCTATAGCACATAATTGCAAGTATAATTCATATGTCGACGGTATTTACAAGTATAATATGATGTATTATGATGTATAATAAGTATTGGAAACATTAGTTGTTGGTTAATCACGTAAACGCGTTGAAAGTCGGTTATTTGCACGTACGTCACATAGTTTCGAATTAGGGTTTGTTGCATGCCATTACAAGTATAAATTGAACATAATAAGTATAAATTGAACATAATAAGTATAAATGGAACATAACTGATATAAATATGACTTTCATTATGATTGGTGTCTCGGATTACAAGTTGGAAATACTATATAAGGAATACAAGTTTCCAAAAATAGAATTACAAGACAACTTTCTAACTAAGGATAGTTACGAAAAAGCGGAGCGTTACAAAGTGTGTAATTAGTAAACCATTAGGACCAAGTCTGCAGAACCAACTAAATTGCCCTCATGTGCCTTGCACATGACTCAAATTAATGTTTAAAATTAACTGGGTTAGAGCTAAAGGATATAATGTGTTAAGTACAAAACTCATCAATTTTAAAGACAAATGACACCACCTGAAATTTGCTATATAGATAAAGGACAAAATTTGCAACCCACTCTTCTATCTATATTCAAGAACAATTTGAAATTAACGGTGTTAATATTTCGAAATAAAATCATGAAATCATCTAAATCTTTTACCGGGTTTAACAACTTGATTTTTATGAACCGTGTTAATATTTCAGATTAACAATGCAAAATGTTTAGGTTTTGGGTTTGTGCATCCGATTCGGTTTGCTTCTCATCCTACTTAGGCCTTAAGGCGTTTACTCAGTCCCATCACTAGACTCACTTTATTTCACTAACCCTAGTTTGGCGCATTCATACTTGTCACTTGGCATTCAACAATTGAGTTTCATGCTTCTCGGCTTCTAGACTTGGCAGTTGTTTTGGAAGAATGGGATGTTGGGGTCCGAAAGCAACTCCTGATAGTCGATTGTGGAAGGAGTGGTTACTATTCGAGTATAATTTATACTTACCTTATAATATCATTATTTTGTAATTAAATTAACATTATGATTATTTAGAAAATGCGTAAACCGTTTAGTAATAACCCTCCTACACATTTTTAATGGATGTGTCGGTTCTAAATTTGGGTTATATATGCCCTCAAATGTTACATGTTCGATACTTTTAGTTGCCTCATATTTGGTTTAACACAAACATTTCTCTGTCAGTTCTTGATTCTTGTATGTGATTTCGCATATATGAATCTGATTTCGGAGGCAGATTTACAACCACCCTGCGGATGATTTAAAGGAATGATATACAACTACCACACGGTTGGGGTTGTTGTTAAATCAAAGGATGATTTAGATTTAAAGATAATATATTTAGGGTCTGTTTGGTATGGCGTAATGGAATAGATGAGGGAATGGAATGGACGAGGTAATGGAATGGACAAAGGATTGAAATGGATCATTACATTCCATAGTCTTGTTTAGTTACCATGCAGGAAAGGTATAAATCACTACCTTGTGTTGTTTGGTAGGTAAGAAATGAGGAATGAATTAAATTGGCGATGGGTGGTCGCGGTGATCAGTGGCGGCTGGTGGCGGTGGCAGTGATGGGTAGCGGTGGTCGGTGGCGGTGGTCGGTGGGTGACGGTTGTTAGCGGTGGTGGCAGCGATGGTCGGGGTTGGCGGTGGTCTGTGGTGGCTGTAACACCTCGAAAATTCACGTCCTATAATGTGTAGACACGTGTCATATGTTTGAACGTATGAAAGAATGTTCTGAAAGGACTAAAGTTGACAATCATGAAAAGTATGTAAATATACGAGTTCTAAATGTCAACAGTGAATAAATGTATTGTACATTAACCCTACATGATGTTTATAGCATCAAACGAATAAATCATGGATCATACGAAGCTAAATATGAAAGAAAGTGAGAGATTACAAACTACAGGGGTTAAATGTGTCAACTTGTTTAAGTTATACCTCTGAGTGACCTTTTGACAAACCCGAAGCTTTGTAACTGTTAATTAAGCTCACTAGAATACACAATATAAATTTCATAAAGTTTCGTTATCGTATGAGAAAGTTATGATCAAATTCGTGTGCGAGGGGTTAAAGCGTTAACGTTGAAAGTTATGACTTTTCGGGTTAACCAGAAGTGTCCAGGGACTTGGTAAAGTGGGTGCAAATCTTGAAGCCCTTATATGTCAAATTAGAGGGTTCAAATTGCAAGAAATAGGTCAGTTGACCTTTCGGAAGGGCCAAGAGGTGTGATGCAACAACATGAAAACGTTTTTGTCTGATCAGAGGGTCCAGGCGGGCCGCGTAAGATGTTGATGTATCTTACGCGGGCCGCGTTAACCACCCAGATACAGAAAATGCGAACAGCTGTAAACGCGCAGAATCGACCCTTAATCGATATTATTGCAACATGGGCGACCCCTAAACAATCCTAGGCACTTAGGGACACATGTTGATGGTTTGTGGTCAGTGGTAGACCTACTTGTCAACATTTTGTGGTGATTAATCCACTATAAAAGGCCACAAGATTTCAACTTTGAGCTCACACCTTCCTTCATCATTCTGATCGATTTCTGGAGCTTAAGAGCAGACTCAAGTGGTCACTAATCAAGCATAGGACTTCAGTAAGTATGCCTAACCTTTCTTAATTAAGTTTTAGCTTAGTTTTAGCTTAAAAGTCAAACCGTCGTAATTAACGGTTGACTTTAAGATTAATCACTAATGGTCCAGTGATTAGTCGAATCAAAAGTAGTTATAAGTTGGTAATTATGTGGGTAATAAACCCTTAAAAGGGTTCCCCCTGATTCCCACTCTAACTAGGTCAAATGTCGGGTCAAACGTGTTAATAAAAAGTCATCAGAATGTTTAAATTACAATTTATGCATGATTAGCAATGTAGAACACATATAACCTGTTTGATCATTAATATAACTTGGTAATGAGTGTAAGAACATGTCTAAACATGTTTAACCCGACAATTTCCTGTTTAGACCCGGTTCGGAACCGAAAGTCGCATAGTTTGACTTATACCTTGACTTTCAGTTCTGACCCGTTATGGTATGTTTTAGAAATACCTTAGAGCTTCATTTGGACCAGGTTACATGCTAGTATAACCCTCTGTGATTATACACCTCGGATCATTAGTTATCTAATTAATACGCATGATTCCGTTAATTGCTCATATGTTGACCATTATGCCCTTATTACCTTAAAACGTGATTTTTGGAAATGTAAAAGAGTAGAAACTTTAATTACTGATATATAAACTTGTATGCAAAGTTTGACATCAGTTTGAAGTGTAGATTGAGAGTTATGCTCATTAGCGCAAATTGAAAGCTTTATGTTAATAAAATAGCGTAATTAGCGTATAGCCTAGTTAAGCCTACTTTTTGATATCAAAATCTTTACCCACTGATGTAATATATTATTTTGGGAATTTTAAAGATTTTTAATTAATTTTAGGCTGAGCATAACTAATAGTCGTAGGCTTAATTCGGTAAATGTCGGTTTTGCCCTTACGGGCCATAAAATGAGTTTTACATATCTAAACGACTCCAAACCTTTTGCTACTGATTAGATATGATAAATAAATTATTTTAAACCTCCTGGAAATATAAAAATATCAGATTTCTATATAGAACCCGGAAACGGCTTCTAATCGCCTAATTAAGCGTTTTTAGCGCATAGTATGTACTAGAACTATTTTAAACATACTAAGGATGATACCTACTGATATTTGAGGTAAATTATGATATTTTAACAGTAAGCAAAAGTTGATTAACTCAGACTTCAATTTTGAGCTTTACGGCTTATGTGAAATTACCAAAATGCCCCTACGGTGCATAGTTTGGTTATAATTGATAAATTTCACATATATACTTTATCCTACTGATATAACTTAGTAAAACAAGTATTTTTGCTGATTATATCAGACCTGTAACTCAGGTAAATACTTAAACTCTTTTATAACCTTTTTAATGACCAAACTACCCCTACGGGGCCTAGTTTGTGTGTAAATACGTTTTCGGGCATAATGAAAGACACCTTACTGATGTCACAACATATTTGAGGCATAATTAACTTAGGAAACCTGTATATGGCTCTCATGGATACCCGTCACGCTTATTACGCGTTCGGTTCGGTTCGGTTTATGTAACAAGTTTACATAAATTAGCCGAAACGGGTCAAACCTTAACGGTTTTATCTTAAAATCCAGAATGTATATGAAATACCCATATTAAGCAAGTCTCTAAACTTGTCGGGTCTAAATCACATTCTATCCGGTCTTCGCTTAATCGTGCGTACGAACCGTATCTTTGAAACTAACCGGTCTAAGCCTAAGCTTAATTAAAGACCCGTTAGGATTCTAATAGGTTATTATAAAACCTTCGTTCCAGATTATGAGGACCAGTAAAAGCTACTTGCATTTTGCTTATTGTGAATTATACTTTGCTCAGGTAAATACTTTTAACTTATTTTCCCTATACGGGCTTGGGTTACGGTATATAGAATACCGCTTGATCGAGCATCAAATCTTCCATCGTTGGGTGGTTAATTGAATAATTTGATCGG
Source organism: Helianthus tuberosus (assembly GCA_030545235.1). Taxonomy (NCBI): domain Eukaryota; kingdom Viridiplantae; phylum Streptophyta; class Magnoliopsida; order Asterales; family Asteraceae; genus Helianthus; species Helianthus tuberosus. Next base: position 78,111,670 of record CM060380.1, read on the forward strand.
CTCGTTTAAACAGTCTTGTTTACTTAAAGCCTTTGGGGGGTTAATGACCATGTCCCGGATATCCCTGGCATCATTTTACGAAATGGCCACGACTTAAGCGCGGGGTGTAGGCGTACACCCGTCAGTGCACAAAAGAATAATTTGGTGTGTCTATTGATCTTTAACCCGGACAAGATCCGGGCTACTGAACGCACAAGTAACATGTAATTCGTTCACAAGATTATAATATTAAATAATTCTCCCAAGTTATAAAATTTTTTATGCCATGTGCATCCAAACCAATTTTAAATCATTTTCCAAAATGAGTCAGTTGATTGTATTTACCAGTGTAAACTGACGTATTTTCCCAAAAAGATTAAATGCAGGTACTAAACGTAATTGGCTGGATTGTCTCCTTAGCATCAATAAAGAGTCTCGCAAGCTTAAGATGCCTGAAGTCTGTTGAACTATTGTTTCCATTTTATTTTCGATCCTTCTGTGGATAAACTTCCGAATATTGTGACATTTGATATTACAATATTAAATTCGGTTGAAATATAATCTTTTAAATTGCTTCCGCTGTGCATATTAAATATTGTGTTGTTTGACTATTATGTTGCCAACCACGTCACGATAATCCCCCACCGGGCCCACCGGTGACACGTGGAAATCGGGGTGTGACAGGTTGGTATCAGAGCCAACATTGAGTGAATTAAACACTAGCCTTTTGTGTTTAATCTCAATGACACAATTGCACATTTCTAAACTTTTGAGTCTAGACAAATAACATAGGACAAATTCAACTTTGTTTGGTTTTGTGTTGTCCTTTATTTTATATATACATTTCTGTTATCTTATGTTGTAATGACAGGATTTAAAAATGCCACCAAGATTCTTCAGGAGAAGAGGAAGAGGCAAGGGGCCAGTCACCGCCCCCAATGATAATGAATCTGGACCTTCGCATATGCGAGCTCCATCTACCACGGAAAGCGACGATCCTCGGCAGAACTGGAGGAACCTCTTTGAGCCGGCTAGACGGTCGGTCTCACACAGTTCAACACCTCCAGTTCATAATCCTTATGGGCCACAGCCGGAGTATGAGCCCAACAACCCTCAACCGTCCTACATACCACTACTGCGATCTTTATCGCACAACTCTTTTGGGGACCCCACACCTGTCTTCAGGGGCCGGTTTAACCCGGCCAATTATATACAAGAACCAATGGGTTTTAACCCATTGGGACCGGAGGATCATTTCTCGGGAGATCACGCGGACGATATGGACGAGGATACGGACCCCGTCGAGCCTGCCAGTGGTACACCAAACCACCCGATAGAGATCTCTGACGGATCTTCTTTCCACGGATCACCCTACAGTGGTCCAGACAGCTTTCAAGCGATGTTTACCCGGCACGAATGGTATTATACACCTCCTCATCATTCGTCGCCTCATCAGCAGCAGGATCCCTCTGTGGATTCCCGGTTTGTGGCAGTCACGCCACCACCTCCACCACCACCAGTTCAGCCGGCACCTCCGCAACCGCCAAGGCGTAGGAGAACCGGAGCGCGTATGTCTGCGCGAGCGGGGGATTTCCATTTTAGCTCCCCACGCCAATCAAGTGGCAGCCATTACCCGCCACATCAAGAAGATCCACAAATGGGTGGACCTTCACACCCAGTTGCACCGCAACCACCTCCGATGGGTTTGATAACCCGATTCCAGCATACACGGGTTCTATGGCGTACAACCCGTTTGAACAGCCGGTGCACACCAACTACATCTACGCCGAAGCCGACCCGTACATGGTAGCGGCTAACTATAACACCCAAGGACCGTATGGAGATCCATGGGGAGTGGAGTACCCAACACATGGGTACCAAATACCTCCAAGACCTATTATCAGGCAACAATCGCAACCACCAAGGTTCTCCCCACCAGAGCGTGAAGAAATTCTGCAAAGGATGGACCATGTAGAGCGAGAATTCCACAGGGAACGCAGAGAGCGACAGACCTTCTTCCAAGGATTGACAAGCTTGATCAAAGGGAAGAGCAAGAAGGACCACTGAATCCTTCCACTGTTGTTATATTTTCCTTGTATCAATGAGCCCCTGCGTGGGCATGTCTTGCAGTATTAGCCCCTGTGTGGGTATGTATGTTTGTTTGTTTTGACTCCTGCGTGGGTCTATCTTTCTGTTAAACCCCTACGAGGGTGTATTGTATGTTTAAGTCCCTGCGTGGACTATTATTCTAGATTGACCCCTGCGTGGGTATGTTTATTGTTTGACCCCTGCGTGGGTAACTTGTTTGTTTAAAAGACCCGTTTAGGGCAACGTGTAACCTACTTATAATTAATGGAATGTTTAAATTTATAAATTTCATTTTTGCCATTTTGTGCATAAATAAATTATATATGAAATAAATAAATCAAAAATCATTACTTTTAAAAATATATCTGCCTACTTAAATATTAACTAAGAATCTTAAGAGTGAAACCTAGCCTTCGGGTCAATTAAAAGACCGGGCCAAGATGGTAAGACCTGTTAAAAAGATTCAAATCATTAACTTAGAATCTTAAGAGTGAAACCTAGCCTTCGGGTCAATTAAAAGACCGGGCCAAGATGGTAAGACCTGTTAAAAAGATTCAAATCCCAGTTAACATCTGAAAACATGTTAACACTCCTGGCAGATGTGATTCATTCAAAATCACACACGTTATTATTATATAAGGATCTTTTCAAAGATCCCAAACCCAACTATATGATCTATGAATCATGGGTTAAATCATCAATTAAGATGATCATATTTGACCATACGTGGTAATATGGTGCCTACGAGCCATGCTCATTTCTATATGAGCCAAAAGACAGTGGTAGCTATGACTCCCTGTCAGAAAAAGGTAATGAACTATGATTCAAACCTTCATGCCTTGATTCTCTGAAATCACGGCTTATAATTGTCCATGTGACTAGGCCTTTTGTGCTATTAATAAAACTATTATTGTTTTATAATTAGGATAAGTTATATGAAAATCCTAAATAAATTTGATTAATAAATTAACCAAATATGGTCTCTGTTACCATGGTTAATGAATTACCCTAAGGGGCAATTCCATAATAAACTCCCAAATAAACTATTGTCCTTGTTTTCTGTAACAGTTCAATTAAAATGGCTAACTCAGATGAGATAAATAGTCATCCAGTGGAGAACAATCATAACGCCCGAATTACTTTAACGGGTGCTGAATTGAAAGCGATAGTAGACGGGCTGTTACACAGGCTTTAGAGCGGCAATACGAAGATTATAGTGGGACTCGAAGTAGGACCGTATCTAAACCGCATTCAAAGCCACCTCCCAAGAAGGAGGAACCCAAGAAGGATGATGATAGACTCTCCTAAAACCACAACAGTGCTCCGTCTTAGCAGAATGTACAAAAGCAAGAACCCCATACTAAGGGTTGCTCCTATAAATACTTTGTCTCGTGCAAGCCCCGGGATTTTAATGGGGAAAAGGGAGCCATTGACTGCATGACATGGCCAGAAGAGATGGACATGGTTGTGGATATCAGCGGGTGCGCTGAGAAGGATATAGTCAAGTTTGTATCGCAATCATTCAAGGGGGAAGCTTTAGCCTGGTGGAGATCTCTGATCCAAGCCACCGGGAAAATCCCATTGTACAATATGTCTTGGGATCAATTTGTTGCCCTTATCAGGGAAGATTACTGCCCTCAGCATGAGGTGGAGAAGATAGAATCTGATTTTCTATCATTGGTGATGACGAACCTTGACTGTCAAGCTTACCTAACGAGCTTCAACACAATGTCCCGGTTGGTACCTTATCTGGTGACCCCGGAACCAAAGAGAATAGCTCGTTTTATCGGTGGTTTAGCCCCCGAGATAATGGCAAGCGTAAAGGCCTCTCGGCCAGCTGCCTTTAGATCTGTAGCTGACATATCTCTGTCCCTCACTTTGGATGCGGTCAGACAAAGATCGCTGAGGAACAAAGATGCTGAGAAGAGAAAACGTGAGGATGATAACTCATGGAGGTCGAACAAAAAGCACCGTGGAAACGGTGACAACAAGAAGGGGTCTGAGTCAAGGAAAGATGGGCATCAGTCTGGTGAGAAGCCCAAATGCAAGATTTGCAAGAAACAACACTATGGAAAGTGCAGACTCGAGTCGAACTCACAGACTCAGTCAAAAACCTATGATTGTGGTATATGCAAGTCCGCGGATCATAAAACCTTGGATTGCAAGAAACTGAAAGATGCAACGTGCTACCGTTGCAATGAAAAGGGGCATATCAAAACCAACTGCCCTAAATACGCCAAGAAGCTTGAAGAGGCCAAGAAGACGAATGCGAGAGTCTTCAGAATGGACGCGAAGGAAGCAGTCCAGGATGACAATGTGATAACAGGTACTTTCCTTGTAAATGATATCTATGCAAGAGTACTGTTTGATTCAGGCGCTGATAAGCCTTTCGTAGATAATAAGTTTTGTGAATTGTTGAAATTACCTGTCAAAACCTTAAGTGTGAATTATGAGGTGGAGTTAGCAGATGGCACACTAGAAACCATCTCTACTGTGTTAGATGGATGTGTTATATCCATTAGGAACCACTCTTTTCCTCTGTCTCTACTTCCCTTTAAGTTGGCCGGTTTTGACATTGTTTTAGGTATGGACTGGTTATCTCATAACCAGGCCCAAATTGTCTGCAATAGGAAACAAGTGGTAATCAAGACTCCATCTGGTGAGTCCATTACCATTCAGGGAGATACTCGGTATGGACTGCCTGAGCAAGTGACTATGCTCAAGGCCTCGAGATGTTTGAAGAAGGGTTGTGTCATCTACATGGCACAGGTTACTATTGATGAGCCGAAACCCAAGATGGAAGACATTCCTGTCATTTCTGAATACCCTGAAGTTTTTCCTGAAGAACTACCTGGTTTACCACCAGATAGGCAAGTTGAATTCAGAATTGACATCATCCCCGGAGCAGCACCTCTTGCTAGAGCACCTTATAGGTTGGCCCTAACGGAGATGAAAGAATTGAGGACACAGCTAGACGAATTGCTAGCCAAAGGTTTCATTAAACCTAGTTCGTCTCCTTGGGGAGCGCCAGTCCTGTTTGTCAAGAAGAAGGATGGATCGATGCGTTTGTGCATCGACTATCGTGAGCTCAATAAGGTCACGATAAAGAATAGATATCCTTTGCCCAGGATCGACGATTTGTTCGATCAGTTACAAGGGGCAAGTTATTTCTCGAAGATTGACTTGAGGTCAGGATACCATCAACTGAAGGTTAGAGATGAAGACGTACACAAAACTGCATTTAGGACTCGTTATGGTCATTACGAGTTCCTAGTGATGCCTTTTGGGCTCACTAATGCACCGGCCGCGTTCATGGATCTCATGAATCGCGTTTGCAAGCCGCATTTAGATAAATTCGTCATCGTCTTCATTGACGACATCCTCATTTACTCGAAGAGCCAAGCTGATCACGAGGAGCATCTCCGTTGCATTCTGAAGCTACTTCACCAAGAGAAGCTCTATGCCAAATTCTCTAAGTGTGAATTCTGGCTTCGAGAAGTCCAATTTCTTGGACACGTTGTTAGTGAGCGTGGTATCCAGGTGGACCCCGCTAAAGTTGAAATGGTCATGAATTGGCAAGAGCCAAAGATGCCTACGGAGATTCGTAGCTTCCTAGGCTTAGCGGGATACTACAGACGATTCATTGAAAATTTTTCAAGAATTGCTGCGCCCCTAACTTCTCTAACTAAGAAGAAGATTAAGTTTGACTGGGGGCCTAAGCAGCAAGAAGCTTTCGTTATTCTCAAGCAGAAGTTGAGCAATGCTCCTGTGTTGACATTGCCTGATGGAATCGAAGAATTTGTAGTTTATTGTGATGCATCACACACCGGGATGGGGTGTGTACTTATGCAGAAAGGCAAGGTTATTGCCTATGCATCACGACAGTTAAAGGTGCACGAAAAGAATTACACCACCCATGACTTGGAGTTGGGTGCCGTTGTATTTGCACCGAAGCTTTGGAGGCATTATTTATATGGAATCAAATGTGTGATCTATTCTGATCACAAGAGCCTCCAGCATCTGTTTAATCAGAACGACTAAAATATGAGGCAACGCCGTTGGATGGAGACTTTGAATGATTATGATTGTGAAATCAGATATCATCCCGGCAAGGCGAATGTAGTCGCCGATGCCTTGAGTCGGAAGGAAAGGGTGAAACCCATCCGAATCAATGCCAAGAGCATTGAGATTAAGAATAATTTGATTGAAAGGTTGTTAGCTGCACAGAAGGAAGCTGTGTTGGAAGCTAACTATCCTAACGAAAAGCTAGGAGTAACTAAGGAGCAGTTATCTCTTAGCAAGGATGGATTTCTGAGATTGAACGGACGAATATGGGTTCCAATTTATGGGGGACTTCGTGATGTTATCCTCCAGGAAGCCCACAGTTCCAAATACTCCGTTCATCCTGGAGCTGATAAGATGTACCAGGATCTAAGGGCAAACTATTGGTGGATAGGCTTGAAAAAGTCTGTAGCTGCCTATGTAGCAAAATGCTTGACATGTGCGCAAGTCAAAGTAGAACATCAAAAGCCGTCCGGCTTGCTACAACAGCCTGAACTTCCCACTTGGAAGTGGGAAATGGTGACGATGGACTTCAACACCAAATTGCCGAAGACAAGGAAAGGCAATGATACAATATGGGTTATAGTTGATAGACTGACTAAGTCAGCTCATTTCTTACCCATCAAGGAGACTTATAGCTCCGATATGTTAGCCCAGTTATACGTGGATAAGATTGTAGCTTTACATGGTATACCTGTGTCTATTATCTCTGACAGAGATACTAGATACACGTCACATTTTTGGAAAAGCTTCCAACAATCTTTGGGCACGCGTTTGAATTTTAGTACGGCTTACCATCCTCAGACAGACGGTCAGAGTGAGCGTACCATTCAGACGTTGGAAGACATGCTACGTGCATGTGCGATCGATTTGGGTGGTAGTTGGGATAAGAACCTACCGTTAATCGAATTCTCCTACAACAATAGCTACCATACCAGCATTAAGGTTGCGCCGTTTGAGGCATTATACGGTAGAAAGTGTAGAACGCCAGTTTGTTGGGCGGAAGTTGGAGATGTCCAATTATCAGGACCAGAGATAGTCTTTGAAACGACGGACAAGATTGTCCAGATTCGTGACCGTCTCAAAGCTGCCCGTGATAGGCAGAAGAGTTACGCAGATCCAAAGCGTAAAGCTATGAACTTCGAAGTAGGTGACAAGGTCCTACTTAAAGTATCACCCTGGAAGGGAGTGATGCGATTTGGTAAGAAAGGCAAGCTAAGCCCGAGATACATAGGACCTTTCGAGGTTATCGAACGTGTCGGGTCAGTTGCCTATAAGCTAAACTTACCTGAAGAGCTCAGTGGTATTCATAATGTATTCCACATCTGTAATCTGAAGAAGTGTTTCGCTGACGAATCACTGGTTATACCACATACAGATGTGCATATAGATGAGAGCTTGAAATTTGTAGAAAAACCATTGTCGATTGAAGATCGACAAGTTAAAAAGCTTCGAAGGAAGCATGTACCTATTGTGAAGGTCAAATGGGATGCCCGTAGAGGTCCCGAATATACGTGGGAGGTTGAATCCACGATGAAAGAAAAATACCCTTATTTATTTTAGTAAATCTCGGGTCGCGGTGATCAGTGGCGGCTGGTGGCGGTGGCAGTGATGGGTAGCGGTGGTCGGTGGCGGTGGTCGGTGGGTGACGGTTGTTAGCGGTGGTGGCAGCGATGGTCGGGGTTGGCGGTGGTCTGTGGTGGCTGTAACACCTCGAAAATTCACGTCCTATAATGTGTAGACACGTGTCATATGTTTGAACGTATGAAAGAATGTTCTGAAAGGACTAAAGTTGACAATCATGAAAAGTATGTAAATATACGAGTTCTAAATGTCAACAGTGAATAAATGTATTGTACATTAACCCTACATGATGTTTATAGCATCAAACGAATAAATCATGGAGCATACGAAGCTAAATATGAAAGAAAGTGAGAGATTACAAACTACAGGGGTTAAATGTGTCAACTTGTTTAAGTTATACCTCTGAGTGACCTTTTGATAAACCCGAAGCTTTGTAACTGTTAATTAAGCTCACTAGAATACACAATATAAATTTCATAAAGTTTCGTTATCGTATGAGAAAGTTATGATCAAATTCGTGTGCGAGGGGTTAAAGCGTTAACGTTGAAAGTTATGACTTTTCGGGTTAACCAGAAGTGTCCAGGGACTTGGTAAAGTGGGTGCAAATCTTGAAGCCCTTATATGTCAAATTAGAGGGTTCAAATTGCAAGAAATAGGTCAGTTGACCTTTCGGAAGGGCCAAGAGGTGTGATGCAACAACATGAAAACGTTTTTGTCTGATCAGAGGGTCCAGGCGGGCCGCGTAAGATGTTGATGTATCTTACGCGGGCCGCGTTAACCACCCAGATACAGAAAATGCGAACAGCCTCCTGTAAACGCGCAGAACCGACCCTTAATCGATATTATTGCAACATGGGCGACCCCTAAACAGTCCTAGGCACTTAGGGACACATGTTGATGGTTTGTGGTCAGTGGTAGACCTACTTGTCAACATTTTGTGGTGATTAATCCACTATAAAAGGCCACAAGATTTCAACTTTGAGCTCACACCTTCCTTCATCATTCTGATCGATTTCTGGAGCTTAAGAGCAGACTCAAGTGGTCACTAATCAAGCATAGGACTTCAGTAAGTATGCCTAACCTTTCTTAATTAAGTTTTAGCTTAGTTTTAGCTTAAAAGTCAAACCGTCGTAATTAACGGTTGACTTTAAGATTAATCACTAATGGTCCAGTGATTAGTCGAATCAAAAGTAGTTATAAGTTGGTAATTATGTGGGTAATAAACCCTTAAAAGGGTTACCCCTGATTCCCACTCTAACTAGGTCAAATGTCGGGTCAAACGTGTTAATAAAAAGTCAACAGAATGTTTAAATTACAATTTATGCATGATTAGCAATGTAGAACACATATAACCTATTTGATCATTAATATAACTTGGTAATGAGTGTAAGAACATGTCTAAACATGTTCAACCCGACAATTTCCTGTTTAGACCCGGTTCGGAACCGAAAGTCGCATAGTTTGACTTATACCTTGACTTTCAGTTCTGACCCGTTATGGTATGTTTTAGAAATACCTTAGAGATTCATTTGGACCAGGTTACATGCTAGTATAACCCTCTGTGATTATACACATCGGATCATTAGTTATCCAATTAATACGCATGATTCCGTTAATTGCTCATATGTTGACCATTATGCCCTTATTACCTTAAAACGTGATTTTTGGAAATATAAAAGAGTAGAAACTTTAATTACTGATATATAAACTTGTATGCAAAGTTTGACATCAGTTTGAAGTGTAGATTGAGAGTTAGCGTATAGCCTAGTTAAGCCTACTTTTTGATATCAAAATCTTTACCCACTGATGTAATATATTATTTTGGGAATTTCAAAGATTTTTAATTAATTTTAGGCTGAGCATAACTCATAGTCGTAGGCTTAATCCGGTAAATGTCGGTTTTGCCCTTACGGGCCATAAAATGAGTTTTACAAATCTAAACGACTCCAAACCTTTTGCTACTGATTAGATATGATAAATAAATTATTTTAAACCTCCTGGAAATATAAAAATATTAGATTTCTATATAGAACCCGGAAACGGCTTCTAATCGCCTAATTAAGCGTTTTTAGCGCATAGTATGTACTAGAACTATTTTAAACATACTAAGGTTGATACCTACTGATATTTGAGGTAAATTATGATATTTTAACAGTAAGCAAAAGTTGATTAACTCAGACTTCAGTTTTGAGCTTTTCGGCTTATGTGAAATTACCAAAATGCCCCTACGGTGCATAGTTTGGTTATAATTGATAAATTTCACATATATACTTTATCCTACTGATATAACTTAGTAAAATAAGCATTTTTTCTGATTATATCAGACCTGTAACTCAGGTAAATACTTAAACTCTTTTATAACCTTTTAAATGACCAAACTACCCCTACGGGGCCTAGTTTGTGTGTAAATATGTTTTCGGGCATAATGAAAGACACCTTACTGATGTCACAACATATTTGAGGCATAATTAACTTAGGAAACCTGTATATGGCTCTCATGGATACCCGTCACGCTTATTACGCGTTCGGTTCGGTTCGGTTTATGTAACAAGTTTACATAAATTAGCCGAAACGGGTCAAACCTTAACGGTTTTATCTTAAAATCCAGAATGTGTATGAAATACCCATATTAAGCAAGTCTCTGAACTTGTCGGGTCTAAATCACATTCTATCCGGTCTTCGCTTAATCGTGCGTACGAACCGTATCTTTGAAACTAACCGGTCTAAGCCTAAGCTTAATTAAAGACCCGTTAGGATTCTAATAGGTTATTATAAAACCTTCGTTCCAGATTAGGAGGACCAGTAAAAGCTACTTGCATTTTGCTTATTGTGAATTATACTTTGCTCAGGTAAATACTTTTAACTTATTTTCCCTATACGGGCTTGGGTTACGATATATAGAATACCGCTTGATCGAGCATCAAATCTTCCATCGTTGGGTGGTTAATTGAATAATTTAATCGGCTCATTTAAACAGTCTTGTTTACTTAAAGCCTTTGGGGGGTTAATGATCATGTCCCGGATATCCCTGGCATCATTTTACGAAATGGCCACGACTTAAGCGCGAGGTGTAGGCGTACACCCGTCAGTGCACAAAAGAATAATGTGGTGTGTCTATTGATTTTTAACCCGGACAAGATCCGGGCTACTGAACGCACAAGTAACATGTAATTCGTTCACAAGATTATAATATTAAATAATTCTCCCAAGTTATAAAAATGTTTATGCCATGTGCATCCAAACCAATTTTAAATCATTTTCCAAAATGAGTCAGTTGATTGTATTTACCAGTGTAAACTGACGTATTTTCCCAAAAAGATTAAATGCAGGTACTAAACGTAATTGGCTGGATTGTCTCCTTAGCATCAATAAAGAGTCTCGCAAGCTTAAGATGCCTGAAGTCTGTTGAACTATTGTTTCCATTTTATTTTCGATCCTTCTGTGGATAAACTTCCAAATATTGTGACATTTGATATTACAATATTAAATTCGGTTGAAATATAATCTTTTAAATTGCTTCCGCTGTGCATATTAAATATTGTGTTGTTTGACTATTATGTTGCCAACCACGTCACGATAATCCCCCACCGGGCCCACCGGTGACACGTGGAAATCGGGGTGTGACAGTGGCGGATGGCGGCGATGGTGGTCAATGGTGGTAGCAACGACGATGGGTGGTGGTGGTCGACGATAGCGGGTGATGGCCGCAGAGGATGGTGGTGGTGGTCGGCGGAGGGTGGCGGTATTGGTCGGTGATAGCAGGTGGCGATGGTGGTGGCGACAACGACTGTGGGTGGTGGCGGTCGACGGTAGTGGGAGGTGGCTGCGGAGGATGGCGGTAGCAGTCCGGGTGGTGGTGGTCGGTAGTGGCAGGTGGCGGCGATGGTGGTGGCGACGCCGACGGTGGGTGGTGGTGGTCGACGGTAGCGGGAGGTGGCCGCAGAGGATGGCGGTAGCGGTCGGGGTGGCGGTGGTCGGTGGTGGTGAGTGGCGGCAATAGTGGTCGACGAGGGCGGGTGGCAGTGATGGTAGTCGATGGCGGTGACGGCGGTGGAGGCGGGCGGCGGAGGACGGTGGTGGTCGGCGGAGGTTGGTGGCGGGTGGTGACGACGGGAGGTGGTGGTGGTGGCAAATGGTGGAGGTGATGGGCAGTGTTTGTGACGTAGGCTGAGAGAGGGAATGGAATGGAAAAAAAACAAGGGGAATGGATGGAATGAATTTGAGGGAATGGAATGACTTATATTTGTAATGGGTAATTCCATTATTTTGGCCAACCAAACACACTTTTTTTCATTCCCTCGCAATAGTTCATTCCATTCCACCTTTCATTCCTGCATACCAAACACTACCTTAATGCTGCAAGAAGATCGACATCACATGTGTAGAAGAAGAACTAAAGAAGTAACAATTTGTTATATAAAGTGATCAAAGAATAATTGTTGGAACTGATACTGGAACAAATTCGATCATTACTCAGATCATAATAACTATTCAAATAGTTACTAGGCCGATTGTTAGAACAATCAAACAACCAAAACTCATGTTCTATTTGGTTCACTACACATAGTGAACAAGAATTCTCACCAAAGAGGGGGATTGAAATGTAAATATTATCACAAATGAGAGGTACATGCATTTGAAAACAAGTCATAGTTGTAGAATAACAAAACTATCTTCAGCACAAGGGCCAAAATCGGGTTAGGAAGATTTGATGGTTGATTTAGCATCATATGAGAAATTGTGAACCTTCTTTTAGCAGGTCGTGCCAGTTTGAACCTGAAGTTATTCATGTGCCATCTATGAGCTAATCCAAACAGCAAGATTATCAAGCAAGGTTTTCTCTTTAGCTACCAAGAATGAGAGATTATCAAGTGTAGTATTTGTTCTTGTCAGTTTAATATCTGATACATGGGCCATCGGTCCACTTGATATTAATCTTATTCTTAATGAGAGATTATCATGAAGAGGCAGAAATTAAAATCTATCTCAGCTTATGAGAAGGGAAGAACTATCAACATGAATGCTCAAAATCCAATCCTAAACTAATACCATACATGTCGATAGTTCTTCCCTTCTCATAAGCTGAGATAGATTTTGAGAAGGGAAGAACTATCAACATGAATGCTCCTTCTAACCGTCCGGAGCCCTGGTCAGGGAATACGAACTCCTTGCAATCTTAGTATTCAACGGGCTTGGGCAGCATGGGGGCAATGGGGATTCTTTTACTAAACTCATCTTATCACTTTTTTCCCAAACCTCAAAGATGGTCTCGCGCTCTGATTAGCCTCCCTATGGGTTCGATAATTCTAGGGTAGGCAGTAAGGATAAGCAATGTTTACGGAGGTTGCGGATGGCCACTTCACTGTGGCGGTTAAAGTTGTAAGTTCTTCGGGGATTGCACCTCTTGGTGAGGATACTATGAAAGCGTTGGTTGCTAAGCATCCTATCCTACCCCATCCGACTATGCCTGGGTACTCTCGGCGCCTCCCTTGTTGTGGATGTTGATAGCGTGCTCGGGCGCAGTAAATCCTTCTACCCCCTCACACCATTACTCAAACCGGACAACGAGATTAGGCCTACTGTTGTGGGTGCAATCTGGAGGAGGTTAGTCTCTAAGGCGGCTATGAGGGGTGTCGGGATAGAGATGGCTAAATATCTCGATGATTTTAAATTTGGGGTGGGGATTCCTAGTGGGGCTGAGGTTGTGCTCCATAACACGAACAGGTTCTTAAACATGTTCCACTTGGATGGGTCTTTGGCTATGATTACTGTTGATTTCTCTAATGCTTTCAATCTGGTGGATAGGATTGTCCTCCTGTCAAAGGTTCGAACCCGATGCCCGTCCATTTCCCTATGGGCGGATTTTTTATATGGACAACCAGCTATATTATATGTCGGAGATAATCATATTTACATACGCTTTATGGTTAGGTTTATGTTCGGCTGAGGATGTAGTTACATACGCTTTTGAGGCCTCGAAGGCGCAATCTTGGAGTTTGCAGGTCCACATTCTCCAGGAGTGTGGTATTGCCGAGTTAGATTCTGATTATGTGTATGCGTTGGATTGCATGCACATGTCCCTTCCTGATTTTGATATTGGCGGATTCTCTAATAAGGACCTTGCCCCCCTGGCGAGTGCCCTATTTAGTAAAACTGCCCAAAGTTTGGGAGAGAAGTTTGACTATCCCCTCGTCAGAAAGTTGTGTATGATTGTCTTCGGGCTCCTCATGCTCAAGATTTCCTAACGGTCATCCCCATTGAAGGATTGGGCCAGCACATGTCGGCTATGGAGTACTGGGTGATTCGTAAGTACCAGCTAATGATCCCTTTGTTCTCGGTTGGTGAGCCCTGTCCAATTTGTTAGGGATATTCTTTGTTTAGATACTTTTGGTGAGAATGCGTTCCATTGCAAGGAGTTACCTGGGTTTAAATACAAGCATGATTTGGTTAGGGATATTCTTTGTGATGTGCTAAAGCGGGCATAGATTCCGGCTAAAAATGAGGCTCCGGTGAACTTTCTGACGGATCCGCTTGATGGAAGGTCTACTCTTCGGCCAGCTGATATTCTTGTGTTTGGGTGGGCAAGGGGAAAACACGTTTGTGTGGACCTTACAGGGGTGTCCCCTCTTGTTGGGCTCAGAGATAATGGGTTTGTTGTTGGTCAGGCAACGTTGAAGGCGAAATCAAACAAGGTCGCTAAACAGAGAAAGCTTGTTTAGAGAATTAACACGTGTTTATCCTATATGTATCGGCAAAGTTATATTTTCGTTTTACAATACTATTATAAAAATATGGTATCAAATTACACTTTAATTTTAATTTCTCTTTAATATTATTTTTATTTTTTCTTTTTAGGTTAACTTAAATATAACTAAATAAACTTTTACAGTGTTTTTATTATTTTTCTTTTTGCATTTAACTAAAATCCAATAAAAAAACACTAATGAAGCAAAGAGATTTCGGGTATATTACAACTTTCGGGTATATTACGACTATACTTGTCATACACAAGTATGGTAACATAAATTCTTAAAGCATTGTGATCGTTTTTAATTTTCATTCACCCTTTATGCTATAATATTATACATCTTTAACTCATTTAGTTTTTTAATAACGTTTTATTTATCATTTAACTAGGTTATTATCCGGGATTGCTTCTCGGGCTAGAGAAAGTTACTACTATAATTAACACATACTTAAAATCATACCAAAATTGGGACATTAAATATCTTCACTACAATATACATGGGTTAAATAAAAATTTAAAAAGTCATGATCGGATAAACCTACAAAATTTACATAGATTGACGAACATACCAAGCCTAGCCTTGCTTCTTGAATGCATCTGCTTTGGAGATTATTTCATGACCAGTGCAGGCTAATTAGTTAAGCTATAAAAATAATTAGCAAAAAAAATACCAAAAAGCATTCATACATTTACACAAACATCAATTACCGGTCAATAAAAAAAACTCAATTAAGTTTCAAGTTTAGAAATATACCTTCCATTGATCATGAGCAATTAAAGGGTCATCGGAAACAATAGCAGGAAAACAGTTGTGAAGTAACCTGTAACGAACTATAAAAAGGACCACGAAACACGAACCCTAGATGTTAAAACAAACTGAACCTTCTCTTTCTTCATATAAAGCAGATAATCAAAACTATATATCAAATCTCGACTTCATCCTAGCTGGACTCTTGTAAGGCTGTTTGACCACTGTTTGACCAAAGTCAAACCACTGTTTGACCAAAGTCAAACAACTGTTTGACTGCAAAAATATGATTCTTAGT
Organism: Helianthus tuberosus; assembly: GCA_030545235.1. Classification (NCBI taxonomy): domain Eukaryota; kingdom Viridiplantae; phylum Streptophyta; class Magnoliopsida; order Asterales; family Asteraceae; genus Helianthus; species Helianthus tuberosus. The sequence continues at coordinate 78,127,177 of CM060380.1, forward strand.
GGTACAAAAGTCTGTTTGACCAAAGTCAAACCATTGTTTGACAAAAGTAAAACAACTGTTGTTAAAACACTTTTGGGTTAAAACAGTGTTTGAAACCACTTTTGGGTTAACAATGTTTGAAACCACTATTGGGTTAAAACAGGGTTTTGAAACCACTTTTGGGTTAAAATAGTGGTTTCAAACACTATTTTAAACCAACAGTGGTTTCAAACACTGTTAAGCCAAAAGTGGTTTCAAAACACTGTTTTAACAACACTGTTTTAACTCAACAGTGGTTTCAAACACTGTTTTAACCCAAAACAGTGGTTTGACTTTTTCTCGGATTAAAACACTGTTTGAAAAACTATAGGTTTTATGTAAAATACAATTAAAATTAAGATTATGATTTACATTTTTAAAACACTGTTTTAAGCAAGCAATAAATACAAAATTTCACTAACAAACAAACCTGATGAACGAACCCAGATCCGACAAATAGATATTCATGAATATTCCGATTTGAGTTCACTTACACAAAGCGACTCAGTTTCAAACTACTATTTTGAAACAAACCTGAGATTTCAATTGAACTTAGTGGGTCGATTCAAACTACTGTTTCGAAACAAAGCGACTCAGTTTCAAAGATCTTAGTGGGTCGATTCAAACTCAGGTTTCTCGGTGTTCAATGAGCCAGCTTTCCTGCTGTCATCCGAAATCGTAGAGTTTTGCATTTCCTGCACACAGTTTAGTTTTTTAATGGTTGAAACTTGAAAGTTGAAACTGTTGGAATATTTTTAGACGTTTACATTAAGACGAACTCACCACGATGTGGGGATTGCTTGTGTTCATCATTAAGCCGTTACCTTTTTCTTTTGTAGCACTTATTTCATCTGGAAGGGGCTCTTGCTGTGTAAAGTTGGTGGTCAAGTGAATATCAGAACCGTTACTAAAGAACTTTTAGATAAATGCATTTCATGCTATGAATAATGATAACTCACCATAGCAGAACTGGAAGACGATGTAGTTATTTTGCATTCGTTAATGACTTCATTTTCTCCAATGATCTTTGATTCCATTAGTTGAGTAGAAAAATAAGTTGAGTGTAAACTTAAGAGTATGTTAAGAAATTGTACAAGTAGTCGTTGTAGAAAAATAAAAAAACTCACGTAGAATGCAGTTACGGTTCCCGCGGAATCGCCTTCAACAAGCTTGATCTGAATGTTGACTTTTCTGAACATGTACTTTGACTTTGATGAAAATCCAGCTCCTGATGTCAAACGAAAAATGATCAGGAGCCAAGTAAGGCTGAAACAGTTGATCAAATTTAGCAATAGCATTAGAAGAAAAGAAAAATGATAGAAACAATGCAACAACAACTAAAGATGACCAGATGCAAATACCTTCTACCAACTTATTCAACATCATTATGAGATTCTGGTCATAAAACACATACCAAATAATTTCACTCTGTCCCATCTAGTTTACTCATTATAATGATCATGTATTGTTACCGAGATATTTAGTTAATATACAAACAACTTGTCTGTTCAACTTCATCAAAACAATATAACTTCTGTAATCATATTTAGAACTATAAATTAGAAAACGTTTCAACTTGAACCGAATTCTAACAAGTTCAACTCAAAAAGTTCTCATTTTCGGGAATATATAAAGCATGCATTTGAGACTGGATATATTTCAAACCTTTCCAAGCATATCAACCCCATCAAGTTGGTTCAGCAACTCCATGAATGTCCTTGGCTGTGACGTTGATCTCTTCCTTCCACCATTACTTGACAAGATCCCGAACAAATGAGTTGACTTTTCGACTCTTGGTGATCCATAACTTGACTGCTTTAATCCATCTTCAAGTGTCTTTAGTCTTAGCTTCACTTTTTCTTTAAGTTGTGCTTCAGTCTTCGCGGTTCTTTCTGATATGGTCAGTTTGTCTCTTAACCGTTGCATTTCCGCCTGAAAAATTACAGTTTCTAATTAAAATTTAAAACTCTAAAACACTTTTAAATTGTTAAAATATTTTTGGTATGTGCCTGCCTACATAAGCCTCCTTTCTTCCAACCATTGCTTTACAGGCATGACCTTATCTTTCTCATCTTTCCATTCATTAGCCACTGTCGTTGCAACGCGATTGGCTGAGACGTTTGCTCTTGCTAGCTCCCTTTCTAATGTTCTTTTCTCCTCCTAAATAAGATATTAAGAAACCCCAACATGAGTTAATTAGATTATGTTAAAGTACGGTTGTAACGGTTTAATTTATGAAGAATCGCTTTCGTATTACTTGTAGTTCCGAAATCTGACGCTTGAAGTCACGAATAGCATTTGCAGCCGCTCCACCTGCAAGAATAGCTTCCTCGAGTTCTTTAATGGTTTCACTGAGCTTTTCAACCTCTAAAACCTTTTGACGGTTCGTTTTCTCTAAGATCTTGTTTTCCTCCTGCACATGTGGATACCAGATTTAAATCGTGTTTTAATAAAGCGCAATGCGCTCCAAGCCCGTTTAGGTCTCCATCATAGTTGTCAATAGCGGCTATAGCATGCTACATAGCATATATAGGTCATATGTCGTTATATAGTATATAGCGATAAATAGCGACATTTTTATATGTTCTTTCATTTTTTTTGTCATCTCCACTGTATTTGTTTGTATTTTCCTCATCTCCACTACTCGAAAACAAGTATTTTCTGTATATCTACATTATCGCTAAACATCGTTATCACTATGTAACATATAGGAGCCAAGTAAGGCTGAAACAGTTGATCAAATTTAGCAGAAGCATTAGAAGAAAAGAACAATTATAGAAACAAGGCAACAACAACTAAAGATGACCAGATGCAAATACCTTCTACCAACTTATTCAACATCATTATAAGATTCTGGTCATAAAACACATACCAAATAATTTCACTCTGTCACATCTAGTTTTCGCTAAATTCTCCAAGTGCGAATTCTGGCTTAAAGATGTTCAATTCTTGGGTCATATAGTCAATGAGCAGGGTATTCATGTGGATCCATCCAAGATTACTGCTATTAAGGACTGGAATACACCGATGACGCCTACAGAGATTCGATCTTTTCTTGGTCTTGCTGGTTATTATCGTCGATTCATTTCAAATTTCTCGAAGATTGCGGTTCCACTCACTGCTTTGACTCAGAAGAATAAGCCTTTTGAGTGGGGTACCAAGCAAGAAGAGGCATTCCAAACACTGAAGCAGAAGTTATGTAATGCTCCTGTTCTATCTCTGCCCAAGGGAAGCGATGATTTCGTTGTCTACTGTGATGCGTCCAACTTAGGCCTTGGTTGCGTCCTCATGCAACGAGGTAAAGTTATTGCATATGCATCTAGACAGCTAAAAATTCATGAGAAGAACTACACGACTCATGATATTGAGTTAGGAGCTGTGGTTTTCGCGCTTAAAATCTGGAGACACTACCTCTATGGAACGAAGTGTGTGGTTTTCACAGATCACAAAAGTCTCCAGCATATTCTTAATCAGAAAGAGCTGAACATGAGGCAACGACGTTGGGTTGAACACTTGAACGACTATGATTGCGAGATTCGCTACCATCCTGGTAAGGCGAATGTCGTAGCTAATGCGCTTAGTCGAAACGAACGAGTCAAGCTTCATTCTGTTCGAACTCTATCTGATCTCCAATCTCGTGTTCTTCAAGCTCAGCAATTTTGTGTTTCACAAAATTTGATAGGTATGGAATTACCACATCAACTTGAGCTTAAGCTCGAAGCGAATGACGATGGTTTGCTCTATTTTAAGGATCGATTATGGATTCCGAAACAAGACGATCTTCGCACCTTGGTAATGGACGAATCTCATAAGTCTCGATATTCTATCCATCCTGGTGCTGATAAAATGTACAAGGATCTTCGTACTCAGTGCTGGTGGCCTGGTATGAAGAAGGATGTCGCCTTGTATGTATCGAAATGCCTAACTTGTCTCAAAGTCAAGGCCGAACATCAATGACCTTCTGGGCTGCTTGTACAACCAGAGATACCGGTTTGGAAGTGGGATAACATTGCGATGGATCTCATCACTAAGTTACCGCGTACGTCTAAAGGTCACGATGCTATTTGGGTTGTTGTCGATCGATTAATGAAGTCAGCTCATTTTATTGCGATTCGCGAGGATCTATCTGCTGATAAACTTGCAAAGATTTATGTTGATGAGATTGTGACACGACATGGTGTTCCCTTGGATATCATCTCTGATCGTGATGCTCGATTTTCATCTCATTTCTGGAAGGCCATGCAATCTGCTATGGGGACCCAACTAAATCTAAGCACTGCTTATCATCCCCAAACAGATGGTCAATCTGAGAGGACGATTCAAACTTTGGAGGATATGCTTAGAGCATGCGTGATAGACTTAGGTGGTAATTGGGATTCTCATCTTCCTCTGATCGAGTTCTCCTACAACAATAGCTATCATACTAGTATTAATATGGCACCATTCGAAGCTCTCTACGGTCGAAAATGTCGTTCACCTGTCTGTTGGAACGAGACCGGTGAAGCTCAGCTTACTGGACCTGAGCTCGTTCTGGAAACAACAGACAAGATCAAGAAAATCCGCGATAATCTTGTGACAGCTCGAAACCGTCAAAAGAGTTATGCGGATTTGCGACGCAAGCCCTAAGAAATTCAAGTCGGAGATCGTGTCCTACTCAAGTTTTCACCTTGGAATGGAGTCGTGATATTTGGAAAGGTTGCCTATCGACTAGAGCTACCTTCGATTCCGATTGCAAGCTTTAAATCGCGTTCTGGAAGGTTATACGCAAACTGGTGCGTAAACGCAGTCAGTATAACGCGACAAACACTCCGGAATAGTGACATAGGCTTAACATACCTTAAATAACCTCCAAATAACTTAGAAATAAGTTTTGAATGGTTCGGTGTGTTGAAATCAACTTTGTTCGATCACAGGGACTATTTGTGTCAAACTGCGAAACTATACCGATTTATATAGTAACGAACATTCCGAAACTTGATCATAAGTTAAACATACCCTAAATATCCTTTACATAGCTTAGAAATAGGCTTTGAGGGGTTCGGTATGCTAAAATAAACTTTATTGATCAATAGGGACTAAAAGCGTCAAAAAGTGCACAAGTTTGCACTTTCGCGCATATCTTACGTTCTGAATACATCCGGACATCCAAAAATTTATGTAAGCATTAAAATATTTTATTTTAGTGTTTGGCATAAGAAAAATCCATTCGTCGCTTAATTTGGATCGTTTTTGCGTTCGTTACGACTTCCGTCGTAATTAACCGAACAACGCAACCGTACGGCCAAACGAACCGACATCCGAGATATTTTTGAGCAATTTTTAAGTTCCCTATACTTTAACTTCATTTTAGAGCTTTGAAATGGGGTTAACGGGGCTTAAACGTGTCAAAAATGCATCGAAAACCAAGTTTTGGGGCTGCAGGGACTAAAACTGCCAATCTGTGAAAGTACGTCCTTACGGACCGTAAGGACCTTTGCTTACGGTCCGTAAGCATGTCCCAGATCAGCAGAAGCTGTTTCCAGCCTGTTTCCAGCTGTTGCACTCACAAAACCCAATTCCACTTGTCATTTCCTGATAATGGGGGGCCACTTTGATGCACATGGGGTTGTAAGCAAGTGTAGGGATGAGATTAAATCACGGTTTACGAGAAACGATCCTAACGGTGGTCCATTTCCTATAAATACCCACCATAATTTCACTTCTTCCTCACAAAAATCTGATCTAAAGTACTCTAAGTTGAAGCCTTTGCTTCATACCTGAGCTATTTGGATCAAGATTAGCTTGCGGGGACCCTTTGTAAGTGTTCCTTCGTTCTTTTATCGCTTTTCGAGTCCGAAAGTCAAACTATGTTTGACTTTCTGCATTGACCAGTTTATGGTCAACGCGAAGTTCGTTTGAACTTCATAACGTGAGCGTAATCACGATGGTTATAGTCCCTAGTGACTATACCTACTGATTACCACGTTATCTAGGCTCAGTGACGAGTCGAAGTTTCGGCCAAAATGCGCATTTACGCGTATTTTGTAACCAAACTACTCTAGGATATCAAAACTGTTTGTTTTGATATCAAAACCTGTTTTCTAACTTAACTAAACATGTTCTAGCATGTTTAGCTCGTCACTTTTTAGATTAGTGCTTATGTAGAGTCGTAAGTCAAGCGGACTAAACACCCGCTTAGACTTTCGAACACGACCCATTTGGTCGATCATTAGGATCCGACCAAACATGTTTAGTGACCATAGTAGCATAGGGAATAACCTTCCGAGGTTATACCTTATGGTCACCTAGTTTAGGTAGTTGTATGATAAGTAGTTTATATGCCTTAGGTAAATTACCAAAATACCCTTTTCATGTATAATTGGTAATTAAGCTTATGTAACCTAAACTTTTGTCACATAACTGATTATACAACATGATTAAACATGTATTGGCATATAATACTTGTCACAGGACTAGTTAGACGTCTCGAACGCGCTTATGCGCGCACGACGCGTTAAAGTAGCATAAGTTACCTTAATTGGTCGCGATGGGTTCAAAACTCGAAAGCACTTAGGTTAGGTTATGATTTAGAATGTAGGCTTTGTTAAACCATATCACATGAGTTCCAACACTCATTTGGTTTACAAGACCTCATTCTGTCCGATCTTCCGATTTAGGCGTCTATTGTTTGACTAGTGGTTCGATTACTAGGTGCTACTTGTTTTCTCTGATTTGCTCGAGTTTGTTGAAGTACTATTGATTGAGGATACCTTGCACTACATGTGAGTACATAGTTCCCCTATTTTACTGTTTTCAATTGTTTTGGGGTGATTCATATGTACTAAATGTTTTCAAGGTTTAAACGATGATTTCATAAACGATTAGAACGATTTATACTAAACTAACAACGATTTCGATAATGTGAACGAACTTGTTGGTTGTAGTTACATAACGAACGTTATTCATTAATTTTGGCCGAACCGACCAGTATTAGGTTATGGTACCATAGGATCTGACAAATCCCGTTATTGCACTATACCCATGGTTATGTGTGGGTGTTGTGGGTAACGACTGAATCTGTGATTGTTAACTTACCCTTTGGTGGTTTGTTAATATGAGAAGCGAGGAACGAGGTAGTCGAGTCACGAAGGTTTGAATGTTATTAGCGAGACTGCCATATATATAAGTTCTCACAATTAAAACGAGGATGATTTAAACGATTTGGGAACGATGTGGAAACAATGTTAAACAATTTAGGTAAACGATTGGTTTTTGGCTAGTGTTTAGATAACGGGACGGGTGTAATGTGGTGAAAACATGGTAGATACGCCGCTGGTACTTCTTATATATAAGTGTTTTCAACATATTACATACCGTGGCGTTATTTAGTTCACTTGGGTAAACGATATTGAAACGATGTCACTCAACGATGTTTTCGAAATAATATACGAGATTTATTAACGAGCTTTTATGAGATGTTTTACAAGATGGTTTTCTAAAACAAAGAAATGTTTTTGGGATAAGAATCATGGCTACGAGAATTTCTAAATTATAACCATCTTGATTTGAGTTGGTTAATTATGTTGCAATATTATACACTTTCTAAAAACTAGGTTTTCGAGGTATTGCAATATATGTAAACAAGCCATGATTCCGATACTCTTATAAAACCTATGTACTCGCCAGCATTTCTTTGCTGACTTTGTTTTTACATATGTTTCAGGTGTTGTTTCTTGATTGACGTTCTAGGATGCATGCGTCACATAGGATCTGGACGAGGCCTTAGTGACATAAAACAATGATAGTCGATCTAAAACTTGTTTGTTATGTGTTAAGACAATGTTAATGTTTAATATTATCAATAAAACGAAACACTTTTTGTATCCATGGTTATGAAACGATAATTCTGTTACAACAATCCCCGACGTTTTCGCCACGCTTTGTTGTTTTACGTGGTCGGGGTGTGACAGAAGAGTTGGTATCAGAGCACATTCCGACATGTGCAGTGTCCGAATGCGCGTAAGGTTGAATTTGCTTCAAGCGTGTTTGAGAAGCGAGCGCTTACCTGGTGGAATGGTATTATGTGCGATAGGGGTGCCGAAGTGGCGTTGGCACAAACATGGGAAGAGCTTCGGGCTCTCATGATGAAGGAGTTTTATCCCCGTCACGAAATTCGAGTTTTGGAACGAGAGTTTGACGATTTAAAGCAAGATGGGGCTGAACACCGTGCGTACACGAATCGTTTTGAGGAACTCAGTCTATTGTGTCCCACCATGGTTACCCCTCTGGAGAAAGCAATCGAGAGATATATCGATGGTCTACCCGATTCTATTCTGGAGATTGTGACCGGTGTTAATCCTACTACCCTTCGCCAAGCAATCGAGTTGTCTGCTACCCTGACCGAGACTCAAGTCAGGAAGGGTAAACTCACCCGCAAGGGTGATAAAAAGAAGGCGACTGATTCTGGGAAGGACAAGAAAAAGGGTAAGGAAAGTGAATCATCGAAGAAATCGAGGAAGCGAAAGGGTGCCCAGAATTTTGCTGTTACAGCACAGACTGCTCAGAACCCGCAGAACCCACCAGCTCAGCCACCTGCAAAGAAAGCGTATGCTGGTACCGCACCTCATTGTGCTCGTTGCAACGGTCATCACGTTGCACAACAAGCTTGCAGGCAATGCACGACGTGTGGTAAACTTGGGCATTTGGCAAATATTTGTCGTTTGGGATAGAATCAGTTTGCTCAGGTTCCAGCTCCAGGTCAGGGGAATGCTGCGAGATTCCCACCGGGTTCATGTTTTAATTGTGGAGAGTATGGTCATTTCCGCAACAACTGTCCGAGACTGGTGAATGCAAACGCGAATGCTAATGCGAACCCGAATGCGAACGTCAAGGGCAATGTGAATCCCGCTCGTGGTCGAGCGTACAATCTGAATGCAAACGAAGCGAGGGCCGACAACGAAGTGGTTAACGGTACGTTTCTTGTTAACAATCAACATGCGTCTATTCTTTTTGATTCTGGTGCCGATAGAAGTTTTGTTTCTTTGTCTTTTGAGCCTTTGCTTGCGATACCTAGAACCAAACTAAGGAAACCTTTATCTGTCGAAGTTGCTACTGGTAAACCTCTTGTTCTCGATTCTGTTATTCGTGATTGTCAGTTGATCCTTGATAACCATCTTTTTCCTATTGACCTCACACCGATGCAACTTGGGAGCTTCGATATTATCGTTGGAATGGATTGGTTAACCAAACACCACGCTGAGGTGGTTTGTTTCGATAAGATTGTTCGTATTCCTTTGTCTTCTGGCGTTGTTCTGGAGATTCGTGGCGAGAAGCCATCTGGCGGTTAGAAGCTTATGTCGTGTATAAAGGCCCAAAGTTATTTGCGAAAAGGATATGTTGCTTTTCTGGCACATGTCACCGAGGAGAAAGACAAGAGCAAGAGTATTCAGGATATTCCGATTGTTCGGGATTATCCAGAGGTGTTTCTTGATGAACTGCCTGGTTTGCCTCCAGTTCGTCAAGTCGAGTTTCAGATTGACCTTATACCCAATGCCAACCCGATTGCAAAAGCACCTTATCGTCTTGCACCGTCGGAGATGCAAGAGTTATCGAAACAACTTCAAGAGTTATCTGATAAAGGATTCATCCGACCGAGCTTTTCACCTTGGGGAGCTCCTGTCCTCTTCGTGAAAAAGAAAGATGGATCTTTTCGAATGTGTATCGATTATCGTGAGCTTAATAAGCTCACCATCAAGAATAGATATCCCCTACCTCGAATTGATGACCTCTTCGACCAGCTGCAGGGTGCTTCATGCTTTTCCAAGATCGATCTGCGTTCTAGGTATCATCAACTTCGTGTTCTCGAAGAAGATATTCCCAAAACTGCTTTCCGCACAAGATATGGGCATTACGAGTTCACTGTCATGCCTTTTGGTTTGACGAATGCTCCGGCTATCTTTATGGACTTAATGAATAGAGTCTGCAAACCTTATTTGGACAAGTTCATTATTGTGTTCATCGACGATATTCTCATTTATTCAAAGTCTCGAGCCGAGCACGAGCAACACCTTCGCTTAACATTGGAACTCCTGAAGAAGGAACAACTTTTCGCTAAATTCTCCAAGTGCGAATTCTGGCTTAAAGAAGTTCAATTCTTGGGTCATATAGTCAATGAGCAGGGTATTCATGTGGATCCATCCAAGATTGCTGCTATTAAGGACTGGAATACACCGACGACGCCTACAGAGATTCGATCTTTTCTTGGTCTTGCTGGTTATTATCATCGATTCATTTCAAATTTCTCGAAGATTGCGGTTCCACTCACTGCTTTGACTCAGAAGAATAAGCCTTTTGAGTGGGGTACCAAGCAAGAAGAAGCATTCCAAACGCTGAAGCAGAAGTTATGTAATGCTCCTGTTCTATCTCTGCCCAAGGGAAGCGATGATTTCGTTGTCTACTGTGATGCGTCCAACTTAGGCCTTGGTTGCGTCCTCATGCAACGAGGTAAAGTTATTGCATATGCATCTAGACAGCTGAAAATTCACGAGAAGAACTACACGACTCATGATATTGAGTTAGGAGCTGTGGTTTTCGCGCTTAAAATCTGGAGACACTACCTCTATGGAACGAAGTGTGTGGTTTTCACAGACCACAAAAGTCTCCAGCATATTCTTAATCAGAAAGAGCTGAACATGAGGCAACGACGTTGGGTTGAACTCTTGAACGACTATGATTGCGAGATTCGCTACCATCCTGGTAAGGCGAATGTCGTAGCTGATGCGCTTAGTCGAAAAGAACGAGTCAAGCTTCATTCTGTTCGAACTCTATCTGATCTCCAATCTCGTGTTCTTCAAGCTCAGCAATTTTGTGTTTCACAAAATTTGATGGGTATGGAATTACCACTTCAACTTGAGCTTAAGCTCGAAGCGAAAGACGATGGTTTGCTCTATTTTAAGGATCGATTATGGATTCCGAAACAAGACGATCTTCGCACCTTGGTAATGGATGAATCTCATAAGTCCCGATATTCTATCCATCCTGGTGCTGATAAAATGTACAAGGATCTTCGTACTCAGTGCTGGTGGCCTGGTATGAAGAAGGATGTCGCCTTGTATGTATCGAAATGCCTAACTTGTCTCAAAGTCAAGGCCGAACATCAACGACCTTCTGGGCTGCTTGTACAACCAGAGATACCGGTTTGGAAGTGGGAGAACATTGCGATGGATCTCATCACTAAGTTACCGCGTACGTCTAAAGGTCACAATGCTATTTGGGTTGTTGTCGATCGATTAATGAAGTCAGCTCATTTTATTGCGATTCGCGAGGATCTATCTGCTGATAAACTTGCAAAGATTTATGCTGATGAGATTGTGACACGACATGGTGTTCCCTTGGATATCATCTCTGATCGTGATGCTCGATTTTCATCTCATTTCTGGAAGGCCATGCAATCTGCTATGGGGACCCAACTAAATCTAAGCACTGCTTATCATCCCCAAACAGATGGTCAATCTGAGAGGACGATTCAAACTTTGGAGGATATGCTTAGAGCATGCGTGATAGACTTAGGTGGTAATTGGGATTCTCATCTTCCTCTGATCGAGTTCTCCTACAACAATAGCTATCATACTAGTATTAATATGGCACCATTCGAAGCTCTCTACGGTCGAAAATGTCGTTCACCTGTCTGTTGGAACGAGACCGGTGAAGCTCAGCTTACTGGACCTGAGCTCGTTCTGGAAACAACAGACAAGATCAAGAAAATCCGCGATAATCTTGTGACAGCTCGAAACCGTCAAAAGAGTTATGCGGATTTGCGACGCAAGCCCTTAGAAATTCAAGTCGGAGATCGTGTCCTACTCAAGGTTTCACCTTGGAAGGGAGTCGTGATATTTGGAAAGAAAGGAAAACTTGCACCTCGATACGTGGGACCATTTAAGATTGTGGAAAGAATTGGAAAGGTTGCCTATCGACTAGAGCTACCTCCGGAGCTTGGAAATGTTCACCCGACTTTTCACGTGTCCAATTTGCGAAAGTGTTTAGCTGACACTAATCTTCACATTCCTCTCGATGAGATCCAAATCGATGAAACGATGCACTTTGTCGAGAAACCCGTGGAGATCGTGGACCGTGCTTTCAAACAGTTGAAGAACAAACGGATTCGATTGGTCAAAGTTCGCTGGGAATCCAAACGTGGCCCAGAGTTTACTTGGGAACGTGAGGACCAGATGAAGGCGAAATATCCGCATTTGTTTTCACAAGCTTCCTCTAATTAAAATTTCGGGACGAAATTTCCTGAAGTAGGGGAAACTGTGACAACTGTGCTCTGTAATCGATGTATGATGTAAAACAATGATGATTATTAATAAAACAATGTGCTTTGGTGTTATTATATGTGTTTTGGTGTTTCTAGGTGTATTTTTGTGTATAGTGATTTTTCAATTCGATTCGATTCCGATTGCAAGCTTTAAATCGCGTTCTGGAAGGTTATACGCAAACTGGTGCGTAAACGCAGTCAGTATAACGCGACAAACACTCCGGAATAGTGACATAGGCTTAACATACCTTAAATAACCTCCACATAACTTAGAAATAAGTTTTGAATGGTTCGGTGTGTTGAAATCAACTTTGTTCGATCACAGGGACTATTTGTGTCAAACTGCGAAACTATACCGATTTATATAGTAACGAACATTCCAGAACTTGATCATAAGTTAAACATACCCTAAATATCCTTTACATAGCTTAGAAATAGGCTTTGAGGGGTTCGGTATGCTAAAATAAACTTTATTGATCAATAGGGACTAAAAGCGTCAAAAAGTGCACAAGTTTGCACTTTTGCGCATATCTTACGTTCTGAATACATCCGGACATCCAAAAATTTATGTAAGCATTAAAATATTTTATTTTAGTGTTTGGCATAAGAAAAATCCATTCGTCGCTTAATTTGGATCGTTTTTGCGTTCGTTACGACTTCCGTCGTAATTAACCGAACAACGCAACAGTACGGCCAAACGAACCGACATCCGAGATATTTTTGAGCAATTTTTAAGTTCCCTATACTTTAACTTCATTTTAGAGCTTTGAAATGGGGTTAACGGGGCTTAAACGTGTCAAAAATGCATCGAAAACCAAGTTTTGGGGCTGCAGGGACTAAAACTGCCAATCTGTGAAAGTAGGTCCTTACGGACCGTAAGGACCTTTGCTTACGGTCCGTAAGCATGTCCCAGATCAGCAGAAGCTGTTTCCAGCTGTTGCACTCACAAAACCCAATTCCACTTGTCATTTCCTGATAATGGGGGGCCACTTTGATGCACATGGGGTTGTAAGCAAGTGTAGGGATGAGATTAAATCACGGTTTATGAGAAACGATCCTAACGGTGGTCCATTTCCTATAAATACCCACCATAATTTCACTTCTTCCTCACAAAAATCTGATCTAAAGTACTCTAAGTTGAAGCCTTTGCTTCATACCTGAGCTATTTGGATCAAGATTAGCTTGCGGGGACCCTTTGTAAGTGTTCCTTCGTTCTTTTATCACTTTTCGAGTCCGAAAGTCAAACTATGTTTGACTTTCTGCATTGACCAGTTTATGGTCAACGCGAAGTTCGTTTGAACTTCATAACGTGAGCGTAATCACGATGGTTATAGTCCCTAGTGACTATACCTACTGATTACCACGTTATCTAGGCTCAGTGACGAGTCGAAGTTTCGGCCAAAATGCGCATTTACGCGTATTTTGTAACCAAACTACTCTTGGATATCAAAACCGTTTGTTTTGATATCAAAACCTGTTTTCTAACTTAACTAAACATGTTCTAGCATGTTTAGCTCGTCACTTTTTAGATTAGTGCTTATGTAGAGTCGTAAGTCAAGCGGACTAAACACCCGCTTAGACATTCGAACACGACCCATTTGGTCGATCATTAGGATCCGACCAAACATGTTTAGTGACCATAGTAGCATAGGGAATAACCTTCCGAGGTTATACCTTATGGTCACCTAGTTTACGTAGTTGTATGATAAGTAGTTTATATGCCTTAGGTAAATTACCAAAATACCCTTTTCATGTATAATTGGTAATTAAGCTTATGTAACCTAAACTTTTGTCACATAACTGATTATACAACATGATTAAACATGTATTGGCATATAATACTTGTCATAGGACTAGTTAGACGTCTCGAACGCGCTTATGCGCGCACGACGCGTTAAAGTAGCATAAGTTACCTTAATTGGTCGCGATGGGTCAAAACTCGAAAGCACTTAGGTTAGGTTATGATTTAGAATGTAGGCTTTGTTAAACCATATCACATGAGTTCCAACACTCATTTGGTTTACAAGACCTCATTCTGTCCGATCTTCCGATTTAGGCGTCTATTGTTTGACTAGTGGTTCGATTACTAGGTGCTACTTGTTTTCTCTGATTTGCTCGAGTTTGTTGAAGTACTATTGATTGAGGATACCTTGCACTACATGTGAGTACATAGTTCCCCTATTTTACTGTTTTCAATTGTTTTGGGGTGATTCATATGTACTAAATGTTTTCAAGGTTTAAACGATGATTTCATAAACGATTAGAACGATTTATACTAAACTAACAACGATTTCGATAATGTGAAAGAACTTGTTGGTTGTAGTTACATAACGAACGTTATTCATTAATTTTGGCCGAACCGACCAGTATTAGGTTATGGTACCATAGGATCTGACAAATCCCGTTATTGCACTATACCCATGGTTATGTGTGGGTGTTGTGGGTAACGACTGAATCTGTGATTGTTAACTTACCCTTTGGTGGTTTGTTAATACGAGAAGCGAGGAACGAGGTAGTCGAGTCACGAAGGTTTGAATGTTATTAGCGAGACCGCCATATATATAAGTTCTCACAATTAAAACGAGGATGATTTAAACGATTTGGGAACGATGTGGAAACAATGTTAAACGATTTAGGTAAACGATTGGTTTTTGGCTAGTGTTTAGATAACGCGACGGGTGTAATGTGGTGAAAACATGGTAGATACGCCGCCAGTACTTCTTATATATAAGTGTTTTCAATATATTACATACCGTGGCGTTATTTAGTTCACTTGGGTAAACGATATTGAAACGATGTCACTCAACGATGTTTTCGAAATAATATACGAGATTTATTAACGAGCTTTTACGAGATGTTTTAAAAGATGGTTTTCTAAAACAAAGAAATGTTTTTGGGATAAGAATCATGGCTACGGGAATTTCTAAATTATAACCATCTTGATTTGAGTTGGTTAATTATGTTGCAATATTATACACTTTCTAAAAACAAGGTTTTCGAGGTATTGCAATATATGTAAACAAGCCATGATTCCGATACTCTTATAAAACCTATGTACTCGCCAGCATTTCTTTGCTGACTTTGTTTTTACATATGTTTCAGGTGTTGTTGCTTGATTGACGTTCTAGGATGCATGCGTCACATAGGATCTGGACGAGGCCTTAGTGACATAAAACAATGATAGTCGATCTAAAACTTGTTTGTTATGTGTTAAGACAATGTTAATGTTTAATATTATCAATAAAACGAAACACTTTTTGTATCCATGGTTATGAAACCATAATTCTGTTACAACACTCCCCGACGTTTCCGCCACGCTTTGTTGTTTTACGTGGTCGGGGTGTGACAGAAGAGTTGGTATCAGAGCACATTCCGACATGTGCAGTGTCCGAATGCGCGTAAGGTTGAATTTGCTTCAAGCGTGTTTGAGAAGCGAGCGCTTACCTGGTGGAATGGTATTATGTGCGATAGGGGTGCCGAAGTGGCGTTGGCACAAACATGGGAAGAGCTTCGGGCTCTCATGATGAAGGAGTTTTATCCCCGTCACGAAATTCGAGTTTTGGAACGAGAGTTTGACGATTTAAAGCAAGATGGGGCCGAACACCGTGCGTACACGAATCGTTTTGAGGAACTCAGTCTATTGTGTCCCACCATGGTTACCCCTCTGGAGAAAGCAATCGAGAGATATATCGATGGTCTACCCGATTCTATTCTGGAGATTGTGACCGGTGTTAATCCTACTACCCTTCGTCAAGCAATCGAGTTGTCTGCTACCCTGACCGAGACTCAAGTCAGGAAGGGTAAACTCACCCGCAAGGGTGATAAAAAGAAGGCAACTGATTCTGGGAAGGACAAGAAAAAGGGTAAGGAAAGTGAATCATCGAAGAAATCGAGGAAGCGAAAGGGTGCCCAGAATTTTGCTATTACAGCATAGACTGCTCAGAACCCGCAGAACCCACCAGCTCAGCCACCTGCAAAGAAAGCGTATGCTGGTACCGCACCTCATTGTGCTCGTTGCAACGGTCATCACGTTGCACAACAAGCTTGCAGGCAATGCACGACGTGTGGTAAACTTGGGCATTTGGCAAATATTTGTCGTTTGGGACATAATCAGTTTGCTCAGGTTCCAGCTCCAGTTCAGGGGAATGCTGCGAGATTCCCACCGGGTTCATGTTTTAATTGTGGAGAGTATGGTCATTTCCGCAACAACTGTCCGAGACTGGTGAATGCAAACGCGAATGCTAATGCGAACCCGAATGCGAACGTCAACGGCAATGTGAATCCCGCTCATGGTCGAGCGTACAATCTGAATGCAAACGAAGCGAGGGCCGACAACGAAGTGGTTAACGGTACGTTTCTTGTTAACAATCGACCTGCGTCTATTCTTTTTGATTCTGGTGCCGATAGAAGTTTTGTTTCTTTGTCTTTTGAGCCTTTGCTTGCGATACCTAGAACCAAACTAAGGAAACCTTTATCTGTCGAAGTTGCTACTGGTAAACCTCTTGTTCTCGATTCTGTTATTCGTGATTGTCAGTTGATCCTTGATAACCATCTTTTTCCTATTGACCTCACACCGATGCAACTTGGGAGCTTCGATATTATCGTTGGAATGGATTGGTTAACCAAACACCACGCTGAGGTGGTTTGTTTCGATAAGATTGTTCATATTCCTTTGTCTTCTGGCGTTGTTCTGGAGATTCGTGGCGAGAAGCCATCTGGCGGTTAGAAGCTTATGTCGTGTATAAAGGCCCAAAGTTATTTGCGAAAAGGATATGTTGCTTTTCTGGCACATGTCACCGAGGAGAAAGACAAGAGCAAGAGTATTCAGGATATTCCGATTGTTCGGGATTATCCAGAGGTGTTTCTTGATGAACTGCCTGGTTTGCCTCCAGTTCGTCAAGTCGAGTTTCAGATTGACCTTATACCCAATGCCAACCCGATTGCAAAAGCACCTTATCGTCTTGCACCGTCGGAGATGCAAGAGTTATCGAAACAACTTCAAGAGTTATCTGATAAAGGATTCATCCGACCGAGCTTTTCACCTTGGGGAGCTCCTGTCCTCTTCGTGAAAAAGAAAGATGGATCTTTTCGAATGTGTATCGATTATCGTGAGCTTAATAAGCTCACCATCAAGAATCGATATCCCCTACCTCGAATTGATGACCTCTTCGACCAGCTGCTTGGTGTTTCATGCTTTTCCAAGATCGATCTGCGTTCTAGGTATCATCAACTTCGTGTTCTCGAAGAAGATATTCCCAAAACTGCTTTCCGCACAAGATATGGGCATTACGAGTTCACTGTCATGCCTTTTGGTTTGACGAATGCTTCAGCTATCTTTATGGACTTAATGAATAGAGTCTGCAAACCTTATTTGGACAAGTTCATTATTGTGTTCATCAACGATATTCTCATTTATTCAAAGTCTCGAGCCGAGCACGAGCAACACCTTCGCTTAATATTGGAACACCTGAAGAAGGAACAACTTTTCGCTAAATTCTCCAAGTGCGAATTCTGGCTTAAAGAAGTTCAATTCTTGGGTCATATAGTCAATGAGCAGGGTATTCATGTGGATCCATCCAAGATTGCTGCTATTCAGGACTGGAATACACTGACGACGCCTACAGAGATTCGATCTTTTCTTGGTCTTGCTGGTTATTATCGTCGATTCATTTCAAATTTCTCGAAGATTGCGGTTCCACTCACTGCTTTGACTCAGAAGAATAAGCCTTTTGAGTGGGGTACCAAGCAAGAAGAAGCATTCCAAACGCTGAAGCAGAAGTTATGTAATGCTCCTGTTCAATCTCTGCCCAAGGGAAGCGATGATTTCGTTGTCTACTGTGATGCGTCCAACTTAGGCCTTGGTTGCGTCCTCATGCAACGAGGTAAAGTTATTGCATATGCATCTAGACAGCTGAAAATTCACGAGAAGAACTACACAACTCATGATATTGAGTTAGGAGCTGTGGTTTTCGCGCTTAAAATCTGGAGACACTACCTCTATGGAACGAAGTGTGTGGTTTTCACAGACCACAAAAGTCTCCAGCATATTCTTAATCAGAAAGAGCTGAACATGAGGCAACGACGTTGGGTTGAACTCTTGAACGACTATGATTGCGAGATTCGCTACCATCCTGGTAAGGCGAATGTCGTAGCTGATGCGCTTAGTCGAAAAGAACGAGTCAAGCTTCATTCTGTTTGAACTCTATCTGATCTCCAATCTCGTGTTCTTCAAGCTCAGCAATTTTGTGTTTCACAAAATTTGATGGGTATGGAATTACCACATCAACTTGAGCTTAAGCTCGAAGCGAAAGACGATGGTTTGCTCTATTTTAAGGATCGATTGTGGATTCCGAAACAAGACGATCTTCGCACCTTGGTAATGGATGAATCTCATAAGTCCCGATATTCTATCCATCCTGGTGCTGATAAAATGTACAAGGATCTTCGTACTCAGTGCTGGTGGCCTGGTATGAAGAAGGATGTCGCCTTGTATGTATCGAAATGCCTAACTTGTCTCAAAGTCAAGGCCGAACATCAACGACCTTCTGGGCTGCTTGTACAAACAGAGATACCGGTTTGGAAGTGGGAGAACATTGCGATGGATCTCATCACTAAGTTACCGCGTACGTCTAAAGGTCACGATGCTATTTGGGTTGTTGTCGATCGATTAATGAAGTCAGCTCATTTTATTGCGATTCGCGAGGATCTATCTGCTGATAAACTTGCAAAGATTTATGTTGATGAGATTGTGACACGACATGGTGTTCCCTTGGATATCATCTCTGATCGTGATGCTCGATTTTCATCTCATTTCTGGAAGGCCATGCAATCTGCTATGGGGACCCAACTAAATCTAAGCACTGCTTATCATCCCCAAACAGATGGTCAATCTGAGAGGACGATTCAAACTTTGGAGGATATGCTTAGAGCATGCGTGATAGACTTAGGTGGTAATTGGGATTCTCATCTTCCTCTGATCGAGTTCTCCTACAACAATAGCTATCATACTAGTATTAATATGGCACCATTCGAAGCTCTCTACGGTCGAAAATGTCGTTCACCTGTCTGTTGGAACGAGACCGGTGAAGCTCAGCTTACTGGACCTGAGCTCGTTCTGGAAACAACAGACAAGATCAAGAAAATCCGCGATAATCTTGTGACAGCTCGAAACCGTCAAAAGAGTTATGCGGATTTGCGACGCAAGCCCTAAGAAATTCAAGTCGGAGATCGTGTCCTACTCAAGGTTTCACCTTGGAATGGAGTCGTGATATTTGGAAAGAAAGGAAAACTTGCACCTCGACACGTGGGACCATTTAAGATTGTGGAAAGAATTGGAAAGGTTGCCTATCGACTAGAGCTACCTCCGGAGCTTGGAAATGTTCACCCGACTTTTCACGTGTCCAATTTGCGAAAGTGTTTAGCTGACACTAATCTTCACATTCCTCTCGATGAGATCCAAATCGATGAAACGATGCACTTTGTCGAGAAACCCGTGGAGATCGTGGACCGTGCTTTCAAACAGTTGAAGAACAAACGGATTCGATTGGTCAAAGTTCGCTGGGAATCCAAACGTGGCCCAGAGTTTACTTGGGAACGTGAGGACCAGATGAAGGCGAAATATCCGCATTTGTTTTCACAAGCTTCCTCTAATTAAAATTTCGGGACGAAATTTCCTGAAGTAGGGGAGACTGTGACAACTGTGCTCTGTAATCGATGTATGATGTAAAACAATGATGATTATTAATAAAACAATGTGCTTTGGTGTTATTATATGTGTTTTGGTTTTTCTAGGTGTATTTTTGTGTATAGTGATTTTTCAATTCGATTCGATTCCGATTGCAAGCTTTAAATCACGTTCTGTAAGGTTATACGCAAACTGGTGCGTAAACGCAGTCAGTATAACGCGACAAACACACCGGAATAGTGATATAGGCTTAACATACCTTAAATAACCTCCACATAACTTAGAAATAAGTTTTGAATGGTTCGGTGTGTTGAAATCAACTTTGTTCGATCACAGGGACTATTTGTGTCAAACTGCGAAACTATACCGATTTATATAGTAACGAACATTCCGGAACTTGATCATAAGTTAAACATACCCTAAATATCCTTTACATAGCTTAGAAATAAGCTTTGAGGGGTTCGGTATGCTAAAATAAACTTTATTGATCAATAGGGACTAAAAGCGTCAAAAAGTGCACAAGTTTGCACTTTCGCGCATATCTTACGTTCTGAATACATCCGGACATCCACAAATTTATGTAAGCATTAAAATATTTTATTTTAGTGTTTGGCATAAGAAAAATCCATTCGTCGCTTAATTTGGATCGTTTTTGCGTTCGTTACGACTTCCGTCGTAATTAACCGAACAACGCAACCGTACGGCCAAACGAACCGAAATCCGAGATATTTTTGAGTACATTTTAAGTTCCCTATACTTTAACTTCATTTTAGAGCTTTTAAATGGGGTTAACGGGGCTTAAACGTGTCAAAAATGCATCGAAAACCAAGTTTTGGGGCTGCAGGGACTAAAACTGCCAATCTATGAAAGTAGGTCCTTACGGACCGTAAGGACCTTTGCTTACGGTCCGTAAGCATGTCCCAGATCAGCAGAAGCTATTTCCAGCCTGTTTCCAGCTGTTGCACTCACAAAACCCAATTCCACTTGTCATTTCCTGATAATGGGGGGCCACTTTGATGCACATGGGGTTGTAAGCAAGTGTAGGGATGAGATTAAATCACGGTTTACGAGAAACGATCCTAACGGTGGTCCATTTCCTATAAATACCCACCATAATTTCACTTCTTCCTCACAAAAATCTGATCTAAAGTGCTCTAAGTTGAAGCCTTTGCTTCATACCTGAGCTATTTGGATCAAGATTAGCTTGCGGGGACCCTTTGTAAGTGTTCCTTCGTTCTTTTATCGCTTTTCGAGTCCGAAAGTCAAACTATGTTTGACTTTCTGCATTGACCAGTTTATGGTCAACGCGAAGTTCGTTTGAACTTCATAACGTGAGCGTAATCACGATGGTTATAGTCCCTAGTGACTATACCTACTGATTACCACGTTATCTAGGCTTAGTGACGAGTCGAAGTTTCGGCCAAAATGCGCATTTACGCGTATTTTGTAACCAAACTACTCTAGGATATCAAAACCGTTTGTTTTGATATCAAAACCTGTTTTCTAACTTAACTAAACATGTTCTAGCATGTTTAGCTCGTCACTTTTTAGATTAGTGCTTATGTAGAGTCGTAAGTCAAGCGGACTAAACACCCGCTTAGACTTTCGAACACGACCCGTTTGGTCGATCATTAGGATCCGACCAAACATGTTTAGTGACCATAGTAGCATAGGGAATAACCTTCCGAGGTTATACCTTATGGTCACCTAGTTTAGGTAGTTGTATGATAAGTAGTTTATATGTCTTAGGTAAATTACCAAAATACCCTTTTCATGTATAATTGGTAATTAAGCTTATGTAACCTAAACTTTTGTCACATAACTGATTATACAACATGATTAAACATGTATTGGCATATAATACTTGTCATAGGACTAGTTAGACGTCTCGAACGCGCTTATGCGCGCACGACGCGTTAAAGTAGCATAAGTTACCTTAATTGGTCGCGATGGGTCGAAACTCGAAAGCACTTAGGTTAGGTTATGATTTAGAATGTAGGCTTTGTTAAACCATATCACATGAGTTCCAACACTCATTTGGTTTACAAGACCTCATTCTGTCCGATCTTCCGATTTAGGCGTCTATTGTTTGACTAGTGGTTCGATTACTAGGTGCTACTTGTTTTCTCTGATTTGCTCGAGTTTGTTGAAGTACTATTGATTGAGGATACCTTTCACTACATGTGAGTACATAGTTCCCCTATTTTACTGTTTTCAATTGTTTTGGGGTGATTTATATGTACTAAATGTTTTCAAGGTTTAAACGATGATTTCATAAACGATTAGAACGATTTATACTAAACTAACAACGATTTCGATAATGTGAATGAACTTATTGGTTGTAGTTACATAACGAACGTTATTCATTAATTTTGGCCGAACCGACCAGTATTAAGTTATGGTACCATAGGATCTGACAAATCCGGTTATTGCACTATACCCATGGTTATGTGTGGGTGTTGTGGGTAACGACTGAATCTGTGATTGTTAACTTACCCTTTGGTGGTTTGTTAATACGAGAAGCGAGGAACGAGGTAGTCGAGTCACGAAGGTTTGAATGTTATTAGCGAGACCGCCATATATATAAGTTCTCACAATTAAAACGAGGATGATTTAAACGATTTGGGAACGATGTGGAAACAATGTTAAACGATTTAGGTAAACGATTGGTTTTTGGCTAGTGTTTAGATAACGGGACGGGTGTAATGTGGTGAAAACATGGTAGATACGCCGCCAGTACTTCTTATATATAAGTGTTTTCAACATATTACATACCGTGGCGTTATTTAGTTCACTTGGGTAAACGATATTGAAACGATGTCACTCAACGATGTTTTCGAAATAATATACGAGATTTATTAACGAGCTTTTACGAGATGTTTTAAAAGATGGTTTTCTAAAACAAAGAAATGTTTTTGGGATAAGAATCATGGCTACGGGAATTTCTAAATTATAACCATCTTGATTTGAGTTGGTTAATTATGTTGCAATATTATACACTTTCTAAAAACAAGGTTTTCGAGGTATTGCAATATATGTAAACAAGCCATGATTCCGATACTCTTATAAAACCTATGTACTCGCCAGCATTTCTTTGCTGACTTTGTTTTTACATATGTTTCAGGTGTTGTTGCTTGATTGACGTTCTAGGATGCATGCGTCACATAGGATCTGGACGAGGCCTTAGTGACATAAAACAATGATAGTCGATCTAAAACTTGTTTGTTATGTGTTAAGACAATGTTAATGTTTAATATTATCAATAAAACGAAACACTTTTTGTATCCATGGTTATGAAACGATAATTCTGTTACAACACTCCCCGACGTTTCCGCCACGCTTTGTTGTTTTACGTGGTCGTGGTGTGACAGGGAGCATGGTGGCATCTCGCACACTTCATATGTCGGTTCCTATCCAAGATAGCCCTAATTACTACTTCGTGGATCCCGGCTTAAGTATCACAAAGGCTGTTTGAAATTAGGGGAGAGAAAACACCAAATCGGAAGCAGGAGAACCACAATCAAAGTAAAACAGAGTAAAAATTATAGAAAACAGCCAAGGCAGTGGTGATTGTTAAAGGGGGTTAGGGTTTGTGAAGTTTGAATCGCACTGAATAGAGAGAGAGAGAGAAGGAACCCTAGGCATTTCAAAAGAAAGATGAGAAGAGAGATGATAAAAGAAAAAAAGGGGATGGTACTGTTGGGCGTGAAAATTGAGTTGAGGATGCCCTAATCAAGTGACACGTAGCCCAAAACACTTTCATTTATTATATATAATAGATTGATTTTCTCTAATAACTTGTGTTCGTTAACTTCAAAAAATTGAAAAATAAAAAAACTAAATACGCAGTTGTGTTTAATTTTTTCCTTAACAATCCAGTATAAATTTTAGAAAACAGAGTTGTATTCAATTTTATTATCATACACTACAGAAAGTAACGGTGTCATACCGACTAGGGATGAGCTCGGTACAGACCGGTACTGAACCGGAACCGAAAGTACCAGTACCGAAAATCCCCAAAAGTAGGTACCGGTACCGAATATACCCGGTACGGTTCGGTACCGGTACGGTACCAGTATTTGAGGGTAAAAACCGGTACCGAACCGTTACCGAAAATGTCAAAAGTCGGTACTGAATCGGTACCGAAAATGTACCCGGTTCGGTAAATTCGGTACCGGTACCGAGTACCATTTGCTCATCCCTAATACCGACACCATAACAAACCAAACTGATACCGATCGAATATCACTATTCATTTTATGGTATTCGGTTAGTGTAAAATATGTGTTTGTATAATTTAAGGCACATCATGACTTTTGTCGAATACCCAAATCCCGGCTGACGTTAGATGGATCTTCGCTGACGTCAAGATGTCCCGTTCCTTAAAGCTACAAAAGAATAAACCTTTTAGCCTCGTCACGGAGGGCCCCGGGAGGGGGATCCGTGACCAAGCTCCGGCGTGAGAATAAGTAAACTTGCCGGAGAGTGAGAGGAGCTTCTTCCGATGAGTATGATCACCGGAATATTTCCTCTTTGGTGTGAATCTAATGAATACGTGTGTGTGTATTGAATGTATAGGAATAATGGTCGGAATTAATGAGAGGAGAGTAAATGAGAGAATATTAAATGTGATACCTCCGATCTGCCTTATGACCATCCTCTTCAGCTCTTATATAACCCTTGGCCCTTATTCCTCATATGAGATATTTTATCAAAGTGATCCAACGGATTCTGCAAGCTTTCGAGGGGTTCAGACACGTGTCTGACCCCTAACGGTATGATAGCACCCTTATTTAATGCTCTGGTCGGAGAAGTACGATTCCCAGCTGAGATCCTCAGCTTATCAAACACTAAATGAAGCCTGCCACTTCTGATTATGGTTTCCCGCTCATTTTCAATGAAGGGATCCTTAATGGGCAAGGCAACTTGCTATTTGGGCTTATACCTTGTTGGGCCCTTCATGAAATCAGCCCAACGCGAGTAAAATGGAGCTTCCCATTGGCCCGTCATCAAGTCATCTTTAGTCCCTGGTTCTGAGACCCGAGGCTCGTGATCCGGGGCTGAATCATAACTGTTCAGGAGGGAGTTTAGTTTTCTTAAACCATGAGTGCGGGTCCACCTTTGGTCAGTCATTAATCATCACCTTTTCTTGTTAAGCCCATCATTTCTTCCGTAGACTAGTGGCGGGGGTTTAACCCCTTAAATGCACGGGTCCCCTTTTTTGAATTTCGAAAGGACAACTGATTTGACGGTTACTCGCCCTGTCAGTTTTCTCCTCTTTTAAACACCCCCCTTATTCTTCTCGAACCCTCATTTCACTTTCGTTTTCGTCTTCCGTTTCTTACCTTCTTCATCTTTTTCCGATGAGTCGCTCAGGCCGGTCTGTGATCAAATCTGTCTTAACGGCTAAGGACTTAAGGTCTTTTGTCAGGACATATAACATCCCTGAACAGTTTTCCCCCACCTTGCCAGGTCCTAACGAACCGGCAGTATTCACGCCGGATAGGATCCCTCTCTATATCTTGGCTTTCTCCTCTTGCGGAGTCCGATATCCTCTTTCCGCTTTCAAGGTTGATCTGCTCCGTCATTTTGGGGTTCACTTTTCTCAGTTGCACCCCTTAGGGTTGATGAGAGTGGTGCATTTCGAGTTGTCCTGTGCAGCTATTTCCGGTGAACCTTCCCTTCCCTTGTTTTGTATGTTCTACAAACTGATTTCCGACGGAGATTGGTTTACATTTGCTAAGAGACAGAACAACGTGTCACAACCCTGTTACACTTTTATGCCGACTTCCACTTACCCGAAGGATTGGAAAAGCAGGTTTATTTTTGTCTCCGCTGCCATGATGCCAGAATCCCCTTTGCCCCGGGATGTTAATGCCCCCATTGAGGATGCCGTTCCTACCCTATCGGCTAATGAGACTGTTCAATGGAAACGCATGTGTGAGAACCCTACCAGGGCTTTCACCTTTTCTGAGGGTATCTTGGCCATGGGAGGATTGAGTCCTTCCTATCCTGTTCGACCCAAGGCTTTCTTTGGTAAAAAAGGTATCTCTTTACCCCGGATCTGCGTTTGCTTATTTTTTGTTTCTTGGTATCTGTGTAGTCATCTTTAGTGCCTTTATTTCGCAGAGTTGACTTTGTGGAGGTTGCTCCAGGGAGATTCTAAGGATGTGAAGTTTGTGGTTGATGGTGAAGTTGTTCCGGGCCTGAACCGGAGTGGGGTAGTGCAAGTTACCGGGGGGTCTACCCAGGCAGGTGGCTCTGTTGCTGTAGGGGGGGGGGTGAGAACACTTCCTCTGATGGAGAGGAGAGTTCACCTGATCCTGCCCCTGTTAAGCATTCTGATGGAAGTGATGACGAAGATCTGGAGATTCGTTTAGTCCGCAAGAGGAAAGCCGTAAGCCCTCAGCCAACCCCCTTCCCCGTGATATCCGGCAGAGGCTCCGGAGTGCCAGCGGGCAGAAGCTCCCTCCTCCTTCGAAGGCTGCTTCCGAACTTCTCCTCGTTGGGGTCAAGGGTTCTTTGTCCAAACACCTGAGGTCTTCAAGTCTTGTGAGTGCACCTTTGTTGGTGAGTCCTTTTTTCTTCTTGTCTATTCTATCTCATCTCTGTCTTATTTCTGATGTTTCTCTTGATGCAGGGGAGTTCTCGTGATCCCATAGAGATCCCCACTGGTCCCTCCTCTTCCCGTGTTCGGGACAAAACCCCGGAAGTAGGCCTGGCTCATTTTACCTCAGCCTTTGAACTCTCCCCTCTTCATGCTACAGGGACCAGCAAACCCACTGATCCTGAGGGTCTTACCCATCGGTCCCCTTTAGCTCCCTTGTTTGCTGATGCCCTTCCCTTCACCTATGTCCCTAAATGGAAAGTAACTCAGTCCTCGGTGATAGGGACTCCTGAGGCTGCCAGGGACTTCCTGAGTCATGCTGTTCCTCCTTCCCATAAATTCGTAAATTCTGCTTTGAGGGATGATCTTTTTGAGGATCAATATAGCATGTCTCTTTGTGAAGCTTTTTTCAGGGGTGCTGGCATGCTGCAGCGGATTGACGATTTGAGGAGGACAAATGAAGGTCTCAAGGGTGAGCTTAAAACCTCCCAGTCTGTTGCTGCCGGACTTAGGTGTCAAGTGGTCGAAGCTGAGAGAAAATTGCAGGAGGAGAAGGTACATAGCCTTCCTCCCCCCCCCCCTTTTTTCAGCTGTTTTTTGGACTTTTTGTGATGTTTCTTGTCCAGGGGGCTGGAGCCATGTTAGAGAGGAAAGAGCGAGCTTGGGAACAAGAGATGGCGGTGCTGGTGAGGGAGAAGGAAGAATTGGCCGCTGAGTTGAAGTATTTGAAGGAAGTTGGCTCCGTTTCCCAAGAGCAATTGAACACCATGTATGCGGATTATGGGATAACTTCTGACGATAATCAGCGGTTAGCGAAGGAGAAACATTGGTTGATAACCGAGGGTTTTGCAGCTTTCCTTACTGCAGTCACTCAGTCAGGAGATTTCAAGAGTGGCCTGGAGGAGGTGTACAGGGCGTATCGGGATGTTGGCTACCTGACCGGATTGAAGGATGGTTATGCCTACTCTGCTCAGGGCCGGGGTAGAAAGGAAACTCCGCTTTACAACTCCAAAGCAAGGAAGAGATTATCCAAGCTGGATGAGGAGTTTGGGAGTAAAATCCCTGCTGTTCTTCAGAAGATCCTGGAGCATCCCATGATATCAATTGACGAGTTGAAAGCCCTGTTTTCCTCCGCTGGTCCTTCGTTTCCACCGTCTTTGTCTGGCGGTGATCCCCAGTGATTTCTAGACATTAACATCTTTCGATATGGTTGTAACCTGGATAACTTACCTGCCTTAGGATACTTTAAACTTTTGTGGTTGTTTGGGAGGAGGTCCTTTTATGTTGGGGGCCTCCTTGGTATCGAATCATGCATCTTTATGACTGTTTGTTGTTTTCTTGCCTTTGCTTGTTTCTTGTTGTGGCTTTTCATGTTGCAGGGGCTTTTTGCCAGGAGTCAAGTTGGCGTTTCCCTGTAGACCCTTGGGTGTTTTGCCAGAAGATGTGCTTTGATCTAAGCTTGTTGCGTTTGTTGTTTTGTTTGCTTTTTTGCTAAAGTTGTTAGGGCTTTTCTTTGTACATTTATTTTGCAAATAAATAAAGAAAGACTTCTTTTTGTAGTTTGCTTACAGAAGTGTATTGTATTTGTGGTTTGTTTGTAAAACTGGGATTGTCTGTTCGAGGCCAATCACTGGACAAGTTTATAATGTGAAATTATGTTCTTGGTTCGTTTTGTCCGCTCTTTTTGGGTTAGCTAGACCCTATTTTGCCCCCACAGCCGGGATTTTGGTATGTTTGATATACCTTGTACACGTGTGTTCATTTATTGGTTAGGTTTATAGTATGCCTGGGCACGTCTGCCTGGTTATAACACCTGTTATTTTACCAAAAGAGGACAGATTAGTTGTCCATTTGTCATTTACTTCTTTGGGGTTAAACTTCCCAGCATAAGTTGTTACAAAAGATCTGTTCTTGGGGGAATCCCAGATTAATAGTTTAAATATTACAAAAGTGGCTCTTGGCCGTGTTTCCTAGGGACAAACCCCTCATATGTAATACTTCCTAAGCTGCATGAGGTTCCACGTCCTGGGGACCTCCTTGCCATGGAGAGTTTCCAATTTGCAGCTTCCTTTGCCATTCGCCCATATGACACGATAGGGCCCTTCCCAATTGGGTCCCAGCTTTCCAGTGCTTTCTTGCAGACTGGCTTCATTTGCTCTCAGGACCAAATCTCCCGGGACTAGGTTGAGCTTCTTCATCTTGGCGTCGTAATAGCTTTCTAGCTGTTTCTTATACTTAGCCTCCTTGACCGCTGCTACTTCTCTCCTTTCTTCCAGTAAGTTCAGGTTCATCCGGAGATCTTGTTCGTTCTCCGCCTCCCTGAGCTTCATCCTTGCAGTTGGGGATCCTATCTCAGCTGGGATGACTGCCTCAGTCCCATAAGTCAGGCTAAAAGGAGTTTCCCCGTTGCAGTTCTTCGGGGTGGTCCTGTATGCCCACAGTACAAACGGTAGCTCCTCCAGCCATCCTTTTTGTTTCCTCCCTAGTCTTCCCTTCATCCCTTTGATAACGCTTTGGTTGGCTCTTTCTACCAGTCCATTGCTTTGGGCATGAGTGATGGAGGTAAACACCTGCTGTATGTGCATCTGCTCGCACCACGGCTTGAAGGGTCTCCCAGCAAATTGGACACCGTTATCACTTACCAGCTCTTTTGGGACCCCGTACCTGCAAATGATGTTATCTAGTACGAATCGCCTCATCTATTCCCCGGTTATTTTGGCCAGGGGCTTTGCTTCGATCCACTTGGTGAAATAATCAATAGCGACAACCACATGCTTGACTCCTTCTGGACCCTCCGGAAATGGTCCGATTATGTCGATGGCCCATTTCCGGAAGGGCCAAGATGTTGAGACCGGTATCATCGGGTGCTTGTGTCGATGAGTCATAGGTGCGTGTACCTGGCAGTTATCACATTTCTTGACCTCTTCGGATGCTGTTTCATACATTCGAGGCCAATAGAATCCCTCGTTCATTGCTTTTGCTACTATCGCCCTCGGCCCCGAATGCATTCCACAAATTCCCTCATGCATCTCCCTAATCACATACTCAGCTTCTTCCATGTCAACACATTTCAAGGATGGACCTAGGTATGACCTCCGGTATAGTTCTCCATCGACCATCTCGTATTGCAAGGCCTTTACCCTTAACTTCCTAGCCGCCCAGTCTCCCTCGGGTAGTGTCCCGTCCTGGAGGAACTTTACAATTGGTGTCATCCAAGTTTCTTGTACATTTTCAGCCGTAGCTACCTCCCTTGTGTGGAGGGAGGGAGCGGTTAGGACTTCCACTTTGACTTCTCTGGCTAGGTGGTCAAATGCTACTAATGCTAGTTTACTGAGGGCGTCAGATTTTCTGTTTCTCCCACGGGGGATGTATTCCAGCTTAAAAGTTCTGAATGCCTCGGCCGTCTCTTTGACCGTTGCCACGTATTGAGCCATGATGTTGTCTTTGGCCTCATACTCTCCTTGGTACTGTTTAACGACCAGCTGTGAGTCAGTACTGGCTTCCACATGCTTTGCTTTCATTTTTTCTGCCAATCTCATCCCTGCTAGCAGGGCTTCATACTCTGCAGTATTGTTGGTGTTTTCAAAATCTAGCCTTATGGCGTAGGTTAGCTCAACTCCTTCAGGGCTTGTCAAAGTAATGCCCGCTCTGCTCCCTTCTTCGCTGGAGGCTCCATCTGTGAACAGCTTCCATACAGCCTTGTCTTCCATCTCTTTCTCTTCTTTCTCCAAGGTCTCCCATTTTAGGAGTTCTTTTTCTTCATCCTCAGGGACCTCTGCAAAGAAATCGGCCAATATTTGTCCCTTCATGGCTGTCCTGGGTTTGAATTCCAAAGAGTGTTCTCCCAGCTCCACGGCCCATTTAGCCAACCGTCCCGACAGCTCCGGCCTTCGGAGCACCTTTTGGAGGGGCTGATCTGTCATTAGGGTGATCTTGTGCCCTTGGAAATACCTCCTGAGTCTCCGGGATGCAAAAACAAGGGCCAATGCTAACTTTTCCAGAGGCATGTAGCGTTCTTCAGGGCCTTTAAGTGTTCTACTGATGAAGTATATCGGTATTTGCTTTTTCTCCCGTTCCACCATCATGACCGCACTTATGGTTGTTTTTGAGGCGGACAGATATAAGAGGAGCTGCTCTCCGGGTACTGGGGTAGCCAACGTTGGGAGCTTGCAGATATAGGCTTTTATTTCTTGAAAGGCAGCCTCCGCCTCGGAGGTCCACCTAAACTTGTCTGTTTGTAGACAGTCCTTCAGTACTTTCATGAAGGGGAGGGTCCTGTCAGCTACTTTTGATAAAAAAACGGTTTACTGCGATTAACCTCCCGTTTAGCTGTTGGATGTCTTTCAGGGACCTGGGAGATCGCATTTCAGCCACAGCTTGAGTTTTTTCCGGGTTGGCCTTGATTCCGCCCTTGGTAACCACTACCCCCAGGAATTTCCCTTCTTCTACCCCAAAACAACACTTCCTGGGGTTTAGCTTCATATTCACATCTTGCATGGTGCGGAGGGTCTCAGCTATATCATCTATCATGGCCATCTCGGTTAGGCTCTTGATAACGATGTCATCAACGTACACTTCTAAGTTCCTTCCCCGTTGTTCCCTGAAGAGGGTGTTCATAAATCTTTGATACGTGGCCCCAGCATTTTTGAGACCGAAGGGCATTTTGGTATAACAAAATGTCCCTTCGTCTGTAATGAAGGCGGTTTTCTCCTCGTCTTCCACTGACATTTGAATCTGATGGTACCCTTTGTAGGCATCCAAGAAACACTTCAGGGGATACTGGGATAAAGAGTCTACTTGGACGTCTATCTTAGGGAGAAGATAGCAGTCCTTGGGGCATGCTTTGTTCAGGTCTTGAAAGTCAATACACATCCTCCATCCTCCGTCTTTCTTCTGGACCATAACCGGGTTAGCAACCTAAGAGGGGTACCTTACATCCCTTACTATTCCGACTCTAAGCAGTTTCCTAGTTTCTTCACAGGCGGCCCTCCTTTTACTGGGGCCCATGCTTCGTTTTTTCTGTTTTACTGGTTTTGCCCAGGTGTACGTGTTGAGCCGATGTACGGTTAGGCTTCTTGGGATCCCTGTCATATCCCCATGCTGAAATGCAAACACGTCAATGTTGAGAAGGAGCAATTCCTTAAGAGCACTCTTGCACTTGTCGCTTAAGTGACTTCCTACTTTGATCGTCTGCTCCGGGAACCTGTCGTAGAGGACCCATTCTTCAACCCCCTCCTTCGGGGGCTTCTCGAACGCTTCCCCCTCAGACACGGAAGAAACTACTTCATATGCAGACTTTACCCAAGCCAAGCCCTTCGGTGTCTGAAATACTATGGCTCCATGGGGGGTGGATGCCTGTGCTTGTAAATCCCCGATTCCAGGTCTTCCTAAGATTGCGTTGTACTTTGAGGGTGCTCGGACCACTGTGAAGGTCAGGTTTATTGTCCGGACCCGATCCCCTACCCCAACTGTGAATGGGAGTCTGATCTTTCCCAAGGGGTGTGATATGATGTTATTAAACCCTACTAGAGGGATGGAATCCTCCTCAAGCCTATCTCTTACATCCCTGTCAAACCTGAGGAAACAGTGTTCATATATAACTTCTACCCCGGATCCCCCGTCCACGTGTATTCTGGCCACCTTGTGGCCAGCTATTATGGCTGAGATGTTCAGCGGGAGTCGTTGTACCTCTTTTTCCTCCAAGTATGGCATTAGGATGGGAGCCTTCATGCAGTCCGAGGAGCCCAGGATCCTGGCCTTTACACTCCTGGTGGTATCAAACTCATTCCTCCTTCTAATCATGTCTACGTCTACCCTCCCAGGCTCCCTTGCATCTTTCCCTTTGCGATCCCCCCCCCCTCCTTCCTTAATTTCCTTAACCAAGTGGGCCAGTTTTCCCGTTTTAACTGCGGCCTCTATTTCCCTTTTCAGGTACAAGCAATCATCTGTTCTATGGCCAAACCCTTTGTGAAAGTCACAATATTCACCAGGTTGTGCCTTCGGCCCGGGCTTTATGGGTGGTGGCCTTGGGAAGGAGTTCCTTACCCTCTCAGTGGTCAATATTTCACTTGGGGTCTTGGTGAGAGGGGTGAAGCTCTCGGAGTAGGGGGATGGGCCCCTCCCCCGAGGTCTGTATGGGGAATACGAGGGTCTCGTTCTATCATGTAACATTCTATCAAAAGCAGGTTTTCGGGAATAGGGTGTACCTTTATCAGGGGGTTTTGCAATCGGGGTGACCCTCCGGGGTGGGGTGTCCGTTTCCTTGGCTTTGCTGACTGTGTCTTTGCCTCTGACGAAGGCTCTAACTCTGTCCATGAGATTGTCAAACGAATGAGGAAACTCTTCCCCCAGTTTCTCGCATAGCTGTGCATGCTTCAGTCCGTTTATGAAACTGCTGATTTTCATGATCTCCGGGACGTCCTTGATATTCATGCTTTCCTTGACAAACCTTTCCATGTATTGGTCTATCCATTCGTTATCCCGTTGCCTTATGTGCAAGATCTCGTTTGGGTTCTTGACCACCTTCCTTTGCTGACCAAAGTTCCTGAGGAATTTTTCACTTAGTACTTCGTAACTGTCTATCCCCCCAGGAGGGAGGCTATCAAAACAGAGCCGGGCCCCCTCCGTCAGAGTCTGCACAAACATATGGCACCATACTGGCATGGGCCATCGCCCTAGTTGTCCCGCACCTCTGAAGGCGTGGAGATGATCTTCAGGGTCCCTTGTCCCATCATATCGGTCAAAGTTTGGGGGTAGCTTCGTCTTAGGGGGCATTGGTGCTTCTGCTATCCTCCGGGTAAACTTTGAGACTTCAGCCAGGTCCCGAGGAAGGTAGGGCAGGTCTAGACCGTCACCACTTGGGTTTTCTTTCTCTTTTCCTTTTCCCTTTGGTCTCCTTCCCGTGATGAGATCTTCTCTTTCTTCCGAGGACATCTGTCTAAGGGCTGTCATGAATGTTTCTAGTGGATCGCTACCACTGCTCCTATTCTTGGGGTTTACCTCGTCCTGGTTGGAAGGTGTATCGAAAGACAGTTTCGCCCTAAGACTGTTAAGCTTTTCTTGTCTCTCTAGATCTGCGAGACACTGTTTTAACTTGTCCTTATGCATGGCGATGAAGTCTGGAGTGATGGCCCCTTCTCCTTCCAGGATTTCCACCTGGTTCTCGTTCTCATCCTCGTCCTCATGAGTTATGTCTTCTACCGTGACCTCGTCATGATCATTCTGTGCCATCTGAGTGACGTGTGAGCCGGGTGTGGCATTCATGTTTGTCGTTTCCGGAACAAGTTATCTTTAACGTCGAAGTTCAGTGTGGAGACACCGGTCAGGCTGATGTCCCACGGATGGCGCCAATGTCGAATACCCAAATCCCGGCTGACGTTAGATGGATCTTCGCTGACGTCAAGATGTCCCGTTCCTTGAAGCTACAAAAGAATAAACCGTTAGCCTCGTCACGGAGGGCCCCGGGAGGGGGATTCGTGACCAAGCTCCGGCGTGAGAATAAGTAAACTTGCCGGAGAGTGAGAGGAGCTTCTTCCGATGAGTATGATCACCGGAATATTTCCTCTTTGGTGTGAATCTAATGAATACGTATGTGTGTATTGAATGTATAGGAATAATGGTCGGAATTAATGAGAGGAGAGTAAATGAGAGAATATTAAATGTGATACCTCTGATCTGCCTTATGACCATCCTCTTCAGCTCTTATATAACCCTTGGCCCTTATTCCTCATATGAGATATTTTATCAAAGTGATCCAACGGATTCTGCAAGCTTTCGAGGGGTTCAGACACGTGTCTGACCCCTAACGGTATGATAGCACCCTTATTTAATGCTCTGGCCGGAGAAGTACGATTCCGAGCTGAGATCCTCTGCTTATCAAACATTAAATGAAGCCTGCCACTTCTGATTATGGTTTCCCGCTCATTTTCAACGAAGGGATCCTTAATGGGCAAGGCAACTTGCTATTTGGGCTTATACCTTGTTGGGCCCGTCATGAAATCAGCCCAACGCGAGTAAAATGGAGCTTCCCATTGGCCCGTCGTCAACTTTATATATTGGATTACATGGGACAGTTTTTGTGTTATTAAACCATTATAAATAAACATTCTTATTTTGTAATACAAATAATTGTATGCCAAACTTACTTGCAACCGAACGGATAACATGGATACCAGTATTTATTTTTATGGTTGTTAGTTTCAATATGTATCAGTTTGGGCATTTTCACTGCTAGTATCGAAGCAATACCATACTACAATGTAACTTTGTAGATTACATATATGTATACTGAATCCCCCCTCCCCCACCCCACCCCCACCCCCACCCCATTACACATAGAATTTAGAGCTCATATTTTTTTTATAATCAAGATACATAACCCTTAGGCCACCTGGGGTGGAGACCTTTTTATGCGTGATGAAACTTGTTCACGCGTGAACAATTGCAAAACACTACCACCACCCCCTTGTCATCACGCGTTAACCTTAAATCCCGTTATATTTTTGACGCGTTATATTTTGATTGATGTGAGGGAAATTGTTGGTTGGGGGAAATTGTTGGGTGTGGTGGTGAGTGATGACTGTTTTCACTAAAAAAAGTTGTGAGTGATGGAATAATGGTTGATGACATGGCGGAACTTGATTGAATGCTGTAAGTGATAGAATTTATACAAGTGATGACCACCCCCACCCACTTAAACTCAACATAATCATATTTTTTACACAACCCTTAAAATCAACATAATCATATTTTTTGTTTAGAAAGGCTAGATCCTATTGCAACCAACACGTAATATTACAACTCACCATAGCATTTAGGTTTTTAGTCACACGTTAGTTAGAGCATCAATGCTAGTTATTAATTATAATAAATGCCGCAAGTAAGTAGATCAACCATTTCTAGGTTTTGTTACTATTAGACTAGAAGGTATGGGGCTCGTCCCAGTGGCGGAACGTTTTATAAATAAGCGGTAACGAAATCGAAAAAACGTCAATTTTTTTTTCAAAATTTACACTAATTTTACACTACCGCCGGAGCGCCAAGCCGTAGCGGAGGTTGCCCCTACTTACACTGTATGTCCGCCACTGGTTCGTCCCCACGCCCGTCCTCTCGTCGCCGCCTCAAACCTTCCACCCCCAAGCTCCGTCGCCGGTCCTGCTCCGTCTTCTTCGTCCGCTGCTCGCCGCCCAAGCCGGGCCTCACCCACTCACACACACCTATACATACACATATACATATATATAAAGGGGTTCATCCCCCACCCCATAGGTCCATCCCTTTTAGACCCATCCTCACACCCGCTTACGTGACGGTGACGTGGCGGCCCATCCTCCCCACACCATACCTTCCAGTCTTATACTTTAAAAACGTTTCAAACAAATACCACCCCCCCCCCCCCTCCCCCAACCTTCTCTCCTTTTCCTATCACATAACTCGTTTCTTGAATGTTCTTGCACAAGAACATCTATTCTCCATCTCTCCTAAAAAAAAGCCCAAAACCGGCCTATTGTGAATGTTCATGCCGGTTTAAAGATACGTTTTTTTGTTGTCAATGTGAAAAATGATAATTATAGTTTATCTATTTGGTTTACATTTATCATATTAAAGATGTATAATTTATTTAATAAGTTTACTATAATAAGACCAAGAGGTGTGGGGGTCGGCTCCCCCCGTCTCGGCTCGTCCCCTCCGTCGTACACTGCCCCATTGGGGCTCGGCGCGTCCCAAACGTCGGCAGGAAGACGTTGGCGACGAGGTGAAAATTTTGAAAAAGTGCCCCCCCCCCCCCCCCCCCAAATGGTAACTTGCCTATTTAAAAAAAATAAATAAAATACCCAATACCACTATATATTTAACCTTTTAACCACAATTTTTTTCACACAACCTCAACATTCACTCCATTTTTATAAAACAACCTCCCTCAACCTTAAAAAAAATATGGATCCCTACAACCCAAATAATCCCAACTCAAGTTCACTCCCGTTCTCCTCACCCAGCTACACACCCGTCATTGAAAACTCTTTTTTCGAGTTACCAACAAATGCCCACGTTTTCAACCAACGAAACCAATACCATATGCAACAACCCAACATTCCCTTCAACCAAATGCAAATGCAACCAAACCCACAAACATTCAACATGCCATATTAACAAATGCAAATGCAGCAACTAATGCAAAACCCGATTAATATGCCATATCAACCACCGCCACAAGCACGTCCAACACAAATCGAGGAAGAAGATGATGACGTAGAGGTTGTGCCAGAAACGCAATCTCAAACTTCAAAAAGGAAAAATACAAAGGGAAAGGGTAAAAAAGAAGACACAGCCGGCAAACAACTAAAATGGTCAAAAATTGAGGAAAAGACGTTGGCGAAGGCGTGGGTTGCGTCGTCAAGGAATCCAATATTCAGTAAAAATTATTTTTTTCATTATATTATTATTGTTACTAACTTTTATTTGCACATTATATTTTTCTTACAAAATATTATTATTGTTACTAACATTTATTTGTACATTATATTTTTTCTTACAAAATATTATTATTGTTACTAACTTGTAGGTAACAATCAATCAAACGATGGGTTTTGGCAAGAAATCCTTGATCTATTCCACACGTTTATGGAACAAGGCGAGTACAGAAACATTGATTCTATTGGCTCCAAGTGGCACAAGATGAATACGGTGATCCAACGCTTTTGTGGGTTTTATAACCAAACGCTCTCCAACAAACCGAGTGGGTGGAACCACGAAAATGTTTTCCATGGGGCGATGCGTTTATACGAAAATGAACATAAGAGTTCTTTCCTACATGTCCGTGTGTGGCAAGTTGTAAAGGATTGTCCAAATTGGGTGGTGGTTCCTAATGAGGTTGCAAGCGCGAAACGAGCAACCAAACGATCTAAAACTTCCGAGTCAGGAAGTTATAGCGTTGGAGGCTCAACCGGTCGTTGCCAAATAAATATCAACGACGAGCCCGAGTTTGACGAGGAGCAGATTCAGGAGGAAAACCGTCCCCCAGGAAGGGACAAAAGTAAAAAAATAGCGGCTGAAAAAGGAAACAAGCCGCATCAGGAAGTGGTGGTGGTTCGAAGTTGGAAGGTATTATGGCCGAGTTGAAAGCATTCAACCAAAACTTTAACGAGACGCAAAACGAGAAGGTAAAAGTGAAGAAACGACAAGCCGAGGAGAAGCAAAGGAGGCAAGAAGAAGCGCAGCTGTTGGAGGAATGGAGAATAATGACCACCGACCTTAGCGTATATCCTGAGGAAGATCGTCACATCTTACAAAAAATGAACGAAAAAATAAAAAAAAAAATGGAGTGAGGAAATGTAGTTTTTTTTTAATGTAACTTTAGGTTTTTTTAAGTGTGTTGTATTTTTTTTAATGTTTAGTTTTTATTTAAATGTAACTTTAGGTTTTTATTTAAATGTTACTTTTTTATTTTTATTTACTTTGTTTTAATTATTTAACTAAATAAAAAAAAGGGAGGGGAGGACAATCCTTCACATCCTTGGATAGTCTCCAAAGGAATGGTCCTTCATCCTTAGTAATGTAACGCCTACATAGCGGATAGTCTTTTTAGGGACTAATCAAACCACACCCTATGGTGTAATAGTAGTAAATAATATGTTATGACAAGGGAATCTAGAAGCTGACAATAATAAAAACAGAGAAAACAACTTGAGAAGCCTTGAGAAGTCTATTCTGATGAGGAGCAACCAACCACCCTATATGTAGGCCGATTCCAATAAAAAAAATGTCCTAGGGTTTTACTCAAAATTAACATGACTAAGGGTGTAAGGAGTGGTTAAACACTTGAGAGTGACAAACTAAAAAATCAACTAATGAGAGTGTGTCATGTCAAAGTGGTAAACTATGCTCAAAAGTGTTGGCAATGGTTTAGACACTTGGTGAAGTGATAAACTATTTTAAAAAAAAAGGAAAAAGGTGTAATTGGTTGAGATTGAAATGGACCCCACCCCACACTACCCTCTCTCTCTCTCTCTCTCTCTCACATACACTCCCTCCCCCGCATCGGCATGACATCCCTGATTCAGCATTGAAACTGCAACGGCAAAGGGTCGGCGGCGGTGTTTGCCGCGTGACAACAGCCTTTGCCACACCCTTTGCCGCACCCACACCGGACACCCTAAATCCAAACCTATAACTTTGTATTAGGTTTTTGTCCACAGGGATAACTAGGGTTTTGTATTATTGAGTAATGAAAATTAGAA
The DNA here is from genome assembly GCA_030545235.1 of Helianthus tuberosus. Classification (NCBI taxonomy): domain Eukaryota; kingdom Viridiplantae; phylum Streptophyta; class Magnoliopsida; order Asterales; family Asteraceae; genus Helianthus; species Helianthus tuberosus. Next base: position 78,166,017 of record CM060380.1, read on the forward strand.
GTACAAGAGATATATTTATAGGCTAGTTAACTAGGGTTAACAATTTACTAAATAATACAATTAAGGATCCTGTAATTTAGGAAAGGGATAAATATTAAATAACATGAAATAATAAGAGATCTTATAACAACTTTTAAATTTGAATATGGGTGGTAGGGGTGGGATAGTGGATAAGTTTTTATGTTGAGTAAACTGTCATTTTGGTCTCTGAGGTTTGTTCACTTTTGTTACTTTAGTTCAAAACTCAAACCTTTTGCATCTGGGTCCCTATGGTTTCAGTTTTATTGCCATTTTGGTCCATAAAAAAATCAGGTCATATTTATCTTATAAAATCCTGCAATTCTGTCATTTTCCTCAGGGGCAAATCAGGTCATATTTGTCTTATAAAATCTGGTATTTATTTATAAAAAAGAAATTACCATTTTGCTCCTGCAAAAAATGACAAAATAGCAGGATTTTATAAGATAAATATGACCTGATTTCATTTTTGGACCAAAATGGCAATAAAACTAAAACCACAGGGACCCAGATGCAAAAGGTTTGAGTTTTGGACTAAAGTAACAAAAGTGACCAAACCACAGGGACCAAAATGACAGTTTACTCTTTTATGTTTAAATAAAATAGGTGGGGTACATTTGAGTTAAATGATTAATTAGTTATATATGGATTTTAGTTTTTTTAATAGCATGGATAGTTTGGTTATATGAAATAGACTTAACTGAAAAACTAGCCCTCATTCAGTCGGGGACTATCCACCTAACAACTTAGCAAACCAAAGAAATATACATATAATTTTAAAAAGTTGGGGACTAAAGATGAAATATTGGCAAACCACATGGACTATCCACACATTTTATTCAAAGATTTTTATAAAAAGTATGTTGTCTAATTAAAATAGGTGGGGTACACTTGAGTTAAATTAATATATGATAATAGAGAAAGGCAATGAACAGTTAAGGAGGGCATGTTGGTAATTTTCAATGCCTGATCAATTTAAGAAGATTAAATTGGGAATACGGCAGATGACAGAACAGTTACAAAGACAGAGAGAGAGAGGGAGTGCGGCATCGGAGAGAGAGAGAGCAAGGCGTCAGAGAGAGAGACAGAGAGAGCGACCAACGTTTGTGATGGTACAGGAGTATAGGGCGATGGGGATGTTAGCTCGAAGGCTGCCATGGCTCTGACAATGACGACGGTTAAACGGCTAGGGTTCCGATCAAGTTCCGACATCTTTTCGGTAAGCCCTTTTCTCTTGTATGCTCGCTATTTGGTTAGATCCGATGACTCATGTTGATCTAATGAGTAGGTAACCTCCGGTGAGGTTCCAGGGAACGAACTTGAAGATGCATGTTTCTTTTTCGAGTAGATCAACAAACCCCGAGATGGAAGACATGGACGGATTAGGCTCTCCGGCTTCGACACTGTGAATGCGCTGAACATCTCTCCATCAAAGACAGGATAAGCCGCACATGATGGCGGGGTTGTGGCGGCGCACCGGCGTGGACAACGATGAACAGGCATCCACCGGTCGGAGGCAATCCGGCGTTATCAACAGGTTATATATTCTTGATATCTATTTCACACTTCGAGGGTTTTCCGGGAACCCTAACAACGGTGGCAGCGCCGGTCAAGGTGTCGATATTGTGCTGATTAATCACAGGTTTAATCATTCATATTTCATTTTACCATCATGTTGTTTGAAGTTGTTATGATTTGGAGTTATTTTGTCAATTTTTGGTTGATATGAAGATTTTCATGTAAAATGGCGCCATTAGAATCTGTAGAAATGATGGTGGTCCTGCTTCAAGTTTTGGAGTCTCAAAATGGATATGACGGTTCTATGATATACAATGCATTACATACAAAAAGAAGCCCCAGATGAATAAACCCATTTCTTGAAATTTATACACACTAAATTGATAGATTAATTTTTAGTGAACTTATGCTTCTTTTTTAATATAATCTTTCATCTCACAATACATCATAAATTTAGGAGGACACTAACCGTGTAACTAGATAATTGAAGAGAACAAAAACGCAGGGCTGTGATCAAGAGAGAGTGAAGATGGTAGCATTTCTTTTCACTCAAGAGTTAATTACCATAGAGTCAAGTTTTTATTTTTTGATATTTACTTTTTTCATGACATTCAGTTTGCTTCTGCAATTATTTGGGTTGATGTCCATATCTCAAACTACTATAGGACAGAGATGCTGGTGATGTGAAAGTTGCTAATTTGGAGGCCCACCTAAGGAGAGACACAAAATTTTCTAGCAAGTGGTTAGCTGATGAAAAAGGGACTGATGAGACGGATGGATCAAAAGAAACTTCGAGGTTAAGAATGCAAAATTTCAATTTATTTGTAGTAGAGTACATCTATACTAAGAGCATGGTTAAATCTCCCTTTATTTAAGATTGTGATCTTTAATCAAAAATGGGTTTTCTTTATGAAAATTATTGATCTTTTTGTTGTTGAATAAGCGAAAATGATGGATGTTGACAAGAGTAACACCAGCACCACCACAACACTTTCAATGCCGCAATTTATGTGTGTGGTTTTTAGGTTTGTTAACTATTGCAACCACTGTGGTGGTTACGGTTTACTCTAAAAGACGGTTGACTGAGTTGCAAAAGGATGAAGAACGACTACTGATGTAATAAGATATTGAAGACAAACAGCAACTAACAAAACAAAGTGTTATTTCATTAATTATAAGATTATAATATAATGATGATTACCAGTATTAGTGTGCTGACGTGCTGTGCGATGTTGATAAACGCTGATTATACATGTAAGCTCATTTGGTATTTTAGACCTTAGTTCTTTATCCAGTGATTTTCTTTATTTTGGTTCCTCTGATTTTTTGATATCATGTGGCTTTTTCTAGTTGGTGCAGCTACTGTTTATAGTGAATAGGGATCAGCTCGGTACCGACCGGTACCGGAACCGAAAGTACCGGTACCGAAAATCCGCAAAAGTAGGTACCGGTACCGAATATACCTGGTACAGTACGGTTCTGTACCGGTACGGTACCGGCATTTGAGTGTAAAAACCGGTACCGAAACTGTACCCGGTTCGGTAAATTCGGTACCGGTACCGGGTACCATTTGCTCATCCCTACAAATTCAATGTGGCAGGTAGCGTTGATTGAAGAACAGTGACAATCCAAGGACTCGCGAGACGGAAATCTTGTACAGGTAAAGTGGTAAAACCCCACCCTAACACACACACACACAAAATAATTCATTTATATTGCTTTGTTATGATTCACAAAGTTCTTGAACTGCACATAGGGGGCTTTAACTTTTATAGTTAAACAGTATGGCATATTTGTTAAATGTTGGGTAATTTATGACCTGATAACATATGTTTTAAAAGTAAGGGTTAATCAAATCTTTGTAAAAGGTTTAACTTGTGAAATATTAATCGGCATAAAAGATAATGGTTTTCTTTAAATTTATAGTTACATTAAACCCAATACCATGTACAAGAGTTGGAGAGTTGTTGGTGCTAAAGTTTTATCAAACTTGGATGGTTTTTGTATTGTAAGGGTACTGTGTTTGACTAAAAAAGTCAAGGTGTAACAGTTCAACCTCGAGTATAAAAGTATTTCGGTATACTTATTGCTTATCTTGATGTTAAAGTTTGAGATAATACTCACGTATAATCGTTTTTGTGCTTTGTTAGTTTGCAGATTTCCCTTTCACTATCTAATATACAGACATGAGTATTTTTTTCAAACAACTACGCTCATCAAGATTGGCCACCAGCTGTTACACATCTATAGAGGTAGACTTTAGGCCACCACTCAACAACTGGAATAGACCACTACCACCCAGCAACATCAACCGGCCAGCAAACAACTAGAATGGCTCACCACCACCGTAAAACACTGGAGCAATACCACCAAACATGGTAGGAGGGCCTAACTACCAGCAACAGGGGGCGGTGTGGATAAACAATGGAGGCAACAATCTTAAATGGATCTGATTTGATACTTATTTTGTCCTAAACGTTATTCCATCCAATTCAATACAGATTGTGTATGTACATCGTATAAAGTCCAATTCACACATACTAGAGTCAAGTCCAATTAACACATACTAGAGAATCGAATCCACCTTATACGAAACACCACAAAAAAAACATATTGTGACTCGCGCAACGCGCGAAGATAAATAACACTAGTTATTAATTATTTATATATGGATTTTATTTTTTTTAATAGCATGGATAGTTTGGTTATATTAAATAGATGAAGAAACACTAGATAAATGGTCGGAACCGAAGTATCTAGGGGGTTTGAATCCGCATAAAAGGGTTAGCTCTCTCTCGGTTGATTCAGTTGCAGCTGATCTTCTTCTCCGGTGATTCTGCAAAAAAGAGCACCGTTAGCCTCGCCAAGGGGAGAAGAGGGTTCTCTCCTTGACCCGACTCCGGTGTGAGGATAAGTATTGGTAATGGAGAAAAGAAAGTATTTGAGAAGTGGGTGTGATCTGCCTTCATACCTGAACAGTTCTCGTATTTATAACCGGGAGTTTGGGAGGGAAAACCTGTTATTGAAAAGATGACGGAAGATGCTAACGCCGTAGCGGTTATATTTTCTTCCGTTAAGTTCTTTGATCCAACGTTAAGTTGCCTCGATCCGATGTGAATGCACACGGATCGTGGTTTGATCTATGGCTAGGGAGTTGCCACGTGGAAAGTGATTAAGTGGAGATTATTCTCCAATTGCATGCCTTTGTTGTGATTTCAGGGGTGTCTGTGGTGATGACACGTGTCCAGACGGTTATAACCGTCTGGGTGGTGCACGATCATATTCTTTCTAGAAGATTACTGCTGTAATCTAGTGTGGCACCTTACTGTGTGGAGGCCACTGAATAAATCCTAAGTCTAAATTATCCAAGTCTGGATATTTAGGCGGAGGTATAGATTTCAGGATTTTAATCCTTTGTTAATGGGAGAAGGCGCAAGGATTTATGTTTTCCTTTGGGCGCGCGACTATAAATTGCTGATTGCTTTCTTCCTTTTGTAAGACCAATGCGCGGCCGCGCAAGGTTAAAAGGTTGAAAGGCCGGTTTGTGGTACGGTCTTAAATGCTTATTATGAGGTTTTTGGGACCTTACCCCTTCAATAGACTTAATTTTATTTTTTTTAATAGCATGTAATTTTAGAAAGTTAGAGACTAAAGATGAAAAAACCACATATACTATCCACACATTTTACTCAAAGATTTATATAAAAAGTATGTTGTCTAATTGTTTGTTTGGACGAATATGCCTCTATAAACAAATTAGGGTGGGGATCAAATAGGAAGGATATGAAGCAATATGATTATGACATGTGACAAAATTTAAAATAAAGAGAAAGGGTATTTTGGTCAATCCTATCCTTTCTTCTTCCTTCTTCTCCCCAGTAACTTCAAAATCCACCATTTTCAAAACCCACCATCTTCAACCTTTTCTTCACTTACTATCTCAATAATTGATGAGGTATGACCCGGATCGGCTAACCCGACCCGATCATTACCTATTATTTTATTATAAATACTTAATTACACATGTTTATTCTAGAATGTTCCATTCTGCATGGATAAACCACGTAACTAAATCCCCAAACTTTTGGGAAGATCATGCAAATCCCTAACTTATCGGAATCCATCCTAAGTTAGGGGAAACCTTAATGGTAAACTATAAATAGAGGTAAACATCAAAGGTACGATCATCTTGCTCTCATTTACTCTCTCTCTCTCTCTCTCTCTACATTCATACTTTCTTTCTCCCAAACGGAGACTTATTCTCACGCCGGAGGGTGGTTACAGGAATAACCCCATTCCTGTAACGAGTCCTAACGGTGTTTGGTTTTGCAGTTAGCTGTTCGGATCACCAAAGAGTTGAAGCCCTCACCGGAGCTTACCAGTAAGGTCAGTGTTTCTTCATTGGCGCCATCCGTGGGACCTTTCGGTAACAACAGCAAGATTAAACCCAATGGCAAGCGATCAGAACACGGCAGTAACACCAAGTCAGGCAATGATAATCAGCAACCCATTGATGGAGACGAGTCCTGTAACCTTGCCAGCTTCACCCGCTGTGACCAGGTCTCTCGACCTGGAATTTGAAGCAGAAGCACCACCACCAGGGTTTGCAGGCACCTCTGCTGTTTCTTCTGGGATGACAACAGCAGACCCTTTTTCATACACCTCCTTGCAGTTGCGGTCGGTGGTACCAACCACAATAGACACTAATGTCCCTACCCGAGCATCAACAATGAGTGCACAGACCGTACGTCACGGCACTATGCCTGTTATCACATCTGCAGGCCCAACTTTTACTACACCTCAGATAAGCATGGCTCAATACTATCAGCCCTCGGCCACATACGCCATGCCGCCTTTATACTCAGCAGCATTAACGGCAACATTGTCTACTCCGCCACACCAGCTGGTCATCATGCCTCCAGGGATCATGAACACCCCGGCCACGCCGGGGAATCAAGCCTACTTCCCAGGTTACTACTATGCACCCCCATACGGGTATTTACCCTCATACAATACCCAAACATATACTCCACAGATGATAGCACAAAGTTATGCTCAGCAGTCGCCATACGCGGCCTATATGCCACCTTGGTGGACTTTTCCAACATCCCAATCGGCTTATAGTCAACCTCCGCCTACAGCGGAACCTGTTTATGACAGAGGAAACGCATCTAGGCCTCGTTTTTTCTCCAAGCGGGGGCCCCGGCTCTACACTGAACATCACCTCGGCTCAAACCCCTATCACTCAGGGAACCAACCAAGGCGGAGCAACCCCTCCGGTACAACCTATCAACGTTGAAGATGACGATCTCACCAGACCTTACAAACTAGTGGACGCTACTTTCAAGTCCAAGTTCACCAGAAGAATAGCTGAAGCCCCAATCAAGGAAAAACCCAAGATGCCTCAAACTATGGGCAAGTACGATGGTCTAGGTGACCCTGATGACCATCTCAACCTGTTCAAAAGTGCCGGGGAAGTAGCATGTTGGCCCATGCCCCTTTGGTGCAAAATGTTTGTCCAAACACTGGTAGGAGCAGCGCGGGTCTGGTGGGATAGTCTACCCATCCGGGAAATCGATAGCTTTGAAGACTTAGAGGCCAAATTCACGTTGCAATTCAGTCAACAGAGAAGGCACACAAAGGATCGAAACGAACTGCTTCACATTCATCGGAGAGACAATGAAACAGTGGAAAGTTTTATCGTCAGATTTAATAAAGAGAGCCTGGCAATCCCAGGTGTCACAAACGATCTGGCCTGCGGCCCTTTCCTACAAGGCGTAAACGATGACGAGCTGTTAAGGACACTCCATGGAAGGGATGGCCTGCCCTCCACCATAGAAGAAATCCTGAGGATAGCCAAGGTGTACATCACACAAGAAAAAACTGTGGCAGTCAGTCATGCGGCTAACAGGAAAAAGGAAGCCCAGAAAAATCAAGACGATAGAGAGCAGCGGAGCTCCAAGGGCAAGGGTAGAGGAGACATGTACCAAAAGAGTGACAGATCAGACTCACGGTATGATAGATCTGGGAGTTCACATTCGAGAAACGAATCCTCCTCTAAGTCGCGGTCTGATTATCCTAATTTAAGTAAAACGCCGGCAGAGATCCTGGCCTCCGAAAACCTCAAATTTAACCCTCCCAAGCCGTAGAAGGACGCCCCCAACAAAGACACCAGTAAATACTGTGAATATCACAAGGGGAGCGGCCATGATACCAACGATTACTATCAGTTGAAGAAGCAAATTGAGTACTTTGTGAAGGCGGGTAAATTGGCTCACCTGGTTCGAGATATAAAGCAAGGCCCGCCACCCAACAAAGAAGAGGCTGACAAAGGGTCGGGTAAAAGACAGCGGGAGCTGAATATGGTATATGCCTACAAGGGAGAGGGAGCAAAACGGAGTTTTTCCACACTCGAACCCTGGATGCTGGCAACCATGACAATCGAACCACGCATAGAGGATCTGCACCTCACCACCGACCCCCTAATCATATCCGCTGCGGTAGGCGACTACAATATGAGAAGAATCCTGGTAGACACCGGGAGTTCTGAAGACATCATCTATGAGCACTGTTTTAACAGAATGCAGCCAGAAGATAGGAAATTGCTCGAGTCAGTGCATGCCCCTATTAAAGGGTTCACCGGTGAAAAGGTTGATCCAATCGGCCAAATTACCTTCCCAGTTACATTTCGATAAACCCCCTGGGAAAAAACCATACTCCTCACGTTTCTTGTGGTACGCGCTGAGTCTTACCACAATGTGATCATTGGAAGGTTTACCCTAGGAAAGCTTGACGCTGTAGTTCCCACGGCGCGCGGGTTTATGAAATTCCCCACCCCGCGGGGGATTGCAACGGTATACCGGGATAAGCTGGGAGAAGTATTAGATACCAAGAGATGCCGTCAAGGACCTACCGGCGCCATCGGCCCGGAAATGTGGGTTTTAAGCACACGCCATCCGGAGCAAACAGTGACAATAGGGGATAGTCTTTCCCTTGAGGTTAAAAACAACCTAAAACAGTTGCTGAGAAGGAATGCCGATATCTTTGCTTTTGAACACTCTGACATGACTGGGATACCCCGGGATAAGGCAGAGCACAAGTTAGCAACACTCCCGGGCATCAAGCCAGTCGCACAAGGTAAACGTAGCATGGCTCCTGATAAAAAAGCGGCGGTAGTCAAAGAAGTACGAAAGCTGGTTGTCACACCCCGATATTTCCACGTATTACCGGTGGGGAGTATCGTGACGTAGTTGATATCATCATAGTCAAATAATCACAGTTCAATGCACAACGGAAGTCTAAAGTAAAATATTACAAATCGAATGAAAGTAACATAAGGTATTACAAATGGATTGTAAAAAGATCCACAGGCGGACCAAAAGATAAACAGAATTATTGTTCAACAGATTTTTAAACATCTAAAGCTTGCAAGACTCTTTATTCGATGCTAGGAGTAGCCAGCCCATTTCGCTTAGTACCTGCACTTAGCCTTTTTGAAAAATACGTCAGTTTACACTGGTAAATACAATTAACCGACTCTTTTGAAAAGTGTTTATTAAAATTGATTTAAATGCACAAGGCACAAATATTCTTTTATAACTTGGGATAGTTATTTAAAAATAATCTTGTAAAAGAATTATATGTTTGTTATACGTTCAGTAGCCGGGGTTGAATACCGAGTTAAAGATTAATAGACACACAACATAATATAACCCACGGCGAGTTTTTCTCGAACAAGCATGTATATCATTTTACATACGCACCGGCAGGTGTATGCCTACACCCCGTGCTTAAGTCGTGGCCATTTCAATGAATGAGCCGAGGATATCCAAGACATGGTCATTAACCCCCCAAAGGCTTAAAACAAACAAAACAGATTAAATGGGTTATCTCAATGATTTAACCTTCATACGATTAAAAATTCAATACCCGACCAAGCGGTATTATTAAATACCGTGCCCCAAGCCCGTATAAGGGAAAATAAGTTAAAAGTATTTACCTGAGCAGAAATATAAATTTATTCCCAGCCGTAAATCAATCAAGCAAGTATAGATAGCTTTTACCGGGCTCCTAATCTGGAATGAAGGTTTTTAATAACCTATTAGAATCCTAACGGGTCTTATTTAAGTCTTAACTTAGACCGGTTAGTTTTAATGAAAGATATACGGTTCGAAACGCAAGATTAAGAGAAGACCGGATTAGAATGTGGTTTAGACCCGACAAGTATGAAGACTTGTATAATATGGGTAAACTAAACACATCCTGGATTTTGAGGTAAAAATGATAAGGTTTGACCCGTTTCGGTCATTTATGCTAACTAGTCACATAAACCGCACCGAACGCGAAAAATGCATAACGGGTAACCAAATGAGTCACGAACAGGTTCCCTAAGTTAATATGCTTTAAATATGTTGTGATATCAGTAGGATACCTTCTATTATGCCCAAAACGAATTTAAAACCAATTTATGCCCCGTAGGGGTATTTTGGTCACTTTAATGTTTATAAAAGAGATTAAATAGCAATCTGAGTTTTTGGTCTAAAATAATCAGTAAAAATATTTGTTTTATCAAGTTATATCAGTAAGATATCTCACATATGTGAAATTTATCATTTATGACCAAACTATGCACCGTAGGGGCATTTTGGTCATTTCACATATGCTTTAAGGGTTAATTTTGGAAATCTGAGTTTAAAACTTTTACTTACTGTTAAAGTATCAAAATTGACTTATAACATCAGTAGGTAATGGGTTTTAAATGTTAAACATAGTTTTAACCCATACTATGTGTTTAAAACGCGTAAAAATTCGGTTTTAGGCGATTTTCAGGTTATATAAGGAAAGCTGAGATTTTTATCAGTCTAGAAGGCTTAAAATATTTTATTTAACATATGAAATCAGTGGAAAAAGATTTGGTATCAAAATGTTATGTAAAACTCATTTTTTAGTAAAAATGGTATAACCGTCAATTACCGAATCAAAGCAAAAACCCCATGTTATGATCAGTTTAAAAATTAATAAAAATCTTCAAAAATCCCAAAATATTATATTACATCAGTGGGTAAAAGTTTTGGTGTCAAAATTTGGGTTTAAATAGGTTTTATGCCAAAAGTGCCGTTTAATTAATAAAAAGGCTTCAATTTACGATATCAAGCATAACTCCTAATTTAGACCTCAAACTGATGTCAAATTTTTAGGACATGTTTATAAATCAGTCATAAAGGTTTTTGTCCTCTCACATTTTCAAAAATCTCGTTTTAATATCAAAAGGGCATAATGGTCAACAATTAAGCATTTAACGGAAACATGCAAATGATTCGGATTACAAAGGAACCATATTGTATAATCTCAGAGGGTTATACTAACATGTAATATGGTCCTAATGGAACCCCAAGGCATATCTAAACTAAGCTAAATCGGGTCAGAACTGAAAGTCAAAGAAAAAGTCTACTTTTGCGACTTTCGGTTCTGAACCGAGCCTAAACTCAGAATTGTCGGGTTGAACATGCCTAGACATGTTCTTACATTATTTACCAAGTTATTTTAGTGTTTAAACATATTCCATAACCTCTGCATTGCAAGTTATGAATTTATTTGCAAAAATAGCTTCTGTTGACTTTTTAATATTAAGTTTGACCCGACAATTGACCAAGTTAGAGTGAGAATCAGTAGGTGCCCTTTTAAGGGTTTATTACCTACATAATTACCAACTCATAGCCACTTTCAATTCGAATAATGGCTGGACCATTAGTGATTAATCACTAAGTCAGAGCTTAATTACGACGGCTTTGACTTTTGGTCATTAAACTAATAAAACTTGAACTTAAGAGGCTAAGAACACTTACAATGGTCCTTAGCACGAATTTGGAACCTAAGAAAACTTGCTTGAACTCCAGGAAGCTCCAGAGAAGCAATGTGAATAAAATTTGAGAATGTGCAAATGAACTTGCAAACAAAGGCCCTTATATAGGATTTCAAACTTCACAAGATCATTCCACATAACCCTACAACTGATTTCTGATAATCCCAGGTGTCCCCTATGCATGTAATATTGTTGGCTCAGTCCCTGGAATCGAAAACAAGCATGCAAAGGCGGTGGAACTGGCTGTACATGCAGCTGTCCATTTTTTTTCTGCATCTGGGCCTAGGCCGCGTAGACTCCTTAAGAGTCTTACGCGGGCCGCGACACTCCTAGGTTACCGGAAACAAACTTTCAGACTTGGCAGTTTTGGTCCCTGGTCCTTCTAAACTTTATTTAACTTTAATTTATTGCATTTAGGACCCCCATAGTTAACTTTTAAGGACCTTGGGTCATAAACTAACTCCGTTAAGCTCCCGGTTAGTTGTACGATTACCCGAAAAGTCTTGTTTTTCAACGTTGACGCATTTGATCCTTATTTCTTGGAATTAACACTTTGATTATTTATGTGCGTCGAAACACCACGAATTTAATATCCCACATTCATGGAAGTATAAGGAAGTATTACAAAGTCTCGGAAACATTAAAAGGTCACTCAGAGGTAACTTTAAACATGTTGACACATTTAACCCTTATGCTTTGCAAACCTTTCAATTTAAGCACAAACGACTTTCTAAGTTCGATATTTTATTTATTAAAGAATACGAACGTCGTGTGAGGTCAATCAGAGGCACAAGTTAGGCATGTTGACACCTTGGGTCCCTTTATTCACATATTTACATAGTTTGACAATTTTAGTCCCTCCAGATCAATCCATTACATGTTTAAAGTCCATGACACGTGTCTTTATTATATTGGTCATGATTTTACGAGGTGTTACATCCTCACCCCCTTAAAAGAAATCTCAACCTCGAGATTTACTGAAATAAATGAGGGTACTTCTGTTTCATTGTGGACTTAACCTCCCACGTGTATTCGGGACCTCTACGGGCATCCCATTTTACCTTTACAATCGGTACATGCTTCTTTCAAAGTTTCTTAACCTGTCGATCTTCGATCGACAAAGGTTTTTCAACAAACTTTAGGCTTTCATCTATCTGCACGTCCTTGTGCGACATTGCTAGCGAATCATCGGCTAGACATTTCTTCAAGTTGCAGATATGGAATACATTATGTATCCCACTAAGCTCTTCTGGCAGATTTAACTTGTAAGCTACAGTCCCTACACATTCGATGATCTTGAATGGTCCTATGTATCTTGGGCTCAACTTGCCTTTTTTGCCAAAACGCATTACCCCTTTCCAGGGTGATACCTTGAGTAACACTTTGTCGCCTACCTCGAATTTCAGAGGTTTACGCCTTTTATCTGCGTAGCTTTTCTGCCTCTCCCTGGCAGCTTTGAGACGATCGCATATCTGTACAATCTTATCTGTCGTCTCCAGGACTATATCGGGTCCTGTTAGTTAGACATCTCCAACTTCCGCCCAACAAACTAGCGTCCTACACTTTCTTCCGTACAAAGCTTCGAAAGGTGCAGCTTGAATACTCGAATGATAGCTATTATTATATGAAAATTCAATCAACGGAAGATGATCATCCCAACTTCCACCTAAATTAATAACACAAGCTCGTAGCATATCCTCGAGCGTTTGAATGTACGCTCCCTTTGCCCATCCGTCTGAGGGTGAAATGCAGTGCTGAAATTTAATCGAGTGCCTAAAGATTGCTGGAAGCTTTTCCAAAAATGCGATGTATATCTCGTATCCCTATCAGATATAATAGACACTGGCACTCCGTGGAGAGATACAATCTCATCCACGTACAGCTGAGCTAACTTGTCGGAGCTGTGAGTTTCTTTAATTGGTAAAAAGTGGGCTGACTTGGTCAACCTGTCGACTATCACCCAAATAGTATCATTTCCTCGCTTTGTTCTTGGTAACTTAGTGATAAAATCCATGGTTACCATTTCTCACTTCCAGGTGGGAAGTTCAGGCTGTTGCAGCAAACCTGAAGGCTTCTGGTGTTCGACTTTAACTTGCGCGCACGTCAAACATTTTGCCACATAAGTGGCTATAGATTTCTTCAAACCTATCCACCAATAATTTGCCTTTAAATCCTGGTACATCTTGTCATAGCCAGGATGAACAGAATATTTGGAGCTATGGGCTTCTTGAAGAATCACATCCCCAAGTCCTCCATAAATTGGAACCCATATTCGTCCATTCAATCTTAGGATTCCATCCTTGCCATACGATAACTGTCAGTAGTTACACCCAATTTTTCATTCAGATATTTAGCTTCTAATACAACTTCCTTTTGAGCGGCTAACAACCTTTCATTTAAGTTATTCTTCAATTCAATGCTCTTGGCATTGATTCTAATGGGCTTAACTCTTTCTTTTCGGCTCAAGGCGTCGGCGACCACATTCGCTTTGCCTGGATGATAACGGATTTCACAATCATAATCATTCAGTGTCTCCATTCATCGACGCTGTCTCATGTTAAGATCCTTCTGGTTAAACAGATGTTAAAGGCTCTTATGATCAGAGTAGATCACACACTTGGTTCCATATAAATAATGCCTCCAAAGTTTTAGTGCAAACACAACGGCACCCAATTCCAAGTCATGGGTGGTGTAATTATTTTCGTGCACCTTTAGTTGCCGGGAAGCATATGCAATGACCTTGCCTCTTTGCATGAGTACACAACCCATTCCAGTATGTGATGCGTCGCAGTATACCACAAACTCTTCAATTCCTTCAGGAAATGTCAAAACCGGAGCATTGCTCAACTTTTGCTTAAGAATCTCAAAGGATTCTTGTGGCTTAGGACCCCAATCAAACTTTATATTCTTTCGAGTTAATGAAGTCAGGGGTGCAGCAATCCTTGAGAAATTTTAAATAAAACGCCTATAGTATCCTGCCAGACCCAAGAAGCTGAGAATCTTTGTGGGCGTCTTCGGTTCTTGCCAATTCATGATGGCTTCAATCTTAGCGGGATCCATCTAGATACCACGCTCGCTAACCATATGTCCAAGAAATTGGACTTCATGAAGCCAAAACTCACATCTTGAAAACTTGGCGTAGAGCTTCTCTTGCTGAAGAAGTTTAAGGATACATCGAAGGTGCTTTTCATGATCAGCCTGATTCTTTGAGTAAATGAGTATGTCATCAATAAAAACGATGACAAACTTGTCCAAATAGGGTTTACAAACGCGATTCATGAGGTCCATGAATGCTGCTGGTGCATTAGTGAGCCCGAAAGGCATCACCAAGAATTCTTAATGACCATAACGAGTTCTGAATGCAGTCTTATGTATATCTTCATCTCTAACCTTCAGCTGATGGTAACCTAATCTCAAGTCAATCTTGGAGAAGTAACTTGCTCCTTGAAGTTGATCGAACAGATCGTCGATCCTGGGCAATGGATATCTGTTCTTGATAGTAACCTTGTTTAGCTTGCGATAATCGATGCATAGATGCATAGAGCCATCCTTCTTCTTCACAAACAGAATCGGTGCTCCCCAAGGAGATGAGCTAGGTCGAATAAAACCTTTTGCCAACAAATCATCCAACTGAGTTCTTAACTCTTTCATCTCAGTTTGTGCCAACCGGTAAGGTGCTCTTGCAACTGTGCTGCTCCAGGAATAATGTCGATCCTGAACTCCACTTGCCTATCTGGGGGTAAACCAGGTAGTTCTTCAGGGAATACATCTGGATATTCAGAAATGATAGGGATGTCTTCGATATTGGGCTTTGGTTCATCGATAGTCACTTGTGCCATGTAAATGACACAACCCTTCTTCAAACACCTTGACGCCTTAAGCATAGACACTTGCTTAGGCAACCCATACTGGGTATCTCCCTGAATTGTTAACGGCTAACCATAAGGAGTTTTAATAACCACTTGCTTCTTGTCACAAATGATCTGAGCTTGGTTATGAGATAACCAGTCCATACTTATTACTATGTCGAATCCAGCTAGTTTCAAATGAAGCAAAGACAATGGAAAAGAGTGGTTCCTAATGGATATAAAACATCCATCTAACACGGTTGAAGCAGTTTCTATGGTACCATCGGCCAATTCTACTTCATACTTTATGCTTAGGGTTTTAACAGGCAGATTTAATAACTTACAAAATTTATTATCCACAAACGACTTATCTGCACCCGAATCAAACAATACCCTTGCATAAACATCATTGATAAGAAAGGTACCTATTATCACGTTATCGTTTTGAATGGCCTCCTGAGCATTCATTTGAAAGACCCGAGCATTGGTCTTTTTACCTTCTTCAGGCTTCTTTGCATACTTTGGGCAGTTGGACTTGATATGCCCTTTTTCGTTACAGTTGTAACAAGTCACATCCTTTATCTTCTTGCAATCTAACGTTTTATGCTTTCTTGATTTGCAGATCCCACAAGCTCTGGGCTGCGATTGGGATTTCGATTCAAATCTGCACTTCCCTAGATAACGCTTCTTGCAGGTTTTACACCTGGGTTTTCACCCCACTGTTGGTTATCCTTCTTGAATCCTGAACTCTTCTTGTTCTCAGAGTTCCCCTTATGTTTCTTCTCAGAACGGCGTGAGCTCTCATCCTCACGTTTCCTTTTCCCCTCGTCAGAATTCCTAAGCGATCTCTGCCTGACCGCATCAAGAGTAAGAGATAACGATAGATCAGCCACCGACCTAAAGGTAGTAGGTCTTGATGCTTTCACACTTGCCTTAATCTCCGGGGCTAAACCTCCAATAAATCGAGCTATATGTTTCGGTTCCGGTGTGACCAAGTATGGAACCAATCGTGACATAGTGTTGAAGCTCGTGACATGCGCCTGACAGTCCAAGTTCTTCATAACCAATGTCAGGAAGTCAGTCTCAATCTTCTCAACTTCATGTTGAGGACAGAAATTTTCTTTGATTAGAGCAACAAACTGATCCCAAGACAGGTTATATAAGTGGATCTTTCCTGTAGCTTGGATTAGGGACCTCCACCAAGCTAATGCTTCACCTTTAAACGACTGCGACACAAACTTCACAATGTCTTGTTCAGCACAACCACTAATATCAACAACAGTGTCCATTTCATCGAGCCAGGTCATACAATCTATGGCTCCCTTATCCCCTGTGAAGTCTCTTGGCTTACAGGAGACAAAATACTTGTAAGAGCAGGTCTTACCACGGGGCTCTTGATTGAACACAATCTTCTTAGACGGAACACTCTGCTGATTTGACGAGTGATGAGCATCGTCCTTCTTTGACTCGTTCACTTTAGAAGGGGGCTTACTATGAGCCTTAGAATGAGTCTTAGAGCGCGTGCCACTTGATTCCTTGAACTGTCTATCAAGTGCTCTAGTAACGGCATTGTCTATCAATGCTTGAAGATCTGCACCAGCTACATTAATCCTGGTGGTATCATTATTCTCTCTTGGGTGACTGTTAACTTCCTCCGATTCAGCCATGTAGCTTGTTTGCTACAAAACAGTTGACAATATTTTATTCAGAGGTTATTATGGGATCGTTATTTCTGATGATTCATTAACCCTGGTAAACATAGACCATATTTGGTTAATTTGTTAATCATATTTATTTAGGATTTTCATTATAATTTATCCTAATTAAAAAGTATTAATGGTATTATTAATGGCACATAAGGCCTAGTCACAAGGACAACATTAAGATTATAAGCCATGATTTCAGAGAATCGAGGCATTAAGGTTTGAACGTTGTTCATTACCTTTTATCGACAGGGAGTCGTAGACTACATCTGTCTTTTGTCTTATTTGATAAATATTACGGCCCGTAGGCACTGCATCACTAATGGATGTCTCATATATGATCATCTTAAATGATGATCTGAACCCATGATTTATAGATCATTTGGCTAAATAAGGAATCTGGAAGAATCCAGTATAAGGATAACATGTGTGATTTTAACGAATCACATCTGCCAGGAGTGCTAACATGTTTTCGGATGTTAACAAGAATTTGAATCTTTTTAAATAGGTTTTACCATCATGGCTAGGTCTCTAATGACATACAGGCTAGGTTATACCTTTTAAGATTCTTATTTAATATTTAAAGGCAGATCATTTAAAAAGGAATGATATTTTTTATTTATTTCATATATTATATGCATACATAAGATGACAATGAAATTTAAATAAAACATTCCACTAATTTTTAAAAGAAGTACATAGATTGCCCTAAACGGGACTTTTACATAAATAACTGGCCCACGCAGGGGCTAAAATGAAAATACAAGTCCTCGCAGGGACTAAGTACATAAATAAAAATGTCCACACAGGGACTTGATTGAAATAAAGAAATTACAATACAAATAAATAAGGAATCTTCAAAAATCCCTCTTCTTCTTCCCCTTGATCAGATTCTCCAGACCCTTAAGAAATCCCCGGTGGCTCCTACGCTCCTCTTGAACCTCCCGTTCCACCTGGCTCAACCTCTGAAGAATCTCCTGTTGTTGTGGTGGCAGGATCAGCGGCGGCTGCGGCGGCTGTTGCTGCGGAGGTTGAGCAGGTGGCGGGTATTGGTACCCATATGCTTGGTACCCAGATTGGTATGAAGCTGCATAGGGCCCTTCAGGGTGAAGAGCATTGTAGTTTTCCGCTACGAGATACGGGTCAACATCAGGGGCATTGTAGTAGTTGTACCCCGGGTAAGCTGGCTGCTCAAATGGGTTATACGCCGCTGTACCGGCGTATGAAGGAATTGGGTTATCATAACCCACAGTGGTGGTGGTGGTGCGACTGGCGCAGAGTCCACCTCAGAAACTGGGTTTGAAGGCCCACCCATTTGCGGGTCTTCATAAAGTGGCGGGTAGTGACGGCCACTGGAGTGTTGGGGGGTGCTGAAGTGGCGGCGGTGTTGGCGGTGGTTCTGGAGGCGGCTGCTGCTCTGGCGGCGGTGTTGGCGGTGGTGTAACTGCCTGGAAACATGAATCCTCAGAGGGATCCTGCTGCTGCTGGTGAGGTGGGTTGTAAGGTGGAGTAAACTCCCAGTTGTATATGGCAAACCTTCCTTCATAGCTGTCTGGACCCCGATAAGGTGATCCATGAAAAGATGACCTATCTGAAATCTCTATGGGATGCGTGGGCGTCCCAGATGGTGCTTCGGCAGGATTGGGGTCATCATCCATATCCATGTCCTGAGCTTCAGGAAAATGGTCTTCGGGGCCCAATGGGTTATGACCCATTGATTCATCAATCTGATTTGCCGGGTTAAACCGGCACTGGAAATACGGGGTCGGGTCCTGAAAGGCACGGTGAGAACCCGACCGCTGCAACAGTAAGTAGGAATGGCATGAATGGTCGGACTCGTTGCCTTGATGGAGCCCGAAAGAATCGTGGTAGGAAGGTGAGGAGCTAAGCGAGACAGAACGCCTCGCAGGCTCTAAGTAGGTCCTCCAGTCTTCTTGAGGACTAGTGCTCATGGTAGCTGATGGAGTTCGCTGGTGGGAAGGCCCGGCCTCATGATCGTTAGGAGCGGTGAATGGCGCCTTGCCTCGTCCTCCTCTTCTGAATCTTGGCGGCATTTTCTTGATCCTGTCAAAACAAATAAAGGAAACAACAAGGAAAACAATAAAGGACAAAATAAAAGATTAGGATTTAGTCCTAAGTCCTTTGCCTAGACTCGGAAGCCGAGGAATATGCAACTGTGTCATTGAGATTAAACACAAAAGGCTACTGTTTAATTCACTCAATGTTGGCTCTGATACCAACCTGTCACACCCCGATATTTCCACGTATTACCGGTGGGCCCGGTGGGGAGTATCGTGACGTAGTTGATATCATCATAGTCAAATAATCACAGTTCAATGCACAGCGGAAGTCTAAAGTAAAATATTACAAACCGAATGAAAGTAACATAAGGTATTACAAATGGATTGTAAAAAGATCCACAAGCGGACCAAAAGATAAACAGAATTATTGTTCAACAGATTTTTAAACATCTAAAGCTTGCAAGACTCTTTATTCGATGTTAGGAGTAGCCAGCCCATTTCGCTTAGTACCTGCACTTAGCCTTTTTGAAAAATACGTCAGTTTACACTGGTAAATACAATTAACCGACTCTTTTGAAAAGTGTTTATTAAAATTGATTTAAATGCACAAGGCACAAATATTCTTTTATAACTTGGGATAATTATTTAAAAATAATCTTGTAAAAGAATTATATGTTTGTTATATGTTCAGTAGCCCGGGTTGAATACCGGGTTAAAGATTAATAGACACACCACATAATATAACCCACGACGAGTTATTCTCGAACAAGCAGGTATATCATTTTACATACGCACCGGTAGGTGTATGCCTACACCCCGTGCTTAAGTCGTGGCCATTTCAATGAATGAGCCGAGGATATCCAGGACATAGTCATTAACCCCCCCAAAGGCTTAAAACAAACAAAACAGATTAAACGGGTTATCTCAATGATTTAACCTTCATACGATTAAAAATTCAATACCCGACCAAGCGGTATTATTAAATACCGTACCCCAAGCCCGTATAAGGGAAAATAAGTTAAAAGTATTTACTTGAGCAAAAATATAAATTTGAGTAAATTACAAGTTTTGTCCTTTATGTTTACACCAAATTGCAGGCGTTGTCCTTTATCGCAAAAGTTGACAAGTTTTGTCCTTAATGTTGCAAAATCTTGCACGTTATGTCCTTTAGGCCAAACCAAGTTAATTTTTTTGGTTAAATCTGGTCACCCAAGGGTATTTTTGTCTTTTTACCTATATATTTAATATTATTATTATTAAAAAATACTATTATTATTATTACTATAAATCATACATTCATACACATTCTCCTCTCTCTCACTTCATTTTCCATATCTAGCTCTCTGAATCTCTATATCTCTACCACCATCAACCACCGCCTCAGCCGCCACTATCCACCACTGCAACCACCATCCCCACCGGCCACCCCTGCAAGCACCGTCCACCAACTCACTCTATCTCTCTCTCTCTCTCTTTCTCTCTCTATACCCAACCACCACCGGCGCCACCAGCCACCACCGCCCCCACCCCACCTACCACCGCCACTGTCAACACCACCAAGGCTTTCAATGGCTGAAATCGCTGATCCTGCTGAAATCGCTAATCACGGGCACATACACCAAGGCTTTCAACGGCTCGAGAGACGTTCAGAAGGGCATCGAAATCGGCAAAACTTGGGAGAATCAAATCCTTCGCATCTGGATGATTACTTCTTCTATGAACAAGTAAGAAGTCACTTTTTACCCCCCCAATTTCTTATCTTTCAAACTCTATTATTATTGTTGTTTATCTGCAGATTGAAGGTTGCAACAAGCCTTTTGTTGATTCAACCAGGGTCTACGATGATGGCCTGGATCTCACTGATTATGATTTTGTTATGTTGTAGATATGTTTCTATGTGATGGCCCCATAGTTATGTGAATCAGTAGATGACAGAGATGGAACCATGGATATCTTATCTTATTCTTGTTTATGAACCATAGTTGAAGATTGGATGTTGAAGATTGGATGATGTTTTAATTTGGGGGTTTTTGTTTATGAACGGCGTTGAGAGAATGAAGAGAGAGAAAGAAGAGAGAGACTGAAAAGAGAAAGGGGTATAATGTTTTAATTTTTTTATTTTTTTAATTAATGGATAAAATTACAAAAGTACCCTCATCAATCTTCTTAAATTACAAAAATACAATTATTTAACAGGAAAAATTAACTGGGTTTGGCCTAAAGGACAAAACGTGCAAGATTTTGCAACATTAAGGACAAAACTTGTCAACTTTTGCGATAAAGGACAGCGCCTGCAATTTGGTGTAAACATAAAGGACAAAACTTGAAATTTACTCTATAAATTTATTCCCAGCCGTAAATCAATCAAGCAAGTACAGATAGCTTTTATCGGGCTCCTAATCTGGATCGAAGGTTTTTAATAACCTATTAGAATCCTAACGGATCTTATTTAAGTCTTAACTTAGACCGGTTAGTTAAGATATACGATTCGAAACGCAAGATTAAGTGAAGACCGGATTAGAATGTGGTTTAGACCCGACAAGTATGAAGACTTGTATAATATGGGTAAACTAAACACATTCTGGATTTTGAGGTAAAAATGATAAGGTTTGACCCGTTTCGGTCAATTTATGCTAACTAGTCACATAAACCGCACCGAACGCGAAAAATGCATAACGGGTAACCAAATGAGTCATGAACAGGTTCCCTAAGTTAATATGCTTTAAATATATTGTGATATCAGTAGGATACCTTCCATTATGCCCAAAACGAATTTAAAACCAATTTATGCCCCGTAGGGGTATTTTGGTCACTTTAATGTTTATAAAAGAGATTAAATAGCAATCTAAGTTTCTGGTCAAAAAATAATCAGTAAAAATATTTGTTTTATCAAGTTATATCAGTAATATATCTCACATATGTGAAATTTATCATTTATGACCAAACTATGCACCATAGGGGCATTTTGGTCATTTCGCATATGCTTTAAGGGTTAATTTTGGAAATCTGAGTTTAAAACTTTTACTTACTGTTAAAGTATCAAAATTTACTTATAACATCAGTAGGTAATGGGTTTTAAATGTTAAACATAGTTTTAACCCATACTATGTGTTTAAAACGCGTAAAAAGTCGGTTTTAGGAGATTTTCAGGTTATATAAGGAAAGCTGAGATTTTTATCAGTCCAGAAGGCTTAAAATATTTTATTTAACATATGAAATCAGTGGAAAAAGATTTGGTATCAAAATGTTATGTAAAACTCATTTTATTAGTAAAAAGGGTATAACCGTCAATTACCGAATCAAAGCAAGAACCCCATGTTATGATCAGTTTAAAAATTAATAAAAATATCCAAAAAATCTCAAAATATTATATTACATCAGTGGGTAAAAGGTTTGGTGTCAAAATTTGGGTTTAAATAGGTTTTATGCCAAAAGTGCCGTTTAATTAATAAAAAGGCTTCAATTTACGATATCAAGCATAACTCCTAATTTAGACCTCAAACTGATGTCAAATTTTTAGGACATGTTTATAAATTAGTAATAAAGGTTTTTGTCCTCTCACATTTTCAAAAATCTCGTTTTAATATCAAAAGGGCATAATGGTCAACAATTAAGCATTTAACGGAAACATGCAAATGATTCAGATTACAAAGGAACCATATTGTATAATCTCAGAGGGTTATACTAACATGTAATATGGTCCTAATGGAACCCTAAGGCATATCTAAACTAAGCTAAATCGGGTCAGAACTGAAAGTCAAAGCAAAAGTCTACTTTTGCGACTTTCGGTTCCGAACCGAGCCTAAACTCAGAATTGTCGGGTTGAACATGCCTAGACATGTTCTTACATTATTTACCAAGTTATTTTAGTGTTTAAACATGTTCCATAACCTCTGAATTGCAAGTTATGAATTTATTTGCAAAAATAGCTTCTGTTGACTTTTTAATATTAAGTTTGAGCCGACAATTGACCAAGCTAGAGTGAGAATCAGTAGGTGCCCTTTTAAGGGTTTATTACCTACATAATTACCAACTCATAGCCACTTTCAATTCGAATAATGGCTGGACCATTAGTGATTAATCACTAAGTCAGAGCTTAATTACGACGGCTTTGACTTTTGGTCATTAAACTAATAAAACTTGAACTTAAGAGGCTAAGAACACTTACAATGGTCCTTAGCACGAATTTGGAACCTAAGAAAACTTGCTTGAACTCCAGGAAGCTCCAGAGAAGCAATGTGAATAAAATTTGAGAATGTGCAAATGAACTAGCAAACAAAGGCCCTTATACACCGACGGATCTTCCAGTGGAAAAGGATCCGGCACGGGCCTTATGCTAATAAGCCCAGATGAAATAAGGCTAATGTACGCCATGCGGTTTGACTTCGAGTGCTTCAACAATGAAGCAGAATATGAAGCGCTACTCGCGGGTTTGAGAATGGCCCAATCTATGGGAGCAACAAGGGTCGATGCATACATTGGCTCTTTGCTAGTCAATAATCAGGTGAACGAAACCTATGAAGCTAAAGATGAAGCGATGGCAAACTCATAGCTTCCTTCGACAGTGTCACACTTAATCACGTTCATCAAGGAAAGAACCAAATAGCTGACGCCCTGAGCAAGCTCGCCACCTCTGGCATGGAAAAGGAAGTAAGGGTAGAAACATTACAAGCGCCCTCCATAGAACCCCGGGAAGTGTCCTCCATCACAACGGAAGAACCTTGTTGGTACACTCCAATCCTGAAGTTCCTCACAAAGGGGGAATTACCCCAAGCCCGAGGCGAAGCTCAAAAGATACAAACCAAGGCTTTGAAATATGAAGTAAACAACGGCGTCCTATACAGGAAGTCATACTTGGGACCACTATTTCGGTGCGTATCCCCAGCGGAAGCAAAATACCTAATCCAAGAGATACACGCTGGCATATGTGGCATTCACACCGGACCCCGGGCAGTTGTCTCCAAAATCCACAACGCCGGATACTATTGGCCCGGGATGCACGAAGACGCGGTAGACGAACTCAGAAAGTGCCGCAGTTGTCAAAAATTTGCTCCTCAAACGCTCCGCCCCAAGAACAATTTAATTCTTGTCACGGCGGCCTGGCCCTTTCAAAAGTGGGCAGTCGATATTGTGGGGCCATTCCCGCTGGCTCCCGGAAAGCTAAAGTACCTAATTGTGGCAATTGACTATTTCTCTAAATGGGTTGAAGCCAAACCCTTGGCTAAAATAACTGCTGAGAATGCCAAAAAATTCCTATGGGAACACATAGTGTGCTGATTTGGACTGCCGCTATACCTGGTAAGCGACAATGGAACGCAATTCACAGACAGGGTCTTACAAGATTGGTGTGCAGAGCTCCAGATTCAACAAATCTTTACGTCGGTAGCACATCCCCAGGGAAATGGCCAAGTGGAGCGGGCAAACAGGAGTTTGCTTGATGGAATTAAAAGAAGGTTGGGCTACGAGGGAAGTTCTTGGGTAGAAGAGTTACCAAATGTCCTCTGGGTACATCGGACAATGCCCAAGACAAGTAACAATGAAACCCCCTTCAGCCTAACCTATGGCGCAGAGGCTATGATACCCGCGGAGGTTGGCTTACCATCGCTAAGGCACCTCACCACCAATGATGACAATGACAGGCTCCTAAGGGAAGGCCTAGACTTGCTGGAAGAATGACGCGAGGCAGCCGTCATTAGTGAAGCAAAGTACAAGAAAACTTTGGAAAAGTACTACAACCAGCGCGTAGCTCAGCACACGTTCAAGGAAGGCGAATACGTCAAGCGCGACAATGAAGCCAGTAGAGCGGAGCCCTCAGGCAAACTGGGACCCAACTGGGAAGGTCCCTATATCATCCAAGAAGACCTAGGCAAAGGGGCTTACTGCCTATCCAGACTAGATGGAACTGCGGTGCCACGCAGCTGGAACGCGGCTCAATTGAAAAAATGTTATATGTAAAGCCCCGCCCCTAACGGTGGGTCTAATTGTTTTTTCCTTTTACAAACAAGTGTAATTCATCTTTAACGATGTCTCTTTTTTCTGTTAAATATTGAGTTAATAAAATTCCTTTCTTTAATTCTCTCTCATTACGTACATACACAATAACATTTACCATCGCATTCATACTGCACTTTACAGTACAAAAAAATTACCATCGCATTCATACTGCACTTTACGGTACAAAAAATTACCATCGCATTTAAACTGCACATAACGGTAAAAATGCATCCTTGACATGAAATATTTTTCATATATAAGTTAGAGGATCAAAACTATACAGCGCTAAGAGTGGGTATCTTGGCAATAGATACATTAACCACTACAAAAAAGATAGGTATTTTGATAAAAATACATACAACTATCTTACAAAAACCAAGTACTTGTCCCTGTTTCTAAACACCAACATACGGGAACCAAAAAACGAACATGTTCTAAATATCTACTTACCGGAAAGCATTGCCCTCACCTCTGCAGGGGTGTACTATGCTTTACCGTAATATTCCAAAGGATGTGGGATTAGGTCGTTGACATCCACTTCACCCACCGGGAAAGCTAATGCTCTCCGATCATCAACAAAGCTTGCATCATGACGGCCACCACGGCGTCGTTCATACACCAGTCTGCAACGTTGAACATGATCAGGAGGAGAAGCTTGCAGCAGTAGATCAGCTGATAGAGGAACCCCACTTGGTTCAATCCTCGAAAGATCCTCATCTCCGATACTTCTACAAGACCTGCTAACCCGGGGCACAGTCTCACCAGAGTTTACCTCCCTACCCCTAATCATCTCTTCTGTCACCGGAACCTGAAGGAGAATCAGACCATCAGCTGCATCCAAACGACGAAGAACGTGGGAAATTTTCTGTTTATGGCATTTCCGCCCCATCTTTCAAATTACCAAATTTGGAAAATAGATGGCTTAATTTATACAAAGTTTAATGGACCTGACAGTGATGACAATAGCAAAATTAATGAAAAGTCATCATTACACGTCAAATCGCCACAATTAGGCAAACGGCGGCGCCAACCATCATGATATTAGCATTTAATGTCTGGCAAGAAATCGAGTGCTTACACGCACCCCAATCAAAACAGTGTTTTACAAAGTATCTAAAGAAGAACACTCATTCCTCATCAGACTCATCCGCCACATCCAGCATCTGGCGTAAGGAGTCCAGGCCGTCTTCAGTCGCTTTGTCCATCAGATCTGCATACGCGGGCAGTGGGTCATTACAAGCTGCCTCAAGAGCATCCGCCATATCTCCCTACAGTTTGCCTCTTTTTGTGTGAAAAGCAGGAGTAATCTTGTCCGACTGTTGACATTCAAAATAACCATGATAGACGCCATCATGGTGACCCGACTGATAAGCAGCCGCGGAAAGGCGGTCCAGCAAAGCCGTAAAAGATTCTGACTGGCGTAGGTACTCAAATGCTCCAACCAGGCCATTGGTTATCAACCAATTCCTGTCACCTCGTAATCCAGCAAGTTGACTGGTCAGGCTATTCACCTCGGCGTTTGATTGCTCCAGTGCATTTTCTGCCTATTTAAGGCGTGCCTGGTGGGTGGCGGAAGATTGGACAAGTTTATTCTTCTTGGAGACAAGGGAATCACATTGTTGCTGAAGCTTTCTAAGCTGATCCTCCCGCTCCTCCAACTCAACTTGCTTAGCTGGAGCCTTGGCGTTAGACGCTTCTAACTCAACAGTTAGAGCCTGGTACCGCTCCTGCACCTGAGACACGAAATCAGTGTCAATACAGAACTTTTCCATTTTAGCAGATGATGTGTTAAAAATGCAACATATAAATTTCATCAATTGAGGCATAAAACTAACCCTTTTTTAGTACTAATGTTGGAAAAAGTGTGCTTTTGTCTTCCTTTTGTATTTTCAGGATTAAATGAGCTCAAATTCACAAAAGAAGCAAAAAGACATCAAAATCTAACATAAATACAAGAAAAGGAACAAGACGTGACATGCCCGACCCCACGACAGCATCTTCCCAAGCAAAACAAGACAACAAAAGACTGAACACGCCCCGTGCTCAGCCAGCACGGGGGCGTGCCCAAGTGTCAGCAGAAAAGACAAAGTGGTAGAAGCTTCTATTGCCCACCACGGGGCCGTGCTCAGCGGACACGGGGCCGTGGTCAACTATAAGATTCACACAATCCAGCAAATCTGCATAGTACAAAGATTCTTCTGCACCACGGGGTCGTGCTCAGCGGACACGGGGGCGTGGTCAACTAAAAAGACAAAACTGCATTAAATGAAGAAAGAGAAGGATGTGGACACGGGGCCGTGCCCACTGGACACGGGGCCGTGCCCGAGCTTCTGTTCAGCCTATAAATAGAAGTGCTTGGCTCAAGCTCAAACCATCCCTTGGCACACCACCTCTCTCACACTTCACCCACCACCCACCACCACCATAACACCATCATCCACCACCATCATCCATTGTCCATCGTAGAGTGTGTGAGTCGTCTCGGGATCCAAGATTGATCGTAAGAGTTCTTGACAATCAAGGCCATGTTTGCCTAAGTCTCTTACATCACTTGGTGAAGACAAAGTGTCTAGTGTAATACTTTTTATTTCTAATCTTTTGCACTTTTTACTTGGTTTTGTATTAATGACTTTAATAACTAGTTGCTTATGTTGAAGGTGATCTTTCCTTATCGTTTGTCCGTGGTGTCTTGGCATTATTTTACTGTCTATATAAAATAAAAGATTTTCACCATTCATATCTCCACGGTCTATATGGAGGTATGTTGGCTACCTGGTCGGGGGTTAAGGGAACGGTTTGGTAAAGGTCTTGCCATTGTTCAGCGTTTAGAGGTCCTGCAATGGACCTGGGTCAAATTTAGTAGGACCTCCTTCAATACTTAACGGTATTGGATGGCGGGGGTCCAAACTCTTTGATCCCCTCATAAGTTAACTACTATTAATACTATAACCCGGCTATTTAGGACTGTATCCCTGCTGACTCAGACTACTTAGTCGAGGGTAACGTCACCTCCAAAAGAGGGGCCTACCATAATTTGCATTAATAACTTAATTAATTATCTTCCAATAATCCACCCTTTTAGGATTGTATCCTTGCTGACTCAAACTACTGGGGTGAGGGTAACGTCACCTTCAAAAAAGGGGCCTACTACAATAACTAAGATACTCTCTTAAAATAGTGCAAAAGTGCGGGAATAATCAAAGGTTACACTAGATACGAGTCGGAACCAAGTGATTCATCTTGTCTATCTGTTTTTCTTTTTATTTTTATTTTTCAGCATTTTTAGTTAGTTTTTATTTTTCTTAGTCTAAAACATTTTTCAAAACTTTTTATTTTGATTAGACGTTGAGGATAAACCGGTATTAAAAGCTCTTGTGTCCTTGGACGACCTCGGTATCTTACCAACACTATACTACGCTCACGATGGGTGCACTTGCCCATATGTGTGTCTAGTGTTAGTAAATATCGTGTTTTATAAATTTAAAACTTGACTAAAAAGTGTTAAAGGGGCTTAAAATATACACCTAATATATATAACGCTTGACACCCATCAAGTTTTTGGCGCCGTTGCCGGGGACACAAGGATTTTAAGAAAGTTAGGAATCAACGGCATAATCGTTTTTCTTATTTTTCATTTTTTTAGGATTTTTTTTTTTAGTTTTTCAGCTTCTGTAGAGTTCAGCACGGGCCGTGCCTGGTCGAACACGGGCCGTGCCCAGCATCATCACTGGCAGTTTTTATTTTCTGAGTTACAGAGAGCTGAACACGGGGCCGTGTCGGTGCAACACGGGCCCGTGTCCAACTCCCAGTAACAGGGATCCAGAAAACAATCACTGTATCTCTGACCACGGGCCGTGTTCACCGAGCATGGGGCCGTGGTGAACATTCTGACCAACGTTCTTTTCTGTTTTTATTGCAGGACTTGGAACCCAGGCGCCACATTTGAACCTCCTACGTAGTGCATGAGCTCCAGTTCTAGTAGAGACATAAAAGAACCTCTAGAAGAACCCGAACGGTTTCTCAGAAAAAGACTTAAAGCTAAAAATCAAGAGAAAGTTTCGGGGGACCCACTTCCAATGGCGGACCAACGTACACTCATGGATTACCTACGGCCCACCGTAGGTAATCTCGGCGCCGCTATCAATGCACCGAATTTCGAAGCCAACAACTTCGAACTTCGGCCGCATTTGATACAAATGCTCCAAAACTCCGCAACCTTCCATGGGCTTGCGGACGAGGATCCCCATCTACATATTACTAATTTCTTGGAAATATGTGATACTTTTCGGATCAATGGAGCATCAAACGACGCCATTCGCCTTAGGATGTTTCCATTTTCACTAAAAGACCGAGCTAAGGCTTGGCTTAACACCCTCCCAGTTGGCTCGGTAAACACCTGGGAGGAACTGGCCCAAAAGTTTCTATATAAGTATTTCCCTCCTGCTAAAACGGCTAAATTATTGACTGAAATTAATACAAACTCACAAGAGGATGGGGAATCCTTATATGAAACTTGGGAAAGGTTCAAGGAGCTACTAAGAAAGTGTCCTCATCACGGTCTAGCGGTGTGGCAACAAGTATCCACTTTCTACAATGGGTTGTTGCCACACACAAGACAAACACTTGATTCAAGCTCCGGGGGACTTTTAGGTAATCGTCGCCCAAATGAAATATATAATCAAATTGAGGAAATTGCTCAAACCAATTTTCAATGGCACACTCCCCGAGGAAATAAATCTATTGCCCCGGGCGCCCATAAGGTTGATGAAAGCACCTCTTTACAAGCCCAAATCGAGGCCCTCTCTTCGAAAATCAAAAAGCTAGAAATGACAAAAACAGCCTCGGTTATGGCTTGTGAAGGGTGTGGTGGGTCACATGAAAATTGGAGTTGTATGAAAGAATTAGATGAACAAGCAGAAACGGTAAACTACATTGATAATAGACCTAGGCCGTCGGGTCCTCCAACGGGTACTTACAACCAAGGATGGCGTAACCACCCAAATCTTGGTTGGAGAGATCCCGTCAATAGTAGTAACCAACAAAACCAACGAACTAATTTTCAACAACCACAAAATTTCTCTCAACAACAAGGTGGAAGAGAAAGGCTTGAAGATACCATATCTCGCCTCATCTCCGACACCGAAAAGAAAAACTCGGATCGATTTCAACAATTGGAATCGAATTTTAGAAATCAACAAGCTAGCATTCAAAACGTTGAAAAACAATTAAATCAACTAGCTCAAAATTTCTCCGAGAGACCACAAGGCGCGTTACCAAGTAATACCGAAACCAACCCAAAGGCGCAAGTACACCTCATCACATTGAGAAACCGAACCGTGGGTCACGAGGATGCCCCATTACCACTGGATGAAGGAAGTCAACTCAACCAAAGCACGACTTCACCTACACCTCAACCAGAAAAGGCTTCTTCAACAATTCAAGAACCTACCAAGACTCCTCCAATCCCGTACCCCGGTAGGTTAAATCGTCAAAAGACCGATGAGCAATTCGCAAAGTTCGAAAGTTTACTAAAACAATTGCATGTTAATATTCCTTTTATTGAGGTCCTAACCCAAATGCCTAAATATGCAAAATTCATGAGGGATTTCCTCACTCACAAAAGGAAAATTGAATCATTGCAATTAGTTAACTTAGGCGAAGAATGCTCCGCTTTAGTACTCAACAAACTTCCACAAAAGAAAATCGATCCCGGAAGCTTCACAATTCCTTGCTCGATTGGGGAATCCCCCGTTCGTAATGCATTAGCCGATCTTGGGGCTAGCATTAACCTCATGCCCACATCAATGTTCAAACGACTCGGCCTAGGAACAACAAGCCCTACAAAGATGAGCATACAACTCGCCGACAGGTCCGTCAAATTTCCACAAGGTGTCGCTGAAAATCTACTGGTCAAGGTTGACAACTTCGTTTTTCCAACCGACTTTGTCATCCTAGACATGGAAGAAGACACCGATGTCCCTCTCATCCTCGGGAGGCCATTTCTAGCCACCGCCCAAGCAGTGGTGGATATGAATGACAGAACGTTAACATTGAAGTTTGGGGACGAGGAAGTGAAGTTTGAATGTGGAAGGAAAGTAGAAGAAGAAGACCCGGTCAACTACATGAAGGTCATAGACTCAAGCTTGGATGACGCTCTCCGACGGTGTAACATGGGATGCAATACATCCCACTTGGGTAACATATGACCAGGCTTTGGGTCTAGCCAAGGACCCTTATAAACGTGGCGCACCACGGAGGCATTTCGCGGAACTATCCTTAGTTTAGTTCAGATTTATTTTCTTGTTTCTAGTTAGTTTTAATTTTCAGGAATAAAACACACTTGAGATGGCAAAGGATACAAGGGAAACTTGAACCAGCACTCCATGCAGGAAAACAGAACCGTCCGACGAAATTCTTCATTTGCAGTAAGTTCGGCACGGGCCGTGTCCGCCCAACACGACCCCGTGCTGCACAGTCTGCAGAAAAAAGACCCAGTTCAGGTAACTGGACACGAGCCGTGTTCACCCAACACGCCCCCGTGTCCAGGCTTCTATTTCTCTTGTTTCAATTTTGTTACTGGCACTTGAACACGGGGCCGTGCCCGGATAACACGGGGTCGTGTTCAGCGCCCAGTAACACAAAATTTTTTGCTTTTTACACCTTTTTACACATTCAATCAACCTAAAAACTTATTTTTGGGACACATTGAGGACAATGTGTAATTTAAGTGGGGGGGGGGGATGCTAAAACCTTGAATCTTGCAAGTCCTAAATACAAGCCTTACACAAAACTCTATTGGAACCGCTAATCACCCCAAATTTTTTCAAAAAATTTTTCATTTTTTTTACTTGTCTAGGTTTAACTCGGGAAATTCAAGTTCTAAAAAAGTTATATTTTTACGAATTTACAACCGATAGCGTCGTGATAAAAAGAACCAACATAAGAAAATTATGAAAAGGCATGACAAACTTGGTTAAAATTTGATTATATATACTTGATCACATAAAAAACCCATTCCCACAAAAGTGAGTTTTGAGCCTTTATTGAGCATACAATTACATATCATTAGACTAAATGCTCATTTTTCGTTTCTTGTGTGAATAGCCGCTTGGTTCTTACGACTCTAGAACTTGCCATGACGATACATTCCCGGTCCTTACCAACTTAAACCCGAGTAAGTAAATGATGGAGGCATTAGGACTAACCCTTTTTATTTCTACACCATTATTTTCCTTTTTTTTTCCCACCTACCCAAAATCCCCCTAGTTAACCCCTTTGAGCCTAAACCTTTTCATTTCATAACCCAAACCAAACACCCTTTTACCCACCAAAACCCTTTTTATTTTTTAACCCTTTGTTTTAGTAACAGCTTCGATTTTTCGTATGACTTTGAAAAAAAAAATGTGTTGATGATGAAGCAAAAGAAATAAACAAACAAGTTCATCAAAAAAAAAACTTTGTTTGAATAATAGCTTCATCAAATAAAAATTACAAAAATAGAAAGTCTTACGAAAACCGAAACTTGTTACGCTTTTAGCCTTTTTTTTTACTAACCACTAACCACCAACCCAACCACCTACCTTTAACCCAAGCCTAACCCTTCACCCACAAAGTCCTCTTGATATTTACAAAGGAATATAAGTTAAAAAGGAGGAGGATTGATTGCTTGGCAAGCCTATGGTAGGAGTAAAGTTCCATGCCTCTCTCGAGTGATCCACAAAAATACATTTTCGGCCGAGTGTTGAGTGATCCCCGTGAGGTATGTGAACTTGTATATAAATAGAATTTTACAAAGGCATGTTATGCCCTAATAAATAATTTGTCTTATGAAAAGTTTTAAATAAATCATGACGAATAGGATTGTAAATAAATAAAAATAAAACTAAATAAAGAATCTTGGAAATCCCGACACTCTACGACAAGCCCAAAAACCTTCTTCTCTACCCATTCCATTTGGGAGTGTAATAGCCACATATTAAAGAGTTTTGCTTGAGGACAAGCAAAGATTCAAGTGTGGGGGTATTTGATGTGTTAAAAATGCAACATATAAATTTCATCAATTGAGGCATAAAACTAACCCTTTTTTAGTACTAATGTTGGAAAAAGTGTGCTTTTGTCTTCCTTTTGTATTTTCAGGATTAAATGAGCTCAAATTCACAAAAGAAGCAAAAAGACATCAAAATCTAACATAAATACAAGAAAAGGAACAAGACGTGACATGCCCGACCCCACGAGCAAAACAAGACAACAGAAGACTGAACACGCCCCGTGCTCAGCCAGCACGGGGGCGTGCCCAAGTGTCAGCAGAAAAGACAAAGTGGTAGAAGCTTCTATTGCCCACCACGGGGCCGTGCTCAGCGGACACGGGGCCGTGGTCAACTATAAGATTCGCACAATCCAGCAAATCTGCATAGTACAAAGATTCTTCTGCACCACGGGGTCGTGCTCAGCGGACACGGGGGCGTGGTCAACTAAAAAGACAAAACTGCATTAAATGAAGAAAGAGAAGGATGTGGACACGGGGCCGTGCCCACTGGACACGGGGCCGTGCCCGAGCTTCTGTTCAGCCTATAAATAGAAGTGCTTGGCTCAAGCTCAAACCATCCCTTGGCACACCACCTCTCTCACACTTCACCCACCACCCACCACCACCATAACACCATCATCCACCACCATCATCCATTGTCCATCGTAGAGTGTGTGAGTCGTCTCGGGATCCAAGATTGATCGTAAGAGTTCTTGACAATCAAGGCCATGTTTGCCTAAGTCTCTTACATCACTTGGTGAAGACAAAGTGTCTAGTGTAATACTTTTTATTTCTAATCTTTTGCACTTTTTACTTGGTTTTGTATTAATGACTTTAATAACTAGTTGCTTATGTTGAAGGTGATCTTTCCTTATCGTTTGTCCGTGGTGTCTTGGCATTATTTTACTGTCTATATAAAATAAAAGATTTTCACCATTCATATCTCCACGGTCTATATGGAGGTATGTTGGCTACCTGGTCGGGGGTTAAGGGAACGGTTTGGTAAAGGTCTTGCCATTGTTCAGCGTTTAGAGGTCCTGCAATGGACCTGGGTCAAATTTAGTAGGACCTCCTTCAATACTTAATGGTATTGGATGGCGGGGGTCCAAACTCTTTGATCCCCTCATAAGTTAACTACTATTAATACTATAACCCGGCTATTTAGGACTGTATCCCTGCTGACTCAGACTACTTAGTCGAGGGTAACGTCACCTCCAAAAGAGGGGCCTACCATAATTTGCATTAATAACTTAATTAAGTATCTTCCAATAATCCACCCTTTTAGGATTGTATCCTTGCTGACTCAAACTACTGGGGTGAGGGTAACGTCACCTTCAAAAGAGGGGCCTACTACAATAACTAAGATAATCTCTTAAAATAGTGCAAAAGTGCGGGAATAATCAAAGGTTACACTAGATACGAGTCGGAACCAAGTGATTCATCTTGTCTATCTGTTTTTCTTTTTATTTTTATTTTTCAGCATTTTTAGTTAGTTTTTAATTTTCTTAGTCTAAAACATTTTTCAAAACTTTTTATTTTGATTAAACGTTGAGGATAAACCGGTATTAAAAGCTCTTGTGTCCTTGGACGACCTCGGTATCTTACCAACACTATACTACGCTCACGATGGGTGCACTTGCCCATATGTGTGTCTAGTGTTAGTAAATATCGTGTTTTATAAATTTAAAACTTGACTAAAAAGTGTTAAAGGGGCTTAAAATATACACCTAATATATATAACGCTTGACACCCATCAGCAGACATCTCAGATCTCACCTTTTGGGCCTCAGTAACAGCTTCACGTTCCAGCTCCTCCCGAACAATCTTAGCATGAGCAAGGACTCGGTCTTTTTCCGCAATATCGCGGGCCCACAATATCCGCTCCTCGGCAAGGTTGGCAGTCACACGCTTTAAGTCATCCTCTGCCTTATTTTTCTCTGAAACAAACCTGCTCTCCCTCAAACCAGCAGCTTGGAGTTGACTTTCCAAACGATATTTCTCATCCTTCAGCTCTTGAATAGCAATCCGCGCCTGGTGGAGCTCATTGTTATCATGCATCCACCGGCGTCGGATTTCTGCTAGCCTCCGGGGCTGACTAATAGAGTCCACCATCGTGGCAGTCATCAAATTCTCATTATTTAACCCCTCAACATAGGCTGGCTCAGCCGGGGGATAGGCACGCTCAGCCCAATGATGTACCACTAGGGGGAAGATCAACCTTGATGACTCCGTTATCTTACACTTGGGCTGATAGCGCTTGTCTTGCACATTTGGATCCCAGTTAATGGTGGGCAGGTAAAGATCACCGCCCAAACGGGCTCCATCGTCAATAATTCTGCTGCTCGATTCCCCAGCATCGCTCACGGCGGTACCTCCGGCACTGGTTGCCTCGTGAGCAGCAGACGCCGTGGGCATCTCCTTTTCAGACGCAGAGAAAACGCTAACAGGAGAGTCAAACAAGGATGTGGGGATAACACTCGAGGGCAGCAGGGTAGAAACTGGACTAGTTGTCACCGCCACAGCAGTTGTGAACACAGGAGGCGGTATTAAAGAACTGACAGCAGCGGCAACACTTGCCTGTGATATAAGCTTTGAAAGGCTTGGCCCGCTTGTAGCGGAAGGCATCACATCCACAGACGTCAAGGGGGCGGAAGACGTACCCTCAACGTGAACTTCAGCAGTAGAACCTATGTCAAAATCAGATGATCAGCAACATAGCATACAAAGGCAACGCTTACACACGCAAACAAAATTACTCACCAGTGGGTAAGGCGTGAGCAGTTTGGATTGCTTGAAACGCAGTCAAGGCAGGCACAATCTTTCGTTTTTTTCTGAAGACGGGTTGGACTCACCAGCTCCGCAGTAGTAGATGACACAGCAACGCCCCCCGAGGGCACATAAACGCAACCCGCAACGGTGGAAGAAGCGGCCCCCACGGCCATGTACTTTCTCCCGATGACCTTCACCCGGATTGGTTTTTTCACCTCTGCAGAAGAAACACCACTTCCCCCGCTGGGGGAGGCTTGGAAATATAAGCAGCAGGGTCCGCCGGCACAGCGGGCAGTAAGAACTGCTCAAGGTGGATCTTCAGCACATCAGGCTCTTGTTCCCTAATCACACGGTCCGCGACCCTCAAAGCAGCATTCCGAGGAGGATCCACAAAGTCAAATAAACTCCATTTACCTGTTTGACATTTACACATGTCAATGCAGGTACAACTAACAAAGTAAATTCAAGACAAAGAGTCACATACCTTCATCCTCCCTCTGGAAGGAAGGATATAACTTGATGTCACGCCATAGCAGGCTCATTCCCGCCATCACCAAGGCTCCCTCAGGAATCACTGTGCACTCGGAGGGGCATTCACACAATCTCTTAAAAAGAGCGTTTTCAACATAAGCATCTTTTGGGGGACCGTCGTCTTTAACCTTGTCCTTGGGCCCCATTTCCCTCCACTGCATTTCTCCAGGGATCACACCGGCGTCAATAAAGAAGAACTTCTTTTTCCAATCCTTATCCCGGGAACTGGTAGGAATGTCTCTCAAGCAAGACACGTTGATGTCTCGCCTATCAAAGGTGAAAAGGGGGATTTCCACACGAGAACGAAAAAAGCCCTAAAAACGGTAAGTTCAGGGATATGGCCCAGGGCTGTACAAGCAAATTCAAACTGTCGAAGTTTGACCAACCCTAACGGATGCAATTGAGAAATGTGGATGGGATAATGATCAAGAACCAACTTACAAAACTTGGTGATCGGCAATCGGAAGTTGCAAAATTTGAAAAAAATCACTAAACAGAGTGATTTTACCTTTCTTCAACGGAAATGCCGTGTCTATCTTTGATGGCAATACCAGATTCCACCCTGCTCTAATGTCGTAATCTTGAATAAGATTGTTGAACGGAACAAGCCCCCATTTGACATATAGGGCATCAGAACTCACTTGGGCAGAAGAAGAGGACTCGCCGGTCTTGGAAGCCATTTTTTGAATCAGGAAGATAAAGAAGAAAGTGGTTGTGAACAAGGGCAGAAGTGAAATACCTAAACGAGAAACCTATTTATAAGGGATGGTAACCTTTCGAATTCGAAAAAGGCAAACGGATGGGAACGCATGTCAAGACAGGGGAGGTACAACTGTCATCCTAATGATGACTTAACTGTCACATCCTTTCCCATCGCCGCCATTTTTCAAAAAACATAACGGTACCCCACTCGAGAAACTTACACTCAAAGGGGGAATTTTGACTTTTTTCCTTTTTTAGTCCGATCTCATGAATTTCATTTCATAACTTCGGACTGGGGGGACATGACGAGGTATGACCCGGATCGGCTAACCCGACCCGGTCATTACCTATTATTTTATTCTAAATACTTAATTACACATGTTTATTCTAGAATGTTCCATTCTGCATGGATAAACCACGTAACTAAATCCCCAAACTTTTGGGAAGATCATGCAAATCCCTAACTTATCGGAACCCATCCTAAGTTAGGGGAAACCCTAATGGTAAACTATAAATAGAGGTAAACATCAAAGGTACGATCATCTTGCTCTCGTTTACTCTCTCTCTCTCTACATTCATACTTTCTTTCTCCCAAACCGAGACTTATTCTCACGCCGGAGGGTGGTTACAGCAATAACCCCATTCCTGTAAAGAGTCCTAACGGTGTTTGGTTTTGCAGTTAGCTGTTCGGATTGCCAAAGAGTTGAAGTCCTAACCGGAGCTTACCAGTAAGGTCAGCGTTTCTTCAATAATCACTACATTATAGTGCGATTTTCGTCATCAATCAATGATTCAAACACCCGATCAATGTGTTCTTCAGCTTTTTTTTGAAGAAAACCCAGTTTAATTTCATTCAAAATCTCGTTTTTTTCCCGTGATTTTGAAGATAATCACTCGATCCGTTCGATTCGATCGCTGATAAGTGTTTATATCATTCAAATTTCGTCAATCGTTGAAGAAATCGGGCTTCGATCCATGTAAGAAATTCTTTAATTTCATTTTTACGATCTGGGTTTTTGATTTAGTCATTGCGTTTTACGATCTTGGCGGGGGTCCGGGGGCAGCGCCCTTAGTAGCAGGGTCCAAGGGGCGGCAGCCCCTGGCGGGGTCCAAGGGGCAGAGCCCCTGGCTGGGGTCGACAATTTAATAAAAATAAAAATGCATGAGAAAATTTAATTTTCTGTAAATTGCCTCTGGAAAACTGCATCCGTAGACAGTTTTTGATCTTCTACTTCCTAGTTCAGACAATTCACAGACAAAACTATTGTGCTAGTTCAATGCGTTTTAGAGAGAACACTTTCTTGGTGTTTTTAGGCCATTGCGTTTTAGAACTAAGACATTTTTATGTGTTTTCTGGCCATTGCGTTTTAGAAAAACACATTTTTGAAGTGTTTTTAGTCATTGCGTTTTAGAAAAACACATTTTTGCAGTGTTTTTAGTCATTGCGTTTTAGGTAAAACACATTTTTAGGTGTTTTCAGTCCATTGCGTTTTACAGAGAACACTTTCTTTTGTTTTTTTAGGCCATTGCGTTTTAGAAATGAGACATTTTTAAGTGTTTTCTGGCCATTGCATTTTATAAATAAGACATTTCTTTGTGTTTTTTGTGCATTGCGTTTTAGGTAAAATACTTTTTTATGTGTTTTCAGTCTATTGTGTTTTAGGAAACAGACATTTTAAGTGTTTTCTAGCCATTGCGTTATAGGAATAGGACATTTTGTTTGTGTTTTTGGTGCATTGCGTTTTAGGTAAAACACATTTTTATGTGTTTTCAGTCCATTGCGTTTTAGAAAGTACATTTTCTTTTGTGTTTTTAGGCTATTGCGTTTTAGAAATAAGACATTTCTTTGTGTTTTCTGACCATTGCGTTTTACAAATAAGACATTTCTTTGTGTTTTTTGTGCATTGCGTTTTAGAAAAATGTCATTTTTTAGGTTTTTTTTTCCATTGCGTTTTACGCAACTGAGTTTTTCCATTGCGTTTTACGCAACTGGGTTTTCGAAAAAAAATTTCGAAAATATAGCAGTAGTATACTCGTTTTAAAGATAAAAAAAACGCTCGTTTTTTGGTGCAATTTTTATAAAAAAATAATGTCGTATGAAAGAGTTATTAACGTTTAAAAAATTGGGGGGGGGGGGGGGAATTGGAATAGAGAGAAACTATTGCCTTGGATTGACTCTGAATGCCTCTAGACAAACTCACGCGCCTCCTTTTTTTCCTTCAATTTCACTCATTTAATCTTAGCCCTTGTTTAAATAAATGGATGATCAAGATTACTTTCTACCCAAATAAACTTCCTATTATATCCTAACCAAACAAATTAAATTAAATTAAATTATTTATTATAAGACCATTAGATACAGGGGTATTAACTCAGCATGAACCCTACAAAACACACATCCAAGAATCATGGTAGACAAACTAGAACTCGACACAATTTTTGTGGGCTGGCACGAGTGGAGTTCGTTTAACCCGAAATTTATGCTTATTTTAATCAGGTTGATTAGAAATTTATAACATAAAGGATGTAGATAAAATTATTTAAGTTTTAATGATAAAATGGGAGCCTGATTACCCATCTATATTTCAAAATTGTTAGGGACAGAAATGGTGCAGATTTGAATTTGGCCTAAACTAACATAATTGGACAAACTATAGGGACGAAAATCGCATTAACTCTTTAGATAAACATGTCCACATGTTTACCTAAAGTGAATTGAATATGTTTGTACCAAATCCAACTCGTAAAATATTGAATCTCGTTAGAAATTCACGTTTTTTATACACGTACTCTGATTGATTAAGGGGCTGTTTGTCAACTTCTGAATGAGTAAGTGGTAAACCAGTAAGAGGCCTGAACTATTAAGTACTAAACCAGTAAGAGTTCTGAACAATTAAGAGCCAGTATAATGCTTATCCGTTTAAAAGGCAAATGTCTGACCAATTCAAATAAGTGGTCTTAACCATTCAAACTCGGTATAATGCTTACTCATTCAGAGGCAAATGTCTGAATCATTCAGACATCAGTTTACGAAACAAACAGTCTGAACCATTAAGTGCTGAACCAGTAAGAAATCTGAACCATTAAGAGTCTCATTAAAAACTAAACAATCAGCCAACAGAAAGAAAGTTGAAACACCAAAACAGGAATTTAAATTAGCAAATGTGTCGAAACATTCTAATATTCAAGATAAAAATCAACTCTCTAAAATGGAGTTAATTTAGACCATAATTAGTATATTTACAGCGAAAGAAAAACCCTAACAAAAGCCTTAGACTAAATTTACTACAATGTCACGTGAGAGGGATATTATTTATTAACCATGGACCTTAGTTTTATTTTGAGAGAGAGTTACGTTTAGCAACATCCTAACAAAATCACACCGATGCTTTCAGAAACTGCCACACGGAACCGACGAAATGCCGGAGAAGATCGGGGACCAGCAGTAAGGACAAGAAGTCTGTTT
This sequence comes from Helianthus tuberosus, assembly GCA_030545235.1. Classification (NCBI taxonomy): domain Eukaryota; kingdom Viridiplantae; phylum Streptophyta; class Magnoliopsida; order Asterales; family Asteraceae; genus Helianthus; species Helianthus tuberosus. The sequence goes on from CM060380.1 coordinate 78,206,475, forward strand.
CCAGTGAAGCTGTTCTCCAACACATTTGGAATGGAAGACGTGGCCGCACCGGCTGTGCTGGCAAAGTACGTCGTCGTAGACGTAATCAGCGTTGCAAATAAAGCACATCCGATTGATGGATCTATGGCGGTGCTTCTCCATATCTTGGAATCGAATAATTGGAAGATCCACCAAGCAAACATCCTCTTGGTGGTAAACACTGTTGGAAATTTTTGTGAAAATAGCATTTTTCACAAATATAGGAAAATGATTTTTTCCTATTTTGGACTAGAAATAAATATAATAAAATGAGCGGGTTTTATATATTTATTTTTGGGTTTGTGTTCTATGTCGGAAGGGCTTCGCAACGAACTAAACCACGTCCAAAACGGAGCTAAGATGAATGAGATATCGATGCTCAAAGTTTGGTGTTTGAAACTTAAATGCTGAAAAAGTGGGAAAGTGGCACCTTGTCCCACATCGGATGAGAGATGAAACTTAAAGGGGTATTTAAGTGGGAGCTCTCCATCCTTATTGTTTCATGGAAGCACTCACTAGTGTACTCGCGAAGGGTGCGGAGCACCCTAACTCGCACTCGCACACGCGCGCGCGCGTGGCGTGTGCGATGAGGCGCAATGTGGCGCTTTGATGGCGCACTTTGCACTTCGCATCGCCGCTTGAGAGCCGCCTTTGTATTTTTGACCGCGTGCGCGTGGTGGAGAACAAGGGTTGCAAGGACCAAGTGGTAGGTGATGTGGCGCATGACGTGGCAGTCATGCGCATGGTACATGGGCACTGAGGTGACGTGCGCGGCGCACCTAGGTGAGCCAAAACGGCGCGACTGTGTGGCGTGCTCGTAGAGGCTACCAGGTGACGTGGCGCGCGCGCACAGGTGCGCATGGAATTGAGCCAGTGGGGCGCACGCGCGCATGGCAGTGAGCCAAATTGACGCGCCGCGCATGAGGGTGCAGACCTGCGCGCGCGCGCAGAAGCTTCCAGCAGCAGTTACTGCAGTGCAGTTACGTTTTCAGCATTCGAAACTGACGTAGTTAATGCGTTTGACTGAGAATTTAGTGACGAATTAAGGTGCATTGAAGACGTTTAATGCAGTTTAATTCTCCCATTAAATTTTGTTTTTCAGTTTCGACATTATATGCAGTATAAATAGAGGCTTCAGCTGCAGAATCAAATACACCGAAATTCACCAGCTCTATACAATCTTCTCTCCCTACAGAATTCTCATCTTCTTCTCTCAAGCAAGCAAGGTACACCTTCGGGTTGGAGTCAAGACCGGCAGTGCAACTGCTTGCGGCTGTTGTATCCTGGAAACAAACGTGTTCTCCTGGGAGACACGGAATTTGTTTTAAGGGACCCGTGTCTAACACGATCCTCAGCCAAGAACAGTTTCGTCTGTTCGTGTTTTTCTGTTCTTGTTTTCTATTTTCAGTTGTAATTTGTACTGTAATTTTAATTCATTCTGATTTGTTTCAGTAATTCAAGTAATAAAAGTATTTTATTTATTTTTACACGAACGGATTCCTACAATCTTAAAACAAATTTTAAAACACCGTTCGTGTAGAATCACAAACTTCTCTGCTGTGAATATAAAGTTTTTTTTCTCTCTCACAGCAGGTTGTGTTTTAAAAGGTTTTTTCTCTGTTTTGATTCAAAGTTGCGCCTTTGTCAAAACAGAACTCTGTTTCTACTCCTTCTGTCGCTGAGTTCTAAAAACCTACTGTTGTAGTCTTCAAAGTTGGACTTAGAAGCTACGCAGTGGTTTCAAAAACTCTTTACATTGGATAAATAATAAATTAGCACATTTATTATTTTATTAACTTGGTTTTGTGGAATTTTTCAGAATGTCGACTGAAAATACCAACGTCAACGTCGTTGTCGGTACCCCTGCCAACACTGTGGGAGCGTCCACAGTGGCGAATCATGCTGAACGACCCGAGAAGTTCTCGGGTCTCCACTTCAAGCGGTGGCAACAGAAGATGTTCTTCTACTTGACCACCATGAACCTTGCGAGGTTCTTAACGGAGACCGCTCCCCAACCTGCGGAAGGGGAGACCGATGCTCAGGCTCTGAGCGCGGTAGAGGCGTGGAAGCACTCCGACTTTATATGTCGAGGTTACGTACTAAACGGTCTCTCGGATGCTTTGTATAATGTGTACTATAATATCAAGACTTCCAAAGAATTATGGGAGTCTTTAGAGAAAAAGTACAAAACGGAGGATGCGGGAACAAAGAAATTTGTTGTCGCCCGTTTCTTGGACTTTAAAATGGTTGATAACAAGTCTGTTATGAACCAAGTCCAAGAGATGCGAATTATACTAAATGACATCCATGCTGAGGGAATGGTACTTAGCGAAACTTTTCAAGTGGCAGCCATGATCGAAAAATTACCTCCTGCTTGGTTGGATTTTAAGAATTATCTTAAACACAAACGAAAGGAAATGTCGGTCGAGGACCTTGTTCTTCGTCTTCGTATAGAAGAAGAAAACAGGGTGGCCCAAAATGGCACCATTTTGCAAGCTTCGGCTAAAGCAAACATGGTGGAAGTTGGGGAGTCCTCAAATGGCAAGAAAGGCAAGGGAAAAAAGGACAACAAAGGGAAAGCAAAGGTTAACAACTTTGGACCTAAAAAGGGGGCTGTGAAAAAGAAGCCTGCGCCTTTCCAAGGTACTTGTTACAACTATAATGAGACGGGGCACCGTGCTAACCAATGCAAGAAACCTAAGCGTGAGCGTGCGCACATGGTTGATGAGGATGGTATGCCTCTCATTGCAATGATAACCGAGGAAGCGGCTATGATTGAAGAAGTCAACGCGATGGGTGAAAACCCAAAAGGATGGTTCGTTGACACGGGTGCAACCCGCCATGTTTGTGGAGACAGGGCTCTTTTCTCTACATTCAAGGAAGCATCGGGTGAAGAAAAGCTTTATATGGGGAATAAAGCTACCGCAAGCATCAAGGGGGAAGGCACGGTCGTTTTGAAGATGACTTCGGGCAAGGAGCTTACCTTGACCAATGTGCTTTATGTGCCAGAGATACGGAAGAATCTCGTGTCGGGATGGATGCTCAACAAGTTTGGATTTCGTCTAGTGTTTGAATCGGACAATTTTGTCTTGTCTAGACGTGGAATGTTTGTTGGAAAGGGCTATGCCCTTAATGGTATGTTTAAAATGAATGTAATGGTTGTAAACCAAAACAAGAAAATGAATGAAATTTCTACTTCTACTTACATGGTTGAGTCTTCTAATGTTTGGCATGGTAGACTAGGACATGTAAATTTTAATTCATTACGACGTTTAATTAAATTAAACTTGTTACCAACATTCCATATCGAGTCCAATCACAAATGCGAGACATGTGTTGAATCCAAACTTACGAGATCATCGTTTAAATCGGTTGAACGAATAACCGAACCCCTTGATTTAATTCATACCGATGTGTGTGATTTAAAAGCGGTTCCCACGCGTGGAGGAAATAAGTACTTCATCACGTTTATTGATGATTGTACGAAATATTGCTACGTGTATTTACTAAAGAGTAAAGACGAAGCAATAGAGAAGTTTATCTTGTACAAAAACGAAGTTGAGAATCAACTTAAAAAGAAGATAAAAGCTTTGAGAAGCGATCGAGGAGGTGAATATGTTGCACCTTTTGCGGATTTATGCGCAAAAAGTGGCATTGTACATGAGTGTACACCTCCTTATTCTCCACAATCAAATGGCGTTGCGGAACGAAAGAACCGCACATTGAAAGAAATGATGAACGCCATGTTGATAAGCTCGGGAGTGAACCGAGAAATGTGGGGGGATGCCATTCTCTCAGCAAACTATCTTTTGAACAAGATACCTTTGAAAAATAGGGACGAAACTCCATATCAGTTTTGGAGAAAAAGGAAGCCTTCGTACAAATACTTGAAAGTGTGGGGGTGCCTAGCCAAGGTGATTGTACCACCTCCTAAGGCTCTTAGGATAGGACCCAAAACTGTTGATTGCATTTTCATTGGATATGCACATCAAAGTAGTGCGCATCGTTTTCTTGTACATGAGTCCAAGAATCCTGATGTACACAAACACACTATCATAGAGGCAAATCCTAATGTCGTCTCATATTTTGAGAATGTGTTTCCTATGTTAGGACAAACATATACGCCTTCATCAAGAGCGTTTGATGAAGCAGGTCCAAGTTCGTCTACATGGTTAGATGAAGCAGGACCAAGTTCATCTTCGAGGATAGATGAAAGACATGAACGACCTGAGGTCGAGGAGGGTGAGCTTAGACGAAGTAAACGACAAAGGGTTGAAAAATCCTTTGGTCCAGACTTCATGAGCTATATGGTTGAGGGTGAGCCCAATACCTACCGCGAAGCGGTTACCTCCGCCGAAGGACCTCAATGGCAAGAAGCAATTAAGAATGAAATTGATTCTATATTGCAAAATCATACTTGGGAGTTAGTAGATCTTCCACATGGTTGTAAACCACTTGGATATCGTTGGATATTCAAAAGGAAGATGAAAGCCGACGGAAGTATTGATAAATACAAGGCAAGGTTAGTGATCAAGGGATTTAGACAAAAGGAGGGTCTAGACTACTTTGATACTTACTCGCCTGTAACGCGAATAACCTCTATACGATTGGTTCTTGCAATTGCGGCTCTAAGAAATTTGGAAGTTCACCAAATGGATGTAAAGACCGCATTTCTAAATGGTGATTTAGAAGAAGAAATTTACATGGAACAACCTGAGGGTTTTTCCGCCCCTGGAAACAAGGGCAAAGTATGTAAATTGGTCAAGTCTTTGTATGGCTTGAAGCAAGCTCCAAAACAATGGCACCAAAAGTTTGATCATGTCATGATTGACAATGGTTTCAAAATAAATGAGTGCGACAAGTGTGTTTATTTTAAAGACACACCAAAAGGTTATGTGATTCTATGTCTTTATGTAGATGATATGCTTATCATTGGGAGTGATGATAAGATGATCAACTCAACGAAAGACATGTTGAAAGCGAGGTTTGACATGAAAGACATGGGTCTCGCGGATGTGATTCTTGGAGTAAAAATCACTAGAACCCAAAATGGTCTTGTGTTGAGTCAATCTCACTACGTGGACAAGATCCTTGGGAAATTCAATTCGGACGATACGAGTATAGCTCGATCTCCAATTGATAATACCCAACGCCTAAGGAAGAATAGAGGCGAGAGTGTTTCTCAGTTAGAATACTCAAGGATTATTGGTAGTCTCATGTATCTAATGACATGTACTAGACCCGACTTAGCGTACGCTGTGAGCAGGCTAAGTAGATACACCAGTAATCCGAGCGAGGATCATTGGAAAGCTATCACGAGGGTGCTTAGATACATAAGATACACGAGAGACTATGGATTGCATTATACCCATGATCCAGCAGTGATCGAAGGTTTCACTGATGCGAACTGGATATCGATATAAAAGATCATAGATCGACAAGTGGATATGTGTTTACACTTGCTGGCGCAGCTATAGCTTGGAAGTCTTCCAAGCAAACGGTTATAGCTAGATCTACGATGGAATCCGAATTCGTCGCTTTAGATAAAAGCGGGGAAGAAGCGGAGTGGCTACGTCAATTTGTGGAAGATATTCCAAGATGGCCAAAGCCGTTGACGGCGATCTGCATACATTGTGACAATCAGTCTGCTCTAGCTAGAGCACAAAACATGATGTACAATGGCAGATCAAGGCACATTCGACGTAGACACAACACGGTACGACAACTTATCTCAACGGGTGTTATCTCAGTTGACTATGTGAGGTCAAATGAGAACATTGCGGACCCGTTAACAAAAGGCTTAAGCACAGATAAGGTGTATAGGTTGTCAAGAGGAATGGGACTAAAGCCCATAGATGAAGGGAATATGAGGGAAACCTAACCTAGTTGACTGGAGATCCCAAGATCTAGGTTCAATAGGCAAACTTAATCATAAACCCAAAGGGAGTCACTGTGGGGGGTGCCCCAAAATTAATAAAGGGAGTTGTATACTTCCTAGTCCATTCCAATCAGTGACATGAAGTAAGGTTAAGCATGTTGAGGTTAAGGATTTTGAGGAAATCCAAATTAACCATGATGCTTTTAATGATTTAGAGGAATCACCTATGTTAGAGAGAAGTGGGGTCGCTTCGAATGGATTTGTGGGGAGGCGCAAATCCTAGAGCTCTCGCAGAACCAGGAACGTGTTCCATGACCATAAACAGACACAACCATGAGGTCTTAACTCGACTAGGGAGAGTATTGTGTGAATGTATATTGTCGCCTACATAAATGGGGGATTGTTCAAAGACCCCGCGTCTACTAGACCCTAGGAGGCTAAGTATGCTTCACAAAAGGAGGTTCAAAGGTTACACCTACCTATCTTGCAATGCTCAACTGTTGAACTTGTATCGTTGAAACTTGATAGATCGATTTCTATTCATGTGGGGGATTGTTGGAAATTTTTGTGAAAATAGCATTTTTCACAAATATAGGAAAATGATTTTTTCCTATTTTGGACTAGAAATAAATATAATAAAATGAGCGGGTTTTATATATTTATTTGTGGGTTTGTGTTCTATGTCGGAAGGGCTTCGCAACGAACTAAACCACGTCCAAAACGGAGCTAAGATGAATGAGATATCGATGCTCAAAGTTTGGTGTTTGAAACTTAAATGCTGAAAAAGTGGGAAAGTGGCACCTTGTCCCACATCGGATGAGAGATGAAACTTAAAGGGGTATTTAAGTGGGAGCTCTCCATCCTTATTGTTTCATGGAAGCACTCACTAGTGTACTCGCGAAGGGTGCGGAGCACCCTAACTCGCACTCGCACACGCGCGCGCGCGTGGCGTGTGCGATGAGGCGCAATGTGGCGCTTTGATGGCGCACTTTGCACTTCGCATCGCCGCTTGAGAGCCGCCTTTGTATTTTTGACCGCGTGCGCGTGGTGGAGAACAAGGGTTGCAAGGACCAAGTGGTAGGTGATGTGGCGCATGACGTGGCAGTCATGCGCATGGTACATGGGCACTGAGGTGACGTGCGCGGCGCACCTAGGTGAGCCAAAACGGCGCGACTGTGTGGCGTGCTCGTAGAGGCTACCAGGTGACGTGGCGCGCGCGCACAGGTGCGCATGGAATTGAGCCAGTGGGGCGCACGCGCGCATGGCAGTGAGCCAAATTGACGCGCCGCGCATGAGGGTGCAGACCTGCGCGCGCGCGCAGAAGCTTCCAGCAGCAGTTACTGCAGTGCAGTTACGTTTTCAGCATTCGAAACTGACGTAGTTAATGCGTTTGACTGAGAATTTAGTGACGAATTAAGGTGCATTGAAGACGTTTAATGCAGTTTAATTCTCCCATTAAATTTTGTTTTTCAGTTTCGACATTATATGCAGTATAAATAGAGGCTTCAGCTGCAGAATCAAATACACCGAAATTCACCAGCTCTATACAATCTTCTCTCCCTACAGAATTCTCATCTTCTTCTCTCAAGCAAGCAAGGTACACCTTCGGGTTGGAGTCAAGACCGGCAGTGCAACTGCTTGCGGCTGTTGTATCCTGGAAACAAACGTGTTCTCCTGGGAGACACGAAATTTGTTTTAAGGGACCCGTGTCTAACACGATCCTCAGCCAAGAACAGTTTCGTCTGTTCGTGTTTTTCTGTTCTTGTTTTCTATTTTTAGTTGTAATTTGTACTGTAATTTTAATTCATTCTGATTTGTTTCAGTAATTCAAGTTATAAAAGTATTTTATTTATTTTTACACGAACGGATTCCTACAAACACCACCGTATCCGAACAAATATGAGATGGAATATGTTAGAAGATTGAGCAAATCGGATTTGATTCGAAGGATAGGGAAGAGTAGACAGATGTAGAAGACGATGTGCATGATCATGTTTGATTTTTGTTATCTAGATTGATGGTTTTGTGTTTTGTTTTGTTTTGGTTGTATGGTAAGTGAAATATTGGGTGGGATTTTATAATGGGCTGGTTATCTTGTGACGTGTCTGCTTATGAATGAGACGTGACAATATGTTTTTTAAACCGTGCCAATTATCGAATCAATCCTTTTCGACCTATTAGGAAGCTATATTATGTTATAGAGTAAAGTAAAAGGATCGTCCCTATAGTTGATGAAAATTTTGGATTTGTTACGTAGCTTTTTAAAAGTATACAAATGGTCTCTGTCGTTTGCACTTTGTAAAGCATTTAGTCCTCAACTTTTATAAAAAATGTATGGATAGTTGCACTTTGTAATGCATTTAGCCCCTAACTTGGATATGTTAAAACATTTAGATTTGTTAGCTTAGGACTAAATAAGTTACAAAATCCAAACCACATAGACTATCCGTGTACTTTTGAAAAGCTAGGGACCAAATAAAAAATTTTGGTTAACCACAGGGACCATTCATATACTTTACTCTTATGTTATAAATAATTTACAATCTAAAAGGATAGTATATAACTTAAATAGAAGAGTTATAATTTGGTTTTCATCCCTTATATGAGGAGTGTTTCCGGTCTGTTACGGTTTTTAGGTTAAATAGTAACCGTTACTAACACTTTTAATCAAGGACGTAGCTTTGTGGGGGCGGGAGGGGGCGGCCGACCCCCCGAACTTTTCGCTCAGTAGTGGAGAGAATGTAGTTTTTGTATAGAAATTTTTGGGTATATACTTTTTTGACCCCCCCCCCCCCCCGATTTTATAGATATTTTTGGTATATACGTTTTCGACCCCCGGTCGAAAATCTCAAGCTTCGCCACTGCTTTTAATAATTGTAAATCAAATCGAACCAAACCAAACTATTACTAACATTTGGCTCTGGTTTGGTTTCACGGTCTGTACTCTCCTATTTCCCTGATTCGTTTGACTTCAAAGTTAAGTAAAGCTATGTATGAGAACATTACCTTTTGATTATCTTTTTGGGTTAAATTGTCAATATTATGAGTGCCTGATGCTTCTGCTTGTGTTACAAGTTTACCGTGAAGGTGAACTTGTGACTGGCATATAATAATCATTTTAATCGAAACAAATTCTTGTCTCTAAAACCCAATGTTTTAAAAACCGGTTTATATTGGCCAGTTGAACCGGTTAAACCGGATGTCGGAAGCTTAGCCGGCACGAATCATACCGGTAAACTGAGAGAACAGTAAGGAAGTTGTACCGCCGGTAAATTGGGTTATACCGGTTTAAACCGGGATACTAGTACCGGGTCAAATGTTAAAATTTTGAGTTTTAATCTTTTATGGGCCCAAAAAGGTGACGATTTACGTTCTTAGAAAAACCTAGCCCCTAAAATGGTAACAATAGTGAATTTTTAGATTATTTTTTGTTATGCATTAACTTTTAGAATTTTTTTTTATTATGAAATGATATAGTTTTGGATTTTTTTTTAGTAAAATTGTATTTTATGAATTAATAGGGTTAATTAGTCAACTCGGTTGAACTGGCTGGTATAACCTGTTTTAACCAGTTGAACCATTTCTGAACCTAACCCGGTACAATTTAAAAACCGGTTTTTAAAACATTGCTAAAACCACCTCCTCACCTACGAAGTTCATTTATGCTTTCACGTTTATGGATTTAAGCCCTTAATTTCACTGTCCACCTACAAGACATTCATATTAGTTTCTTAACCTTTGTAGCCTATATTATAAGACTATGATATGAAAAAGGCATAAAGCTAATCCATAACTCATCTTGTAGAGCCTAAGATTAGAAAGCATAATAGAAAATTGTGGAGTTCATATTGGTTTTTTTAAAGCCGTTTTTGGTTGAAATCGTAAACCAAACCAATAGGTACAGTTTAAAATTTTCTAAACCGACCAACCGAAACTTCTTAAAAGAACCCACCACGAAACCAAACGAATGATTGGTTTAGGCGGTTTCACAGTTTAAACCAAATCGTGAACACCCCTAACTTATATTTTCCCCATTAAACTATTTGAATACTCAGTTAAGATTTTGCTCAAAAAAACACACCATAAAAACAAGTATTACATACTCTTTAAATTGAGTATGGTATTGCTTTAGGTTTTTTAATATAGAAAATAATACACATTACGTAATTACGAGTGTCTGTGGTCCTCGCTGCATCACACGAGCATCTTTGTGTGTGTTTGTATTTGGTCCCCCTAATGAAAACCTTAATCTAGTCCCCTCATCGTCTTCAGTCTAGCATTCCAGCTGTAAGGCCCAGTTTTAGGGGCAATAAATTCAATTAAATTTGAAATTGTGCAACGTGTGTAGTGTGTGTAAATGTGTAATAACTAAGTGTGTATATGTGTGCCGTGTGTGTTGCTATATATTTTTTTAACGGCAAATTTGGATCACTGACGGACCACTGGAGTATCATCGTGCCACCAATGGAACCACCCGATCATATCCATCTCCACTAGGCATAATGCCTATACACCAATTCAGGAGGAAACCCAATAAATATGGGAAAACCCCCCTTGTGGGAATCGAACCCAGGACTTATTGGTCCTAAAGTCCTATATATGATACGAACAAATTTAACACACACATTTATTTATTTGTAGTTGCATATTAGTCATGTAAACTTAAAAATATATAGATAATATGATAATATGTTTACAAGGGCAATTCGGCTACACACTAAAACAATTTGAAGCTTGGGCCCTTATATTTAAGATGCCCTTAAATTTTAGTGTTTAACTTTGTATAATTTTCAGGTTTTGATAACAAGAACTTCGTATACTTAAAAGGGTTTCTTTTCTTTCTTTCTTTCTTTCTTTCTTTTTTTTTTTTTTTTTTTTTGAACGGCCAACGAATACTATATAAGCCCGGCCATCTAGGCAAACCCATTGGCGAAAGGCCACCCACGTCCTACGTACGCAGACAGCGGTTGTGACCAGGCCTGCCCACCATTTCAAGGGAAACCCACCGCTCGAAGGTCCACTGTGATAAACTAATGGCCCACCTGAAACAAATTGCACCAACTAAGACTCCAACCCATGACCTCTACATTGAAAGATTACAGAGACCTTCTCCCAAACCAATTGATCTAGGATCCATTGGTACTTGGAAAGGTTTCTAATTCAATGAAACTAAATCATGTTTTAACATGTGATTGTGTGCCTTTTTTGAAATGGTACAAAAAGAAAATGTCTTCATATTCCTACGTGACAGATCTTAAGCCATTTTTTACGAAAGGGCCCTAATTTTAGAATTTGTTTTACACTCTCGAAAAGGTTTAGCCAACCTTGTATAGTTATATATTTAGGTACATAGCTTTCAAGTTGATGGATCTCACTGGTTGAAACTATAAGCTTCCAAAGTTCCAAATGATCAAATACTTTCAATGGATAGGTTTACAATCTATGGAACATTGCAATGTATATACTCCAGCATGTCAAAATAGAAAATAAAATACAAAACAAACAAACCGGTCCGTAGGTTACCGGTTCAACAGGTTTTAAAGCTACTCCACACACAAAAAGAAAAACAAAAAAATCATAAATATTAAACTGGTGGAGGGTACTGTTATGAAAACAATGGTTACGACTTTTTCTTATTGTAGTTTTTCTCAATTATTTACTACTTTAAATTATTATCATTAAATGCAGGGCAATATTTGTGGCCTAAATTAAATTTCATATGTGACACAACTAATTTTGGTTTGAAGTTTGATAGTTTTGTGTGGTGAGTCATGAGTGTAGCCGTGTAGGTGCTTTGTTTTAGCCAAGGTTGGAGAACTCGCTAGTCGCTAGTCAGCTGAACTCGCTAGTCGCTACTCGGCTGGTGAGGTGGGGACTAGCGACTACTCGGGATTAATCAGATCTGGTTTTCTATATGTATTTTTCAGTTTTATGTATACGTATACACATTTTTATAGGTAAATATTTTAAGTAGTTAGGTTTTAACCTTTACTCACCCATTTTTTTAAGTATACAAGATTAATTGTTGGAATTCAACTGGTTTGATTGGAAACTGGCTGTAATTTAGAGTTTTTGGCCGGAATATACAGTTTTTTGCCGGAACCTGCCGGAATCACCGATTTTTGGCCGGTCGACTAAGACCGGCTAGGTCCGACTAGCGATTAATGGACTGATTAACGGAAAATTACTCAATTGATGGCCGACTAACGATTAATCGGCGACTAGTCATGATTTTTACAACACTGGTTTTAGCACACACAAGATCGAAATGGGACCCAAAAGAAAATAGAATATATGTCTCTTTCTTTTGGAAATCGAAGTATTCATCTAGTTTTTTGTTTACTTTCAAATTTATCTCTCGTTTTATTTTTTTTTAATTTTGTTCTAAGTATGTTATTTCATGATTTTACACTATATTTCTAATAAGCGGCATAGGAGCATGTCCAATGTACCCTAATCAAACGCTTATAAACACCTCATGTTAATAAGCGGCATAGGAGCATGTCCAATATACCTCTTTCAAACGCTTATAAATGCCACATGTTAGCTAACACCATATTTTCACTTATCCTTAGGGCTCACCGCATTCCATCAAGATGTGTTTTGGAATTTCGGACGCCAACAAAATGAAAACCTAACGGGACGAATCATCCAATTGAGCATTTGGATTTCCAGACACCACCTAAGTATTCATTTCCGTGAAATTCAGCATTGGACATGCTCTTAAGTCTTAACATTAATGGGTAATAGGCGAGACAAGAAAGTTCATGTGTCTCTTAGTCATTCGGTTGATCAAATTTTATATCAACAATAATACCTCTTTTTTGTTTTCTTGTAATATGACTCTTAAGTTGTTACCGCTAAATTAGTTAATACACATTTGAAAAAAAAAATATGTTGTCACCCTTCGATTAAAAGTCGTGTTTGTTCCACCACTTCATGTCACAATCGTTACCAAGTTCGATATCAAGAAGTTTGATAACATGAATACAAGATTAGCTTCTTTATTTAAAAACACTTAAATAAATCGTGTTAAACTGCATCACTTGTTAAGGAAAGCTCTAAAAGAAAATTTATAAACTCTAAATCTTAACCTTAAAAGTTCTTAAAAAAGTTACCCACAATACCATTGTGACTTTTATGGCTTAAGTTGAAAAACTTTTACATTGCAAAACGTCTGATGTAAAATGATAGATTAAATATTTTTCGTTAGTGGAGACAAAACCAGATTAATTAAAACGGGTCAAAATAGTTTACAAGATATGTGTGGAGTGTGAACCATTCTTTTGTTGTCTAGAACATAAAAGACCATTTTATTTGTTATTTGTGGTTGGCTTCCATTTGCAATTAAGCGTTAATAATGTAAAGTCAAAAGTATAGCACTATAGCTCTTACAAACCATTAACACGTAGGAAAAAAAATGGTGTTCATATTACTTCAAATATAAGTATGTTTGTGGTGCTCAAACGGGCCACGTTTAGCCTAGGGTTGGTTACCTTTTCCCAACGCCGGTCCTAGAGTTTTGGGGGCCCAAAGCGAATTAAAAATTCGAGACTTTTTTTTAGTTTTTTTAGGCTCGTAATTTCGGTTTGTATCTGACATGAAATATATTAGGAAGAAACTTATAAAACATTTAACCATTATATAAACTAGATTATTTCCCTAATCAAATAATGTTGGGTCTAATACATAAATCAAATCTAAGTTGATCAAAACAGTTTAACCTAACAAACAATTACTTACATTATGTGTGAAATGAATTATCCTTATTCGTATCTATACTATATAATAAAAGAAACCTGATTTGGGACACATGTCATTTAATGAGGACTCCTATATCTTTTTCCCCTCTCAATGCCCAAATCGCTATATGGGTCAACACGCGCCCCAAAAGAAACCCGACCCTGTTACCAAAATTAGATCACTCTTAATATTTACACCTTCATTCTTTCACCAAAACCCTAATACGCTGATATGTCATTCACTCTGCCTCACTCTCTGCCGATTCTCTCCCATTCAAGCATCGCATCTCTTATTCTATCTTTAGGATTTGTTGTTGTGGCGTGAGAAGGAAGATAGGTGCGGTGTTTTGGTTGTTTTTTAGGGTTTGTTGTTGTGGCGGCGTTAGATACAAAGAAGAAGAAGAATAGCGGCTGATATATTTTTATGGTTAGAGGTATGTTTAAGCTTTTTTAGGTTTTTATTGTTTCAAATTGTTAATCGCCTCTTTCAAAGTACACCTATTTTTTCAGTTTTTTGTTTATTTATCGCTACTTGCAATCGATTAGATTATGATTCTGTTAGAGTAAATATGTGTAAGTACCATTTAGCTTTTATTAGGTTTGATTCTACTTTAAGAACTGAATAATGGTAGTGGAGCATTAATCGATACAGAAAATTGTAGTACGGTATGAAATATGAATTGCAATGGTTGCATCTTGTAGAATCCGATGGAAGTAAGATTGGGAATAAACTGAGAATGTATGCTTTTTTGGTCTTTAGAGCTCTTTGTAAGCTATCTATGAAGACCCCACCAAAAGAGGCATTAACAGACCCGTTGTTGATGCGGAGAAAGCTTTTTGCCTTGGAGTTGCTCAAGATATGTTAGAGAATGCAGGGCCTATTTTCCAAACCAGTGAAAGGTACCTCACCTATCAGTTTAGATGTTAAATTTGGAATGGTATTATTATTAGAAGTAGGTATTTTTAAAGTCCTGTTAGTGCCTTCGATTTTATGACAAAAATAAATATTGTAAAGTTGTTGAAAAATGGTAATTAAAATTGCTAAAGAACTGATGTTGCAGGTGCTATATATAAAATGTTGTAATTAGAAGTGGTAGTTTGAACTTTGAAGTATAACATACTTACTTGAGAATATCAATGAGAATTGCGACCCGTTTTCATAATCCGTAAATGATAAGATTAAATGTTCTAAAAATGTTATTAGAGTTTCATGATGGAATGCTATTTTATACCTTGGTTGACAAGATTTTGACGTGTGAATTAAAAATACAGAGTTTGATGACCTTGATGTGTTACGGATTACTTGGTTATTATGCGGACCACATATGGAGTTGGTGCATTATGGAAATGATTAAGAAAGGTTTTTGTTTATGAATGTCTTAGTAAGATTATGTGGAATAGTTTGGAAGTTTCAACTAGAACTTTATACAATCAAATCTAACATGGTAAAATCAGTTGTTTGAGGTATTACCAAAATAGTGATTATTTACAAGGGATGAAAAGATTAAAATATTACAAATCAAGGTATGGTATATTTTTACATAATAAAGCTCTACTCATCAATGAAGGTATTACTTGATTCGTACAATTTCTTAATTTGGAGCTAAAAGTGTCGATCTGGACAAACAATGATACATGATACACTAGTGTGCATTGTCTATACCAATTTTATGGCTTTTAGACTTGCAAAAGTCAATAAAGAAACTTTTATAATCTTTGCTTGGTTATGATTAGATGAAGATAAATATGGTATGATGATAATGAAGATAAAAAGAAATTTAGATGTTCCTTTTTTATCCTAAATGTAGGATCGATTTGTGACCCGAGCGAGTCGATCAGAAGAGTTCTTAGACTAAACCAGAGGCGGATATCATTAATTCAGTCTTCGTTTAGCTTGTATTGCACTAGAACATCATTAATCTGTCTTGTTTATTGATCAAATAATAGTTTACAGGCCAGAGACACTTCGACAGCACTTCGGCGTCGGAACTAAGAACCTTACAAACGAAATCAAATCGGCATAGTGATTTCGCTTGAACATGCTGAAGCGGAATCACTCAAGCTGAATTAACAGCTTGATTTCGTTTGAAATGACACAGTGTCATTTCAAGCGAAATTACCTAAAAACACATTTCCTCGTTTTTTGTGCCCTGATCTATACAAACTAGTACAAGACTCGATACAAGACGAAGTCGACAGACGTATGCACTAACAGACTCCCCCTCGGATGTTAACGAGTCTGAAGTATCGAGTCTTCTCATTCTTCAGTCTTGATCGATCTTCTCAACTTCAGGAACTTCTCCTGGCTTTCCATAGCAACAGGATCAGGAACCTGGCTTCTTTGTCTTCAGACTCCCCCTTTCACTCAGCTGGGATCGCAGTCTGGAATTCTTTATATGTAGCATAGTAACGAAAACCTGGAATTCAACATCAGGATTTGAAACTTTGCTTTGTTCAATGTTTCCTGCACAAACTTTCTCACAACCACATAAGTTTTTACAATAGTTATATCAAGTTCAAATTAATGATCTTGATTAACTAATCAAATTTTCTTTCTCAAAATAAATTTCTTCATTTAAACACACACTTCCAACCCTGTCCATCATGTTCAGCACTTGAAATTTTGAAATTCAGCTCTTCAACATCAGTTGTCGAAAATCTTTTTGAAGTTTTCAAAATTTATGCTAAAACACTCCGAAAATCTTTTTGGATTTTTTATAACAACAAAGAAATACAGTAAAGAAATATTTACAGACAATATTTTTTTGAGTTTGTGCAAGAGGATCATATCAGTTTTTGAGACACATCACTAGCACCGTTAAGCTTTTAAACATTTTAAGTTCTAAACGATTCACGTTGATTGATGATATATTTGTCCTCTTAAGCTCAATCTAAAAACTTTCGAAATGCTTTCCGATACTTTAAGGTACATTAATTTTGCACTAAGTTCTTATGGACCCCACGATCTCAGCATATCCCCTCATCATGCAATACACTAACTCGAGTAATGCCTTTAAACTTTTATCAACTGTGATTAGTGCGAAAACAACATAGAATGTTTAAACATTAACAATCAGGTCGATACTTTCGTATACGCAGAGAAAGTCCAATGTTTAAACAAAATAAGAAAATAAAAACAAGTTGAAATTGTTTAGGCTTTAACCACCAGTTCGATACTCCCGTATACGCAGAGGTGATCCAAAGCTTAAACGAAACACCAAAGAAAATAAATCAGAACGTTTAGGCAATAACATCCAGTTCGATACTCACGTATACGCAGAGGATGTCCAATGCTTAAAAAAAAAAAACAAGTTTAAATCTTTGCAAAAAGAAATACACAATCACAGTGATTTTTCAGCAAAATTGTGAAAATTCACAAATTTAACCAGTTTTTATGCACTTTTGCATTCAGCAATTACTGAGTAGGCACACAATCAAGAAGGACAAAACTAAGTACTATGCTTTCGACCATGCTTCCCACCAGACTTAGGCATTTTGCGTTATGTTTGTATCGTATTCGCAAATCTACTAGTCTAGCTGAGCCTATCGTCACATCTTTAGTGAGACCGTTTATCACATTTGACATTTCATTTCTTTAGCGTGCTGTGATAGTCTACTGATTTTCTATCATTTCCTCTTATTCACAACAAAACTCATTTTTACTTTTTCAATGTTTTTTGTATTTTCAAATTTTCTAATTTTTTAAAATTTTTACTCCCCCTAAAATCAAAATCTGTTTCAATTTTGATTTTCTGGGAAAATTTGAAAACAAATTATACAAGTAAAGTGACAACTGATATCGAATCACTTCAAATCGCCATTCACTTGGCATAAACAATCAGAACTCTCCCTTACAACAAACTATTTTCCCATTATGATTTCAAAACACTTAAGTTTGTTTTAATCAAAATGGTTTTTCCGGAAAAATTAATTTTGTTGTTTTTCACAAACCACTTGTAGATTAGGGGTTCAATTCATCACCTTGTTCTTCTTTAACCACTATAAAAAAATTTAACATTTTCCGATTTTCACAATACCATCACTTGTAGAAAATCAAGTACAACTTAATGTCCCTGATTTACCACTTGAAAATCGAAATATCACAAAAGTGAATTTCTCAAGAAAGAGGCTGATACCTGCTCCACACTTACCAACCTGGAAGCTCCGGCAAGTCAAGTTTTTCATTTAAACAGATCCACCCAAGCCTGACGAACCTTGGGTGTTTTTGAGTGATTGTCACTCAGTTTCTTTTCAATTTTTTGTTTCAAA
This sequence comes from Helianthus tuberosus, assembly GCA_030545235.1. NCBI lineage: Eukaryota > Viridiplantae > Streptophyta > Magnoliopsida > Asterales > Asteraceae > Helianthus > Helianthus tuberosus. The sequence goes on from CM060380.1 coordinate 78,224,382, forward strand.
TTTCCGTTTGACAATGATGGAAAGTTTACATCATTGATTGTCTTAACGGATTTATCACATTTTACCTCAACAGATGGCTCTTCTGGCTTTGACGAACCAGATTCATCGCCTGAACGTGACTCATTTGACTTTGACAAGTCAAATTCATTGCCTGAATGTGGCTTGTCTGACTTTGATAAGTCAGATTCATCGCCAGAAAGTGAAAATTTCACTTCTTTGATTTATTAATCTCTTTATTAACAGCCTTTTCTTTCTTTAATATCCCTTTCGTCCTCAGATTTGTATCTGATGAACTCGTTTTGCTTGATTTATCATTCTTTGGCGAGTAAGACGATTTATCAGAACTGCTATCTGATTTTCCGGTTGTATCCGAGGACAAAATCCTTTCGAGATACTCTCGTGCTTTCTTCCTTTTCCTTCTCAGTCTGTCTTTCTGCCCTTGTGAAAGCTTTACTTTCTTTTCTAGAACTTTCTGTTCTTTGGGCTTTTCTTCGACTTTGACTGGTTTCTTCTTTGTCATTTTCTGAGATCCAGCCCTCGATCTTCCCATTGATCTCATTGGGCAATCTCTTGCAATATGGCCTTTGATATGACATTCAAAGCATCTTCTCATCTCAAAACTCCAACTTTGGCAGTTAACAGCAATGTGTCCTTGACAACCACAAGTGTAACACACTCTATTATCATACCATTTACTACTATCAAACCACATACTCAGATCATAACATTGATTGGCTTTGTGGTGATCATCACCCCTCTTGAAAACTGGATTTGGCATTTGAGCACTGTGGTCAAACCTGCACCACTTATTACCAACTGTTTTTGAGTTTTGATTTCCCAATTTTTGTGATTTTTTATCACGATTGGATGATTGAACTGATGATCTTTTATTTTCTTTTTGAAAACCTTTTGAATTTTTAACACTTTGTTTTTGTTCTGCACTCTTCTTCAAAGGTTTCTGTGTTGAACATTCACCTTTTTCTGTAGACTGCAAAACAGTTTCTTGAAATTTTTCTTTTAATTTCAGAAACGTTTTCTTTCTTTCATTTTCATCATCAGATCTTTCATCACAATCTTCAATTTTGACTTTGTCAAAATTTGTGACATTGTCACTTATTGGAACTGAATTGATCGATTTTGGACAAATATAATCTGGTACTGATGACGAAGTCTCAAAACCTTTCAATTTATTCTCTAACTCCTTGATTTTATTTATAGCAATTTCAGCTTCATTTTCAAGCCGAATGATTTTCTGGAGATGAGAATTTATTGCAATCTGTTTTTCAATATTATTCTTACTAAAAACAGACTTTTCATCTACTAAAATCTTTATTTGATTTTTGAATTCTTTTTCAGTTTTTAATTTTTCATTTTCAAAAATTTTTATTTTATTTTCAAAAACTTTTTCATTTTCTTGCAAACTTTTATTTTCCAATGTCAAACTCTCCATATCCTTCAAGAGTTTGACATTTTCTGATTTAGATTTTTCACAGTCTGAGCACATCTCATGAATCTTCTCAACATCAGCTTTCTTCTCAATTGTGAGAGCTGGAATTTCTTGAACCTGTTTCTTTTCAACTTGAACACTTTCATCATCACTCTCTTCATCTGATGAATGATCAAAGATAGGTTCATTTTCTACAATCTCTTTCTTTGACACTAGTCCAGGATTCAAAGATCCAGGTTTCTCAGATTCTTCATTCTTTGAAATTTGCTCTGCCTTTGTCTTGTATGTGCCTGCACAAAAAATTTTAACAAAATCAAGAGGATTCATATTTTCATCAATATAATATCCTCTTTTAATGTCATATTTCATGACACTTTTTGCTGCAAGACATACACAAACTCTTCTGTCTATTTCAACAATTACATCCAAATTCATTTTTTGTAAATTCTTTTCCATTTCATTTATCAATTCCTTCTTTTTCCAACTTTACTTACGAAACTCTGCTTTAACCTCATTGATGAACTGTTTTGGATAAAGTTCTGGAAAAATAGGCTTCTTTTTTAGTCCAATCAAGAATTCATCCCGTTTAGCAGGTAATGCATCTGCCAATTTTGATATCTTTTCATCATTTGACATTCTTATATCCTTTTTCCTCAAATTGTCTATTAAACTTTCAAACCGATTTTCCAACTCATCCAATGTTTCATTCTTTTGACACAAAAAATGTTCAAATCTTTTAACCCAAATATTCACATTTTCATTTCTATAACTACTCTCCAAATACCCCATATACCAATCATTTAACCTTTCAAGATAATCATTTTCTTGTTCATCAAACATTTTTACCAATTTTTGTTTTTCAACCAATCTTGACAAATTTCACACAATATCCAACTTTCAAACGAAATTCCTCTACAAACGAAATATCCTCAAGCGAAATTATCAGGTTCAGACAAAATCACAGCAAGACAGTTTTACACGGAATTACCTCTCAAACGGAATACCTAATTCCGTGTGAACTAACACCCTTTCAAACGGAATCACTAATTTCGTGTGAAATGTTCAAACGGAATCACAGTTTGGAGCGAAATAGCTGATTTCAAACGGAATTAGATGAAGTTCAAACGAAATAAGTAATTTCGTGTGAAATCACCTCATCTTTTCAAACGAAATTATAATGCTCGTTCAAACGAAATTACCTTTTTGGCCCATTTTTGTCACTTTTAGTCTGAATTTAGGTCTGATTCTTTCAAGGGTTTGTTAAAACTGTATTTTACACGTTATATCAAAAGATCAGTCCATTTTAACCGTGAAAACGTGATTAAATTTGAAAAGAAGGTGTAGAAATCAGAATTTTCCAGCGAAAACAAGCTAAATGGTAAGAACTCTTCCTCCTGAGCTCTGATACCACTTGTAGGATCGATTTGTGACCCGAACGAGTCGATCAGAAGAGTTCTTAGACTGAACCGGAGGCGGAATTCATTGATTCAGTATTCGTTTAGCTTGTATTGCACTAGAACATCATTAATTTGTCTTGTTTATTGATCAAATAACAGTTTACAGGCCAGAGACACTTCGACAGCACTTCGGCGTCGGAACTAAGAACCTTACAAACGAAATAAGATCAAGGGTATATATAGGCATAGTGATTTCGCTTGAACATGCTCAAGCGGAATCACTTTCAAGCGGAATCACTCAAGCGGAATTAACTGCTTGATTTCGTTTGAAATGACACAGTGTCATTTCAAGCGAAATTACCTAAAAACACATTTCCTCGTTTTTCGTGCCCTGATCTATACAAACTAGTACAAGACTCGATACAAGACGAAGTCGACAGACGTATGCACTAACACTAAATATAACTAGCGTGAATAAATATTCTTCAAGAGTTCTTCGTTTTTATAGATAGGTAAACTCTATTAGCTTTGCTAATTAATATTGTGTGCTTTATATATATTTCAGGTAAGAGGGTGGAAATTAAGGATTCTACGTTCATGAGATGGCATGATATGGATTGAATACTACCCTAATTAAGGGGAAGTCTTAATGTAGTAGTAAAAATGCTAATTGTATTAATGAGATTTCTTTAAACTGTGTCAAATAAATTTGTGTTTTGAGTTGTAAGTCGAAAAATTTTTTCTTTAAAAATTTAGAAGCAGGTTTTCGTAAGGATAACATGAACTTCCAGGTACCATATTGCCAATTTTTATATGGTTTATAACTAATCATCAAGTAAAAGAGGGTGCAACATACTCATCCTAAATCACAGAATTAACATGGCCCTTTTATAACACTTTCATCTCCATTTGTCAATTTTCTTTTCCATGTTTTCCTCTAAAATGTAATATTTACTTTTACACTCACGAGGCATAATGTTTTACTTGCAAATTGCACAATTAGTGATTTATGTGTCATCCATCATGGGGCTGCATTGGTCAAGATGGTATAAACAATTTGAATGAATTCATAAACTTATTATTTAGACTGTATGGTGTGGAGGGGTATAAAAGGGGACATGAAGTGTCACGTGGTGGCCACGTTAATAGGGAGCATAGTTAAAAAAAGCACGGAGTGGAAGGAGCTTAAAAAAGGGTGCTGAAAAAAATAAAAAATAAAATAAACAACCAATATCATCACTCTACGTCACAACCCTCATGCCCTTCACGCTGGTGGAAATCTCGGTGCCCTCCCCTCCACGACATGGCACGGGGCGTTGTGCCGGCGTGGTGGAGGCCTCCACGCCAAGACCACGCTAGGTTGCTCCCACACCGTAGAGTCTTATCGAGAAGTAGAAGTCGAATAGTGAAATTTGAGTTCTTTGTTTTTTTCTTCTTTTTCCAATGTATTTGTTTTTTTAAACTATTTTAAATTCGAAGAAATTCAAAGTGTTTTCATTTGTTAAACCGCGTGTAGACGCGGGCTCTAACCTAGTTGTTATTATAATTTATTAAACACTAAAAATTGATATACCCATCACCACGAGATAATATTGTAAAATACACAGTATATCTTTAATATGTCAACACGGATATAGTATCTATATCACTTGAAAAACTTGCAAATCAAGCCCTATGTATATCTTTAAATAGTAAAGAATTGTATAGTAATATTAATTATTGATTCAAATGATTATCAACACAACAACAAATTCTTCATACATAGAGTAAAGAATTATATGTTTAACTCGATTTATATGTAATTTGTTGAATGGAATATATATATAGGGGAAAGATCAAATAAAAAGTTTATTTTGCCTAAGTAGGATGAGAAGCAATCTTAACCATTCATTTTTCAAATCAATGGTTAAGATGAAAGTGTAAGAGAAAGGAGGAGTGCAAGGGTATCTTGGAAAAATCATATTTATGGACTTTCTCTCTCAACATGCAAGTCACATGCAAATTCCACCCCCGTTTTTTAAACGTTCATAACTTTTTTATACGACATTATTTTTTCATAAAAATTTCACCATAAAATCGAGCGTCTTTTTATCTTTAATTTGAGTACCATATTGCTATATAAAATATAAAGATTAAAAAAAACCCACAAAAATGTGTTGTATTTCTATGTTGTATAACATTTTTTTGTGCTGGATTTTTGTACTATATTTTTGTGAAAAAATTTTTGTGCTAAATTTTTGTCTTAATTTTTTTTCTCAATTTTTTGTGCTGGATTTTTTTGTACTACATTTTTTTGCTAAATTTTTTCGTGCTATATTTTTTGTAATAGATTTTTTGTGCCATAATTTTTTGTACTACATTTTTTGTGTTATATTTTTTGTACTACATTTATTGTGCTATATTTTTTGTACTAGATTTTTTTGTGGTAGATTTTTTTGTAATAGATTTTTTTTTGTATTTTTAAAAAACAAAAGGAATGGCACATGTCATTGTCACTTCTATTTATAAGGACCAAAATGCCCTTTATTCCTTCTTATTAGGAATGACACATGTCATAATCACAATCCTTCTTAGGCTACTTAGGCAAAATCTATTTTTTAGTGGATATATATATATATATATATATATAGTAATGTTTGTGTATCAATTAATTTTTACCCTAAATAATTTGTTAAATTTGCTAATGTTATAAAACTAGGATTGCGACCCGCCGCAATGCGGCGGGAATTCTTTAGTTATAACAAAGTCAATCTAGGACCTGCACGTTATGTTAAACTTGTCAAACGGGGAAAAAATAGATAATGTAAAAACGTTCACCCACACACGCACGTTGCGTCGTGTTAACTCGCAAAATTTAGAACGAAACGTAAAAACGTTAAACCAAAGACGCACATTGCGATGTGTTAAGTCGCAAAATTTAGAACCAAGCATAAAGCGAAAAATTTGCGGAAAATGAAAACCATAAAGGAACAAAGTTGAAAGTAAAAAAATTACGAGGATAGATTGCAAAAGATAAAAAGTTTTGAGTTAAAAGTAAAAAAAAACAAATAGTTTTGAGTTAAAAGTAATTTATGAAATACTTTTTGATGAAAAGTAAAAAAAAATCAAATTTTTTTTGGAAAACCCCCAAAGCCAACGTTACGACAACCATATGCATAACTATTTTTTCTTTGAAAACCCCCCAAAGCACACCCCCTTGCGACGGGGCGTAAAACGGTGTCAAATAGTACTAATGTCACACAACCGTCATTGGCCACCAATACTAACTCGACCTAGGATATGCGTGTTGCGACGAACCTGTCAAACATGGAAAAATAGAGGTAAAAACGTTGAACCGCACATGCACGTTGTGTCGTATTAACTCGAAAAATTTAGAACTATACGTAAAACGAAAATTTGCGAAAGATGAAAAGTATAAGTGACAAAAGTTGTGAATTTAAATTGCAAATAATGAAAAATTTTGGGTTAAAGTTAAAAAAACAAATTATGTAGGGTTAAAATTGTAAAAGGTAAAAACCTTTGGGTTAAAAGTAAAAAATAAACTTTTTTTTTTGGAAAATACACAAAGCACAATGTACAAGTGATGATGCATAAAAAAGTTGCAAAGTTATATATGGAATAATAATCATTAGAATAAAGACCTCATATAATAATACAACTAATATTATAATTTTCATTTATACTATACCACCTATGCACAATTTTTATTAACAAAAACGATTGAATTTATAACACGGAAAATTTAAATAATATAATAATTTATGAAACAAATGATAAATAAAATAAGATTTTATTTAAAATTAAAATATTACACCGACAATTCCTAACAAAAGCGACGGGACAACATTGTCGTTTGTTTGTGTCGTGTTAAAAATTGCTTGGCTTCTAGACGATAATGCAACCGATGACGTAGGCAATCAAATCAATTAGTCCTTCTATGAAAAAGAACAATGAACATTTAATAAAAAAAAAAGAGTTAAATGTCATTTTAGTCCCTGTGGTTTGGGCCATTTTGCCAGTTTAGTCCAAAGGTTTCATTTTTAACCTGTGGGTCCAAAAAGGTTTCACAGTTGCCATTTTAGTCCACTTGGTTAACTTCATCCATTTTTTCTGTTAACGAGAAGGCCAATTTGGTCATTTTGTATGTAATTCTGTTAACTAAAAGGGCAATTCAACCATATACCTCTTGAAGTTTTTTTTAACTTTTCTATAAAGTTAATTAAAAACGAAGTTCTTAAAAAAGTGTATTTTTTATAAAACACTACCTCTTGAAAGGTTTTTATTCTATAGTTTTTCTCATATTATTAACTTTTATTTTATTTTAATTACTCATAAATTATAAACACTATAAAGAAGCAAGTGATATGTGCATACATATGTTGTAAGTTAGGCTTAGGGAGTTTTTCAAAAAAAAACTAGAATTTTCCCTTTTAACCTTCAACTTTTAATCTCTAACAATTTAAGTTTTAAGTTTAATCTTTGTTTCCTTTTTAACCCTAAACTTTTAATCTTTGATAATTTAAGTTTAAACTTTTAATCTTTGGTAATTTAACCCTTTTGATTAATTTGATTTTTCCTAACTAATTCAAAAGTTTCTATCTTATACGATTTAACCCCTTTGATTAATTTGATTTTTCACTTCTAATTCAAAAGTTTCCATCTTTTGCAATTTAACCACTTTGATTTTTTTTACTTATGTGTGGTAATCTTGGCTTTGGGGGTTTTTCAAACAGAAAATGGTTATGCATATGGTTGTTAAAACGTTGGCTTTTGGGGGTTTTTTTAAAAAAATTGATTTTTTTACTTTTCACCAAAAAGTATTTCATAAATTACTTTTAACCCAAAACTATTTTTTTTTTTACTTTTAACACAAATTTTTTTATCTTTTGCAATCTATCCTCACAACTTTTTTTTTACTTTTAGCTTTGGTCCTTTATAGCTTTTGTTTTCTGCAAATTTTTCGCTTTATGCTTCGTTCTAAATTTTGTGACTTAACACATCGCAACGTGCGTCTTTGGTTTAACATTTTTACGTTTCGTCTATTTTTTCCCGTTTGACAGGTTCAACATAACGTGCGCGTCATAAATCGACTTAGTTATAACTAAAGAATCCCCGCCGCATTGCGGCGGGTCGTAATTCTAGTTATACTTATTTAATAAAAACTTGGTTAGGCCAGGTTGCAAACGTGTAAACATCTGGATTGGGTTGTGTTGTGTAGTTGGAAAAGAGATGAATTAGTTTTTTTATTAAAAGGTTGAGTAGGGTTAGGTTGTGAATGTGGATGAACTAAATTTGCGGCGAATAAAACGTTCTTGAGGATAACGGCCAAAAAGAATATGGTGGCAAAGAGGGCCCGTAATTCGCTTAATATATGACAAAAGTTATATAGCTAAATCTGATTATAAAAAACAATTGTGGCAAGGGTTTAAGTGACATGACATTTTACGGTCATTTTAGTTGTTTTTATAACGGTCCATGAATACTAAAAATTGTGTAAATCTATATTTTCTATAAAAGGAGAAATCCCAATGACATAAGAAAAGCTTATGTGTCAGCCAGAGAGGCTGTCCAACAATGTTTTTCTTATGTCATTACTGCATCATAAAGCCTAATATATAAAATCATTTAAAATTCTACTCAAACATCTGCCCTTCACCTTACAATCAAAACTCTGTCAAAATTCAAAATTCGAGCTCCAGATTCAAAATTCAAAATTCAAACCATATATTCGAATCCTATAAATAAGATATATGAATCTGGCTCCACATTCAAATTTCAACTCTATCTCTCTCGCTCATATTTGCGAGCGTATCTCTCTCTCTCAAATGCATATTTCTCGTGATTTAGCTGGCTAATCTCCGATTATACTTATTTGTTCGAATGTTTGTTGATTCTGTTTACATATCATCGTTACAATATCATGTGTTTGAACTTCTGTTTACATGATATCGTTCCAGTATTATTGTTCCAACATCGTCGTTTCAATGAAGCTTCCCTTCACACATCAACCTTTCAGCATCAATGTTGCAGTATCATTGTTGCAACATCGTGAAAAGTTGCATGTGCTACCTTCTTTGATGGGAGAGTTGCATTGTTCGATTTTCGTTAAATCGAAAGTCAGGTTTTCTTATGTCAGCGAGATTTTCTTCTTTTATACAAAGTATAGATTCGTGCAATATCGTGAAAAGTTAGATGTGCTACAACAGTTGAGAGGAGACCTTTGCATTTTAGGTTTGTTTCTTATTTTGATTACCTGTAGTTTAAAATGATTATGAACAAACAACTGTTGATGTTGTTGAGAGTTTTTATTGACACTGACATTTTAGAATATGTTAAGATGCATGTTGAGATTATTAAATTAAACTATTACATAGAAAAATAGAAATTTAATGAAATATTTATAAACTATTACACGCTAGAATTAACACTTACTAGGATTTCGTAGACTCTGGCATTTCTCCATGTGATTTCATGCTCTCTTTTGTTTTTCAGATCAGTTAGCATGTTGCAGATTTTCTGATCATGTTTTAGTAGTTGTGTCAGAAATTCTTCTGCATTCTTCTGGAAATCTGATGGAGGAGAGTGGAGGACTTCGTCGAGCAATGCTATGCTGTTCCAGGTTTTGTTGTAATTAGTGTTTTGTTGTAATTAGTGTCATTGATTATGTCGACTTTCCTGTTTAGTTCTTCATCTGTTCTTTTTTCTTTGAGTGACCACATCGAGAACTGTGTTTTAACATCGTTGGTGTCTGACCAGTGGTAGAAACTGAAGTTTGTCATGTAGATTTTTTGTTGGATTTTCTGATTTGGAACAATTTTTGACAGACGGTGATTTGTAGGACAATTTGTTGGTGTTTTGAATCGAAAGTAATCATCGGTCTTTTATAGAGTTTAAAAACGCGTCTACATGGTAAATGAAGAGGTTAATTGTAATTATGATAATCTGCTTTTGTTCTTTGAAGTTCGAAAATTTGTCCCTTGGGTTTCTTGATATTTAATTTTACAGTTTTTCCGTGAAAGTTGGGGTATGAAAAGGTTTTTGCATTAAAAGACTGCTGTTTTGAAATATACATTAATATGTTTCTATTAAATCTACACGTTTTGATTGATTAGATTATTAAATGTACAATGACTTTAAGTGTGATTTCTTTCACTGTTAGATATTTTAGTATATAAACTCATAGCCACTTCACCTATTTTTCATCACGTTTTCCTACGAAGATATCATACTTTCAAGAAAGTCGAGTAATATAGTTTATTGAGATGGCGTCATTCACTTCTGCAAAATCAGATGATTTAAAGCAGCGTTTTGTCAGGCAAATCAAGGAATATGTGTACGAAGATAGGGCTACTCTTCAAGAGCTGAAGAGATGTTTTAACGGATTGCAAGTTGGCCAGTTCACGAGAGAGCAGGTTTCCAGAAATCTGATGTGGATGCCTTCAACTTCCGTTCATGAGCTTTGTGTTGTCAGTAATATAGAGTGCGGTGATAGAGACGTGGAGTTCATGGCGATGGTGAAGGACATACATCGAGAGGTTCAGCAATCGATGGAGTTGAAGCTAAAATTTCTTAATTCTTACTGTTATTGTTAGATTTGAAAGTTTAGTTGTTCAGTATGTTATGTAATTATTGGACTTTTAATGTCATGAATAAATGAATAAATTTAATCTTATGAATCTATGTTGTTGCGCTTTAGTTTTACTTATTTAGTGTTTGAGTTTGATTTAGATTATGTTCATGTTGAAATGTGTCTGAACAGATGTTTGGTAAGTCAACAGAGGTTTAATAGGATCAAGGGTTGGTTTAATGGTGAACAGATGAGTGCAAAGATAAAACAGTATAAAATTTGATCATTGATAGCAGTTTTTTAAAGAATCTGTGCTCTTGCAAATTACAGAGAGTCAATATTTAGAGTTGTAAAAGGTCTGTTGTAGTTAAAGTGTGGTAAAAGAGAACATCTGCTGATGATGAAAGATTGAAGAAGGAAAGGTTTGTATGGGAGACCAGATGTTAAAGAACAACAGATGCTATTCAAAATATGTTGAGCCAACAAAAGGTTTTTATAGTAACAGTGGTTAGGTTAAATAGCAGATGTTAGGAGTTTGTTAGTCCATTAGATTAGATGTTGCACAGTATGTGAAATTGTAATTGTAGACCTTTGTATAAGCATGCTGTTGTTGTAATATATTCGAACCCTCTTATGAAACAACTGTCTATGCTAACGACTGTTGATTTACCACTGTTGAATAAATGAATAAATTTTAATACTATTAATCTTTGCTGTCGCATCTTCATTTTAATTATTTCAGTCATTCCTAAGTATTATTATATAATTTTGAATAACATCTAAGGATTGCAGACTGATATTGATGTTGATGTGTAACATCAAGAATATTTGTTCATCAATAAAAGTTTTTTGGAAGAATTTGCGGTAAGACCTAATTACAAAGAATCGATATTTGTTGTTGTAAAATGTGTGTTGTAGCTAAAGTCTGACAAAAGAGAGCATCTGCTGATGAATGAATGTCTGAAGATGCAAAGGTCTGCTATGGGCCAACAGATGTTAACGAACAACAGATGATATTCAATCTTAAAATGCTCAACAGAGGTTTTGATACTAACAGTGGTTGGGGTAATAGCAGATGTTAGACTTACGACTGTTGAGTTACAGCTGTTGAAAACAACTGTTTTTGAAACTTTGGCTGGTCTAAAAATACATCCACTGCTAAAAGGTACCGTCTGTTGTCATAATTTCTGTTTATCCTAATGATTGGTGATTTACTATACTGCTGACTGTCATCCATTATCACAAGAGAGGTTCTGAGTTGGACAGATGTTAGCTAAAAATAAAACAACTGCTGAAAGTTATCATAAGTTCTCATAACTTCTGTTTATCTAACGACTGTTTGACTCACACTGTTCCAAACTTCTGTAGTCGACCAACAGAGGTTTCCAAACAACTATCATCGGTTGTCGCAAGAGAGGTCCTGACGTGGACAGATCTTAACCATCAGATATTTGTAACTACTGCCACGTCAGCCTTCGCTTTTTCTCTCTATATAAAAGTTGTTTCATCCCTAAATCGAGCTTCTACCACTGCTATCTCGAATTCAAAATTCTCAAAAACAGTTTCCAACATATTAAAAACCATCCAACTTAAACCCTGTTTCATCCCCAAATCACCTTCTTCTCCAATCATGTCTCTGAACATCAAAAACCCTCACAACTACCTCCCCATCTTCGAAAAAACCAGCAAAAATACCAGCTTTCACTCAATAATTGACCTTTTAACGTCATCAAAATACAAATCAATCCTTACTGCTGATGCTCCGGTTCATACAGAAACACTCCGACAATTTTGGTTTAATGCTGAAATAGAGTCTGAAGATAATAATCTAGTTGCCATCACATCTAAGGTCGGGAAAAGTGTGGTACGAATTTCTCCCTTCACAGTTTCCACTACATTTGCATTGGACGACTTGGGAGGTAAGACCAACTTTGAAAAATCTGAACTTCATACAGAGTTCATTGAAAGAGGGTATGATGCACAATTAAAGGAAGTTACTATGTACAAACCAAACTTCCCTCCGCCAATGAAATTTTTGTTTCATACTCTTTTAACTTGTCTCTCAGCCAAGACCACCTCATTTAATGAGATACCTTTAAACATTCAGTATTTGGGTTTTGCTATTTTAACAAAATCTGATTACAATTTATCACAAGCACTGTTCTCTGATTTGTTGAATAATGTGAAAAATGTGAAAAAAAATTGAAAAAATGTGTTCGTAGTAATGCTTTTCTGTTGTATCCAAGACTTCTAAGCTACTACCTACGAAAAGAAGTGTCACAAACAGATTTTGAACAAGGTGTAGCTTTTCAAATAAATAGTCTTACAAGTAAAACTTTTACTAGACTTATGGATAAAGAGTCAGAAGTTTCAAGAACAGAAACAAAGGGGGATGAGCCTGTTTTAGATGCGTCCACATCTGTTGCTCAAACCTCTGTTGTTGAGCCAACTGCTCCTGGTGATCATGATACCATAACCGGTGTTATGAAACACACACTAGGAAAATGCAAAAGGAAACCTGTCACATCCAAAAAGCCCACCAAAACCAAACAAAATAAAAAGGTTCCTCTGGAAGATGAGATCCCAGAGGTTAATGCAGTGACAACACAAATGTCACTTGAAACCACTGCTGCTACTTCCTCACAATTGTTGGAAAGATCTCAACCCATCCAAACTCTTCACGTATCCTCACAAAAGGATCATGTTGTAAGCACAGGGACACCACAACATGAAGTAGACCTTTCATATGAAAGTATGTTTAAAAGTCCCTCTCCCAGGGCAATCACGCTTTCTACACCACAACCATCTTCTCAAGTTCCATCAACAATATTACCTATGTTTGAAGCAATTGAATTTCAGAAAGAAAACAGTTCCTCTAATGCACACATTACTGATAGTAGATCGCAACAAATGACTGTGTCTGAACCAAGTCAATCTGCTATCCTACAAATAATTAAGGAGGTTATCCCCGTTGAGTATTACAAAACTCTTGGTGGTAGTTCAAGTGGAGCAGCCACTACAACTGTTGAACCCATTGGTGATCAGTTGGACAGTGGTTACATCATTAAGACTCCCTTGAGGGCAACAACTAATGAGGTTACAACTGTAATCTCTGCTTCCGTGGGAAGTCCCCAGAACCAAGAAAAAGGGGCATCTGTTTATGATGATATGGAGACTTATCCTATTATCAAAACAAATACAACCACTACAGGTGGGAATTCAGATGATCCTATTAAAGTAGGTGATGAATTAAGTTATAAGGATTTAACGGTTAGAGTGTCTACCATGGAAACATATGTTACTGAAATGAAAGAATTGATTAAGCAGACGATAGAGCTTTTTAAAAGTCAATCTACAACACAGGAAATTGCCAATGAGCTTTGGAATTCTATGCAACCCATCCTTCAAGCTCAGAGGAATGTGGCTGAAAGTAACCGCAATTTCAGCTTGGAGTTTATCAGAAATTTGGTTGATGCTAGGTATAAAGACACACAAGTAGACATTATGAACATTAAGGAACATCTGTTGAAACTTACTGGCTCCACCCCTACATCAATATTTGAGAAACATGATGATGATGATGATGATAATGATGCCAAAAAGGGGGAGAAAGATTCACTGAGAAAGTTGCCACCAGATTCAAAAGCTAATCCTTTAGAAATTGTATCCCCTGCTCTGTAACACCTGTGTCCCTAGACCTTTAGCTATTGTCAATTTTAGTCCCTAAACTATATGATACTTGACACTTTTGATACTTGTGATGCTTAAATCTAGATTCTTGATTCTTAATACTATGATGCTTGATTCTTGATTCTAGAAACTTGATGTTTAACACTATGAGGCTTGATTCTTGATACTTGATACTTGCAAACTAGATTCTTGCTTCTTGATACTTGATACTTTGGTGCTTGACTCTTGAGACTAGTAAAACTTGAGACTTGGTTGAACGAGAGACTGGAGACTTGTCACTGGCGGAAACTATGAAACTTGGAAACTTTGGGTGTTAATAATGTAATCTAGTTATGTGATACTACTACCCAATAATACGCAACGCAATGCTTAATCTAACTCGCAAAACGAAACAAAGACGGGAACGCGGAAAGGATGGGATTGACCGAATGGCAATCCGATCGGATGACCATCCGATCGGAGGGCCATTCGATCGAAGTGCCATCCGATCCATGTGACACATCGCCTTAACTCCTCCTTGCATAATAAATAGGAGCTGTCACATCATTTCTCACTGATGTGACAGCCTCCTTCGACCAAGACGCACGCACTCCCACTTTTCTTCCATTTCTCGGCGATTTCGATACGTTTTACACTAGATTCTTGTACATTCTTGATCACTACACTATTCTCTACGAGATTCTCCTTTAAAATCTCACTTTTCACCGTGAAATCTCTGAGATTTGAGATCTTGAGGGTGACGTCATCATGGCGGTTTGTACAAACTGTGGAGTGATGTCATTCCGTTCAAGATCTAGATCAGATCTAAGGAATTTCGGGTGCTTTTACAGCGAATCTTGACAAACCTAGACTTTTTCATGCTAAAACTCATGTTTTTTTCATCATTGTTCTTAAACTTTTACTTAAAACGGTGGAATCCGGACCCAAATGGACTGTAGACTTGATTATTAGTCTAGAGTCGGCTTGGAAAACGGATTGTTGCCGGAGAAGATGACCAAAGTACGGATTCCGACATGAACACCATCAAGAACAGACACCTGATCGGATGGGGTGATTCCCATCCGATCAGACCGGCTGAACCCTGATGTGTTTACCGTTGTCTCAAGACGTACCGTGTCGTCACCGCCAAACCAGAAACTTAGAAACTTTACAAATTGCAAAAAACAGAACAAGTCATGATGATCGAATGGCAATCCGATCGGATGAGTGACCTGACTTGAACACTTGACTTAACTTTTTGGAATCTCATACTTGGATCGAATGACCATTCGATCGAATGGCCATTCATACGGATGACCATCCGATCGGATGGCAATCCGTCCCCCACTCATTATAGTCACCTCAATCGAATGGCAATCCGATCGGACGGCTGCCATCCGATCAAGGGACTGATCCGACACTTTGGGCAATCTCGTTGTTTTGTCCGACACTTATCTGTTGTAATCTAATCAGGCTAAACCTAAAGAGCTCCCTTTGATCCAATAACAGTTCATCTGTTAAGCAATCACTATGAGTATACTCGATCCCTTTTTGTTTTAAACTTTGGGATGCAACATGTATTCTATTAAACTATGAAACTTGATACTTTTGAATCTAAACTCTATCCTATGTGTATGTGAAACTTGTGATTCTTGATTCTTTGTGCTATGTGAACATTTAATCCAGAGTGTGTAGTTCCGCCTTAACAATAGTAGCGCTATAGGAAGATGCACCTCCCCATTATTCTCGGGGGTATTGTAAGGAGGATTCTAGTTTTCCTTGATTCTTGGGAAAACACCAAAGCATCGGGACACTTGGGCTATCACTTGGACTGCGAACACTAGCATGACTGAAATTATTTTGTTCTCATTTACATTATGGATATGAGACTTTTAATCTATTATGCTATATACTCAAACTTGTATACTCGTCGGTACATTTTTGTACTGACTTTATTTTAATACATGTTGCAGGCTGATAGGATGCTATGGAAACAAGTGAAACAAGCTAGGATTGATGCTTAGAAACTCGCCTAGTTTAATATACCAAACTTGAAACAATGTTTTGTGGTTGTATTTGATAATCAGTTTTGTGTTGATGTTTTAGACAAATTTTGCATGAAACTTATTTAATCTATATATCAAAACTATTAGTGTTATGGAAACTCGTGAGCAATCTGAAAGCTTAGTGCCGCACCCCGATGTTTCCGCCATCGGTTGGGGTGTGACAGATTGGTATCAGAGCTATAACTATAGGGAATTAGGATAAGTAGGAATACTTGCCCTAATCTATAGTTCTAGGAATCTTGATTCTTATATGTTGTTTAAGACTTATGCATTCTACCATATCTGCTTCCTAGCAGCACATTTTCCTGATAAACTTACATGCCTTTCCTAAGGCTGACACAATGTACACTTGATACTTTGAAAAACACTGCTAATCAGTGTTTGTATTTTGCACGAAATTTGTCCTCAAGTCAGGAGTGACATCCGAACCTTGATTGGAAATTTCCTTATTATATTCTAGTAGGACTTATCTGTTGATAAGTACCGACGCTATTAGGGAATGATGTTGTCAAGATAGAGGTGAAACTCAGACCTTGATAACTAGTCCAACTCTTTGATTTTATGTCTCGCCAAAGCCTCGGAATTCCTAATCAATTAGGAACGTGAAATGACCAAAAGGACGAATATCGTAGGCCTAACATCAATGACGTATTTGTCTAAGTAAGTCAAGACACGTCGCCTCAATTCGAAAGGGGTTCGAATCACTTTGGTTAGTCACCGTTCCTCTACCCGGAACAATCCTATGTTTTATGAGCCTATCTTTTATGCTATCTCGATTTTTATGTGAGGTTTTAAACTTGATTCTTCGTTTGTTTTGAGGCTTTTTACACAACTCGCACGTATGTCCGCAACCTAAAACACTAATTCTAATCTTAGAATCAAACTAAATTTATGAAGCTTTGTTCATGACGTTAATCTATGTGGGAATCTTGATCAACTATGATACTATGTGAAGCTATTTGATTAATCTATGTGTTATTGTGCTTGTGAAACACTAAATGGAACATGGCATAGAAATACGAGACAGAAGTGACGTGTCTGAAACATGGTGGATACGCCGCTGGTACTTCCTATATATAAGTGTTTCAAGCATGTTACCAACTTTCGTACCATGTGCCATGCGAAACTTAGTGTTTTGCAGACCGGTGATGAGATTGTTGAAATCTAAGCTATGGGAAACTACTTGTGTAATCTATATGTAATCTATGTGCACTCTATCATAATCTATGTGTAATCTATATATGTGTTGTTTTGAGAAACAAAATACGAAATGTAGCCTAGCGCCGAAGACGAGGCGGAAGTGGCATGTCTGAAACATGGTGGATACGCCACTGGTACTTCCTAATATAAGTGTTTCTGGCATGTTACCGAACCTTCGTACCACGCGCTAAGTGAAGTTCGAATTTTTGTGGACTCGGGTTAAAGTTGTTGAATCTACTGGGTTAATCTATGTTATTGAATCAACTTGGTTAATCTATGTGAAATCTATGTGAGATGTGATGGAATCTAATGTTATGGTTAACGAAGCATGACACCGATGACGAGACGGACGTGGCATGATTGAAGCATGGTGGATACGCCGCTGGTACTTCCTATATATAAGTGCTTCCATCATGTTGTCGAACTTTCGTAGCACGTGCCATGCGGGATTTCGTTGTTTTGTGATGAGGTTGTTAACTCTAATCTATGTGAATCTACTAGAATCTATTGGAATCTATGTGAATCTATTGGAATCTATGTGAATCTATTGGGTAATCTATTGGAATCTATTGAAATCTATGTGAATCTATTGACTTAACCTATGAGAATCTACCGGGTTAATCTACATGGGTATGATGATGATGATGAGTGTGTTGTTATGTTTGGCAATTGCGACACGTAACATGACACCGAGTACGAGGCGGAAGCGATGTGCCCGAAACATGGTGGATACGCCGCTGGTACTTCCTATATATAAGCGTTTCTGACATGTTGCCAAACTTCGTACAACATGCCATACGAAGGTCGTGGGTTTGCGGTGTCTAATCTATCGGAATCTATGTGAAACTTGTTGGAAACCTAAATCTGTGACCTATGTGAATCTTGTTGAATCTTGAGTCTTCGTGTGTGAATCTATACTGTGAGACTTTGTGAATCTAGACTTATACGATCCTCTTGTTGGATCTTTAGATGTCTTCTCGTAAGCTATCCGACACTCTCAAGAGATTCAGGGAAAAGTCTCAGAAAAAGATGATGTCCTTCATGGCCGACCAGATTGCTCGAGTCGTGCCAAAGATCGTCTCTGAGATCCAAGGATCAAACACTCCTCCATCCTCTGTGGACTCGAAGGCCGAGAAGATAAAGCCTACAAAGTTCAGCTACAAACATTTCATATCTTGCAACCCTAAGCCTTTCACGGGCAGTGATGGGGTGATCGCAATACTCGAGTGGTTTGACAGCATCGAGGTTACCTTCATTAACAGCGAGTGCCTAGATCATCTAAAGACTAGGAGTGCAACGGGAATGTTTCAAGGCAGAGCGTTGGAGTGGTGGTCTAATGAGAGAAACATCCGTTCGAATGAAGAAGCATGTGCTCTTCCATGGACCGAGGTGCATGAACTAATGATGCTTGAGTTCTACCCTCCCCATGAACAATTGAAGCTTGAAGAAGAGTTCTAGCATTTGAAGCAGATTGGTGATGATAATCTGGCTTATACTACTCGATTCAAGCAGCTTAGCTTGATCGTTCCTCACTTGGTTTCTACTCCTAAGCGCATGATAACCAAGTATATCAATGGTCTACCTCCTGCTATGCGTGATTCTATTGAAGCGGCTCAGCTTGATACTATTGAGGAAGTCTACCGTCTTGCAGCTAGTCTCAACAACAATCGTGTTCGTGATAAGCAGTTTGCTAACCCTGCTCCTTCTAAGTCTGCACATCAAGTTACTCAGCAGCCAAGTGGCAGGAAGAACAAGAAGAGGAAATCTCAGGGTTCAGGATGCAATGCTATTGTTCCTGCTGCAAACCCTGCTGCTAAACTTGCTCCTGCTGCTGCTGTTCAGAACCTTGCTGCTCCTGAAATCAAGAGGCAGTACACTAGGCCTCACCCCAAGTGTACCACTTGCAACTTTCATCATCCTGCTAACTCTGCATGTCGTTTGTGTACCAACTGCAATCGCTATGGTCACACGACTCCCTATTGTCGTCAAGCTAACCCTGCTCAACCAGCTCAGCAAGCCCCAGCTCAGGCAGCCCTACCAGCTCCTCAGCAGAATCCTAGGCCAGTCAATGTTGTTCGTGCATGCTACAAATGTGGAGATACTACTCATCTTCGTAATCAGTGTCCTTAGCTCAACCAAGAACAACAGCCAGCCGCTTGTGGACGAGCGTTCAATCTTAACGCTAATCAGGCTCGTAACGACAACGATGTCGTTAATGGTACGTTTCTTGTGAATAACCTTTACGCTTCAATTCTATTTGATACTGGTGCCGATAGAAGCTTTGTGTCCGTAGAATTTGAATCTTTGTTAAACTGTGCACGCTCTATGTTACCTAAGTCATTTTCGGTGGAAATTGCCGATGGGAAGTCTATTCTAGTTGATTCTATTCTTTGTGGTTGTTCCTTGACTCTTAACGACCACGTGTTTACTATTGATCTAATACCCATGCAATTGGGTAGTTTTGATGTCATTATCAGTATGGATTGGTCGCGTAAGAACCATGCCGAGATTGCCTTTCATGAGAAGTTTGTTCGTCTACCTCTGCCGTCCGGTGAAATTTTGCATGTCTATGGAGACCGACCTTCGAAAGGACTGAAGTTGATGTCATGCACTCAAACAAACAGATGCTTACGTAAACAGAACCTTGCCTTCTTGGCCCACGTGGTGGAACAAAAGGGCAAGGGGAAGAACATAAGTGACGTTCCAGTAGTGTGTGATTTCCCTGATGTCTTCCTGAAGATTTTCCTTGTCTTCCTCCTCCTAGATCTGTAGATTTTCGTATCGATCTCGCACCTGGTGCGACTCCTGTCGCCAAGGCTCCTTATCGACTTGTACCTTCCGAGATGCAAGAGCTATCTAGTCAACTTCAAGAACTGCTCGACAAGGGATTCATTCGTCCAAGTACCTCTCCTTAGGGTGCTCCTGTGCTATTCGTCAAGAAGAAAGATGGTTTGTTTCGTATGTGTATCGACTACAGTGAACTTAATAAGCTTACCGTTAAGAATCATTATCCTCTTCCTCATATAGATGACCTATTTGACCAACTACAAGGCGCGTCCTGCTTCTTGAAGATTGACCTTCGTTCTGGTTATCATCAACTTCGTGTGCTCGAGGATGATGTACCCAAAACCGTTTTTCGCACTCGTTATGGACACTACGAGTTCGTGGTCATGCCTTTTGGATTGACCAACGCACCCACTGTGTTCATGGATCTTATGAATCGTGTTTGTAAACCCTATCTTGATCGTTTTGTGATAGTCTTTATTGATGATATTCTCATTTATTCGAAATCTAAAGTTGATCATGCTCGTCATTTATGCTTGATGCTTCAACTTCTACGTGGTGAACGCTTGTATGCTAAATTTTCTAAGTGTGAGTTTTGGATTGATGAAGTACAATTTCTGGGTCATGTCATTAGTAAGCAAGGTATTCATGTTGACCCGTCTAAAATCGAAGCGGTGAAGAATTGGAGTACGCCTAAGTCCGCATCTGAGATTTGTTCTTTTCTAGGGTTGGCGGGTTATTACCGCCGATTCATCTCGGACTTTTCTAAGATCGCCGTTCCTCTCACTTCGTTGACTCAAAAAGAGAAACCTTTTGCTTGGGGTCCCGAGCAAGAGGAATCATTTCAAACTCTTAAGACCATTTTGTGTAACGCTCCTGTTCTTACTCTACCCGATGGGAATGACGACTTTGTGGTATATTGTGATGCCTCGAACCGTGGCTTGGGCTGTGTGCTCATGCAGCGGGACAAGGTTATTGCATATGCCTCTCGCCAACTCAAAGTGCACGAGAAAAACTATACTACTCACGATCTGGAGCTTGGTGCAGTTGTGTTTACGTTAAAGATCTGGAGACACTACCTGTATGGTACAAAGTGTGTGGTTTTCACCGACCATAAGAGCCTTCAACATATATTTGACCAAAAGGAACTGAACACGCGGCAGAGACGTTGGGTGGAATTGCTTAACGACTACGACTGCGAAATTCACTATCATCCTGGCAAGGCGAATGTAGTGGCTGACGCACTTAGTCATAAAACTCATGTTAAGGCTATTTGTATCTCTAGTGATCTCCATGTGTGTATTCGTGAAGCTCAGTATTCATCAGCTAATGAAGGGAATCTATTTGTGGAAATTCGTGGTGCTACTGTGGATCGACTCGAAACCAAGTCTGATGGACTTCAATACTATCTCGATCGCATCTGGGTGCCAGATCGCAATAACCTCCGTGAACTCATTATAAATGAGGCTCACAAGTCTCGTTACTCTATTCACCCTGGCGCTAATAAGATGTACCATGATCTGCGTACAACTTATTGGTGGCCTGGTATGAAGAAGGACATTGCTACATATGTTTCCAAATGCCTTGCTTGTATGAAGATTAAGGCTGAACATCAACGTCCTTCTGGACTCTTAGAGCAACCCGAAATCCCAGTTTGGAAATGGGATAGCATCGCTATGGAGTTTGTTACTAAACTACCCCGTACACCTGCTGGTCACGATAGTATCTGGGTGATCATTGATCGTTTGACTAAATCAGCCCACTTTCTTCCTATTCGTGAAGATTATAAAGTGGAGAAACTTGCTCGAATCTATACCGATGAGATTATATGTCATCATGGCATACCTCTTGACATAATCTCGGACCGTGATGGTCGTTTTACTTCACATCTTTGGCAAACCTTTCAATCCGCTATGGGTTCTCATTTGAATCTTAGCACGACCTTTCATCCTCAAACGGATGGGCAGACCGAGCGAACCATTCAAACCCTAGAGGATATGATCCGTTCTTGTGTCATCGACTTTGGTGGTAACTGGGATGTACATTTACCATTGATTGAGTTCTCGTACAACAACAGCTATCATTCCAGTATTCAGATGGCTCCTTTCGAAGCTTTGTATGGTCGCAAATGCCGATCTCCTCTCAGCTGGCATGAGGTTGGTGACAAGCAGTTTACTGGCACTGAAATCATTCAAGAGACGACGGATAAGATTCTTCAGATCCGTGATAACTTGATCAAGGCTAGGAGCAGACAAAAGAGCTATGCTGATAAAAGGCGCAAGCCTCTGGAATTTGATGTTGGTGATCGAGTTCTTCTCAAGGTATCTCCCTGGAAGGGAGTGGTTCGTTTTGGTAAGAAGGGAAAGCTCGCTCCTCGCTATGTGGGTCCTTTCACGATACTCGAAAGGATTGGCAAGGTGGCATACATACTCGACCTGCCACAAGAACTAAACAATGTGCATCCAGTGTTCCACGTATCTAACTTACGTAAATGCCTAGCCGACGAGGAACTACAGGTTCCCCTTGAAGACTTGCAAATAAATGAAGCTGTACACTTTGTGGAGAAACCGGTCGAAATCATGGATCAAGGTGTCAAGCGACTGAGGCGCAACAAAATTCCTATAGTCAAGGTTCGATGGGAAGGAAAGCACGGCGCCGAATTCACTTAGGAACTTAAAAGTGAAATGAAGACCAAGTATCCGCAGCTTTTCGAGCAGTCTTCTTCCTAGATTTCGGGAACGAAAACTCCTAAAGGAGGGGAGGCTGTAACACCTGCGTCCCTAGACTTTTAGCTATTGTCAATTTTAGTCCCTAAACTATATGATAATTGACACTTTTGATACTTGTGATGCTTAAATCTAGATTCTTGATTCTTAATACTATGATGCTTGATTCTTGATTCTAGAAACTTGATGTTTAACACTATGAGGCTTGATTCTTGATACTTGATACTTGGAAACTAGATTCTTGATTCTTGATACTTGATACTTTGGTGCTTGACTCTTGAGACTTGGTTGAACGAGAGACTGGAGACATGTCACTGGCGGAAACTATGAAACTTGGAAACTTTGGGTGTTAATAATGTAATCTAGTTATGTGATACTACTACCCAATAATACGCAACGCAATGCTTAATCTAACTCGCAAAACAAAACAAAGACAGGAACGCGGAAAGGATGGGATTGACCGAATGGCAATCCGATTGGATGACCATCCGATCGGAGGGCCATTCGATCGAAGTGCCATCCGATCCATGTGACACACCATCTTAACTCCTCCTTTTACTATAAATAGGAGCTGTCACATCATTTCTCACTGATGTAACAGCCTCCTTCGACCAAGACGCACGCACTCCCACTTTTCTTACATTTCTCGGCGATTTCGGTACGTTTTACACTAGATTCTTGTACATTCTTGATCACTACACTATTCTCTACGAGATTCTCCTTTGAAATCTCACTTTTCACTGTGAAATCTATGAGATTTGAGATCTTGAGGGTGACGTCATCATGGCGGTTTGTACAAACTGTTGAGTGATGTCATTCCGTTCAAGATCTAGATCAGATCTAAGGAATTTCGGGTGCTTTTACAGCGAATCTTGACAAATCTAGACTTTTTCATGCTAAAACTCATGTTTTTTTCATCATTGTTCTTAAACTTTTACTTAAAACGGTGGAATCCGGACCCAAACGGACTATAGACTTGATGATTAGTCTGGACTTGATGATTAGTCTGGACCCAAACGGACTGTCATCCGATCAGATGACCATCCGGTCGGAGTGACCTGAGTTGAACACTTGACTTAACTTTTTGGAATCTCATACTTGGATCGAATGACCATTCGATCGAATGGCCATCCGTACGGATGACCATCTGATCGGATTGCAATCCGTCCCCCACTCACTATAGTCACCTCAATCGAATGGCAATCCGATCGGACCGCCGTCCGATCGAACTGCCATCTGATCAAGGGACTGATCCGACACTTTGCGCAATCTCGTTGTTTTGTCCGACACTTATCTGTTGTAATCTAATCAGGCTAAACCTAAAGAGCTCTCTTTGGTCCAATAACAGTTAATCTGTTAAGCAATCACTATGAGTATACTCGATCCCTTTTTGTTTTAAACTTTGGGATGCAACATGTATTCTATCAAACTATGAAACTTGATACTTTTGAATCTAAACTCTATCCTATGTGTATGTGAAACTTGTGATTCTTGATTCTTGATTCTTTGTGCTATGTGAACGTTTAATCCAGAGTGTGTAGTTCCGCCTTAACAATAGTAGCGCTATAGGAAGATGCACCTCCCCATTATTCTCGGGGGTATTGTAAGGAGGATTCTAGTTTTCCTTGATTCTTGGGAAAACACCAAAGCATCGGGACACTTGGGCTATCACTTGGACTGCGAACACTAGCATGACTGAAATTATTTTTTTCTCATTTACATTATGGATATGATATTTTTAATCTATTATGCTATATACTCAAACTTGTATACTCGCCGGTACATTTTTGTACTGACTTTATTTTAATACATGTTGCAGGCTGATAGGATGCTATGGAAACAAGTGAAACAAGCTAGGATTGATGCTTAGAAACTCGCCTAGTTTAATCTATCAAACTTGAAACAATGTTTTGTGGTTGTATTTGATAATCAGTCTTGTGTTGATGTTTTAGACAAATTTTGCATGAAACTTATTTAATCTATATATCGAAACTATTAGTGTTATGAAAACTCGTGAGCAATCTGAACGCTTAGTGCCGCACCCCAATGTTTTCGCCATCGGTTGGGGTGTGACATGCTCAACCTAAATCCAAACCTTCTCCAAAAAACCACCACAAAAGAAGGAGAAAATAGCTTCAACACCATCATCACCCATTCTGTCAATAGATGTTGATATAACAAAAGTATCAGCAGATGTTTACCAAACAGCTGCTGAGACACCAGTTGTTTCTGCAGAAGTTTGTCAAACATCTGCCATGATCATTTTCACTACACCAACCACAATCCAACCACCTCCAACGTCACAATGATTTCCCATACATTCATCTTCACTACCAAAACATTCTCCTTCACCAGAAATCATCTCCACACGTAAGAGAAAAACTCATATTGTGTTAGAAGATAATGAGGGGATTAAATCAGCAATCCCTGTATCATCTGCCTCCATTCAAAACAGTCCATGCTCGTTATTTCCACCCACATAACCTACTTCATCTCTTACAATTGCTACACTACCATCAGTCATTCCTCTGGAAGCTCAATATCCGCTGGAGTTAGTCATTGTTAAAGGTGAAATTGAATCATTCTTCACTATAGAGGATCCATCTAAAAGATCCTTCCCATCTCTTTATGGCTATAAGAAGCCTCAAAACTTAGATGAGTATCTGAAATTAAAAGTATCACAGGCTGAGGTTATAGCAAGAGAGAAAAGCATAGGGATGGATGACAAGGAATACCAGAGGTTTTTATCATTTCAGTTTAGCAAAGTCGTAAAACTTGAAGACTATGCTAGGGACGTGAGTAAATCCATGTCTGAGAGGCCAGTAATTCCTGAACTTCAGATGAAACTGAGGGATGCTTATGTTGCACACATTATGAAGTACAAATCATATAAGGCAACTGAAGATCAATTTAAAAACTGGTCAGCAGATGCTCTTAGAGAAGAGATCGATAGAATCACAAAAATGCACAATGATCCTCTGGTAAAGCCAACTCCACCTAATTGGAAGAAAGTCAAAACAGTGGATTCAGATGAGGCATTGAAGTTTAAAAGAATGAGAGCAGGGCTTGTGGTTGCTGGTTATGGTCCAGCTAGATCCATTGCCAGATGGTCTAAACTGAAGATAGTTGAGACCTACAAAAAGCTGGAAGAACTTAGAGCTGAAGATTCAAATGTTCTTCAAAACCCAGTCTATCCTACAACTGTTGCTTTGTCTCTAAAAATCGATACTCCGAAAAACCTTCTCTCATCATCTGATTTGTCTAAACCAATTGCAAATTTAGTTAGCAGACCACAATCACCAAACTCATATTCAATAATTCTTTGTCCAAGAAAACCAAGTGATCAAAAAATAGTAAAGTGTAAGTCATGCTCAAAAACCCAAATATTGACTTTGATCAGATCAGATGGTAGTGTTGAAGAGATTAAAATGGATAGTGTATATAATCTGAATGCATACGATCTCCAAGATTTGTTGGACCTTCAACTTGAAAGGGATGATGAAGAAGACATGTTCTCCCTGGACTTTGAACTACAATTCAAAGGACAAATCAGGGAGATGTTGATAAGAAATAAAAATCAGCAATAAAGAAGGGTTTTCGTATCATCTGTTGTATAGGGAGATTGTTGGATCAACAGCTGATACAATGTCTCTAGTAGCATATTTAACCAGATCACAACATGTAGCAAAGGACATGTTGCTGCGTAACAAATTCTTGACTGAGGTTTGATGTGTGTTGTTTAGGCAGGTGATCGTATGTTCTTAGTTAATGTTTGTTAAAACTTAAGTTGTATTCGAATTTTATTAAGTTTGTTAGACATCTTTTATATGTACTTATGTTTATAACAGTTTATATTGTCAATGGGTGGTTACTCTCTTTTTTGAATAAGAGAATGGAAATAATCATATGTAACTGATGAATTTTATTAAGTTTGTTAGACATCTTTTATTAAGTTTGTTAGACATCTTTTATATGTACTTATAGTTGTTTTTTAGCTATAATAGATAACACGTTTTGGTACAATATCTATACATGTATCTATATGTTCTATCAATATGTGTTATGCATGGTTTTCTAAGAAACCACCCGTGTTTGCACACGGGTCTTACCGCTAGTGTAGATTAATAAGTGAAATTCTCCTGTGGTGTGGCAGGTATTCATTACTCGCTCCATTCATTGCGGTATCGTACAATACCAACACTCCGTATAGCAATCGAAAGATACAATCTAAAAATTAAAATTGTAACATGCTCAAAAGGATATCGACAGATGTTTTACAACGATTGAAAACAAAAAAAAACAGTAACGGTTGATACTGATACTAGTATCGATGTTGTTAGGCCGATTCGACATGGTACTGATATTGTTAAGAAGATATCAGTTCGGTTAGTCGTGGTACCGGTACAATACCGATACTCTTTTTAACTTACGTTAAGAAAAAGATATTCTAATGCGATTACAACTTTGTTTTTACGAAAACTATAGAAACGAATACTGGTACCACTATCAAATTGTTCAAATGATATTGGTTCAATCAACAACAAAAAATCAATTCAGTTGTATTTAGCTCGTTTGGTTTAACTTCTATTGAAACATAAATAAAAATAAACATATCGTAATGGTATATATTAAAGTATAGAGTTGAATACTTTTCAAGCACACTAACTCCTAATAAGCTTGCAATCTAACGTGGTAGTTATCATGCATAATCTCATATAAAGAACATATGACAAGCATAACGAAACAAATAAACCTTTTCGGTGACCGTATATTTCTAAAGTTAACACCAAAGTTAATATATATATGAGGATTAGTTGAGGTTAACGCATATGAACATACAACAATAACCGTATTCGGTACAATCTCACATATAGTTAAACTATTAATAGGATGTGAGGTTAACGCATATGAACATGGGAAGTGATATAGATAGCAATGACGTTTAAGAGTTCCAATGATTGCGTTTAATAAACAAGTCGTTTTCATATCCAGAATGATTGACGTTTTTATATGCCAAGTAAAAAAGATATAAGCTGGGAGAAATGGAAACAGTTTAGTTTCACTAGCTTTCCAATGTAACTGTTCTTATTTTTGCTTCTGTTCTCTGTACTGCTCAAGCATCTTGCTGAGCCTTTTTGTTCTATAATACCGCCTTTTTCAAAAAAAAAAGTAAAAAAGAAAAAAAGTTGTACATACAAAACAATGAAATGGTTCAAGAATCCGTACATGCTTGACTTTCTATCCGTATGATATGATTATGCATAAATAACAAAATATCTTAATTGAAAAGCCTAAGATGCTATTTGTTTTTTAAAAGGTAAAATGTTTGCAATTTGTGGACCACATCTTCATACATTTGTAAAAGAAGAGGTAGACCAAATCTTTGCAGTCTGTAAGTAAAATGCTGTTTGTTTTTAACGTATCTAGACTTCTAAAATAAACTGGTGGTGGTGTACGTACGGTGGTGGTAGGTGGTGGTGGTGCTGGACGGTGGTGATGGTGGACGGTGATGGTGGTAGACGGTGATATGTGGTGGACGTGGTGGGTGGACAACGGTGGTGGTGGTGGTGATGGACGGCGGTGGGTGGTGGACGGTGGTGGTGATGTATGATGGTGGTGAGTGGTGGTGTTTAACCCTCTGCAGACCTTAGAAGATCTTAGAAGTGACTGGGCCACGTCTGCACCAAGAAGAGGTCGCGCATACGTTTTTTTAATGAAACGTCTTCGAAAAAACAAACAATTAGCGTGTGGTCTGCGTAGCGCAGACAGAAGAGCATGCGCAGAGTTTTTCAGAAAAAACAAACATCGCCGCATCCACATGGATAGGTTTGTTCTCGATTAGTCAGATTGATTGGTCTACTAATTATAATAAGTGATTTGTTTGTTTGTTTGTTTCGTTCTCAAAATGTTTGGTAAAATTTTATAAAATGTATAAGGGTATTGATAAAATTTTTAATATGTATATTATTACATGTTATAAACTTATAATGATTTAAAAATAATAATGATCATATTGATAATAAAAAAATGAAGTTTAAATATATAAACCTTAGGGTGAGAGGGGCACTCCCCTCTTAGGGGAGTCCCCTCTCTTACACATACCCAATCAGGTTATGCCACGTCAACTACCCTCTTAACTTCCCTCGCACCCTCAATTTGATGACGGCACTCCCCTCTTAGGGGACTTGTTTTTTTATTCAAAAAGAAAAAAAAGAAAAAAAAAGAAAATAATTTGATTGGTTGAAAAGCTTGTGGGCCACCCTCTCCCTCTCTCCCTTCATGCGGTAACCTCCCACCGATCCCATTCACCGAATTGGGTCACCGCAGGGATGGCGGCGGTGTTCCCGCTGGGGGAATTGGGTCACCGAAGTCACTCCCTACTGGTGCCCCGTATACCCTTAAACTTTAACAGGAGAGAAACACTTATCAACGTAAGTAATTCGTGTTTTTATGTATTTCACAAATTCTATTTACACGCAAAATCGTTTACTTAAATAAAGGCTAAACGTATGATTTAAATACTAATTAA
Source organism: Helianthus tuberosus (assembly GCA_030545235.1). Classification (NCBI taxonomy): domain Eukaryota; kingdom Viridiplantae; phylum Streptophyta; class Magnoliopsida; order Asterales; family Asteraceae; genus Helianthus; species Helianthus tuberosus. The sequence continues at coordinate 78,253,767 of CM060380.1, forward strand.
TATTGATAAAACTTTTAAAAAAATTAATCTATTTGTTTAAAAAATCAGATTTATTTAACATGGTATCTAAGTATTATTATTTAAAAAAAACACTTTGTCAGTCTGTCACCACCCACATACTTTGGGCTTAAATACTAATTGGGCCGAGGAGGAGTAGACACTAGGCAGACCAAGTGGTCAGCTAATCAGGCCCTATCATGAGTCCGGATCCGTATCGAAATCGACTTTGTATTCTTCACTTGAAGTTGAAAGGTTTCAAGTCGCCAGAAAAATAGATTACCGGTCCATTGGTCAAACCGGTTTCGGATGATGTTTTACATAATTTAAGAAATTAATATATAAATATCTTATGTGAAATGTGAGATTAAATATATTAATGTTATAATATTTAATCTTGTAGCCATTATAATCATTTATATTATATAGATCAAAATATATTAATAACCTATTAATAATTAGTTGGTAATTGTTGATGGACCATATTACCCTTATTAACTAATTGGGTTTCCTCTTGGGTGTATATATAAGGAGATTAGTAGAGAGTTTAAGGGTTACACAAGTTAGACAATTTTCACAACCCTTATAACATCATTCTCGGCTCTCTCTCCAAACCGATTCCTCCCTAGTTTCGGTTCATCACCATCATAACTTTACACCCTAAGGAGGAACCAGATCATCCTGACAAGTATGTCAAACTCAATGGCTGCATCTCTGACTGGATTCTCTGCTGGCCTGTCTGCTGTAACAGGTATGTTATTCATGTTTTCTATTATGTTTAAACAGAACTGATCAACATGTGGTATCAGAGCATATGTTGATAAATCAGTTCTGTTTTCGTATCCATTATTCTGGGATCATAATCTGGAAAACAAAATTTTTAAGGTCTTATAAAATCACGGCTGGTTTCGAGTCCCTTGTTGCCGAAATCACTGTTTCGGAAAAGTATGTTTAAATAAATTGACCCGAAACCATAATGGGTAAATTAATATCCGAAATCTGTTAATAAAAGTCTTAAAATTCAGGTTTCGGACCCTAGAATTATGTTTTAATTTTCTAGGGTTCATCATATGTTCTAAGGAAAAACTCGAAAATTCCTTAAGTTTTGGAATATATTTTGGATTAGTGGGTGTTTTTACTGATTTTGATCTAAATTTTATCTTTTAAAACTTCGAAAACTGTTAACAGATTTTCAGTTTTTATTTTCGAAATCTTTTGATAAGTTTAGATCAGAAATAAAATAGGAAACACTATCCCACAATCCCTCAAATTTCGAGTTTTCAGTTATTATCACAAAACAGCTATTAACAGTGGGCTCGAGACCATCAGATTACGACTCGAGACCATCAGTCTCGACTCGAGACCATAAGGTCTCGACTCGAAATCATCAGGTCCTTAAATCTTCACAACTCGAGACCAACAGATCTCGACTCGAGACTACAAGGTCTCGACTCGAAATCATAAGGGCTCAAAAGTTTACAACTCGAGACAAAGGTCTCGACTCGAGACCATAAGGTCATAACTCGAGACCATAAGGTTGCGACTCGAGGCCATAAGGCTGAAACTCGAGACCGTGGTTCCGACTCGAGACAAAGGTTGCGACTCGAGACCTCATAACTAACTCGAGATCTCAAAACTCAGTCGAGACCTAACTCGAGACCTGACTCGAGACCTCACTCGAGACCTCATTACCTTAGTCGAGACCTAACTCGAGACCTGTTCGATCCGCGTTAACAGGTGGTTTGTGTAACGACCTCCGACCCACCCTGGACGGAATCGGAAGCCGTGAACAGTCCAGCGGTACCGGTGATTATTTTAAAAACGTTGCAGCGGAAATTTCACCAGGACCGTGAGTTAGGAAAAATATCAGAGTTTAGAAACACCGGATTTTATTTATTAAAATAGATGGGATAAATCCATGTTTATAAAGGTAGCTTTAATAAGATAAATTTGTTTACATAAAACAATATTTCTTAATTTGATTTAATTAATAAAATAAGCCACTTCTTGAAGCCTTTCAGTGTCGTATCCAGCTCTTATTCCAATCTATTGTAATTACCTGAAAAATGTTTGAAAAAGGTTTTGTCAGCGAAAATACTGAGTGAATTCATTCCATTTTATAAAATATATTGTTATACCTTACAGTATTAAGGTTTTTATATCTATTTATATTTATCGAACTCAATCAGTATTTGTCACATAGCGGCAGTTCCAATATGACATTAATCATATCACCCATTGGCTTACGTTTGTCCAATAGTGAATTTATCAATTAATTATATTTTACTATTATTCAATTTATCTGTCACTAGGCGATTCCTGTGACTATAATCATATCATTGTTTATCATTCTTTCAACTAATGATTCTGGTCATATCACTGTTGATCATTCTTTCAACTAGTGATTCAAATCATATTACTGTTGATCATTCTCTCAACTAGTAATTTCTATTCATAACACTGTTGAACATTCTCTCAACTAGTGTCTTTGGACATGTCACTGTTGATCATTCTCTCAACTAGTGACTCCGGACTTAATTTTGTCCCGTGACATTTCTTTGTCAAATATATTACTTATGGCATAAAACCATTTAATCCAGAAAATGACATATATCATGTTATGTCAAACTATAATATGTCAATTAAATAATTGTAATATCATTATTTAATATATTAACATGACTAAGACTAAAATATAATCTTAGTAGAATGCATAATTTCTACTGTTATTGTAGTCATGCTAATATTGACTGACTTTCTAGCAAATAATAATGAGAATCAAATAATGTATAAAACCTTTCATACCAGCAGTTAATATAAAAACTTAATCACTGTAAGTATAACTGGTAACCTTTTAGGATTCTGGAAAAGCTTTTGTAAATATAATTGTATCACAAAAAGGTGATAAAACTGTGAGAAAATAGAGTGGACTCACAAACTGTGAGAAAAGAGAAATGAACTCACATTGCAGATTTCTATGGGCAAAGCTTAGTTTATAGATAATCCTTGATATATTGCAGATTTAATTTGAGCAGAGCTTAGCCTATTTCTTATCCTTGTAACCTAGTGCATACAAACTAGGTAATTAACCAATACAGCATTTACGATAACTCACGAGATCAAATTCTCACAACGAACGACAAAGTGCGATACTTAAACATCCATCGAATTAACGACGAACGACAAGGTACGATACTTAAACATCCAGCGGATTCACAACTAAGGACAGAGTATAGTCCGATTTCGGACAGCACTCAACATCCCGTCGAAATCACGACGAATGACAAAGTATAACCCTAATGTGGGCAGAACTTAAACATCCATTGGATATATTGATCGATCGGACAATGAATCGTAATAGCGATTGAGTTAATACCCTGTGCAGCAGCACCCCGCTATACTAATTAGTGATTTAGTGTGTGTTAATTGAAGTAATTGAACGATATCTCCGCGCCTGAGTTGAATTTTATCGTCGAACGAACGCACAGAAGCAAGTCCCAAAGCCTGCTATTTATACACCAATTTGCCATTTGTTACGGACCGTAACAAATATTCCTTACGGTCCGTAAGGAATACTTTTTCTCCATATTGTTGCCACGTGTGTTTGAAGTGCAGGTGAGTCGACGTTTTGATTAAATTCGAATTTTATAATAAGTTATAAAGATAATCGTTGAGTAGGGAATGCCCCCCCTGAGTTTTAGGGCCCCTGATCCTGATTCTGATTGTTCTGAAATTTGTAGGTTTTGCGCAGAATCACTTGGGTCTCTCAATTAGGGTTTCCTATTGAATAAAATAATAATATAAATAGGACTTTTAATGAGGGTTGTTACAGTTTGCTATTAAATACTTGGTTTTGTTAACACTTAATTAACTAATCAGAATCAGATAATTTTTACAAAACCAAAATAGCTTAACCAGAATGAGCTTCTGATGTATCATTTCTGGCCAAAGCTGATTTAATACATCTATTTATTGTTCAAGTATTATAAAAAGCTATGTTGAGTATGCATTACAAACGTGAAATGTCTTAATTCTGGCCAAAGCTGATTTAATTCATTTATGTTTAGCATGCTTGACAAGTGCATAACTAAAGTGATTGTCTCATTTCTGGCCAAAGCTGATTTGTCACGATTACTTTGCACACATGCTTAAATGATTACACTTCTGGCCAAAGCTGATTTGTCTTCGTTTAAGTAGAATTTTACTAAGTCTATTATTTTGATGTTAGTAATAGACAATATCACAGCTTCATAATTAAAATGGTCGTTATTTATGCCTGCCTTAGTATAACATGCCCTTAGATCACATTAGGACTTCTTTCTTAGTATCATAACTTGCTCATCTTATTTCCACTATCAGCACCCAATTGCGGGATTCCACCTTTGACTAGTGATAACTTTGCTGAATGGAAGGATGCCCTCATGCTTACACTAGGATTGCTAGACTTCGATTATGCTCTTAGAGAGAATAAGCCAGCGGATCTTACTACTCAAAGTACTGCTGCTGAGCAGATAGTTCATGAAAAATGGACTAGGTGTAACCGCATGTCTCTCATGTTCATGAAGCAATCCATTCACAATGCTATTAGAGGCGCTATTCCTGATTCTGAAAATGCTAAAACCTACCTGGCTTCTGTGGAGGCTCAATTCAAAGGAACATCAAAAGCACACGCTAGCACTCTTATCCTCAAGCTGGTGACGACTAAGTATGATGGGAGGAGCGGCATTCGCGAACACATCATGATGATGCATGACATGGCCAATAAGCTAAAAGGACTAGAGATGGAAATCAGTGATGGTTTTCTTGTTCACTTCATCATCACTTTGCTTCCTTCGTCCTATGAAGCATTCAAGATCAATTACAACACTCAGAAGGACAAATGGACGATGAGTGAGCTGGTCGCTATGTGCGTACAGGAGGAAGAGCGTATGAAGATGGATCGCACTACTGATGTTGCTAACTTCACCTCCTCCAACTCTAAGAAGAGGAAGAACAATTATCAAAGAAAGGATGCTTCTAAAGTTCAAAAGCCAAATCCTAATACAAGTGCACCTTCCAGCTCTAAGAACTCCTTAGGCAAACCCTATTGCAAGTTCTGTAAGAAAACAGGACATAAGCAAAAGGAATGCCCTGACTTCAAGGAGTGGCTGGCTAAGAAAGGTAACGATTTTTTCATGATACTTGAGTCCTTTAATTTAAATGTTCCTGCTAATTCTTGGTGGTTTGATTCTGGTTCTATGGTTCATGTAACTAACTCTACTCAGAGATTCCTTTCAATCCGGAAGCTGGGAAGAAACCAAAGAACACTTAAAGTTGGGGATGATCGGGAATTAGAAGTGAAGGCCATAGGAACATTACAATTATTTTTGAAAACTGGTTTATGTATTAAACTTTATGATACCTTATATGTTCCTGAGGTAACTCGGAACCTTGTATCAGGACCAAAGTTAGACATGGACGGTTTTGTCGTTTCTCATGGTCATCGCAAACTCTCTATTCTCTATGATTCCGTTGTTAATGGTACTGGCATTCTGGATGGTGGTCTCTATAGATTAGAACTAGATGATAACTTTTCCAAATCTTTGTTGTCATATAATATTAATGAATCACTCACAAAGATGGAAAAGAAACGAGACTTAGAGACTTCATCTATGTTGTGGCATCAACGTTTAGGCCACATCTCAAGAGAACGATTAAATCATCTCGTAAAGGATGAAGTCTTACCTCCTCTCGATTTCACTGATTTTGGAACATGAGTCAAATGTCTTAAAGGCAAAATGACATCAGCGAATAAGAAAGGTGCTACTAGGAGTTCTAATTTATTAGAACTCATTCACACTGACATTAGTGGTCCTTACCAAATCGCTGGCATAACAGGACATACTTCATTTATCACTTTCATTGATGATTATTCTCGTTACATGTACTTGTATCTTATTAAGGAAAAGTCTGAATCTCTAACAACTTTTAAAGATTATAAAGCTGAAGTTGAAAAGCAATTAGATCGTCAGATTAAAGTTGTGAGATCAGATAGAGGCGGTGAATATTATGGAAGACATACTGATGTGGGTCAAGCTCCTGGTCCATTTTATGAGTTTTGTAAGGGCCAGGGGATTGTGAACCAATACACCATGCCTGGTACACTCAGCAGAACGGTGTCGCTGAATGAAGAAATCGTACCCTTATGAACATGGTGCGTAGTATGTTAGCCAACACTAATTTACCATTATTCCTCTGGACTGAAGCGTTAAAAGCAGCTGTTCATATACTCAATAGAGTTCCTTCTAAGTCTGTCCCTAAAACTCCTTATGAACTTTGGACAGGAAGGAAACCGAGTCTTAAATATATGAAAGTATGGGGCTGCATTGCTGAAGCAAAACTCTATAATCCTTTCCTAAGGAAACTTGATCCTAAAACAGTTACATGTTTCTTTATCGGGTATCCTGATCATTCGAAGGGTTATCGTTTCAATTGTCCTTCCCATGTCATCCGTATTGTTGAAACCAAGCGTGCTGCGTTCCTGGAGGATTTCAAGATCAGTGGGAGCAGTACCAACCCTTACGAAGAATTGCAAGAAGTACAAGACGCGGGGGGGGGGGGGGGGGGAGACTCGTCACTTACCATTACTCCGTTTACTCCTCTTGTACCCTATGCAACTGCACCTGAAACCACTGCACAAATTCCATCTCTACAATCAGAACCCATTATACCTCATAACGAAGGCACATCAAACGCTCAAAACCAAGACAACGCTGAACCCGATAATCAACTCAGGAGGTCATCTAGGCAAAGAAGGCCTACTAATTGGGATGATTATGTTACCTACCTGACTGAAATGGATGCTGGAAAGCTCAATGATCCTATCTCTTATAATGAAGCCATTAGCAGTGATCAGTCTTCTGAATGGAACAAAGCAATGATTGATGAGCTTGAGTCCATGAAGAAAAATGACGTTTGGGATTTAGTCGAATTACCCAATGGTGCCAAACCTGTAGGTTGTAAATGGGTGTTCAAAACAAAACTAGATCCGAATGGGAACGTTGAACGCTGCAAAGCGAGATTGGTTGCAAAGGGCTACACTCAGAAAGAGGGAATTGATTATCAAGAGACGTTTTCACCTGTCTCTCGTAAAGATTCATTAAGGATCGTTATGGCCCTAGTAGCTCATTTTGATTTAGAGCTGCATCAGATGGACGTCAAAACTGCTTTCCTTAACGGAGACTTAGACGAAGATGTTTACATGAAACAACCTGAAGGCTTTAAACCTGAAGGTCAGGAGCATCTAGTCTGTAAGTTGAAAAAATCCATTTACGGGTTAAAACAAGCATCACGTCAATGGTACCTCAAGTTTGATGAAGTCATGAAGAGGCAAGGTTTTATGAAGAACCAAGTGGATCAATGTACCTACCTCAAGATGAGTGGGAGTAATTTTACTATACTTGTCCTTTACGTAGATGATATTCTATTGGCAAGTAATAGTTTAGACATGTTGCATGAGTCGAAGCGGTTACTCTCGCATAACTTCGACATGAAGGATCTCGGAGATGCTTCTTACGTCATTGGCATCGAAATTCACCGAGATAGACACAAAGGGATCTTAGGATTGTCTCAAAAGACTTACATAGATCGTGTCCTTACACGTTACAACATGCAACAGTGCAAACCCTCAGTCGCTCTAGTAGTTAAGGGAGATGTTTTCGGTTCATTCCAGTGTCCGACAACAGAGGTTGAAAAGGAGCAAATGAGCCAGATACCTTACGCGTCAGTAGTCGGGAGCCTGATGTATGCTCAAGTCTGTACTCGCCCAGATATCGCTTATATTGCTAGAATGCTAGGCCGTTATCAGACTAATCCTAGTCTAGATCATTGGAAAGCAGCAAAGAAGGTTCTTAGATATCTGCAAGGGACGAAAGACTATAAACTGACTTATAGAAGAAGTGATCCCTTAGAAGTGGTAGGTTATTCTGATTCTGACTTTGCAAAATGCAAAGATGACAAGAAATCCACTTCGGGCTACATCTTTATGTTAGCAGGCGGACCTATCTCATGGAAGAGTCATAAACAACAGTTAACTACAACTTCCACAACGATGGCAGAATACATTGCTGTTTACAACGCAACCTGTCATGGAATGTTGCTTAGAAATCTGATCACTGGACTCAAAATCGTTAATTCCATTTCTAGACCATTGAAGCTTTACTGTGATAACTCAGCTGCCGTTAGTTTCTCGAACAGTAACAGTTCGACTGGAGCTGGTTTATATCTCGATACAAAATATTTGTTCGTACGTGAACGAGTTGAGGAAAATAATCTTTGTATTGAGTATATTAATTCTAAAGATATGCTTGCGGATCCGATGACTAAAGGTCTCCCACCTAAAGTTTTCGAAGAACATGTATCGAATATGGGACTTACTAAAGACCTTATTTAATGGCATATTGTACTAGCTTATGTTTTAATTAATAAAATTTCCTCAGTTTGATTTTGTATGTCTCTAACATATGTTCTACCGGTGTAATGACATATAGACAAATATAAATACAAATCAGACGCTAAAGGGCTTATGCATATTTTGATCATAACTATTAGGTTTTAAATTGAGGCTATAGTATGACTAATGGGGGTCCTGAGTCGAATGATGATTCAACGGCTGTATTTCTCTGCTATAGTTCTTGGTTTAAGGCTAAAATGAGTGTTAACTCCTGACCAGGCTCATCTAATACTCATGATAAATGATTACTCGGCTAAGTGGGAGAATGTGAGATTAAATATATTAATGTTATAATATTTAATCTTGTAGCCATTATAATCATTTATATTATATAGATCAAAATATATTAATAACCTATTAATAATTAGTTGGTAATTGTTGATGGACCATATTACCCTTATTAACTAATTGGGTTTCCTCTTGGGTGTATATATAAGGAGATTATTAGAGAGTTTAAGGGTTACACAAGTTAGACAATTTTCACAACCCTCATAACATCATTCTCGGCTCTCTCTCCAAACCGATTCCTCCATAGTTTCGGTTCATCACCATCATAACTTTACACCCTAAGGAGGAACCAGATCATCCTGACAAGTATGTCAAACTCAATGGCTGCATCTCTGACTGGATTCTCTGCTGGCCTGTCTACTGTAACAGGTATGTTATTCATGTTTTCCATTATGTTTAAACAGAACTGATCAACATGAAATTGTAATGTTAGGGGCTGTTCGGCAACTTCTAAATGGTTAAGTGTTGAACCAGGAAAAAGTCTGAACCATTAAATGTTGAACCAGTAAAAGGTCTGAACCATTAAGAGCTCTATTAAGATCTAAACAAACAACCCCTTAGACCGTGGGGTATGGTGGGGCTTGGGTTGGGGGCATGAGTTGACACGTGGAGTTCGAGCCCCCCCCCCACCGCCGAGTGACGTGTCCGTGGAGTATGGTGGGGCGTGGGTGCACCGCGTGGGTTGGCAGGTTATTAAAAAAATACAAAAAATTTAAAAAATTCACACAACATTTAAAAAAAAAAGCCTAAAATTTTATTAAATTCTTAAAAATTACATAATTCCTAAAAATTACAAAATAAAAAAAAAACCTAGAACGTTAGGTAAATTTCAAAAAGCGCGAGCTTGTCGAACGCCTTTCGCTCCTTGTCTCGAAACTCAATGTTCGCCGCCGCCACCCCGTCCTCGTGGCTTAACTCACCGCTCGGAACGGCTTCGTAGTAGGCCTTGAAACGATCAAGCTTCGGCTGTAGCTCGCGCCATTTATGTAACAACCCGCACTTCCGTGCGTTGTTACTACTCGATATACTCGTTACGCCTAGCACCAGAGATTCGGATCATAATGTAACTAAATCGCATATATCGCTATTCGAAGGATAATCGCATATTTTCGAAATACAATATCACTATACTACACCAATCATAAGCACTAACACTCACGATGACATTGGGTGAGGACCTATTCTACCCTCCTCAGTGGCCGTGATGTGTCGAAACGCAGACAATTAACGCTAACAAAGACTCTCGGGTGAGTGCTATAGCTCCAGTCGTCGTGACGATGATGACAATACGAGTAAGTGGTACCCCGTCAGTCTTTGTGGCACCAAAACACAATAACGTTCACGATGACATCAAGAAAGGACCTATACTACCCTCCTTGATGGCCGTGAAACGTCGCTAATAATCGCATACTCGAAACGAAAACCGATTGTTAATTATCGAAACTTGAATTATGGATACGTAAATACGACCCCTAGTGATATATATATATATATAATAATAATAATAATATAAATTAAATATGGAAAGCACGTACTTCGAAAAGTATCAAAACGATCGAAAACGGAGAAATCCATCGCGTCGGAGTGGCCATCCGGACGGATGGGCCATCCGGACGGATAGCCATCCGGACAGATGGGCCATCCAACCCAAAATCCACTTCAGCCTCATTTTCGCCTATAAATAGCATGTCACACCACTGTTCAAGTGATGTGACAGCTCCCACTCGACCAAACACGCTTCAGGACCCTTTTCTCTCGATTTTCTCGCGATTCCGGTAAGATTTCAACCTACAACTTGTACTTCTACTTCTACGATCTACACTCAATTCTACATCATTCTATCTTTTAAAACTCAATTTTTAACCGTGAAATCTATTGATTTTGAGGTGTTTAAGGTGATGTCACCAAGAGTTCATATGAACTTCAAGTTGTGACCTCATCCCACCATAAGCGCCTCAGATCTGAGTGATTTCCACATGTTTTGGTAACGAATCTCACCTAAATCTATGTATTCAACCAAGGAACTGTGCGATTTCGAGCTAAACCGGAGAAACCGTCAGGAACGGCCAGTTCTGAACTTGTGGGCCCTTTTTGACTACTAATAACTTAAAACAATGTTTCATAACATGTTTTTACCAAGATTCTTTGAACAAAACTCATTTATCCCTACCATAGAGTTGGAGGAATTCCAAACCTTCAATGGTAGCTCTTGGAGAAAGATGAAGAAGAAGGAAATGGCTAAAAGAGGAAAGGACAAGATGGGTTGTTGGAACCTTCTTTTAGACTTACCTAGGATAGTTTGAGAGAAGATTCCTGCAAATCTCTGCCTCAAGTTGGTCCAGATGTGCAGAATTCTTGGCTGCATTTATAGAAAATGACAGCATCCTGGACACGGCCCCTTGTTCAGTGGACACGGCCCCGTGTGCAGGTGGAGTTCTGACACAGTTTGTCCGTATTCTGTCGTACTGATCAGAACGGAATCTTTCGATGGACACGGGGGCGTGTTGGCTGGGCACGGCCCCGTGTCTAGGGACTGTTTTATGAAGTTGTCTAGTTTTTTTAAAGAACTTGTTAGTATCGGGTGGCTCCTGACTGGTTGGAACAACCCCAAAGTGCCTAATATACCTTAATTGTCCTAGACTAAGGCGAGAACGCAAGAGGTTGTCGGTGAGGGTAATTCCTATTTTCATTCTAGGTGGACAAGTCCAACCCTTTCCCGGGCTCTTGTTAAAGAAGGTATATGCCGAATCGCTCAGGTCTATGTATGCACCGAACGAAGTTGATGGAGAGTCCTCACGGCACAATCGACACAGGGACGACTATCGTCCAAGTCTTTGCTAGGTACAAAGGTACTTTCGGGAGTAATGAGGTTGTCGGAATGCGGTTCCAACATTTCTTCATGGGTATCGTCTTGGGGTGGATCAATAAAATCCTTCCCAAGCTCTTCTAACCATTTCAGAACTAGCTCTTCTAGTTGAAATAACTCGCTAAGGAGCATTTCCCCTAGAATATCTGGCTGGGCGCATTCGAGGGAGAAATAGTGCTTATTTTTACTTTCGCCCCTCTTAAGGTTGTGAGAAGATGGTGGGTCCATGTAGTGGGGCCTATAATTTAGGAAGTAGCATTTTACCTCTTCATGTTCGCCACCACATAATTGACACCACGTACCATAAGAGTGCCGAAAGTAAAAATAATTACTATCACTCATGTTTATGTCAGAAATTACCAACCGTCGGGATCTAACGGTTCTGTTTTCAGTAACTGAAACTTGGGCACGGGGGCGTGTTGAGTGGGCACGGCCCCGTGTTCAGCTTACTGTCTGATGTAAACAGGATTGCCAGTTCCAATGATTGAGCACGGGGGCGTGTTCAGCGGGCACGGCCCGTGCTGAGCTCTGCAGAAGCTGAAAAACTAAGAAAATCCTAAAAAATTAAAAAGAAAAATAAAAGATGATTAGGCCGTTGATTCCTAACTTTCTTAAAATCCTTGTGTCCCCGGCAGCGGCGCCAAAAACTTGATGTGCGATAAAGTGTCGTATATATTAGGTGTATATTTTAAGCCCTTTTTTTAACACTTATTTTAGTCAAGTTTTAAATTTATAAAACACGATATTTCACTAACACTAAACACACATATGGGCAAGTGCACCCATCGTTGAGTGTAGTATAGCGTTGGTAAGATACCGAGGTCGTCCAAGGACACAAGAGCTTTTAGTACCGGTTTATCCTCAACGTCTAACCAAAATAAAAGTTTAGAAAATGTTTTAAACTAAGAAAAATAAAACTAACTAAAATGCTGAAAATAAAATAAAAATAAAAAACAGATAGACAAGATGAATCACTTGGTTCCGACTCGTATCTAGTATAACCTTTGATTATTTCCGCACTTTTGCACATAATTAAGAGATTATCTTAGTTATTGTAGTAGGCCCCTCTTTTGAAGGCGACGTTACCCTCACCCCAGTAGTTTGAGTCAGCAGGGATACAATCCTAAAAGGGTGGATTATTGGAAGATAATGAATTAAGTTATTAATGCAGTATTATGGTAGGCCCCGCTTTTGGCGGTGACGTTACCCTCGGCTAAGTAGTCTGAGTCAGCAGGGATACAGTCCTAAATAGCCGGGTTATAGTATTAATAGTAGTTAACTTATGAGGGGGTCAAAGAGTTTGGACCCCCGCCATCCAATACCGTGAAGTATTGAAGGAGGTCCTACTAAATTTGACCCAGGTCCATTGCAGGACCTCTAAACGCTGAACAATGGCAAGACCTTTACCAAACCGTTCCCTTAACCCCCTACCAGGTAGCCAACATATCTCCATATAGACCGTGGAGATATGAATGGTGAAAATCCTTTATTTTATATAGACAGTAAAATAATGCCAAGACACCACGGACAAACGATAAGGAAAGATCACCTTCAACATAAGTAACTAGTTATTAAAGTCATTAATACAAAACCAAATAAAAAGTGCAAAAGATTAGAAATAAAAAGTATTATACTAGACACTTTGTCTTCACCAAGTGATGTAAGAGACTTAGGCAAACATGGCCTTGATTGTCAAGAACTCTTACGATCAATCTTGGATCCCGAGACGACTCACACACTCTATGATGGACAATGGATGATGGTGGTGGATGATGGTGTTGTGATGGTGGTGGGTGGTGGATGAAGTGTGAGAGAGGTGGTGTGCCAAGGGATGAGATGAAATGAATCCAAGCACTCCTATTTATAGGCTGAACAGAGAGCTGGACACGGCCCCGTGTCCGCTGGGCACGGCCCCGTGTCCGTCTGACACTCTCTCTCCTCATTAATTGTAATTCGCAATTACAATAAATGCTCCTGCTGTACTTTCGACACGCCCCCGTGTCCGCTGAGCACGGCCCCGTGATGGGCAATAGAAGCTTCTATAGGTTTGTCTTTTCTGCTGCTTCTTGGGCACGGCCCCGTGCTGGCTGAACACGGGGCGTGTTCAGTCTTCTGTTTTCTTTATTTTGCTTTGGAAAGTGCCGTTGAGGGTTCGGGCAGTCCACTAATATTCCTTTTCTTGTATTTATGTTGGATTTAGCTGTCTTTTTGCTTCTTTTGCGTTTTTGAGCTCATTTAATCCTGAAAATACAAAAGGAAGACAAAAACACTCTTTTTCTAATATTAGTACTAAAAAAGGGTTAGTTTTATGCCTCATTTGATGTAATTTATATGTTGCATTTTACACACATCAAATACCCCCACACTTGAACTTTTGCTTGTCCTCAAGCAAAACTCTTTAATATGTGGCTTACACTCCCAAATGGAATAGGTAGAAGAGAAGGTTTTGGGCTTGTCGTAGAGTGTCGGGATTTCCAAGATCTTTTTGGGTTTTATTTTTATTTATTTACACTCCTATTCGTAATGATTTATTTAGAACTTTTCATAAAAGAAATTACTTATTTGGGCATAACATGCCTTTTTAAAATTCTATTTATATACAAGTTCACATACCTCGCGGGGAAATCACTCACACTCGGCCGAAGGTGTATTTTTAGTGAATCACTCGAGAGCGGCATGGAACTTATTCCTACCATAGGCTTGCCAAGAAATCAATCCTCCTCCTTTTTAACTTTTATACCTTTGTAGATATCAAGAGGACTTTGTGGGTTAAGGGTTAGGCTAAGGTTAAAGGTAGGTGGTTGGGTTAGTGGTTAGTAGAAAAAAGGCTAAAAGCGTAACAAGTGTTGGTTTTCGTATTTTTACAACTTTTTATTTTGATGAAGCTTTTATTCAAACTAAGTTATTTTTGATTAACTTGTTTGTTTATTTTCTTTTTCCTTCATCATTATCACAAAATATTTTTTTTTTTTTTTTCACGAAGAACCGAACTTGTTACTAAAATAAAGGGTTAAAAATGAAAAAGGTTTTGGTGGATGAAAGGGTTTTTGTTTGGGTGATGAAACGAAAAGGTTTAGGCTCAAAGGGGCTAACTAGGGGGATTTTTGGGTAGGTGGTAAAGGAAAAAGAAAAATAATGGTGTAGAAATGAAAAGGGTTAGTCCTAATGCCTCCATCATTTACTTACTCGGGTTTAAGTTGATAAGGACCGGGAATGTATTGTCATGGCAAGTTCTAGAGTCGTAAGAACCAAGCGGCTATTCACACAAGAAACGAAAAATGAGCATTTAGTCAAATGATATGTAATTTCGTGCTCAATAAAGGCTCAAAACTCACTTTTGTGGGAATGGGTTTTTATGTGATCAAGTATATAATCAAATTTTAAATAAGTTTGCTATGCCTTTTCATAATTTTCTTATGTTGGTTCTTTTTATCACTACGCTATCGGTTGTAAATTTGTAAAAATATAACCTTTTTTGAGAACTTGAATTTTCCGAGTTAAACCTAGACAAGTAAAAAAAAAATGAAATTTTTGAAAAAATTTGGGGTGATTAGCGGTTCCAATAGAGTTTTGTGTAAGGCTTGTATTTAGGACTTGCAAAATTCAAGGTTTTAGCATCCCCCCCACACTTAAATTACACATTGTCCTCAATGTGTCCCAAAAATAAATTTTTAGGTTGATTAGATGTGTAAAATAGTGTTTAAAAAGCAAAAATTTGTGTTACTGGGCACCGAACACGGCCCCGTGTTATCCGGGCACGACCCCGTGTTCAAGTGCCAGTAACAAAATTAAAATAAAATAAACAGAAGTCTGGACACGGGGGCGTGTTGGGTGAACACGGCCCGTGTCCAGGTACCTGAACTGGGCGTTTTCTGCAGGTGGTTCGGCACGGGGCCGTGTTGGTTGAGCACGGCCCGTGTTGAACCTTCTGTAATGGAGAGAATTGCCGGGTTGCCTCGTTCTTGTGCATGGGATCATTGTTCTCGTTCCCCTTTTCATCCTTTACCACTATGAGTGTGTTTTATTCATTACAAACCATCCAAACCTTAAAACCATCATTTCATTTCATCATAGAGAGAACTTACATAATCCTAAATTAAACTAGATAAAACAAGGAAATAACAAACCATAGAGTCTTAGCCTTTATTTTAATTTAGCAAAATTTCCAAGAAGTAATTAATCTTGGTTAAACAAGGCCTTTTTGAACTCCTTCTTCCGAGTGCGGTTCTTCCTCAAATGTCGGCGAGCCATTCTTCTACCTCCCTTGGAAGGAGAAAAGAAGGCTCATTGGCATTAGTTTGAGGAGTTTCAACTTCCACCGGGATCTCTTGTTGGTGTTCCACGGGAGGTTCCGCCGGAAAGTCTTCCCACCCGGTAGGGTTGTTGATTCCGAGTGCCAGGTTCCAATCCTGCTGAGGAAGGACTGGTTCCATTGGAGGTGCTACAAGAATATTTAACCTCTGGTGCAAGAGGTTAATTTCTTGGAAGCTACTTTCAAGTCCCATCGTAAGATCGTTAATACGGTCGATTAGGACCTCCTCTACTGAAGTCATTTCGTCGAGAGCCTCCCTTAATGCTATCACATAGTGTACAAGTGTAGCTTCAATGGAGGGTCTTCTTCCTCTTCGGCTGTTTGGCGAATGCACAGGAGATGTTTCGCTGTTTTCACTCGTCATCCTACGAAAAATAAACTAAAAAAATAGTTTATTTAATGAGACAGTGACCGGACACGGCCCCGTGCTCACTGAGCACGGCCCCGTGTTCATCTTTCTGCAGAGTTTTGGAACAAGGAAACTTGGATTTTTAAGTTATTTTCTGAACTTGTGGGCCCTTTTTGACTACTAATAACTTAAAACAATGTTTCATAACATGTTTTTACCAAGATTCTTTGAACAAAACTCATTTATCCCTACCATAGAGTTGGAGGAATTCCAAACCTTCAATGGTAGCTCTTGGAGAAAGATGAAGAAGAAGGAAATGGCTAAAAGAGGAAAGGACAAGATGGGTTGTTGGAACCTTCTTTTAGACTTACCTAGGATAGTTTGAGAGAAGATTCCTGCAAATCTCTGCCTCAAGTTGGTCCAGATGTGCAGAATTCTTGGCTGCATTTATAGAAAATGACAGCATCCTGGACACGGCCCCTTGTTCAGTGGACACGGCCCCGTGTGCAGGTGGAGTTCTGACACAGTTTGTCCGTATTCTGTCGTACTGATCAGAACGGAATCTTTCGATGGACACGGGGGCGTGTTGGCTGGGCACGGCCCCGTGTCTAGGGACTGTTTTATGAAGTTGTCTAGTTTTTTTAAAGAACTTGTTAGTATCGGGTGGCTCCTGACTGGTTGGAACAACCCCAAAGTGCCTAATATACCTTAATTGTCCTAGACTAAGGCGAGAACGCAAGAGGTTGTCGGTGAGGGTAATTCCTATTTTCATTCTAGGTGGACAAGTCCAACCCTTTCCCGGGCTCTTGTTAAAGAAGGTATATGCCGAATCGCTCAGGTCTATGTATGCACCGAACGAAGTTGATGGAGAGTCCTCACGGCACAATCGACACAGGGACGACTATCGTCCAAGTCTTTGCTAGGTACAAAGGTACTTTCGGGAGTAATGAGGTTGTCGGAATGCGGTTCCAACATTTCTTCATGGGTATCGTCTTGGGGTGGATCAATAAAATCCTTCCCAAGCTCTTCTAACCATTTCAGAACTAGCTCTTCTAGTTGAAATAACTCGCTAAGGAGCATTTCCCCTAGAATATCTGGCTGGGCGCATTCGAGGGAGAAATAGTGCTTATTTTTACTTTCGCCCCTCTTAAGGTTGTGAGAAGATGGTGGGTCCATGTAGTGGGGCCTATAATTTAGGAAGTAGCATTTTACCTCTTCATGTTCGCCACCACATAATTGACACCACGTACCATAAGAGTGCCGAAAGTAAAAATAATTACTATCACTCATGTTTATGTCAGAAATTACCAACCGTCGGGATCTAACGGTTCTGTTTTCAGTAACTGAAACTTGGGCACGGGGGCGTGTTGAGTGGGCACGGCCCCGTGTTCAGCTTACTGTCTGATGTAAACAGGATTGCCAGTTCCAATGATTGAGCACGGGGGCGTGTTCAGCGGGCACGGCCCGTGCTGAGCTCTGCAGAAGCTGAAAAACTAAGAAAATCCTAAAAAATTAAAAAGAAAAATAAAAGATGATTAGGCCGTTGATTCCTAACTTTCTTAAAATCCTTGTGTCCCCGGCAGCGGCGCCAAAAACTTGATGTGCGATAAAGTGTCGTATATATTAGGTGTATATTTTAAGCCCTTTTTTTAACACTTATTTTAGTCAAGTTTTAAATTTATAAAACACGATATTTCACTAACACTAAACACACATATGGGCAAGTGCACCCATCGTTGAGTGTAGTATAGCGTTGGTAAGATACCGAGGTCGTCCAAGGACACAAGAGCTTTTAGTACCGGTTTATCCTCAACGTCTAACCAAAATAAAAGTTTAGAAAATGTTTTAAACTAAGAAAAATAAAACTAACTAAAATGCTGAAAATAAAATAAAAATAAAAAACAGATAGACAAGATGAATCACTTGGTTCCGACTCGTATCTAGTATAACCTTTGATTATTTCCGCACTTTTGCACATAATTAAGAGATTATCTTAGTTATTGTAGTAGGCCCCTCTTTTGAAGGCGACGTTACCCTCACCCCAGTAGTTTGAGTCAGCAGGGATACAATCCTAAAAGGGTGGATTATTGGAAGATAATGAATTAAGTTATTAATGCAGTATTATGGTAGGCCCCGCTTTTGGCGGTGACGTTACCCTCGGCTAAGTAGTCTGAGTCAGCAGGGATACAGTCCTAAATAGCCGGGTTATAGTATTAATAGTAGTTAACTTATGAGGGGGTCAAAGAGTTTGGACCCCCGCCATCCAATACCGTGAAGTATTGAAGGAGGTCCTACTAAATTTGACCCAGGTCCATTGCAGGACCTCTAAACGCTGAACAATGGCAAGACCTTTACCAAACCGTTCCCTTAACCCCCTACCAGGTAGCCAACATATCTCCATATAGACCGTGGAGATATGAATGGTGAAAATCCTTTATTTTATATAGACAGTAAAATAATGCCAAGACACCACGGACAAACGATAAGGAAAGATCACCTTCAACATAAGTAACTAGTTATTAAAGTCATTAATACAAAACCAAATAAAAAGTGCAAAAGATTAGAAATAAAAAGTATTATACTAGACACTTTGTCTTCACCAAGTGATGTAAGAGACTTAGGCAAACATGGCCTTGATTGTCAAGAACTCTTACGATCAATCTTGGATCCCGAGACGACTCACACACTCTATGATGGACAATGGATGATGGTGGTGGATGATGGTGTTGTGATGGTGGTGGGTGGTGGATGAAGTGTGAGAGAGGTGGTGTGCCAAGGGATGAGATGAAATGAATCCAAGCACTCCTATTTATAGGCTGAACAGAGAGCTGGACACGGCCCCGTGTCCGCTGGGCACGGCCCCGTGTCCGTCTGACACTCTCTCTCCTCATTAATTGTAATTCGCAATTACAATAAATGCGCCTGCTGTACTTTCGACACGCCCCCGTGTCCGCTGAGCACGGCCCCGTGATGGGCAATAGAAGCTTCTATAGGTTTGTCTTTTCTGCTGCTTCTTGGGCACGGCCCCGTGCTGGCTGAACACGGGGCGTGTTCAGTCTTCTGTTTTCTTTATTTTGCTTTGGAAGGTGCCGTTGAGGGTTCGGGCAGTCCACTAATATTCCTTTTCTTGTATTTATGTTGGATTTAGCTGTCTTTTTGCTTCTTTTGCGTTTTTGAGCTCATTTAATCCTGAAAATACAAAAGGAAGACAAAAACACTCTTTTTCTAATATTAGTACTAAAAAAGGGTTAGTTTTATGCCTCATTTGATGTAATTTATATGTTGCATTTTACACACATCAATAGTACTATTGCACCCGACGGGGTCTAGTTTGCCATCGCATATTCGAGCATCGAGGACTTAGTTGGTAGTATCAGCTTTGTGAGTATATATGTCGGGTGTTACGTTTATGCATGTGGAAATTCGCTATACTTTTATCTATTAAGCTATACATATCAAACCTGTATACTCGCCAATACTTTTGTATTGACAAATATTTTTAACGTATGTTGCAGGTTAGATCGCAGACTATATCAAATCAAGCTAGGAGGTCTAGAAACTCAACTAAAATCTAGGTTGTCGGATTTGTATTGTTCGAGAGGACAAGAAATCTGTGATAACTTATGTGATTGTATTATTTGTTAGTATGGGATAACGAATGTATTAAATATTATCGCAATATAGTTGTTATGGATTCTCTTGAGCAATCTGATTCGCCTAGTGCCGCGCCCCGATGATTCCGCCATCGGTTGGTGTGTGACAATTTATGTTGGCACGCGTTTAAGTTGTGCCGGTCGTGTCCGAAGTTATGTCAGTAGCTTGCAAAGGCTTTCGGCCAACAGCGTGTTTGACCGGGTTGTCGCCCCTTCATTGCGTCAACGACGCTTGTGACCGTGGGTCCAAGAGGCCATCTTCTTCGGGTTGGGGTAGCGGGTTTGTGGGATCAAGTGGGTTATGGTTGGGGAAGCGGTGGACAGCGATGGTTTAGGATGGGGTAGCCGGTGGGGTTGGGGTTACATTTATAGGGGATGTTGACTGTTGGGGGGTTGGGGTGACCGCTTGGCTTGGCCAAACGGTTAGAATTTAAAATTCAAACACCCTCTATGACATGGCCAACAAAGCGAATAGGAGGCCGCCACATCGGATCGCTAGCCCGCCCCACGCCCGACTTCAAACCCAAGCCCCAAGGGTCACGCCCCAACCCAAGCCCACCCGGAGTGGTGGCTTGGGTGTTTTCCCCCAACCCAAGCCCCATACCCCACAGTCTTAATAAGATAAAGAGACTCCAACTACCCGAGTTGATTCACCGCTTCAAATGGTTTAAATAGACTCAACCAGACTGGTTATTAGTCATTCCCAGCCCGATCGGCCAATTCGTGATTCTAAAAACGATGTTTTTTTTCTCTTATCCAAGTGTAATTAAATAAATTCATAAATATAACTTTTAACAATTAGATTGGAATCATAACATCATAAGTAAGATTGTCGTCCAGATTAATTACACAATGAGCATTCTACTCCACAACCTAACATACATGCTATTAGTTTAAGGTTGTACACTTGACTCATCAAAATTCAAAGGTGCATCCAAAATATAGTTCTAGGAAACATGAAAAGACATGTTTTACACTACAAGTTTGCATGAGACGTTCAACAAACTAGATCTACAAAGAGGGCAAGTGAAATGACCATGATCTAGCCATCGCACAATGCAACGTTTATGGAACACATGATGACACTTGTCGAGTTGGCTCACTCCATCACCATCCCCGAACTCTGACAAGCAAATAGAGCATATATCATACTCCACATTCCTAGCGGTTCCATCATCTCCTCTCAAGCCAACATCATGAAATGGAAGAGTCGGGAGATGATAGACGTTTGGAAACCTTTTCCTACATGCATTATGATCACGTGCAATACCATGATCATGATGACGATGTTGTGAGAGACACAACATCGTCATCAAAACATATATAATTTTGAAAAATATGTTTTTTAATTGGACGAATGGAACCCAAACGCAAGTGATGAATACAAGGGTTGTTGTTGAAGCTCCATAGCCATCGTATATTAGACAAATCATGTTTTCAGGTGTTTTTAGAGGGTCTATGTTTGTGACATGATTTTCATATTCATGTCGTTTGAATTCGCATCAAATATTTAGGTTCGTGTTAGAAATGATCTGAACATCAGCATACTTAGACCCGATTATTTATTTTTTAAGTTTGGATAAAAGTTGTAGCATCGATTTTGAAGCATCCTAAAACAACTATATTATATTTCAGGCAAGAAGATTTATTTTAAGTCAATTATTTTTTATATTGGTATAAGAGATTTCAATTATTTAGCATACAATTAAATACTGATTTTCAAATCAAGTGTTGATTATGGATTATATATTATTATTAAATTATGTGACAGTTTGGTTTATTAAAGTCAAATAGTTAATCGTATCACATATGTAACATGTTAATATCTTTTAATGTATCAAAGTCTAAAGATTTCATTAGCTAGAGAAGCTTAACAACACCCCCACCCACCCACCCACACAAACACACCTAAGTTTGATACAAAAGATACACACTTTTTATTTGTTTATTTTCTACGTGATCACTTGATATTTCATCATTCTTCAACTTGACTTTGTTGATGTTTGTTTGCAGACGATATGGGTCGAAATGCACGTCGCATGATTGCATATTTAAGTTTGATATAAAAGATAAAACACTTTTAGTTTGTTACAGGTGATTACAAATGTAATATTTTAAAAACGCGTTATAGGTTATGTTATAAACATTACCCTTCTAGTTGTTTTCTAGTTTTGAAGGTCGACTTCTAAGTAAAAAAAATCATCATATAATCATATACTATATCAATTAGACAAACACTTTACTTATGTATAATTAACATGATGAACAATGTGACATTGTCAAATTCAATCGATCAAATTGAAGCCACCCACTCTAAAACTCAAGTTCGTTATTTTTTATGGTACGGCGGCATTTCATTAAAGAACAAACATCAAGAACAAAACAATGGTGGTTGTGGCGCAATTTATTGACCGTTTATCTGCCATTTGTTTGTAATTTATTGGTTTGACACTTTTATGTGTAATGAGATAAAAAAAGATTATACAGGAAAAAAAACAACGCTAACAAGAAACTAGAGTGAAACAAACAAACAACAATTGTTAAGATATATAAAATCAGGTTGACCTCATAGTTTATTATTTTTGAAATCGGTGAAGTAGTAAGTCAAAGGCCGGGCCGACCCTACCACACCTTCTCCACTTATCACAAGTCAAAGCGGTTAGTTTTTTATTGGACAGAATCTTAAAATTCAATTATTTAAAAAAACCTCACACGAAAACCTTGTTGATTTCCTTTTGAAAATGAATCTGTTTTTTAATAAATTTAAATTCTGGTATTCGGTGATATGCTATTAAAGAATAAATTACAAAAATCGTCCTTTATGTTTACACTAGATTGCAAAGTGTGTACTTTGTCTTTAAAAAGTACAAAAAACATAGTTGATGTTTGAAAACCCTTGCATATTATGTCCTTTATCATAAACCCAGTTTATTTTCTTGGTTAAATCTGCTCAAGTGGACCCCATTAAAGGGCAAATTAGACTTTTCATCATTTATTTAATAAATAAAACAAAAATGAATTTTAAAATTATAAATATAAAAAAAGTCAGATCCCCTCGCTCCCTCAACTCTCATTCTCTCTCTCTCTAACTCTCTCTCTCTCTCTCTAACTACAGATCTGTCTATCTCCTCCCCTCCCCCTCTCTCTCTCTCACCCACCACCACCATATCCATATAAATGAGCGAATCCGGAGAGAAACGCGATGGAGAAAGTTTTGAGGATCGTGGAACAGAGTAAAGAAAGTTCTGAGAATTGTGGAACAGAGTAAATGAGCGAATCTGGTGACAACAACTCACCATAAAGCGTGACCAAAGCAATTAGCGGTAAGTTTAGTGCTTGTTCAGTCAAGAAATGGGATTTGGATCCCAAAAGTGTCGAGAAAGTGAGGTTTTTGTTTGTTTGGTCGATTAATTTGTTGTTGTTTAAATAATTAATTTATTGAAAAGTGGACGCCATTGTTTGCTTCTCTGCTTTAGACAAAAACGCACCACCCTCCATCTCAATTAATGTTCAAGAATGAAAAAACTAGTGTAGATCAGTGGGTATAGTTGAAACTGTCATGACCCAGATGGAATTTAGAGGTAAATTTGGATTTGGGAGAAGGGTTTGATTTGATTTTGGATTTGGGGGTTTATTGGAATTTAGACCGACCCAAACGTTATACTGATGATGCAAAAATATTGTTGTTGCTTTTCTTGTATGTTGTAATCTTGATTTCGAGAGGTGGTCGTCTATCCTAAAACTAAAATACAACAAACCCTATCCCTCTCGTTTATATGTACAGACATCACACTCTTCACCTCCCTCACTCTCTACAGTCAAACAATAAACACAGAGAACTCATCACTTTCCCCTTTGTTCTACATCTTCTTCTTCAAATACAAAAGAACCCTAGCCCCCTTCACTCTAACTCCCTGCCTCTCTCGCTTGCAGTCACTGGCGACCCCTCCGGCGCGAGCTTCTCTAGCCACACACGACCCAACCACCTCCCTCATCCTTGCACCATCTCCCACCTACACTCATCTCGTTCGTAGAGAGAGAGAGACCTGCAGGAGAGGGAGAGAGAGAGAGAGAGCTGTAACAATCCTCACATAACCCGACACCCTCATAATATTTCCAATACCCTAGTATATTTTAAAAATGTCCCAATATGTCTTTAAATACACCCCGTATGTGAAAACCGAGCCCGAAATACGTTATAACATTTAAAAATAAATAAAAATAGAAATTTTAAGTTGAGGCGGGCCGCGTAGGACCCACCCCAACCTTACGCGGGCGGTATCAAGGCTAAAAGCTGAATACGGTGAATTTTAAGTTAAGGCGGGCCGCGTAAGCTAACCTTAACTCTTACGCGGGCCGCGTGAGATCAACAACGCAGAGACACCCTAGGCCGACACGTGTCGACATCGTGGCGGACCTACCTGATGAGCCGGACAAGCTAGTCCGTTGACTAGCTTTGACGCGGGCCGCGTAGACCTTCGTCTACTCTTACGCGGGCCGCGAGAGACCCAGGATCAGCACCTATATAAAGAACGCATCGGATTTCATTTCAGTTTGTTCATTTTTCATTTCTCAATCTCAAATTCTGAATATAGGCTTTATAAAGCTGGTATTATACCCCCTAATTAGCGAGGTTCTGCTCCGTTGTAAGTATTATAACCCCAGTTTCGTAATAAATACGCTGCCCGATTGATTTAGGGTTTCGTAACAACTGTCGTGGTTCTGCCCGACGTAGTTGTTGGAATACCGTCTCGGGGAGGGTATCATTAATATTTTCAAAGGGTTATGATACTAACCTATGTACATTTGTGTAAATTATAGATTATTCCCAGGAAACCCTTTGGCAAAGTCTAAAATAGCAATGTGAGTTTATCCAATTTTTGTTAACCTTTTTGTAATATTTTACAAAACCTTAAATGTTTTACAATGTGATTAAGCGGTGATTGAGTCTTTGTAGTTCTTCAATTACTGCCGGTATGTTGGGGTTTTGTATACAAAATTTACTACACTGTGAGTAGTAAGTCGGGACGACAGTACGTTACCATTGGTCAACGAGTTAGCCAATGTGTAATATGACCCACAAGTCAGGATTGACAGTACTGAATGAGTAATTGTGTAGAAATAAACAATGTGACCGCTCTCAATACTGTTTTAATTGATAAAATGTTTCTTGATTAAACTGGGATTCACTCACCAGTATTTCCCACTGACAAATGTTTTTAAAACGCGTTTCAGGTAACACAATGTGACAGCCAATTAGTAAAAAGCCAGCTGGAGAGCACTGAAGGCTTGGGAAAAATGTGGCTATAAAAGTTACCTAAAAGACGATGTTTTAAATTCAATTAAATAGGGTTTATCCCTATAAACGTATTGTAATAAGAAACTTGGGTTTTTCCCATGTAATTATTAATATCAAATAAGGTGGTTTTACTCTGATAAACATTTCCTAACTGCGGTCCTGATGTAATTTCCGCTGCCAAACTAACCAACTGATACCACCAAAATTCTGAGTTCACGTCCGCCTGTTCCCGGGACAGATAAGGGATCGGGGGTTGCGACAGAAGGTGGTATCAGAGCCTAGCCACTGGTCTAAGCCAAAGAAGTGTTCCGCTGACACTTAAATTCTAAATTTTGTGTTAGGAAATAATTTATGTGATTATGTGTTTTGTGTTATTTGACTATTTGTTAGTTTACAGTATGAGTGATCAAGGACCCTCAGACATGAATCGTCAGTTGTCTGATTCACCTAGGAGTGAAGGTACCTCTTCACAGCCTGCCCTTTCTGGGTATTCTGCTGATCAGGAAGAAGGGATGTTTGCCTTTAAAGCTCAGTCAGAAGAGCCATTCCCTCATAAGAAAAGAGGATGGTTCAGTAAGGAAGCCTTTGCGCGTAGGAAAAGAATGCGAAAGTTGCAACAGCAAAGAGCCTTAGCAGCCGTTAAGCGAAAGACAGATGCCCACACATAGGATATTCTTAATAAAAGCCTAGCTAATTTCCATATCCTAGCTACAACTGCTGCTGACCCAAGTCTGGAACAATTAGTAGCCCCACAACCACCAATCCCAGACCAACCCATGGAGATAGAAAACCCTGAAAACCAAGTGGAGATGCATGACTTCAACCCAGAGGAAATCCCTAGGGTACAAGCACCAAATCCCCTAGACCCAAATTACGACCCCTGGTGGGACGATAATAGGGACTTTGTGCAACGTTACCCGATACATGAAGACACACCCATACAGAACATAGGAGCCTATCCAGGTATGGACCCTTTAGATCCCTATTACCATGATGACTACATTAGGGAGATCTTAGAAGATCCTTACCGATTTCAGGCACTTTCACCTTCATATCAGGAACCCGCACCCCAGATTCCGAACCCAGTCCTAGAACCTGCACCCCCAATGAGTGCAGAAAACGTACAAGAACTTAGGACATTTGGTGAGGAAATTCTAGAAAGTAGTGAGAGAATGCGACAGGTAGGAGAGCGACTTGTATGGAAATACGATGAGCGCAATATGGATTTTTGGATAAATCCATATCCGTGATGTGATGGAGGAAACGGTAATAGTAATAATAATATAATAAAATAAAATAAAATAAAATAAAATATGTGTGTACGGATGCCTATTACTATTAGTGTGATTCCATTTATGTTGGTATTGTAATTTTTATTTCAGTACTAGTGTATAATAGATGCATAATAGTATATGGAAATAGAGTAAAAGTCGCAATGATCGACGTTTTTTGCTAGATTGCGTCTCATGTGATTAACTATATTAAATATTATCTTGTGATATTAATATGGGGTAAATGTTTAAAATTCAGATGGCCGATGAAGGAAATCAAGGAAATCTGAATAATGATAACCAAAGTAACATTAACATGGTTAATGAGAATCCAAGCATCAATAACAATGGAAACCAAATGGATAATAGTGCCGTTCAACATATAGTGGCACAAGGAATCATAGATGCCATGCCATTTATTATTCAAACGATTCAAGAAGCGAATAATAAAAGTAAGCATAGCAGTAAGCGACCAATTGAACCAGAAAACAGTGTGAACAAAGGACTTGTACTTCAAATACCCATTCCCAAAAGGAGAAGAACCGTGTCTTACGGTTGTTCTTATAAAGAATTTTGGTCTTGTAAACCAATGGAATTCTCGGGCAATGAAGGGGCCATTGCAACCCTACGCTGGTAGAAAAGACTGAGGCAGACTTAAGGATAAGCAAGTGTGCTGAAGAAGATAAGATATTGTTTGCTTCTAATCTGTTTAAAAATGAAGCACTAGAATGGTGGAACACTATCCTCCAATCAAGAGGAAGTGATAGAACTTACAATATGGAATGGGAAGAATTTAAGGACAAGGTAGAAAGGAAATTCTGCCCACCCAATGAAAAGGAACATATAGCAAACAAATTCTTAAACCTTAGAATGACTGGTGTGGATAGTAAGGGATACACTAAATTATTCTTTGAATATGCTAGAATAGTGCCAACTCTTGCTTCACCATAACCAGTGTTAATCTCCCGTTATATCTGGGGATTAATTGAGGAGATAAGACACGTAGTCAAGGCAGCTAGACCTCAAACCATAGAAGAAGCTGTAGAACTAGCAAATACCTTGACAGATGAATTAGTCCGTACCCAAGAAGAGGATCAAAGGAGGAACCTAACCCAAAAGCTCACACAAGAATTTCGTTCTGGAAATTTTAATCGTGGGAAAAATATAGGTTCTACCTCTACACCTTACTGTAAGAATTGCAAAAGAAAGCATTCAGGAAGATGCTCCATTTACTGTAACTTTTGCAAAATATCGGGACACAAGGAAGAAAATTGCAGGAAGAAAGCTAATAACAGGATATGTTACAACTGCGGAGGACAAGGTCATATCAAGCCTAATTGCCCGAAATTAGCTCCAGCTGCAAACAACAAGAATACTCAAAATGCTAGAGCATTTGTTCTTACTGCAGATGAAGCCAAGATGATTCCAGATGTCATAGCTGGTACGTTTTTAGTTAATGATGTCTTTGCTAAACTTTTATTTGACTCTGGTGCAAACCAAAGTTTTATTAATACATCATTTTGCAAATTTCTAAATCAGTCATTAACTAAACTACCACTAGAATGCTTAGTAGAGACAGCTAATGGAGAAACCGTTAGGATTTCTGAAATCTTGCAGGGAGCAAGCATAGAAATTTTAAATCAGAAATTTATTGCAAACCTTTATCCCACGAATCTGGCAGGATTCGATGTTGTTTTAGGAATGGATTGGTTAATAGCCAATAAAGCCAGTATTTTATGTGATCAAAAGTCAATTCAAGTAAATTCTCCAAAAGGTAAAACGATCACAATTAAAGGAGATAAATCATCTAGATCCACAAAATTCATCTCTGTGATGAAAACTGCAAGTTATATAAGAAAAGGTTCTATAGTGTATTTGATTTCTATAATCACTAATACTAAAGGAAAGGATTTAAAAGATATTCCAGTAGTATCTCAGTTTTCAGATGTATTTCCAGAAGAATTGCCAGGGCAACCTCCAGATAGAGAAGTTGAATTCAGAATCCATTTAATACCAGGAACATCACCAATTGCCAAAGTACCTTACCGTTTGGCACCTGCAGAAATGCAAGAATTAAATAAACAATTAGACGAATTATTAGAGAAAGGATTTATACAACCAAGTTCGTCGCCATGGGGAGCGCCGATACTGTTTGTTAAAAAGAAAGACGGATCGATGCGTATGTGCATTGACTACCGTGAATTAAACAAGGTCACGATTAAGAACCGGTACCCATTACCGAGAATCGATGATCTGTTTGACCAACTGCAAGGAGCTCGATTTTTCTCTAAAATCGATTTAAGATCAGGGTATCATCAATTAAAGGTACAGGAAGAGGATATTCCTAAGACCGCATTCAGAACGAGGTATGGTCATTATGAATTTACTGTCATGCCATTTGGTTTAACCAATGCCCCAGCCGCATTTATGGACATGATGAACCGAATATGTAAGCCATATTTGGATAAATTCATAATTGTTTTTATAGATGATATTCTCATTTACTCTAAGAATAAAGAGGATCATGCAAAGCATTTGCACGCACTTTTAAGTTTATTAAGAAAGGAAAAGCTTTACGCTAAATTTTCAAAGTGCGAATTTTTGTTAGAACAGGTACAGTTTCTTGGACACCTAGTCAATCATGAAGGAATTCATGTGGATCCAACAAAAATCGAGGCGATTACTAAATGGAAAACCCCTGAGTCACCAACCGAAGTTAGAAGTTTCTTAGGATTGGCCGGTTATTATAGAAGATTTATTCAAGATTTTTCTAGAATAGCCATTCCCTTAACTAAGCTAACCTGTAAATCTGTTAAGTTTGAATGAGGATTAAAACAAGAAGAAGCCTTTAGAATCCTTAAGCAAAGATTAACCCATACACCCATACTAGCGTTACCAGAAGGAGCTGAAGACTTTGTAGTCTATTGTGACGCTTCCAAATTAGGTTATGGATGTGTATTAATGCAACGACAAAAGGTTATAGCTTATGCATCTAGACAACTTAAGAATCATGAAGAGAATTATTCAACCCATGATTTAGAGTTAGGAGCTATAATTTTTACTCTTAAGATTTGGAGACATTACTTATATGGTAGTAAGTTTACCATATTCACTGATCATACGAGTTTAAGGTATGTTTTCAAGCAAAAGGAGTTGAATATGAGACAAAGACGCTGGATGGAGATGCTTAGTGATTATGATTGTGATATCCAGTATCATGAAAGAAAAGCAAATGTAGTGGCAGATGCTTTAAGCCGAAAGTATCATGACAAGCCAAAAAGGGTACGTTCTCTTAAATTAAATCTGCAAGTAGATTTAAATGATCAGATAAGAGAAGCACAAGAATCAGTAATCAAGGATGATACTGAAAAATTGAAAGGTATGATTAAAGAGTTAGAACAAGGAACAGATGAAATTTGGAGATTCCATAAGAAGAGAATGTGGATACTTAAATTAGGAAACATACGTCATCGTATATTAGAAGAAGCCCATAAATCCAAATATACGATGCATCCAGGAAATGATAAAATGTACCAGGATTTAAGGAAAAATTTCTGGTGGATAGGAATGAAAAAGGACATAGCAGCCTATGTTTCTAAATGTTTAACCTATTCTCAAGTCAAAGCTGAACACCAGAAGCCCTCAGGATTTCTACAACAATTAGAAATGCCAGTTAGGGGTGTTCAAGATCGGATAATCCGGTTTTCGGATATCCGAAATTTCGGATAGTGAAATATTGACATCCGAACCCGAATCCGAAATTTCGGATTCGGGTTCGGATATCTAATCGGATATCCGAATATCCAATTTTTTATTTAATTTTTATTTTTTTATTATTTTTTTAATATTTGGAACCAGATTTTTCGGATAGTTTCGGATATCCGAATATAAATTTCTGATATTTTTCGGATATTTTTCGGATATTTCGGATATTTTTCGGATACTTCGGATATTTCGGATATTTTTTCTGATATTTCGGATATTTTTCGGATACTTCGGATATTTTTCGGATACTTCGGATATTTTCGGATATTCGGATATCCGAAAAAAATAAAAATTAAATTTTCGGATAATCCGATTATCCGAAAATTCTCAAAATCACTATCCGAATCCGAATCCGAATTTTTGGATTATCCGAAAATTCGGATATCCGAAAATTCGGATATTTCGGATACGGGTTTTCGGATATTTCGGATTCGGTTTTGGATTCAGATTTTTTTGAACACCCCTAATGCCAGTGTGGAAATGGGAATTGATAACAATGGATTTTGTTACTAAATTACCTAAAACAAAGAAAGGTAATGATACAATCTGGGTGATTGTAGATCGGCTAACCAAGTCAGCTCATTTCCTACCAATGAAGGAAACTTTTAGTATGGAACAACTAGCTAAATTATATGTAAATGAAATTGTTTCTTTACATGGAATTCCTTTATCAATTGTTTCTGATAGGGATAGCCAATTTACCTCTCATTTTTGGTCAAGTTTCCAAAAGGCAATGGGAACCAAATTAAAACTAAGCACAACTTATCATCCTCAAACGGACGGACAAAGTGAAAGAACAATTCAGACAATGGAGGACATGCTTAGAGCTTGTGTAATTGATTTCGGAGGTAATTGGGACGATCACTTACCTTTAATAGAATTTTCATATAATAATAGTTATCACACAAGTATCAATGCTGCACCATTCGAAGCACTTTATGGACGAAAGTGCCGAACCCCAGTCTGTTGGGCAGAAATTGGGGAAAAGCAACTATCTGAACCTGAGATAGTACAAGAAACAACCGACAAAATTATTCAAGTCAAGGAACGATTGAAAGCAGCACGTGATCGACAGAAGAGTTATGCCGATAACCGACGCAAGCCATTAGAATTTCAAGTAGGAGATAAAGTATTGTTGAAAGTCTCTCCTTGGAAAGGAGTAGTAAGATTCATCAAAAGGGGAAAGCTAAGTCCCAGGTATGTTGGACCTTTTAAGATTATTAGAAGAATAGGACCTGTAGCCTATCAGCTACAACTGCCAGAGGAAATGGCAGGAATACATGATGTATTTCATGTATCTAATCTCAAGAAGTGTTTAGCTGATGAATCGCTAATAGTACCTCTTAAGGATATAGGGGTAAATGAACAACTTAAGTTTGTAGAAAGGCCTCTACAGATTGAAGACAGGAAAGTCAAGAATCTCAAACACAAGAGATTAGTTCTGGTCAAAGTGAAGTGGGACTCCAAAAGAGGACCTGAGTACACATGGGAGCTTGAATCAGAAATGCAAAGGAAATATCCGCACTTGTTCTAGTAGATCTCGAGGACGAGCTCTAAAACAAGGTGGGGAGAATGTAACAATCCTCACATAACCCGACACCCTCATAATATTTCCAATACCCTAGTATATTTAAAAATGTCCCAATATGTCTTTAAATACACCCCGTATGTGAAAACCGAGCCCGAAATACGTTATAACATTTAAAAATAAATAAAAATAGAAATTTTAAGTTGAGGCGGGCCGCGTAGGACCCACCCCAACCTTACGCGGGCGGTATCAAGGCTAAAAGCTGAATACGGTGAATTTTAAGTTAAGGCGGGTCGTGTAAGCTAACCTTAACTCTTACGCGGGCCGCGTGAGATCAAAAACGCAGAGACACCCTAGGCCGACACGTGTCGACATCGTGGCGGACCTACCTGATGAGCCGGACATGCTAGTCCGTTGACTAGCTTTGACGCGGGCCGCGTAGACTTTCGTCTACTCTTACGCGGGCCGCGAGAGACCCAGAATCAGCACCTATATAAAGAACGCATCGGATTTCATTTCAGTTCGTTCATTTTTCATTTCTCAATCTCAAATTCTGAATATAGGCTTTATAAAGCTGGTATTATACCCCCTAATTAGCGAGGTTCTGCTCCGTTGTAAGTATTATAACCCCAGTTTCGTAATAGATACACTGCCCGATTGATTTAGGGTTCCGTAACAACTGTCGTGGTTCTGCTCGACGTAGTTGTTGGAATACCGTCTCGGGGAGGGTATCATTAATATTTTCAAAGGGTTATGATACTAACCTATGTACATTTGTGTAAATTATAGATTATTCCCAGGAAACCCTTACGCGAAGTCTAAAATAGCAATGTGAGTTTATCCAATTTTTGTTAACCTTTTTGTAATATTTTACAAAACCTTCTATGTTTTACAATGTGATTAAGCGGTGATTGAGTCTTTGTAGTTCTTCAATTACTGCCGGTATGTTGGGGTTTTGTATACAAAATTTACTACACTGTGAGTAGTAAGTCGGGACGACAGTACGTTACCATTGGACAACGAGTTAGCCAATGTGTAATATGACCCACAAGTCAGGATTGACAGTACTGAATGAGTAATTGTGTAGAAATTAACAATGTAATCGCTCTCAATACTGTTTTAATTGATAAAATATTTCTTGATTAAACTGGGATTCACTCACCAGTATTTCCCTCTGACAAATGTTTTTAAAACGCGTTTCAGGTAACACAATGTGACAGCCAATTAGTAAAAAGCCAGCTGGAGAGCACTGAAGGCTTGGGAAAAAAATGTGGCTATAAAAGTTACCTAAAAGACGATGTTTTAAATTCAATAAAATAGGGTTTATCCCTATAAACGTATTGTAATAAGAAACTTGGGTTTTTCCCATGTAATTATTAATATCAAATAAGGTGGTTTTACTCTGATAAACATTTCCTAACTACGGTCCTGATGTAATTTCCGCTGCCAAATTAACCAATTGATACCACCAGAATTCTGAGTTCGCGTCCGCCTGTTCCCGAGACAGATAAGGGATCGGGGGTTGCGACAAGAGCCGTAGAGAGAGATCGGTGGAGAGAGAAGGATCGAAAAGAAAAAAAATAAAGGAGAACCACCGTCGGAGACGGTGGTGCCGGCGATGGCTGAAGACGACAGCGGCGGCGACACTCTCCGGCTCACGGCGCCGGTTTTGTTCTGTCCGACAATCGACACTCCGGTAATCCACCGTCCTTTTCTTCTCACTTCTTGTCAGATTTGGCTCAATTCATGTTTGGCTCAGTTTCGGTTGTCTCGGTTCAGATTCGGATCAATTGGTTCAGATCCGGTTCAGTCGAGTTCAATCGGTAATCCTTCACTTCTGTTCTTTTAGTTTGGTTTCTATTATTTTCTTTAAATCTGATGAAGGATGATTTGATTATTATTTCGGTTCGGCAGGTTCGGTTCATGTTACAGTCGGTTTCCCGTCAAACGGTCAACTGTCGGGTCAAAGCTGGTCAGCCGAGGCCTCGGTGCAGTCTGGTTACGGGTTCGGGTCATCTGGTTAAACACGATACTTAGTATTTTCACGACACAAATATTTCAATTATATTGTATTTAAATTTTGTTATCGCAAAACCGAACTTTATATAATTTGTAAATTCACATGGAAAATATATACATAATTATATTGTTTAGCTTGTTGTTGAATTTTGACAAATAGATCGACAACTTGTGTTGTCGGGATCGTCCAAAAACAGAGGAAACTTTGCCCGTTTTTCGTAAAATTCCGTAAAACGAAACACGATAGTTTTATAAATCGAAATCTATCAAATTCTATCAATTTTTATAAAATAACTATAAAAGTATAATTATTTTTTACAACATTTCAACAATACTCTTAATAGAATTAATTTAGATATATTACTTAAACTATATAAAATATATATGAACATATACATATTTATATCAACTGATTATACTCTAAAACTCCAATTCTAACCCTCCGTCATTGTTCCGTTTACTCATGCACCTTCGTTTGCCCATATAGGGTGACCTCGGTGTTCCATCCTCCAAATCTCTTACACTCGTTAACAATTGGAAAATCGGAAGACTTAGCAATTTTGTGAGTATACTTGAACCCCTTTTTCGTTTACCACTTTTTTTGGGGTGTAACATGTTATTTTTATAAACTTACACACAAACTTTATTCATATTGCACAAACATTCCTCTTACATGCATGCTTATTTGATTACTTGATACTTTAAACTTGGGTTTATGACATCTTGTGTTAGACTTATCATTAACTTCGTACGAGCCTATCCGTGACATATATAGCGCTATAGGATTAACGCACCGCCCGTAGACTTGTGGTTATGTCATGAGCATATTGTGTTTCATCATTGGTTTGATATGTTAGACACATGCCGAATTTATTGTTTATCTTGTATCAAGGGCTTGCCACATGGAATTGTTTGAAAACTTATCTTTTATGCTACGTACGAAAACTTGTATACTCGCCTTTGCTTTTGCATTGAACTTTATTTTAAACATGTTACAGGTTGAGGATGATGACGCTTTGAAATTGAAGTAGTGATGATGCTTAGATACACACATAGACATCTTAAGTTTTATTTCGTTGTATCAGTTTGTACTTGTTATTGTATTCTTGTATTGAACGTATCGTATATCAAGTTGTTATATTTGATTTTAAACTTTGTAATTGACTTATAGAAATGAAATGAAATCCATTATTTAATTATTGTCACAACTAGTGTTATGAAGTCTCTTCCAATCTCGTTTTCGTCTCACTCTGATGTTTCCGCCATCGGTTGGGGTGTGACACATTTTCCTTTATAATTAGAGTCCTTAAGCTGTTAAACTCGCCCGACATGTTACTTGCTCCGTCATAACCTTGACATCTTATCATTTTCAAACTTAACCCATAACGTGCCAAAATATCATCAACAACTGATTTAAGTGTTAGTGCGTTTGTCTCTTTGACATGAACAAGCCCAATAAAACGCTCCTTAACAATCCCATGTTTATCAACAAAACGAATAAAAACCGCCATTTGTTCTTTTATGATACGTCACATGATTCATCAACTAATAAAGGAAAAAACATCATCACCAATTCTTCTAAAATTTGTTTAAGTACCTCTTGAGCATAACAATGTTTAAGGTCCGCTTGAATTTTAGGACTTGTCATTTGCTTATTCACGGGTGCATTCTTTAAGATAACCTTACCAAGCTCTTCATTCATTTCACCAATTAGTTCCAAAAGCTCTAAGAAATTTTCTTTATTTAATGAATCTTTTGATTCATCATGACCACAAAACGCCAATCCGCCATTCAACATCATTTTTTTCCAAGCAAGGTAGAAGCACTTAGTCTAAGTTTGTATTCGCGTTTCTCCTTAGCAGTCCTATTGTCCCGTTGTGTGTGTACCGCTTGATTTTGGTTAACTAAATCGGCACTCATTTAGAAACATTTGTTGTGGAGGCTATTTACTAAGCCAACATGGTTTTTCAGTGTCGCATGTCCTTTTTTTCCAATTGTTATACCCGTCGGACGTAAAGGCGTCTCTATGATCTCCAAATTGGCTCCTAAACAAATAGCAACATAAGCAAAACACGCGATCCGATTTTGCGCTATACTCTAACCATCCCTCATACTCGTGTTTGTCATACCATTATTCCTTAAATTTTCTTAACTCGTTACCTTGAAACGTTGATTGTAGGAATTCGATGCCTCTTGGTTGACATGGTCCTCTTAGTAGATATGCCCTTCTAATCTCATCTCGTTGATTCACATTATATGATTCAATCGGCTTGCGATCATAAGGATCCGAAGGAAGACTATCCACATCAACGAATTCAGAAGATGATTCAACCCCTTTCCTCTTGATAAATCGTGCCATAAATTCCCTACTCATAGTTCCTAACTTCCTATAAAAAATTAAAACAAAAACACCATTAATTTTCATCACTAAAACTTCATAATTTTCACTTTTAACTTCAAGCCCTAGTTGTTGATTCCTTGTAAGGAAACATTTAAACAAACTAAAACAACATCATCACCCTACTAATGGTTCAAAACATCAAAACAACAAAATTTTCCAAACTTTTACAACTCTATTTCTACAAAAATACTATTAAACCAAGTATATAAACATAAAAACTCGATCCATACCCGAATTAGAAGAAAGTTGTAGTTTGCATGGGTTGAGGCGGCCGGATTTCAGGTTTCTCCGGCCAGAAAAACCTCTGATTCGGTCTGCTGCAGCATTGCTGTGTTTTTTTTTCTTCCTGGTTGGGGGGTTGGGTTATTTTATGTTTGTTTAAAAATAATGTGGATTGGGCTTGGGTTTAGATTTTAGACTTATGAATTTATATTTTTTTCTAAAATATAAATTCATAAAATTTTTTACTCAAGGGGTGCGGACGAAAATTTCCAAGGGTTGTGGATGAAAAACTCCAAGGGGTGCGGTCAGGATTTTCGACAGATATTAAGCCTAACTTTTTTTTTTCAGGGGGTGCGTCCACCAACCTTGGGCTGGGGGTGGGTCCGCCCCTGCATGTCCGTCGGTTCGACCTGTTCAAATAGACTCAACCGAACCGGTTACGTAGGCGTTCCCACCCCGACCCTCCGGTCCTATTCTAAAAACAGTGACTTTCTCTCTTATCCATCATATTTGATCAAAGCTAAAGTTAGAGAGATTTGGGTGTAATTATATGAATTCATAAATATAAATGTACTCTTAACAATATGATTGGAACATAACATCAGAACTAAGATTGTCCTCCGGGTTAATTACATAATAAGAATTCTACTCCATATACTAACTACATTCTAAAAGTACTAGGAAACAAAAAGAAATACATGTTTTATGCTACAAGTTTGCATGAGACGTCCAACAAACTAGATCTACAAAGAGGGCATGTGAAGTGGCCATGATCTAGCCATCGGACAATGCAACGTTTATGGAACACATGATGACACTTGTCGAGTTGGCTCACTCCATCACCATCCCCGAACTCAGACAAGCAAATGGAGCATATATCATCCTCCACTTGGCTAGCGGCTCCACCATCTCCCCTCGAGGCAACATCATGAAATGGAAGAGTAGGGAGATGGTAGACGTTTGGAAACACTTTCCAACACACGTCATGATTAAGGGCATTGCCATGATCATGATCATGACGTTGTAAAGGACACAACATCATCATCAAAACAGATATAATCTTGAAAAGTGTGTTTTTTAATTGGACTAACGGAACCCAAACGCAAGTGATGAACACAAGGGTTGTTGTTGAAGCTCCATAGCCATCGTATATTAGACAAATCATGTTTTCAGGTGTTTTTATGTGTATTTGTAGAAGATGAAGTGAATGTATGAGGATAGGGGTGGGGTAAACCTTTATATAATAACAAAGGTTGCAAAGTCAATGAATTATTAAATATTTTCTTTATTTTCAAGGAATAATAAATTAAGTATAATATAAAGATAAATTAAGTATAATATAAAGTATAGTACATGTATCAAAGACCTCGTTTATTATTATATTAAGGACGGCAAAAAAAGATTCAAGCAAATAACGTACAAATATGTCTTGAAACTGAAATATTAAAAAAAAAAAACTTTTTGTTTATGGCATCAATACCTTGGGTACATCTAATCTAATCACGGTGTTTATGTAGAACTGTTTTTTATCTCCACGTTAATTTATACTAGTATTATATCTTGTGCGTTGCGACGGAAATAGTATGCCTCGCTAAGTAAGAGTTAAGCGGCAACATGTCTGCTAAGTATGAGTTAAGCGATAACACGTCTAAAAGATTTTAATATGTGTTTTACGTAAAATTATGGTAAAAAGTTTAAAGTTTAATCGAGGGAAAGAAAGTTATACAAAGCTTTAACGTCTTTTTAACTTTTAAGGATGACCACGATACCCGTTCGGTATCGAACCGATACCGGTATCGAAAAACGGAGAAAAGTGGTACCGGTACCGAATATACCGGTTCGGTACCGGTATTTACTGGTGTTTTACCCGTAAATACAGATACCGTACCGGTACCGAAAAACGGGAAAAATGAGAACCAGAACCAGTACCAGTACCCAATATACCCGGTGTCACACCCCAACCGATGGCGGAATCATCGGGGCGCGGCACTGAGCGAAACAGATTGTCCATGAGTATCCATAACAACTATTAAATTACCAGATACTTAAAAACGTCATGTCCCATACCATAACATATCCAAATAAAACAGTTATTACAAATAATTGTCTCACATACAAGTACTGATCCGACAACTCAGATTTCAAAATAGATAGTTTGTTTGTTTATTTCAAGACTCTTTCCTAGCTTCGATTTCATCACACAGCAAACAAGGCATCCTAGCATCTTAAGCATCTGCCACATACGTTAAAGTAAAAGTCAATACACTTAGTGTAAAGGTGAGCATACAAGTTTGATAATAGCATAATAGAGTTCGAAATTGTTTACGCATAACCAGCACGTACAACGTGTGATGTGAAGCACGTAAGTTATCGACATGATCCCATCAATACCAATGACTGCGGGTTGACTGCCTAAAGCAGTTCGTAACACATATTCACCACTGCGAATCATGTGATTAATAGTCCTTAACAACCCCTGAGTGAACAGGTGCTGTGTCCAAACTATAGTACTATCGTTGCTAAGGCAGGTAGACAACAATCTATGTGTAAACATAACAAAAAAGCATTCATCGAGTCACGTATAACACGCAGTAGAGGTTAGCGTTAAAGTATTGCGTAGTGTGTTTGATGTGATTTAGAATAAGTACCGTATGTAACACCCAAAAGTGCGTAAAGCAAAAAGGGTTCGAGTATACTCACAGATAGCGTTTAACTTAATAAACACTGCCTTGGATTGAAGGGAGCGCTGAGAGAAAGTAGCTTGAACAGTTAACGATAGCATAAACGATGAGCGGCGCGTAAAACAATGTGAATAACGGTACCTTGCACCAAGTGTCGGATGGCCATTCGAATGGATTGACACCTCGTTTGGTAAGTGATGTGTTTGTGTATGATGGTTTGTACTTTAAAGTTTTCGTTGTATCATTTTGAAAATAGAGGAGTATCTCTACCTTTCAGGTCGGTCAATCGAACGGTCGTTCGATCGGACAGCAATCCGATTGGCGAGGCTTCTCAGTTTGAGAACAAGTTCATAGCAGGACGGTCACTCGATCGGATGGCTACCCGATCGGGTGGCAATCCGTATGTATTGAACATGTTGAAATTTGATTAAGTATCAAAGTCCCAAACGTCACACGATCGGAAGGTCACTCGATCGGATGGCAATCCGATCGGGTGGTAATCCGTTTCAACGTTCAGATCCTTGAATAGTTTGAATAGAAGTTTAAGTGTGGAACCAAGTGTAACCCGATCGGATAGCCGGTCGATCGGATGGTAATCCGATCGGACGATAATCCGATCGGACGTAATCCGTCCCAACGATCTGATCGTCTTGTCACCTGATTCTATTTGAAGTTTTGTTGTGTTTGAACGAGACATTTTGATAACTTTTTTAAACAATAGGAACCCTATCCCAACCCAAGTGACCCGACCGAGAAGGAACCACCCTAGTCCGACCGGTTCACGGTTCGAGACGGTTGTTCATGTTCAAACCCGAAATCAGTAATGTGGAACTAATACATCACTAAGAATGAGTAGAAGATCAGAACAAGCTCCGATTCTATCGGGTTTTGAGTGCATTGAGTGTAAAAGAGTTGAAAGAAAGTTGGAAATCCTTCTTTCAATCATTTCTACATTGAGTATGTTTAGATCTACGCAAGATCTTTGTTTATTCATGTGGAAATCGTCCAGATCTAAGTTGTTCTTGGTGGATTGAAGCCAAAACATGAAGTTCATAAGAACTCCATGATGACATCACCCTAGAACACCTCAAATCCACTGATTTCACGGTTAAAAGTTAAGATTCGAAAAATAGAATGATGAAGAAGTGTGTGTAGATCATAAAAGTACAAGATTTAGGTTGGAAACTTACAAGAATCGTGAGAAATCGAGAGAAAAAAGGCTGAAGTGCGGCTGGGTCGAGTGAGGAGCTGTCACATCAAGTGATGTGACATGTGGGGGTATTTATAGGGTTTCCTAAAAAGGAAAGTGAGGAAAAAGGCTGGTCGATCGGGTGGCAGCCCGATCGGGTGGCCACTCGATCGGTTGGCCACTCGATCCATGAGTTCGGTGCGATAAGTTTTGTCGTTTCGCTTCGCGTGTTGAGCTTTGCGATGCGATTCGAGCTAGCGATGCGATAGTATTACCCATTAGTTACCCAAATAACATAACTACTATATCTAACATACAATCACTATAAATAACTTGCGTTTAGCGTTTTTGATTTGATTGTGATGCGATAGATTGCGATTGCGATTTACACCTCAACATAAACATAACATGCACAAGTAACACATAAATAGCACACACACGTAAAACAATATCCAGAACACATAATTCGAGTTGCGATTGCGACAGCGATAAGCGATAAATCGATTAAACATGCGATTAATATGCGATTAGACCTTGATTATTAATAGATACTCCACATAATACAACTAAAGCGATAACATAAATAGATTATCTACAAGTAAAAGAAGTCAAAATAGGAGTTGAGCAAGGAGTGACAGATCGCAATTAGCAATCTTTTCTTCCTTTGACTTCAATCTTGACTTTGACTTAGACTTTCGAAACACGGGGTGCTACAGCCTCCCCCTCTTAAGAGAATTTTGTCCCGAAATTAGGCCGAAGCCATAACAAACAATTGCGGGTACTTCGCCTTTATGTCGCTTTCGAGTTCCCAAGTGAACTCTGTGCCTCGTTTGCCTTCCCAGCGAACTTTCACAATGGGAATGCGTAAGCGGCGGAGCTGCTTGGTTTGTCGGTCCATGATTTCAACAGGCTTTTCCACGAAGTGTAATGTTTTGTTTACTTGAAGATCCTTAAGTGGTACGTGTAAATCATGCTCAGCTAGACACTTTCTGAGGTTCGAAACATGGAAAGTCGGGTGGACGTTGTTAAGTTCCTCCGGTAGTTTGTGTCTGTACGCCACTTTTCCGATCCTTTCCAGAATCTTAAAGGGTCCAACATATCGAGGCGCGAGCTTTCCTCTCTTGCCGAATCTGACCACACCCTTCCAAGGTGATACCTTTAGGATTACATGGTCGCCAACGTCAAATTCAAGGGGCTTGCGTCGTTTATCGGCGTAACTTTTCTGACGACTCCGGGCTTTCAGTAGATTGTCTCGAATTTGGAGGATTTTGTTAGTCGTTTCTTGCAATAGCTCAGGACCGGTTAACTGTGAGTGTCCGATTTCGTGCCATACAATAGGCGATCGACATCTTCTTCCATACAATGCCTCAAATGGTGCCATTTGAATGCTGGAATGATAACTGTTATTGTACGAGAATTCGACTAAAGGTAAGTATGCGTCCCAATTACCACTGAAATCTATGACTCACGAAAGGAGCATGTCTTCAAGGGTACGAATCGTTCTTTCAGTCAGACCGTCTGTTTGGGGATGAAAAGTGGTACTTAGATTAAGCGCAGTACCGAAAGCAGATTGAAATGTTTCCCAAAGACGTGAGGTAAACCGAGCATCGCGGTCAGAAATGATGTCGCGAGGCGTCCCATGTCGACAAATGATCTCTTTGGTGTAGATTTGGGCTAATTTTTTTACCTTGTAGTCTTCCCGTATCGGCAGAAAGTGAGCAGATTTAGTCAAACGGTCAACGACAACCCAGATGATGTCGTGTCCTGAGGGCGTGCGCGAAAGTTTCATTATGAAGTCTATAGCTATACTCTCCCACTTCCACGTAGGGATCTCGGGTTGAACGAGTAAGCCAGAGGGTCTTTGGTGCTCAGCCTTGACTTTCGAGCAAGTTAGGCACTTCGAAACATAGAGGGCGATATATCTCTTCATGCCCGACCACCAGTACTTGTAGCGCAGGTCCTAGTACATCTTGTCAGCATCGGGATGAATAGAATATCGGGATTTGTGGGCTTCGTCCATCAAAATCTGTCATAAATTGGTCCATTTAGGGATCCAAATTCGGTCAAGATAATGGAATATCCCATTCTCCTTATTCTCTAGCTGGGCTCCATCGTTGAGAATCCTTTCCTTCTGCATAGTGCGTTCGGTAAAGCAGGCATGCTGGGCTCCGCGGATAAGGGTTTCGAGATCATATTGGGCTTGAATATTACTGGCGCTGTGCAAGTAGCTCCGTGTGCTAAGAGCGTCGGCAACGACATTTACTTTGCCAGGATGATAACGAATCTCACAGTCATAATCGTTGAGAAGTTCTACCCATCGGCGTTAACGCATATTTAGCTCTTTTTGGTCAAAGATACGTTGTAGGCTCCTATGATAGGTGAAGATCGTACACTTGGTACCATAAAGGTAGTGTCACCAGATCTTTAACGCAAAAACAACTGCGCCTAGCTCGAGGTCGTGGGTTGTATAGTTCTTTTCATGGATATTGAGCTGACGAGATGCGTAAGCAATAACCTTGTCTTGTTGCATGAGTACACAACCAAGGCCAAGGTTCGAGGCATCACAATAGACGATAAAGTCATCGTTTCCGTCAGGTAAAGTGAGAACAGGAGCATTGCAAAGCATGTACTTGAGGGTTTGAAAGGCCATCTCTTGTCCAGTTCCCCAAACAAAAGGCTTGTCTTTGTGCGTGAGAGAGGTGAGTGGCACAGCGATTTTAGAGAATCCTTCGATAAATCGGCGGTAATAGCCCGCTAATCCGAGAAAAGAACGGACTTCAGACGGGTTCTTAGGTGTAACCCAACTCTTGACAGCTTCGATCTTCGCGGGGTCGACGTGAATACTTTGACTATTTACTATGTGACCGAGGAATTGAACCTCCTCCAGCCAGAATTCACACTTGGAGAACTTGGCATAGAGTTGATTTCCTTGGAGTAGCTCGAGAACCAAACGTAGATGTTGCGCGTATTCGGTTTTCAACTTGGAATAGATCAGGATAGCATCGATTGTAACACCCCGTGTTTCGAAAGTCAAAGTCAAAGTCAAGATTGAAGTCAAAGGGAGACAAGATTGCTAATTGCTATCTGTCACTCCTTGCTCAACTCCTGTTTTGGCTTCTTTGACTTGTAGATAGTCTTTTTATGCTTTTACGTTAGTTGTATTATGTGGAGTATTTATTACTAATCGAGGATTAATCGATGTTTATCGCATGTTTTATCAATTTATCGCTTATCGACATCGCATTCGCAACTCGAATTATGTGTGCTGGATATTGTTTTACGTGTATGTGCGTTTTATGTGTTATTTGTGCATGTTTATTTATGTTTATGTTGTGGTGATTAATCGAAACGCAATCGCAAATCAATCGCAATCGAATCGCAGACGTTAAACGCAAGTTAATTAGGATGATTGTATGTTAGATATAATAGTTGGGATTAAAAGTAAGTTTATGAGAAGCTTTATCGCATCGCAACGCTCAACACACGAATCGAAACTGCAAAATTCGTCGCGCCAATCGAGTGGCCAGCCGATCGAGTTGCCACTCGATCGAGCTGCCACCAGATCGGGTTGCCACTCGATCGACCAGCCACCTTTCCCCCTTTCCATTTATGGAAACCCTATAAATACCCTCATATGTCAACATCACTTGATGTTGACAGCTCTCTCCCTCTCAACTCGCTCCAGCCACTACTTCTTCAGATTTCTCGTGATCCTTGTAAATTTTCCACATAAATCTTGTACTTTCTTGATCTACACGCACTCCTACACCTTTCTATCTTTTGAATCTTAACTTTTAACCGTGAAATCACTAGATTTGAGGTGTTCTAGGGTGATGTCATCATGGAGTTCTTATAAACTTCATGTTTTGGCTTCAATCCACCAAGAACAACTTAGATCTAAACGATTTCCACATGAATAAACAAATATCTTTCATGGATCTGAACATATTCATGGTGAAAAGGATTGAAAGGTGGTTTTCTAACTTTCTTTCAACTCTTTTACACTCAATGCACTCAAAACCGATAGAATCGGAACTTGATCTAATCTTCAACTCCTCCTTGTTGATATGTTGGTTCAAGATCTGGATTCTATCCACGAGAATACTGATTTTGGGTTGAACATGAAACACCGTCTCGAACAGTTAACTGGTCGGACTAGGGTGGTTCCTGT
This sequence comes from Helianthus tuberosus, assembly GCA_030545235.1. NCBI lineage: Eukaryota > Viridiplantae > Streptophyta > Magnoliopsida > Asterales > Asteraceae > Helianthus > Helianthus tuberosus. The sequence continues at coordinate 78,298,269 of CM060380.1, forward strand.
CTGATCGGGTCACTAAGTCTTGACGAGGTTTCTATTGCTTGACACGTTATCGTACAGTCTCGAGAAAACTTCAAACTATCAAAACAACCAAGTATGAAGACGATCAGGTCAACTGGGACGGATTGCCATCCGATCGGATTGCCACCCGACCGGACAACCACCCGATCGGCTTGCACCTTGGGTCCCACACTTAACTTTGTTTCAACTTTGAGGTTTGAACATCGAAAGGATTTCCATCCGATCAGACTACCACCCGACCATGTGATGTTTTGACTTCCACACTTAAACAATTTTCAACATGCTCAGTACGTATGGATTGCCACCCGATTAGATAGCCATCCGATCGAGTGACCGTCCTGTTGTGAATTTGTTCTCAACCTGAGAAGTGTCCCCAATCGGATTGTTGTCCGATCGAACGGCCGTTCGATTGACCGACCTGAAAGGTAGAGATACTTCTCTATTTTCAAAATGCTACAATGAAAACTTCAAAATGCAAACCATCATACACAAACACATCCTCACCAAGCGAGGTGACAATCCAATCGAATGGCCATCCGATCTGATTGCCATCCGATCGGATTACCGTCCGATCCTTGGTACACTTGCACCGTTTTACGCGTCGCTTATCGTTTTGCTACCGTTCTGATCAGGCAAATTCCGCTCTAAGCGCTCCCTTCAATCCATCATCGCTGTGAGTATACTCGAACCCTTTTTGCTTTACGCACTTTTGGGTGTTACATACGTTACTTATTCTAAACCACATCGAATACACTACGCAATACTTTAGACGCTAACCTTTACCGCATGTTATACGTGACTTAATGAATGCTTGTTTGTTATGTTTACACATGGATTGCTGTCTACCTGCCTTAGCAACGATAGTACTATAGTTTGGACTCAGCACCTGTTCACTCAGGGGTTGTTAAGGACAATTAATTACATGGCTCATAGTGGTGAGTGTGTATCACGAACTGCCTTGGCCAGTCAACCCTCAGTCATTGGTATCGATATGTTCATGTCGATAACTAACGTGCTTCATTTCACACTGTATACGTGCTGGTTATGCGTAAATGATTTCGAACTCTATTATATCTATCAAACTTGTATGCTCACCTTTACATTTTGTGTATTAACTTTTACTTTAACGTATGTGGCAGTTGCTTAAGATGTTTAATTGCTTGGCTTGCTGTGAAATCGAGGCTAGGAAAGGTCTAGAAACAAATAAACGAAGTGTCTGTATTTGAAATCTGAGTTGTCGGAACAGGACAATTTGACTAGATTTTGCCTGTAATAATTATGTTACTTTTTTGTCATGGTATGGGACGTGATGCTTTAAATAATTGTTAATTATAGTTGTTATGGAAACTTCTGGACAATCTGTTTCGCTCAGTGCCACGCCCCGATGTTCCCGCCATCGGTTGGGGTGTGACAGATTGGTATCAGAGCCATAAGTATAGGGAATTAGGCAAGACTTGACCTAGTCTGGGTCGATGTCTTAGAAACGATCTAGTCTATACTTAGGTACCAACAGACCGACTTGTGCATACCCTGTAGGGCTATGTACGAGCTTGCTTGCTATTTCTCGCAATTCTCGCACGCTACACCATCACCACACTCGAATTTTCAAAGATGATCGAACGATTAGGTCGAGATTAGGTGTGCAAACCGCAAACTCTCGACTAGATTGCTTGTTCAACTCGCATTTTTATCTATAAACAGGAGAATTTGCGTTGAATCACGAGTGAAATCCATAATTTGACACATAATTCTTCCTTATTTTTATCAAAACAGGAACGAAGTTGTAAATTCAGGGGTGAAACTCGAACCTTGACGACTTGTTCCGATCTCATCTTGGTTTTACAAAACTCCCACCAAAGTCTCGACGGACTCCAACGACTTGAAGTCATGATATGACTGAAAGGATGCATGCCGATTGCCCAAAATTGAGGCGAGAGCACAGTCCCAAAGGTCAAAGTGTGCACTGACAGTCCTTGTGAATAGATGAATCACTTTGGGTAGTCGACGTCTAATTGCCGCAGACAAACTATTCTCGATTTTTTATGAGTTTCGATTCTGAGTTCGCGATTGCCAACTCTGATATATGTCGTTTTATGTGGATTTTATGTGTTTTATGTGCTAATTATATGTTTGTGAGTTACGATTTTTGGTGATTTATTCGTTTTCGCTATCGCTTTGATCGACACGCACAACGCACAACACACTACACACTACACAATAGCAACCAAATCGCTGGTCATTGTTCGTAATCGCTGCTCGATACTCATAATCGCTTTAAGTAATCGTTATATGCGATGTGAAGGATAGGGAATACGTGCAACATATAGTTAGGTTTCTGTATTCTGACTCCCTCTTGTGCTTATGTGCTTCTGTGTTCTGTGCCTTACGTGCTTATGTGCTTCTATGCGTATGTGAATCTGTGATTATGTGCCTATGTGTTTATGTGCTACATGTTTCACTGTGTTCCTAAGCTTTAGTGGTATTAGACGTGTGAGGTGAGATTCGATTATCCTGTGTCTGAGTCCCATGACGATGTCTGTTGCAGACAATGTCGTCGTCATCTGGACCCCGTCACCCCCGAGTTACTCGCCAAGAACAGAGAGACAAACGTCTTCCTGCTCTCGACGCTAAGCAAGTGGCGAAAGTTATTCCTCAGATCGTGAGTGAACTATATGAGAACGTGAGCAAATCATCCTCAGAGTCCAGGACCGAAGCTCCCAAAACTACTCCTAAGGTTGCTTTTAGCTTCAAACAGTTCAAAGCTTGCGGACCGAAAGAATTCACTGGCGAAGATGGCCCTACGGCCTTTTTTTCAATGGTTCGATTCGATCGTGGTCAACCTGCGTCAGAGTGGATGTCCTGACAATCTTCGCACTTTGAATGCTACCGGCGTCTTCCAGTCCCGCGCTTTAGACTGGTGGACGGCCGAGAGGAACAAACGCGGAAATGACGCAACTTATGGTCTGTCACGGGATGAGTTGAAGAACGTCATGCTAGAAGAGTTGTGCCCTCCCCATGAGCGCCAAAAGCTGGAGGATGAATTCTGGCATCTAAAGCAGAAGGATGGTGACAACGCTGCTTTAACTGCTCGCTTCAAGCAGCTCAGTATTATCTGTCCTGATCAAGTCAAGACTGCTGATATGACGATCAAGAAATACATCCGAGCTCTGCCGGATTGTGTTGCAGATTTTGTGCATGCTTCAAAGCCAGCAACAATCGAAGAGACCTACCTGCTTGCCGCTGAAATCAACGACAAGCGAGTCAAAGCTGGATTTTGGGATAAAGCTACCAAGAACCTGCATCAAGCTACCGCCGCACCAGTCGCTGAAACCGTCGCCGCTTCTCAGTCATCAAAGTCCTCTCGTCGCAAGAGGAAGAACAACAACAGCAACTCCAGCAACAAGAACTGTGTTGTCACTACCACTACCACTGTTGCCCCACTTCAAGCCGTACCGGCTCAGCATCAATCTCAGCACCGATCAGCTCCAGCACCAGTTACCTATGCACCACCTGCAAAGCGTGCATACACTGGTCCTCATCCTGCTTGCCCGACATGTACCTATCATCATCCGGTGGGTATCGCCTGCAGATTTTGCGTGCACTACAACATGTACGGCCACTTCACCGCTAATTGCCGTATAGGTCCTCGACAAGCACCAGCTCAAGCTACTGCTCATCAAGCTCTACTTCCAGCCCCTCAAGGCCAACAAGCGGCTCAGGCACCCGTGATCAATGCCAGAGTCTGCTTCGCGTGTGGTGATCCCAACCATTTTGCGAACATGTGCCAAAACAGGGTTGTGAAACAAGAGCCCCAGTAGCAGCAGCCTCAGCAACAGCAGCAGCAACAGCCCCAGCAGCAACAGCAACAAGCCGCCCGCGCCAGAACTTTCAACATCAATACGCGCCAAGCCCAGGCCGACAACGACGTGGTCAATGGTACGTTCCTTGTGAATGGTATATATGCTTCATGTTTGTTTGATACTGGAGCCGATAACTGTTTTGTGTCGTTTGAATTCGAGAAGCTCCTTAATCGTAAGCGCTCCCATCTCCCCTCGACGTTCGATGTCGAAGTTGCCACTGGAAGAACCATCGCTGTCAATTCTGTTCTTCGTGATTGTACTCTTGAATTCAACAATCACATCTTTCCAATCGACCTTATTCCGATGCAGCTCGGAAGTTTTGACATCATAGTAGGCATGGACTTTCTTCGTGAAAACCATGCTGAAGTTGTGTGCTTTGATAAGATGATTCGATTCTTGCTCGCAAATGGTGATTTGTTATGTGTTTATGGCGAAACTGCTTCGAAGGGTCTAAAGCTCATGTCATGTACCCAAGCTAGCAAGTATCTTCGCAAGGAATACAGAGCTTTCTTGGCTAACATTGTAGTAGCGGAGAAGGAAAAGAAAGGAAAGGAAAGACAGAAGTGAAAGATGTTCCTGTGGTTCGTGAATTTCCTAATGTGTTTCCTGATGATCTTCATGGCTTACCGCCAAATCGTGATATCGACTTTCGTATCGTCCTCATTCCTGGAGCCAACCCAATTGCTAGAGCTCCTTATCGACCCGCTCCATCCGAAATGCATGAACTCTCGAGTCAGCTCCAGGAACTACTTGATAAAGGCTTCATTCGCCCGAGCACCTCTCCATGGGGCGCGCGAGTCCTTTTCGTCAGAAAGAAGGATGGGTCGTTCCGGATGTGCATCGACTATCGGGAGTTGAATAAGTTGACTATCAAGAATCGCTATCCCCTGCCTCGAATTGATGATTTGTTTGACCAGCTACAAGGTGCTACGTGTTTCTCGAAGATCGATCTACGCTCAGGCTATCACCAACTACGCATTCAAGAGGAGGATATACCCATAACCGCTTTTCACACTCGTTACAGCCACTATGAGTTCGTTGTTATGCCTTTTGGTTTAACTAACGCACCGGCGGTTTTTATGGATCTGATGAATCGCGTGTGTAAACCTTATCTCGACCGCTTCGTCATCGTGTTCATCGATGATGTCTTGATCTATTCCAAGTTGAAAGCCGAACACGCGCAACATCTACGTTTAGTTCTCGAGCTACTCCAAGGGAATCGCCTCTATGCCAAGTTCTCCAAGTGCGAATTTTGGCTGGAGAAGGTTCAATTCCTCGGTCATATTGTCAATAGTTAAGGTATTCACGTCGACCCCGCGAAGATCGAAGCTGTTAAGAGTTGGGTTACACCGAAGAACCCGTCTGAAGTCCGTTCTTTTCTCGGACTAGCTGGCTATTATCGCCGATTTATCAAAGGATTCTCTAAAATCGTTGTGCCGCTTACCACTCTCACGCATAAAGACAAGCCTTTTGTTTGGGGAACTGAGCAAGAGTCTGTTTTCCAAACCCTTAAGCATATGCTTTGCAATGCTCCTGTCCTCACTTTACCCGACAGAAACGATGACTTCATCGTCTACTGTGATGCCTCGAACCTTGGTCTTGGTTGTGTTCTCATGCAACGGGACAAGGTTAACGCTTACGCATCTCGTCAGCTCAAGATCCATGAGAAGAACTATACAACCCACGACCTCGAGCTAGGCGCAGTTGTTTTTGCATTAAAGATTTGGCGACACTACCTGTATGGTACCAAGTGTATGATCTTCACCGATCATAGGAGCCTACAACACATCTTTGATCAGAAAGAACTTAATATGCGTCAATGTCGATGGGTAGAACTTCTCAATGATTACGACTGTGAGATTCGTTATCATCCAGGTAAAGCAAATATCGTTGCCGACGCTCTAAGCTGACAGAGTTGTTTACATAGCGCCCGTAATGTCCAATCCTAATATGATCTCAAAACCCTCATTCGTGACGCCCAACATGCCTGTTTTAATGAACGCACTTTGAAGAAGGAAAGGATTCTCAACGACGGAGCCCAGCTAGAAAATAAGTCGAATGGGATATTCCATTATCTGGACCGAATTTGGATCCCCAAGAGGACCGATTTACGACAGATTTTAATGGACGAAGCCCACAAGTCTCGATATTCCATTCATCCCGGTGCCGATAAAATGTACCAGGACCTTCGCTACAAGTACTGGTGGCCGGGCATAAAGAGAGATATCGCCCTCTATGTTGGAAAGTGCCTGACTTGTTCGAAAGTCAAGGCTGAGCACCAAAGACCCTCTGGCTTACTTGAACAACCCCCGATCCCTATGTGGAAGTGGGAAAGTATAGCTATGGACTTCATAACGAAACTTCCACGTACTCCATCAAGTCACGACAGCATCTGGGTTATCGTTGACCGTTTGACCAAAACTGCTCATTTTCTGCCGATACGAGAAAACTACAAGGTAGAAAGATTAGCCCGAATCTACACCGATGAGATCATTTGTCGACATGGGACGCCTCGCGACATCATTTCTGACCGTGATGCTCGGTTTACCTCGCGTCTGTGGGAAACGTTTCAAACTGCTCTCGGTACTACACTAAATCTAAGTACCGCATTCCACCCTCAAACCGACGGTCAGACTGAGAGAACGATTCGTACCCTTGAAGACATGCTCCGTTTGTGTGTCATAGATTTCGGTGGTAATTGGGAAGCATACTTGCCTTTAGTCGAATTCTCGTACAATAACATTTATCATTCCAGCATTCAAATGGAACCGTTTGATGATTTATACGGAAGAAAATGTCGATCGCCTATTGTATGGCACGAGGTCGGGCACTCGTAATTAACCGGTCCCGAGCTATTGCAAGAAACGACTTACAAAATCCTCCAAATTCGAGACAATCTGCTGAAAGCTCGGAGTCGTCAGAAAAGTTACGCCGATATGTTGGACACTGTACTCCTAAAGGTATCACCTTGGAAGGGTGTGGTCAGATTTGGCAAGAAAGGAAAGCTCACGCCTTGATATGTTGGACCCTTTAAGGTTCTGGAAAGGATCGGAAAAGTGGCCTACAGACTAGAACTACCGGAGGGACTTAGTAACGTCCACCCGACTTTCCACGTGTCTAACCTTAGAAAGTGTCTGGTTGAAGATGAACTGTTTGTACCTCTAGAAGATCTCCAAGTAAACGAAACACTACACTTCGTGGAGAAGCCTGTCGAGATCATGGATCGCCAAACCAAGCAGCTCAGATGCTCGCGCATTCCCATTGTGAAGGTTCGATGGGAAGGCAAACGAGGCGCAGAGTTCACTTGGGAACTCGAAAGCGACATGAAGGCGAAGTATCCGCAGTTGTTTGTTATGGCTTTGGCCTAATTTCGGGACGAAATTCCCTTAAGTAGGGGAGGCTGTAACACCCCTTGTAGATAGTCTTTTTATGCTTTTACGTTAGTTGTATTATGTGGAGTATTTATTACTAATAGAGGTTTAATCGATGTTTATCGCATGTTTTATAAATTTATCGCTTATCGCCATCGCATTCGCAACTCGAATTATGTGTGCTGGATATTGTTTTACGTGTGTGTGCCTTTTATGTGTTATTTGTGCATGTTTATTTATGTTTATGTTGTGGTGATTAATCGAAACGCAATTGCAAATCAATCGCAATCGAATCGCAGACGTTAAACGCAAGTTAATTAGGATGATTGTATGTTAGATATAATAGTTGGGATTAAAGTTAATTTGAAGAGAAGCTCTATCGCGTCGCAACGCTCAACACACGAATCGAAACCGCAAAATTCGTCATGCCAATCGAGTGGCCAGCCGATCGAGTTGCCACCCGAACGGGCTGCCACCCGATCGAGTTGCCACTCGATCGAGCTGCCACCAGATCGGGTTGCCACTCGATCGACCAGCCACCTTTCCCCCTTTCCATTTATGGAAACCCTATAAATACCCTCATATGTCAACATCACTTGATGTTGACAGCTCTCTCCCTCTCAACTCGCTCCAGCCATTACTTCTTCAGATTTCTCGTGATCCTTGTAAATTTTCCACATAAATCTTGTACTTTCTTGATCTACACGCACTCCTACACCTTTCTATCTTTTGAATCTTAACTTTTAACCGTGAAATCACTAGATTTGAGGTGTTCTAGGGTGATGTCATCATGGAGTTCTTATAAACTTCATGTTTTGGCTGCAATCCACCAAGAACAACTTAGATCTAAACGATTTCCACATGAATAAACAAAGATCTTTCATGGATCTGAACATATTCATGGTGAAAAGGATTGAAAGGTGGTTTTCTAACTTTCTTTCAACTCTTTTACACTCAATGCACTCAAAACCGATAGAATCGGAACTTGATCTAATCTTCAACTCCTCCTTGTTGATGTGTTGGTTCAAGATCTGGATTCTATCCACGAGAATACTGATTTTGGGTTGAACATGAAACACCGTCTCGAACAGTTAACTGGTCGGACTAGGGTGGTTCCTGTCCGATCGGGTCACTAAGTCTTGACGAGGTTTCTATTGCTTGACACGTTATCGTACAGTCTCGAGAAAACTTCAAACTATGAAAACAACCAAGTATGAAGACGATCAGGTCAACTGTGACGGATTGCCGTCCGATCAGATTGCCACCTGACCGGACAACCACCCGATCGGCTTGCACCTTGGGTCCCACACTTAACTTTGTTTCAACTTTGAGGTTTGAACATCGAACGGATTGCCATCCGATCAGACTACCACCCGACCATGTGATGTTTTGACTTCCACACTTAAACAATTTTCAACATGTTCAGTATGTATGGATTGCCACCCGATAGGATAGGCTTCCGATCGAGTGACCGTCTTGTTGTGAATTTGTTCTCAACCTGAGAAGTCTCGCCAATCGGATTGCTGTCCGATCGAACGGCCGTTCGATCGACCGACCTGAAAGGTAGAGATACTTCTCTATTTTCAAAATGCTACAACGAAAACTTCAAAATGCAAACCATCATACACAAACACATCCTCACCAAGCGAGGTGACAATCCAATCGAATGGCCATCCGATCGGGTGACCATCCGAACGGATTGCCACCCGATCGACTGGCCATCCGATCGGATTGCCATCCGATCGGATTGCCATCCGATCGGATTGCCATCCGATCGGATTACCGTCCGATCCTTGGTACACTTGCACTGTTTTGCGCGTCGCTTATCGTTTTTGCTACCATTCTGATCAGGCTAATTCCGCTCTATGCGCTCCCTTCAATCCATCATTGCTGTGAGTATACTCAAACCCTTTTTGCTTTACGCACTTTTGGGTGTTACATACGTTACTTATTCTAAACCACATCGAACACACTACGCAATACTTTAGATGCTAACCTTTACTGCATGTTATTCATGACTTAATGAATGCTTGTTTTTTATGTTTACACATGGATTGCTGTCTACCTGCCTTAGCAACGATAGTAATATAGTTTGGACTCGGCACCTGTTCACTCAGGGGTTGTTAAGGACAATTAATTACATGGCTCACAGTGATGAGTGTGTATTACGAACTGCCTTGGGCAGTCAACCCGCAGTCATTGGTATCGATAGGTTCATGTCGATAACTAACGTGCTTCATTTCACACTGTGTACGTGTTGGTTATGCGTAAACGATTTCGAACTCTATTATATCTATCAAACCTGTATGCTCACCTTTACATTATGTGTATTGACTTTTACTTTAACGTATGTGGCAGGTGCTTAAGATGTTTAATTGCTTGGCTTGCTATGAAATCGAGGCTAGGAAAGATCTAGAAACAAATAAACGAAGTGTCTGTATTTGAAATCTGAGTTGTCGTAACACGACAATTTGACTAGATTTTGTCTATAATAATTATGTTACTTTTTATGTTATGGTATGGGACGTGATGCTTTAAATAATTGGTAATTATAGTTGTTATGGAAACTTTTGGACAATCTGTTTCGCTCAGTGCCACGCCCCGATGTTTTCGCCATCGGTTGGGGTGTGACATCGATGAACTCGATGACGAAGCGGTCGAGAAAAGGTTTACACACGCGATTCATCAGATCCATGAAAACCGCAGGTGCGTTGGTTAAACCAAAAGGCATAACAATGAACTTATAGTGGCCGTATCGAATGCGAAAAGCGGTTTTGGGAATATCCTCCTCTTGTATGAGTAACTGGTGGTAGCCTGAGCGTAGATCGATCTTGGAAAAACACGTAGCGCCTTGTAACTGGCCAAACAAATTATCGATTCGAGGCAAGGGATAGCAATTCTTGATCATCAACTTATTCAAATCCCTATAGTCGATGCTCATCCGGAACGACCCATCCTTCTTTTTGACGAAAAGGACTGGTGCGCCCCAAGGAGAGGTGCTAGGGCAAATAAAGCCTTTATCAAGAAGTTCCTGGAGCTGACTCGAGAGTTCGCGCATTTCAGACAGAGCGAGTCGATAAGGAGCTCTAGTAACAGGATTTGCTCCAGGAATGAGGTCGATGCGAAAGTCGATATCACGACTCGGAGGTAAGCCTGGAAGATCTTCAGGAAAAACGTTAGGGAAATCACGAACAACCGGAACGTCTTTCACTTCTGTCTTTCCTTTCTTTTCCTTCTCCGCTACTACAATGTTAGCCAAGAAAGCCATGTATTCCTTGCGGAGATACTTGCTAGCTTGGATACATGACATGAGCTTGAGGTCTTTCGAGAGAGTTTCACCTTACACACAAAGTTGATTACCATTAGTGAGCGAGCGAGAATCGAATCATCTTATCGAAGCAAACGACTTCAGCATGGTTTTTGCTAAGAAAGTCCATGCCTATTATGACGTCAAAACTACCGAGCTGCATTGGAATAAGATCGATAAGAAAGATGTGATTGTTGAGTTCGAGAGTACAATCACGAAGAACAGAGTTGACAGCGAAGGTTCTTCCGGTGGCAACTTCAACATCGAACGTCGAGGGGAGATGGGCGCGCTTACGGTTAAGAAGCTTTTCAAACTCAAACGATACAAAACAATTATCGGCTCCAGTATCAAAAAAACACGAAGCATAAATACCATTCACAAGGAACGTACCATTGACCACGTTGTTGTCAGCCTGAGCCTGGCGCACATTAATGTTGAAAGTTCGAGCGCGAGCTGCTTGTTGCTGAGGCTGTTGCTGGTGCTACTGCTGGGGCTGCTGCTGTTGTGGCTCTTGCTTTAGCACTCGATTCGGGCAGACATTTGCGAAGTGGTTGGGATCACCACACGCAAAGCAGACTTTAGCATTGACTGCGGGTGCCGGAGTCGCTTGTTGGCCTTGAGGAGCATGAAGTAGAGCTTGATGAGCAGTAGCTGGAGCTGGAGCTTGACGAGGACCTGTACGGCAGTTGGCGGTGAAATGGTCGTACATGTTGTAATGTACACAAAATTTGCAGGCGATTCCCACTGGGTGGTGATAGGTACAAATCGGGCAGGCAGGGTGAGGACCAGTGTAAGCACGCTTCGCTGGCAGTGCTTGAGTTACCGGTGTCACGACCTGGTGGTGTTGAGTCTACTACTAGGCTGGTACAGCTTGGAGCGGGGCAGCAGTTGTAACACCCCGTGTTTTCATAAGTGAAAGTCAAATTCAAGGTCAAAGTCAACGACCGATTTCGCGCAACTTGACTGGTAGAAATGCTTTTATTTTATTTATATTATGTGGAGTAAGTGTCGTACATTGCAATAATCGAATTGTGTTAACCGTATTTCAATCGATCTACGACTGCGAATGATAGGAAGTAACAATGCGATAAAGTTAATCAACTAATAATCAAGCTATACTAATCGAATCGACATCAAATCGTGACCCGAGCTATGTATTTTTACTTGTCGTTATACGTGTGTGTGCGCCTTACGTGTTACCTGTGCATGTTTATTTACGTTATGTTGAGGAATCAAGCGAACTCAATCGAACTCGAAGTGTAACTCGAATATAAGTGAACCCGAACCCGAACCCGAATTCCGAATTGAACCACGTTATATACGAAGTAGTTGGGACTAAAAGTAATTTGACTAGGAAACCCTATCGGATCGCTCACAATCGAAACCGAAGCGTCGTCGCACCCGAACGCACCATTCAGTCGACATCCGGACGGATGGTCCATCCGCACGGATTGCCGATCCGCACGGATGACCAATCCGCACGGATAAACAATCCGGGTGACCTGCAATCCGCACGGATCACCCTTTCCCCTTTTGGCATCCTATAAATACGCGGGTCACTCTCCAAACTTTCCACTTTTGGAAAGTGACGTCCGACCTGCACGCATTCTTCATCTTTTCTTCGATTTCTCTCAATCCAGGTAAGATATTGCTCTAAATCTTGTACATTCTTGATCTATACACACATCTACACCTTTCTATCTTTCAAATCTCAACTTTTAACCGTGAAACCATCAAGATTTGAGGTATTTCCGGGTGACGTCATGATGAAGTTCTCATGAACTTCAAGTGTGACCTCATTCCACCAAGAATAACTCAGATCTAAGCGATTTCCACAAGATTTCACAATAACTTCACCTAAATCTAAACTTTTCTAAAGGATAAAAGAGTTGAAAGAAATAAACAAGTTTTCTCCTTCTTTTACCCTCAAAAACGGTACGAATCGAATCAGTTCTAGTCTTCTACTCGATACTAGTGATGCACTAGTCCTAGATCTGGATTCTACCCGCAAGACACCTGATTTCGGGTTAAGCCGGAATGACCATTCTAAACCGCCGACAGGTCGAGTTAGGGTGATTCCTAGCCGGCTTAGTCATGCGAGTAAGAATACAATTCCAAGTGGTTGCCACGTAATCAGAACGTCTCGATAAAACGATAACAGAAACCAAGAGTAGACGAACGGAACAACCGGGACGAGGAAGTTGTCCGCACGAGTAAGTTGTCCGCACGGACAAGCTGTTCGCACGGACAGACGATCCGGACGGGTTGTCACCCGGACAAACTACACTTGGGATCCACGTTCAAAATAAGGTTTGAGTATCGACGAATGAACAATCCGGACGGACGACCTCTGAATGGATTACTCTTCGGATCATGAGATACTAAGACCTTAAACAATTTCAAACAAAGTTGTCCGCACGGACAAGTTGTCCGCACGAACAGACCATCCGGACGAATTGTCTCTGTCCGTACGAACAAACTATCCGGACGGATTGTCACTGTCCGCACGGATTACCATCCGGACGGACTGTCACCATCCGCACGGATTATCGTCCGAACGGACTTCATCAAGTGACTCACCTTTAAGGTTGTGTCCGCACGGATTACCATCCGGACGGATTGTCGTCCGCGCGACCGCCTTGAAGGGTAGAGAAACTTAAAGGTTTTCTAAATGTTACAACGAAAACTTCAAAGCACAAGCCATCATACACAAACACATTCTTAGGAAGAAACAATCCACTCGAATAGTTATCTGCACGAACATGTTGTCCGCACGAGTAACTTTTCCGCACGGATAACAATCCGCACGAGTGACTAATCCGGACGGACTACCACTCGCACGGACTACTCATCCGCACGGACTGCCAGTCCGCACGGATAGCCAATCCGCACGGATGACCTATCCGCACGATCGGTCATCCTACCCACTCTCACTATGTACTGTTTTACGCGTCACTTATCGTTACGTTATCGAATCTATTCAGGCTAACCGTACTCGCTGAAAAGCGCTCCCTTCAATCCATAATCGCTGTGAGTATGCTCGATCCCTTTTTGCTTTTGGCACTTTTGGGTGTTACATACATTACGAATATTCAAACTACAATTCTCACACTACTCAAGCTATTTTAATGCTAACCGTTAATGCATGTTATACGTGGCTTATGAATGCTTGTTTGTTATGTTTACACATAGAATGTTGTCTACCTACCTTAGCAACGATAGTACTATAGTTTGGACTCAGCACCCGTTCACACGGGGGTTGTTAAGGATCAATTACTTGCATGGATTACGGTGGTAATCATGTATTGCGAACTGCCTCGGGCAGTCAACCCGCAGTCATTGGTATCGATGGATCTGTGTCGATAACTAACGTGCTTCATTTCACTATGTGTACGTGCTGGTTATGCGTAAACGAATTCGAACTCTATATGCTATTATCAAACTTGTATGCTGTCACAACCCCCGATCCCTGATCCCCGGGAACGGGCGGACGTGATCTCAGAGTTTGGTGGTATCAGTTTTAATTAGTCTCGCAGCGGAATTTACATCAGGACCGTAGTTAGGAAATGTTTATCAGAGTAAAAACCACCATATTTCATATTAATAAATAACAAGGGCAAAACCCAAGTTTCTTATTACAATACATTTATAGGGACAAACCCTATTTTATTTAATTTAAAACACCGTTTATTTGGTAACTTTTATAGCCACATTATCCCCAAGCCTTCAGTGCTCTCCAGCTGGCTTTTAATAATTGGCTGTCACATTGGGTTACCTGAAACGCGTTTTAAAAACATTTGTCAGTCGGAAATACTTGTGAGTGAATCCTAAATTAATTAAGTTTAAAGTCACAGTGAACAGTATTGAGAGCGATCACATTGTTTATGTCTACACAATTACTCCATTTGGTACTATCAATCCTGACTTGTGGGTCATATTACCCATTGGCTAACTCATTGTCCAATGGTAACGTATTGTCATCCCGACTTACTACTCGCAAGTAGTACAAAATTTTGTATACAAAACCCCAACATACCAGCAGTAATTGAAGACTACAAAGACTCAATCACCGCTTAATCACATTGTAAAACATTTAAGGTTTTGTAAATTATTTCAAAAACATTAACAAAAAGAGGATAAACTCACATTGCTGTCTTAGGCTTTTCGTAAGGGTTTCCTGGCTATAATCTATAATTTATACAAATGTACATTGATTAGTACCATAACCCTTTGAAATTATTAATAATACCCTCCCCGAGACGGCATTCTAACAACTACGTCGGGCAGAACCACGACAGTTGTTACGGAACCCTAAATCAATCGGGCAGCGTAACTATTATGAAACCGGGGTTATAATACTTACAATGGAGCAGAACCTCGCTGATTAGGGGTATAATACCCAAAATATTACTTCCAATATCAGAGATTTCGAGATTGAGAATGAAATGTGAGCGACGGAATTCGTAAACTGATGCCTTCTATTTATACTTGTGAAATTGGGTTCTGTCGCGGCCCGCGTGAAAGACAAGCAGGGCTTACGCGGCCCGCGTCAAAGCGAGTCAACGGACTAGCTTAGCTGAGTCGTTGAGTAGGTCCGCCACGATGTCGACACGTGTCGGCCTCTGGTGCAATCGCGTGTACAGGTCTCTCGCGGCCCGCGTTGATGTAAGCTTAAGTTGAAGCGGCCCGCATGAACTAAAGAAGTCAGCGGAGTCCAATCTAGTCTTAATACGGCCCGCGTGAGCTTGAGGTGGGATCCTACGCGGCCCGCCTCAGCTCTAAATTCAGATTTTTATTTTATTTTTATAAACTATAACATAATTTGGGCTCGGTTTTCACATACGGGGTGTAATTAAAGACATATGGAGACATTTTATAGTATATTAGAGAGTCGGAAATATTATGAGGGTATTTATTTTACCGAGGGTTGTTACATATGCTCACCTTTACATTTTATGTATTGACTTTATTTTAACGTATGTGACAGGTGCTTAGGTTGTTTCTGTGCTTAGCTCGCTGGTGATGAAATTGAGGCTAGGGATGGAGTCCTAGAAACCAACAAATAAATTAATTATGTTTAAATCTGAGTTGTCGGAACAGAATATTTGTCTTGATGTTTGTCTGTAATAATTGTTTAACTATTTGAGATACGGTATGGGACGTATTATTTAATCAAATGGTAATGATAGTTGATATGGAAACTTCTGGACAATCTGTTTCGCTCAGTGCCATGCCCCGATGATTCCGCCATCGGTTGGGGTGTGACAGCAGTGGTGACAGCACAGTTCTTGTTGCTGGAGTTGTTGTTGTTCTTCCTCTTGCGACGAGAGGCCTTTGAAGACTAAGGAGTGGTGATGGTTTCAGCGGTTGGTGCGGTGGTAGCTTGATGTAGATTCTTGGTGGCTTTATCCCAGTAGCTAGACTTGACTCGAGCGGCAAGCAGGTAAGTTTCCTCGATTGTTGCTGGTTTTGAAGCTTGCACAAAATCTGCGACACAATCTAGCTGAGCTCGGATATACTTCTTGATCGTCACATCAGGAGTCTTAACTTGATCAGGACAGATTATGCTAAGCTGCTTGAAGCGCGCAGTTAAAGCAGCATTGTCACCATCCTTCAGCATGATATGCCAGAATTCGTCCTCCAACTTTTGGCGCTCGTGGGGAGGGCAGAACTCTTCCAACATGACGTCCTTCAACTCATCCCACGTCAAACCATAAGCTGCATCGTTTCCGCGTTTGTTTCTCTCGGTCGTCCACCAATCTAGTGCCCGGGATTGGAAGACGCCGGTAGCCGTTCAGAGTGCGTAGATCGTCAGGACAGCCACTCTGGCGCAGGGTGACCTCGATCGAATCAAACCATTGGAATAAGGCCGTAGGACCATATTCGCCAGTAAATTCTTTCGGTCCACAAGCTTTGAATAGCTTGAAGCTAAAAGCAGCTTTAGGGGTTTCAGTCCTGGACTCTTCGAAAGATTTGCTCACATTTTCATATAGTTCACTGACGATCTGAGGAACGACCTTCGCCATTTGTTTAGCGACGAGAGCAGCAAGGCGTTTGTCTTTCTTGTTTCGGCGAGCAGCGCGCTAGTGACGGGATCCAGATGACGACATTGTCTGCAACAGACATCGTCATAGGACTCAAACACAATATAATCGAATCTCACCTCACACACCTAATACTACTAAAGCTCGGGAACACGTATCCACATAAACACCGAATCACATAGGCACATAAACGCATAAGCACATAATCACGTAGAGCACAGAAACACATAAGCACGTAAGGTACAGAAACACATGAGGCAGTCAAAATACAGAAACCTAACTATATGTTGCACGTATTCCCTATCCTTCACGGCACGTATGGCGATTAAATATAGCGATTGCGAGTATCGAACAGTGATGGCGAATAATGACCAGTGATTCGTTTGCGTTTTGGGGTAGATGTGCAGTGCGTGTTGATTGAAATGAACAGCGAAAATGAATAAATCGCCAAAATCGAAACACGTAATCACATAAAACACATAAAATCCATATAAAATCAACAAATATCAGAGTCAGCAGTTGCGGGCTCAGAATCGAAACACATAGAAGATCGAGAATGAATTGTCTGCGGCTTTCGTCAAAACACGTCTACCAGCCAAGGTGATTCGACTATTCACAAGGACTTTTGGTACACACTTTAACTTTCGGGACTATGATCTCGCCTCGATTTGGGCGAACGGCACGCATCCTTCTAGTTATTGTGTGACTTCAAGTCGTTGGAGTCTGTCGAGACTTTGGTGAGAGTGTTGAAAGATTAAAATGAAATCGGAACGAGTCGTCAAGGTTCTGGTTTCACCCCTAACTTAGCGACTTTATTCCTATTTTGATGTAAATAGAGGGGGAAATGTGCGTTAAAGTATGGATTTCACTCCTGATTTAACGCAGATTCTCATGTTTATAGGTATAAATGCGGGTCGAACAAGTGATTTGGTCGAGAGTTTGCGGTTGCCACACCTAATCTTGACCTGATCACTGGTTCATTTTTAAAAATTAGAATGCAGTGATAGTGTAGTGTAAGCGAGATTAGCGAGAGATAGCAAGCAAGCTCGTACACAACCCCTACAGGGCATGCACGAATCGGTCTGTTGGTACTTAACTATAGACTAGGTCATTTCTAAGACATCGACCCGGACTAGGTCGAGTCTTGCCTAATTCCCTATAGTTATGGCTCTGATACCAATCTGTCACACCCCAACCGATGGCGGAATCATCGGGGCGCGGCACTGAGCGAAACAGATTGTCCATGAGTATCCATAACAACTATTAAATTACCAGATACTTAAAAACGTAATGTCCCATACCATAACATATCCAAATAAAACAGTTATTACAAATAATTGTCGCACAAACAAGTACTGATCCGACAACTCAGATTTCAAAATAGATAGTTTGTTTGCTTGTTTCTAGACTCTTTCCTAGCCTCGATTTCATCATACAGCAAACAAGGCATCCTAGCATCTTAAGCACCTGCCACATACGTTAAAGTAAAAGTCAACACACATAGTGTAAAGGTGAGCATACAAGTTTGATAATAGCATAATAGAGTTCGAAATTGTTTACGCATAACCAGCACGTACAACGTGTGATGTGAAGCACGTAAGTTATCGACATGATCCTATCAATACCAATGACTGCGGGTTGACTGCGTAAAGCAGTTTGTAACACATATTCACCACTACGAATCATGTGATTAATAGTCCTTAACAACCCCTGAGTGAACAGGTGCTGATTCCAAACTATAGTACTATCATTGCTAAGGCAGGTAGACATCAATCTATGTGTAAACATAAAAAACAAGCATTCATAGAGTCACGTATAACATGCAGTAGCGGTTAGCGTTAAAGTATTGCGTAGTGTGTTTGATGTGATTTAGAATAAGTAACGTATGTAACACCCAAAAGTGCGTAAAGCAAAAAGGGTTCAAGTATACTCACAGATAGCGTTTAACTTAATAAACACTGCCTTGGATTGAAGGGAGCGCTGAGAGAAAGTAGCCTGAACAGTTAACGATAGCATAAACGATAAGCGGCGCGTAAAACGGTGTGAATAACGGTACCTTGCACCAAGTGTCGGATGGCAATCCGATCGGATGGCCAGTCAATTGGGTGGCAATCCGTTCGGATGGTCATCATATCAGATGGCCATTCGATTGGATTGACACCTCGTTTGGTGAGTAATGTGTTTGTGTATGATGGTTTGTACTTTGAAGTTTTTGTTGTAGCATTTTGAAAATATAGGAGTATCTCTACCTTTCAGGTCGGTCGATCGAACGATCGTTCGATTGGACAGCAATCCGATTGGCGAGGCTTCTCAGTTTGAGAACAAGTTCATAGCAGGACGGTCACTCGATCGGATGGCTACCCGATCGGGTGGCAATCCGTATGTATTGAACATCTTGAAATTTGATTAAGTATCAAAGTCCCAAACGTCACACGATCGGATGGTCACTCGATCGGATGGCAATCCGATCGGGTGGCAATCCGATCGGGTGGTAATCCGTTTCAACGTTCAGATCCTTGAATAGTTTGAATAGAAGTTTAAGTGTGGAACCAAGTGTAACCCGATCGGATGGCCGGTGGATCGGATGGCAATCTGATCGGACGGCAATCCGTCCCGATGATCTGATCGTCTTGTCACCTGATTCTGTTTGAAGTTTTGCAGGGTTTGAACGAGACATTTTAATAACTTGTTTAAACAATAGGAACCCTATCCCGACCAAAGTGACCCGGCCGAGCAGGAACCACCCTAGTCCGACCGGTTCACGGTTCGAGACGGTTATTCATGTTCAAACCCGAAATCAGTAATCTGGAACTAATACATCACTAAGAATGAGTAGAAGATCAGAATAAGCTCCGATTCTATCGGGTTTTGAGTGCGTTGAGTGTAAAAGAGTTGAAAGAAAGTTGGAAATCCTTCTTTCAATCCTTTCTACATTGAGTATGTTCAGATCTATGCAAGATCTTTGTTTATTCATGTGGAAATCGTCCAGATCTAAGTTGTTCTTGGTGGATTGAAGCCAAAACATGAAGTTCATAAGAACCCCATGATGACATCACCCTAGAACACCTCAAATCCACTGATTTCACGGTTAAAAGTTAAGATTCGAAAGATAGAATGATGAAGAAGTGTGTGTAGATCATAAAAGTACAAGATTTAGGTTGGAAACTTACAAGGATCGCGAGAAATCGAGAGAAAAGAAGCTGAAGTGCGGCTGGGTCGAGTGAGGAGTTGTCACATCAAGTGATGTGACATGTGGGGGTATTTATAGGGTTTCCTAAAAAGGAAAGTGAGGAAAAAGGCTGGTCGATCGGGTGGCAACTCGATCGGGTCGCAGCCCGATTGGGTGACAACTCGATCGGATGACAACCCGATCGGATGGCAATCCAATCGGATGGCCACTCGATCGGTTGGCCACTCGATCCATGAGTCCGGCTCGATGAGTTTTGTCGTTTCGATTCGCGTGTTGAGCTTTGCGATGCGATTCGAGCGAGCGATGCGATAGTATTACCCATTAGTTACCCAAATAACATAACTACTATATCTAACATACAATCACTATAAATAACTTGCGTTTAGCGTTTTCGATTTGATTGCGATGCGATAGATTGCGATTTACACCTCAACATAAACATAACATGCACAAGTAACACATAAATAGCACACACACGTAAAACAATATCCAGAACACGTAATTCGAGTTGCGATTGTGACTGCGATAAGCTATAAATCGATTAAACATGTGATTAATATGCGATTAAACCTCGATTATTAATAGATACTCCACATAATACAACTAAAGCGATAACATAAATAGATTATCAACAAGGCAAAGAAGTCAAAACAGGAGTTGAGCAAGGAGTGACAGATCGCAATTAGCAATCTTTTCTTCCTTTGACTTCAATCTTGACTTTGACTTTGACTTTCGAAACACGGGGTGTTACACCCGGTACGGTTCGGTACCGATAAGAGACTAAATTTGAATCTATCATTATCATTCAATTCAGTGACGGATCTAGAAAATAATTATAGGAACAATGTTTAAAAAAATCTTCTATAGGTACAACAAAATCGAAAAAACGTTAAATTTTCAAAAATGTTACACTACCGCCGAAGCGTCAAATGGTAGCGTGGGCTACCCCTTGTTATAAGGCCAGGGGGTGTGGCTTAACGCCACCCTGCCATATCACACATTTTAGCGACTCGGGGCGCTATGCACCACACCCCGGGATTTAAACGGGGGCGCTATGGAGAGCTCACCAGCACGCTAACAAGCAATTTTTGAGGGGATCGATGTGTGTTTGGTCAATATGACCGTTATTTGAACGGTAGCATTATAAAAAAATATTTTTTTTTAATTTACCTTTAAATACCCTACTTTTTTCTATAATTTTCATCCCTTCTTCCTCTACTCTTTATATCAAATATCTACACTTTTTTTTTTCATAATCACACAATGTTTCCCAACAACCAAAATGTGTGGGATCTGAACCATCCGTTTTGGCAAAGTGCACCAAACAATCCCAACAACGAGCAAGAAGACCGTTATCGAAGAGACCTGCGGACGGGTGAGCTTGGATATTATCCGATGCCACCTAACACCCCAACTTCTCATCATATTTTTCCCCAAAACATACCCCAAACCCAAAACATACCCCAAACCCGAAACACACCCGAAACCGAATCCGTACCCGAAACCCAAGCCGAACCCACTTCCTCAAAAGGTGGACAATAGAGAAGGCATCGTAAGAAGGGTGAGACCGAAACACGTGTTCCTAAGACGGTTGAAAAGTGGACGCCTAGGGAAGAACTTGTGTTGGCACAAGCATGGCTTGACGTATCGGAAGATAAGATTGTTGGTAAATTTTCTCTCCATAAACTTTTTTTACATACTTTTACAAATATACTTTTGTAAATATATTTTTATAATTAAACATTTTTATAGGAAACGACCAAGATATAAAAGTATTTTGGAGGCGTATACGTGAGAAGTTTTTCGCCGCAATGGATCGTGGTTTATATCGTATGGCCGACTCTTTTTCGGGCAAGTGGACCGCAATGCGGACCAAGATTTCCAATTTCAACAATTTATATAATCATTACGCTAACAATGTTAGAAGAAGAAGCGGTTCGAGCGACATGGACGTTATGACCTCGGCCCACAACGACTATAGATTGCATCATAGGCATCCGTTGATACCTTCGTGAGAGCTTCTTCGCAAATCTTTCAAGTGGCATCTTGTACCGCTGTTTGACCCAACCGCCCATAGGTCAAAATGGTCCAAATCAACATCCACTACCGAACCATCCGAGTCCGATGCTCGTGCAACTATTAATCTAAACGACGACTTCGGCGAATTTGAACAACCGCAAGAGCTGCCACAACCAAAGGGTAGGGATAGAAGTAAGGCAGCTGCACGAGCACGAGACCACGTCTTCTTCAACGCCATCCGATGGCTCGTCAAGGTTGGACGAGTTCGAAAATAGACTCAACAAGCTTCTCTCGATGAAGGATAAGGAGCAAGAACTAAAAATGGAGAAACAAATCCAGAAAGATATGGAATTTATCGCGAAAGACTTTTCACATTTAGCAGATGAGGACCGAGTCATTTTGGAGGCTCGTAAGACACAAATTCGAGCGAAATATATGTAGTTTTTATTTTCTAGTACTTTATTTTTTAACTTTGCATTTTTTAGGACTTTGTAATGTTTTATTTTATTTTAATGAAATTATGTTTTTTTTTAATTTTCTAGTTATTAAAATTGGCATATCATTTTAAAAAATAAAACATATAAATAAAAAAAATAATTAGCTAATGATGATGGGGCTTTAAACCATTGCATGCAAGTTAAAGGAATGGGCTTTAAAGCCCCCTGTATGACGTGGCGATGAAATGACGCTGAAGTGACGTGATAAAGCCACTAGGAAGTTTATATCACACCTTCTAGCCTAAGGTATATCCACCCCTGATTCAATTGACACTTTATGTTTATGTATTAATATCAACCATAATTACGAGTCAAAATGTATCTTATTTTATGTACGTGGCATCGAAACCTACTTGACGTCTTAGTAACATTTTTTATGTAACAATAATAAATAAGTTAATTTATTAATTAAAATTAGCAAAATTTTCTTTTGATGTGGTAATAAACTAATAATAAATATAAGTTAATTAATTAGTTAAAAATTAAACTTTCGTAAAAAGATAATAAATCTTGTATATATTTTTACTACTACGTACTTGTGACATCCCGTACTTTCAGGTTAACGCCGTTAACCTTTTTCTGTTAATTACAATTTTTAAACGCACAAGTTAGTAACATGCGAACAAACAAACGGATTTAATTTGATTAACTTTGCAAAACAAGGGACTTGCGTGTCATTCCATAAAGTTATGTTCATAACTTCTTGTCCAAGTTTAAGAATTGGAAAACTTGGAGGACCTTTTGTGCATTTGCTAAAGTTTTGTTTAAAAAAAATAATAAAAAAACCAAACCCAACCCTAGATCCCCATTCCCCAGACCTCGACCTCTCTCCCTCTCTCTCTACTCTCTCTCTAGAAAACTCAAGAAAATAGCTAGGAAAACTTATATTTTCGGGTTCTTGATATTCATCTCTATCATTCTAGGTAATCCCTCTAACATACACTCATAACTTGTTATTCATGGCTGCGTTTCTTGATTCTACATGAATTCTTGATCTTTTTGTGACTATTGATGCATGATAACATGGATGCTATGTGTTATGGTTTGCTAGAAACATGTATTTTAATGCCTAGATGATGATACTTGTTAATTTAGTAACTCTATGATCATGTATGCATGCTAGGGTTTTGGTTATATATAATCTTGATAATGAAAATTGATGCTAAATTCGTGTATGTGATGTTTTTAGGGTTTTTGATTGCTAAAAATGGTGTTATAATGTCATAAACATGTTTTAAGTGAAAGTTGAATTCAAACAGCTTCTGATCAGAATTTACAGCCGGTTTGTATTGGCTGTAACGTAGACAAAATGTGACAAAAACATGTGTTTCTTGAGTCTAAAATGTAATTCCAGGAAATATCTTTAAAACTCCACTGGAATTGCATTTTTTCGACGAAAATTGAATGTTTTATGAATTTTTCGGTATCGAAGGTTCATGTTGCGTTTTCTGGCAGAATTTACAGCCCATTACGAATGTCATAACTCAATTTAAGAATTGAGTTATGATCTCAAATTTTTACTATAGGTAGCTTCAGGTAATTCCAAAAATCTCCAACTGGAATTTCGTAAATCGGATAAACGAGGAATCGTAAGCTGCAGTCAGAAGTGACGAATCTGATTGCAACTTAGTAAATGAATTTTTACGAATTTTTGGTAAAGAGTTAGATCTTAAAATTTTAACACAAGGCCTAACCCTCCGAGAGGTACGTCACATAAAAAAAATCATAATTTTTGAAGACTTGTAAACAGGTTAAACATGTCACCAAAAACAACCTATTTTCAGTGATTTTTCAATGCAATAAAGCATGAATGCATAACGACCGAACTTGCTACTTTTAGTATCCATGCTCGTTTGATAATTGTATAGATAGCATATTTAATATCGTAGAAAGGTTGTGAACATGGTTAAGGAACCATATGATAGACGTGCTATGTGATTGCTTGTTTGTGTGCTAGTTGCTAGACATGTGTAGGACTTTCTTGCAAGGTCTAAATAAAGTCTAATATACCATGGTAACTATTATAGGGCGTGGTCGGTCGCTCTAGATTTCATATACTTAATTTAATCTGCCGACCTAGTCTAAGGTGAGTTCACACTTTCTACAAGGCATGGGATTCCCGGTGGTTTGGGAATGGGTTAAGGAACAATAATGATACATGCGTATCCTCCTTGGGTAGGATACGTACCTCCATCCTCCAAGGGAAGGATGACAACATTAAATCCTGCGTATTCTCCTTGGGTAGAATACGTACCTCCATCCTCCGTAGGAAGGATGACAACATATAACTTACTCGAAAAAACTCTATCATGAAGTCCCTCATTTTTATATCGACTTAATCGTCTGGTCATTGGCGAACAGGTCATTAGTTAAATAGCGCTATTAGGTCTGACAAACCTCACACCGTGCCGCAGAGGACGGGAGTGGACTAATGTACTTTGACACTTAGTCAATGATGATAGACATTGACGCGGGGCCATAAACATGACTAAAGTCAGTAGTCGATATGGTAACGGATCTAGTGGTTTACAACATGGGGTAGCACCCACTGGTTATGGTTTGGGAAACAGGGAACTGGTTAACTCACGGTTTTCGAAATAACTTATGATTTTTTGGAACAACATTAAAATGGACAACCAACTGTGAACTCGCTCAACTTTGTTGTTGACTCGTTGTTACATGTCTTGCAGGTCGTTTGGTACTTGGCAGGAGCTTGCATGGGAGGAGTCGTTGTGGGACATGGACTGTTGTGTGCCATGTTAAACTTATGAACTTTAACCTTATGAACTATGAACCTATCTTTTGGTTTTGAACTTAATGCTTTCGCTGATAACTTAGACATTGCTAAATTGATTTGTCGCCAATTATATTGTTTGGTTTGGATTTTATCTATTTATTTATATTGTTCAATATGATTGGTGGCTGGATCCTGGTCAGTCACGCTCCCTGCAGTGATACTCCGCTTGTGGATTTTGGGGGTGTGACAGTACTAATATTATTAAAACTATATAAAAACATTTACATCAAGTTTTGTATTAAGTACAGTTTTCTATTATAAGGAACTCAATAACTTTATATTTGAACTTAATTTGTTATTATAATTTTTAACTTTGAATTAAAACTTCGAAGGAGAGGTAGGATGAAACAAAAAAATATGGAAAGTAGCAAATTTTATAGATTAACACAACATGAAACTAATATAAATTTCTTGAGTTTGCCTTAAAAAATAAGCCCATGTCATTTTTGGATTAAACATGTGAGCATGTTTAGTTAAACGCATCGTTCTGGTCAACGCAGGTTCACCTATTTAATTAATTTTATAATCTTTTTTTTTTAAATGTGCTTTGTTATACCTTAACCTTATTGGTTTTTAATTTAATCTTATGTGATGTTTAAAAGAGAAACTAGAGACATGCATTATGTTTAAACATAACTAATTCAATTTATACTTTTATATTGAAAATTGTTATTTTAAAATGTTAATATGCACAGAAAAAATTAGGTTAAACAGGTTATGTTTATATCAATCTATAAAAGTTAACATGTCTAATTCAGTTTTGTGTATGACATGTTTCGGGTTCATAATGTTGTCGAGGTCGTATCCCATCAATCTACAAAAGTGACCCATTCAATTATTTTCAAGTATGGATAATTGTTGTTCCATCAATTTAGAAGCATCCATTCAATTTTTAGTTGTACACTATATATCAACTTCAAGGCAAGAAGATTTATTCTGATTCAGTTCTTTTTATATTGTTAAAAGATATTCCAATTATTCGCACACATTTAAATAGTCTTTGACAAATCAAGTGTTTGATTATGGATTATTTAGGCTAGAGGGTATGGTGATGGTCCTCCAAGGGAGGATGATCCGCCACGTAGGCGCCACGTCATAGTCCTCCCAAGGATGGTCCATCCCACAAAACTAGAGGGTATGGGAGGATGATCCTACCCCACCACTTTTTTTTTTTTTTAATTTCTATGCCCTATGTACAAGTATTGAAGTCTAATGTACAAGTCACTAACACAAACAAAGGGGGCCCACATTGGAGGATCGTCCTGAACGTCCATTCTTCGACGTTGAAGACGGGGACGGAGCTCGACGGTGGGGGGGCGGGATGGGGCGACGCCGGCGCCGAACCAAGACGGGGGTGGGGGACGGTTGCATACCGTCTAGCCTTAGTATTTACATATCAATATGATCTTTTACTTGGTAGAGTTAATCGTACTAACTTCATAAATATAACTGTATTTTCAAGTTGATATCAATATCTTTTATAGTATCAAATCTAAAGATTTCATTATTTAACTTGGAAAATGCTTTTGTGCAACTAATACACGCATTAATTATAAGCAATTGATATGTATATGCTTAGAGTGGCAGATCAAGGGTTCCAGAGTTCCCAGAAACCCTCTCGGTTTGGAAAAAATAAAAAAAAATTAGTATAACCCTTGTATGATTTGGAAAAAATTAGTGAAAATCTAGGAAAAAAATGAATCTTTGAAAAAAATTCCTGGATCCGTCACTGTATACTTATATGCCGAAGTTCGATATAAACAATAACAATTTCAGTTCGTTCCACATAATACATAAAAGCTTATATGCCGAAATTCGGTATAAACAATAACAATTTCAGTTCGTTCCAGACAATAACACATCTACTCCGTAAAAAAAAGACTACTATAATTATATGATAAATATTATCCTTTTACCCCGTTTTCTCGATTATTTAAAGAAAAAATCAACATATACGATATCATATATTACACAAACACTTTACTAATAGGACTACAATGTAAAGTTATTAATTTCTATATTTGAAATTCAAGCCTCACACTTTAAAACTTAGGGTAGAGGGTATAGAGTGCGGGGAGTTGTGCGGGTAGTATAAGTCACCGATCGGTGACTATACCGAGTGATTGAGGGTGTTTTGTGAGTTGGAGAGAGGGTGGGGAATTCGGTGAGTGTTTACCGAAAAGGGGGGAGAGTGATTGAGAAAATGGTGGGTCCCAACCCCTTTTAACCAATCACAATTTTTTTATTTTTTAACCTACTCAAACACCCTAGGGTAATTGACCATACCCCCTGATTGAGTGCAAAATGGGAGTGACTATACCCTCCACCCTTAATTTAAATTAGGTTGACTTTATAATGATCTCTTGGCCTAGTGGTTAAGGGGGAGGTGGGAAGCTTTGCTTCTCTTGGAGGTCCTGGGTTCAAGTCCAGGCAAGGGGGTTTTATACTAACTTGGTGATACTAACTACTAACCTGGTTAGCGATATCCTAACCGTACGCCGTTAAAAAAAAAAAAAGGTTGACTTTATTTATTGACTCCTGACATCTTTGACCCCCGGTGAAGCAGGAAGTCAAAGGTCGGGCCGACCCTACCATCTCTTCTCCACTAAGCACTTATCACAAGTCAAATCCGTTAGTTTTTTATTGGACAGAATCTTAAAATTCAATTATTTAAAAAACCTCAAATACACCAACACATGAAGCGCCAATGAGGTGGTGGTCTGGTGGAGTAGTAAGGGAGATATTTGGTTTTTTAAGGGACTCAGGTTCGATTCATGTCCTCCCCATTATTTTCTGCGGCATCTGGTGATAATTGGTCGATTGGAGACTAGGTGAATAGGTGGAGATCGGTAGTTCGATCCTTGAACTGAGCTGGTTTTACCTCATCGCACTGTCGCGCCTTCGGGCGAGTGTTTATGGGCTTTGGCCCTAGGTGAGGGTTTTTCCCGGCTCGGAGGCGAGTGTATCTCGATGTGGTGAATTTCACCAGTAGCCCATTTGAAGGCCAACGTTTGAAGGATTCGTTGGCCGTTCAAAATTATACACATGAAAACATTGTTGATTTTCCTTTGAAAATGAATCTTTTTTTAATTATTTTAAATTCTGGTAAACTATGTTTTAAAGATCTCTTCTTAAAGACTTTCATGTGCACCTTCCTTCATAAGACAGGTACCCTTATATATAAGGCAAATGTCAATTGTTATTTCAAGAGTATTTTTTAGCATGTTTTAAGTCTGATTATTATTCATCAAATTGTTAAACTAAATGTATTTGTTATGCCTAATTAACAAAAATGAATGCAAATTTGTTTATGAGATATTTGAAATAGACAAAAAAAATAAAAAATAACCATCCACTTATTTCCGACTAACCACATGACCTGTAAAATTTCTTTTCGGGTAGAGGTTGGATGACCAACATTGATGAATCAAATCAAATGATGTTCGTAGTGGTGTAAATACATGATCTCGCATAAATATTAGGTTTTTTGTTTTTGTTTTGTTTTTTAGTTCTTTCAAAGCCACACCTAAGAAAAACTATGGGGAGTTTGGTTCACAGAATTTATTTGAAGCAATTGAAATCCATTTAAGAAATTTCA
Source organism: Helianthus tuberosus (assembly GCA_030545235.1). Taxonomy (NCBI): domain Eukaryota; kingdom Viridiplantae; phylum Streptophyta; class Magnoliopsida; order Asterales; family Asteraceae; genus Helianthus; species Helianthus tuberosus. Next base: position 78,326,970 of record CM060380.1, read on the forward strand.
GTTCGAAAGAACTGGGCTTTAGAATATTCATCCTCCAACCAAACATATTATATGCATTGAGATTTTAATTCCATGGAATTCTTCAAGCCCACATTTTTTAGGATTTGAATTCCGACTCCAATACTATTGAATTTCAACGAACCAAACGCTTTATCAATAATTAGTTAGTTGAAACATATAACTAGATTTTTTATAGAATTTTTTTTCCTAATGAAATGGGTATTCACAAAAAAGGGCAATTACAAAGCAATGGCAGGTAGTCGGGCAACAAGTTGCGCCGCCACCCCCTTTTGAATAGAAAAACCAATTCTACTAAATACAAAGTTTGAAACCTTTAGCGACGAAGAATTACTATTAACAACTTTTTGAACCCGATTCAAAAGTCGCACAGCGTTAGGAGCGAGACCACCAAAGGTATCAAACGCAAACGGGACAAACACATGTTGATTCTCCAGGCAGGCTTTCTCATGTTTTGCCACTTTGCTTGCCTCTGCCTTGAGCACCGCTTGCCCTACGACAAAGCCCTTGTCCTTGAGCCCGACAAGGGGGGATACTCCAGTTAGATCTACACAAGCGTGTTTCCCCCCTTCCCATCCAAACACAAGGATGTCCGCCGGGCGTAAAGTGGACCTCCCCTCTAAGGGGTCAGTCAGGAAATTTACTGGAGCCTCCTTTTTGGCAGAGATCCCGGCCCGCTTAAGAACATCACATAACACATCTCTCACCCAATCATGCCGATATTTAAACCCCGGTAGCTCTTTACAGTGGATCGCGTGCTCGCCGAAAGAATCCAAACACGCTTTGCGGCATACCGGACATGGCTCGTCAACTGGGAACAAAGGAATCATCAGTCGGTATCTAAGGATAGCACGGTATACCACAGCCGACATGTGTTGCCCCAAGCCTTCAATAGGTGCGACAGACAGAAAATCCTGAGCATGTGGGGCACGTAGACATTCAAACACAGCTCTTTGCCGAGGGGATAAAACAAACTTTTCTTCAAACCTCTTGACAATTTCGCCATATAAGGCATTCGCCAGAATTTTCTGGGATTTAGGAGGGGCGGTGTCTTTAATGTAGAAACCGCCAATATCAAGGTCGGGAAGAGAACTATGCAAAAGGTCCAACGCACTCCTGTAATCGGAGTCTAAAACATCCCCACCACATTCTCGGAGTATGTGGTCTTGTAAACGCCAAGATTGGGCCATTGAAGCCACAAAAGCATATGAAGAGGCATCCTCGGCCGTACAAATCCCTAAGCCTCCGAACCGGGTCGGGAGAGAAGCCAACCTCCACTGGAGATCTCCAAAAAAGGCACCCCCACAAACAACAATATCCTCTAATGCTCCCCGGAGGCCTTCATCAAAAGCAGAGACAGCTCCCCCGACCAAAGAAGGTTGACACGTTCGAAGACCAAACAGTAATTTAGCAACACCCATACAAGAACGAAGCAAGAGGAGCTCGCTCTGAGAGTCCCGTAGGCGTTTAAGGCACCTCATCAGCTCGACGGCACAGTTCGCTCTTTTAAGAGCCATACTACTAATAAACTCAGCATCACGACTAACGGCACCCCCCAGGAGTTTCACACCCCGCACCGGCCTCCCAATCCCCCGAGGGAATAAGCCCTCCTGAACCTTTACACCATTGCAGGTTGGCCAGAAAACTTCAGTTTTCTTTATATTAAGTTGAAGCCCTAAGGAAGGACCCTCAGCTCTGATGATATCTAAAGCATTAGCCACTTGGGTGGCATCTCCAATAAGCGTTCTGTCATCTAGGTACCATGCGTGAAATAGAAGTTTGCAGCGATCCCTTATACGGTGAACAAGGGGGTGTAGAACAAGGACAAAAAGGAGGGGCCCCAAGGGGTCCCCCTGCTGAACGCCAGTAGTAGACCAAATATACTCATCCCCCACATATAATCTAGCTGGTTGACCATATAAAAAATCGACCCACGTAGAAATAGAAGGACGCCTTTTCCTTACCTCGTACAGTAGGGCTGTCCTATCAACCAAATTAAAAGCGTTCGAAAAATCAACAGTAAGCATTGCAAGAGACCCATCTTGGTGGTACTCATTAAGGAACCTGTTCGCACTATGAAGAACGGCCTCTGCCCCACACGGAATCCCTACCCCAAACTGGAAATCGCCAAGGTATTTGGCCATCTCCTTCCCAACACCTTTCATGGCCACCTTGGAGATCACCCTCCTCCAAATCGACCCAACAGCGATAGGCCTAATCCCATTATCCGGTTTGAGAAGAGGTGTAGGAGGAGCAGAAGCAACAAACTCCGCCAGACTCCTCGGGCACCTCCCCCCCCCCCCCCCCAAGCACAAATTAACCATAGCTGAAGTAGCCCTAAGCAGGCTATCTGCAATCAAAGACCCCTCCCCACAAAAAGCATCTAAAAGATGTTGGGCCCTTAAGCCATCTCTCCCGCACGACGTTCCTTTGGGGAAAGATTTAATACACCCGAGCACACAATCGGACTCCACCACAAGAGGAGACTCAGAAGGCAAGGAGGCAGGCATGGAAGGAGGGGGCATAGATGGGTGCTTAGCCACTAAAGCATCCAGAGTATTCTTATTGAGAGGGGCGACCCCCGAGGAGCATAAAACCTTAACTGCTGCAGTGAAATGACCATCAGCAACCTTACGTAAACATTGTTTCACATTGGTCCCCCCACAGTCATTATCATTATCAGTGCCCCTTTTTGATTCCATCCATAACCCCCCTCGCGGGTTGATCAAACAACGACTGGACAAGAGTGGCAAAACCCTCACGATCACCCCACTGAGCCAAAGACCGCTGGATGTTGAGCACTAAATGTAATGCTAAACCGGTAAATAGTTTAAAACTTCAAACAGAACAAAGGGTAAATTACGTTTTTCGTCCTTTATGTTTGTATGAGATTGCAATGGATGACCTTTAACTTTAATAATTACAGTCACAATCCTTTATTTGTAAAACCCATTACACCTTACGTCCTTTGCCCCTAACCTTGTTAAATTTTTTGGTTAAATCTATTCATATAAGGGTTGTTTAGTCTTTTTACTTAATTTATGACATTTAATAATAAAAGATAGCTTAAATGATTATTTATAGCATTCACATCCAATCCATCAAATTATACATACATTCCACTAAAAAACAACTTCTATATCAATATATTTCCACTAAAAACAAATACTTTTTCTCTCTCCTTTCAATTAAATAATATTATCATTACATTTTTCTCTCACTTTCACTCACAACCACTTTCAAAATATATTAAAAAATTATAACGGGTGAACAGTGTCCCCCCAAATATACAGATAAACAGTAACATTTTCTCTCTCCTCTACTCACTACCACTTTTTATACCCCTTATAATATAAAAACCCTCCTCACATAATTTGATGGTTAGGATGTGAATGCTCTACCTCTTTAACCTAATCTCCACCAAGCTTTATCCTTTTCCCCAAAACCAACCTTCTCAGATCTACCATCACACCAGACTGCCATGAACCATCACCACCACCACCACCACTATATTGTCATTTCCTCATCCACGATCTACCAGACTTCAGACATTCAGAAAAAAAAAAGAATCTACCAGAGTTTAGACAAACCCCACCATCTACCAGACGTTGGTCGTTCACCGATTATCTTCGCAACCCAAACCCTCTCCGGCGAATCCCAGATGGCGTGCGATCTTGATGGCGGCGGACAACAGCAACATCGGAGGTCATCTAGACCTCCGACTACCTTGATTTGGCGGAAAAAGGTGGTGTTTCGAGTGGTAATTTTCGCGTCCGGAGGTCCAACGGGCAAGATTTCGGTGGCCGTGACTAGCCACTCTGTGGTGATGGCGGCAGTTTGTATGGTTCAACGATGTGTACGCATCGTATCTCTAACCGATCTATGGTTCCGTCACGAAACCCTTGACGACTCCGGTTTTATTTCTCCTTTTGGTTTCGTGTTCCAGATCTGCATATTGATCGATCGTTTTGTATAAATTTGTTTTTTTTAAGGTTTTGGATTGAGTTTGGTATGCTATAGATGTTGGAGAGTTGTTTGTTTGACTTTGGAAAGTCAACTCTCATGTTTTTGTTTCAGGTTTCCGATCATGTAATTTAATTATTCAGCTTTAAATTGGATCTTTGTATAAAATTCTTAGTTTATCTCATCAGTTGTAGAAACCAATTCATGGTGGATGTAGCAAGTGTTAGTAAGTTGTTTTGGAAGTATCTGTCATAAATTGTTTGCAGCGAATTCATGTCGATCTTGCTTACAACAAAATGGAAAGAACATTTCACAATCCAATACTATAATAAAACTTGATGGTTGTTAATGGTGGTTTGGTGGAGGCTTGTGGTGCCAGTGTTTGATGGGCGGTGGTGGTGGCCTGAGATAGCGAGAGAACAGAGTAGGGTGTGGGTTTATTTATTTTAGAGTAAAATGCACGGATAGTCCCCTGTGGTTTTGCAAACTAACACCTATAGTCCCCAACTTTTAGAAATTACACCGGTGCTCCCTGTGGTTTGACAGTTTGTTACTCGGAAAGTCCCTAGAGTTGATGACAGTTAATTTTCTCCGTTAAATGGATGTGAAATGACAAATTTACCCTTCATTTGTGAAACAAAACAACCCCACCCACCCCCACCTTTCTCTTGCTTAATTTTATTTCTTGTGTCTGGGTTCTAAATCATACACTTTTAATCCTAATTCCTAAACCGTAAATTGTTTGTAAGCTGTAGCTCAATATTATGCAATTTCATGTATCTCAAGTAGGAAAAAGTAACAAAACAATAAGTGCAGATGTTCACAGTATCCCCAAACCCACTAATTTGTTGCTAAAAAAAACAAGGTAACAATTCACTGTGAACAAATATAATGAAGCAGATGTTCATCAATGGAGATAAAATTCTTTTAAAAGTAGTTCGTTAAAGATCAAACATATGCCCTTAACCTGTTCGATAAAATGCCCCAGTGAATATGTTATCACAAATGAGCTCAGCACAAGCCTTATTTTCGATGTAATAACTTAGCTTGGGTTTCTATATTAATATGCAGGTTGAACTCGCTCAAGCAGTCTCGTGTTACCGAATCATCTTTAACAGACAAATATGGCGCTTCGGGCATTCACTGTGCCTCTGCAATTCAAGAACTGTGATCTCTTTGGCAATGGCTCTTTGAGTATTCCATCGGTTCTGAGTAGAACAAGTGAAGTGAACTTCCATTTGACTCCACTCCAGTTAATATTGGTGATATATTGGGGAAACAGAAAGAAAGATGGGGGATTGGGGTGGGGTTGTTTTGTTTTTATAGAGTAGAGAAGATGAAGGGTAAATTTGTCATTTCACATCCACATAATGGAGAAAACTAACCGTCATCCACTCCAGGGACTATCCGAGTAACAAACTGACAAACCACAGGGAACACCGGTGTAATTTCCAAAAGTTAGGGACTATAGGTGTTATTTTGAAAAACCACAGGGACTATCCGTGCATTTTACTCTTTATTTTATATTTTTAATATATGGGTAAAAAGACGATTATACCCTCATTTGCAACACACATACTAGATTTAACCATGATAAATAACCAGGTTAGTGCTAAAGGACTTAAGGTGTAATGAGTTTTACAAATAAAGGATTGTTACTGTAATTATTGAAGTTAAAGGTCATCCATTGCAATCCGATACAAACATAAAGGACGAAAAATGTAATTTAGCCTAGAACAAATGGCTAACAAAAGTTTTAAGTCAACGAATGTTTCAATATTTTAATAGATTTAATTTACAGGATTGGTCCTTATATTATGTCAATATTTTTGTTTTGATACACAATTTATAACACAATTAGTCCTCATTTGTTAACAAAAAAAAGTTAACCCTAGTTATTTTCAAGGACTAAAAATGTTATAAATTGTAAAAGTTTGGGCTATCTAAGTACCCATAATAATTTTTTTTTGGAAGGAAGTACTTATAATAAATATCTATCAAAACTAAAATATTGACATACCAGTAAGGGGTGTTCAAAATTATCCGTATCCGAAAATCCGATTTGAATTATCCGATATCCGAATCCGAAATATCCAAAATTTTAGATATCCGAAATTTCGAATGTCCGAAATTCCGATATTCGAATTTTCGGATTCGGATGACGATTTTAAAAATTTTCGGATATCCAAAAAATATCTGAAATATAAGAAAACTTGTATTCTGATATCCGAAACTATCAAGTTCCGAATATAAAAAAATAATAAAAAAATAAAAATTAAATAAATAATTGGATATTCGGATATCTGAAATTAATATTAGAAACTATCCGGTTCCGAATATCAAAAAAATAATAAAAAAATAAAAATTAAATAAATAATTGGATATTCGGATATCCAAAATTTCGGATATCCGATTTTTCGGATACGGATTCGGATAATGAAATCTAGTATCCGAAAATTTCGGATATCCGAATTTTCGGATATCCGGTTTTGAACACCGCTCACATGTTGACACGTGCGGTTTTCCCTTTTTGGCGTCTAAAATTGTAAAACCAAAAAATACATATCGATCAGCCACCGTTGCCCTGAGAACCATCGTAGCACCGCCGCTGCCATCTTTACAGACAACCATCATCTATGCCTCTAGCCAACTTTAAATGTGAAATAACTAAGAACAAGATGAGATAAATAGAACCAAAGATAAAATAGAACTTTAAAAGGCCACAAAACAGACACAAGTTCTTTATGCCTCTCATAAGTTATAACTTATAACCCATCTTTCCTTTATAACTTATAGAAAAACTACCAAGCCTCTGCTTGTACAGCATTTAGTTTTCGTAAAGTACTACTGGTGATGCAGAATGTACAAGCATACATCTTATGTACAGCAAAAGCTTTCATGCCAAAGCTTCCAAAAACTAATTTAAAAGAAAACGTCTCCAACCTCGTCTTTATATAAAACGACCACCTTTTTTATCGCTAAATCAAAACATCAACTAAAACCCGACGAGCTATTCACCGGTTAAAAAAAGTTCATGAAAAGTATGATCAGATGTTGCTCGAGATTCTGCAATTTTAACTGACATCGCCGCTTTGTAAGTTAGTAAGTCTGCAACCTTCATCAACCGCTGGGCTCTTTGCCGCTTCACAACTGCCGCCTGTTCTGCCCAGTTTGCCGCCGCTTCGGTTTCTTCAACTTTGGTAGCGGTGTTCCCTGCCTCTGTTGCCGCAGTTGATGTCTTTTCGTATAAGGCCGCTGAAAATATATTCACTTTTGGTTATTAGTGAAAAATCAAAAAGGCGACACATAAACCGAATGATTAACTTTACGTTTCAGAAAACGACAAATCAAACCGATCGGGCTGGGTGGTTTTAACGGTTTGGCAATTTAACGTTTCAATTTTAGCGGCTTAAACCAATTTTATTAGAGTAAAATGCTATTTTCGTAACTGAGGTTTGGCTAGTTTTGCGACTTTCGTCCAAAGGTTTGTTTTTTCGCATCTGGATCCAAATGATTTGAAATCTTGTCATTTTCATCCGGTTCGTTAACTCCATCCGTTTTTCTCCGTTAAGTCAAAGGTATTTCCGTCTTTTTTGTTGAAACCAACTGAACGAAAATAGCATTTTACACATTCCGAAAATGAAAAGATATATATGGAAAAAGAAAAGATTAAACAGCCAATTTGGTTTTACACAACCACATCCAAGTTTCAAACCAAACCACAAAAAAACTGAACCGTACGGATCTCAAACTGGCTGCCTTGCTTCGGTTTCCGCAGTTCAGTTGGTTTCAACAAGTTTTGAACAAACCGTTATTCTAGAACGAGCACACACCTTTCAAGAAAGTTAGTTGCTTTCCTCTTCCAGCTTGGGTCCCACGTTGTCTAAACGACCTCTTCTTGCGCAGAACCGATTTGAAATTTAGTTGCTCCAATCTTTTTGGTTTGTAAAGCTGCAACGATAATCCATCAGACACATATGTCAGATATGCACACTTCGATACTTAACAGCTTATACAAATAATAATGTTCATAGTTTTTTTTTTAACCTGAAAGACGCGTATAAGTGCAGAATGCTTCTTCCGTTTAGCAAACCAATAATCAAAAACAGCTTCCAAAACATCCTTTGATGCCAGAGTCGAACACCGATCAACAACCGTTGTTACATCAGAATAATCATCTGGAGTGCAATAAAACCCTCGTTCAAAAGCATCAATTATTTTCTCAAAAATATCTTCATCAACCCTTGTATCACACGATTCACACCCATTGTTAAACTTATTTAACCACTCATCGTCATCAGAATCCATGTCGTAAACAGGATCACTCTTTTCCAACGTTCTAGAATTTTCATCACCTCCCATACTGATATACAAATCGGGCATCTTGAACGGTACGTATTTTTCATCTGCGTAGTTTGATACTTCGTTCACGCGGGGCACGGGTATGATGCTTGCTAACGAACTCTGCACACGTACGGTTCTTTCAGAACATCTTCGGTACAATTCCTTGAAAACAAACCAATCTTGTCGATTCGGAAATTCAAGTCGCCAACTTTCGTCACCGCCAGCCCATATTATGGCGTGAGTGACCCGATTGCAAAAACACGGTCTCATTACGTTTAGAGCCTCGACCCGAAACCTCTCGACCCCGCTTTTTTTAACTACAAGAAACCATTGTTTGGGACCAATCATTTCCATTGTGACAACAGCTCCGATCTCGCGATGACACCTGTCAGATTCTATCACTAATATACTTGCATTGCAACTTGCGGAATCTATATCTTGTGTTTAACTCCTTGAGTTCTTTAATACTAGTTTTCTGAATCGGATTTGAGATCACCGGATTTGACTTCATCGGAAAGTCAAATTTGAAATTTCCAAAATTTGAAGGGTTTCTTAGTTTACTTGATCTTAAAGAACTTCGTCGTTTTTGGATGCCATGGTGGACGTTAACACGATTTATTAGGCGGGTTGATTTAGAGACTGAGACCCGTATTACCCTCTTTTTCTTAGATTTTAAAGATAAAAGAGTCTCGGTGGTGTTGACATCTGGTATCAAAACAGACGAGGGTGACACGCCAGCAACAACGTTCTTTCCAGATTGCTTCCTGGAAAACTTTTTCCCAAATTTTTTATCTAAATCACCACATCCGATCGATTCACTCCTCGTTCTTTTCCTAGAATAAACCAAACCCCAACGCCTATTCTCCGTTAAAGAACCGACCATGACCATCACAATCAACAACCTTAACAGAACAGACTTCCCTCGACCTCCCTAACTTAATCATGGCGTCATCATCAGAATTACGCCATCCATTCTCTTTACACTCACCACCACCGCCACCACCGCCGTTATCCAGCAACTCAATCCAATCATCTCCAACATTCGCAGCGGCTAACGGAGCTCTTCGCATATGTTTAAAAACCACTGGACCACTAAACAACCTCCTCCCTGACCTTAAAACCCTAGCCCCAAAAACCCTAGTAGTCCTCCTCATCTCCACCGACGGCATCGGCACCGGCACCGGCCGTACTCTCTTCCGATGAGTCCTCACCACCTCCGGCAACCGTTCCCCCCTAACTCCCGTCAGTATTCACAATTTTCAACACCGATGACGTCAATTCGAAACCCTAACCCTAATTCCCCAACAACAGCTAAAAATTACACATCTACATACACTTGTACACACGTATAATCAATAATCGATACAGAATTACAATATCGTACGGTCATATACTCGAATTAGATCCGGATTGTTCTAGAAACACACTTTTCGTTATTTAAAAAGCAAAAGTCTTCGATATGTTATGACATACATGTGTGTATGTTATGTGTATGTACCTGGTGACATCAGACGGTGGTGGTGGTGGCGGTGGGTAGCGGCCGTTGCGGTGAGTGATGACGGTGAAGTGGTGGTGGCCGTTGGATCTGGAACCCTAGGTTAACTGCTTGCTGTGTTCAGATCATTATTGTTATTATTTTTATAATAATAAAATAAAATTTGAAATGGAAAAAGAGTGAGAGGGTAAAAAGGGGGAGAATTTATAATAAGAAATTGAACTGAATTTACTCTTTGGGTACTTGTAATGTTGTTTGCTTTATGATTTATGCACCAAAGTTTTGAGTGTTGAGGTGTGTTTTGTTATCAGGTAATCTTTTATAGGAAGTTATTAAGCGTTTGATTTTTTTTAACGGCCAACGAATCATTCAAATGGGGTACTGGCGAAATTTACCACATCGGGATACACTCGTCTTCGAACCGGGGAAAACCCTCACCTAGGGCCGAAGCCCGTGAACACTCGCCCGAAGGCACGACAGTGCGGTGAGGTAAAAACCGCTCAGCTCAAGGATCGAACTAGTGATCTCCACATTTTCGCCTAGTCTCCCATCATCACCAAGTGCCACAGAAAATAATAGGGTGTTCAGGAATCGAACTTGAGTCCCTTAGAACACCAAGTCTCTCCCTTACCACTCTACCACCACCTCATTGGCATGAAGCGTTTGATTTTGTAAGACTAAAGTCTTGGGTATTGGACATTCTTATAAACAGTAAAAGTTGTGAGCGGTGGCGGAGTTTGAACGAAATATTAGTTGGTCGAACTCTTAAAAATTCAATATTTTACACTATAAAAAAATTTCGGAATTCGATAAAACTAACACAACGAGCGAAAAATCAGGTAGGGCCGGGGAACCCCCTGCCATCAAGAAGCTTCGCCGCTGGTTGTGAGGAGCACCGTCTTTGCTATTTGTTAGTTACATAATTTGGTTTTATAAAATTGTATTTTTATATTTTGAGATTTTTTAAATATCACTTTTTAACATTGTGATGATGTGTACTAGTGTACCATGTATAAAATGCTTGTAAACTACAACAGTTGATTATTTTTTAAAATTTAAATACGATCATTAAGCGCTTTTACAAAAAAGAAAAAAAATACATGTAGTGAATTAAAGTATTAAAAAGTATATTATTCAAAGCATATCTAGTCTTGTTTTGCCTCGATACAAAGAAACATGTTTTGTTTATATAAAATAAAAATGGATTAACTCACAAACTAGCTCATAACTATGACTTTTATTAAGTGTGAAGGTTCACACTCAAAATTTTAGTTGTGAATAACATGCTTAACAATAAAAAACTACATGACATGTGTAGTTTGTATTGATTATTTTAATGTTTATAAACTTTTCTTGAGCTTACAATACAATTTACTATAAATAAAAAATATAATACATGTGAGGGAATATGATCAAATACAAAGGATCCTAATTGTAAGAAAGGTACAAAGGCTCCTAAAAACCCACTAAAAAAAAAAAAACTTAAACATCCACCACCACCCAAAAACCTAAACCCCATCCCCTCCCCCATCATCACCCACCCCCAATTTTTTTTTTTTTTGCCGAGGGGTTGGGGGTTAAGGTTTTTGGGTGGTGGTGGGGTGGGGTGGGGTGTTTAGTTTTTTTTAGGTTTTTTGGGGTGGAGGGGGGGGGGGGGGTTAGGTTTTTTTAGGTTTTTGTGGGGTGGGGGGTTAGGTTTTTATTTTAGGCTTGGAAGGGGGGTTTGGTTTTTTTTTGGTGAGGTGTAGTTTTTTTTTTTTTTTTTTTTTTTTGCCGGAGGGGGGGGGGGGGGGGGGGGGGTTTAGGTTTTTGGGTGGTGGTGGGGTGGGGTGGGGGTGGGTGTTTAGGTTTTGGGTGGTGATGTAGTGGGTTTAATTTTAGGTTATTGGACACTTGTCACTATATAAATTATTCTTACACTTTTTACAATTAGGAGCCTTTGTAGAATAACTTGACCCTAGATGTGATATATATAGGAAATTTTAACTAACATTTCAATCTTGATGTTACTTAGAAGAAAATGATGTTAACATGGCAGAAAATAAAACACATATGAAGGGTGGAATTTTTATTTGACACTAATGCCGAAAAACCAATCCTCTAAATCTGCCTATTTTATAATAATGAAGGGTGAAATGGGAATAGTTACAATGTTGAGGGGTTTATATCAAAATTTCTTGAAGTCTATCATACTAAAGCGTACAGAGCAAGGCATACCAGGGGCATAAAAGACATTTCGTACTTCAAAGCTATCACAAGTTTCCTTCATAGTACCGAATAATGCCACCAAACTCAATTCAAGATTTCCATTTTAAGCCTATATCATCCACGTTCACACGTTCATAATTAAAAGTTTAATTTTCTCATAAATAAAAAAAGATAGTTAATTTTATTTTTGATAATGATATAGTAGTTCATACGTCTATTTTATTTTACAAACCACATATATGTTTTCAGCCAATGATCCTTTGGTGCAGTGGTGGAAAAGATTGTTGTCCTCAATAGAGGCGGCAGTTCGATCTCCACTCACCACAAGAGGTGAGGTCAGGGGGTTTTACACTAGCCATGGTTGCGTGGTTTCCTCCTGGAGCGGACCGGATGAGAAGGAAATACCTATGATATCCATTCTCAGTGGGTTGTTACCCTCAGGTGGATTGAGGGCCGGATCAGTGGCGGACCCAGGAATTTTTCCATGGGGGTGCGAAACATTTTTAAAAATTTTAGGCCCCTAGGTATATAAGTAAAAAAATCGGTTCGTATCGGGTCGGTTCGGGTCGGGTCATGTAAAGCAAAAGAAATTGCGCCATAACGTCCCTACTCATGGTTCCTATCACAAACAAATTGATGCATAAGTTCATCGCTCCATAACATAATGTTTCAATTTTAATTTTCAACCCTAGAAATCGTGTATAATCACCCTAAAAATCATCTAAACAACATAATCACCCTAAAAATCATCAAAACAACCATAAACAACGTCAAAACACATGAAATTTCAAACCTATTTAAGAATTTTGTTACCCTTTGGTGTCGGACGGCAATGGTTCGCGGCTGCTGATGACGTGCTGTTGTGTTCGATGATCGCTGGTAGGAGACGACCCAAGAGAGGGAGGGCGGGAGGAATTCTAAGGGACTATTGGGCTTATTTTAATTATTATAGTTTGAACTTAGGTTGAGTTTGGTTAATGGACTAGTAATTAGTGGACTAATTATGTTTAATGAAATAGTGGGTTAAGGTATTGGGTATTTGGGTTAAGTTGGGTAGTATAAGTTATATAATTTAGGTAGTTTTTTAATTAGAGTTTACTAAAAAAAATTAAAATATAAATCGAAAACATTTTTTACCTAAGGAGTGTGGACGAAAAATTCCAAGGGGTGCGGATGAAAAAATTCAAGGGGTGCGGACGAAAAAATCCAAGGGGTGTAGACGGGATTTTCAACGGAAAATAGCACTAAATTTTTTTTTCCCGGGGGTGCGCCCGCCCACCTTGGGCTACATGTAAGTCCGCCCCTGGGCCGGATGTACCTAGCCCAAAATGGAGGGTCTCCTGGTTTCGAACCCGGGTCTCTCGTGTACCTCTGAGTTTGGTGCGAAAGCCCAACCAGTTGGTCGTCTAGCCGTTCAAAAAAAAAACATATATGTTTTCAAATTTATAAAAGTAGCTCACTTTAAATAAAATTGTAAAAATAAAGTGTATGCATAAAAAAAGTGAAAATAAAATAAAGTGTGTGCATAAAAAAAGTGAAAATATAAAAATAAAAGTGGATCAAATATTATACTTTTAAATAAAGATCTGATCATACGTGGAAAAAAAAGAGCAAACGTAAATATGGTCACGTATTTATTGAGAAGTAAACTCTTGTGTGATGTGTTCACTTATTATATATATTTTTACTAGTAGAGTAGGGTATTCGCACAATGCGTCAGGGACGACACTTTGTATTCCGGCATTTGTTTCTTGTAGTTTGTTATTCATATAATTCGTTTCTGGTAGTTTATTATTCGTATAATATTTATGGTAGCATTATTGTGGTGGATATATGTCATAAGTATTACACATGTCTAGTAATTATTAAATTTAGAATTTAAATTATCAAGTTTTTTTTTAAATGTGGGAATTATTCGCGGATGTCGGGAGATCTAGCATACGTTGTCTTAACCGGGTCCGAGCTAGAGAGCCCCCTCACACAATAGATCCCCAATTTAAACCCGTCAATGAGAAATCTCTATCACCCAGACTCGAACTTGAGACCTAGAGGGGAAACTCACTCAGACCCACCATAGGTGGAACTTAAATACCCGTGGCCACCACTAGAGCACTAGTGATGGTTAACCATTGATGGGTTAAAGTAACACACGGATAAGAAAAAATAAGTCTTAAACATAAATAAAAGTTATATAAAGCAGCACATGTATAGGGAAATATAAGTCTTAAATATAAAAGTTGAAAACTAAAAGCTCAAGTGTTAGGTACTTGCATCATGATAAGATCAATTTAGTAATCATACGGCTTAAACACCTCAAGGATGTCATCTATATTGTCACACCACCATTTGTCATTATCGAGATCAGCGTCCTCCAGAATTTCTTGTATCTCTTCCTGTTTGATATTACATCCTTTGGAGGATGAGTTTCTTCTCTGTATTCATCTTTAACTGATACATCAGTAGTAGCTGGAGCAGTTTGGGGAATTGAAAAAATATGTTAAGTATTTCAGTTACATATTTTTATCATGTTACCGTTATATATAATATAGGTTAAAAACGACATTCACAGTTAAACATAATATAAAAAAACAAACAATACATCATGTTTTAGAAACATACATACATGTATAAAGATCTGAAAGGATGAACACTGAAGATCCAAAACCACTGAATAATAAATAAGATGAATGTTAAGTGTGAGCATAGAAGAATAAATCAAAGTTATACACAACAGAAAATTGAAGTCCCTATAAACCAAGAATTCTAAAGAACAAGAAATTTCTTAAAGTGAAAAAAACTAATGAATTATATTATATATAGAACCTATACACCAACGAATTGAATAATATGTAGCTTTTTTCAACTAACTAATATTATCTATAAGAGTATTTTTGAACTTATAAATTATAATCCCTAAAAAATGCAACACAATCTAGTATTCAGTTTTTGAATATGTATTATGTTTAGATTATGGAGTTTTTTCTTAAAGGTTTTGGTGGAAAACTTATTACCAAACTTCTAAAAAACGTTTTTATAAAAAAAAGGTTTTATGAAATAGAAAATGCTTTTAAAAACGTTTTTATAAATTTTTTTATGAATACTAAAATTCCATTTTGTTGAATAGGGTATTATATAAGGTTTTTTAATATAACCAATTAGATAAAACAAGTGAGCTTGTTTGATGTCAATTTGCTACCTGCTAACCTATGTTAGTGTCTGCACTCAACCAAGTAAATACACAAACATACAAAAACACATATCAAGCTTGTATGTGCAAGGTTTCCAAATAAAATTAGTTGTCGAAACAAATTGGTGAACAATCTTAATCAAACTAAAATCAGAGTGAAAAGGGTTGGAATATTATTAAATTGATAACATAGAGAGTCTTGAACATTAAAATGTACACTAATGCATCATCCACTTGTACATTTTAATCCGCACAACAATATTGACCAAGACAACTATCGAAACGTCAACAAAAATGAGTAGGTCATCACGGTACATTTGGATTTTTTTTAAACATTATAGTTTATAAGATATGACAAGAATACGTAAAATAATTATAAGTTTGTTGTGGAATGGTATAAGTGTAAATAATTAACCATAATTTTGTTAAAAAAAGGGATTTAAGTGTAATAATATGAGGGACTATAATATAATTAGTGTTTAAAAGACCAAATTACCCTCATTTAGGAGTGTTTTTATAAATAAAGAGGGAAGAAGTTCTTATTTTTTGGGTGTCTTAAAATACTCATCCCTCATGCATTATAATATAGTATAGATATTTAAGTCATGTCCATTGTGATTATAATATTTATATTTTGTAAGGTGAATGCAAGTATACACATAACATAAGACCGTCCTCTTTCACAACCTAACTCAATCCAGCCTTTAAAATAAAAATAATTTCTCTCTCTTTCACCTACACAATCAACCCAACTCAATTTTTTATACATATTCCCAACCCAACCCAATCTAAGTTTTTATTAAATAAATGTAATACATGGTTATTTTTTTATGTATAAAAAATAATAATATTTAAAACAATTATTGTATTTCAAAATAAACATATGTTATTTATTTTAAATATAAAAATTAAAAAGTTAAACCATCAATATATATATAATATATATAATATACTAGGAAAATATAAATTTTTGAATGAACTATGTTTTTAATAAAATTTATATTATAATGTTCACAATCTTTTTCTAAGAAATACAGTGTAATTAGTTGTTTTATTTAGTTTAAAGAGTAAATTACAAGTTTTGTCATTTATCTATATATTAAATTTCAGGGGTGTCATTTGTCTTTAAAATTGACGAGTTTTGTACTTATTGTTTCAATATCTTGCACTGTATGTCCTTTGAGCCTAACCCGGTTAATTTTAATTGTTAAGTGAAAGGCAGATTGGTCTTTTTACTTATTTAGATGGGATATTCATTCAGCGTATCAATTGTCAGTTTCTCTCTCCCTCTCTCTCTCTCTCTCTCTCTCTCTCTCTCTCATTGTTAGATCTAGTTGTATCTGTTAAAGATTTTGTGTAACAACTCTCACCAAAAGTTATAATTATTATCTTATTTTGTCTAATAGGAAACCCTAATTGAGATCCCCAAGTGATACTGCATGACCCCTAAAAATTTCAGAACAGTTGGAATCAGGATCAGGGCCCCTAAAACTCAGGGGGGTATTTTCTAGTTGATATTATCTAAACAGTTTTCGATAGAATTCGAAATTTAACGAAGCGTCGACTCACCCAAGCTACTGAGACACGGGGCTACCCTATGCTAGGGGGGTACCCCTCGCGCCACGCGACAAGCCCTCGCGCCACGCGAGGGCGCCGTTTTTCCAGTATATATAGAGGGGTGTGGCACTTGAAGTTTGGCGTTGGTTCGACGTTAAAATTCATTTCGTACACTGAGATATCGTCTAAACAGTTCAAAACACACACACAGCATGAAACGCTGCCGCGACAACAGGGTAATAACTCGATCACTGCTACGATTTAATGTCCGATCGATGGAGACCAGTCCGATGGATGTTTAAGTGCTACCCACATTAGGGCTATACTTTGTCGTCGTAAATTCGATGGATGTTTAAGTATTGCACTTTGTCATTCGTCGTGAGGGTTTTAATCTCGTGAGTTATCATAAATGTTGAATTAAGTTATTGACCTAGTTTTCGTGTGCATTGTTATTTAAATTAGGTTACAAGGCTGATCAGTAGACTAAACTCTGCCCGTGTAAATCTGCAATGTGAGTCATTCTCTTTTTATCAAATTGCTTTACAAAACCCTAAATGTTTTCAAGGTTATAATTACAGGGATTAAGTCTTTGTAATCTTCAATTACTGCCGGTATGTGGGGTTTTGTATACATTACTTGTTTCCCGTCACCATTGGACAACGGGTTAGCCAATGGGTGATCTGACCATAGTCACAGATACAGTCGAGTGACAAATACCGATTTGGGGTAATTGGTTGATATAAACAATGTAATCACCCTTAATACTGTATATTATAACAATGTGTCGTTTTGTGCAACTTGAATGACTCGCCAGTATTTCCCTGCTGATAAAACCTTTTTAAAACATGTTTCAAGTGACCTGCTGTGATCAAGGAAAAAGTGCCACATAGCACTGCAAGCTTGAAGAAGTGGCTCAATAAAATAAAGAAACATGTTTTTGTAAAATAGGGGTTTCCCAGCGAAATTCCCTTATTGTAAATTACGAGGTATGTCAAATAAAATAATCAGGCATTTTCAAGTTTTTAACGATCCTGTTAATAATTCCGCTGCCAAATTAAATAAATACCACGGGATTTCTGTCTCGCGGCTCCCGAAACGGGTAAAACCGGGCCGGGGGCCGTGACAAAAAAAGGTGGTATCAGAGCCACTGAATTAAGCCTATTAAGTATTTAGAAATACTTAATTTTTCTGATTGCCACTCTGTGATTATGTGAAAATGGGTTTACAAAATTTTAACCTAGAATTTTGTGTGTTTTCTCTATATCTGCTAAACAGCATGAATGAGTTGTCTGAAGCTCTTCAGAATCTCAATCTCTATTCTGTGAATGTGGAAGTTTCCAGAGACTTTTCCGGTTATTTGACCGACGTTGATGAACCTATGGAATTTCAATCCCAACCTCCGGAGAAACCCAAGCCAAAGAAGAGAAGAAGATTCGTGGGCTGGAGGCGTGTGCGCATGAAGAAACCAGCAACACGGAAAGTTATAAAGACGGAAGATCCCAAAGATAAAGGCAAGGGAATAGAGATCGGAGAAAGTTCCAGGCCAGACCAGGAAATGCCATCTTGGGAGGAGCTGGATCGTAAACTGGCACTTAGTGACCTCATCGGACCAGCCAATGCAAACCTATTTAATTACCCAGCGGAAGCACAACTTCCAGTTGATCTAGAGCCTGATATCCCAGATCCTATTATCCACTCCCAACCTCTACCAGCAGAGCTAGAAGAGTGGTGGACCACCGACTGGCAGTTTCAGAATCTCCTAAATAACCCTAATACCTTTTTCCCCCAGTTTGACCCGGAGCCTCCACTACACCAACCAATGAGCACCGAGAACCTGGCTGAACTCTGCCATTATGGCGAGGAGTTGGTGGACGCAGGGAATATAATCCGAGAAGTGGGAGAAAGGATATCATGGAAGTACGACGAGAGAGAACGTCGCTTCTGAGGTGCCAGCTGACGGGGATGGGTGTAACATTCCTATTTTTATATAAGAATTATAGGTTTGGTTAAATTTATTAACCACTAGTAACTAGTTTATTTTTAAAATAAATATTCAACCCAAATAGTTTTAAACACTATTTTATATAGTTGATTGAAATATTAAATTGGTCTGTATATGAGTGACCTTTCTAATAAAATAAAAATATATAAAAACTTATATTATTAGACAGGTAACTTACGGGTAAGTTGACTGTAAGAAATATGAAGCTCTTAGACGGGCCTAGGAACTGTATAATAATTAAACTATAAAAATATATTGTATTTTGAACCTACTCTATTTTTAATGAAACTTAGACCCAAATGTAGACAAAAATATTCTGGTTCCAATGACATATTTATTATTTTATAAAACGTTATATTTTACAAGTTATACGCGCCAAATAAGTGAAGCAGTTAAATTAATATCTAAATAATAAAATAATAATAATGTTAACAAATTTAATTTTTTTGAACTATATGTGTGTATGTCGAAGACAGGAATTAAAATAAAATATAATAATAATAATAAATAAACTTATGTAAATAAAGAAATAAATAAATAAAATAACAAATCTAAAACTTCAAATAATGTACACGTACCTATGTTTGGATAGGTGGCTTTCACTTTGAATTAAAACTCTACAAAATACAAACAGGTTTACATGTAAATTAAAGAAGGAGATACGTGGCTAAATTTAGAGGCAACAGAACAAAACTTGCGTATACTTTAAGCTCACGAAACTTGATATAAATAGAAGCAACCACTACTCAATTTTTTTTTGTCTGTCTATCTTTCTTTCTCACGCTATAAAGCCTTGATCAAATATATACCCCATTTTCTTTAGTTATTCACCCTAAATAGCCCTGCTCCGTTTTAAGTGTTTTAACTCCCGATCACCGCTACCCTTTCCGATTGATCTGAGCCCTATAACACAGGTCAAGGCTCTGCCTGACTAAGTTCATTGGGGTTCTGTCTCGTGACATAGGGACAAGGGGTACTATACTTAACACAAGTGTATTATATATTTTAAAATAGCTCAGAAGTTATACTCAAAATTTATACCAGGACTTTCTAGTTGAACCCTAAAGTTACAAAGTGGGTCCATTCTCTTTTCTCTCTATTTTATTCCCTTTTATCCCAAACCATAACACTTCTCACCAAAACTATTATTTATTATTATATTTTATTCACTAGGAAACTTTAGTTAAGACCTTAAGTAATCCTACATAAACCCTACAATTTTCAGAACAATCAAAATCAGAATCAGGGCCCCTAAAACTCAGGGGGGGCATTTCCCATTCGATATTATCATCACAGTTTTTCATAGAAATCGAATTTTCTCGTTTTGTCGACTCACCTAGGCTACAAATGCACGTGGCAACGCTATGTTAAAAGTAACCCCTCGCGCCACGCGAAGGGCACAAGAGGACCCCTCGCGCCACGCGAGGGGGACACTTTTCCAGTATAAATAGAGGGCAGTGGGACTTGATTTCCTGCGTTGGAGCGACGAATAAATTCGTTTTACGCTTCGAGATATAGTCCGTTTACTACCAAACACACACTAGCTCGAATTCTGCTACGATACCGGGTATTAGCTCAATCGCTGCTACGATTCAATGTCCGATCGATTGAAACTATCCGACCGGATGTTTAAGCGCTATCCTTTGTTATTAGTCTTGATTCCGATAGGATGTTTGAGTACCACCCGAACTCGGGGAATACTCTGTCATTCGTTGTGAATCTGATGGATGTTTAAGTGATTGCACTTTGTCATTTATCGTGAGGGTTTTAATCTCGTGAGTTATCGTAAATGCTGTATTAGTTACTTACCTAGTTCGTGTGCACTAGGTTACAAGACTAATCAATAGGCTAAGCTCTGCCTGTATCTGCAATATATCAAGGCTTATCTATAGACTAAACTTTGCCGTATGAATCTGCATGCTTATAATGTGAGTCATTCTCTTTTTATCAAATTATTTTCAAAATCATGTTTATTGTCAAAGTTATAATTACGGGGATTAAGTCTTTGTAATCACCAAGTTACAGCCGGTATGTGGGTTTTTGTATACATTACTTGATAATCTTCACCATTGGGGCAGCCAAGGGGTGATATGACCATAGTCACAGACATCATTGGACGAATGGGCCAATGGGTCGAGTGACAAAATACTGTGGGTAGTTGGTTGATATCTGAAACATTGTAATCTCTCTTAATACTGTAAATTATAACAAACGTGCCGTTTTAGTAAAAAGAATGATTCACTCAGTATTTCCCGCTGACAAAACCTTTTTCAAACATGTTTCAGGTAATTACAGTAGATTGGGTAAGAGATGGATACGGCACTGAAAGGCATCAAGAAGTGGCTTATTTTATTAATTAAATCAAATTAAGAAATATTGTTTTATGTAATTAGGGTTTATCCCTTATTAAAGCTACCATTGTAAAACATGGGTTTATCCCATCTATTTAATAAATAAAATCCGGTGTTTTCTAAACTCTGATATTTTTCCTAACTCACGGTCCTGATGAAATTTCCGCTGCAATATTTTTTCAAAATAATCACCGGTACCACTTAGCTGTTCGCGGCTCCCGATTTCGTCCAGGGTGGGTCGGGGGTCGTGACAATGGGTGACTGTGTGGTTGTGGTTGCATAATAACAAAATAATAATAATAGTAATAAAAATATAATCCTGTGAAATAACTTAAAAATAAAACTTGTGTAACATAACGGGTGTGTACGGGCGCATATTAGAATATATAAAAATATGGAAGTCGAAAAAATCGACAATTTTGGCTATATGTGTTGACATGGTTATGTGTGATTATTTTAGTATGTTTAGTTGTTATTTAAATTGTGCTAATCACTTATATATATATATATATATATATATATATATATATTAATTACCAGATGGAAAACGCTGGTAATGAACCCGTTAACGAGGTTAACCAATCTGAGCAAAACAATGAAGACCACTTCCTCAATAGGCAAGATATAGAGAACATCGTTGCTCAAGGAATAGCCAATGCTATTCCAGCAATTCTTGCTGCTGCACGAAATCCAGTTGAACCTCAACAAATTATTCCTAGCAAACGTACTCATGAAGACAACTTCAGTAATAGCGTAAATGGAGGCGGTAACATTAATAATAATAATAATAATGTACTGCAAGCCCCAATTCTCAAAAGAATGAAAGCTGCAACGCCTGGTTGCACTTACAAGGAATTTCTTGCATGTAAACCCGTTGAATTCGCAGGCAATGAAGGGGCGACTGCGGCGCTGCGTTGGTTGGAGAAAACCGAGGCAGTAATCAAAATAAGTAAATGTGCCGAGGAGGATAAAGTCATGTATGCTTCTCACCTTTTCAAGGAAGAAGCATTGGAATGGTGGAATACGGTGTTGCAAGCCAAGGGAAGCGACATGGCCTATGCCATGAGTTGGGAGGAGTTTAAGCGTCTGGTGGAAAGAAAATTCTGCCCAGAATATGAAAAAGAACAAATGGCGAACAAATTTCTGAGCCATCGGATGGTGGATGTTGATTGTCGAGGGTATACTTCGAAGTTTTTCGAATATGCTCGAATTGTGCCTACTCTGGCTTCGCCAGAGCCGGTATTTATTTCTCGCTACATCTGGGGTTTAATTAGCGAGATCCGTGATATTGTCAAAGCTGCGAGACCCCGCACGATTGATGATGCGGTGGAATTAGCCAACACTTTGACTGACGGACTGGTGCGTACGCGAGAAGAAAACAAGAAGAAGGAATTGGCTCAGAAAACTACCCAAGGATTTCGTGTGGGTAATAATAGCAATTTCAAGAAAAGAGGAACTGGGCAATCTTCCACTCCGCCGTTCTGCAGAAACTCCAAAAAGAAACATTTTGGAAAATGTAATGAACCCTGCAACTTCTGCAAAGCTACAGGACATCATGAAGAAGACTGCAGAAAGAAAACAAAGATCTGCTTCAACTGTGAAGAAGCCGGGCATTTTAGACCAGAATGCCCTAAACTGGTTAAGCCAGCGGACAACAAGGCCAAACCTGCTGAAGGGACTACGAAGAAAAACGCAAGAGCCTTTCAGCTGACAACGCAGGTGTCACACCAGCTCGTAGCGGAAGCGCGAGGTGTGACCTGATCGGTTCTCATTGCATAACAATATAAGTGAACAATACTAAATGAATAAGAACAAGCTCCAATGCCATTGTCATAATTGTTTCGAAAGAACGCAACATAAGTTAAATGTATTTGCTACAAACCATCAAATGAAAATATGTTTTCATCGTTCTATACATCAAAATGTAAGTCTTAAAATGTCAAGGCTTTGACCACTATATCACTGCAAAGAGGCGGTATATAACGGGCAAACCCTTCAAATTGTGGCATGGAGTCTTGATACTTGCTTTCCTTGACTGAAATGTCTGCCAGGTCCACTAATTTCCTGAAATACATGTTAAGTTTGAAAACATCAACAAAAGTTGGCGAGTTCATGCAGTTTAGTTGTATGAGATGTATCTGTAAAATGTGAGTTGTATAAAATGTATCCGTAAAATGTGAGTTATATAAAATGTATCCATAAAATGTGAGTTGTATAAAATGTATCCATAAAATGTTAGTTGTATAAAATGTATCTGTATGTAATGATGTAGTATGTAAAGCGTCAATGAAATCGTTGATCATTAATGTTTCGCGAGGACATTAATATGTGTGACGAATTAGGAAGCAATCCAAACCTAGACGATTTCGTGTCGACTACTATCGACTGGGACACAAACGCACTCTTCTGTATGGGTCCACGACCAAGAGTGGGGCTCGCCAATACCCATTAGATCTAACCCTATGTACCTAGGTCCAAACTGGATTAATGTTGCTTAGATGTATGACCCTAATCGCACATGATCTAAGGTGTTTCATTCCATCACTTAACATACAATTGAACATGTATTTTCCCCGATAGTTGTAAAGTTGTAAAGCATTTAAAATGAATAGGGGACATGAACTCACAGAATCGCGTCCGTGAATAGAAGTAACTATGATCTCACGTGCGGTCGTCCTGAATAGTGTTGCGACCTACAAATGTTCTTATATTTGTTAGACACTTCGGTCTTTGTAATTAACTTGAGTACAAGTCTTGTGTCTTAATTATGTGTAAGACTTGTATGTCTTTACTGTGTATTAGATGAATGAATTTGTTAAACTGTTATATATATATTTCACCAAATATATATATATAAGTAGTCTTGTATCTTGTAAGTTATATAGTCGGATCTAGTTCTCTTGATTTCGTGTCTTATATGTATCCATTGTATACTTGAATTTCCAATAATGGTGTCATTGGGCTTAGCCCACGAATTCATGTAATTGGGCCCAAAATAGTGTTGGGCCTAAATAGTGTTGGGCCTCAATAGTGTTGGGCCTCAATAGTGTTGGGCCTAAATAGTGTTGGGCTTAAATACTGTTGAGCTTAAATAGTGTTGGTCTTAAATTGTGTTGGGCCTTGGCCCATATGTTTGGTATTGGGCTTAGCCCATGAGTTTTTGATATTGGGCTTAGCCCATGTATTTATGTTAAGCCCATTATGAAATATAAGCCCATTTGTATAAAGTAGCCCATTAAGAAAGTATAAGTCTTTCATTTTTATAAAAATTCACTAAGTATACTTTTTAGTTAATAAAAACACAATAGTTTTTATAAGTTTCAAAATGTCCGAATTTTGTTAATGATAACGAAATTTTGGTGTTCGCGTCGAAAGATCGCCTAAACGTCGTAGTAAGTCCTCGGATTGGCGATATGTTCATAGGTTCGTCTGTCGTCCGTTTTGACCATAAATGGTGTCCGATCATTCGGATTGTCCGTAACTAGTTTTTAAGGCGTAATTATATGATGTCTTGTAAGACTTTGATTGTAATATGTCATGTGTTTATTTGAGTCATTATATTCAAGTTCCTATCTTTGATATATATATAACTAATACATCAAATACCACATAGCACTTAAGTTGTTAAATTAATCAAATATATATTTTCTCAAAATATATATTTATAACTAACTTTGTTTTTATAAAAAGAATTCTCTAAATCTTTTTAATCTTGTAAAGGTTTAGCCAAAAATGATGGTTTAGTTAACATATAAATTATTAGAAAATTTGGCCATATAACCTTTGTATTTTTAACTTTACCATGTTTAATCAAACTTATCATTTTCTTTTCAAAATCACCATCAATTTACTCATAACATCTTAACTAAAACATATGAGATTTTTATAACATAAGCTTATCAAAATGATCTCCAAATCATGTAGGGTTTTAAACATGATCATAATATATGTTAACTAGTTCAAAAACCTAGTTTACTTCTAGTTTTAATAACTTTTATAAAAATCTCATGTTGTATGTTACTTTTTATAATCTTGTAAAAGTCTTGTTTTTAAATAAAAACATTAAGTAAATGAACAACACCATAATTTATGATCATCCATTCATCCTTTAAGTTTAACAAAAACCCTTTAACATAAACATGTATAATTGTTAGATCATATTTTTTTAAAACATCATCTAACAATTTATATATATCATAATCCTCATAACAAGATCAAATATGCATATAACAAGTCTTAGATCACAATATAAACAAACATAAATATATCATGATTATTATCTTTGCTTCTTTGTATTTTTCATGTTTATTATGTATGATTACTTAGTTATTGTTAGTTATAATAACAATCATAAACATAATATAAGTATGAAAAAAATAGATCTAGAAGCTTACTTCTAGCACTAGGCTAGGGATGATCTTTAGAGAATGATTAAGAGTTAAGAAGATGAAGATCTTGATGGTAGAATGCTTTTGAATAGATGAAAACCCTTGCTTTAACTTGTAAGTGCTTTAGACCTTCTTATGTTACTTGGAAATCCATTTTGATCAATTAGTAAAAGATTAAGGTGAAGTGGGTTTTTGGTGTTCTTGGTAAAAATGGATGAAGATGATGAGAGAGTTTTGAAATGGGTAAAGTGCTAGTTACTTAGTGATTAAGTGTTGTAATAATTTCACCAACATAATCCACTTGCAACTAAAATAAATATCTAGATATTATTAGCAAAGAATTAAGAGGATGTGGGCCCTCTTATTCACGGTCATATAGGGGGGGGGTCTTGAATTGTTAAAATGTGTTGGTAAAATTCAATGCTTCATAAATGTAAGGAAATGTTTAAATGTTTAGGTGTTTTAGGGATTTAATGTTTCAAAATGTTTCATCACATTGAATGACCATAATTAGGCCTTAAAAGACCAAAAATAATATTCACTAGTTTGTTAAATATGTCAAATTATAGTTCGGATAGTTGTTTAGTGCTCGTTCCGCAAGTAGATAGTCGAAAGGTTAACATATATAAGTTATAGGGAAATATTCGGTTATGTATTTATATGATATTCCCTATGTATTTTTATATGAAATTCGTGCTTAAACAACACTTTTGCATCTTGTAATTAAAATGCAAATGCTGAATTTTTGCGGAAAAATAATGAAATGGTCACTTTTAGCACTTTTCGGACAGTTTTTAGTGCTACCGGACATTGGTAATATATTAAACCAAACCTTTGTATTCCCATATAGGGTTTAATGTATATTTGATGTTGGACTTTCGTCTGAGTCCTAAAGATGTAATTTAGATGGTTTATGCGGATCCTGAGTTTTCGTCAGCACACTAGTTTACTAGGTACTACTCTAGTTGTTTCGATGCATTGTTTACACTATTTCAAATGTAACAAATAAAAATGAATAATGTGCATCATAAATTAATATTCCATGAGTGTTCTAAGATGTATATCATGTAATCATGCAGTTCGAATATTCAAAACACATACTTGTATAATGTAAATCATTGCTTTAAATGTACGTAAATTACCAGAAAGTGGCAGTTGTCACATTCTCCCCTTGTTATTGAGAATTTCATCCTAAAATTCTTGCTTTGTTATTTGTTGTAGGAGTCTTCGGGAACAGGTGAGGATATTTGGCTTTAATTTGGTCTTCACGTTCCCAAGTATATTCGGGTCCGTGACGAGAGTTCCAACGAACTTTTACTAACTTGATACGACTTCTCCGTGTTTTCTGGACCTTCCAGTCCGTGACCTCAACAGGTTCTTCAGTGAATTGGAGTTTGTCGTCAATGTGAATTTCATCCGCAAGGATGATAACGGTATCTTGTGTTGGACTCTTTCTAAGATTCGACACATGAAACGTGTGGTGCACACTGCTAAGTTCATCTGGTAACTTCAACTTGTAGGCAACAGTGTCAATCTTTTCTAAGATTTCAAATGGTCCAACGTAACGCGGGTTAAGCTTTCCACGTTTACCGAACCTCGCTACGCCTTTCCAAGGCGAGACATTTAACAAGACTTTGTCTCCGACCTCGAAAATAATTGTTTTCGCCTTTTGTTTGCGTAGCTCTTTTGTTGATCGCGAGCCGCCTTGATACGGTCTCGGATCTGGAAAATTTTATCCGTAGTCTCTTGGACTAGCTCCGGACCAATTAACTGACTATCGCCTGTTTCCGCCCAACATAGCGGAGAGCGACACTTTCGACCATAAAGAGCTTCAAACGGTGCAGCTTGTATACTAGTATGGTAGCTGTTATTGTAGGAAAACTCAGCTAAAGGTAGATGAGTATCCCAATTGCCACCTAAATCCATAACACATGCACGAAGCATATCTTCGAGTGTTTGGATCGTCCGTTCGCTCTGGCCGTCAGTTTGTGGATGAAAGGCCGTACTTAGATTCAATTGAGATCCAAAGGCTTGTTGAAATGATTTCCAAATCCTTGAAACAAAACGACTGTCTTGGTCCGAAATGATTGAAACAGGCACTCCATGACGAGCCACTATTTCTCTGAGATAGATCTCCGCTAGTTTCTCGGTACTATCCTTCTCCCGAATTGGTAAGAAGTGTGCGGACTTTGTCAATCTATCGACGATTACCCATATCATGTCATAGCCTTTTGAGGTCCTGGGTAACTTCGTAATGAAGTCCATCGATATTTGTTCCCATTTCCAAGAGGGAATCTTGGGTTGTTGTAGTAAACCCGATGGTTTCTGATACTCTGCCTTGACCTTCGCGCAGGTCAAGCATTTTCCGACATAGATAGCAATATCCTTTTTGAGGTTAGGCCACCAATAGTACTCCTTTAATTCTTGGTACATCTTATCTGATCCAGGATGGATCGAGTACTTTGACCTATGTGCTTCCTCAAAAATAAGATCTCGGAGGCCTCCAAAGAATGGAACCCAAATTCTACCTGCAACGTACAAAGTTCCATCCTCCTTTGGCACTAACCGTTTTTCCATGCCTCGAAATGTTTCTGCTTGAATATACTCTTCCTTGAGCGCTTGTGAATCATCTTCTCTAATGCTTGAACTATCAGTGTTCTAACTCGCTCCTTGCGGCTCAAGGCGTCAGCTACAACGTTCGCGTTGCCCGGATGGTACTTTATCTCACAATCATAGTCGTTCAACAATTCAACCCAACATCGTTGACGCATATTTAATTCTTTTTGGTTGAATATGTGTTGATGACTTTTATGATCCATGAAAATAATGCATTGAGTACCATATAAATAATGTCGCCATAATTTTTAAAGCGAATATCACCACGCCTAACTCAAGGTCGAGAGTGGTATAGTTCTTCTCGTGAACTTTTTAATTGGCGCGACGTGTATATGATAACTTTTTCACGTTGCATGAGTACACAACCCAATCCTTGATGCGAAGCATCATAGTTTACAACAAAGTCATCGGTATCGTCGGATAATGATAAGATTGTAAAATGCTATGCACCAATCTTAAGAATAAGTTGTAATGCTATATCTTGTTTTTCGATTGGGGCGAAATTATTGTCTTTATGGGTGAGGGAGGTTAGCAATTGAGTAATTAAAAAAAAATCTCAATAGATCTCCGATGATATCACGCTAATCCCAAAATTTGTCGGACTCCAGTTGGAGTCTTGGACAATTCCAAATTCTTATTTGCTTCAATCTTAGCTGGGTCTACTTGAATGCCTTTCTCGTTCACTACATGCCTGAGGAATTTGTACTTCGCGAATCCAAAATTCGCACTTGGAAAATTTCGCGTATAGTTTCTCCGTCTTTAACAACTCTAAAATGGTTCTCAAATGTTGCTCATGTTCATCAGTCGTTCGAGAGTATATCAAAATGTCGGCAATAAACACTATGACGAATTTGTCGAGATACGGCTTGCACACACGATTCATTAAATCCATGAAGATCATTGTTGCTTTCGTTAAACCAAAAGGCATAATCGAGAAACTCGTAATAACTATAACGAGTTTTAAAAGCCGTTTTCGGTATGCTTTCCTCATGAATTCATAACTGATGATACTCCATCGTAAGTCTATCTTGGAGTAGAAGCTAGAATCTTTCATAAACCATTTGAGTTAGTTAGAAATTCATTTGTAACATGGTTTAGAAATATGAATTTTCATTCATCGAAATGTTGTGCACTTTTGCAAAACTTGCATGTCTTTCCACCCCCAAAACCTTTATAAAGATGTATAATGGTAAAGAGTGGGGGTTATGAACTCACAGCATCCTTATTCGGTCAACTACAAGGTTCAGAAGGTGGTAATCGATATGAAGATCTGGCTATTGGTGTGGCTCCCGTTACCAAGTCGATGTGAAACTCGACTTGTCGATATGGTGGTAGTCCTGGCAAGTCTTTAAGAAAGACTTCAGGAAATTATTTTACCACAGGAATATCTATCAGCTGCGGCACAACGGCCTCCTTATCGACCACTTGTGCTAGGAAGGCAGTACAACCTTTTCGTAGGCACTCCTATGTCTTCATGCAATTGATGATCTGCAATGATGTGTTGCGCTTCCCTCCATGGATAACAAGTGTATCTTCGTTCGGTAGTGGTAAGCGAATGATCTTCTCATGACAGAGAACTTCGGCTAGGTTATCGGATAACCAATCCATGCCAACCACTACTTCGAAACTACCCAACTGAATGGGTAAGAGATCGATATTGAATTTCAGCTCCAGACTCGGCTAGTTTACCGTTTGCCAATTCTATAGGATGAGGAGACGTCTAGCTTACGTGACTCTATGCCAAGTACATTTTGAATTCTATGTAGTAAGGACTCCACTGTAAAGATGTAGAGAACAATCCAATCCCTGTGTTTACATGTAGGATAACCCAATCCCTATTTGTAGCTAGGACCATCCCGTCACTAGCCATGAAACTATGCATGTGAAATGTTGCGATAAAGCTAAAAATCGGCAATGGTATCAAATAATATGGATGTGAAATGTTGATTGATAGGATACGTAACGGTGACCCTTTATGATTTGACAAGAGTCAGCTAATTTCCCATTAGCTAAGTTGATATAGTGATGTGTGTCCAACATGACTCTAATTCGAGTATATGCTTAACATTTAAAGACAATAGCTAAGCTCGGTGTTGGTATTAAAAGAATTGGTACATGATGATCGTAGAGTGTACGTACTCATGACTTCATTGTGATTTATAGTTCTAACCACACACACACTTATTCACTAGCTTGATCCCTTCTTAAGTATTATCGTCTTACTAGTCTTTGTTTTGCGCCCGGTCTCAGCACACTGCTACTCTTGGCGCTTTTACAATTGCCCTCATGATGAACGTCTCACTTGTCGCATTTAGGATTTCGGCAAGTTACCAGCATACATCCTGGTACCAAAATCATTTATGGCAGCAATTGCCTTCATTTCTCTCATGGTGAGAGTTATTGTTTGAGTAATCGAGGTAGGGAGGGATGATGCGGTCATGCTTCGGATCTCCGAGGCTAAACCCGAAATGTAACACTCAGTGTGTTTGAATTCGGGTGTTACCCAGTATGGAACAACCCTTGAGAGACCGTGAAAGCATCAAGTGTAACCATCAACATTGGCTCCAGTTATGATCGAGTTCTTTTATAAAATCATATGAAAATAGATATGAAAATCAGATGATATAAAAGAATGATGTATGGTTAAATAAATAACCAATAGAAATGTAGTGTATAAATATATCATGTCTTGAAATAGAATATTATGTCTTGTGTAGAGGATGTCGTGTCTTGTGCAAAAATGTCATGTCTTGTCTTTGTCAAAGAGGTTTGAATAACACCACGATATGCAATATAATATAAGCACTTATATATAGGAAGTACCAGCGGCGTATCCACCATGCTTTTATCATATTACACACGTCTCATCACTTACAAATAACCACCAAAAATGTCTTGTGTATACCAACGTCAAATGCCATGTATAACAATGTCTTGCGTAACAATGTCATGTATAAACCATGTCTTGTGTAAAAGCAATGATTTTCAACACATAACTTTTGACTTAAACATTTGATTCTTTTGGCGCCATGATCCTTTTAATACACACTATTAAAAGAATCTAGACATGTATTTGGATAAATAAAGTCTATCATGTGCCCAAGAATGAAGAATGCAATCAATCGGTCATGGAAACCTCAAGACCGCATTGTTCATACATGTTTGAATAAATGATAATGTGGATAACCAAAACCAAAAGGTGTAATGCCTCTTGCTTGTATTGGTCATATGTCTAAATGGAAAAAGAAAAATAATTCGTTGAGGAGGGGAAACCAACCAGTGGTCTTTGTCCATATAATATGTATTCCCTACTCTATGGACCTCGATCGTCCTAAGTAGAGAAAATCCTTTGTCTTACTTGTTCATGTGACAATTATGGTAATAGTGCTTGAGTTTCACGAGCTCTAGCAAGATTATTGGAATCTCCAAAAATGTCGAATAGAATGCAATGAGGGAGTTGCAGCATGGCTCATGCCATACCATTCCTTGGAAAAAGACGAATGTCAAACGACGGAATTTATTGTATCTATTCCTAATAAATATGATAAGGTAAGGTAAGGTAAAGTGTCATAGGCACCATGGAACCAACCCATGTGCCAGAATTTTTTTGAATGTTGAGGAAAATCCTCCATGAGTGGCTAACCAGTTTTGTTTGTTTACATGAATAGTCTCAACCATCTCGCTATATAAATCGAATGTTAGGTGCGAACAAATATGTGTCGTCTTCCTGTATTGTATTGTATTGTATTGTATTGTATTGTATTGTATTGTATTGTATTGTATTGTATTGTATTGTATTGTATTGTATTGTATTGTATTGTATTGTATTGTATTGTATTGTAGGGTGTTATACTAACCACCTCAGTTCGTGTTCTAATAGATAAGAAAAATTGAATCTCAAGTAATAACTTAAGAATTTTGAACAAATAGTGATCATTAGCTTGGCCCGCAGAGTCCACCAGAATTCCCATGCACTACAAGTTGTTATTACGTTGGCCACCGTAATAATAAATTGCCTTGCATGGTCACCCTAGCGTTCTCTCGTACGAAGCAGCCGATCAATAAGAGAGGAAACACTATTGTCAATATACCTTCAACATAGAAGGGACCTTCGTGATAGCTCACGTGTCAACGTTCGTTGTCATTACTCGCAGAACGGTACGGCGTTAGATGAAATTGGAATGAAAAGAATCTGTAACAATAACAACTGAATAGGCACCTTCAAGAGTAGTACTTCATCTTCCTTGTAAGGACAAGAGTATATCCACCTTGATTAGTATGAGTCACAGGGATCTCGTCCCACTAATGGAGTTGTTGTCCAAGGTTACCACCTCCGCCTCGTCGTCATTATCATGGTCAGGCATCTCAGTATTCACGAGAAAGCAACCATATTTTACGGAATTAAGTTTAAGATTTCACTTAGGAATCATGTTCGCCATAAGCTCCACAGTAGACGTGAGGTCGATATTTTTATCGTGCGAGTAAAGAATAATAATAGAGTTTGAAGTCGAAGGTATTTTGTTCTTGGCAAAATATTTTGTACAACACATATATAAATAAATCATATATATATATAATCACATGAAATCCTATCTAACAAGGATTTCTATATTGCATAAGTTGAATTTGTATATGCTGAACTTGTAAACTATTTATGATGTGTAGACTGATAATGTAATGTGTCTATCTAGTATAAGCACTGATAATGTAATGTATTGTAGGCACATAGTCTGTTAATGTAACGTGTATATTCCTCATAGACTTCACCCATGGTAATGTCCTCGCTTGATTTATGTGAAATGAATTTTTGTTGTAGTGGACCTTGAAAAATGTTTATGCAATGAAAACCTTTTGACCTGTCCAATTTTATTTATAATCTGTTCAACATGAACAAGAGTTTTTCGTGAGAGGTCCCTAGTGATTGTAGACTTAGACTCGAGAAAGAATCCTGGTTCACTACAATCGATGCTCTGATACCAATCTGTCACACCCGCTCGTAGCGGAAGAGCGAGGTGTGATCTGATCGGTTCTCATTGCATAACAATATAAGTGAACAATACTAAATGAATAAAAACAAGCTCCAATGCCATTGTCATAATTGTTTCGAAAGAACGCAACATAAGTTAAATGTATTTGTTACAAACCATCAAATGAAAATATGTTTTAATCGTTCTATACATCAAAATGTAAGTCTTAAAATGTCAAGGCTTTGACCACTATATCACCGCAAAGAGGCGGTATATAACGGGCAAACCCTTCAAATTATGGCATGGAGTCTTGATACTTGCTTTCCTTGACTGAAATGTCTACCAGGTCCACTAATTTCCTGAAATACATGTTAAGTTTGAAAACATCAACAAAAGTTGGCGAGTTCATGCAGTTTAGTTGTATGAGATGTATATGTAAAATGTGAGTTGTATAAAATGTATCCGCAAAATGTGAGTTGTATAAAATGTATCCATAAAATGTGAGTTGTATAAAATGTATCCATAAAATGTTAGTTGTATAAAATGTATCTGTATGTAATGATGTAGTATGTAAAGCGTCAATGAAATCGTTGATCATTAATGTTTAGCGAGGATATTAATATGTGTGACGAATTAGGAAGCAATCCAAACCTAGACGATTTTGTGTCGACTACTATCGACTGGGACACAAACGCACTCTTCTGTATGGGTCCACGACCAAGAGTGGGGCTCGCCAATACCCATTAGATCTAACCCTCTGTACCTAGGTCCAAACTGGATTAATGGTGCTTAGATATATGACCCTAATCGCACATGATCTAAGGTGTTTCATTCCATGACTTAACATACAATTGAACATGTATTTTCCCCGATAGTTGTAAAGTTGTAAAGCATTTAAAATGAATAGGGGACATGAACTCACAGAATCACGTCCGTGAATAGAAGTAACTATGATCTCACGTGCGGTCGTCCTGAATAGTGTTGCGACCTACAAATGTTCTTATATTTGTTAGACACTTCGGTCTTTGTAATTAACTTGTGTACAAGTCTTGTGTCTTAATTATGTGTAAGACTTGTATGTCTTTACTGTGTATTAGATGAATGAATTTGTTAAACTGTTATATATATATTTCACCAAATATATATATATATATAAGTAGTCTTGTCTCTTGTAAGTTATATAGTCGGATCTAGTTCTCTTGATTTCGTGTCTTATATGTATCCATTGTATACTTGAATTTCCAATAATGGTGTCATTGGGCTTAGCCCACGAATTCATGTTATTGGGCCCAAAATAGTGTTGGGCCTAAATAGTGTTGGGCCTCAATAGTGTTGGGCCTCAATAGTGTTGGGCCTAAATAGTGTTGGGCTTAAATACTGTTGGGCTTAAATAGTGTTGGGCTTAAATTGTGTTGGGCCTTGGCCCATATGTTTGGTATTGGGCTTAGCCCATGAGTTTTTGATATTGGGCTTAGCCCATGTATTTATGTTAAGCCCATTATGAAATATAAGCCCATTTGTATAAAGTAGCCCATTAAGAAAGTATAAGTCTTTCATTTTTATAAAACATTTTTATAAAAATTCACTAAGTATACTTTTTAGTTAATAAAAACACAATAGTTTTTATAAGTTTCAAAATGTCCGAATTTTGTTAATGATAACGAAATTTTGGTGTTCGCGTCGAAAGATCGCCTAAACGTCGTAGTAAGTCCTCGGATTGGCGATATGTTCATAGGTTCGTCCGTCGTTCGTTTTGACCATAAATGGTGTCCGATCATTCGGATTGTCCGTAACTAGTTTTTAAGGCGTAATTATATGAAGTCTTGTAAGACTTTGATTGTAATATGTCATGTGTTTATTTGTGTCATTATATTCAAGTTCCTATCTTTGATATATATATAACTAATACATCAAATACCACATAGCACTTAAGTTGTTAAATTAATCAAATATATATTTTCTCAAAATATATATTTATAACTAACTTTGTTTTTATAAAAAGAATTCTCTAAATCTTTTTAATCTTGTAAAGGTTTAGCCAAAAATGATGGTTTAGTTAACATATAAATTATTAGAAAATTTGGCCATATAACCTTTGTATTTTTAACTTTACCATGTTTAATCAAACTTATCATTTTCTTTTCAAAATCACCATCAATTTACTCATAACATCTTAACTAAAACATATGAGATTTTTATAACATAAGCTTATCAAAATGATCTCCAAATCATGTAGGGTTTTAAACATGATCATAATATATGTTAACTAGTTCAAAAACCTAGTTTACTTCTAGTTTTAATAACTTTTATAAAAATCTCATGTTGTATGTTACTTTTTATAATCTTGTAAAATTCTTGTTTTTAAATAAAAACATTAAGTAAATTAACAACACCATAATTTATGATCATCCATTCATCCTTTAAGTTTAACAAAAACCCTTTAACATAAACATGTATAATTGTTAGATCATATTTTTTTTAAAATATCATCTAACAATTTATATATATCATAATCCTCATAACAAGATCAAATATGCATATAACAAGTCTTAGATCACAATATAAACAAACATAAATATATCATGATTATTATCTTTGCTTCTTTGTATTTTTCATGTTTATTATGTATGATTACTTAGTTATTATTAGTTATAATAACAATCATAAACATAATATAAGTATGAAAAAAAATAGATCTAGAAGCTTACTTCTAGCACTAGGCTAGGGATGATCTTTAGAGAATGATTAAGAGTTAAGAAGATGAAGATCTTGATGGTAGAATGCTTTTGAATAGATGAAAACCCTTGCTTTAACTTGTAAGTGCTTTAGACCTTCTTATGTTACTTGGAAATCCATCTTGATCAATTAGTAAAATATTAAGGTGAAGTGGGTTTTTGGTGTTCTTGGTAAAAATGGATGAAGATGATGAGAGAGTTTTGAAATGGGTAAAGTGCTAGTTACTTAGTGATTAAGTGTTGTAATAATTTCACCAACATAATCCACTTGCAACTAAA
This sequence comes from Helianthus tuberosus, assembly GCA_030545235.1. Classification (NCBI taxonomy): domain Eukaryota; kingdom Viridiplantae; phylum Streptophyta; class Magnoliopsida; order Asterales; family Asteraceae; genus Helianthus; species Helianthus tuberosus. Next base: position 78,363,080 of record CM060380.1, read on the forward strand.
ATAAATATCTAGATATTATTAGCAAAGAATTAAGAGGATGTGGGCCCTCTTATTCACGGTCATATATGGGGGGGGGGGTCTTGAATTGTTAAAATGTGTTGGTAAAATTCAATGCTTCATAAATGTAAGGAAATGTTTAAATGTTTAGGTGTTTTAGGGATTTAATGTTTCAAAATGTTTCATCACATTGAATGACCATAATTAGGCCTTAAAAGACAAAAAATAATATTCACTAGTTTGTTAAATATGTCAAATTATAGTTCGGATAGTTGTTTAGTGCTCGTTCCGCAAGTAGATAGTTGAAAGGTTAACATATATAAGTTATAGGGAAATATTCGGTTATGTATTTATATGATATTCCCTATGTATTTTATATGAAATTCGTGCTTAAACAACACTTTTGCATCTTGTAATTAAAATACAAATGCTGAATTTTTGCGGAAAAATAATGAAATGGTCACTTTTAGCACTTTTCGGACAGTTTTTAGTGCTACCGGACATTGGTAATATATTAAACCAAACCTTTGTATTCCCATATATGATTTAATGTATATTTGATGTTGGACTTTCGTCTGAGTCCTAAATATGTAATTTAGATGGTTTATGCGGATCCTGAGTTTTCGTCAGCACACTAGTTTACTAGGTACTACTCTAGTTGTTTCGATGCATTGTTTACACTATTTCAAATGTAACAAATAAAAATGAATAATGTGCATCATAAATGAATATTCCATGAGTGTTCTAAGATGTATATCATGTAATCATGCAGTTCGAATATTCAAAACACATACTTGTATAATGTAAATCATTGCTTTAAATGTACGTAAATTACCAGAAAGTGTCTGTTGTCACAGCAGGAAGCCAAACTGATTCCTGACGTGATAGCTGGTACGTTCTTAGTTCACAACATTTATGCGAAAGTATTATTCGACTCTGGTGCAAACCAAAGTTTTATAAATACTTCATTCTGCCAAGCTCTTAAGCTACCCTTAACAAAACTTAGGCAAGTTTTTACAGTAGAAACGGCAGACGGGAACTCTGTTAACATAGATACGGTTTTGCAAAAAGAAAATATAGAACTTTCAGGTTATAAATTTTCTGCAAACCTATTACCCATGAATTTAACTGGATTCGATGTCGTGTTAGGAACGGATTGGTTAGTAGACAACCATGCTCGAATCCTTTGTGATAAGAACTCTATAGAAATTCGTGCACCCACCGGAGAAGTAATTATGATTACAGGGGATAAGCCGCGTAAACCCATGAAGTTCATTTCAGTAATGAAAGTTGCTAGTTATGAACGAAAGCAAGGAGTAGTGTATATGATTTCGGTAATCATTAGCACTAAGGGTATGGAACTTAAAGAAATTCCTGTAGTCTCAGAATACCCAGATGTATTCCTAAAAGAGTTACCAGGATTACCACCGGATAGGGAGGTAGAGTTTAGAATTCATTTAATTTCTGGAACTACACCCGTAGCAAAGGCACCCTCTCGTTTAGCACCCACTGAAATGTTAGAACTGAAAAAGCAATTAGATGAATTGCTCAGTAAAGGATTCATACAACCTAGTTCATCCTCTTGGGGAGCACCAGTGTTGTTCGTAAACAAAAAGGATGGTTCGATGCGAATGTGTATTGATTATAGGGAACTGAATAAGGTTACAATTAAGAATCGATACCCGTTACCTAGGATTGATGATCTCTTTGATCAACTCCAAGGAGCTAGATGTTTTTCTAAGATAGATTTACGATCCGGATATCATCAGTTGAAGGTGCAAGAAGAAGACATACCTAAAACTGCTTTCAGAACTAGGTATGGTCATTACGAATTTACAGTCATGCCCTTTGGACTAACAAATGCTCCTGCAGCATTTATGGACATGATGAATAAGATCTGTAAACCGTACTTGGATAAATTCGTAATTGTCTTCATCGACGATATACTTATTTATTCCAAAAGTCAGGATGAGCATTGTCAGCACCTGCATGCACTCTTAACTTTGTTAAGAAAGGAGAAGCTTTACGCCAAATTCTCGAAGTGTGAATTTTGGCTACAGGATGTGCAATTTTTAGGATACATGGTGAATCACGAAGGTATTCATGTAGATCCTGCTAAAATAGAAGCAATCACCAAATGGAAGGTCCCGCAATCAGCTACAGAAGTTAGAAGTTTTCTAGGATTAGCTGGGTACTATAGGCGCTTTATTAAGGATTTCTCTAAGATAGCTATGCCATTAACTAAGCTAACCTGTAAATCAGTTAAGTTTGAATGGGGACCTAGACAGGAAGAAGCCTTTAGGATTTTAAAACAAAGGTTAACAAACACCCCAATTCTAGCCTTACCAGAAGGAACAGAAGATTTTGAAGTTTATTGCGATGCTTCTAAACTAGGATTAGAATGTGTGCTGATGCAATGCAAAAAGGTAATTGCGTATGCCTCAAGGCAATTGAAGAAGCACGAAGAAAACTATACGACCCATGACTTAGAATTAGGATCGATAATTTTTGCCCTTAAGATTTGGAGACACTATCTGTATGGAAGTAAGTTTACAGTTTATACAGATCATAAAAGCTTAAGATACATATTGGGCAAAAAGAATTGAACATGAGGCAAAGAAGATGGATGGAAATTCTAAGTGACTACGACTGTGATATTCAATATCACTAAGGAAAAGAAAACGTAGTTGCAGATGCCTTAAGTCGTAAGTATCATGAAAAACAAAAGCGGGTTCGTGCTCTTAGATTAAATCTACAATTAGATTTAATGGAACAACTGAAAAATATTCAAGAAACAGCAATCAAGGATGATACTGAAGAAATGAAAGGAAGAATAAAGGAATTAGAGCAAGGGGCTGATGGAATTTGGAGATTCCATAAGAAAAGGATTTGGGTACCTAAGCAAGGAGATTTAAGAAATAAGATCTTAGAGGAAGCCCATAAATCTAGGTATACCTAGCACCCGGGAAATAATAAGATGTACCAAGATTTAAGAAATAATTTCTGGTGGATTGGCATGAAAAAGGATATAGCTAAATATGTATATAAGTGTCTTACTTGTTCACAAGTTAAGGCAGAACACCAAAAACCTTCAGGGTTACTTCAACAATTAGAAATGCCTGTTTGGAAATGGGAGCTCATCACAATGGATTTTGTTACTAAGTTACCCAAAACCAGAAAAGGTAATGATGCGATTTGGGTAATTGTGGATCGATTAACCAAATCAGCTCATTTTCTACCCATGAAAGAAACCTTTAGCATGGAAAGGTTAGCAAAGTTGTACGTAGACGAAGTAGTATCCTTACATGGAGTCCCACTCTCTATTGTATCAGATAGAGATAGTCGTTTCACTTCGCATTTCTGGACAAGTTTCCAAGAAGCCATGGGGACTAAACTAAATTTGAGCACTGTATATCATCCCCAAACAGACGGACAAAGTGAAAGGACGATCCAAACCCTGGAAGACATGCTCAGGGCATGTGTGATAGATTTTGGTGGAAATTGGGATGACCACCTACCCTTAATTGAATTCTCCTATAATAATAGTTATCATACAAGCATTGAAGTTGTCCCATTCGAAGCACTGTATGGACGAAAGTGCAGAACTCCAGTATGTTGGGCAGAAATAGGAGAAAGCCAATTATCAGGTCCCGAAATTGTACAAGAAACCACCGACAAGATCACTCAAATCAAGGAAAGACTGAAAACGGCTCGAGATCGCCAGAAGAGTTATGCAGACAATCGACGCAAGCCACTAGAATTTCAAGTCGGAGATATGGTACTTTTGAAAGTTTCTCCTTGGAAAGGAGTAGTCCGGTTCGGTAAAAAGGGAAAGTTAAGTCCAAGGTACGTAGGACCATTCTCAGTAATCCAGTGTATAGGACCAGTTGCCTATCGCTTACAACTACCAGAAGAGCTAGCTGGGGTACATGACGTCTTTCATGTATCCAACCTCAAGAAATGTTTATCTGACGAATCCCTGTTAGTACCTCTTCAAGATGTAGAGGTAAATGAAAAGCTAAAATTTGTTGAGAAGTCACTGTAAATAGAAGACAGAAAGGTCAAGTTTCTCAAGCACAGGCGACTAGTGCTGGTCAAAGTCAAGTGGGATTCAAAGAGAGGACCTGAATACACTTGGGAGCTGGAATCGGAAATGAAGCGGAAATATCCTCATTTATTCCAATAAATCTCGAGGACGAGATTTTAATTAAGGTGGGGATGATGTAACAACTCTCACCAAAAGTTCTAATTCTTATCTTATTTTGTCCAATAGGAAACCCTAATTGAGATCCTCAAGTGATACTGCATGACCCCTAAAAATTTCAGAACAGTTGGAATCAGGATCAGGGCCCCTAAAACTCAAGGGGGGTATTTTCTAGTTGATATTATCTAAACAGTTTTTGATAGAATTTGAAATTTAACGAACCGTCGACTCACCCAAGCTACTGAGACACAGGGCTACCCTATGCTAGGGGGTACCCCTCGTGCCACGCGACAGGCCCTCGCGCCACGCGAGGGTGCCGTTTTTCCAGTATATATAGAGGGGTGTGGCACTTGAAGTTTGGCGTTGGTTCGACGTTAAAATTCATTTCGTACACTGAGATATCGTCTAAACAGTTCAAAACACACACACACAGCACGAAACGCTGCCGCGACAACAGGGTAATAACTCGATCACTGCTACGATTTAATGTCCGATCGATGGAGACCAGTCCGATGGATGTTTAAGTGCTGCCCATATTAGGGCTATACTTTGTCATTCGTCGTAAATTCGATGGATGTTTAAGTATTGCACTTTGTCATTCGTCGTGAGGGTTTTAATCTCGTGAGTTATCGTAAATGTTGAATTAAGTTACTGACCTAGTTTTCGTGTGCATTGTTATTTAAATTAGGTTACAAGGCTAATCAGTAGACTAAACTCTGCCCGCGTAAATCTGCAATGTGAGTCATTCTCTTTTTATCAAATTGCTTTACAAAACCCTAAATGTTTTCAAGGTTATAATTACAGGGATTAAGTCTTTGTAATCTTCAATTACTGCCGGTATGTGGGGTTTTGTATACATTACTTGTTTTCCGTCACCATTGGACAACGGGTTAGCCAATGGGTGATCTGACCATAGTCACAGATACAGTCGAGTGACAAATACCGATTTGGGGTAATTGGTTGATATAAACAATGTAATCACCATTAATACTGTATATTATAACAATGTGTCGTTTTGTGCAACTTGAATGACTCGCAAGTATTTCCCTGCTGATAAAACCTTTTTAAAACATGTTTCAGGTGACCTGCTGTGATCAAGGAAAAAGTGCCACATAGCACTGCAAGCTTGAAGAAGTGGCTCAATAAAATAAAGAAACATGTTTTTGTAAAATAGGGGTTTCCCAGCGAAATTCCCTTATTGTAAATTACGGGGTTTGTCCCTAAATATGAAATAAAATAATCAGGCATTTTCAAGTTTTTAACGATCCTGTTAATAATTCCGCTGCCAAATTAAATAAATACCACGGGATTTCTGTCATGCGGCTCCCGAAACGGGTAAAACCAGGCCAGGGGTCGTGACATTTTGTGTTGCAATCTTGTTTACATCAGATTCTTTGTCTAAGAGTGTTGCAGATCATTGTGTTGATGATCTGTGTGTGAGAATAGTTTGAGAGTTGTTATCATCCGTTGTTGTCTCGTTGTATTGAGTCTTTTCAATGTTTAATAAAGTTCTTTCTTTAGATCCATGTATTTTGACAGTAATTGGTTGCATCAGGTATCTTAATTCTATAAGCGCAAAGTTCATTTTCTCGTTTCTCTTATTTCACCTTTTCATATTTTTTTTTTAATTTAAAAAGGTTAATTATATAGCATTCTATTTATACATAATTTCAACCATGACTTATTTCAAAATATGGTATTTCTAATTTTTCATTACTAACTATTTAATATTTTTTCATTTAACATATATAATACACAGGCTCCTAACCTATGTAATAATACAATATATATCTGTTCTCGAATCATTTGTTGTGATATTTTTAAAAATATAAATATGACATAAATAATACTGGCCCATTATGAAACATAGGTATTTTATTTACGGGGTTAAAGTTATTCTACAAAGACTCCTAAAATTAAGAGGTGTACAAAGACACAATGGATCGCACCAGATGACACAATGTCGAGCAAAATATAACACAATGCCGGAAAATATAACACAATGTCGAGGAAAAAAACACAATGAGTTGCAAAAAGACACAATGACACAAATATAGAAAAAACACAATGATAATAAACAAAAATTCTAAAATCTGCAGCCTATAAATCCAAAAGTGAAAACCTAAAATCTCACATCGTAGAGTTCGATGAGACGGTTTCAATGTCGCTTGAATAAAGTCAATCAGAGTCCGTTTAATACCCTTTGTACGACTTCTTATTTTTAAGAGTCTTTGTATTTGATTTTAAACAAGGGACCACAATAATATATAAAAAACAATTTTTATTATGATTAGTACACCTGAATTCAAACAAGTTAAATTAAGATATATAGATTCACAAATATAGAAATTGAACCTAAGTTTTATATTTCACCAAAGCACTTGTATGATTAGTACACCTGAATTCAAACAACCTAAGTTTTATAATTCACCAACAGCATCAAAATGTGTTATAAGAGTAGCGATAAAAGAAGTTGTAGATTCAGTAGTATAGTAGTATGATTAGAGGGTTGATGTTAGCCGTTCGAAAATCTTTTGAATTGACTACTCGATTAATAAGGACAAAGTGGAACAAATATAAAAATAAATTTTTGCGGATATTATCCGGGTAAACGTTATCTATTTTTCAGGTAATTTGATCATGTATCACCTAATACTATATTTGTCTCAAACCCGAAAACAACTGTAGAACTAATCTTATACCTGGTCTTGTCCCAATATACTCTTCCCGAATGTTTCAGGTTTTAAGTTTGCTTGTTGGATGCGGGCCATCCATCCAAAATGTGCATGATTACAAGCAAATATTTTGAGTTTCAGTATGGGTTAAGAATGACTCGGCCTAGCTAGCGCCATACCCTAAGTTGCATAGTTGTTATGTTTTAGATTACACCAGGGCCCAAGCACATCGATCGTTAATGATGGGAATTGATACCCAAGATTCATAGATAGCTTAAAATATAAAATCATGTGAAAATAAATGTACTAGACTGATCTCTGTTTTAACGTTGTGATCTGGCTTATATATATCGATCTCAGTCAGGGGAGGAGCTTAGAGGAAACCGGGGGCTCCCCAATGTTTCGGGTGAAGTGTAAAATTTCCGATTTTTCGTCCGAAAAATTTAAAACTATAAAGAATCGCCCCCCCAATTATGTTGCCTAAATATTTATACAATATATAAATTAAGTCCCATGACTTTCCACCCCCATAACTTTTGGTCAAGCTCACTTATCTCAGTTTTATTGTTGTGATCTACACGAAATTCAGGTAGGCCAGATCTAGTCTCATCCTTTTCCTCTTAGTACAACTTCAGCTAGGCCCAGCCCAATACCTATAAAAAATAAACAAGGGCTTTCAAGTTTGGACCCCAAAAATTGAGGCCTCATTTTGTTTAGACTTTTTTACAATTATTTGAATGTATTGACCCAGATCCATTTTTACATATTGGGTTAGTGATTAACAGAATCACAATTCACAGGTGCTGGTGCACAAAACCGGTTTTTTTTCTTTATTGAACTGGTTCCGGGTATGGATAAAGAGAAACTGGGTTAGGACTTAGGTATGAAACCGGTTCTTGAAGTGGAAAAGCCTACTCGACAGGAACTGTGTACGGTAGGGTATGGAACCGGGTATTAAAGAACCGGCTTTTAAATATTTTATTTTTTTCATTAATATAAACAATAAAGCTAACAAAACCGGGACTTTCAGCCAAACACAAACTTGCCACCAGACCGATTATGGTAGCTACCCAAGGACAAAGTTTTTGCTTGCTGTAAATATTATATTTCTGCAGATATACTCCCAATATTCCTCCACATCTTAACCGGAACGATATAGCACCGCGTAAGTCGTAACAACCTGCTAACAAGTTCTGAGTAAGGTTCTATGATGAAACTTGTAACAACTTATATATAATGGGTGAATAGGTTGATTTTAAATCCAATCTTAACAACTTCTCTAATTTATAGTCTACTTGAGGTTTCATACAAACACTTACAATCAAACTATGCCTTCATATGCTTTGTAATGTAAAAAAAACACATGCCTGAATTACAAGCTAAAATCTCTATATCCACCATCTCGTAACCTTTTCGCTAACCGAAAACTTTAGATCACACCATCGGGCACGTATCCTTCATCAAACAACTGCTCAGTCAACCCGTTCAAAACTTCAAATACTCGATTCCCCTCATCTTGACCCGACGAAAACAAATACGTTCTATTCATCAACTCAATCCAACTATAACCTGTTTCCTTTTTTAACACCTTTTCCTTCATAAGTTTCCTAATTTTCACTATCTCATCCCACTTTCGCGATTCCGCATAAATATTCGACAACGTAATATGCGCCGAAACATCATCCGGATCAATACTAAGTATTTTCTCCGCCGCATATTTCCCCAAATCGAAATCTTTGTTCTTTTTACACCCCGATAAAAGACACCTCCACACCACCTTATCGGGTTTTGCGGGAAAATTGTTTATAAAATCGTACGCCAACTTTGTTAACCCTTTACGCGAAAATAAATTAACCATACACGCTAAATGATCGGTTCTTGGGGTTATCCCATAATCTTTAGTCATGGAACCGAAGTGATATAACCCGTCTTGTAAAAGACCCGAATGACCACAAGCGGATAACACACCGATAAACGTAATGTCATTCGGTTTTAGTCCATGATCTAACATCATGTTGTAAATCTCTAAAGCTTTTTCACCGTGACCATGATGCGCGTATCCCACGAGCATTGTGTTCCAAGAAACGATATTCTTGAAACTAAAGGTATCAAATACTACACGTGCATTTGATAATTGACCGCATTTTGCATACATGTCGATTAGAGCGCTACCAACCACAACATGTGAATCGATCTTTAGTTTTACGATGCAACAATGTGTCTGTTTACCCCATTCGATAGCGGGTAGATCACCGCAAATGTTTAAAATGCTTGAATAAGAGTAAAGATTTAGTTCGAAGCCTTTTGATAACATTTCACGAAGATATTCGACTGCTTTTTCATAAAAACCCGAGTTCATATTCCCGGATATTAGCGCATTCCATGTGACGACATCATGTTCATTCATTTCTTCGAAGACTTTCAAAGCTTCGGTAATAAGGCTAGATTTGAAATAGAAATCCATAACTGAATTACCGATAACTGTAAACGATACGTAACCAAATTTTATGATTAACGAGTGGAGTTGTTTCCCGAATTCGTTCGCATCAACGAATGCTCCGAAAACAGTAGCAAATGTTCTTTCATTTGGTTTATTATCACCCGAAGCATGTAATTGACTAAAAAGATTAACGGCTTCTTTACTTTTTCCTTGTTGAACGTAACCCCCAATTAGCGCGGTCCAGGCGGTTAAGTGAGGGTTTTTAGCCTCGTTAAAAGCCCGATGAGCAGAGTTTATGATACCACATTTGGCATAGAGGTTAACCAAACCAGTCACAACAAACTGGTCCATTCGCGTTCCACTTTTTATTGCATACGAATGTACTTGTGTACCGAGCTTTATATTCTCCAAAGCAGCACACGCACCCAACACACTCGCACAAGCGAATTCGTTAACTTTCACCGCTGCTTTATGTGATCTCACGAAAATCTTTAACCCTTCAAGATTTTCGCCAGATTGACACGCGCACGACACAAGCGAAGTCCAAGTAACCTCGTTCGGGTCCAAAATCGAATCGAAAACAGACAGCGCATTCTTCAACATCCCACATTTCCCATAAAAATTAACCAAAGAATTCTCCACAAAGCTATTCAACTTCTCCTCAAACTTCAACATCCTAGCATGAACTTCTTTCCCAGTTCTTAAATCCCTTAACGTAGCACACGACGATAACGTGCTTACATACGTGTAATAATTCGGGACAAAACCATCATTCACCATTGATCTAAAACATGCCAAAGCCTCAACTGCCATACCCAGTTGGGAATATGATGAAACCAGGGTGGTCCAGGATATAATATTTCTTTGAGGCATTTTATCGAACACCTTGCGTGCATCTTTAATGCGGTCTGTTTTGCAGTACATTGTGATCAAATGGTTGTGGGTATAAACATCTGGGGTACTCCAAGATTTTATGAGCATTGCGTGTACTGCTCTGGCTTTGGTAGATGAGGTCGCGTTGGTGAAAGATCGTATGAGATGAACGAAATTCATCGGGTTGTGTGGTGTTGTGGAGTGTGTTTTCCGGTGGTTGTGAATAGAGTGGCATTGGTGCCCTGAAAGTTTTGTTCGGTGTCGAAATATGTTGGTGGTGAATCGCAATGGAGGACTTACATGACGAAGAAATGTTGCTCGAGATTCTTGGTTATGAATTAAGATTCATAGTAGTTTGACCTTTTAGATCAAAACTTGGCACTGGTACACGTATCGAAAATGTTGGTTATGCTACGGTATAGTACCGGTATCATTTATATTTATACTAAATTGCAACTCCAAGGATTGAACCTCGATCTCCTCAGAAGAGTTAATTCCTCTTGACCAGTAGGCCAAAGTCTAAGTGACGCGTCAGCATCTTACATAAGCCGATTTCATATTTTTCAAATGGCTCGAGAGAGTGTGCCTTTAATTTTTATTGAGTAAATTGACTCGTTGGTTGGTCAACGTGGTGAAGGCAGCGAGAGTGAAGCATCTCGTTGTATCAAAAGTTCAAAACCAAGCCTCTTGTCCAGGTGTTATGTGTTCTAGTTAATGTTGATTGTCGAGGTGGTAAAATGGGTGGGTTATGTAACAGGTCAAATGGGTAATGTAGGGTCAGGGGTAGATCTAGCATAGGCCCTACACTTAATTGTTGTAACTAATTACCTAAATTAATAATTGGGCGGAAATTATTGTTCGTGATTGTTTTAGGGTGTCGGGAATGATGACAAGAAAATTCTCGTTCTTGTAGCTACAAACACTCCATATTGGGACCAATGGGGTGGTGGTCCAATGGCAAAGACAAAACTTTTAAACACCTTAGAAGAGGGATGTCTTGGGTTTTAAAAAAAAGGTAACATGTTGGGACAACCTAACCGATCATGACTTTGAGCAGTTGGCATATAGAACCGAAGGATTCTCTGGCTCGGATATTGTTGTTTGTGTAAAGTTTATATCCAAGCTTTAATTCTATAAATAACTAATGTGCTGAAATGATTACAAAACCTATGTTAGATTGTTAGTACTAAGATACTCAAACCTTCAATAATAAAACGATTTAGGAGGTTGATGACTTTCGACAAGATTAACCCATTCGTTTTTATTTTGACCATTTTCTTTTATTTTGCTAAGTTCTTTTAAGTTAACCTATCTGACCTGTTTGAGACTAAAAAAAACCCAAATCGACCCATTCGTATGTAAATGAGGCTTGGATCGGACCGGTACATAGAACACAAGATGCAATGTTCTTCATAAAGAAGTCCGACGACACTTGGTGCCATGTGGACCCTGCCAGCCTGGCGCCATTGAGATCACCATGCAGGATCTAACTTCCCGAGGGGAAGCATCAAAGGTACGAAAGGTAATTTAGAAACCAAAATAAAGCAGAACAGTTTCTGTTGTCGAATAAATTATTTACCCAACAACAGAAACTGTTCTGGAAAAAATGTTATTTACAACCACCTTCATGTTTTTTGAAACTGAAAGTGAGTATTGGATTATTTTTTAGATACTTCCGCCACCGATATCAAGAACAGATTTCGTTAAAGTGTTAGCAAGACAGAAACCTACTGTAAGCAAATCAGATCTTGAAGTGCATGACAGATTTACAAGAGTTTAGATAAGAAGGCTGATGATTTATTATGTACATATAAACTCAGAAATGTTTATATTTTTTGTGATTATATTTTTAAATTATAATAATACATATTTCCTGCTCTAATATACATAATGTCTGCAAATATATGTGACATTATTAGATATATTTGAATTGGACAAAACTATTCATATTAAAATATTGATGTACTTCTGCACTTACAAAACATGAGAGGATAAGTGAGAAGTTAATAAAATATTAAGATGAAATTAAAGTTAAGAAACCATAAATATACACTAATCAAACCATTTAGAACCACATTAATATCTTATTATAGTCTCTTACACGGTTAAGATACTAGCGGTGCTTCTAAATTATTTTCATCATCTGGCGGCGATTCCAGTTTCAATGAGCATGCAAAACACAACGAAATCACCTGAAAAGTTGAGCAGATCCCATCAGAAAAAAAAAAAAAAAAAGTTGAGTAGAATCCACCAGAAAAAGGAAAAGTTGATTAGATCCCATCAGAAAAAAAAAAAAAGTTTGAAGGTGGTTGGTGATGGTTAAAAGGATTACCATGCATAAAGAGGCACAAATGATACTAAAGCCTTTGCAGTCAAAAGGCGCATCAGTGGACAAGAACCATGCTGCAACACAGGATGTTGAAATTCAAGTTATTAGCAAACGGGTTCGGTAACATGTCAAAACAAGTAATTCTTTGTTAGATACTGGAAATCGAAAGCTGTAATTTTGATAGAATTGACTATTAAGTCGGCCCGATTCGAGAAGGGCAATTCTCCAATTACAAGTAAAACTCAGATAAACATATAACAAGACAAGAATTAAAATGCACAAACTGATTATTTAAGTTAAACTTTAGGTGGGAACAGTTATGATCTCTTCCTGAAATCTTGGAATGGCTGAAACTGTTCCCGCCAGACAATAGGTTCGTATCATTCTTTTTTACCCAAAGTTGTTTTAACATCATTTAGTAAATAGTTTTTGTGCACTAAATATGTTTACCAAAAAAAGCATTATTATAATAGTAATATAACTTTCTGAATATAAAAAAAATACTAGAGCAACTTTCGACTCATCTAACCCGTCATTTTTTTCTGAAAATAGTTTTGTGCGTATATACGATTACATAAAAAGTATAAAAATAAATCTAGCAATACATCTTGGGCAACTTTCGACCCATTCGACCTGCTTTCTTTTTCAATAGTCTTTATTAGCTGCTTTTCTGTTTTACCTATTTGACCCATTAGAGATAAAACATAAAGCAAACCCCAACAAAATCATATGTATATGGTTTAAAATTACCAAATGAGTATGAAATCACGATACGGATAAAAACTCACTTGTCAAAGGAGTCATTGCTAATGGTGATAACAAGCTTGCAATTGATTGCACACCAGCAATAAAAGTCTGTGCTTTTCCCTGAGGTTCAAAAGTTCACATATAAGGTTATAGATGTGCTAATATGTTTTCGTTGGGTCCCACTATATAAGAAAATATGAGAGCATGGGACCCACAAAATGGAAGCTAGATATTGTGGAAAAAGTATAAGGTTAGTACATGATAAGAAAGAAAAAAAAAGAACTTTTACAAACCTGATCAGTTGATCTTGATCCTTTTGATATAACTGCATAAGTCTGTTTAAAAGATCAAGTGTTAATTATATTATATATACTATAAATATGCTATTTTGTCCCATCAACCAACTTTGGCCCCTCAACTTTGGCATTAACCAACTTTAGCCCCTCAACTTTAATAATGACATGTTTAGCCCCTCAACTTTGGTAATGACATGTTTAACCCCTTAACTAAACAACCTTAGCCTCTCAACTTTAATAATAAACAACTTTAGCCCCTCAACTTTAATAATGACATGTCTAGCCTCTAAACTTTGGTAATGACATGTTTAGCCCCTTAACTAAAACATCTTTAGCCCCTTAACTTTAATAATAAACAACTTTAGCCCCTCAACTTTAATAATGACATGTTTAGCCCCTTAACTAAAACATCAAACAACTTTAACTCTCGTGATTTGCTTAATTTTATCTACGTTTCGAACCCGCTGCAGAGCGCGGATAGTAGCCCACTAGTTTAATAAATAGCATTAAAATTACTTAATTTTAATGAAGAAAACTTACCGCCGGTTTAACTAGGATATAGATGACTCCAAATGATGCACTAAGATAAGGTACCTGTAAATGCATTAACTTGTTAGAAATTGTAAGTAGTTAATACTGTGTCTATCACAAAGAGAGTCCAACATTCAACCTTTTAAGTGTTAGATACCTTTAATTATCTTTATAACTATTGTAGTACCGTTCATTATATATGAAGTAGTCAAATAAAAAGCTACTTTTGACAAAACTAAGCCTTAAAGGTACTTTAGTTGCGTACACACAAAATGAAATGATTTATGAAGATAATTAATTACCCAAGAAGCCCATGCAAAGCCATAAAACAATGCCTGCAAATAACAACAAATTTATGAGATTATATTCACCAAATTGGAATGTTCGGTCAAATTTGCGTTTTAATTAAAGTGAAGTGAACTTACATAAGCTATTGATGCTAATAAGCCTGCACATAATATTATTTTCTCGCCAACTAACGGATTAGCAAGAGGAAGCACCACCAACTGGAAACAAATGAAGATTGAGAGAATAATATTACTTAATATGGAATTTTGGAGCATAATGGAACAGAAACTTAATGATAACAAACCGAAATAAAAAAAAACATATAGAAAAATTGATTTTATACATGGTAGAAGCACAGACCTGAGAAACGATAGAACCTATACCAACTATGCTTTGGATTTCTGAAAGTTGATTTTTGTCAAAGCCGAATGCTGCTTTCAGGTAATACTGGCAAGATAAAAGAAAGTAAAAAAAAAACAGGGAATGAGTTGTTTAGTTAGCAATCCTAGAAAACATGCCTTTATTTATTTATTAAATTTTTTAATGTGTGAAGCATGCACTTCCTCTTATCTTTTAACTCGTCAAAACAAGTAATCTTTGTATGGATCGGGTTGGGTCTGACTCGCTTCCGTAACAAATAATTATGTTTTATAAATCGTTAGTGTCATATGTATGATTATAAAACATAATATTATTTCAGTGATAATTATTAGAATGTAATCTAGACTTAGGTTATGTTTATTATGTATTTATTATTAAATAAATGGTCACAAGGCAGAAAACAAAAGTCAACGGCTGTTATTTAGCGGTTATGACGGTTTTCTGGTACCCCAAGCGAAGGGGTATAACCACCTTGTTAGTACTGTTTCATAGGTTATATATATGCCCAAAAGTGTAAAGATACGTTGATCAAGTTCATAATCCAAAAACGGTCTGCGTTGACTTTCGTTGACATCCAAAATTAACCAATTTAAAAGTAAACAGATCAAATACACACACCTAATATCACTTATATATTCAATATAAGATAAATGTAACTTAACAAGAAGAAAAATAAATTCACATATATAAAAATAGAACATACCAGTAACACAGTGCTGATTCCCGACATTCCCAACTCATAAAAGAAAGAAATAACCGAAATGCTCCTCAAAGTCGGACTAAAACAAAAAACGCTCATGTTAGAATCAACTCGAAAGAACAGCAAAAGAGTAATTACCACAATGGTGAATCTTGAAATACACATACGTGTTTAACACGATAATTACAGCATATTTCATTGTTTTATAACGTTCTTGTACAACCGTGAGTGCTTTATTCAAATAAGATGAATGTTGATCCAGCGTTGGAGTTGATTTAACCGTTTCAACGAGAAAGAACGCCATATAAACTGGACAGAAGATCAACAAAGCTATTGAAACCTGAATCAGAAGTAATTATAATCAGAAAAATTGTAAGAAAACTAAAAACTTTGTATTATCAATTATGCTATAGATAGTATTAATATAACTGTACTTCGAAAATGTACTCTTCCGGAAGAAAACGTGCTAGGAGATTTCCGACGACATGTGATGCGGAAAATAGGCCTGTTATCCAACTAAAAACAGCTGCACGTTTTCTATGATCAACAATATCTGCCTGCAATAATAATAGTAATAAGAAGGTTTTTAGATCAAACGGTTTAGGAGGTTGTGTGCATTAAAAAGGCTATAGTAAAGTACATGGATAGTCCCTGCGGTTAACCAGAATTTTGGATTTGGTCCCTGGCTTTTTAAAAGTACACGGAGGGTCCCTGTGGTTTGCACTTTGTAGCGCATTTAGTCCCCGGCTACCAAATCTAAAGGTTTCAGCAGGTCCAAGTTAGGGACTAAATGTGTTACAAAGTGCAAACCACAGGGACCATCCATGTACTTTTGGCAAAAGTTGGGGATTAAATGTGTTACAAAGTGCAAACTGCAGGGACCATCCGTGGACTTTTGGAAATCTAAGGACCAAATCCAAAATTTTGATCAACCACAGGGACTATTCGTGTACTTTACTCAAAAGGCTATCAGGGACTTTCAAACAGTTTGATGTGTTCCTCTTTAAGTTCTTTTTTATTTCACCCATTTCAGATAAAACACAACCCAAGTCGACCCATTTATAAGTAATGGGTCAAAATTTCTCTAAAAACAATGTTATGTTATGAAACAACAAAGATATATTTAACGCGTAAAAGAGGAAGTAGAACTAAATGAGATGTCTTACCACATAAGCAACGGCAATGCAGAAAATACTTCCTTGACTAATAATATATGAAACCGTTCGAAGAACATAATAAGCATACACAAATGCTTTTGACTCGCTGATGGCCAGCAGGGCTAAAAGATTTAAAAAAAAAGAAGCGAAACAACACTTATGCGTACTAAAATGTTAGTAAAATAATTCATGACGACCGATGTAAGTTCTTATGAGTACGGTTTTACAGTAGATAAAAATTATTATAGAAAAAATTACTTACTAAAGGGAATTATGGTTGTGGAAACCGTTACAAGAAGAAGTGGTTTACGTCCGTACTCATCTGAAAGCTGGCCTAGAATTGGAAGCATGATCATCTTGAATATTCCTACAATCTAATACATAAATACAAAAGGATGGAGCAAAAATTATATAAACATTTAACGCTTACAGTACAGGAAACTGAAAGTAAATAACAAAATGATACATGAACATCATCATCATCATCATCATACTCAGTAAATCCCACCAATAGCAAAGTTAAGGTAGGGTCTGAGGAGGGTAGATGTAGACAGCCTTACCTCTACCTCATAGGAATAGAGAGGCTACTTCTAGTGAGACCCCCGGCTCGAAAATGATACATGAACAAAAGGATCAAATAATGCATTCAATAATGGCAGCAGAATTCATTATCCATGTGACATTTAACCCTTCTTGACCCATATTCATATAGTACAATATAGTATACTAATATATTATTTTAATCAAAAAGAAGGTAGGGGATGACTTTTGAGATCAAACAAGGTCATTTTCAGCTTCAAAACATATACAAATTCTTACTCTTGAGGTAAAGATTATCATTACTCGAAAAAATATCATTTTTTTAACTTCTAAAAAGGCTAAAAATATATGAGATGACATAAGTTTTGATGTTAAAAAATAACTGTTATTTCATATTTCATCTGATAGTTTTAAGTGTTGATTTATGTTACCAGTCTTTTAATTTAACACAGAAACAACCAATCTGTTGATTAATTTCAAGAGTGTTAGATCAAATACAAACAGATTTAACGTGCTAAGCATACAAATAACCAGACTAATGACAACAAAAAAGAGTAAATCTCGAGAAAGTGATGCAAAATCAGCAGAAAAACTCCAATTGAACTAAACATATCACATATGTATATGATCATGATGAAGATGACGTGATGAAAATGAGAAAAATAAGTGTAATTACAGTCTGTTGAAGGCCATTGAGATAAATAGCTTCAGAACAGGTGTTTTGACCGGGGCATAGAGCTTCAGTGGTGACGTCAACAAGCACAGAAACGGTCATTTCTTCGGCAATCCAGTGAAAACAGAGTGGAAACAAGAGGTGGAGCAGTGGTTTGAGCTCCAGAGCACCCTCCCACCATCTCGCCATTGATGCAGGTAAGGTGTTTGATGAAATGATTGAGTCAGTAGTTTTCTGTTTTGTTTTGGGTGTGTGTATATATATGGAGAAGATGAATGCAAATGGTGGAGTTGGTAGGTATGGGAGTGTTATTTTATTGGTTTGAATGACGGATGGAATGGATGATTTTTGGCATGACTTTGGCCTCTAATGATATGATACGTAGATTGATCGTGATAGTGTTTATGTATATGTATGTGTATAAAAGTCAATTGTATTTATTATATTTTTATATGGAGGTGGCGAAACTAGACCTTTTTAGTTGAAAGGTTATCGTAACTTTTTATTCTTCAAACAATAGAATAAACGAGAGAATTGAATGAACAAAGTAATGGAATAGACAACGGAATGAAATAAATCATTTCATTCCATTATGATGTTTGATTACTCACATGTGAATAGAATAAATCATTGCTTTGTGTAGTTTTATACAAAAAAAGACGAATTAACGAAACATAATTTATTAAAAGCGACAAAAATATGATTGCCTAAATAATAATAACTAGTATCAAGGACTCGCGTTTTGCGGCAGGATCGTTAAGCCGAACAAAAAGTAAACGTAAAAATAATGAATCATGCACAAACGTTACAGTGTGTTAACTAGCAAAAAATAGACAAAAAGGTAAAGCATAGAAAAAATAAATTAGTCGGCTTAGGACCCACGAGTTTCGACGGAGCTGTTGAAGTGTAAAAAATTGACACAAAACGTTGTACCACATACGCGCGTTGCAACATGTTAACTCGCAAAATTTCGAACGAATTGTAAAACAATAAATTTGTAAAAGATATAAAGTATAGGGACCAAAGTTGAAATTTGAAAAGTGTTTGGGATAAAAAAAATAGAACGTGTTTGTAACTACTACGTTAAAAGTGTAAAAGATAAAAAAACAAAAAGGTAAAAGTGTAAAAGTTGTAAACTATAAGAGTTGTTTAAAAGATACAAACTATTTGGGTTAAAAGTGTAAAAGATAAAAAAAAAAAAAAAAAAAAAGGTCAAAAGTAAATAAAATGTAAAAAAATCAAACAAAATTGAATAGTGTTTGTGTGAGAGGAGTGTTTTTTACAAATTAATATATAGATAATAATAATAATAATAATAATAATAATATAATAATAATAACAACTAGGGCCGTAGTTATCCGCGCGTTACGCATGGACGCAGTTGGAATTCAGAACGTATAGCACACCATTACAACCGATAAATAAATTTGTAAAATTAATTAAAATGATATATTAATTGGTTATGATATTTGCGTCGTAACTCGTCTCTGAACATCAAAATAATAACAAAAGGTAAAACGATATAGTAAATAACAAAGGTAAAAATAAGGTAAACGAAAAAGAAACGATAGAAACTTGGTCAGTTTCGGCGCGCTTGTTATAGTAAAAAAAAGTTAAAAAAACATGTTCAAAAGAGTATCGCCGTGTTCGTTAAAAATATTAAACTAAAAAAACCTTTGCCACACTCGTTATAGTAAAGAAAAATAAAAATCAAAAAATATGTCTAAAACGACATTAACGTGTTCATTAAAAAAACTATTTAGAGATAGAAAAGTACTTTGGTTAAAGTTAAAGAAAAAAAATACAATAGTTAAACTAATGGGTCGTAAATGAAAAAAGTTTACACTAAATAACGAAGTAGAATAAAAGACAAAAAATTAATGAAATTGTAAAACATGCATCAGATGTAGTACACCATTATTTATCTTCTTTTCTTTTATATAATAATAATAATAATAATAATAATAATAATAATAATAATAATAATAATAATGATAATAATAATAATAACAGCAACAATAATGATAATGGTTAAAAATAATAATAATAAGAGTTAATTGCCAAAATCGTCCTTGAGGTTTGGGCAGGTTTGTCATTTTCGTCCAAAATGACACTTTTGTACCAAACTACCCCCAACATTTGTAACTTTTTACCATTTTCATCCAAACCACTAACTTAGTTTATTTTTTCTGTTAAGTTGAGGATATTTAGATCAAACTGGCAAATATAAAACCACAGGGGTGATTTTGGCAATTTACTCAAACTCTTTTAAATTTCTTTTATTTAATTAATTTTGTTACATATATAATAAAAAAATAATATACATGCAATTTTTATATGAAAAAAATAATAGCTTTGTCACATAATTTTTATAAATTTTCATCCAACCACTAACTAAGTTAATTTTTCTATTAAGGTGAAGGATGTTTACAAACTAAGACATAAATTAATTTCTAATTTTTTATATAGATCAGTTTTATAAAAATAAAATCTACTTAAACCTCTAAATTTTATAAAACTAAAATGCTGGTGACCTTATTGAAAAGGTCAAATAAAAAAATCTTATCATATGTACCAAGTTTGTAATTTATCTTCTACTCTTTTAAATTCGCTCCTAAGGAAAAACAGAAGCCAGTACCCCCCCCCCCCCCCCCTTATCAAACAACATATCGTTACCAAACCTTAAAATTACACACCAAATTGTAATTATAATACTATGAACCAAAAGTTTCTTTACTCAAGCCACTCAGAATAAGTATTAGTTAGTTACACTCATAATCTTAATTAAATAAATATTTTATTTCTACCAACATACTTCCTAGGTGCTCAACACATTTAAAAAATATGTAACATTTTTACAATTTTTTTCTATCTCTACAACTGATAAATACTAAAATTTGTAATCGATTGTTATGTGTTGCACACCAATGACGTTTTCTCTTTATAAAACTGATTTATATAAAGAAGCTGTAAATTAATTTCTGCTTTAATTTATAAAATTTAAAACATCCTTCACCTTAACAGAAAAAATAAACTGAGTTAGTGATTTGGATGAAAATTTATAAAAATGATGTGACAAAACTATTAATTTTTTTTCTAAAAACTCCATGTATATTCTTTTTTATTATATATGTAACAAAAATAATTAAGTAAAAGAAATTGAAAAGGGTTTGAGTAAATTGCCAAAATCGTCCCTGTGGTTTTATATTTGCCAGTTTCATCCAAATATCTTCAACTTAACAGAAAAAATAAACTAAGTTAGTGGTTTGGATGAAAATGTCAAAAAGTTACAAACGTTGGGGGCAATTTGGTACAAAAGTGTCATTTTGGAAGAAAATGACAAACCTGCCCAAACCTCAGGGACAATTTTGGCAATTAACTCTAATAATAATTTTTTCAATTCCTTTGAGGAATGGTTGCCGCCACCATACACTATCACTCGTGGATTTCTTTACGCGTTGAAGGGTTGTGAGTGATGGGTTGTTGAGTGTTGTGAGTTGTGGGTATTGTTGGGTGTTGTGAGTGATGACCATTACCACTTAAAAAAAGTTGTGAGTGATGGAATAATGGTTGATGACATGACAGAACTTGATTGGATGTTGTGAGTGATGGAATTTTTGCAAGTGATAACCACCCCCTCCCCCTAATGAATGAGAATTCTTATATCCGGATTAAGTTACATTCCTTATGAAATGACCAAACATATTTTTTTCCATTCTATAATAACTAGGTTTTTTTCCCCGCGCTGCGCGGCGGGAGTGTAGTCGTTTTTCCTCACGCAACATGGCAGGTTTTGGTCTTTATCGGTTTGGCTTGTCGGAAAACATAAAAGTGAAGACCGATACCGTACCGGCAATATTATTGTTCGCTCATAAGCGGTTGAGTAAACCTAGGGCA
This sequence comes from Helianthus tuberosus, assembly GCA_030545235.1. NCBI lineage: Eukaryota > Viridiplantae > Streptophyta > Magnoliopsida > Asterales > Asteraceae > Helianthus > Helianthus tuberosus. The sequence continues at coordinate 78,384,808 of CM060380.1, forward strand.
AAAAACTATGAAAAAATATCGTCGAAACGTTTAAGCGAGTTGGCATGATAAAAGGAGGAATTATAAAGCTAAGGCTGATAAATTATAATTAACTCTTTTAACGAATCAAACATTTTGTTTACTTTAGAATATTCAATGGTTTAAATATGCATTAGAAAATTGATTTAGTTACTACATGAAGAATAAACGAACATAGTTTTTAAAATAAGTATACAAAGAAATATTTCAAGGTCTATAACTTTTGAGTTAACGTGCAGAAATGTTATCATTTGCATCAAGCAAATCCTAATTCGCTTCCTATTTTACTTTTCTAATATTCACATTGTCACATGGTAAGTGGATTCATATCCCAAGTTATCTAGAGATCCATCGACTGACTTTTGCCTTTGACACACAACCCCTAGACTCCACAATTCTCTCTAAAGCGAGTTCTAGTCACCCACATTCCCCTATAATAACAAACGACTTGCTTAAGTGGCGGCGGCGAGGCATTTTGCGGTAAAATCACCATCGTCACTCCCTTTGCATGAAGTTGATGTGCAGAACCACCACCATCGCTCCCCTCCACCTCCGTACCACCAACGCTCGTGTCACGTACTTAACAACCGGTATACCCGCACCGTCACCATTCCACCTCCATACCGCCTCCGCCGTCTGATCTCTTTCATCGGACCCTCCCAATTCAGTGTCTCACATCTCTTTAAATCTTTCTCATAGTCTCTTTATTCAAACAATAAAGACTCATGGCAGAATAGTAAATAACATAACAGCTTAAATATGGTCAATTGATACACTGTTCCTAAGATCCTACATAAATTGTTATATATAGAAATAGAAATTATTACTTTAAAAGAAAACTATAATAATTATTACTTTATTATTTATTGTTATAAATATATATCTCTCTCATTCTTTATCTCAGTTCACCCACCATCACCACCGCACTATTATCACCGTCATAACCTTCAACCTCCCACAACCATTGTTACCGCTACAACCACCAACCCCGTCACAGAACCATGACAACACCACCATCCCGTCACAGAACCACCACCCACAACCTTCAACATTCACTTCAGGTAACCCCTCTCCCTCCCCCCCCCCCCCCCCCCCCCCCCCACACACACCCAGCAGCTGTCGTTCCTGACATCGGAGGTGGTACACAGTACACCAGTCAAGCAGGAGACCAACAATACAAATTAGTTTACAAGTCAGTTTTGGTTACCTTGGTTGCATAATTGAATGGATCTGAAAAAATATAGGTTGCCGCCGGAAAACTGTAGAGGACGGTTGGGGATTTTGCAGTGCGTCTGGCGGTCGATTGAACAGACGCTTAATGGAGATTGTGACTGATGTCGTTGGCTATGGGTTTTGTGGTGTCGTTTCTCTTTGCCGGAATTTTAAATCTTGCTAGAAAATAGACAAGAAAACAGAGTAAAGACATAAGGAAGGGAAGGTTGAGATGGGTGTTTGCAGGTGGCGTCTTGGGGGAGGTGGTTGGCCGTTGTCGGGTGGTTTGCAGGCAGTTGTGCATGAGCGGGGTCGGCGGCGAGTATGGCGGCAGTGGTGTGAGTCAACGTTCATGTGAAGCTTCTCTATTGACTATTATTTTGTTTGTGTTACATTGCTGTAGCAGACGATTCTATATGAGTTTTCTCTCTCTACTCAAGCAAAAATAACCACATGTAAAGAAACATGTGAATGATGACAAAAATAAATAGGGGTCAAAATAAGAACATTGAAAAGCTTGTGGCCAAAGTAAAGCAATGAATTCATCACTGGCGCAAACCAGCGATGGAATTTGATATATATAATAATGACTAATTTCATTTTGCCTTCAATTTATTCATACCAAACGTTACCTCAGAGTATAACTTATTTATAACCAACAAGTTCTAACGAACAGGGGTCATCGAACATTCGAACCCTCTCCAGGTCCCCCTTTGTATACTAGAATACTATTGTATACTTGGACAACGTGAATGTAGCACAAAATTTATAGGTTTATTTGATGTGGGTTTTCAGATTACGTTAGGACTGAACCCTTGAATATTTTTGATTAAGCCCTTTATTTTTGTTAAACTTTAAGAGGTGTTTGTATCAAATTTTAAACACTCTCTAGTTTGTTTTTGGGTTTAAATTTAACTTTAAAGTAGTAGTGTATGTAAATATATTTTAAAAAATATAGGTTAAATGGGTCTTGAGTATTAACTTAAAAATATGTATATGCTATTTGTGTTCCGGCTTGTGTATCATACATCATTTTTTTGGCATGTATCATGTTTGATTGAAGTGTCAACCCTTAAACATGGTCTATTTTATTTTTATTAGTTTATTTAAAAGTTTTAAAGTAACTAAGTTATTTATGCTTCTCTTTCGTTAAATTCTGCATTTGTTACGAACCGGCTATTGGAATCGTTTAACAGAAAAAGTAAACAAAAGAGTAGAATGAATGATAAAATCAAATTCAACATTTTTGTATCTTTAAAAGATGTTAATATGTTATTAAGGAGATAGATGCCTTAAATTAGATACATATTATAACAAACTATTTACTATTAATGACAAAAATAACATATTTCTTATGCGATCAATAATAATAAGTTAAAAAAAAAATATTTTCGTAACCAAGCGACCGTCTTACCGACCCACAAGTCATGTAAGTTTTAAAAACCAGAAATGGCAGAATTAATTTAAATCTTAGATATATGTGGGGCGAGCCCACTTGATAAAGACATATGCCTCTTAGAGAAGAGGACACGGGTTCAATTTTAGGCAAAGATGAATAATGTGGAATTAATGGTGTAATCGAGTATAAGCTGTTGATCAGTTCTGTTTATACATAATGGAAAACATGAAAACATACATTTGATTGCATCAGCACAGGCCAGCAGAGAATCCAGATGGAGACGCAGCAACAGTGTTTGACATGATTGTCAGCTTGGTCTGGTTCCTCCTTAGGGTGCAATCTAATGATGGTGATGATGAGAAACCGACAAGGGAATCGGTTATGGAGAGGAGGTCGATTGATGTTATGTGTTATTAGGGTTTGTGTAATTGTCTAACCCTTTAACCTCCACATTATTCTCCTTATATATGCACCTAGGAGGAAACCCTAATTAGTTAATAAGGGTAATTAGGCCCATCAACAATTACCAACTAATTATTTAATAGGTTGTTATATATTTTGATCCATATAATGTAAATGATTATAATGGCTACTAGATTAAATATTATACCATAATATATTTAATCTTACATTCTCCCACATAGCCGAGTAATCATTTACTATGAGTATTAGATAAGCCTGATCAGGAGTTAACACTCATTTTAGCCTTAAACAAGTACTATAGCAGAGAAATACAGCCGTTGAATCATTATGCGACTCAGGACCCCCATTAATCATACTATAGCTTTAATTTAAAACCTAATCGTCATGATCAAAATATGCATAAGCCATTTGTTTGATTTGTAACTTTATTTGTCTATATGCCGTTATGTCGACTTGACATATTCTTAGAGACATACAAAATCAAACTGATGAGGAAAATTAACTAATACTTAGTCATTCATAGTACGATATGCAATTGCGCATGGCCATTAATTAATACCCGTCTATGAGCTCTCTTAATAAGACTTATGGGTAATAGTCCTTCAGTTATAGGATCCTTAAGCATATCATGAATGTATTCGATACAAAACTTAGTTTCCTCAATTCGTTCATAAACGAATAATTAATTGCGTATCGAAATTTAATGCAGCACCTCTCGAACTGTTACTGTTCAAGGAGTCATGGTAGCTGACTTTATCACACTAAGTCTTCAAAACATTAATTATATGGAGTTAATAAACTTATGAGTCCACTGATATATTTCCAACAACATTTAGTGACGATATTATGTCGTTATAGCTTAGATTGTTATTATCAGTTTATTATGACTCCTCCATGAGATAGGTTTTGTCTGCTGACATAAAGATATACCCGACATTACATTTTGTCATCTTTGAACATCATAAAGTAAGAGTAATAAACCGGTTTTAATTCTCACTTCTTCTTTAAATTGTAGTCTCTCGTTTCTTTTAAAGATACTGTAATACTCCATTAGATGCTTCACATTAATCTAGACATATCTAGTGTGTTGCGATGTGAGTAATATCTAAACGAGTATAGACTTGAACTTACATAAGGCTTCCAATTAATGAAGTGTAACGAAATAATCTCACATACCCTATTATCCTCTAAAGGAGAGCAGTATTGTTTGTTACATATGTAAGGACCCATTTAATATTAAAGTTATGGAACGGAACTAATGTCCCATTGGGTCTATCTCGGTATGTTATGATATCTATTACATAAGAGATATCTCTGAGATTTATTATATCAAAGTTTGTGTTAACAATGCTTTGACTTATGTAACATATACCTGTCAAAAGAATATCATCTATATAGACAAGTTTAATTTTGTTGCTCCCACTCATTTTGAGGTAGGTACATTAATCCACTTGGTTATTGATGAAAATAATTACGTTAAGATTTCATCACATTATGATGTTTGCATTAACCCGTAGATGGATTTTATTGGCTTACAAATAAAGTGTTCTTTAACCTTCAGTTTGGAACTTTCAGGTTGTTTTATGAACATGTAAATATGTCAGCCATTTGTTAGGGAAAATTGTTTTTAATGTTCATCTAATGTAGCTTTAAACTATTATAAGCTACTAGAACAGTGATGATCCTCAAAGAAAACCTTGATAATTTATCTCTTCCTAAGTATAACCTTTGACAATCAATCATGTTTCTTAGTGTCTTAACGTTTGTATCAGGGTTTGGTTTAGTTGTGAACACTCTTAGGTAATTCAATCAAATCCCAAACGTTATACGAACACATAAAATCAGTTTTACTAGAAAACTATTTTATTCCATTTAGAAGATTGATTGACACTAATGGCTTAATTTTAAGAGATAGGACCAGTAAACTTTTCCAAAATCCATTTCAACTTCAGTTAGGGAGGTTATGTAATCATCAAAGTTAGTAGGCTTTTAAACCTAGATGACCTCCTGAGTTGATTATTGGGTTCATTAGAAGTTTCAGTTTTATGGATTAGCTCTTGGTTAGGTTGCTATCATTTCCCTTCTAAGTTTATAAGAGTTGGTGCAGTATGGTGTACAAGAGGTGTAATCGGAGTTAAATTTGGAGTGAAATTTAATGACACTCTTCCCCCCGCCTCTTGTATTCTTTACAAGTCATGATAAGGACTTTGACTGCTCCCACTGACCTTAGAAATCTTTAGGAACTCAGCATGCTTAGGGTCAATACTTAGCGACTAACTAATTCTAATAGAGAAAAAACAAATTAATGACATCAGTCGTTGAAGTTTCTCTTGTTGAGGGTTATATTAGTTTAGGTAAGAAATCTAAGTGTGCCCACAATTAAGCAACAATGAAACTTTTGTAAGAGTAGCATTAGATTTAAGGAGACAAGTTTTGATAGAATAGTGTCGTGATGGAGCAGTGTCTTATACAAGAGGTGCAAATTAAGGTAATGTAAAACTTTCACTCCCTACCTCTTGCAACTATTGCAAGTTATTATTAAGACACTTAATGCTCCCACTGATCTTTAATATCTCTAGAAATGCTACAAGAGAAGTTTCAATGAGGTACGTGACGTGGGAACCTATCATATATACGTTAGACGTTATTTGTTTTCTTTAATGTCCAGATATCATAAGAAACTTTAGGGACATATTTAATAGAAAACTTATTAAGTATATATATATATATATATGAATAGATTTCTCCTAAGACCGTGAGCCATATGCGACAAAATTTAGATACAAGTTGATAGTCTGTTAAATGATAAATGAATTATGTCTGAATATTCCATTTGGAATAAGTTCCACGAATGTCAATAAATGACTTATGATGGACCCATACTTATTCCTTAAGCCAAGTAATATTTAGGGCTGTAACGTCATGATTTAAAATCACTTAGAATGAGATTAGATGAAAAAATCATCCTCATTAACCATGTCATGATTTCTCATGAATTTTTGTTGTAATGGATGAAATTTATAAGTCTCATTTTCCTTTTGTCAAATTCTCATTTGCATGATAACAAAAGTTGTGAAAATGTAAGGTATCATCTAGTTTTATCTTAGTAATGTTTCAATCCAGATATGTAGAACTAATAATATGAGAGTTTAAGGTAAGTGTGACTTTATGTTGACTATGCAAACCTCACAACCTTCATAACATTGCTTAATTATGATACTATATTCTGATTAATCTTCAGAATATATAAGGTATCGAAAAGCGTTGTTAGAAGACTGCTTATTATGGTTCTTATAGTCTTAACATTTAATTTTGTCACTAACTCTCATGTTAGTTATTTGTTGACTTCTGGTAAGGAAACGTTTAGAACTAGAGTCAACTAATCATGTGTTAATAGGAATATTAAAATTATCCGACTTAAATATCATTAGGAAATGACTACCTAATTAACTTATCCAACTGTTCTTTAGAGTAATGGATAGTCTCGTTGCTTATGCCTAGTCTAATGGTATAATTATGCACTGAGATTTTCCCTTGAAGAACCTTAAAGTTGGAATTTTTACTTGTAATTTGTCTATGGACCTTAGAATAATCCTCTTTTAAAGTATTAGTGGTTGTAAGGTGAATAACATCTTATTTTCCAGTTTCAAACATATATTTCTATGTACATATATTGCTTATCAACACACTCATTATACTTTGGTACTTTTGAGTGTTATAGTTGATTTATAAGGCATCAAATTGTACAAGTGAAAATCTTAGTATGTAATGTACTGGAAAAAATGTACTTATTTCCATGCGTAAGCCCTTAACTTTATGGGTCATGATATTGTACATTATTATGTATTCACATATACCACTTAGCTTTATACTTTATAATTTTAAATGAAGGCATGCATCTTAGGAGTTCTAGTGATTATTCCACAATTATAGATTAGTCTTAGGAAAGACTTAATCTGGAATAACCTTTTAGTGACAGCACTTATTCTTGATTATCATAAGAGACATCATGTTCGATTTATCCTAATCATCATGCTCTACTTTTCTTCTGTAGTGCTTTATCAGAAGATAGCAATAGGATTAACGTGTCTTAAGAGATAATCAAGGATTTAATTTAAGAGCTAATTCTAATATAAACTTTAAGCAAAACATATTAGATTTAGGAATTAGAGTGGATGAGATATAGACTTATAGAAGAAAATTATAGTGAGTAAAATTATGGGTACTAAGAATAAGGCAGACGAAATAATCATAAAAATTAATTAAGAATCATTAATATAAGGATCATTGTGTGAAGAGGTTGTGATATGTCTATTACTAACATCAAAATAATAGACTATTTAAAGTTCTACTTAAACGAAGACAAATCAGCTTTGGCCAGAAGTGTAATCATTTAAGCATGTGTGCAAAGTGGTTGTAACAAATCAGCTTTGGCCAGAAATTGAGACAATCACTTTAGTTATGCACTTGTCAAGCATGCCATCTATGAATGAATTAAATCAGCTTTGGCCAGATATTAAGACATTCATGTTTATGATGCACACTTAACATAGCTTTCGTAATACTTGAACGATAAGTAAATGCATCAAATCAGCTTTGGCCAGAAGTGATACATCAGAAGCTCGTTCAAGTTAAGCCATTTTGGTTTTGTGGAACATTATTTGATCCTTATTAATTAACTAAGTATTTACAAAACCAATCATTTAATAGCAAACCACCTGTTAGCGCGGATCGAACTCCGCGGTGAGTTCGCTGGGGGGTTCAGGGGGACAGCGTGTCCCCGCACGGGGTTCGGGGCGGAGCCCCGAGCTAAATCTTAGTTCACATTAAACAACCTAAAATAATGAGGTTTCGAGTGAGATCTCGACTCAGTTATGAGGTCTCGAGTGAGATCTCGAGTCAAGTCTCGACTCAACTTGTAAAATTATGAGGTCTCGAGTCATTAACGGTCTCGAGTCGCAACCTCAGTGTCTCGAGTCGTAATCATGGTCTCGACTACTGTGTTTTATGAGATCTCGACTCATAATGAGGTCTCGAGTCGCAACCACGGTCTCGAGTTGTGAAGATTGAAGCCCTTAGTCGAAACCTCAGTGGTCTCGAGTCTAAACCTTATGGTCTCGAGTCGAAATCGTTGTCTCGAGTTGTAAAGGTTTGAGAACAGTTATGATTTCGAGTAGAGACCTTATGGTCTCGAATAGAGACCTTATGGTCTCGAGTAGAGACGATTTGAAAACCCTTATGATTTCAAGTCGAGACCTTGTGGTCTCGAGTCGAGATCTTGGTCTCGAGTGGTTAAAATTTATCTCGAAACTTCTGTTACAGCTATTAATGTGAAAACATAACCGAAAATTCGAATTGTTAGGGATTTTGAGATATGGTTTCCTGTTTTAGTGATGATCTAATTTTATCATAATATTTCGAAAATTTTATCTGATTATCTATTAACAGATTTCGAAAATCTTTAGAATGCAAAACAGATTAAAACAGGAAATAACACTCAAAAATCCAAATTATATTCCAAAACATAAAGGAATTTTCGAATTTTCCTAAGAACATATTATGAACCCTAACAATAAAACATAAATTCTGGAAACCCGAAACCTGATTTTTTAAGGTTTTTCTAAACAGATTTCGGTTATAAGATTACCCAGTTGATTTCGAACGAACATATAATTGATCTTTTTCCGAAAACAGGGATCTCGAGTCGTCCTTTATGACTCGAAACTGTCTTTTGAGTTTATTAAATTATCAAAATTCCGTTTTCCAGATTTCTATCCCAGAATTAATGGATACGAAAACAGAACTGACTAATCAACATAATGCTCTGATACCACATGTTGATCAGTTCTGTTTATACATAATGGAAAACATGAAAACATATCTTTGATTGCATAAGCACAGGCCAGCAGAGAATCCAGATGGAGACGCAGCAACAGTGTTTGACATGATTGTCAGCTTGGTCTGGTTCCTCCTTAGGGTGCAATCTAATGATGGTGATGATGAGAAACCGACAAGGGAATCGGTTATGGAGAGGAGGTCGATTGATGTTATGTGTTATTAGGGTTTGTGTAATTGTCTAACCCTTTAACCTCCACATTATTCTCCTTATATATGCACCTAGGAGGAAACCCTAATTAGTTAATAAGGGTAATTAGGCCCATCAACAATTACCAATTAATTATTTAATAGGTTGTTATATATTTTGATCCATATAATGTAAATGATTATAATGGCTAATAGATTAAATATTCTACCATAATATATTTAATCTTACATAAGCAAACATTGTCGTTCGTAAAATAACATAACCAATTTAAAACAAAATAAGTGGAGTACTATATCTTTTAGCAAAAAATATAACATTAAAAACATCTCTATTGCATGTTGGAACGACTTAACCATTTTAGAGGAAAAATATATGGGGCCTGACTTTTGTGGTGTTTGGATATCACTTGATTTTGGGATTTTTAATTCACGCTAGCTAATTAGATCTTGTTGATCCAAAGTAATGATTCAGTGGCACTAATAACTTAGTTATATCTAAGGTTTTTTCCGAAAATGTTTTTAAAGAATTATCTACATGTGTTCTTATATTTTAAGAAAATAGTTATATCTAGTGTTTTTTCCGAATTTTTTTTAAAGAATTATCTATATGTGTTCATATATTTTAAGAAAAACAAAAATTGGGGCCTAATATGTTATGCTGCACGTTGTGGGGAGCAGCCTTGAAGCGTTCCTCACCGGTGCCGCACATCCATCCATTTCGCCCCCCCCCCCCCCCCCTTGTCGGCGTCCAAATCGTCGGGTGGAAGACATTCAAGCCGTCCCACTAGAGGACAAAACCTCCTCGCACACACATATATACATACAACATATACATATATTTTAGGTTCATCCCCCATTTCCATACCTCCATCCTCTTTGCCTCATCCTCACACCCGATCTACGTGACGCCTACGTGGCGGACCATCCTCCAAGGGAGGACCATCACCATACCGAATAGCCTTAGAGGCTCATGCCTAAAGTTTTATGCAGTGAAGTCGGCCCTAATTACAAGGAGTCATAGATCCACGCCATGTCATCTGTCGAAAAACGACTCTAAAGAAACTCTTCAAGAGAATGCAAGGGGGCATGGACCTCCGAACACCCGTTCTCTCTCTTTTATGTAAGCAACGGATCCTTCTCTCTTCCACGTAGATGGTTGGACCCAAAAACCTTAAAGTGCAGATGCTCTAACAAAATACGAAAACTAAATAAACAAAATATAAAGTCTAAAGTAGGGGTGTCAATCGTGTCGGGTTGATGAGTTAGCGAGTTGACAGGTTGCGCGTTGATAGGTTGAAATGTTCAATACGAACCCGACCCATATTATTATTCGGGTCAAAGATTTCAACCCTAACCCGACCCATATAAATTCAGGTCAACCCGAACCCAACCCTCTTAACCCATATTTTTAAATGAGTCATACAAGTTGATTATTTATAAGCAAGTTGTTGGGTTTTAAGTGGGTGGTCGATAACATTTTAATGATGAGTATGAGTGTGACAAATAAATAATATAATGTGTCAAATTTAACATTATTATAACTAACCATGTAAAATAGAAACTAAAAAACCAAAAATGTAAAAGATTTTCTTTCTAAATAGTTAAACGGGTTAATGGTCAACCTGTTTTTATACGGGTCAACCCAAACCCGACCCCTTTTTTTAAAACGGGTCATTTTTGTCGACCCCTGTTTTTTTCGTGTCGGGTTGACGGGTCTTGTCAAGAATTGTCGCCCCTAGTCTAAAGTAATAAATTAACTGGTAAATGATAATTTTTGAGGTAAAGAAAAAAGAAAATTGAATTCCAGCCCAACTGCAATGTCTAGCTCATCGGTACCGGTTTGACTGGTTTTCATTATAGGCTCATGTAGGTGATATCCAATTCGACCAGTTGGTCTAGTTCCGAAAATAGTCTTTACAAAAATCAATTATAGACGGCGGAGACTAAATTCGATTATAAATTTTAACTAAACTTGAAATAATAATAATAATAATATTTGAAGTATATACAAAAATAAAACTTATATGATTAAAATTGTTTAGTTGCTACTCAAGAAGAAAAAAAAGATTTATTTAAATAACTTAGTAGGTTACGTTTAAAACAAGGAAAATAATTGAAGGGAAAAAAGAAATGAAAATGGTAGCAGGAATTAGGAATACCTAAAACTAATAATGAGACTTAAAAATAGAAATTGAATAGGGAAGGGGACCATGTTTGGACAAGTCACCCCATCATTCGTGATTAGTGACTAACCCACATTGTTTTCATCAACCATTTGGGGTCTCTCTCGTGGACCCTTTGATCCACCATCGTAATTGATATTTCTTGACATGTGTTAGTTTTCTGTCATTTTGTTAATATCACCAATCAACTCATTATGGACTTCGTGTTTTCATGATATTTCGAAGGGACAAGAGAGGTTTAGGGTTGTTGATACAACAAATACAAGACCAATGATAGTGATTAGTCTGGTTAGGCAAAAGGTTTGGAGGGTTCCGGTTTGCCTAACGCAGGTCGTGGGGTCCCCCCACGTTTGCAAGACGTGAATAAAGGTTCACTAGTTATGTTTATTTGTTCAAGATCTTCGACTGAAAGGTGTTCAACCTTGGATGCAAGAGCAAATGGATCGTGTGTGTTGAAGTGAAGAAGAGAGACTTGTATGAGACAAGCTCTCAAAAGACAAGAAGAAAGATCAGAGATCCAAGGAGATCTGGGCTGATCTGGAATGTTTCCCATTCATTCAATGAAGTGTCATTTATAGAGGAGGAGGTTTCTCAATGGAGAAACCATTGACTAGCGAACCATGCTTGCAGTGGAGGACTTACCCTTTTAGGGGTTGAAGCGTTTGGACATGCGGATAAAAGAGTACACCCTGTGCACACGCTTTGCTTTTGCGGTTGTGGGAGAGTTGTTCAAGTAATCAGTGAAGTGACTGATTACTGTACACGTGTTGTTCACCTTAGTTCCCGGGCTTTAAACATTTGAACCTTTTAACCCTTCAAGCTATTATGTATTCTCAGTCATTTTATTGAGGCTTGAGCTACCCCCGTCATCAGCCCCCCAAGTCAGAGGTTTTTGGCTGTAAGCACAAACACTTCTGACTTTTTTATACATTTGTTTTATTTTGCTTGAGGGCTTAAAGGCTTGAAAGCTTAGAAGGTTCAAAGCGGTTGAGATTTTTGGTTTTCGAACTTTGAAGAGACAGTTGATGTGACTAGTGGCAGTTTTTTGTCAGGCGGCGGTTTAATAACCCACCGTGTAATGATAACATCCGTTTTTATTTTTCATTTATCCCTTAGAAGAAAAACAACTTTTGCACAATTCCTCTCAAGTTCATTCTTTTTTCTCTCCAGGTTAGTTTTAATTTTACTTCTTCTTCTTATTTTTTTTAGTATGGGTGCTCGTAAGGATTTAGCAAAATCATTCTCACGATTAACCCAAGAAGAAGTAGAAGCTTTTTGCATAGAATGGGGCATTGGGTTGAGGTTTAAACCGGTTGCACCGGGTTGCGATGTTTCAATCGATCGATGTCCTCCTGGTTCTGTTGCCCTCTATTGTCGCCATTTTGAATTTTCGAATCTCCGTCACCCCTTTTCGAACTTTGTGTTGTATATTCTGGAATATTACCGTGTTTCCCTTGGCCAGATCCATCCTCAGGGTCTGGCTAGGGTTATGCATTTTGAGGTTTTGTGCCGGGCTTCTGGATATGATCCAACCCTTTTGTCCTTTCGCCGCTTTTTTCGATTAGCCAATAATGGCGACTGGTTCACATTCGAAACATCCCAACTTGACACTTGTTTAGTTTCATCCATGGTTTCTAGCCTTGGTGTTTGGAAGGACCGGTTTTTCTGGGTTTCGGATGAGATTGTCCCCTTTAAAATGGTTTGGAGACATCCGGATGCTGTTCTCTGTCACACCCCCAATATCCAAAAGCGGAGTATCACCGCAGGAGGCGTGACATGAACAGGATCAAGCCACCAATCATATTGAACAACATATTAAATTAAATATAAAACCAACCACAATATAATTGGTATCCAAAACAAATTAACTAAGTTCAAGTTATCAGCGGAAGCATAAAGTGTAAAACCAAAACATAAGTTAAAAGTTCAAATGTTTAACATGGAACTCAACAGTCCATGTCCCACAACGACCTCTCCTTCTCGTGCAAGCTCCATCTAAGTACCTAACGACCTGCAAGGCATGTAGCAACGAATCAACAACAAAGTTGAGCGAGTTCACAGTTGGTTGTCCATTTTAAAGTTGTTCCAAAAACCACAAGTTCTTTCGAAAACCATGAGTTAACCAATTCCTTGTTTCCCAAACCATAACCAGTGGGGGCTACCCCATGTTAACCACTATATCGATAACTGACTGGAGTCATGTTTATGTGCCCTGCGTCAATGTCTATCATCATTGACTAAGTGCCCAGATCCATTAGTCCACTCCCGTCCTCTGCGGCACGGTGTGAGGCTTGTCATACCTAATAGCGCTATTTAACTAATGACCCGCTCGCCATTGGCCCGACGATTAAGTCGATACAAAAATGAGGGACTTCATGATAGAGTTTTGTCTAGTAAGTTATATGTTGTCATCCTTCCCATGGAGGATGGAGGTACGTAATCTACCCAAGGAGAATACGCAGGCTTAATGTTGTCATCCTTCCCATGGAGGATGGAGGTACATATTCTATCCAAGGAGAATATGCAGGTTCTGTGTTAGTTCCTTAACCCATTCCTAAACCACCGGGAATCCCATGCCTTGTAGAAAGTGTGAACTCACCTTAGGTTAGCTCGGCAGATACACGAAAAGGTCACTTGAGCTATATGTGGTCAACCACGTCCTAACATGGTTACCATACAAGTCAGGTCTAGGTTCAAATAGTGCACATAGGTTTACACATAAACTAACAGGTTACGAATACGTAATGATCATGGCAAACACGTAAGATCACATTCAACACATTAACAGTCAAGTATACATCATAACCAAACTTGTGCGACTCAGATGATTGGGCTCGCACAAGTTCAACAGCCCAATCATCTTGTGCGATTCAATAATTGAAGCCCAATAATATTTGGCCCAACCTGTTGTGCGTCCAGCACAACTTGTGCGACTCACAACGGGTTGTGCGACTGAAACAACCCGGCTCAATATCATAAGCAACCCAACATTCACACGACCCAAATAAACAAACAAACAGGAAATCAACTTGTGCGGTCTATTTATCTTGTGCGATCTGGAACAGCTTGTGCGACTGGATATTGGGCTGTTCGGCCCAAATTCATAACATAATTTAACATACTGTGTGGCCCAAGGTATTGTGCGATTGACATATCTTGTGCGATCCACAATACCTTGTGCGATCGTGCATAACTGAGTTGTACTGTGAGCTCTAAACAGTTGCACCAAGCTTGTGCGACTGTCTTGTGCGACCAGTCCCTTGTGCGATCTGATAAGATCTTGTGCGATTAGTTATCTAATCCCCTAATTTCATGCAATCAGTTTCAATCATTCAACATTTTCCTATTTTGCATTCACTGAATCAAAATAACAGTTTCCAATCATGCAAATAATCAATCAAACTAAACATTTACAAATTAATTTTTATGAACCCTAGTTAATCATATAACAACTCATCATCATCACATCGAATCAATTAACATAATTGACATCAAGATCCTAAATTCATCATCCAATAACTCAAAACAAATCTTATATTCCATCCGAATCCAAACACATATGGCCGATTACATTCTTTCGGTTCTAGATCATTATTATCATCACATGATTATCAAACCCTATATTGAACTAACATATTACACATGAGAGCCGATTTACATGAACACTAATCTCATCAATTTATTTCTAATCAACCACATAACATTCGTAAGTCATTATGTAGAAACATATAAATCATAACATCATTTAGCAAAAAAATAACCATGAAACACTAACCGGTTAGAAGGTAAAACAGGGATGATCCGAACAAGAAAGTCTTCGAGGAAGAGGGATGGGGCCGTTGGCTTCGAGAGAGAGAGAGGAAGAGAGATTTAGGGTTTGCTAAACTTTGTGTGTTTTGGTGAAGTGTAGAATTTATACTAACACTCTAGGTGTTATTCGAACTAAGGGAGTGGGCCGAACCCTTCATGGGTTGCCCTTGGGTTTCGAGTACAAGGAGTGTGGCCCGAATGAGCTTGTACGATTGGGCTAGTGTTGTGCGACTACATTAAATACATACATTACACACATAATCACATAACATAACAAACATTCCATTAAAACCACGTATCACGTAATTACATATTGTTCAAACAAGTTACATCAAAGTACAACAAAAGGTTTGAAATACGAGTTGTCACATCATCCCCAAGTTGAAAGAAATTTCGTCCCGAAATTTAGCACGTAGTTACTGAGGAAGCTAGTTAGGTTGCATGGTTTTCCTGGTTTTCCTGGGGTGTCACATCCTTCCCCCGTTGGTTTGGAATTTCATCCCGAAATTCCGTAGTAGCTTCAGCCTCAGTAGTGGTTTCGCTTTTCTCGAACAACTGGGGATACTTGTCTTTCATTTGGTCTTCTCGTTCCCAGGTTAACTCTGGGCCACGACGGGAGTTCCAGTGAACTCGAACGATGGGTATTCTGGTACGCTTGAGAACCTTAACGTCTCGGTCAGTAATCTCTACTGGTTCCTCGACGAATCGCAACTGATCGTCGATAGTGAGTTCCTTGAGAGGAACTATGAGAGTCTCATCTGACAGACACTTCTTCAGATTTGACACATGGAATACGTTGTGAACTCCACTGAGTTCTTCAGGTAGATTCAGTCTGTACGCCACTTTGTCGATTTTCTCAGTGATTTCGAAAGGTCCAACATAACGTGGATTTAGCTTGCCTCGCTTGCCAAAACGAACCACACCTTTCCAAGGTGAGACTTTAAGTAACACTCGATCCCCAACCTGGAACTCGAGCGGTTTCCTACGCTTATCGGCATAACTTTTCTGACGGTCACGAGCTGCCGCCATTCACTGTCGTATTTGGGCAATCTTCTCTGTCATGTCGACGACGAGTTCTGGGCCAGTGATTTGACTGTCACCAACTTCTGCCCAACATAAGGGTGATTGGCATTTCCGTCCATACAACGCCTCGAACGGAGCAGCCTGGATGCTGGTGTGGTAACTGTTGTTATACGAAAATTCTACCAAAGGTAGGTGCCTTTCCCAGCCATTACCAAAGTCGATAACACATGCTCGAAGCATGTCTTCCAGAGTTTGGATGGTGCGTTCAGACTGCCCATCCTTCTGTGGATGATAGTGCTCATGTCTAGACGTGAGCCAAAGGATTTGTGCATTGCTTACCACAAATCAGAGGTAAAACGTGGATCTCGATCAGAAATGATGGAGGTTGGCACCCCGTGCCTCGAAACTACTTCCTTCAAGTAGACGTCTGCTAGTGTAGAGAACTTATCCGTTTCTTTAATAGCCAGAAAATGTGCAGACTTGGTCAGTCGATCCACTATCACCCATATGGTATCATTTCCTCGTTGAGATCTAGGTAAGCCAGTAACGAAGTCCATGGAGATTTGCTCCCATTTTCATGTGGGAATCTCTGGTTGTTGAAGTAGGCCTGATGGCTTCTGGTATTCGACTTTGACCCTAGCGCAGGTCAAACATTTACTAACATAGGTCGCTACATTAGGTTTCATGTGGGGCCACCGGTACGTAGTCTTGAGATCGTGCTACATCTTATCCGAACCAGGATGTACTGAGTAACGGGATTTGTGAGCTTCATCCATCACAAGTTCACGTAGATTACCATAAAATGGAACCCAGATGCGCCCCGCTAAGTAGTAAGCACCGTCTTCCTTTAGTTCTAACCGTTTCTCTAATCCCTACAGGGACTCAGCCTTGATGTTCTCTTCTTTTAAAGCTTCAACCTGAGCTTCACGAATTTGGGCAGGAAGACTAGAGTGAATTGTAAGCTGTAACGCACGTACACGCTTAGGTTTGGTTTCCTTTCGACTAAGGGAGTTAGTCACAACATTGGCTTTTCCTGGATGATATCTGATTGCGCATTCGTAGTCGTTAAGGAGTTCGACCCATCGACGTTGTCGCATGTTCAACTCCTTTTGATCGAAGATATGTTGGAGACTCTTGTGATCGGTGTAAATGGTGCACTTGGTACCCTACAAGTAATGTCTCCATATCTTAAGAGCAAACACCACTGCTCCCAACTCCAAATCATGAGTAGTGTAGTTCCTTTCGTGAACCTTAAGTTGGCGTGATGCGTAAGCAATGACTTTCTCACGTTGCATCAACACACAAGCTAGTCCTTGGATTGACGCGTCATAATAAACCACGAAATCGTCTGTGCCCTCAGGCAATGAGAGAATAGGTGCGCTACAAAGCTTCAACTTCAGCTGCTGGAATGCGGATTCCTGAGCATCACCCCAATGGTAGGTGACACCCTTCTGAGTAAGAACAGTAAGAGGCTGCACGATCTTTGAGAAATCTTTGATAAACCTTCTATAGTAACCCGCCAAACCCAAGAATTGACGGATTTCAGTTGGTGTTTGAGGTGCAGGCCAATTCCTGATTGACCACGTGGCCTAGAAAATGGACTTCACGAAGCCAGAAGTCGCATTTCGAGAACTTAGCATAAAGCTGTTCTGTTCGAAGAAGTTCCAAAATGAGTCGTAGATGACGCTCGTGTTCCTCCTGACTCTTGGAATAGATCAGGATGTCGTCGATAAACATGTAACAATCCTCAATAAACCAACACCCTTATAATTGTTCCGACACCCTAATATATTTTAAAATATCCCAAAATGTCCCAATATACACCCCATACGTGAATACGGGCCTCAATTATATTAAATAGTATTAAAAATAAATAAAAATTTAAATCTTGGGCTGAGGCGGGCCGCGTAGACCCACCCCAACCTTACGCGGGCGGTATCAAGGTTTAAAACCTGATTTCGTTTGATTTCTTAAGTTCAGGCGGGCCGCGTAATGTCACACCCTGGCTTTGCGGAAGCGTGGGTTTATTTGGTGTGACTTCTTAATACCATAGCTTAATCACAACAAAGCTATATGAAAATAAAACCATGAAGATCATCCGTTGATTTAAGTTTGAAAAGTAAATTACGACAATATTGTTTAAAGTCGACACATACAACGAGTTACAACCCAACAAAATAAAAAAAAACATTGTTCATACGACATAACCACCAACATAAAGTAAACGCCGTTTAAGACTTGCGACTCGTCCAGGTAAAAGTCACAATCCCTAAACGTGGATGACCTCATAACTCTTACGCAGCGTGAAAACGTAGCATACTTCGCCAGATCCCTAATTCCCTGAAATACATGTAAGTTGAAAAATCAACATAAAGTTGAGCGAGTTCATGTGAAAGTGAGTATGTAAAACCTTTGTAAATATAAAATCCCTGGTATGTAGCAAATAAGGAAATAAATAGATCACCAATGGTTTGCAAGACCATTGATATGTGTGAAGTGCAGTAGGAAGACTCAAACCTAGCAGATTTTTGCGTCGGGTACCAAGTCACCCCGAGGTCCGTACTGTTGGGCCTAGGGCTGGGCTCGCTACACCCAGATAGATCTACCGCTAAAGACCCTCGGTCCTACAATGAGGATTAATGGCCTCCACTTCCCGCCTACCCACTCACATGATCTAAGTAGTAACCCTCCTTACGCTAACCATACCATGTAAAAAGTATTCGTAATCATAGTAACATGTATTTCACCCCCGCAGTTTAAAAACTAAAAACAGTTAAGAGAAAGGGGGGGGGGGGGGGGGACATGAACTCACAGAAGTGCGTCTCGAAATAGTCCGTCCCAAAATAACCTGCTGCGTGACGACCTACACGTGCTAACTTCTATTAGACGGACGGCCGTGCCTTGGCTTAAGGTTTAACGTTTTTGGGAAATAGTTAGGCAACTATTTCGTATTTCCACTTCTTAATTATTTAATAAATATTTTCCTTCCCAAGGATGGGGGTTTTTGATACATGTGCGTTTTTATATCTTCGAAATATATTATTAAGTCTCACTTAATAAAATATATTTTAATTCGTTTGTCTAAAATATTCTATCCCCAAAATATACATATTTTTCCCAAAAATATTATATTTTACTTTATACAATTTCCAAAATACTACTTTGTCAAAATACACATTTAAGAGTATTTTTCCGAAAAAATACGTAAGTTACATTTTAAGGTTCGGATGGTAATAATAATACCGGTGTAACTTAAATATTTATTTGTGAAGGCGTTGGTATTATTTTGGAGTCGTGCTTTCATAATGTATTCCAGTTATATTATTTTTACTCTAAAAATAATATATAGTTCACAAAATAATCATAAAATCACACAAGCGTTTTACTATGAAATATATATTCTCAATATATATTTGACAAGTTTCATTTACGAAAATCCACCTCCGACACTTGGTAATTTTGTAATAAAAATCATGGCGAAGTTTGTTTAGAAAAACAAGTTAAAAATATATTTATAAACACTTGTCACCCAAAATATTCTAAGTGTTATTTTCTGGAAAAATTTCGCCAGAGTTTCCTCTGTAACTGGAGGTGGCCACGCTTACTAGCGTATCATTTTCTTTTAAAAATTCAACCAACAATTTTCAAATCATCAACATACAATGTTCAATCATCAAACCAGTCAAAATAAGCATAAATCGCAAGCACATGAACTTGTAAGTTGTGTAAAATTATGTAGTAACTTTCCAACATTTTTAGTAGATCTTTCTATCTTTAAAAATGAATCGGTTTCCTGAAAAACTTTATTTTTAAAGAAAATGTAACCTTACAACTTCTAGTCAAAAGTTACGGAAATATTTCTTTGTTAAATCCTTTTGTTACACAAGTGTTTACACACTTGTTTATTCACAAAAAAACACTTTTAGTTTACGAAAGATCCGGCTTTTAAACATGATTTGCATCTTACACTTGGTTCTTTGAAAATACCACTTGTAAATCTTTAGATCTACTAGTTTAAAACTCCATTTTACAAGAAAAACTGTTTTTACACAAGTTCATGTTTATGTATGAAAGGGTTCGTCATCTTGTAACTTTCCTACTTAACATAATGCTAGTCCATGTTCCATGAACATGATTCTAGTGTGGTTAGGTGACGATCCGTTCCACTACTAGCATCCAACAACATAAAATAACCATAACTAAAGTTTTGTTATTATTTACTCTCAGGTCCAACAACATAAAATAACCATAACTAAAGGTGACGATCCGTTATTATAGAGTTTTACACCATTATTTACTCTTTAACCACCATGTTCATCTTTCTAGCAAGACTTTAAGTTTTGTTTTCGCATGATCTTGAGTTTTAACTGTTAAACTTCTTATTAACCACTTTAGACAAGATCAAGAGGGTGTTTAGAATCACTTACAACTAGCTCAAGGCTAGGGAAGAATCAAAGCGAAAACAAGGTGGATAAAAGCGATGTAGAGAGGTCCTTGAGATTCCGTAAGCACCGAGCTTGCTTGTATGTCACCTTGCACCCTTGAGTATGTAAGAAATGGTTGATCAAGACTTGAAGGTAGTGGTGGTGATGATGGTTGTGTTCAGCCGAGAGTCTCCAAGGGAGGGAGAGAAAACAATTTTTGAAGTGTGGTTTGTGAATGATGAAAGAGAATGACAATCCACTAAACCTTTTTATAAACCATTAATCACTAATACCCAAAGTATAATGTGTAGTCTAGATATCAAGCAAGTAAATAAAATAATCAAAAGTTTTGTGGAGGGTGTCCCCACATGGGACCGATTCGGTTGAAGGGGGGGGGGGGTTATGGTTGGATTTTGATGAAATAGTTACAAGGTAGTTAGTTTAGTTAGGTATTTAAATTAGTGTAATAGTGTGTAGTGTATTATAACGGGTGTCAGGGTGTTCGAGGACCCTAACTAGCTCAGAAAAGGAAAAACAATGTCATTGACAATATTTTTATGTTTCGGGTAAAGTCCGGTTATTCGGTTGGATATCAATCCGTTAAAGTGCTTAATAAGCATTTAAAGTGTCGTTATTATTTGTTTTAGTGACACAATGAATTCCTGACACTTTGGAAAGTGTCTAGTATTATTTTCCCATGTTTTTGCACTTTACTAGTTAACTTAAATGCTGAATTTTGTATTAAAGTGCAGGATTTTGTAATTAGAGCATGTTTTAGGCACATCCGGTCACTATAACTATCACCTAGTGACGCAGTTTAACAATCCTCACCTCCCTACACTCCCTACTAGTGTAGTAACTATTCCCGGCTCATACTGGCCTCCGAGACAGTGCCTGTCTGATGCTGGCTATGTCAGCATGTTTACTGGGTTATCCGTTCATTGTGCTACTGTGCTTTTGTGCATCAAGTTTGTCACTATAGTTCTATGTAAATAATGGAGTGACAGCAATAAAGTATGATGCATGTACGTGTATGTATCAGAATTCAAGTAGCAGTTTAATCACAACTGTAAGCAAGCACAGTAATTAAGTATTAATTAAATATTAATTAATTCATACGGATACCTGGTTTGGTGAGGGTTGTCACACGTAAGACCCCCGGTTAGTTAACGCGGGCCGCGTGAGATCGGAAAGATGGCGCAGCCCGGTGATGACACATGTCATCATCGTGTCAAGTCTAGTTGGTGATCCGGACGAGCTACGCTTTGATCGGGGTTTGACACGGGCCGCGTGGGCCCTTGCCTACTCTTACGCGGGCCGCGAGAGAGTCAAGATCAGCAACTATATAAAGGAGCCATCGGGTTCAACCAGAATTCGTTCAAAAATCGTTTCTCAATCTCAATTTCTGAAATATTAGGCATAATACTCGGGTATTATACCCCCTAATTAGCGAGGTTCTGCTCCGTTGTAAGTATTATAACCTCTGGATACGTATTAGATACGCTGCCCGATTGATCTAGGGTTCCGTAATGGCTGTCGTGGTTCTGCCCGACGTAGTCATTGGAATGCCGTCTCGGGGAGGGTATTACTAATGTTAAAATGGGTTATTAACACGTGTACATTTGTGTAAATTATAGATTATCACCGGGAAACCCTTACGGAAAATCTAAGACAGCAATGTGAGTTGATCCATTTTTTGTAAACCTTTTTGTTAACTGTTTTACAAAACCTTAAATACTTTTCCATGCGAATAACAGTTATTAAGTATTAGTAAGAATACAATTATGATGAGTATGTTGGGGTTTTGTATACAAAATTTGTACCACCTGGTCAAGGAGTAACATTTCCACAAGTCGGGTTCGACAGTACCATGGATGTTAATTGATATGTCTTGGAAACAAATATAATTGCGGGATCGCCCTCAATAATGTACACTGGGATTTGTTTTTATTCAAACTTAATTAAACTGGGATTCACTCACCAGTATTTTTTTACTGACAAATGTTTTTAAAACGCGTTTCAGGTAACAAACTGTGAAAGCCAAATAGAAGCCAGCTGGACAGCACTGAAGGCTTGGAAAAGTGGCAATAAAGTTACCTAAAAATAAAATAGATGTTTTTATTAAATAAATATGATTTATTCCTATGAAAAAGCATGTACTATGAACATTGGTTTTAACCCATTTGTTTAATGTTATAAAAATGTGGTATTTTACTCTGATCAATGTTTCCTAACTGCGGTCCTGATGAAAAATTCCGCTGCCAAATTAGACAATACGAGATACCACCAAAACTGGGTCGCGGCCGCCCGTTCCCCGGGAATTAGGGATCGGGGGTTGCGACAGAAGGTGGTATCAGAGCTAAGCCACTGATTCAGCCACAGAGGTGTTCTGCTGATATCAAAATGTAAAGTGTTAGGAAATAAATTACAGAAGTACGTGCATAATTGTATTTATTGCTATTTGTTATTTGACTATTTGTTAGTTTACAGTATGAGCGACCAAGGACCATCTGACGCGTACCGTCAATTGTCTGGTTCGCCTAGAAGCGAAGGCACCTCGTCTTCTCAGCCTGCCCTCTCAGGGTACTCTGCTGATACGGAAGAAGGAATCTTTTTGTTTAAGGCTCAGTCAGAAGAGCCATTTCCTCAGAAAAAGAGGGGATGGTTCAGTAGAGGGGCACACGAGCGTAGGAAGCGTATGAAAAAGTTACAAGATCAGAGGGTATTAGCCGCAGCCAAGAGAGAGATAGATGCCTATGCCCAGGATATGATAAATAGGGTATAGCCAACATCCACATACTATCAACCACTGCAGCTGACCTAAATCTGGAGCAAATAATAGCACCCCAACCACAGCCACCAATCCTAGACCAACCCATGGAGATAGAAAACCCTGAAAACCAAGTGGAGATGCATGACTTCAATCCGGAAGAAATACCTAGGGTACCAGCACCAAACCCCCTAGACCCAAATTATGATCCCTGGTGGGATGAAGTTAGGGACGATGTGCAGCGTTACCCTATACATGAAGACACACCCATGCAAAACATAGGAGCCTATCCAAGTATGGACCCTTTAGATCCCTATTACCACGATGAATACGTTAGGGAGATCTTAGAAGATCCTTACCGATTTCAGGCACTTTCACCCCTATACCAGGAACCTGCACCCCAGATTCCAAACCCAGTCCTAGAACCTGCACCCCCAATGAGTGTAGAAAACGTACAAGAACTTAGGACATTTGGTGAGGAAATCTAGAAAGTAGTGAGAGAATGCGACAGGTGGGAGAGCCACTCGTATGGAAATACGATGAGCGCAATATGGATTTTTGGATGAATCCATATCCGTGATGTGATGGAGGAGACGGTAATAGTAATAATAATATAATAATAAAATAAAATAAAAATCAAATAAAATAAAATAAAAATCAAATAAAATAAAATATGTGTGTATGGATGCCTATTACTATTAGTATAATCCTATTTCAGTTGGTATTGTAATTTTTATTTCAGTACTGGTATGTAATAGATGCATAATAGTATATGAATAGAGTATAAGTCGCAATGATCGACGCTTTTGACAAAAATGCGTGTCATGTGATTGATTATATGAAATATTATTTTGTGATATTAATACGGGGTAAATGTTTAAAATTCAGATGGCCGATGAAGGAAATCAAGGAAATCTGAATAATGATAACCAGAGTAACATTAACGTGGTTAATGAGAATCCGAGCATCAATAACAATGGAAACCAAATGGATAATAGTGCCGTTCAACACATAGTGGCACAAGGAATTATAGATGCAATGCCATTTATTATTCAAACGATTCAAGAAGCGAATAATAAAAGTAAGCGTAGCAGTAAGTGACCAATTGAACCAGAACACAGCGTGAACAATGGCCCTGTACTTCAAGTGCCCATTCCCAAAAGAAGAAGAACCGTGTCTTATGGTTGTTCTTACAAGGAATTCTGGTCCTGCAAACCAATAGAATTCTCGGGCAATGAAGGACCCATTGCAGCTCTACGCTAGATAGGGAAAACTGAGGCTGTTTTAAAAATAAGCAAGTGTGCTGAAGAAGACAAAATAATGTTTGCTTCTAATCTGTTTAAAAACTCTGCCTTAGATTGGTGGAACACTATCCTCCAGTCAAGAGGAAGTGATAGGGTATACAACATGGAATGGGAGGAATTTAAGAATATGGTAGAAAGGAAATTCTGCCCTCCTAATGAAAAGGAACAGATAGCCAATAAGTTCTTAAACTTAAGAATGACCGGGGTAGATAGTAAGGGTTATACTACCACATTCTTTGAATATGCTAGAATAGTGCCAACCCTTGCATCACTTGAACCAGTATTAATCTCCCGTTACATCTGGGGATTAATTGGAGAGATTAGACATGTAGTCAAGGCATCTAGACCTCAAACTATAGAAGAAGCTGTAGAACTAGCAAATACCTTGACAGATGAATTAATCCATACCAGAGAAGAAGAACAGAGGAGAAACCTAACCCAAAGGCTTACTCAAGAATTCCGTTCTGGGAATTACAACCGTAGGAATATGGGTTCTACCTCTGCACCTTTCTGCAAGGTCTGCAAGAAAAAGCATTCGGGAAAATGCTCCACTCTTTGCAATTTCTGCAAGATGCCAGGACACAAGGAAGAAGATTGCAGGAGAAAATCAAGTAATGGATTATGCTACAATTGTGGAGAAAAGGGTCACATTAAGACAAACTATCCGAAATTAACTCCAGCCGTGAACAACAGGAACACTAAAAATGCTAGAGCATTTGTTCTAACTGCAGATGAAGCCAAGATGATTCCAGACGTGATAGCTGGTACGTTTTTAGTTAATGATGTCTTTGCTAAGGTATTATTTGACTCTGGTGCAAACCAAAGTTTTATTAATACTTCGTTTTGCAAACTTCTAAATCAGTCATTAACTAAACTACCACAAGAATGTCTAGTAGAGACAGCTAATGGAGAAACTGTTAGAATTTTTGAAATCTTGCAGGGAGCAAGAATAGAAATTTTAAATCAAAAGTTTATGGCAAACCTTTATCCCATGAATCTGACGGGATTTGATGTTGTATTAGGAATGGATTGGTTAATAGCCAATAAAGCCAGTATTTTATGTGATCAAAAGTCAATCCAAGTAAATTCACCAAAAGGTAAAATGATCACAATTAAAGGAGATAAACCATCTAGATCCACAAAATTTATATCTGTGATGAAAACTGCAAGTTATATAAGGAAAGGTTCTATAGTGTATTTGATTTCCATAATCACTAACACTAAATGAAAAGAACTAAAAGGCATTCCAGTAGTGTCTCAATTTTCAAAAGTATTTCCAGAGGAATTACCAGGATTACCACCAGACAGAGAAGTTGAATTCAGAATTCACCTACTGCCTGGAACAGCACCATACCGTTTGGCACCCGCAGAAATGCAAGAATTGAAGAAACAATTAGATGAATTGTTGGAAAAAGGATTTATACAACCAAGTTCGTCGTCATGGGGAGCGCCAATATTGTTCGTTAAAAAGAAGGACAGATCAATGCGTATGTGAATTGACTACCGTGAATTGAACAAGGTCACGATCAAGAACTGGTACCCATTACCGAGAATCGATGATCTGTTTGATCAACTGCAAGGAGCTCGATTTTTCTCTAAAATCGATTTAAGGTCAGGATATCATCAATTAAAGGTACAGGAAGAGGACATTCCTAAGACCGCATTTAGAACGAGGTATGGTCATTATGAATTTACTGTCATGCCATTTGGTTTAACCAATGCCCCAGCTGCATTTATGGACATGATGAATCGAATATGTAAGCCATATTTGGATAAATTCATAATTTTCTTCATAGATGATATTCTAATTTACTCTAAAAGTAAAGAGGATCATGCAAAGCATTTGCATACACTTTTAAGTCTATTAAGAAAGGAAAAACTTTATGCTAAATTTTAAAAGTGCGAGTTTTGGTTAGAACAGGTACAGTTTCTTGGACATTTAGTAAACCATGAAGGAATTCATGTGGATCCAACAAAAATCGAGGCGATTACTAAATGGAAAAACCCTGAGTCACCAACCGAGGTTAGAAGTTTCTTAGGATTGGCCGGTTATTATAGAAGATTTATTCGAGATTTTTCTAGAATAGCCATTCCCTTAACTAAGTTAACTTATAAATCCATTAAGTTTGAATGGGGACCAAAGCAAGAAGAAGCTTTTAGAATTCTTAAGCAAAGATTAACTAATACACCCATACTAGCGTTACCAGAAGGAACTGAAGACTTTATAGTCTATTGTGACGCTTCTAAGTTAGGTTATGGATGTGTATTAATGCAACGTCAAAAGGTTATAGCTTACGCATCTAGACAACTTAAGAATCATGAAGAGAATTATTCAACCCATGATCTAGAATTAGGAATAGGAGCTATAATTTTTTCCCTTAAGATTTGGAGACATTACCTTTATGGTAGTAAGTTTACCATATTCACAGATCATAAGAGTTTAAGATATGTTTTCGGGCAAAAGGAGTTGAATATGAGACAAAGACGCTGGATGGAGATGCTTAGTGATTATGATTGTGATATCCAGTATCATGAAGGAAAAGCAAATGTAGTGGAAGATGCTTTGAGTCGAAAGTATCATGAAACGCCAAAAAGGGTACGTTCTCTTAAATTAAATCTGTAAATAGATTTAAATGATCAGATAAGAGAAGCACAAGAATCAGTAATCAAGAATGATGCTGAAAAACTAAAAGGTATGATTAAAGAATTAGAACAAGGAACAGATGGAATTTGGAGATTCCATAAAAAGAGAATGTGGATACCTAAATTAAGAAACCTACGTCATAGTATATTAGAAGAAGCCCATAAGTCTAAGTATACGATGCACCCAGGGAATAATAAAATGTACCAGGATTTAAGGAAAAATTTCTGGTGGATAGGAATGAAGAAAGACATAGCAGCCTATGTTTCTAAATGTTTAACTTGTTCACAAGTTAAAGCTGAACACCAGAAACCCTCAGGTCTATTGCAACAATTAGAAATGCCAATGTGGAAATGGGAATTAATAACAATGGATTTTGTTACTAAATTACCCAAAACAAAGAAAGGAAATGATACAATCTGGGTGATTGTAGATAGGCTAACCAAGTCAGCTCATTTCCTACCAATGAAAGAAACTTTCAGTATGGAACAACTAGCTAAATTATATGTAAATGAAATTGTTTCATTACATGGAATACCTTTATCAATTGTTTCTGATAGGGATAGCCGATTTACCTCTCATTTTTGGTAAAGTTTCCAAAAGGCCATGGGAACCAAGTTAAATCTGAGCACAGCTTATCATCCTCAAACAGACGGACAAAACAAAAGGACAATTCAGACAATGGAGGACATGCTTAGAGCTTGTGTAATTGAATTCGGAGGTAATTGGGACGATCACTTACCTTTAATAGAATTTTCATATAATAATAGTTACCACACAAGTATCAATGCTGCACCATTCGAAGCACTTTATGGATGAAAGTGCCGAACCCCAGTCTGTTGGGCAGAAATTGGGGAAAAGCAACTATCTGGACCTGAGATAGTACAAGAAATGTCGCAACCCCGATCCCTGGTTCCCGGGGAACGGGCGGCCGTGAGCCATTTTGGGTGGTATCGTGTGTTGTCTAATTTGGCAGTGGAATTTTTCATCAAGACCGTAGTTAGGAAATGTTTATCAGAGTAAAATACCACATTTTCATAACATTAAACAAATGGGATAAACCCAAGTTCATAGTACATGCTTTTTCATAGGAATAAATCCTATTTATTTAATAAAAACATCTATTTTATTTTTAGGTAACTGTATTGCCACTTTTCCAAGCCTTCAGTGCTGTCCAGCTGGCTTCTATTTGGCTTTCACATTTTGTTACCTGAAACGCGTTTTAAAAACATTTCAGTGGGAAATACTGGTGAGTGAATCCTAGTTTAATCAAGTTAAAATAAAAAGTCCCAGTGTACAGTATTGAGGGCGATCCCGCAATTATATTTCTTTACAAGATATAACAATTAACATCCATGGTACTGTCGAACCCGACTTATGGACATGTTACTCCTTGACCAGGTGGTAACAAATTTTGTATACAAAACCCCAACATACTCATCATAATTGTATTCTTACAAATACTCAATAACTGTTTTTCGCATGGAAAAGTATTTAAGGTTTTGTAAAACAATTAACAAAAAGGTTTATAAAAAGTGGATCAACTCACATTGCTGTCTTAGATTTTCCGTAAGGGTTTCCCGGTGATAATCTATAAATTACACAAATGTACACGTGTTAGTATTAATAACCCATTTTAACATTAGCAATACCCTCCCCGAGACGACATTCCAATGACTACGTCGGGCAGAACCATGACAGTCATTACGGAACCCTAGATCAATCGGGCAGCGTATCTAATACGTATCCAGGGGTTATAATACTTACGACGGAGCAGAACTTCGCTAATTAGGGGGTATAATACCCGAGTATTATGCCTTCTATTCAGAAATTTAGAGAAAGAAACGATTTTGAACGATCGGAAATGAAATCCCGAGGCCATTCTTATATAGTGTTGAAATCTGATCCTCACGCGGCCCGCGTAAAATACAGACAAGACTTACGCGGCCCACGTCAAAGCTGGGTCAACATGTAGCTTGTCCCGGTCATGATCTAGCCTCGCCACGATGATGACACGTGTTATCACCGGGCTGCGCCACAAATCTCGATCTCAGGCGGCCCGCGTAAGGTTGAGGTGGGGTTCACGCGGCCCGCCTCAACTTATAAGTTAACGAATTCTGATTTAAACCTCTATACCGCCCGCGTGAAGGTTGGGGTGGGTCCTACGCGGCCCGCCTCAGCCCAATAATTCACTTTTTATTATTTTTAATACTTTTTAATATATTTGAGGCCCGTATTCGCGTATGGGGTGTATTTTGGGACATTTTGGAATATTTTAAAATATATTAGGGTGTTGGAAAAATTATGAGGGTGTCGGTTTATTGAGGATTGATACATCCTCCCCACCTTGTTTTAGAGCTCGTCCTCGAGATCTACTGGAACAAGTGTGGATATTTCTTTTGCATTTCAGATTCAAGCTCCCATGTATACTCAGGTCCTCTTTTGGAGTCCCACTTCACTTTGACTAGAACTAATCTCTTGTGTTTGAGATTCTTGACTTTCCTGTCTTCAATTTGTAGAGGCCTTTCTACAAACTTGAGTTGTTCATTTACCTCTATATCCTTAAGAGGTACTATTAGTGATTCATCAGTTAAGCACTTTTTGAGATTAGATACATGAAATACATCATGTATTCCTGCCATTTCCTCTGGCAGTTGTAGCTGATAGGCTACAGGTCCTATTCTTCTAATAATCTTAAAAGGTCCAATATACTTGGGACTTAGTTTTCCTCATTTGATGAATCTTACTACTCCTTTCCAAGGAGAGACTTTTAATAATACTTTATCTCCTACTTGAAATTCCAAGGGTTTGCGTCGGTTATCAGCATAACTCTTCTGTCGATCACGTGCCGCTTTCAGTCGTTCCTTGACTTGAATAATCTTGTCGGTTGTTTCTTGCACTATCTCAGGTCCAGATAGTTGCTTTTCCCCAATTTCTGCCCAACATACTGGGGTTCGGCACTTTTGTCCATAAAGTGCTTCGAATGGTGCAACATTGATACTGGTGTGATAGCTATTATTATAAGAAAATTCTATTAAAGGTAAGTGATCGTCCCAATTACCCCCGAAATCGATTACACAAGCTCTAAGCATGTCCTCCATTGTCTGAATTGTTCTTTCGCTTTGTCCGTCCGTTTGAGGATGATAAGCTGTGCTCAGATTTAATTTGGTTCCCATGGCTTTTTGGAAACTTGACCAAAAATGAGAGGTAAATCGGCTATCTCTATCAGAAACAATTAATAAAGGAATTCCATGTAATGAAACAATTTCATTTACATATAATTTAGCTAGCTGTTCCATACTGAAAGTTTCCTTCATTGGTAGGAAATGAGCTGACCTGGTTAGTCTATCTACAATCACCCAGATTGTATCATTACCTTTCTTTATTTTGGGTAATTTGGTAACAAAATCCATTGTTATCAATTCTCATTTCCACACTGGCATTTCTAATTGCTGTAATAAACCTGAGGGTTTCTGGTGTTCAGCTTTAACTTGTGAACAAGTTAAACATTTAGAAACATAAGCTGCTATGTCTTTCTTCATTCCTATCCACCAGAAAATTTTCCTTAAATCCTGGTACATTTTATCATTCCCTGGATGCATCGTATATTTAGACTTATGGGCTTCTTCTAATATATGATGACGTAGGTTTCCTAATTTAGGTATCCACATTCTCTTCTTACGGAATCTCCAAATTCCATCTATTCCTTGTTCTAATTCCTTAATCATACCTTTTAATTGTTCAGCATCATCCTTGATTACTGATTCTTGTGCTTCTCTTATCTGATCATTTAAATCTACTTGTAGATTTAATTTAAGAGAACGTACCCTTTTTGGCTTTTCATGATACTTTCGACTTAAAGCATCTGCTACTACATTTGCTTTTCCTTCATGATACTGGATATCACAATCATAATCGCTAAGCATTTCCATCCATCGTCTTTATCTCATATTCAACTCTTTCTGCCCGAAAACATACCTTAAACTCTTATGATCAGTGAATATGGTAAACTTGCTACCATAAAGGTAATGTCTCCAAATTTTAAGGGCAAAAATTATAGCTCCTAATTCTAGATCATGGGTTGAATAATTCTCTTCATGATTCTTAAGTTGTCTAGATGCGTAGGCTATAACCTTTTGACGTTGCATTAATACACATCCATAACCTAACTTAGAAGCGTCACAATAGACTACAAAGTCTTCAGTTCCTTCTGGTAACGCTAGTATGGGTGTATGGGTTAATCTTTGCTTAAGAATTCTAAATGCTTCTTCTTGTTTTAATCCCCATTCAAACTTAATAGATTTACAGGTTAACTTAGTTAAAGGAATGGCTATTCTAGAAAAATCTCGAATAAATCTTCTATAATAACCGGCCAATCCTAAGAAACTTCTAACCTCAGTTGGTGACTCAGGGGTTTTCCATTTAGTAATTGCCTTGATTTTTGTGGGATCCACAAGAATTCCTTCATGGTTTACTAAATGTCCAAGAAACTGTACATGTTCTAACCAAAACTCGCACTTTTAAAATTTAGCATAAAGCTTTTCCTTTCTTAATAGGCTTAAAAGTGCGTGCAAATGCTTTGTATGTTCCTCTTTACTCTTAGAGTAAATTAAAATATCATCTATGAAGACGATTATGAATTTATCCAAATATGGCTTACATATTCAGTTCATCATGTCCATAAATGTAGCTGGGGCATTGGTTAAACCGAATGGCATGACAGTAAATTCATAATGACCATACCTTGTTCTGAAGGCAATCTTAGGAATGTTTTCTTCCTGTACCTTTAATTGATGATATCCTGACCTTAAATCGATTTTAGAGAAAAATCGAGCTCCTTGCAGTTGACCGAACAGATCATCGATTCTCGGTAATGGGTACCGATTCTTAATCGTGACTTTGTTCAATTCACGGTAGTCAATGCACATATGCATTGATCCGTCCTTCTTTTTAACGAACAGTATCGGCGCTCCCCGTGGCGACGAACTTGGTTGTATAAATCCTTTTTCCAGTAATTCATCTAATTGTTTCTTTAATTCTTGCATTTCTACGGGTGCCAAACGGTAAGGTGCTTTGGCAATTGGTGCTGTTCCTGGTAGTAGGTGAATTCTGAATTCAACTTCTCTATCTGGTGGTAGTCCTGGTAATTCTTCTGGAAAGACATCTGAAAACTGGAACACTACTGGAATGTCTTTTAGTTCTTTTCCTTTTGTGTTAGTGATTATGGAAATCAAATACACTATAGAACCTTTTCTTATATAACTTGCAGTCTTCATCACAGAGATGAATTTTGTGGACCTAGAGGGCTTATCTCCTTTTATTGTGATCATTTTACCTTTTGGTGAATTTACTTGAATTGTCTTTTGATCACATAAAATACTGGCTTTATTGGTTATTAACCAATCCATTCCTAATACAACATCAAATCCCATTAGATTCATGGGATAAAGGTTTGCCATAAACTTTTGATTTAAAATTTCTATTCTTGCTCCCTGCAAGATTTCAAAAATCCTAACAGTTTCTCCATTAGCTGTCTCTACTAGACATTCTTGTGGTAGTTTAGTTAATGACTGATTTAGCAGTTTGCAAAATGAAGTATTAATAAAACTTTGGTTTGCACCAGAGTCAAATAATACCTTAGCAAAGACATCATTAACTAAAAACGTACCAGCTATCACGTCTGGAATCATCTTGGCTTCATCTGCAGTCAGAACGAATGCTCTAGCATTTTTAGTGTTTCTGTTGTTCACAGCTAGAGCCAATTTCGGACAGTTTGTCTGAATGTGGCCTTTTTCTCCATAGTTATAGCATAATCCATTACTGGATTTTCTCCTGCAATTTTCTTCCTTCTGTCCTGGCATCTTGCAGAAATTGCAAATAGTGGAGCATCTTCCCGAATGCTTTTTCTTGCAGACCTTGCAGTAAGGTGCAGAGGTAGAACCCATATTCATACGGTTGAAATTCCCAGAACGGAATTCTTGAGTAAGCCTTTGGGTTAGGTTTCTCCTCTGTTCTTCTTCTCTAGTACGGATTAATTCGTCTGTCAAGGTATTTGCTAGTTCTACAACTTCTTCTATAGTTTGAGGTCTAGCTGCCTTGACTACGTGTCTAATCTCCCCAATTAATCCCCAGATATAACAGGAGATTAACACCGGTTCAGGTGATGCAAGGGTTGGCACTATTCTAGCATATTCAAAGAATGTGGTAGTATAACCCTTACTATCTACCCTGGTCATTCTTAAGTTTAGGAACTTATTGGCTATCTGTTCCTTTTCATTGGGAGGGCAGAATTTCCTTTCTACCATATTTTTAAATTCCTCCCATTCCATGTTGTATACCCTATCACTTCCTCTTGACTGGAGGATAGTGTTCCACCATTCTAAGGCTGAGTTTTTAAACAGATTAGAAGCAAGCATTATTTTGTCTTCTTCAGCACACTTGCTTATTTTTAAAATAGCCTCAGTTTTCTCTATCCAGCGTAGAGCTGCAATGGGTCCTTCATTGCCCGAGAATTCTATTGGTTTGCAGGACCAGAATTCCTTGTAAGAACAACCGTAAGACACGGTTCTTCTTCTTTTGGGAATGGGCACTTGAAGTACAGGGCCATTGTTCACGCTGTGTTCTGGTTCAATTGGTCGCTTACTGCTATGCTTACTTTTATTATTCGCTTCCTGAATCGTTTGAATAATAAATGGCATTGCATCTATAATTCCTTGTGCCACTATGTGTTGAACGACACTGTTATCCATTTGGTTTCCATTGTTATTGATGCTCGGATTCTCATTAACCACGTTAATGTTACTCTGGTTATCGTTATTCAGATTTCCTTGATTTCCTTCATCGGCCATCTGAATTTGAAACATTTACCTTGTATTAATGTCACAAAATAATATTTAATATAGTCAATCACATGACACGCATTTTTGCCAAAAGCGTCGATAATTGCGACTTTTACTCTATTTATCTACTATTATGCATCTATTACACACTAGTACTGAAATAAAAATTACAATACCAACTGAAATAGAATTACACTAATAGTAATAGGCATCCGTACACACATATTTTATTTTATTTTTATTATTATATTATTATTATTACTAGTACCATTTCCTCCATCACATCTACGGATATGGATTCATCCAAAAATCCATATTGCGCTCATCGTATTTCCATACAAGTCGCTCTCCCACCTGTCGCATTCTCTCACTGCTTTCTAAAATTTCCTCTCCAAAAGTCCTAAGTTCTTGTACGTTTTCTGCACTCATTGGGGGTGCAGGTTCTAGGACTGGGTTCGGAATCTTGGGTGCGGGTTCCTGATATGGGGGTGAAAGTGCCTGAAATCAGTAAGGATCTTCTAAGATCTCCCTAATGTAGTCATCATGGTAATAGGGATCTAAAGGGTCCATACCTGGATAGGCTCCTATGTTTTGCATGGGTGTGTCTTCATGGATTGGGTAACGTTGCACAAAGTCCCTATTGTCGTCCCACCAGGGGTCGTAATTTGGGTCTAGGGGGTTTGGTGCTGGTACCCTAATGATTTCTTCCGGATTGAAGTCATGAATCTCCACTTGGTTTTCAGGGTTTTCTATCTCCATGGGTTGGTCAGGGATTGGCAGTTGTGGTTGGGGTGCTATTATTTGTTCCAGATTTGGGTCAGCTGCAGTGGTTGCTAGTATGTGGATGTTGGCTATACCTCTATTTATCATATCCTGGGCATAGGCATCTGTTTCTCTCTTGGCTGCTGCTAGTACCCTCTGTTCGTGTAACTTTTTCATACGTTTTCTACGCTCGTGTGCCCCTCGACTGAACCATCCCCTCTTTTTCGGAGGAAATGGCTCCTCTGACTGAGCCTTAAATACAAAGATTCCTTCTTCCGTATCAGCAGAGTACCCTGAGAGGGCAGGCTGAGAAGAGGATGTGCCTTCGCTTCTAGGCGAACCAGACAATTGACGGTACGTGTCAGATGGTCCTTGGTCGCTCATACTGTAAACTAACAGATAGTCAAATAACACATAACAAATAAATACATTTATGCACGTATTTCCGTAATTTATTTCCTAACACTTTACATCTTGATGTCAGCAGAACACCTCTGTGGCTGAATCAGTGGCTTAGCTCTGATACCACCTCCTGTCGCAACCCCCGATCCCTAGTTCCCAAGGAACGGGCGGCCGCGAGCCATTTTGGGTGGTATCGTGTGTTGTCTAATTTGGCAGCGGAATTTTTCATCAGGACCGAAGTTAGGAAATGTTTATCAGAGTAAAATACCACATTTTCATAACATTAAACAAATGGGATAAACCCAAGTTCATAGTACATGCTTTTTCATAGGAATAAATCCTATTTATTTAATGAAAACATCTATTTTATTTTTAGGTAACTTTATTGCCACTTTTCCAAGCCTTCAGTGCTGTCCAGCTGGCTTCTATTTGGCTTTCACATTTTGTTACCTGAAACGCGTTTTAAAAACATTTGTCAGTGGGAAATACTGGTGAGTGAATCCTAGTTTAATCAAGTTTAAATAAAAAGTCCCAGTGTACAGTATTGAGGGCGATCCCGCAATTATATTTGTTTACAAGATATAACAATTAACATCCATGGTACTGTCGAACCCGACTTGTGGACATGTTACTCCTTGACCAGGTGGTACAAATTTTGTATACAAAACCCCAACATACTCATCATAATTGTATTCTTACAAATGCTCAATAACTGTTATTCGCATGGAAAAGTATTTATGGTTTTGTAAAACAATTAAAAAAAAGGTTTACAAAAAGTGGATCAACTCACATTGCTGTCTTAGATTTTCTGTAAGGGTTTCCCGGTGATAATCTATAAATTACAAAAATGTACATGCGTTAGTATTAATAACCCATTTTAACATTAGCAATACCCTCCCCGAGACGGCATTCCAATGACTACGTCGGGCAGAACCACGACAGCCATTACGGAACCCTAGATCAATCGGGCAGCGTATCTAATATGTATCCAGGGGTTATAATACTTACGACGGAGCAGAACTTCGCTAATTAGGGGGGTATAATACCCGAGTATTATGCCTTCTATTCATAAATTTAAAGAAAGAAATGACTTTGAACGACCAGAAATGAAATCCCGAGGCCATTCTTATATAGTGTTGAAATCTGGTCCTCACGCGGCCCGCGTAAAATACAGACAAGACTTACGCGACCCGCGTCAAAGCTGGGTCAACGCGTAGCTTGTCCCGGTCATGATCTAGCCTCGCCACGAATGATGACACGTGTCATCACCGGGCTGCGCCACAAATCTCGATCTCAGGCGGCCCGCGTAAGGTTCAGGTGGGGTTCACGCGGCCCGCCTCAACTTATAAGTTAACGAATTCTGATTTAAACCTCTATACCGCCCGAGTGAAGGTTGGGGTGGGTCCTACGCGGCCCGCCTCAGCCCAATAATTCACTTTGTTATTATTTTTAATACTTTTTAATATATTTGAGGCCCGTATTCGCGTATGGGGTGTATTTTGGGACATTTTGGAATATTTTAAAATATATTAGGGTGTCAGAAAAATTATGAGGGTGTCGGTTTATTGAGGATTGTTACAAGAAACAACCGACAAGATCATTCAAGTCAAGGAACGACTGAAAGCAGCACGTGATCGACAGAAAAGCTATGCTGATAACAGACGAAAACCATTAGAATTTCAAGTAGGAGATAAAGTATTATTAAAAGTCTCTCCTTGGAAAGGAGTGGTAAGATTCATTAAATGAGGGAAACTAAGTCCCAGGTATATTGGACCTTTTGAGATTATTAGAAGAATATGACTTGTAGTCTATCAGCTACAACTGCCAGAGGAAATGGCAGGAATACATGATGTGTTTCATGTATCTAATCTCAAAAAGTGCTTAGCTGATAAATCGCTAATAGTACCTCTTAAGGATATAGAGGTAAATGAACAACTCAAGTTTGTAGAGAGGCCTCTACAGATTGAAGACAGGAAAGTCAAGAACCTCAAACATAAGAGATTGGTTCTGGTCAAAGTGAAGTGGGACTCCAAAAAAGGACATGAGTATACATGGGAGCTTGAATCGGAAATGCAACGGAAATATCCACACTTGTTCCAGTAGATCTCGAGGACGAGCTCTAAAACAAGGTGGGGAGGATGTAACAATCCTCAATAAACCAACACCCTTATAATTGTTTCGACACCCTAATATATTTTAAAATATCCCAAAATGTCCCAAAATACACCCCATACGTGAATACGGGCCTCAATTATATTAAATAGTATTAAAAATAAATAAAAATTTAAATCTTGGGCTGAGGCGGGCCGCGTAGGACCCACCCCAACCTTACGCGGGCGGTATCAAGGTTTAAAACCTGATTTCGTTTGATTTCTTAAGTTCAGGCGGGCCGCGTAAGACCCCCGGTTAGTTAACGCGGGCCGCGTGAGATCGGAAAGATGGCACAGCCCGGTGATGACACATGTCATCATCGTATCAAGTCTAGTTAGTGATCCAGACGAGCTATGCTTTGACCGGGGTTTGACGCGGGCCGCGTAGGCCCTTGCCTACTCTTACGCGGGCCGCGAGAGAGTCAAGATCAGCAACTATATAAAAGAGCCATCGGGTTCAACAAGAATTCGTTCAAAAATCGTTTCTCAATCTCAATTTCTGAAATATTAGGCATAATACTCGGGTATTATACCCCCTAATTAGCGAGGTTATGCTCCGTTGTAAGTATTATAACCCCTGGATACGTATTAGATACGCTGCCCGATTGATCTAGTGTTCCGTAATGGCTGTCATGGTTCTGCCCGACGTAGTCATTGGAATGCCGTCTCGGGGATGGTATTACTAATGTTAAAATGGGTTATTAATACTGACACGTGTACATTTGTGTAAATTATAGATTATCACCGGGAAACCCTTACGGAAAATCTAAGACAGCAATGTGAGTTGATCCATTTTTTGTAAACCTTTTTGTTAACTGTTTTACAAAACTTTAAATACTTTTCCATGCGAATAACAATTATTGAGTATTTGTAAGAATACAATTATGATGAGTATGTTGGGGTTTTGTATACAAAATTTGTACCACCTGGTCAAGGAGTAACATTTCCACAAGTCGGGTTCGACAGTACCATGGATGTTAATTGATATGTCTTGGAAACAAATATAATTGCGGGATCGCCCTCAATAATGTACACTGGGATTTGTTTTTATTCAAACTTGATTAAACTGGGATTCACTCACCAGTATTTTTTTCACTGACAAATGTTTTTAAAACGCGTTTCAGGTAACAAACTGTGAAAGCCAAATAGAAGCCAGCTGGAGAACACTGAAGGCTTGGAAAAGTGGCAATAAAGTTACCTAAAAATAAAATAGATGTATTTATTAAATAAATAGGATTTATTCCTATGAAAAAGCATGTACTATGAACATTGGTTTTAGCCCATTTGTTTAATGTTATAAAAATGTGGTATTTTACTCTGATCAATGTTTCCTAACTACGGTCCTGATGAAAAATTCCGCTGCCAAATTAGACAATACGAGATACCACCAAAACTGGGTCGCGGCCGCCCGTTCCCCGGGAATTAGGGATCGGGGGTTACGACAAAACACGATAACGAACTTATCCAAGTAAGGTTTGTACACTCGGTTCATCAGATCCATGAAGACCGCAGGTGCGTTTGTCAACCCGAAAGGCATGACCAGGAACTCGTAGTGTCCATAACGAGTCCTGAATGTTGTCTTAGAGATGTCCTCATCTCAGACTCTCAGCTGACGATAGCCCGATCTCAGATCGATCTTCGAGTAGTAGCTTGACCCTTGTAACTGGTCGAACAGGTCATCAATACGCGGAAGAGGATAACGATTCTTCACGGTCACCTTGTTGAGTTCGCGATAGTCTATACACATTCGAAAGGTACCGTCTTTCTTCTTCACAAACAAGACTGGAGATCCTCAGGGCGAAGAGCTAGGACGAATGAAACCCTTGTCCAAAAGCTCTTGTAGTTGCGTAGACAATTCTTCTAGTTCTGATGGGGCTAAAAGATATGGTGCACGAGCTATAGGCGGTGCTCTAGGAGCTAGCTCGATTTGAAACTCGACCTGACGATGAGGCTGAAGACCAGGTAATTCCTCAGGAAATACCTCAGGAAAGTCGCGTACAGTTGGGATATCATCTATCTTCTTTTCCTTCGTTGAAGTGTCAGTAACGAGGGCTAGAATAGCAGTGTGGCCCTTTCGCAAACACTTCTGGGCCATAAGGAAAGAGATGATGCTCACAACAGCACCACTCTTATCGCCACGAATAACAAGAGGTTCTTCACCAGAACGAGTAATGCGGACAATTTTCTCCTTGCAAAGAATCTCTGCTCGATGTTGGGATAACCAATCCATCCCAATGACGACGTCGAAGCTACCAAGAACGATGGGGATAAGGTCGATAGAGAAGATCTGACCAGCTAAAGCGAGATTACAACCCTTAACTATATGTGTGGCCTCAAGACTTTTACCGTTTGCTAGTTCTACAACATGCTTGGTGTTTAAGGGAATTGGGGTACGCTTGAGCATCTTACTAATTTTTAAGGACACGTAACTAGTATCAGCACCCGAATCGAATAAAACAGAAACAAAGAAGTCGTCCAGTAGGAACTTACCCGTCACAACGTTGGGATCGTTCCTAGCATCCCACTGACCAATCACGAAAGCACGTCCCCTGGCACCATTACCATCGTTGTTACCCCCATTGTTGTTCCCATTTCCCTGGTTGTTGTTGTTGTTCTGATTCTGGTTTAGCTGTGGACAGTTTCTCTTGAAGTGACCTTCAGCACCACACTGAAAATACCCTTTGTTAATAAGCTGTTGTTGTTGCTGTTGCTAGTTCTGTGGAGCTTGTTGCTGCTGCTGACGATTCTGATTCGCAGGGTATGAGCTCCTGCAATCCTTTGCTGCGTGACCAAGCTTGTTGCATCTATGACAGTGACCCTTGCTACACGGCCCGCTGTGGTGCAAGTTACAACGGTTACACTTAGGCTGATTTCCCTTGTACCCTCCTTGTTGACCAGGGCTCTTGTAGTCATCAGTCCTTCGCTGCTGAGACTGCACAGAATCCGAACCCTTGCTTGAACTTCCATCCCACTTGCGCTTGTTATCACTAGGAGCATCTGAAGTAGTGGTAGCACTAATACATTTTGGCAGTCTGTTCTGTTCGACTGCCTGGTCAGTGAGACGGTGGGATAGTCGAATGACCTGCTGAATCGTGAGAAGGTTAGCCGAAGTCACCATACTCTGAATTTCTGGCACTAATCCCTTGATATAAAGCTCGATACGTTTGCAGGGAGGATCCACCATAGTAGGGCACAAAGCAGCTAGTTCATTCGATCTCTTAGTATATGCCTCGATTTCAGATCCTGTCATCTTTAGATTGTAAAACTCCACTTCTAGCTTATGGATGTCATCATGATGACAATACTCCTCCTTGATCAGATCCTTAAATTCATTCCATGGGGTGGCATTTGCAGCTGCCAACCCTAGCATTTGAACCTGAGCGTTCCACCAGGTGAGCGCAACACCTTCAAGAGTTCCCATAACAAACTTCACCCTACTTGCAACAGGGCATTCACACATCTCGAAAACAGATTCGAGTTTCTTGAACCAGTGAAGAAGACCTACGGCTCCTTCTATACCACTGAAGGTACTAGGTCGACAGTCCATAAAGGTCTTGAACGTACACACGGGAGGCTGAGCATGTTGACCTGTCGCGCGAGAAAGAAAAGACAAGGTTAAGCGCGAGAGTCGGTTCGCGAGAGTAGGATCTAAACATCCTAGGATAGGTCGAAATGGCAGGTTATACCTCCTGCAGGGGCTGCTGCGAGTGCCTCAGCAACTCGTTCATTGATTAGAGCCGTCAGCTGGGCTTGAGTCAAGTTCAGGCGTCCACTCATGATCTTCACATCGAAGGAAACACAAATGAGAATGGTGTCGCGAAAGTGCGTAAGTATGGGATGACAGAAAAAAGCAAGCACACAAGGTTTCAAGCAGCATTTGTTACACTGAACTAAACATACCATGATCAATGCACTACTTAAACTAACAGGCAGGCAATACGAACACAAACCATATTACCTATAGTGTTGAGTCTTGCACGTGGAGCGAAGTGTCGTTGTGGATCGTTGAGCACTGTACAGGTTATAGTCTGGTTTTGTCAAAAATCTTTCCCTTTTTAAAACTAAATTCACTATAACAAATGGCTCTGATACCAATCTGTCACACCCCCAATTTCCAAATGCGGAGTATCACCGCAGGAGGCGTGACATGACCAGGATCAAGCCACCAATCATATTGAACAACATATTAAAGTAAATATTAAACCAACCACAATATAATTGGTGTCCAAAACAAATTAACTAAGTTCAAGTTATCAGCAGAAGCATAAAGTGTAAAACCAAAACATAAGTTAAAAGTTCAAATGTTTAACATGGAACTCAACAGTCCATGTCCCACAACGACCTCTCCTTCTCATGCAAGCTCCATCTAAGCACCTAACGACCTGCAAGGCATGTAGCAACGAATCAAAAACAAAGTTGAGCAAGTTCACAGTTGGTTGTCCATTTTAAAGTTGTTCCAAAAACCATAAGTCCTTTCGAAAACCATGAGTTAACCAATTCCTTGTTTCCCAAACCATAACCAGTGGGGGCTACCCCATGTTAACCACTAGACCCGTTACCATATCGACAACTAACTGGAGTCATGTTTATGTGCCCTGCGTCAATGTCTATCATCATTGACTAAGTGCCCAGATCCATTAGTCCACTCCCGTCCTCTGCGGCACGGTGTGAGGCTTGTCGAACCTAATAGCGCTATTTAAGTAATGACCCACTCGCCATTGGCCCGACGATTAAGTCGATAAAAAAATGAGGGACTTCATGATAGAGTTTTGTCTAGTAAGTTATATGTTGTCATCCTTCCCATAGAGGATGGAGGTACGTAGTTTACCCAAGGAGAATACGCAGGCTTAATGTTGTCATCCTTCCCATGGAGGATAGAGGTACATATTCTACGCAAGGAGAATATACAGGTTCCGTTTTAGTTCCTTAACCCATTCCCAAACCACCGGGAATCCCATGCCTTGTAGAAAGTGTGAACTCACCTTAGGTTAGCTCGGAAGATACACGAAAAGGTCACTTGAGCTATATGTGGTCAACCACGTCCTAACATGGTTACCATACAAGTCAGGTCTAGGTTCAAATAGTGCACATAGGTTTACACATAAACTAACAGGTTACGAACACGTAATGATCA
Source organism: Helianthus tuberosus (assembly GCA_030545235.1). NCBI lineage: Eukaryota > Viridiplantae > Streptophyta > Magnoliopsida > Asterales > Asteraceae > Helianthus > Helianthus tuberosus. The sequence goes on from CM060380.1 coordinate 78,427,347, forward strand.
TGGCAAACACGTAAGGTCACATTCAACACATTAACAGTCAAGTATACATCATAACCAAACTTGTGTGACTCAGATGATTGGGCTCGCACAAGTTCAATGGCCCAATCATCTTGTGCGATTCAATAATTGAAGCCCAATAATATTTGGCCCAACCTGTTGTGCGTCCGGCACAACTTGTGTGACTCACAACGGGTTGTGCGACTGAAACAACCCGGCTCAATATCATAAGAAACCCAACATTCACACGGCCCAAACAAACAAACAAACAGGAAATCAACTTGTGCGGTCTATTTATCTTGTGCGATCCGGAACAACATGTGCGACTGGATATTGGGCTGTTCGGCCCAACATAATAGCATAATTTAACATACTATATGGCCCAAGGTATTGTGCGATTGACATATCTTGTGCGATCCACAATATCTTGTGCGATCATGCATAACTGAGTTGTACTGTGAGCTCTAAACAGTTGCACCAAGCTTGTGCGACCAGTCCCTTGTGCGATCCGATAAGATCTTGTGCGATCAAGGGTGGTCTTGTGCGATTAGTTATCTAATCCCCTAATTTCATGCAATCAGTTTCAATCATTCAACAGTTTCCTATTTTGCATTCATTGAATCAAAATAACAGTTTCCAATCATGCAAATAATCGATCAAACTAAACATTTACAAATTAATTTTTATGAACCCTAGTTAATCATACAACAACTCATCATCATCACATCGAATCAATTAACATAATTGACATCAAGATCCTAAATTCATCATCCAATAACTCAAAACAAATCTTATATTCCATCCGAATCCAAACACATATGGCCGATTACATTCTTTCGGTTCTAGATCATTATTATCATCACATGATTATCAAACCCTATATTGAACTAACATATTACACATGAGAGCCGATTTACATGAATACTAATCTCATCAATTTATTTCATAATCAACCACATATCATTCGTAAGTCATTATGTAGAAACATATAAATCACAACATCATTTAACAAAACAATAACCATGAAACACTAACTGGTTAGAAGGTAAAACAGGGATGATCCGAACAAGAAAGTCTTCGAGGAAGAGGGATGGGGCCGTCGGCTTCGAGAGAGAGAGAGAGGAAGAGAGATTTAGGGTTTGCTAAACTTTGTGTGTTTTGGCGAAGTGTAGAATTTATACTAACACTCTAGGTGTTATTCGAACTAAGGGAGTGGGCCGAACCCTTCATGGGTTGCCCTTGGGTTTCGAGTACAAGGAGTGTGGCCCGAATGAGCTTGTACGATTGGGCTAGTGTTGTGTGACTACATTAAATACATACATTACACACATAATCACATAACATAACAAACATTCCATTAAAACCACGTATCACGTAATTACATATTGTTCAAACAAGTTACATCAAAGTACAACGAAAGGTTTGAAATACGAGTTGTCACATTCTTAACGAACCTGAACCCTCTGCTCTTGAGATAAACACTTGTTTTCTTGAAACCCTTAGGAAGTGCCCTTAGAGGGTTCGCCCCTTTCCTGAGCCCTTACTAGTGTTGTTGGGCATTAGTAAGTTGTGGGACAAGCCTAATCGAGATCCAGTGCTTATGAGAGATTGGCAGGGTATGCATTTGTCCTGTTGTACTATTATGTTTCTATTTCCTGTTTGTTTATACCCTTTATTTGTGTTTGTCTTGTAGTTATGTCTGCACTTGACTTTGTGAATAGCGATGCCACTTCTGATGTTGTGTTTGGGGATGCTGCGGCAACTCCTGATGAAGATGCAGTTGCTAGGGGATCTGAGCATAGGTTCGAAGGTTCCAGTTATGTGAGTGTTCCAAAAGTTAAAGGTTTCACGAAAGTTCCAGGTTCCAAGGTTTTTGTCCATCAGTCAAACCGTCGTTTAAAAGGTGCTGATCAGCCCTCTGGTTCAGAGGCCATTGACATTAGCGATGATATTGAGGTGTCCGCGGAGCAGGTTACTGAAGGTGGTGTGGAGAAGGGCAAGGAAAAAGAGTTGGTGGTTTCTGGGAATAAGAAGAAGTTGGTCAAGAAGGGTGCTACACCTGCCATTCAGGGTTCATCTGGCAAAAGTGTTGAAGGCTTGGAGGAGCCTGAAACTGAAGAGGTTTATGTTCCCAACTGGGGTGTGAAGGTTGGGGATAGCTTTAAGGATCCTGCTGTTTGTGCAGGTGTGTTAGCTCATTTTGCTCCTCCTGGTGTCTGGGATGCCATTTCGGAGATGGAGGGTGATCATTTTATCTCAAGGTTGATGTTGAGCTCTTGCAACCTTTCTGGCCTTTTGGCTGAGGGTGTTACCCGTTTTACAAAAGGGATGCAAGAGTATGAAGAGGTTACAAAGAAGAAAGATAAAATGAAGGCCTCCATGGCTGCGATGAAGAAGGAAGTTGATGGGTTTTCGAAAAAGGAGGAGGCTTGGGTAAAGAAGGTTGGTGAGTTGACCAGGAGGCATGAGATTGAGATGAATGATCTCAAGAAGAGTTTTAAAGCAGATAAGTTGAAGTTGAAGGCTAATAGGGAGGCCTTAGATGTTCAAAAGAAAGCGTTTGATGAAGAGAAGGAAGGCTTGAAAGCTTCAGTCGTTCAAGCTACTGGTGATAACCAGTGGCTCATTAAGCAAGGTTTTCTCCAGGTTGTCACTTATCTCCTTCATTCTAATGAATTCAATTCTGCTCTTGGGGAGGTTTATACCAAACTGGTGAACTATGGGAAACATTTGGGCCTTGTTGCTGGTTTTAAACTTCACGAGTCTGGTCAGGCCTTAGAACAGTCTCCTATGTTTTGTCCTGATGCTTATGGGGTCTTTAAGGAGTCTGTTCAAAAGATGGAGAGGTTGACTTACCCATATGTAAGTGAAGTTTCAACTTGTTTTGGTAAACCTCTTTCCGTCTTACAGGGGTTGAAACCAGCTAGACTAAACGAGAAGGTTTATGCTGAAGTGCTTGATTCCTTGTCGAAGAAATGTTCTCGTTCAGGAGATAGTGAGGAAACCTTTTCAGACGATGCTGGTATTTCCAAGGAAACAAGCCTCGAAGGTTCAGCGGTTAGAGGTGATGGTGGTTCAAAGGCCAAGAAAGCAAAGAAGGCCAAAAAGGGTAAAGGTGATGGTTCTGGGGCATCTAAGCCTCTTCCTGATGTTTGAACAATACATTCGTACCTTTCTTAGCACCTTAAAACAATTTGATGGTTTGTATGTCTTTTGAAAACAATTTAGGTTTTGCTGAAACCCCTAAGGTTTCTGTTGATAGTTGTTAGCCTTAGTGGTTGTTTGAACAATTTCTATGTTTACAAACCGTTAAGGTTTGGTTGTGACTGTTGCAACATTATGTAGCTTTTGGAGGCCTTTAAGGCTTCTTATGTTATGTTATTAACTTTCTACTACTTGCTTTGTTATGATCTGTATGTTTTTATAAGGCAGCTTGGTTAGACTTGTAGCTTGAAGCCTTCGAGGCTTCCGGTTGTTGCTTGTTGTTTGTGACTTGGTGTTTTGCTTTGTATTTTTGGTTCCAAGTTGCATACAAACTATTATTGTTATGTTGTTGTTTTGCCCTTTCAATTGTCCTTATGTTTATGGGCTTGTCTTTGTTGTTCATATGTTGATGGTAATTTGTCTTGTCTGTTTTATGTGTCTCTTAATCTAGTGTTCCTTAAGAAGTTTTAGTGCTGCAGTCACTTTAGCTTCAAGGCTTTATTAGATAGAAAGGGCACATGTTGCCTATCCTTTTTCCTTAAAAAAAATTGTTTTGTGAACCGTTTTCAAAGGTTCATAGAACATTTGGTGTAGGCTATTCAAACCCGTCTATGAGACAAGTTTGTTGAAAAAAATTTCTAAGTCTCATGGAGTTGTATTAATATAGGAACTCACCCCTTATATAGGTTCATTCAACCCTTGAACCTATTGAGCGATGTGGCCTGGGAGCTCATCCCCTTACATGGCCCTTGCCATGGAGTTTTTTGCTAGGTTCTCAACCTGATTTAGGATAGAAAGATAAATTTGATAAAACTTCATCATTCATTCAAGAGATATTGTTGTTTTACAAAAAGGATGGGACAACTTTTGTCATACAAGCTAAACTTTCTTGATCAGACATGGAACCTTTTAAGGGTCTTGCCATTCCAGTGTCTGGGAAGCTTTTTACCCTCCGCGTCGGCCAGTTTATAGGATCCTCCTTTGTGAGCTTCAAGGATTGTGTATAGCCCTTCTCACTTTGGGCCAAGTTTTCCTTGGTTTTCTTTTTTGTTGCCCTCATTGTTTCAAAGCACGAGGTCTCCTGGCTTGAAGTGTTCATGCTTGACTCTTGTGTTGTAATAAGCTTCCATTTTTTGTTTGTACTTGGCTTCTTGTATAGCGGCTTGATCGCGTGTTTCTTCGAGGAGTTGCAAATTTAACATGGTCTCTCTGTTGTTTTCTTCGAGATCCATGTTGAGTGTTCTTTGAGTCACAACTCCTATTTCAGCTGGGATCACAGCTTCTAATCCGAACACCAAGCTGTAAGGTGTTCTTTTGTGACTTGTTTTTTCCGTTGTTCGTATAGCCCATAGAACTTTTGGTAACTCTTCGAGCCAATTGTTTTCGTGCCTCCCCAATCGAGTCTTGATTCCTTCAACTATGCTCCGATTCATTCTTTCAACTTGGCCATTGGATTGTGGGTATGCAACTGAGCTGAACACTTGAGTTATTCTGAATTCCTTGCACCAAGTGCTGAAAGGCTTCTCAGCAAATTGTTTCCCATTATCCGTGACTAACACTCCTGGCAGCCCGAAGCGACAAATGATATTTTCCCACACGAAGTCAATAACTTGTTTGCCCGAGATTTTTGCAAGTGCTTTGACTTCAGGCCACTTGGTAAAGTAGTCTACAACCACCAATAAGAATTTCACTCCGCCCTTGGCCAGTGGGAATGGACCAACAATATCCATCCCCCATTTGTGAAATGGCCAGGCTGAAGTTATTGGAACGAGATCGTGTTTGGGGCTCTTGGGCACTGGTGCAAATATTTGACAAGCTTCACATTTTCTTAGCTGCTCGGTGGTGTCTCGGTACATGGAAGGCCAAAAATACCCGAGGTTCATTAGCTTAGTGACCATCGATCTTGGTCCAAAATGAGCTCCACATATCCCCTTGTGAACCTCTTTGATCAGGTATTGGCTTTGTTCCGGGCCAACACATCTCAGTAGTGGTGCAAGGTAACCCTTTTTGTAGAGGATTCCTTTTTGCAATACATACTGCCTGGATTTAATTCGAACCCTTTCAGCCTCTATCTGGTCAACGGGTAACTCACCATTTTTGAGGAATTTCTCAATCGGAGTCATCCAATTAGGGCTTTCTTTGTCACACCCCAACCGATGACGGAAACATCGGGGCGCGGCACTGAGCGAAACAGACTCTCAAGAGAAATTCCATAACAACTACTTTACCGAATAGTTAATATTATGTCCCATACCATAACCTATTAAGCAAGTAAGTTATTACAGACATAGATATTCTCAAAACAAACATGTCCCTACAACTAGATTCAAATAAAAATAAATTGTCTTTGTTGGTTTCTAGACTCTCCTAAGCTCGGTTCCATCAAGTAGCAAGCAAGCATCCTAAACACCTGTCACATACGTTAAAATAGAGGTCAATACACATAGTGTAAAGGTGAGCATACAAGTTTAATAGTATAATAGAGTTCAAAATCGTTTACGCATAACCAACATATACAATGTATAATGTGAAGCATGTAAGTTATCGACAAAGATCCTATCAATACCAATGACTGCGAGTAGCGAGTGCGCATCATATGTTCACCACTGCGAACACGTGAAGTATTGTCCTTAACAACCCCTGAATGAACAGGTGCTGAGTCCAAACTATAGTACTATCGTTGCTAAGGCAGGTAGACAGCAATTAATGTGTAAACATAACAAACAGGCATTCATCGAGTCACGTATAACATGCAATAGCGGTCAGCGTATAAATAGTTTTTGCGTTGTGTGTTCGATGTGATTTAGAATAAGTAACGTATGTAACACCCAAAAGTGCGTAAAGCAAAAAAGGGATCGAGTATACTCATAGCGATGATAGTAAATGGATTGAAGGGAGCGCTAAAGTGGGGATTAGCCTGATCAAAACGATAGCATAAATGATGAGCAGCGCGTAAAACGGTGCAACATAAATAAGTGATGAGTGGTCATCCAGCCGGATGGCAATCTGTACGGATGGCCATTCGATCGGATGTCAATCCGTTCGGATGGCCATTCGGTCGGATTGACACTTGTTTGGGGATGGATGTGTTTGTGTATGATGGTTTGCCTTTTGAAGTTTTCGTTGTAGCATTCTGAAAACAGAGAAGTATCTCTACCGTTCAGGTTGTTCGATCGAACAGCGGTTCGATCGGACGGCAATCCGTTCGGCGAGGTATTTCTCAGAGAACAAGTTCACAGCAGGATCATCATCTAGTCGGATGGTCTACCGTTCGGGCGACAGTCCGTTGGAATTAACTATGCATTGAACATGTTGAAAATTGTTTAAGGGTTGAATCCTTAAGTACAGTCCGGTCGGATTGCGGTCCGATCGGGTGGCAATCCGATCGGATGGCAATCCGATCGGACGGCAACCAGTCCCGCAATCTGATATTTGCAACTTGGAGATTCATTAAGTTTGAAAAGTTTTGCGGTCTGATCGAGACGGTGTGATAATGTGCTAAACAATAGAAACCCCATCATGACCCAAGTTATCTGATCGAACAGGAATCACCCTAGTCCGATCAGTTTACTAGTTCGTGACGGCTGTTCATGTCTAGCCCGAAATCAGTTGTCCCTTAAATAGAAAGCAGATCTTGAACCAATACTTCACCAAGAACGAGTAGAAGATCAGAACGAAGCTCCGATTCTATCGGTTTTGAGTGCATTGAGTGTAAAAGAGTTGAAAGAAAGTTGGGAAACCATCTTTCAATCGCTTTAACCTCGGTTATGTTCAGATCTATACAAGATCTTTGTTTATTTATGTGGAAATCCTTCATATCTGAGTTATTCTTGGTGGAATGAAGCCAACTCTTGAAGTTTATAAGAACTCCATTGTGACATCACCCTAGAACACCTCAAATCCACTGATTTCACGGTTAAAAGTTAAGATTCAAAGGTGAAAAAGATGAATGAATGCGTGTAGATCATAGAAGTACAAGATTTAGGTTGGAAACTTACAAGAATCGTGAGAAATCAAGAGAAATGAGTGCTTGAGCTAGTTGGTCGAGTAGAGGAGCTGTCACATCATAATTGATGTGACAGGAGGGTATTTATAGGGTTTCCATAAAGGGAAATGCACTTGGATCGGATTGGTCACCGATCGGATGGCAACTCGATCAGATGGCAATCCGATCGGTTGGCCACTCAATCGGGTGGCCACTCGATCCTGGTGTTCGGCGTGTTGGGTTTTGTCGTTTCGATTCGCGTGTAGAGCGTTGCGATGCGTTTCGAGCGAGCGATGCGATAGTATTACCCATTAGTTACACAATAACATAACTACTATATCTAACATACAATCACTATAAATAGCTTACGTTTAGCGTTTGCGACTAGATTTACGATGCGATACAATTGCGATTGCGTTTCGATGATTCACCATACATAATATAAACATGCACAAGTAACACATAATAAGCACACACACGTAAAACAATATCCAGAACGCATAATTCGGGTTGCGAATGCGATTAATATGCGATTAAGTAGCGGTTTCTTAACATGTACTCCACATAATACAACTAAAGCGTTTTAACTACACAACTAGTTATAAGTCAAGGTGGTCAAATCCGTAGTTAAGCAAGGAGTGACAGATCGCAATTAGCAATCCTTTCTTCCTTTGACTTGTTTATTTTTTTTAAATATCTACTCGTCGCTTTTTTGATTTTTTTGTCCAAAACCCTTAAAAACATGTATATAACATGTGTAAATTTAAAAAAAAAAAATCGGGAGCTTTGAGTTTCCCGGGTTTTCTAACCACAAGTGGGTTTTTTATACATCCTTCCCCTATATATATATGTGACACCTGTGCCTCCACAGCCATCAAACAAATACTGTATCAATGAAATATTGTATTTCATACTTGGGATTTGTATAAATATGTGTATCCTTTGCACATATCAATTCTTGTTCGATTTCAAGCTTTAAATCGCTTTCTGGAAGGTTATACGCGCACTGATGCGTAAATATAACCCGTTTAATGCAACGAACACTCCGGAATAGTGAAATAGGCTTAACATACCTTAAATAACCTTTACATAACTTATAAATAAGTTTTGAAGGCTTTGGTATGGCAAAATCGAGTTAATTCGCCTACAGGGACTAAATTTGACAAACTATGAAAGTATGCCAATTTGAACTGTAACAGACATTCCAGAACATGACCATGAGTTAAACATACCATAAATATCCTTTACATAGCTTAGAAATAGGCTTTGAGGGGTTCGGTGTGTTAAAATAAACTTTTGGGTCGTTCAGGGACTAAAAGCGTCAAAAAGTGCACAAGTTTGCATTTTCGCGCATAACTTACGTTCTGAATACATCCGGACATCCAAAAATTTATGTAAGTACTAAAATATTTTATTTTAGTGTTTGGCATAAGAAAAATCCATTCGTCGCGCAATTTGGACCGTTTTTGCGTTCGTTACGACTTCCGTCGTAATTAACCGAACAACGCAATCGTACGGCCAAACGAACTGACATCCGAGATATTTTTGAGCATGTTTTCAGTTCCCTATACCTTAACTTCATTTTAGAACTTTGAAATGGGGTTAACGGGGCTTAAACGTGTCAAAAATGCATCGAAAACCAAGTTTGGAGCTGCAGGGGCCTGTTCTGCCATTTTTCAAACTTTCTGGTCTGCAAGGTCCTTGCGCACCGCAAGGTTCTAAGTCTTACGGTGCGCAAGCAGGGGTCAGGCAGCAGAAACTTGTTTAAACAGGCTGTTAACAGCTGGTATTTCTCAATACTAGGGGCTCAAATGGTTTTGTAAAACCATGTTCTTGAGGTGTATGTCCAAGATCAAAGCTTGGTTTACGAGAAACGATCCTAACGGCTCTCCGAACACTATAAATACCCAACCCCATTCATTGCAAAACCCACAAGAATCTGATTTGAGAAGCTCTAAGTTGAAACCATTGTTTCATACCTGAGCCACTTGGATCAAGATTAGCTTTCGGGGACCCTTTGTAAGTGTTCCTTCATTCTTTTATTGTTTTGGCGTTAAAGTCAAACTTTGTTTGACTTTCTGCATTGACCAGTTTATGGTCAATGCGAAGTTCGTTTGAACTTCATAACGTGAGCGTGATCACGATGGTTATAGTCCTTAGTGACTATACCTACTGATTACCACGTTATCTAGGCTCAGTGACGAGTCGTAGTTTCGGCCAAAATGCGTGTTATTGCGTATTTTGTAACCAAACTACTTTTAGGTATCAAAACCGTTTGTTTTGATACCAAAACTGTTTTCTAAACTTAGTTAAGCATGTTTTAACATGCTTAGCTCGTCACTTTTAGTTTAGTGCTTATATAGGGTCGTAAGGTAAGCGATCTAAACAATCGCTTATACTTTCGAACCCGACCCGTTTGGTCAATCATTAGGATCCGACCAAACACATTAGGTGACCATAGTATATAGGGAATAACCTTCCGAGGTTATACCTTATGGTCGCTTCGTTAAGTAGTTGTATGATAGGTAGTTTATATGCCTTAGGTAAATTACCAAAATACCCCTTTTCATGTGTAATTGGTAATTAAGCATATGTAACCTAAACTTTCATCACTTAACTGATTATGTAACATAATTAAACATGTTAGGCATATAATACTTGTCATAGGACTAGTTAGGCGAACGCGTTTCACGCGAACGACGCGTTAAAGTAGCATAAGCTACCTAAACGGGTCGTAATGGGTCGTAAGCACTTAGGTTAGGTTTCATTTAGTATGTAGGCCTTGTTAAACCATACTACATGAGTTCCGATACTCATTTGTTTTACGAGCCCTCATTCTATCCGATCTTCCGATTATAGGTCCGGTTTATTAATGTAGTTACCTATATTAGGTGCCGTTTGATATCAGTGATCTCTAGCATTGTTTGGTTGTTACTCAAGGACTACTAAGCAATCTTAAGTGAGTACATAGACCCCTCTTTTACTGTTTTCCAAACATTTTGGGGGTGAAACACATGTGCCTACTTGTTACTTTCATGCTTTCCTGTTTTCACATCATATACTTGCTATGTTCATTAGTACATTTATAGTACATGATTTCATTGTGTTTTATGCTATGTATGCCCATTGTGTGCGTACTTAGTACATTATTTTACATTACATTTTATGCTATGTATGCCCATTGTGTGCGTACTTAGTACATTATTTTAAATTACCTTTTATGCTATGTATGCCCATTGTGTGCGTACTTAGTACATTATTTTACATTACATTTTATGCTATGTATGCCCATTGTGTGCGTACTTAGTACATTATTTTACATTACATTTTATGCTATGTATGCCCATTGTGTGCGTACTTAGTACATTATTTTACATTACATTTTATGCTATGTATGCCCATTGTGTGCATACTTAGTACATCATTTTACATTACATTCTATGCTATGTATGCCCATTGTGTGCATATTTAGTACATTTATTATTCATCACATGCTTACATTTTGGTATGACATTTGGTTTGTTTAAATGGGACAATGTACATTCATTAACACCGATCATGCCGCTCGGTAGTAGGTAGTGGTACCATAGGACTTGACAAATCCCATTCCTGAAATCTGGGGTTTGTTTGGACGTAAGGAATGACCGAATCTGAATACATCTTTTGATAACCTTTACTAAAAGGGTTATCCGACTGTCGCAAGGCTTGGATGTATGAATTTTCACAATACCGCATAAATGTTTATATCAGTATAGCATGCATTTATTACACAAAACATAACTTTGATTTAAACCATGTTTTACTTCAATACCTTGTTTTGTGCATTTTACATATGGTTTAGTTGATATATTTCACTTACCATACATAAACATTTTGACATTTACATACACAATTCATGATTTACATTAGACATAAACATTAGACATAGACATTAGACATGGTTTTCACATACACATTTTGACATTTGATTATACATAAACATTTTACTTTGGTGGTTTGGTTTGAGTAAGTGATTTAAGTAACGATGCGTGTGTAATATGATACAAGCATGGTGGATACGCCGCTGGTACTTCCTATATATAAGTGTTTGTATGGTATTACATATCGTAGCGTTATTTGAATCATTTCAATTTGAGACATATAACATTTTATACAATACAAACTCATTTTACTTGGTTATTCATTTAACCATACATTATTCTCTTATTTATACATATCATCTGAACTTATTGTTTTTCAAACGATTTACAAAACAAATCAATTTACAAGGTTCATGACTGACTTTTGCTAAACAACTTTTTTTCTAAACTTACAAGTCATGAATCCTATTTTCACAAAACCTATGTATCTCACAGGCATTTTTATGCTGACGTACCTATTTTCACATGTGTTTCAGGATATGATGCATAGGATTTATCAAGATACACTTAGGCGGACTTGGGCCTTAGTGACAATAAAAGATGCAAGACTAGTTATTTATGTTATATTTCTTTGATTGTCAAGACATTATAACTCTTTTAATCAATAAAACAATATTTCAATTTCCATGTGTTATGAAACAATGGTTCTGTTACAACACTCCCCGACGTTTCCGCCACGTTTTGTTGTTTTACGTGGTCGGGGTGTGACAGAAAAGTTGGTATCAGAGCCCATGGTTATAGGGAATTAGGTTATTAGTAATACTTTGACCTAGTCTATAACCTTCCTAGGACCCTAACGCGAGTTTACTTGCGTTTAGTCATAAAACAATACTGTCACCTATCCTTAGGCGACAACCACAACAAGAACATAAATTTCAAAACCGCTTTGAAAACTAATCATCTGTTCTAGGATGATTGATTACTAGGTTTTGAACCCTCTATTGTAAGGTTTTGAACCCTCTGTTATAAGGTTTTGAACCCTCTAAGTTTTCAAATCTCGTCAAAGTTTGGGTCGTATAATGTAAACACGTGCAAATTGGAAGAGTGAATGCCTGTACCCTGAGTTTTCTGTCGAAGGCTAGAGTGTTCGTACAAATCCGCAGTATCGGACCAGTCACTCTTACCTGGGAACTTTTGGGGTGAGTGTTCACTTATAGGCGAGCATGTCTTCAGTGATACATTAATATGACCCGTTTACTTTGATTAGTCACCGTCTCATTTGTTTGCCTTAGGTAACAAACAAATGATCGCAATTTTTATGCATTGCCATCCTGTTTTGATTGTCTGATAACCTTTCACTTGTTTCTTCCAATGTCTTTCATTTTCTTCTAGAATGTCTCTTCCTCTCAGCAACGGTCAAATGTCCGAGCAAACAGCCAAATTTTCCCAGCAAATAGGCGAAGTGATTCTGAAGACTGTGGAATTAGGAATTGCCATGTCTCGTCTCAACAATGAAGCCACTCAAGAGTCACCAAAGGAAGCAGAAGTCAAGCCAGCACCACCAGCCAAGAAACCAACCGAGGAATCAAAGACCATGGATGAACGATCCCCTAAGAAGTCAAAGAAGCGAAAGGCTTCTCAGAACTTCGCCATGGTCGCTCACAATGGTAAAGCCATCCCCAACCAACCAGCTCAACCCCCTGCTAGGAAGCCATACAAAGGAGCTGTTCCTCTGTGCAAACGATGCAACCGTCATCATTCAAACCTCATACCCTGCTCCAAATGTACCTACTGTGGACGGCGGGGACATTTGGTTAACATATGCCACTTTGCTATCCAAAACAAAGCTGTTATAAACCTTTCTACTGCTCAACCTCCTGCTAGGAAACCTTATGCCGGTACTGCACCAAAATGCGACAAATGTAATGGGCATCACCAAGCTCACTTACAATGTCGTCTGTGTGTATCATGTGGGCGAATTGGTCACCTGGCAAGTGCTTGTCGATGTAACCCGAACCAAGGTGGTCCAAATCAACCACAAGCCAATCCTGCTCAAGCTTGCTTTCAGCCTGGATCGTGCTACAACTGTGGCAAGATGGGTCATTTCGTGAATAAATGCCCGAAGGTTGCTAAGGCAAATCCAACCCACGGATGAGCAGTTGGCTGATTAGAAGATGTTGTTGTCTTATACTTTTGTTTCTTCTATTTCTTGTAATGTGAAACAATCTGTTTTGATTATAAATAAATTGTTGTTCACAATTCTGATATACAAGTGTAGTTACATGAGTAAATGGAAATTCTCTATGATACCTGTATTAAGGAACTATGTTCCTTACAAACTACTCTTGTGATTCTCTCTTTCAGATGATCGCTCATGATTCCCTCAAAAATTTTAAGTACTCGTTTCACTCTAAGAAACAAAGTACAGAAAATAAAGTGACATTATGAGTAATCATGCATCTGCACATCTGTGCCTTTGAATCCTTGGTTAGATAACTAAGGGTATTTTCAAATCTCATACCCATTACGTTTTGATTTTTCAACATACACAGTACAAGTATTTCAAAAACAATCTTCATGATCTCAAAACATTTCATATAGTTTGAAAACAATTTTTTTAAATGCATTGTCTATGTTATTTCAAAAACATTGGCTATACTTTCAAAAACAACCTTCATAATTTCAAAATGTTTCATATAGTCTGAAAACAATATTAACATAGTACATTTTCTTATCAAGTGCATGATTTCGAAAAGCATCATTCATGTTTTCAAAAACCTTATACATAATTTCAAAATTCATCTCGCATGATTTTAAAACAATTTTTTTATAAATACATACCTACCTAATACACCTACTTTATGATTTCAAAGGTATTATATATAAGGTTTCAAAAACATTGAACACATTTTCTTTAAGAACCCCATGCATAGTTTTCAAAAATATTTTCTTCATACATTGACTTAACTTTCAAATTTCGCTTCATATGTCGCCCTGGCATATCTGGCATCTCAACTTTATAAGCATTTTACTTCATGTTTTGACCTAAGCACATCAAGTGCAAGGTTTCAAAACATCTTCAACTTCTAAAATCAATATGGGATCTTTTTATCTTCATAATTAGACCCTTGTGGATGATTAATTCAGAGTCCTTAATTGGATTCCTTGTATACCTTAATTCGAACATTTCGGTTCCTTATAATCGAAATCGAATTTTCCCTTTAAAAGATCTTTCTATCTTTATAGTTAGATTTTTTTGAAATATTTAAAGCACCAATCAAAATCCACTAATTGGATACCTGGTGTGCTTTGAATACATGTGCACAGTTAACAGAACAAATTAACAAATTAAAGATCTAGATAAACAATCTTTGTGGTTATATGACTATGTGTTTATGCATCTTGTGTTTTCTTTTATTCATTTTGTGTTTTTGTATACTCTGGGTATTCGTTATCCAAATCCTCGTAGAATCTTTCATATCTTCATATGAGGGATTCGTAGTAGGATATTCAAAAAGGTACTACCTTAAATCCTTAATGGGATTCTATGTAATAGTTAAGACCCTTGGATTATATAGTACCACTCCATGATTCATAAGAGACCCTTTTTGGGGTCTAGTAAAAAAGATTGATTCAAAAATCTGGTTAAGAATGACATGTGAGGATATAAGCTGAAAAGACTCCTTGGTTGTCTATTAAAATCATTTATTGATTTAATAAAAGGGACCCTATGGTGGTCTAGTCACACTCATCACAGATTTGTTCATTTGGTTTTCCCCTACACATTATAAAATAGACTGTGTGAACTATGCAAGGAATTGTCTAATTAAGGACGCGTACATAATTATGAGATTCAGTGCACGGTAACCACAGTAAGATTTATTATGTGTAAGAACCGATAGTGACAACAATAACAAAATGAGAACGATGTAATGGACGTACGGTGGACGCACCAATAACATTTTATATACTTGTATATAAGTGTCCCTCTTACATTGCGAACATGTTGTTATTAAAGTTACTAGAAGTTCAGAACCCTAACCAATGTTGTTCGATCTTTTCAACTTTATGTTTTAAACTCTCACAAGTTTCCTCTAAATAAAATTTCGGGACGAAATTTCCTAAAGTAGGGGAGACTGTGACACCTGTGCCTCCACGGCCATCAAACAAATACTGTATCAATGAAATATTGTATTTCATACTTGGGATTTGTATAAATATGTGTATCCTTTGCACATATCAATTCTTGTTCGATTTCAAGCTTTAAATCGCTTTCTGGAAGGTTATACGCGCACTGATGCGTAAATATAACCCGTTTAATGCAACGAACACTCCGGAATAGTGAAATAGGCTTAACATACCTTAAATAACCTTTACATAACTTAGAAATAAGTTTTGAAGGCTTTGGTATGGCAAAATCGAGTTAATTCGCCTACAGGGACTAAATTTGACAAACTACGAAAGTATGCCAATTTGAACTGTAACAGACATTCCGGAACATGACCATGAGTTAAACATACCATAAATATCCTTTACATAGCTTATAAATAGGCTTTGAGGGGTTCGGTGTGTTAAAATAAACTTTTGGCTCGTTCAGGGACTAAAAGCGTCAAAAAGTGCACAAGTTTGCATTTTCGCGCATAACTTACGTTCTGAATACATCCGGACATCCAAAAATTTATGTAAGTACTAAAATATTTTATTTTAGTGTTTGGCATAAGAAAAATCCATTCGTCGCGCAATTTGGACCGTTTTTGCGTTCGTTACGACTTCCGTCGTATTTAACCGAACAATGCAATCGTACGGCCAAACGAACTGACATCCGAGATATATTTGAGCATGTTTTTAGTTCCCTATACCTTAACTTCATTTTAGAGCTTTGAAATGGGGTTAACGGGGCTTAAACGTGTCAAAAATGCATCGAAAACCAAGTTTGGAGCTGCAGGGGCCTGTTCTGCCATTTTCAAACTTTCTGGTTTGCAAGGTCCCTGCGCACCGCAAGGTTCTAAGTCTTACGGTGCGCAAGCAGGGGTCAGGCAGCAGAAACTTGTTTAAACAGGCTGTTAACAGCTGTATTACCCACAAAACCACCTTGCACATGGTATTTCTCAATACTAGGGGCTCAAATGGTTTTGTAAAACCATGTTCTTGAGGTGTATGGCCAAGATCAAAGCTCGGTTTACGAGAAACGATCCTAACGGCTCTCCAAACACTATAAATACCCAACCCCATTCATTCAAAAACCCACAAGAATCTGATTTAAGAAGCTCTAAGTTGAAACCATTGTTTCATACCTGAGCTACTTGGATCAAGATTAGCTTTCGGGGACCCTTTGTAAGTGTTCCTTCGTTCTTTTATTGTTTTAGCGTTAAAGTCAAACTTTGTTTGACTTTCTGCATTGACCAGTTTATGGTCAATGCGAAGTTCGTTTGAACTTCATAACGTGAGCGTGATCACGATGGTTATAGTCCTTAGTGACTATACCTACTGATTACCACGTTATCTAGGCTCAGTGACGAGTCGTAGTTTCGGCCAAAATGTGTGTTATTGCGTATTTTGTAACCAAACTACTTTTAGGTATCAAAACCGTTTGTTTTGATTTCAAACCTGTTTTCTAAACTTAGTTAAGCATGTTTTAACATGCTTAGCTCGTCACTTTTAGTTTAGTGCTTATATAGGGTCGTAAGGTAAGCGATCTAAACAATCGCTTATACTTTCGAACCCGACCCGTTTGGTCGATCATTAGGATCCGACCAAACACATTAGGTGACCATAGTATATAGGGAATAACCTTCCGAGGTTATACCTTATGGTCGCTTCGTTAAGTAGTTGTATGATAGGTAGTTTATATGCCTTAGGTAAATTACCAAAATACCCCTTTTCATGTGTAATTGGTAATTAAGCATATGTAACCTAAACTTTCGTCACTTAACTGATTATGTAACATAATTAAACATGTTAGGCATATAATACTTGTCATAGGACTAATTAGGCGAACGCGTTTCACGCGAACGACGCGTTAAAGTAGCATAAGCTACCTAAACGGGTCGTAATGGGTCGTAAGCACTTAGGTTAGGTTTCATTTAGTATGTAGGCCTTGTTAAACCATACTACATGAGTTCCCATACTCATTTGGTTTACGAGCCCTCATTCTATCCGATCTTCCGATTATAGGTCCGGTTTATTAATGTAGTTACCTATATTAGGTGCCGTTTGATATCAGTGATCTCTAGCATTGTTTGGTTGTTACTCAAGGACTACTAAGCAATCTCAAGTGAGTACATAGACCCCTCTTTTACTGTTTTCCAAACATTTTGGGGGTGAAACACATGTGCCTACTTGTTACTTTCATGCTTTCATGCTTTCCTGTTTTCACATCATATACTTGCTATGTTCATTAGTACATTTATAGTACATGATTTCATTGTGTTTTATGCTATGTATGCCCATTGTGTGCGTACTTAGTACATTATTTTACATTACATTACATTTTATGCTATGTATGCCCATTGTGTGCGTACTTAGTACATTATTTTACATTACATTTTATGCTATGTATGCCCATTGTGTGCGTACTTAGTACATTATTTTACATTACATTTTATGCTATGTATGCCCATTGTGTGCGTACTTAGTACATTATTTTACATTACATTACATTTTATGCTATGTATGCCCATTGTGTGCATACTTAGTACATCATTTTACATTACATTCTATGCTATGTGTGCCCATTGTGTGCATACTTAGTACGTTTATTATTCATCACATGCTTACATTTTGGTATGACATTTGGTTTGTTTAAATGGGACAATGTACATTCATTAACACCGATCATGCCGCTCGGTAGTAGGTAGTGGTACCATAGGACTTGACAAATCCCATTCCTGAAATCTGGGGTTTGTTTGGACGTAAGGAATGACCGAATCCGAATACATCTTTTGATAACTTTTACTAAAAGGGTTATCCGACTGTCGCAAGGCTTGGATGTATGAATTTTCACAATACCGCATAAATGTTTATATCAGTATAGCATGCATTTATTACACAAAACATAACTTTGATTTAAACCATGTTTTACTTCAATACCTTGTTTTGTGCATTTTACATATGGTTTAGTTGATATATTTCACTTACCATACATAAACATTTTGACATTTACATACACAATTCATGATTTACATTAGACATAAACATTAAACATAGACATTAGACATGGTTTTCACATACACATTTTGACATTTGATTATACATAAACATTTTACTTTGGTGGTTTGGTTTGAGTAAGTGATTTAAGTAACGATGCGTGTGTAATATGATACAAGCATGGTGGATACGCCGTTGGTACTTCCTATATATAAGTGTTTGTATGGTATTACATATCGTAGCGTTATTTGAATCATTTCAATTTGAGACATATAACATTTTATACAAATAACATACTTTTCACAAGACATTGTTTTACAAACAACTTATCTTATACAAACTCATTTTACTTGGTTATTCATTTAACCATACATTATTCTCTTATTTATACATATCATCTGAACTTATTGTTTTTCAAACGATTTACAAAACAAATCAATTTACAAGGTTCATGACTGACTTTTGCTAAACAACTTTTTTTCTAAACTTACAAGTCATGAATCCTATTTTCACAAAACCTATGTATCTCACAGGCATTTTTATGCTGACGTACCTATTTTCACATGTGTTTCAGGATATGATGCATAGGATTTATCAAGATACACTTAGGCGGACTTGGGCCTTAGTGACAATAAAAGATGCAAGACTAGTTATTTATGTTATATTTCTTTGATTGTCAAGACATTATAACTCTTTTAATCAATAAAACAATATTTCAATTTCCATGTGTTATGAAACAATGATTCTGTTACAACACTCCCCGACGTTTCCGCCACGTTTTGTTGTTTTAAGTGGTCGGGGTGTGACAATATATATATATATATATATATATATATAAAACATTCAAGGGGAAAACGTTTAATTAGAGATAATCCTATAAGATTCAACAACTAAGATTCAATATATAATAATCTATGATCTATTGTATGCTTAATGACTTGAAATGCAAGTAACTTACTTCCCTTGTGCAAGTCGAACCTCAGCTTCATATCTTGGGCCGCCTTTGTGGGTTGTTTTAATTGGTTCTTTCCAATTACTAAAATCTCCAATCAATTCTACATTCTCTCCCTATCATGCAAGATGTACGAGCAAAAAGAATATTATCACATGACAAAATTTTCGGAAGATGGTACAGAGTGTAACTGAAAGATACCATCAACCCATAACTGTTAAATCATCTTTAAATGTGTAGGAAAAAGGGAAAGTCGCTAAGAACCTCATGTCCGTTCCATACAAACGTCACAGAATGAGTTGCAGGTCCATCATGTTTTCTGTTTTCCACCATTGCTATGAGATCCCATGTTGCCCAAGCAATAGCCGGTCTATATTGAACATTAGATAAGTACATAACTCAACGCTATTTACTACCGCTGATCACATCATATGCAAGATTATGAACTACGAACCTGGTGTGCAATCCAGATACGTAGTTGTAGGCTGCGTGAAGTGAAGTATCTGTCATCCAATGGAGGTATGCAATCACGCAGGTGGGAGACCGGTCAAAGCCAGTGGTGCGCGTAACATGTACACAGTGGTTCTTTTTTAGCAACCATAAAAGAAGACCAACACAAAACGTAAGTTTGCTCCTCAAGTCAGAGGAGTCTCTTTCCCTGCAAATAAGGAAATATTTTTGGAAGCATGAACAGTGAAAGATCATATGAAGGATTCATGAACAGTGAAAGATCCAATTCACATTCGAGTGAGAGGTAAAACTTTTAGTTCCAGAAGTTAAAAATTAACCCACTGTATTCATGTTACTCATCAACAGTGAAAGATCCAATTCACATTCGAGCAAGAGGTAAAACTTTTAGTTCCAGAAGTTAAAAATTAATCCACTGTATTCATGTTGTTTAATACACATTACAAAATCGTTTTGAAAACTATTCGGAGCAAACAAATTTAAGGGCACAAAATAATAATTTTGGTTTTGGCCTCTTGCTTCATCCTCTTATGTAAACTTAAACTTAAATGCACATATTTTTTGTTTATACTTGAATGGCTCTCCTACTGTTGCTTCATCCTTTTATGTAAACTTTGGTGTACTTATGTCTCACATTGTTGGCAACCCTTGTAATACCTTACATCCAATCTGCAAATATAGCTAAACACAACATGCATAATCATATTTACTTTTTTATAATGCTCTTATCTGAAGTCAGCAAAAGTAAAATATATTATAGGTCATAATAAAAGCAACTCAACAGTGGTTTAACTCATTATTTTAACCCAATAGTGGTTTCAACCACTGTTTTAACCCAACAGTGGTTTAACTCACTGTTTTAACCAAAACATTGGTTTCAACCACTATTTTAACCCAACAGTGGTTTCTTTTGATAAGGGTGACCCGTTTACTAAAAAAAAACTTTGCCCTTTACTCAAAATGATAATTTTTACCCATAAACTAAATCTTGGATGTCTTTCATCTCAAACATAACGTAAATCTTGGATGTCTTTCATCTCAAACAGATCGCAAGTTACCCAAAGTCAACATTAATGCATACAACCTTTCAAATCTTTTTGTTCAAGTAGTTTAGAACTTTAGATTTGTTGTGACAATTATAAAACTCTGATCATAACTAATCCATTAAAGATCTATAACTGATGGAATGAATGTAGCTCTTTTTCCCTGCAAGTAACATCTAAATTATATTATATTTTGTTGGGATTGTGTAACATCAAAATTTTGCTTTACATATACCAAATTCTGCAAAAACGTTGAAAGGAAAGAGGACGCCTCATACCTTGCGAGGTGATTCTGACCTTGACCTCGACTTTGACCTGGCTCTGCACAAACGTTGAAAAAAGAGCGGGTTTGTTACGAGCAGTTAATAAAAGATGATACTAAGCAGATGTTTGCGTATAGTTATACATGTTAGGATCTGAGTTTGGTTTTGATTGTGTTTAACGTTTGAATTAAGATGAACAATGAAAGAGATGTGCAGTAGAATATTAATGGAAACAAACTTTTCACAATCAAACAGGAGAATTGCTTTAAACACACATTTTCAACAATGAACAGAATGCTTAAATTTATTCCAAACCTTGATTACAATTTCATGTATGCAACAAACTCCCCCTCAGCCTGAGCTCACAATGATTTGTTCGTACAGGAAGAAAGATGGTGAAGAGCTAATAGAACAGTACAGAGTACTGTTCTATTTATAGGCACGGACAAACCACTGTGGCATCTTTGCTGACGTCACCATGAAAGTGACATCTAACCTCCTAACAAACTCTAACCTCTGATCTATACAAGTACTGCTATTGCTAACAACTGTTATTACAATTCATTACATAAGACAAACTGAACTACTGCTGAAGCCTTCCACTGATGTGAACCCAGCAACACTTGATATAACCCAGCAGTGCTTGACTCAAGGCAGTAGATTAAACAGCAGGGCTTTAGTCTTCATCAGTCTTTGACTTGATCAGCAGTTGTAGATCAGCAGTTATACCAATCAGTAGATAGGAGGTCAGCAGATGTTGAAACCACTTTCAAGGGGAGAGACTTGAGTACATAACATCTGCTTATTCTGGATCCACTGCTCTGATCCAGTTTTGGCTTTAATTATCTGTTCCTCTGATAGGGTTCAATCCCAACAATCTCCCCCTGGAACAGATAATGCCAAAACCCTTCATTATTGGTAGATCTTTATTGCCTCGTCAACAGTTCCCTTATTTGCCCTTTGAGTTGTAACTCAAAGGCTAAGGCATATGTGTCATCTTCATCCCTGCACAGTGGAAGATCAAGGAGATCCTGCAAATCTTCAAGACTTAGGCCAAGTGCTTGTTCCCTTGTTATTTTCTTCACTTCTCCACTAGACTTGAACACTGTCAGTACACGGGTCTGTTTGTCAGTTTTCCATTTTAGTACTTTTGAGTCTGGTGGGTTTCTTATGAGATTTTTATTAGATGAGGAGTTTGGTGATGCAGGCCTTGTGATGACTGTTTGAGCAGTGCTTGCAGGTTGGTTTAGGCCAAGAGTTTCAGCTATCATCTGCTTGATGCCTTCCTTTACAAGTTCATCTCCTGCCATTAATTCTGCCACTGTTTCAGTATCCAACTGTTGTTGTCTTCTTTTATAGATGGCAGCACCAGCTGGAGCAGTGGATCTCCTGATTTGCAGCTTTGGTGGTCTTGTTGAAACCTCTGCTTCATGGTAGTCAGGTTTTTGTGGAACTTTAGGATATTTCTTCCTTAATTCCTCCAGCCTTTTGTAGGTGGTCCTGACTTTGTCTTCTTTCCATCTTGACACTTGATTTTTAGACCCATAATCAGCAGCAACTAATTCCTCTTTCATTCTCTTCAGCTCCAATGTCTTTTCAGGCATATTCTTTTTGTACTTTGACCAATCTGGAGGAGTGTACTTGACCTTATTCTTAATCATTTCTTGAATCCTGGCTGCTTCACTTTCAAGCTCAGGAATGGTCCACTCTTTGTACATATGTTTTTCCCCCTTGTATTTCTTATGAGCCATGATGTTTTCAATATAGTCTTTCCTCAAAGATTCATCTGCTTTTTCTGAAATTTGTCTGCATACATTCTTTGCAAACTGCTCTAAGGATCTGACTTGAGTAAATAAAAATTGATAATGCCTTTGAATTTCTTTGTCAGTCTTTCCTTGAGAATTTCTTTTAGAAATATCCTCTGCCTGTAGAGCTTTAATTTTTAAGTACTCTTCAATGTTGTTAGGCCTAGGATATCCTTCAACTGATGGCAACTTCCTTTTAGCAGGATCATCCTCATAGTAGAAAGATTTGATCTCTTCTCTGACTGCAATGAGTTCAAGAGGATATTGGAAACCTACAGGAGTGATGATGGGGATTGGTTGTTGTATTGGAGCTGATGAGAGAGGAACAGGTTTTGGAATAAGTGCAAGAGATTGTGAAGATGTTGGTGGTGATGATGGAGAATCATCATCAGGTATAAAAATCCTTCTCCTTTTTATTATAGGAGAGCCTGATGATGTTTTGGGTGGATCAGTGGTGGTGATTTGAGTGGTAGAAGGTGGCTGACTAACAGTTGTTGAAACAACTGGTGTTTCAACCACTGTTGCCATTACAACAAATGTTGTAACATCTGATGTCTTCTGCTTTTAGGCAGGAGGTGATGGTGGTGAGATTGTTTTTAGTGGAGATGGTGGTAAGACAGTGGTTGTGGTGTGTGTTGAGGTGATAGCAGATGTTGAAACTATTGAAGTACCAGCAGTTGTTGTTACAGCAGGAGTTACAACAGTTGTTTGAATGGAAGATTGATGTTGGGGGCTTTTGGACGGTGGTTTGGGAGTATGCTTTGTGAGTCTGGATGGTATGGATTTGGGTTCCCTCACTTTTCGAGTGGGATTTCTTTTTGGCTCAGGATTTTTAACATACTTTGGCTCAGAACAACCCTGCGTATTCAGCTCCATATAAGCTCTTTTCTCCTCATTCCACCTGGACATATCCTTTGCCTCTCTGTCCCTTTTTACACTTGATTTTGCTTCAGTAAGTGCATTTGTGGTAACATCAATCTTTTTGCTACCATCTGGCTAGGGAATATTTTTAGTCATTGCATCTTTTTCTGGTTCAATATACAGACCATCATCTATTCCCTTCTTCTTCCACTCCTTGATTTTCTCCCCTCTTTTGGCATTATCTGGGGGTAGTTGATCAATGAAAAGAATAGTGGGAGGAGCAGTGCCAGTGGTGTTCAAGAGATGGGCCTTTATAGCCTTGATGTCTGCTTGAGTGTTTCTAAACCAGGACTCCATTATGTTTCTCAGCTCTTGTACATGTATTGCATGTTGCTGATCAGCCATTTGTTGTTGTTGTTGGAGCAGGGGTTGAAATAAACTCCATAACTCATTTGCAGCAGGTGCTTGTGGTGGAGCAGATGCTTGAGCTGGAACAGCAGTGGGTTGCACCTGTTTAACTTTCAACAACTGTTGCAGCATTTCTTTGATTTCTGCAACAGAGGTATCCAGTTTTTCAACTCTATCCGTCAATTCTAGGTACTTTAAACCATCACCCAATTTAATGGGATCATCTAATTTCCCACTAACAGTGGTTTGAACAGTGGTTGACGTAGGGAATGTATTCCAATAGTCATCCACTGATGCCCCTTTTTCTTGGTACTGGGGACTTCTTCCCTCAATACTTGATAACCTTTTGATGGTACCAGTAGTCAAAACAAACTTACTAGTGGTTATCAGAGGTGCTATAGAAGGAATTACCTCCAAGGAAGTCTTATTGATGTAACCACTGTCCAAATGCAAACCAGTGCGTTCAGCACTTGTAGTGGCTGCTTCACTTGGATTACCACCAAGAGTTACTTGTAACTCAAGGGGTGTAACCTCCTCAGGTCTTGTTGGTGGGTTAGCTATGATTGATACATCAGACCCAGTCATTTGTTGAAGTATGTTCTCATTGATAGGTGAGTGAGAAGGACTGGTTTGTGCCTGGTTCAGATCAATAGCATCCAACAATAATTTAGTTGGTGGGGGAATTGTGGAGGTGAGGTTGGGTGTAGAAAGAGAATTGGCCCCAGGCATTGGGCTGTGGATGATGGAAGCAAGTGATTTCAGAGCATCATATTGTGGTGTCCCTATTTGTACAACCTGTTCTTTTTGAGAAGAAGCAGGAGGAGTTTCAGCCATGGGTTGAGATATTTTTACCAACTGCTGTGAGGAAGTAGCAGCAGTGGTTTCTTGAGACTTTTGTGTTGTCACTGGCAGTTGCTCTGGTATCTCATCCTCCAGAGTTGCCTTTTTTATAGGTTTGGGGGGGTTTTAGTTTTCTTTTCCTTTGGCTTTTTGGTGATTTTAGGTGTGGGTTTCAAAGCAGTTGTTGTGCTGCTTTGATCACCTTGAGCAGTGGGCTCAGCAGCAGATACCTGAGGAGCAGTGGTAGCTGCCAAATTCTGCTCAGGCACCTTTGCTTGTGTTTTTCAAGGTGTTGACATTCTTGTAAAAGTTTCAGCAGTTAAGCTGTTTATTTGAAAAGATACACCTTGTTTTATTGCAGCATCATCATCCTTACCAAGTTTCTTTTCAAAATAGTAACTTAAAAATCTTGAAAAAAGTAAGAATGGCTTTTTATCAACATTTTTAACCAAATCATTAAAGATTTCATGGGAGTAATTGAAATTTTCATCTTGAAGAATAGCATATCCCAGGTTTTGAATCTTTGATAGAATTTCATTAAAAGAAGTGGTTTTGTTTGAAACACACATAAGCAGGGTATGGAACAGGAATCTTGTTGCAGATGGAAAATTACCTTTTTGTAAGGTATCCTTTTTAATTTGTTCTGCATACCCCCTTTCAAGGAAATCAGTTTTTAACTCATTTTTGGGAAAAGAAGTTTTACCTTGCTGATCATTGAGTTCAAAGACTTCCGAGATGGATTGTGGTGTGATTTTGACAGGTTTACCCATTAGAGAAGAGGTAATGGCTATGACATCCTCGCCTTGTTTATCAAGGGCAATATTCTTCCAAAACTCTCTTTGGGTGTCCAAGTAAATTGGAGCATCTGCTGTTAACAAAGTTTTGTACTTTGATGCAGACATGATGTCAATGATGGAATCGAAAGTATTAGTGGTGCCTGGTTTTGTCAAAAGACCCAGATAATTGTGAGGTGCTTTGTATGGTATTTCGATGGGTGTAGCCGTTTGAGCGGCCTTTTTACGAGAAGATTTGGAAGTGGGTTTTGCAGATGACTTCGATTTTGTCATTTTGGAGAAGACGATTGAAGAAGAGTGTGAAGAAATTTGAGGAAATGAGATGAAAACTGCTTTGAGAAAGAAATTTTTAAGAATTCAATTCGACAGTAAAACCCTGTTTGGGGTTTTGAATGGGGTTTTATAGAGAAAAAGTAAATGCTGACGTGGCAGCGGTTACAAAAGATCTGACCGCTATGTACTGTCCAGGTGCCAACCCCTGATGAGATGAAGGACAAGTTGTCTTTTATGAAGACCACTGATGGAACAAGACCAGTGGTTGTAATGGTAAAAATGAAAGCAGTGGGTGATTTTCACTATCAGTGGATAACACTGATTTTGAACAACAGTGCTTATCAAGAAATGAGAGAACAGAGGTTGACTTTCAGCAGTGGACAGTGTTTTCAGTGAAACAGACCTTTGAACAAAGCAGTGGTTATGGTAGACTTTTAAGGATTTTAATGAAAAAATCATTTTTAGCTATTTTTAAGGATGGATTTTTGATTTTCTAAAAACATTTTATTGCTTTTATTCATAGAAAAATAGGATTTTGCCTGTTACTCCATGTTTAGCATGCCAATCCTAGAGATCAAGCTTTCAAAGGTTGATGTGTCTAATGCTTTGGTTAGCACATCTGCCAGCTGATCCTTAGTTGGAACATGGTGCAGAGAAATCAAACCTTTTTCATAGCAATCCCTCACAAAGTGATGTCTGATGTCGATATGCTTGGTGGTTGAGTGGGAAACTGGATTTTTGATGATATTTTCTGCTGCCTGGCTATCCAACATGAGTGGTGTCTTTAAGGCAGTGATACCAAAATCCAGCAACTGATTTTGAAGCCAAAGCAGTTGGGCTGTACAGCTTGCAGCAGCTATATACTCTGCCTCAGCAGTGGATGTGGAAACAGCTGCTTGCTTTTTGCTTTGCCAAGACACTAAACAACTGCCTAGGAATTGGCACCCTCCTGAAGTGGACTTCCTTGTCTTGTCACATCCAGCAAAGTCACTATCTGAGAAAACCTGAAAGCTCAATTTTACCATCAGCTGGATACCAGATACCAAGTGTGGGAGCACCTTTTAGGTATCTGAATATCCTTTTTACAGCAATAAGGTTTGACTTTCTAGGGGCTGATTGGGATCTTGCACAAACACATGTTGCAAACATGATGTCTGGCCTAGATGCAGTTAGGTACAATAAAGACCCAATCATGCTTCTATATAAAGTTTAATCAACCAAATCATCCTTTTCATCAGACATGACTAATTTATTGGTTGCAATGGGTGTACTACATGGCTTGTAATCATCCATCTCAAATTTCTTTAAAAGTTCTTTGGCATATTTGCCTTGATGGATAAAAGTGCCATTTTGCAGTTGCCTTACTTGGAGACCAAGAAAGCACTGGAGTTCACCCATTGCACTCATTTCAAACTCAGCTGTCATGAGTTGCCTGAACTCTTCACACATTTTATTACATGTGCTTCCAAAGATGATGTCATCCACATAAATCTGGACAATCATCAAATCCTTTCCTCTCCATTTTAGAAATAATGTTTTGTCTATCTTACCTCTTGTGAAACCAATGGAAATTAGAAAGGTGGAAAGAGTTTCATACCAGGCCCTTGGTGCTTGTTTCAGGCCATACAAAGCTTTATTCATCTTGTAGACATGATTTGGATTAAATGGATCCTCAAAGCCTGGAGGTTGACAAACATAAACCTCCTCTTGAATCTTACCATAGAGGAATGCACATTTGATATCCATTTGGTACACCTTGATGTTGTGGTTGACAGCAAAGGCCAGAAATAATCTGATAGCTTCAAGTCTTGCAACAGGGGCAAATGTTTCATCATAGTCAATGCCCTCTTCTTGTCTGAAACCTTGAACCACAAGCCTGGCTTTATTCTTGACAACAATACCCCTTTCATCAGTTTTATTTATGAAGACCCATTTTGTGTCAATAGGACTTACACCCTCTGGCAATGGTACAAGCTCCCAAACTTGTTGTCTTCTAAACTGTTGGAGCTCCTCTTGCATGGCCTCTACCCAGCTGTTGTCTTTCAGTGCCTCTTCTTGACTGGCTGATGGAGAGATAGAAAACCAGCAAAAAGACAAATGTTTTAGGATTGACTTCTTGTGAGCACCCCTTCATTGATGTTGCCAATGATTTGATTTGGTGGATGAGATTTCAAGAAGATAAGATCTCCTTGGTATGGAACAATGGCATTGAGTGGGGAGGGCTGCAGATGTGAATCATCTGAGCTAACCACTGCTGGTGACTTTGATGATCCAGTAGTGGCTTCAAAAGATGGTGGAATAGGACTTAATGATGTGGACACATGCTGACTTTGATGCACTGTTTGAGGACTTTTGTCAACAGTGTTTGAAGATGTGGAAGCAGGGGTTAATGGGCTACTTTGATCAACAACTGTTGAGGTAGCAGAGGTTGAGCTTTGACAGCTGTTTTGAACATCTGCTGCTCTTCCCATTGTGGCAGACTTTTGTTGAGGAATGATGATCTCATACCTATAGTCTGGTGATGAATCCTCTAATGGTCCTGCACTGTTAGTCTTGACAGCAGTATTTTCAAAAGTGAATTTATCAAGATCCAACAAATCTGCAGGGTTTGCTGGGATTTTCATTGATGAAAGTTCATTGAACTTTACATTCAAAGTCTCTTCCACTGTTTTGGTCCTTGTGTTAAACACTTTGTAGGCCTTAGCAGTGGTTGAGTATCCCAGATGATAACCACAATCAATTTTGGCTGCAAACTTTGAGATGGAATCTTTTAAGTTTAAAATGAAGCATGGGCAGCCAAAAACTTTGAAATATGAAATTAATGGCTTTATTTTATACAACAGTTCATAGGCAGTCTTTTGATGCCTGGGGTTGATTAAAACTCTATTTTGGACATAGCAAGCAGTGTTTAATGCCTCTGCCCAAAAAGTTAATGGCAAACCTGAATCAGCAAGCATGTTTCTAGCAGCCTCAATCAAAGTTCTGTTCTTTCTTTCAACAACCCCATTTTGTTCTGGTGTTCTTGGAATGCTGTATTGCCTCACAATTCCTTTTGACACACAGAAATCATCTAACACCTTGTTCCTGAACTCTGTGCCATTGTCACTTCTGAAGATTTTTACTGGAAGTTCAAACTGCTTTTCAACCTGTTTCACAAAGTCTTGCAGAATACCTGCAGTCTCATCTTTTGAGTGTAAAAAGTAAGTCCATGTAAACCTAGAAAAGTCATCAACAATAACCAAACAATATCTCTTTTTCCTAAGACTCATGACTTTTACTAGGCCAAACAAATCCATATGAAGCATTTGCAAACATTTTGTTGTTTTGGACTCATCAATGGATTTGTAGGAGCTTTTATGTTGTTTTCCTTTTAGGCAGGAAACACAATGCTCAGGACAGGTGAACAGTTTTTGAGGTAAACCTCTTACTAAACCCTGTTTTGAGATGGCAGTGATTGTCTTGAGATTTGTGTGCCCCAATCTCCTGTGCCATAATTTTGTCTCTTTGTTTGATGCAGCTGAGAACAGACAGGCATCAGTTCTGGGGCTCGCTTTTGACATATCCACCACATAAACATTGCCACTTCTTTGAGCAACAAGTTTTATTTTTCCAGTTTTTATTATTGCTTCAATCTTTTCAACCATTTCTGGTCCAACAATCCTACAACACTCCTTTGTGAAGAATGATCCATACCCCTTATCACTCATTTGTGAAACACTCAGAAGGTTGAATTTTAGATTGTCTATCAGATTGACATTTTCAAATTTTACATTACCAGACTGTACTGTACCAGACCCCAGAACTTTCCCTTTACTATTATTACCAAAGGATATATCACCCCCTCCATGGATTTTGAAATCTTTGAGAAGGGCTTTACATCCTGTCATGTGCCTGGAGCCTCCACTATCTACATACCAAAGGCTATCTAAGCATGCAGAAGCTCCCTGAACATGAAGTAAAAGGATTAGTTCATTAGTTTCTCCAAAGCCAATAAGGCTTTGGATGGGGTCTCAACAGTGTCTGGGATGAGTTCAGATGGATGGACAGTAGTTAGGTCAGGGGTTTGGACAGTTTTAGGACTGTTTTTCTCTAACAACTGTTGGGGTTCTTGACCAATCACCTGCTGATAACCAAAAGGATGCCTGTTCACTCTTGGTTTAGAGGGCCTTTTGTAGGTCTCATAAACATGTGGGATCCTTTGGTATGGTGATTGTCCCTTGCCTCTTCTGAATTGATTGGCAGGGGGTGCATCAATCACTTGAACATCTCTTTGGACAGATGTTTGATTCAGCTGTTTTGTAACAGCTGTTTGGACTGGCACAAACAGTAGTTGATTCTTGGTGAATTTGACAGATGATGTTGATGGACTTAAGGATGTTTTAGCAGTGTACTCATTCTTTTTCACATCAAAGTTCTTGAGATACACACATTCTTGAGTTTTGTGGTTATTTTTACCACAGATGATGCAGCTTTCAGCAGGTATAATGACACTTGTTTTGTTTAGATCATATGCTTTTAGATGAAAACAGTCTTTTGTTAGATGATTTCTCTTTTCACAAAAATCACAAAATAGGTTTTTGATCTTTTCTCTTTCTTCCTTTTCTCAGATTCCTTAGCAACAGAGTTTTGAACCACTATTGGGATATCTTTGATAGGAATGACCTTTGCTTTTGGAGCTGTGACACCATCAGTGGTTGTGAAATCCATGGGCTTGAAATTTTCAAGAATGTCACACTCATCAGACCATGTGGGTTTAAATTGGTATTTCTCAATTTCCTCAAAAGTTGAGGACCCCACAGATCTTTCCAAAGTGATTTTGTTACCAAGTTTGTCGGTTATTTTAACCTCTTGGCCATTCTTGTTGGTTGGTTTAATTTCAGATGAACCAGCTTGTTTTGCAGCAATGTTTACAAGATCATCATATTTTCTATATCCTACACCAAACTTGACATTGCTTTCAAGCTGTTTCTCAAGCATAACCTCATACCCTTTACAAGATTCCACCCATCTTTCACAAGTGATCTGGGTGGACTCCAACTCCTTTTTACAAACTTGGTATTTTTCTACCATAGTTTGGAGTTGAGTCTTGGTTATGCTCTGCTCTTCTTTGAGACTGCTGATTTCTTTGTCTTTTTCAGCCAATTTGTTTCTAAGTTCTTTTAATGACTTTTCAAATTTGACTTCATCAGTTAAGACTTTATCCCTAAGGTTTTCATTTACCTCTTTGATGTTAGCAAATGC
The DNA here is from genome assembly GCA_030545235.1 of Helianthus tuberosus. Lineage (NCBI taxonomy): Eukaryota > Viridiplantae > Streptophyta > Magnoliopsida > Asterales > Asteraceae > Helianthus > Helianthus tuberosus. The sequence continues at coordinate 78,458,487 of CM060380.1, forward strand.
AATAATGCATTTGTCTTAATACAGTTTTTCAAGAACTTGAGTAGATACCTTAGCAGCAGCCATCATGGCACAATCACATTGATGATCACTTTCTTCATCAGCTCTAACTTCTTTCTCACCTGCTTTCTTCTCTTCCTCTTCTTCTTTGTCTTCTTTGGACCAAGGGTCAGACAGTGGTTCAATCAGGGTTTCTGAATTTTCTCCCAGCAGTAGTTCACTAGCAACTGCAGTAACCACTGCTTCAGCCACTTCATCCACTGTTTCAGCACTTAGCTGTTCACCTTCAGTTTCTACCCCTTCTGGTATTGACTCTAATGCCATCAAACAAAATTCATCATTAAAAGTATCATTAGAAGCATAGAGTGCAAAATTTTCATCACCAAGCTCATCAGGCATGCTGCTCCAGTCAACAAAGCCTTGGGTGAAAAAGCTTTGCTGATCTGGTTGTACCATTGTTGGAGCAGCTTGTTGAGGTGCAACAGGTTGCACTTGTGCCTGAGGGACAGGGGTTTGAACATACTGAATTTGTAGAACAGTGGTTTGAACATAATGCACAGGCACAGGGGTTGCAGCATAGTGAGCAGTGTTAACATGTGTTGTAGGGGTATATTGGGTATAGTGCACAGTGCTTTGATGTTGTGGTCTAGGGTTTGAGCTGGGATGAGTTATTATTGGACCAGTGGTTTGACTCCTGCATTCCCTAACAAAATGACCGAGCCTATTGCACTTGTAACACTTCAGTTTTGATTTATCCAACCCCACTCTTAAATTCCCATGTAACCCTGGGAATTTTCTCCCTGTTCTTTTATATAATTTGCTTGTTCTTACACTAAGCAAAGCCAATTGATGCAAAATATCCATCTCCTCTAAGTCAGTGGGATCAAAGTGTTGCAAATCATTTAGTACAAAACACAAGTTATCTGACATCTGGTTTTCACAATTTGCAGTAAAAGCATAATTTGCAGAGTGAGAATCAGAGTTGTTAAAATTTCCACCAGCAGTTATATCAATAAAATGGTCAAAACTCTGATCCTTACTACTACTACTACCAGATTCTTCCTGACCAAAAAGAGTTGTGCTGCCAAATGCATAGTCATCAGTAACTTTGCCAGACTCTTGCAACTTCTTTTTCTGGTTTAACTCCCTTTCATAGGTCAGGAGTCTACCATGAAGTTGGGTCAGGGTCAAATCTTTGAACTCAACTGAATTTCTAGTTACAAAAGCAATTGTGTCCCATTTTTTAGGTAGTGATCTAAGAAACCTGCTATTTTGTGTTGAATTAGGAAATGTAACTTTAACAAGTCTTAGCTCACTAATGAGACAGCTAAATCGCTCAAACTGTTGAGTCAATGATTCACCCTTGATGTGACAAAAGGTTTCATACTGCTGATTCAGAATTTCCCTGTTATTTTCAATCACTTCTTTCGTTCCCCCAAACTGTTCCTTCAGTGCATCCCATAGCTCTTTGGCACTGTTACAATGTAACAGCCCAACATAGATTTCATTGGGTAATGCAGATGCAATGATGCTAAATGCTTTGGCATCGAGTTCGAACTTTTGGAAATCAGTTTCAGTATAATTTTCAGTTTTTTTAGGTTCGAACTCTTTGTATCCTCAGCACTTGGCACCATGGGAACGTGTGGTCTAAAAACAACAGATCTCCAACATCCGGTGTTTCGTTGAGCAAGGATGTGACCCATCCTTCTCTCCCAGATGTTGTATTCATTACGTTTAAGCATGGGTGGTTTGAAAAGAGAGCCAATGTTATTCTTATTATCTTGTGATTGTGACGTCATCCTGGTTGTTTTACAGGCACTGATTAATCAACTTTGATGGTGATTAAACCTTACACTGTTTTTCAACAAAACGAACAAACTATCAGTATCAACGATTGTGAGCTGAACTATTTATGTCAAAATGATTGTTAAATCAAATTTGATTGTCCAAGCTCTGATACCAATTGTTAGGATCTGAGTTTGGTTTTGATTGTGTTTAACGTTTGAATTAAGATGAACAATGAAAGAGATGTGCAGCGGAATATTAATGGAAACAAACTTTTCACAATCAAATAGGAGAATTGCTTTAAACACACATTTTCAATAATGAACCGAATGCTTAAATTTATTCCAAACACCGATTACAATTGCATGTATGCAACAAACTCCCCCTCAGCCTGAGCTCAGAATGATTTGTTCGTACAGGAAGAAAGATGGTGAAGAGCTAATAGAACAGTACAGAGTATTGTTCTATTTATAGGCACGGACAAACCACTGTGGCATCTTTGCTGACGTCACCATGAAAGTGACATCTAACCTCCTAACAAACTCTAACCTCTGATCTATACAAGTACTGCTATTGCTAACAACTGTTATTACAATTCATTACATAAGACAAACTAAACTACTGCTGAAGCCTTCCACTGATGTGAACCCAGCAGCACTTGATATAACCCAGCAGTGCTTGACTCAAGGCAGTAGATTGAACAGCAGGGCTTTAGTCTTCATCAATCTTTGACTTGATCAGCAGTTGTACCGATCAGTAGATAGGAGGTCAGCAGATGTTGAAACCACTTTCAAGGGGAGAGACTTGAGTACATAACATCTGCTTATTCTGGATCCACTGCTCTGATCCAGTTTTGGCTTTAATTATCTGTTCCTCTGATAGGGTTCAATCCCAACAATACATATGCTACAACACCTTTCCGGCTTCACAGGAGATGCTGACTTAGATTTAGCTGGCGATTTCGACACAGAGCGCTCCAAGGATTTGCTGCAAATATAAACTCCAAAATTAATTGAATTACAGAATAACCAAATAATAATATATTATTTTTCATAGCTCATACCTCCTGCTGCGTCGCAAGCTTCTGCTTCTACTCCGGCTCCGGCTTCTGCTTCTGCTTCTGCTTCGGCTTCGGCTTCTGCTGAGACTCCTACTTCGACTCCTAGAAGGACTTCTCCTATAGATTTTCAGAAACAATATTTCATCAACTTACAACATATTCCATGTCATCATAGTTGGTATAGTCAAGAAGACCAAATGTCCCTGGATACGAACTTTTGTTAGAACAATCAAGGCACTCAAACATAAACGGGCCAAGACAGCCACATTTTAACATTATGTAAAACAAAAACGTTATAACATATAACAAATGTAAACTTATGATAATGTTGTAACTTATACCTTTGCTATCAAACATACATCTCCAAAACATCAGTAGAAACTAAAATGGGGGACTTTCCAAAACAATCAAGCCCACATGCAGCAACATCAGTAGCAACTAAAATGGGGGACTTTCTAGAATGGAACTGATTGAGAGCGAAGTCTCTCTCACCCTGAGATTTGTCTCCATGAATGGCAGCAGCACCGAAATTACGACTAATACTACGTGTAAGCTGATCACATAACTTTTTAGTTGAACAGAAAATAATAATTTTGGAACCCCTTTCTTCAGATCTCAGAATCTGTTCCACACGCTTCTGCTTCTCCATTTGAGGGACCACTTCCACATACTACAACATCACATATCAAGCTGTTAGCTAGGTCCTACAAGTAAAAGAGAAATGGCTTTTTAGCCATTTTACTCAAACATACACAACCATGTGCTACCTGCATAATAGACTTATTTACAGCAAGCTCATCTACATTGCCAATGTTGACCTAAACAGGATTGACCAAATGATCACCAGCTATTTTCCTCACTTCTTTCGGCCAAGTAGCAGTATACATTAGGGTCTGCCTACGAGGAGGTATTTCATTGACAATCTTCCTTATTTGAGGTTCGAAACCCATATCAAGCATCCTATCAGCCTCATCAAGCACAAGAAGAGAAACTTGATGAAAGTCAAACTTCCTCATTTCAAGTATATCATTAAGTCGACCTGGAGTTGCTACAACATATCTGCTCCTCGTTCTAACTCCTTCAGTTATGGGCCCTTAGGAGCCCCGCCATAGAAACACTGAACCACATTCACACCCATTAGCAAATATGTACACAAACAGAAAATGATAAAATGGTAGCTAAAGATAAAAAACTCAATGTGCAAGAGATTCTGACAGATCGACCGAACTTGATGGCCTCGTCTTGTATTTGAGTAGCAAGTTCTCTAGTGGGAGCTAAACAACAACCGTGGGCCCATTTTGGGGATTGTTGTTACAATGTCTAAGCAGCGTGAAAGCAGGAATCAGATAACCTAATGTTTTACCAGAACCTGTCTTTGTAATGTCCCTGTTTTGTAGAGCAATAGGCCATGATTGTGCCTGAATTGGTGTAGGGAAAGCAAAACCAGCAGCATAAATCTGAAAGAAAATCATATTATATAACCCTTTAGATTAACAGATATTTGTTTCATTCAGTGTTGAGCATTTTGCAGGAAAGTTAAAAAAACATAATTTAAAGCATGTTTGAATTGAGAAAAAGATGTTTGGTAAATGAAGGCCTATATATATAGAGTTGCTTACTGAAGCAGCTCGAGGAAAGAAAAGGGTGCATTTAAGACAAAAGAGGCAGAGCCAACTTCAGAATTTGCAGCCTAACTCAGAATAAATGTGTGAATAGCAGGGCTGCGTACGACATGTGCTCCGTTTCTGGAACATATATCGCACCTGCGTTAAGTCAAACGTATTAATCCTAGAGGCAAAATTAAGAAAAAAATAAAAATTAGAATCTTTGAACAAATTCTGATAGTCCAAGACTTACCTCCCTCAACAATTCTGGAGGGAATCCAGTGGATTCAAATGACATGAATGGAGCAGGAACATTATCACCCTATGGAATCAAATGGAGAAAGTAACTTGCATCAAGGTTCTCTAATATCTCTTACACAATAAAAGGGACATCATGAAACATTATCATCCACATATATAAGTCGATTCAGTAAGCAAACCGTTGCTGTTACGTCATGTTTTTGACGGTACATGTCAACAGATGACAAGTTCATAGCATCTGGAGAGACCATAACTGCTGGATTTGACCTCATCATAGCATTATTCATAAACAGAGGGCTACCAGTAGCTTGCCCCTGCCCTTCCTGTTCGCCCTGCATATACATATTTCACATCCCTGTTTCACTGTCATTTAAGACTGTATTTCTCAGCTTTATGTAGCTAGATAAGATCCCCTGAACGACATAAAATACAAACTTTTATTCCAGCAATTGCAAGTTTAAAAAATGTTACTATAAAGTTGTTACAACAAATTTCACATTTTCGTAGCTAATAAATTACACATAATTTAGTAAACTTAACAAATAAATCCTTCAATGGCTACATAAAGCTGAGAAATGAAACATACCTATTTCGATATCATTTCAAATCGAATCCGAATCCGAATCCGATATCAAAGATATGAAACATACCTATTTCGATATGAAACACATCATTTCACAAAATTACTGAACAAAAACATGACAAAAAAGTTAAAAATTAAGTGAAGATCAAGAACATACCTGGATTCAAGTGACATAGATAGTTAGTTTGAAGATCAAGAACGTCATACCTGGATTCAAGTGAGGAAGACGGTTCGGCTAGGGTTTTGATGAAGGATTGTATCAAAAGGAGAAGATAAGAGAAGCCAGAAAGGAAGAAGATTCGGTCTCTTCAGTTCTATAACTGGCATTGACATGGCTTTGATTAAGATTCAAAATTTCAAATGCAGTGAAGGAGAAGAGAAGAGGAGTACAGGAGAAGTGAAGGAGAAGTGAAGTGAAGGAGAAGATTTTAGGGTTTTTTAGGGCAGTGGTACTGTTGGGTGGGAAAAGGCAAAAAGTGATGCCCTAATCTAATGACACGTGGCCCAAATAACTTTCATTTATTAGTTATAATAGATATATATGCATTTAGCAATTATTAAACTTCTCAGGGGTTGTTTCTTGTATAAAGTGTGATATCTTATTTTCACATCCCTAGTGTATACGGGCCGTATAACATTATACGTGTGACAACTGTTAAATTTGCATGTATCCATACAATTAATTAATATTGATTAGAGCTTAATGACTGTGCTGAATTACAATTAATGACTTAAACTGCTTTCTGATTTCTGTATCATACATACATGTGCATCACATATTACATACTGTCACATCATTTCACATACAGACTTTAGTGACATAAATGATGCACAAAGCACAGTTAGCGGATAACTCAGAAAAATGTTGACGATGCTCAGTACATAGACAGACAGTGTTTTGAGACCCAGTATGAGCCGGAAACCAAGTTCTACACTAGTATGGAGTGTAGGGAAGTAAGGACCATAAAACTGCTTCACTAGGTGATAGTTTAAGTGCCGGAAAGTGCCTAAACCCCACATAAAGTGCAGAATTCTGCATATTTCAGCAAAATTCAGTAATTTAACAAGTTTGTTACATGCAAAAATAAGGCAAAATGGTCCTGTATGCTTTCCTAAGTGTCGGGAATTAAAAGTGTCACAAAAGGGTACTTAAAGATCATTAAACGGAATAGTTTGACACTTTAACGAACCGGTATCTAACCGAACAACCGGACACTACCCGAAACACCAAAATTATACTAGAGACATTGTTTTAATGTTTCTGAGCTAGTTATGATCCCCGAACACCCTAACACACTATATAACATCAAATACACATAAACACTACCTAATACACTTTGAATTCTAACTAAACATCTCACTTATGGTTTAAACTTACACTTACCCCCCCCCCCATGCTAGTAATCGGTTACAAGGTGGCCCACCATAATCTTCTCTAGATATTGCTTAAATCTTCCTAGATTTGTTTAGATCTTTGTAGTGTACTTACAAAACATATAAACCAATGGATAAAAGCTCTAAAGCTCTAATGTGGTTATAAGAGGAGCATGATGGATCATTATCTTCCACACTTAACACCTCTATCTTCTTCTTCCTCTCATAGCCATTCTCGGCTGAACCCCCACCTCCATACCACCATCACCATTCAATCTTTCTCATCCATTCTAAGGCCTCACAAAGGTGTTAACCCTCATTCAAGGAAGCTTGGTGCTTGTGGATCTTGAAGGACCTTCATCATTTGCTTTTATCCATCACTTTTGTCATCACCATTATCTTGTGTTCTTCCCTAGCCTTGTGCTAGTTGTAAGACTCTCAAGATCCTTATTTACTTCATATTTAGTTGGTTAAAAGATGTATTATGTTGTAAATCACAAGAACACTAAATAACATAATCTTGAATCTTGAACATAAGCTTAACATATGATGACATATGGATGAAACTACGTTGTTTAGTATATGAATGATACTTGATTGTTATTTTGTTGAGATTATGATGTTGATCATCATAAGGAGCTTGCTAGATTGTGATTAAACACATGATCTAGCAAGTGAGAGGATGATTATGTGATGAAAAGAGATAATCATCCTCATGTGTAAGCATGAATTTGAAAAAAAAAATGATTTCTTGAAAAATGATAATCAAGTGAGTTGATAAACTTATAGATCTAAGATTTATGAATGGTTTTTCTAAAAGAACCAAGTTCAAAATATGGTTTTTAGAAGACCTTGGTTCATACTTAAACATACACTATTTTTGGTGATAAAAACACTAGAGAAACAAGAAGATTTCATAAAGAAACATTTTTGTAAAAGGTATTTACAAGTTGTAAACACCTAAATCTTCCAAGAATGGGATTTTTTAAGAAGTAGACACACTTTAAAGGGTAACTAAACCCACTAAACACTTTACCAAGTTACTACAAGTTTTTATGAAAACTCAAGTTCATGATCATTATGTAGATAACTTTGTTTTAGCACTTGGTAAGTGTAGATTGATTGTTGATTGTTTGTGATGATTTTTGAAAAGAAAATGATATGCTTTAATAGCATGGACACCTCCATTTTTAGGGGAAACTATGGCAAAATTTTCTAAAAATACAAACACTTAGAAAAATATTTTCTAACAAGTATTTACAAGTGTATTTAACTATGGTTTTCAATATAAACATTGCCATAGAATTTGTTACAAAATACAAGTATTGGAGGTTGGTTTTATAAATAAAAATGGGTGAATATGTATTTAGAATATATATATATATGACACTTGGGTGAATATTTGTATACGTTGTGAAATAGTTATATTATTTTAGGGTAAAATAATATGACTTAACAAATACCAAGAATTTACAATCCAAAATAATACCAAGAATATCAAGGAATAAATATATAAGTTACACACACAATATTGTGGAACCGAACGATAGAACGTAACTTACGAAATATTCCGGAAAATACCATTATAAATATATTTTTGGTAAATATTATTTTGGATACAAAAGGAATGAAAGTATGATTTTTATTATTATTACAAAGTATATCATATTTTCGACAAAAAGAAAATATATTATTTTTGAAAGTAAAAATATATTTTCCTAGAGTATTTAAAAGATATATGATTTTTGGGAAAAATATATATTTTCTAGACAATACAATATTTTTTGGACAAAATAAGTTATTATATATATATTTTCTAAAGTGGGACTTGAAAATATATTAATTTGGAACTACGAATACAATAATACAAAAATACATGTATAAGATACCCCCATCCTTGGGAAGGAAATACGAAGTTAAATACTTGAGAAGTATTAATACAGAAATATTGCTTAACAATTATTCCAAAACTAAATATAATTGTAAAGTTAAAATAATTATTATTTTAACAAGAAATTATAACTTGGAATAATATTGGGAACATAAGAAACGTAACTCTAAGTCAAGGCACGACCCGTTCGTCTAATAGACGTTAGTACGCTGTAGGTAGTCGTGTTTGCTGAGGAGATTTGTGTTGCCAGTACTGAAGACGCTATACAGTGAGTTCATGTCCCCCTTTTCTTTTACTGTTTTCAGTTTTATACTTCGGGGGTGAAATACATGTTACAATTGTTTACAAACATTTTATACATGGTATGGTTAGCTAAGGAGGGATACTTCTAGATCATGTGAGTGGTGGGTATAACACTTAAGGCCATTAATTTTCGTCGTAGGACCGAGGGACATGAGTGATAGATCTATTCGGGTGTAGCGAGCCCCACCCCTGAGTCTGCTGAGTGAACCATGAGGTGACTATGTCTTACTGACAAAATCTGCTAGGTTTGAAGTCTTCCTGCATCACTTCACACATACCATTAGCTTTGCAACCCAGTGGTGATCTCTTTTTCCTTATTGCTACATACCAGGGACTTTCATACATACTTACAACGTTTTCAAAGGTTTATACATACACACAAACGAACACATGAACTCGCTCAACTTTTGTTGATGTTTTCAAACTACATGTATTTCAGGGAATTTATAAGTGGATCTGGCGGGCGTTGGAAGTTTTTATGCTGTGTTAAGAATAAAGATGTCATCCATGGTCTTTGAGTTTGGTTAGTGTGTCTTATTCCTGGACGAGACACGTCTTCCAAACCTTGGTGTTATTCAATATCTTTTGAAGAGTCCTTAATGAACTCACAAACAATTTGTACGGTTTGTAAAATTTGAATTTGAAGTCTACGTTTCAAAACCATGTTGTTATGTTTTAAACTTATTTAATGGATGACAAACCTATGGTTTTATCATATAGTTGATGTTATGATTGAATGCAATGATATTAAGAAAGTCACACCATAATCACGCTTCAGCAAAAGTCAGGGTGTGACAGCTTGGTATCAGAGCTTCGATCGTAGCGAACTAGGATTCTTTCTCGAGTCTAGACTATGATCATTAGGGCTCTCACGAAAACATTTTTACGAACATGTTTTCATTGCATACACGAAATGCCCAGATCCAGGAAACAAACATTTTTACAAACAAAAGACACAAATCACATTTCAAAGAATTCGTTTATAGTTCAGTGTGAGAGACTGGGGAGGTCAGTCTGAGAGACTGGAGAGTTAGTCTGAGAGACTAGTTGGGGCATTCTGAGAGACTGGGAGTTTAATCTAAGAGATTCAGTCTGAGAGACTGGGTGATTCAGTTTGGGAAACTGGGTAGCTTAGTCTGAGAGACTGGGTAATTAAGTTTGGGGAACTGGGAAGTTTAGTCTGAGAGACTAGGGAGTTCAGTCTGAGAGACTGGGTATTTCAGTCTAAGAGACTGGGTGTTTTCAGTCTGAGAGACTGGGTGTTTCAGTCTGAGAGACTGGGTGTTTAGTATGGGAGGCTGGGTAGTTTAGTCTGGGAGGCTGTGTGTTTATTCTGGGAGGCTGAGTAATTTAGTCTGGGAGGCTGGGTATTTAGTCTAGGAGACTGGTTGGTTAGTCTGGGAGACTAGGTGGGTTAGTCTGGGAGACTAGGAAGGTTAGAAAGTTTCATGAAGAATAATGTGAATACATGACTACATGACAAATTACCTTGGTTGCATACACTAATTGTTAGTGATTACTATGGATATGCATGCTATGACTATTATGTACCGGCACACATGTCACTCTATTTAGAAAGAGAGTTATCAGACATTGATAACCCTGCGGCCACCGCCACAGATAATGAGACTGCATCTGCGCCAGAGATATTTACGTTAGACACTAAGAGTGATCCTGATATGCTGACCAAGGACGAGGACGACTTCCAACAGTCCGCGCTACCAGATTTTGGTGATACTTTACCCTTGCTGATGGTTCTCTGACAAGAATCCTTCTGTCACTCTTGTTTCAGTCCATGACCACTTCATCACTGGTCATCCCGATGATGAGCACACCATGGCTCCGATCCTCGATGATGCGCCTCCTGTGGACATTCCTTTCGAAGATTGACTACTCGACAAATAGTTGATGATGACGTTGACATATTTATCAATGGTCCTCCTGCTGACGTCCATGATGATGGAAAGTTGGACAAGAACGTTACTACTAATTTCACTTCTTGAGACCCTGTAATCAAGCTATTCTCTGAATCTAGTATACACTCGATTTCAGACTCCTTTGAGTCTGTGACATCTGCAGCCTTACAGACAGCCGGATTACGGCTTTCTACTACTGACTCAGACGACGACGTCACTATGACTGCTGCCCTACCACCTGCTCGAGATGCCACACCTTTACACGACCCAGACCCTGCTCCTGAGCCAGCTCCTGTTCCTTTTGGGTCAGCTTGATGTGGCACCTGCTGGTCCTGCACCCTTGCTTGACCGTGACCCTGTGTCTTTTGGTCTACCAGACATTGCACCCCTTATAACTAACCCGGTACCTGCACCCGATGATCTCCTTATTGGTCGAAACAATTGTTCCTGCACCTTCACCCGCTGATGTTGCTCCTATGAAGACCGACATCCATTGCGCCAACATGCTTATCGCTTTCTTCCAACTCATACCCACACCCCGGGAAGGTACTCCAGGTCAGCACCCGCATGACGATCCTTTTGCTACAGTAGCATTTTCCCCGACCTCACAAGCCGCACCATTTGCTACTTTCACCTCTACATCGCTGGACGAGCCATTTCGATGGTTCCTATACTACACTATGCTGATTTTAGCCCCCTGCCACCCCTCACATTATGGAGGCTATACACAGAATGAGTTGCTCCTGTCACATCGACTACAGTTTGAGGATATAAGTCGTAGAGTTTTGGAGCTTGAGCTAACACCACGTCCTCCACCCTGTCTATTGCTAGTATACTTTGGTCAGCCACATTTATCAAAGATCCCTTTTGCGCTCTCACCTGCTGCTATTACACCTTTCCCAGGTTTTTGATGCTCGTTCTTTACTGTCGAGCAGCAGATCAGTTAATTACTTCGACGTATATACAAGCTCGAGGAGGAGTTCACGCATGTTAGCAGTTTACTTTTCTTTCCTCCTCCACCTCAGTCACCAGTATAATTGGTTTCTGGATTATGTGGATTGCATCACATTTGGGTAACGACATTACTAAAGAGCCGAGACTGTGGAAACTTCTAAAGACCACTTCAGACTACGTGATTTTGATACACTGATATACTTATTGGACAAGGGTAGGGTGACCCTGTATCCCTTTTTAATGTGATACATTTTGTAAGACAATGCAATTGTGGTCAGAGAATAATGAGAGCCCAATCATTAATAAACATGCGACAATACTTTATGGCCAATAACCAATGAAAGCTCAGTCGCTATGTCTTCGTCAAGCACGTTATTGATCTATATGTGTGTGCTATAATTATAATGCTACGTGCTTGCTTCCTATGCTCTCATTAAACATAATTCCCAAATTACTTGGTTATGTTATGATTATGCTATTGCTTGATTGGTTGATATGATGATCTATTATGTGTATGTACATATGACCTCTAAAACAACTATATGCACTCCCTAAACAAATAAGACCTGACCTAACCAAACTTCTTCTTAGGAGATGTCGATACAAGGGGACATCAATACCGACAACCCTCTGCCAGCGACAGCAGCAGAATTACAAGAGCGCATCTCACAGGCCATCGCACAGCACGAGGCTCTTCACTTCGAACGTAGCAGAGGTACCTCAGGAAACAACCCACCCAACGGCTGCACCTACAAACAGTTCTTGAACCACAAACCTCGAGAATTCGACGGTACTGGGGGTGCCTTAGTCTTCGTGCGCTGGGTTGAGAAGATGGATTCTATTTTACGATTGAGCAAATATGCCCCAGAACATCAGGTCACGTATATAGCTGGACTATTTGTAGATGGGGCTCTGTCATGGTGGAACCTTGATGTTCAGACAATGGGCGAGACCGCTACGTATGCTTTGACGTGGGACGAACTAAAAGAAGTGATGCGTAAGAGATATTACTCGAGGGCAGAAGTCCAGAAGTTGGAGACTGAACTGCGGAACTTGAAAATGGAAGGACCAAAGATAGCTGAGTATGTGCAAGGATTTAACGATTTATCACAACTTGCTATGCGTCTGGTGGAACCAGAGTTTAAGAGAGTCGAACGTTTCATAGGGGGATTGGCACCTCAGATTCTAAGCCTGGTAACAACATCTAAACCTACAACGATCACCGAGGCTATCGGAATAAGTGTGGCGCTCACTGAAGAAGCGATTAGACTAGGAAAATTTTCCACTACGGAAGAGAAAAAAGAGACTCCTGTAGAGTCATCTGGAGACAACAAGAGAAAGCTCGCAAATTTCAAGAAGGTTACTCGGGCGAGTAACAAGAAGAAGGCCAAAAAGGGAAAAGACTACATGGGTATCCTACCTAAGTGCGACAATTGTTTACGTTATCATGTCGGGCGATGTAAATATGGAAAATGTGATAACTGTGGCAAGAGGGGGCATCCTAAAGAAACTTGTAGGCAAGATACTGAACGTAGTAATGGAGGCCAAGATGGTAGCGAGAATCACGGAGGAAACAACGACAATGACAATTATCATGGCAGAACGAGTGACAAACAGAAACGTGCTCAAGGATGTTTTAACTGTGGAAGCAAAAGGCATTTCAGAAAATATTGCCCTAAAAACAATCAGGCACAAGGATGAAAGCTCAACACCGGAGCTAGGGAGACACGCTAGGAATTCAAGCGTGGATATCGGTACGTCCCATATTAGTCAACATTAAGCATCTACGCTGCTAGATACTGTTGCAAATTTTAGCTTCGCATCTCTAGAGTTTGAGAGTATACTTGGTTTAGTAGCAAGTAAGTTAGATAACCCGCACTCGATGGAGCTAGCTAATGGGAAACTAGTGAAAGTCAACGAAGTAATTGGAATCAGCAAGATAGAACCCGGAGAGCGTGAACCTACGCTTGATCTATTGCCAGTTGAATTGGGAAGCTTTGACAAGGTAATTGGATGGATTGGTTGCCGAGCGATCAAGCGGAGATTGATATCCGCATCCCGATGGCAAATGAAGGAACGATCGTGACTCATGAAGCAGGATACGCCTCTATAGATTACTAATTGCTTGAAGGCACGAAAGTTGTTGCGTAAAGGATGTGTTGTTTTCTTGGCTCATGTCGTGGACAAGGGAGCCGAAGAACCAAGACTCGAAGATATTCCTGTGATAAGGAAATATCCTGAGGTCTTCCCCAAAGACTTGCCAGAATTATCTTCTCAATGATAAGACGAATTTCGCATCAATTTGATCCCAGGCGCCGCGCCTGCAGTCAATGCACCTTAGCGACTTACACCTTCGGAGATGCAAGGATTGCCAGTGTAACCTCAGTGGTTGATAGAGAAGGAAGATAACAGACCAAGATTCCCGTTTTAGGTAACCCCAGTTCTGCTCGTCAAGAAGAAGGACGATGATTTTCAAATGAGCATCAACTACCAGGAGCCGAACGAGCTAACCAACAAGAGTCGATAACTCTTGCTGAGGATTAACGAATTTCTTACTTAACTAACTATGAGGATCCAACTACCATTACATGACTGATCGATGATCGAGTGTCATTAGCTGTGAATTCAGGAGAAAAGTATACCGGGGAAATTGTGGGACAATAACTTGTTTTAAGCATACACAAAAATAGTGTTTCCTACACGATGCACAAAACAATTTTACACAGAATACGAAACTCTGAGAATCAAGAAAGCATGTACTTAGGGTCTTTGGGAACCCAGGTCCAAACTCGTAAAGGTTGTTACTTAGGAACCACATCTGTTAACTCAATCAAACCCCATTATCCTGACATATATGCCATATCAGTTAACCAAACAGAAAGCACTCAAATTTCTTTTGTTGAAATCTTTGCTTTTGCTTCTAGCGAGTAGATAATTGCATCTCTACTCCCCTTAATGGTAGTTGCATCGCGTTAATTTTCTTCGCTGAGAGCGAACGCCCATTTGCTTCGAATACTTGGTCATTTCTTCATCTTAGAAAATACTCATTGTGTCAGTACTCGGAAACTTATATGTCACACATGCACCATTTGCTACGCATGTGGTTTCGTTTCGAATAAACACTTTACTGAAATTCAAATATTGCTGATTTATGATTCGAATTACCTACATCATTGTAATTGTTGACTCTTTTGTTATCAAGTCAACACACTTTCTTGAAACTTCTCTTCTTTCAAAGATACATTCATAGTTCATCTTCGTAACCATGCTGAGATTCCCTTGTTGATACATACGTTTATTGTCAGATTACCCTAGAACCAAGTTCAATTGCTTGAACTTATCCATTTCGCATATTCAGTTTAAGACGTCATATGATGTATTGAGAGCATCATATTCAAATATTTTTGCAAAGATTCTTTCATTTCAAGTCGTGGTAGAGTTGGTTGGTCTACGACTCCACTAAATCGTTTGATTGATTTCGATACCTTGCGGTGATACTTTCACAGAATTGAAGCTTGCGCTAATTTAGTTACGCACCCTATAAACGGATTTAATTATCTATTTAATTGTTCTAAATCCGTTTTGTTTATCACGATTTAAGGTGGTCTCAACACAGTTGTGTGTTAAGACAATGGTACATAGATTCATTTCATATCACAATGTACCTCCTAAAGATTCTTTCATTATCGATCGAATGCCTTGCGGTACTTAATACTTTTTCATCTTCAATCAAAAATAGTGGCCCTTTGATGTTCCGTATTCAACTGAAAACTCTATGACATTGTGTAAATCAAATCTTCAGATTGTTTCAGTATACTTTCATTTGATTTCAAACACGATGAACTTGTTCAGTCACCACTATATTTGAATTATGCCATTATGACGCCTTGAGGTGTCATTGCAAATTTGTAGCTTGTGCTAATCATGGTCAATCTTTTCACACAAAACTACATATACTTTTGTTTGACTAGTCATTTAACCATTCCTGATGCAACTACGAATCAAGACAATGATACACCAGATTCGCTTGTATTTCATTCGGTGTACTTTCGAAATTTAAGAATGTCAACACACTAATCCTTACCATTTATTTATTCGAAAGTTGACAGATCATTTTCATATTCAAGTTGTTGATTTTGAGTTCATATAGCGGATGCTATGGTTTGTGAAAACTCGTTTGGATATTGTGACCGATTGTTTGAGAATACTATTGGTCAAAACTCCTCTTTTGTGGAACCCCTGTTAACTAGATTACACTAGACTATACGTCTATACATCTCGTGTCCTTTGACATCAAATGCTTAAAGCACATACCTTTTAACCATTGGATTCGTGTTGTTATATATTCTTGGATTCACCTGATGTGAATAAGGTTTGATTCCGTTTTATGATTACCTACCTCAATATTATCCATATACATATACGCATAATGTAACCCCAAGGAGATAAGGTAGTATAAATTTCGAGGACGAAATTTTCTTAACAGGGGGAGAATGTGACAACTGTCAAATTTGCATATATACGTACAATTAATTAATATTGATTAGTGCTTAATGACTGTGCTGAATTACAATTAATGACTTAAACTGCTTTCTGATTTCTGTATCATACATACATGTGCATCACATATTACATACTGTCACATCATTTCACATACAGACTTTAGTGACATAAATGATGCACAAAGCACAGTTAGCACAGTTAGCGGATAACTCAGAAAAATGCTGACGATGTTCAGTACATAGACAGACAGTGTTTTGAGACCCAGTATGAGCCGGAAACCAAGTTCTACACTAGTATGGAGTGTAGGGAAGTAAGGACCATAAAACTGCTTCACTATGTGATAGTTTAAGTGCCGGAAAGTGCCTAAAACCCACATAAAGTGCAGAATTCTGCATATTTAAGCAAAATTCAGCAATTTAACAAGTTTGTTACATGCAAAAATAAGGCAAAATGGTCCTGTATGCTTTCCTAAGTGTCGGGAATTAAAAGTGTCACAAAAGGGTACTTAAAGATCATTAAACGGAATAGTTTGACACTTTAACGAACCGGTATCTAACCGAACAACCGGACACTACCCGAAACACCAAAATTATACTAGAGACATTGTTTTAATGTTTCTGAACTAGTTATGATCCCCGAACACCCTAACACACTATATAACGTCAAATACACATAAACACTACCTAATACACTTTGAATTCTAACTAAACATCTCACTTATGGTTTAAACTTACACTTACCCCCCCCCCCCCCATGCTAGTAATCGGTTACAAGGTGGCCCACCATAATCTTCCCATAATCTTCTCTAGATATTGCTTAAATCTTCCTATATTTGTTTAGATCTTTGTAGTGTACTTACAAAACATATAAACCAATGGATAAAAGCTCTAATGTGGTTATAAGAAGAGCATGATGGATCATTATCTTCCACGCTTAACACCTCCATCTTCTTCTTCCTCTCATAGCCATTCTCGGCCGAACCCCCACCTCCATACCACCATCACCATTCAATCTTTCTCATCCATAACAAAGGTGTTAAACCTCATTCAAGGAAGCTTGGTGCTTGTGGATCTTGAAGGACCTTCATCATTTGCTTTTATCCATCACTTTTGTCATCACCATTATCTTGTGTTCTTCCCTAGCCTTGTGCTAGTTGTAAGACTCTCATGATCCTTATTTACTTCATATTTAGTTGGTTAAAAGATGTATTATGTTGTAAATCACAAGAACACTAAAGAACATAATTTTGAATCTTGAACATAAGCTTAACATATGATGAAATATGGATGAAACTATGTTATTTAGTGTATGAATGATACTTGATTGTTATTTTCTTGAGATTATGATGTTGATCATCATAAGGAGCTTGCTAGATTGTGATTAAACACATGATCTAGCAAATGAGAGGATGATTATGTGATGAAAAGAGATAATCATCCTCATGTGTAAGCATGAATTTGAAAAAAAAAATGATTTCTTGAAAAATGATAATCAAGTGAGTTGATAAACTTATAGTTCTAAGATTTATGAATGGTTTTTCTAAAAGAACCAAGTTCAAAATATGGTTTTTAGAAGACCTTGGTTCATACTTAAACATACACTATTTTTGGTGATAAAACAAGTGTAGAAACACTAGAGAAACAAGAAGATTTCATAAAGAAACATTTTTGTAAAAGGTATTTACAAGTTGTAAACACCTGAATCTTCCAAGAATGGGATTTTTAAAGAAGTAGACACACTTTAAAGGGTAACTAAACCCACTAAACACTTTACCAAGTTACTACAAGTTTTTATGAAAACTCAAGTTCATGATCATTATGTAGATAACTTTGTTTTAGCACATGGTAAGTGTAGATTGATTGTTGATTGTTTGTGATGATTTTTGAAAAGAAAATGATATGCTTTAATAGCATGGACACCTCCATTTTTAGGGGAAACTATGGCAAAATTTTCTAAAAATACAAACACTTAGAAAAATATTTTCTAACAAGTATTTACAAGTGTATTTAACTATGGTTTTCAATATAAACCTTGCCATAGAATTTGTTACAAAATACAAGTATTGGAGGTTGGTTTTATAAATAAAAATGGGTGAATATGTATTTAGAATATATATATATATATATGACACTTGGGTGAATATTTGTATACGTTGTGAAATAGTTATATTATTTTAGGGTAAAATAATATGACTTAACAAATACCAAGAATTTACAATCCAAA
Organism: Helianthus tuberosus; assembly: GCA_030545235.1. Lineage (NCBI taxonomy): Eukaryota > Viridiplantae > Streptophyta > Magnoliopsida > Asterales > Asteraceae > Helianthus > Helianthus tuberosus. Next base: position 78,476,941 of record CM060380.1, read on the forward strand.
ATAATACCAAGAATATCAAGGAATAAATATATAAGTTACACACACAATATTGTGGAACCAAACGATAGAACGTAACTTACGAAATATTCCGGAAAATACCATTATAAATATATTTTTGGTAAATATTATTTTGGATACAAAAGGAATGAAAGTATGATTTTTATTATTATTACAAAGTATATCATATTTTCGACAAAGAGAAAATATATTATTTTTGGAAGTAAAAATATATTTTCCTAGAGTATTTAGAAGATATATGATTTTTGGAAAAAATATATATTTTCTGGACAATACATTATTTTTGGGACAAAATAAGTTATTATATATATATTTTCTTAAGTGGGACTTGAAAATATATTAATTTGGAACTACGAATATGATAATACGAAAATACATGTATAAGATACCCCCATCCTTGGGTCGGAAATACGAAGTTAAATACTTGAGAAGTATTAATACAGAAATATTTCTTAAACAATTATTCCAAAACTAAATATAATTGTAAAATTAAAATAATTATTATTTTAACAAGAAATTATAACTTGGAATAATATTGGGAACATAAGAAACGTAACTCTAAGTCAAGGCACGGCCCGTTCGTCTAATAGACATTAGTACGCTGTAGGTAGTCGTGTTTGCTGTGGAGATTTGTGTTGCCAGTACCGAAGACGCAATACAGTGAGTTCATGTCCCCCTTTTCTTTTACTGTTTTCAGTTTTATACTTCGGGGGTGAAATACATGTTACAATTGTTTACAAACATTTTATACATGGTATGGTTAGCTAAGGAGGGTTACTTCTAGATCATGTGAGTGGTGGGTATAACACTTAAGTCCATTAATCCTCGTTGTAGGACCGAGGGCATGAGTGATAGATCTATTCGGGTATAGCGAGCCCCACCCCTGAGTCCGCTGAGTGGACCATGAGGTGACTATGTCTTACTGACAAAATCTGCTAGATTTGAAGTCTTCTTGCATCACTTCACACATACCATTGGCTTTGCAACCCAGTGGTGATCTCTTTTTCCTAATTGCTACATACCAGGGACTTTCATACATACTTACAACGTTTTCAAAGGTTTATACATACACACAAACGAACACATGAACTCGCTCAACTTTTGTTGATGTTTTCAAACTACATGTATTTCAGGGAATTTATAAGTGGATCTGGCGGGCGTTGGAAGTTTTTATGCTGTGTTAAGAATAAAGATGTCATCCATGGTCTTTGAGTTTGGTTAGTGTGTCTTATTCCTGGACGAGACACGTCTTCCAAACCTTGGTGTTATTCAATATCTTTTGAAGAGTCCTTAATGAACTCACAAACAATTTGTACGGTTTGTAAAATTTGAATTTGAAGTCTACGTTTCAAAACCATGTTGTTATGTTTTAAACTTATTTAATGGATGAAAAACCTATGGTTTTATCATATAGTTGATGTTATGATTGAATGCACTGATATTAAGAAAGTCACACCATAATCACGCTTCCGCAAAAGTCAGGGTGTGACAATACGGCCCGTATAGAATGTTGTTGCACAGAAATAAATACAGTGGAATGTTTTTTTTGTTTTACATGTATACGGACGTATAACCTTATACGAGCCGTATACAATTGTATACGAGCTAATGTTATACGGCCAAATGTGTTCATTTTTGTGAGGTTTGATTATATTTTTGGGTTTTTAAGATCTGTATATGGGCCGTATAATGTCATACGACCCGTATATAAGTTTTTTTGTGTAAAATCAAACAATTGTTTAATAAATTTTAGTAATTCTTTAGATAGCGTTTTCTCTATCCGGAGTTTGTTGGGTTGTTTGTAGCTAGGGTTCAGAATGCTTATAATTTTATTATAAACTTTTTGGTGAAAGTTATCATCTTTTGGGTCAAGTGAAGCAATGAATGGAGGAATATATTTTACTTATTTTATGTTTAATATATGAAGCATATTATATAAGTTTTAGATGGTGTGTAAGGTTTAATTGCCTTGTGTGACTTTGATTGACATCTGACATTGACATCTATCACTACCTTAACATGAGTGTCCAACTACAATTCTACATTATTGAAAATACGGAACGAGATTCTTCAAGAACTAGAAAAGGAGAAAATATGGAACGAGATTCTTCGAGAACTAGAAAAGGAGAAGTTTGAGTAATTGTAATTGGTGATTAAGACTTTGTTATGGTTTGGTAGGTTTTATTTTTAAACGTTGTGTTTAAAGTTTCTTGTTATGAAAAGTCCTTGTTTTGAAGTCCAATCTTGGGTGGAAAAGATTTCAACATTAATTAATGTCCACGAAGCATGAAACAACTCAACCCCCTTTTGTTACACATATATACCCACCCACCCAACCACACACACCATTTCACCCACACTCTTCACCTTCTTCCACCGGAAAATCAACAATCTTCTACCGGAAAACAAACCATCATGGCTGAAGCTTTTGGTATTTATATAATATAAGTTTTTGATGTGGTAAATATCTGGGTATGTTTGTATAAGTTATGATGTGTCGCTTCCGTATCTATCTGATGATGTTGATACTTACCGTTGTGGGTGGTAGTTACCCGGTCCCATGTCGCCTTGGTAGTTGTTACCATATCCATTATCCCCTTAGTGATTTCTGTACCCATCCTCGCGCGACATGGCGTCTAAACCCTTGAATCCAAACGCTTCTCCTTGCATTCCTTATCATTTCCTGAATTCGAGTTCATTAAAAAGTAATGACTGCTGACTAATTGCAAGACTGTTTGTCGGGCTTCCAATGCTCACACAGGGTGATAAACAACGCTGATATGGAATTGGAGAACTGTTGTGGTTGGTAGTTACCCGGTCCCCTGCCGCATTGGTAGTTGTTACCATATCCATTATCCCCTTGGTAGTTGTTACCATATCCGTTATTTCATTACGTTAAGCTTGATGTTCTGACAATATGTGATGATGTTAGGTAATTAAATGCATGTATGGACATATTCGCTCTAGAATTGGAGAACCGTTGTGGGTGGTAGTTACCCGGTCCCCTGCCGCCTTGGTAGTTGTTACCATATCCCTTAGGCTCAATAAACATGATCATAAGCAGAAATAGATTCATTCTCAGTGTTGTTGTTCTCATTCTTGCAATGATTATTTCATTACGTTAAGTTTGATGTTTTGACAATTTGTAATGATGTTGTGTAAAACCGAACATGTCACACCCCAACCGATGGTGGAATCATCGGGATGTGGCATGATGCGAATAGGTTGCTCAAGAGAATTCATAACGACTAATTGTGACAATATTTAATAAGGTTTAATATCCCATACTATCAAACAAACATTCTCACAAAACCGAAACGAAATTCAGTAGTTTCTCAAGCAACAAACAAACGTAACAAAACTTGCAATTTATTTATGTGGGTTTCTAGAATCCTAGATCCATTTCCAGCAGTAATCCAACAACCTGTCACATACGTTAAAATAAAAGTCAATACAATAATGTAAAGGTGAGTACACAAGTTTTGCATAAGTATAGTAATAAAGCGTTCATGCATAACCAGCATGTAACACGTAAAGGGGCGAGTCAAGTAAGCTATCGACAATGATATAAGCTAACCAACATGACTGCGAGTAGAGTATGCGCGATACGTGTTCACCGTAGTGAGCATGTAAAGTAAGTAATCCTTAACAACCCCTGAATAAACAGGTGATGGGTCCAAACTATAGTACTATCGTTGCTAAGGGTGGTAGGGCAAGTCATCACTGTGTAAACATAGCAAACAACCATTCAACTATTCACGTATAACATGCGAGAACAGTTAGCGTTTTAAAAGAGTTTAGCATTGTGTGCGCTGTGTTTTGATAGAGAACATATGTAACACCCAAAAGTGTGTTAAGCAAAAAAGGGTTCAAGTATACTCACAGTGCGTGCTTATCAAGTAAACACAGTCTGGAATGGAGTGGAGAGAGCGCCGGATCAGCCTGCGTACGGGAACAGAAGTGCATAAGTCTTCCAAAGTGCTGAAGCAGTCGAGTTGAAGTGTCGAGTGGGAAATAGAGTCTTTCTACGAAGCCAGTGTCTTCGTACGAAGGGATGCTTCGTACAAGTGTTGTTTCCGTGTCCAAAATCGAGTGTTCTTCGCGTCTTTCTTCGGGAAATCGAGTGTTCATCCCTACCGCCTTAAGCTACTGATTAAGCTTAGAGCCGGAGAGGTCTTTTGAGCGATTGAGTCACATGTGGAAAAACAGGCTGGTTTGTACGAAGGGTGCCTTCGTACGAGGCCAGTCTGGCTTCACACAGGTGCAGTTTCAGCGTCTTCTTGCGTTCGGAACAGCGTTTTCGCCTGAATCGGATGTATTTTCGAGTCCTTTTCATGACGGTTTTGACACGGTTTCGTCCCACTACTTAGTGAATGAAACATGTGTCGGTTTTGGTGTATAAATTGAGTTTAAAACACTTTTTCCTTGGATTAAACACTTGGTGAGTGCGAGATATTCAGATCTACATCTTGGGAAGCCAAAGCTAAGCCCAATACACTCGTTTAGGTGTAAATCCATAGCAAAATCTGAAGTTTTGATGAAAAAGATGAAGGTTTTCATGAAAATAGAGACGTTTAGATGAAAAAGATGAAGTTTAGATGAAAATAGAGAAGTTTAGATGAGATCGGAGATAAACTCATGAAAAATCATGGTGGAAATCATTGTGAAACATGTAAAAATAATGAATCTTACTTGGAAAAGAGAGAGACAGCAGGTTGGGAGCGTTTTTGTGCGAAATGGCAGCAAGTAATGAAGAAAGGAGTGAGTTAGGTATTTATAGTGAGAGTGGTTAGCGCAGGTTGCCTTCGTACGAAGCCAGGGGCCTTCGTACGAAGTCGCCTGTTCCGTGCGATTGATTCCTGTTTCGCGTGTCGTGTGTTCATTTGGTGCGTTTGGTTGCATTAGTTAGTTCGAGTACTTTAAGTATTTTAGCGAGATATTAAGTGTTGTGTTGCGTTGCGCTTTAGCGTGATAAATCGAGTCGCGTGGGTGAGCGTTTGAGCATTTTAAGCGAATATTAACACACATAGCATATCTAACATTTAAACACATAAATAATACAAATAATGTAAATAAATCCGCATTTTGAGTTTGCGTTTTGAGTTTGCCTTGCGATGAGCTTTTAAGTAATAAGCGTTTAAGTGCGATAAATAAGTGATGTAAAATGCGTTTAAAATATAATTAACCCTAGGTAATAATCGAGTCTCAGAGTACAAGCGTTTACGAATGAAACAACGGTACGAATCAGAACAACCAAAAGTTCGGGTTGTTACAGAACAATCGTTTAATAAGTTTTAGTAATTCTTTAGACAGCGTTTGCCGTTTTGTGGTCGTATAGCATATTATACGATCATTTTTTTATTGTATACGGCCTGTATAAAGTTATACGAGTCGTATGCAACCTTTATTAATTTTTTATTCGCTCGTATACTCAATATACGAGCACTGTTTTATGTCTTGTATACGGGTCGTATAACGTTATATGACCCGTATACAATTAACCAACTTGTTTTTAATTAGTATATGTAGAATTGACGAAAACGCAGTCGGAACATCAAATATGATCGAACGTATTTTGCTTTTCATCATTACAAATTGTCGGAACATCAAATAAGATCAAACTTTTCATCATTACAAATTGTCGAAACATCAAATAAGATCATAACCAATGACTACAGAAACCTAACAACTACATCCACCAGCAATCAGCATTGACCTGGGACCACATATTCGTGTGTTGCAGTTTGGAAAGATGACAAAATAGAGATCATAGCAACCTAAATCCACGAATTCCTGTGTCTTGTATTTATCAACGATGTTCTGATATCGAGTTATACGTTCCTTGTAAAAGTTTTCTGGGTCTGTTAAGAATTTGGGTGATGATGAAGGTTCTTTTGGAGAGAATGTTCTGGAAATTGAAGGAAAAGGAAGGTTGTAACTTTTTAAGAATAACTAGTAACTTTGAAGTCGGCATGCGTTGGATAAGTTTGCACATGGACAGTACAAAACGACACATCTAGATACTACTCTGCACTTCCTTCGCTGTCTCCGCACGCACCCGTCCCGGTACTGTAGCATGGCAATGTGCGAAATGTAGTAACACGACAGTTGTAGAAGATGTGGATTCTCACAAAATTAACAATAATAATTATATACGTACAAGGACCGGTGATGAGGAATGTAAGGAGAAGCGTTGAGATTCAAGGGTTTAGACGCCATGGTTTTGGTAGTAATGAGGGTTTTCAGAGAATTCTTCAATAGAAACCACATCTGCAATCTTTTTCCTGGTTTGAGTAGTAATAAGAGCTTGGTGTTATCTGAAAAAAAGTTTGGAGAAAATACTCGGGCGATTGCGGTACTATATGCTCTGGTAACCCAAACTGTGACAACTGGTAATTTACGCCCTTAATTACGTGATTAACAGGGGATTTCGCGATAATAAATAGTGTTTACGATGCTAATTAACTTAACCAGGCCCTTGGAGTGCCCCGGGACGTTTGTTCAGCTATACAGTACTCGTATGCAGATTCACGTGGAATCTGCGAAACATCAAATGACAACGGACTGAAACCGTACAAAATACTGACGACGCCGACAAATATGGATGTTACATGAATATTTTATGCTCATAGAGTTTGGGTTGCGATATCGGGTCTCGTAGGAACTACAGGCCACTTACACATGATAAGGGCTTGTGGGCCCTGGGCCCAAGCTCAAAAACCACAAGCCTAAACCTACATAGGCAAAATCTCTACAAATCTTGCAAAATCTCTTTAAGATCCCCTAATCAATGGTTCCAACATAGAAATCCACTGATGATTTTATTGCTATATTATAAGTGATTTGTAGTGTTGATATGGGGCATAGAGACTTATGGTTAATAAATGGTTATAAGAACCACTAAACAAAACTAAATAACATTAGTTATTGCCCACACAATTGAGCATAAAACCCCTCCCTCTCTCGTTTTTGCATACAGGAAACAACACTCACACAAAGAAAACATAGTCTGTCTCTTCTACATCTCTCTCTATTCAACAAACACAGAGGAATCACTTTCCTCACAAACAAAAACCCACAAAATCAGTTCAATCAGCAACCTCGGTTCCCCTCTTTCTGGCCGACACCCCACCTGCAACACCCACTCACCTTCTCCTCCACCCTCACACAAAGCGGATCGGAGAAGCAGGAGCCGGCCAGCACCCGGTGGCGGCGGCACGCGACACGGCGGCAGTAGCCGCACTTCGGCCGGCGAGAGAGAGAGGGGGAGCCAACCCCTCTCCACCGCTCACGGCGGCGACAGTACAACAAGAGAGAGAGAGAGACAGAAGGGATGGAGAGAGAGAGAAGGACCGGTGGTTAGTGTCTCGACCCGACGGTTTGTATCTCGGTCCGGTGGTCGGTGTCTCGGACCGGCAGTTCTTGCCATTATCCGACAAAACTCCACGGTACCGGCGACATGGGTGAAGATTATACGTTCGGTTCAGCTCAGACAACCACTCACGGGTTTCTCAGGTCAGTGGCTTCGGGTCTCAGGTTCTGGTGACATCTCGGACTTCGGGTCAGCTGGGTTTGGTTCAAGGTGCTACAGTTTTCGGACCGGGCATTTGGGTGTTTCAAGATTCGGGTTATGTTTTCTTTTTCGGTTCAGATTTGAGTTATGCACGGTCCAGATCAGTTCGAGTGTTTGGTTCAAGTTATGTTCGGGTCAACAACAGTAAATGATTCTGGTTTGGATTTCGGTTCAGATGCGCGTATGGGTCTCGCGGGTCAAGTCTTGCGGTTCAGTCAGACGGTTCGGTTGACTCGGTCAAACCGAGTCAACTCGGTCAGCACAGTCAAACCGAGTCAACTCAATTGACTCGGTCAACTCAGTCAACGGTTCGACGCGAAGACCGGTAAAGTTTTAACGGCGCGAATCATTACGTTATTTTTATAAATCTATTTACTTTCGTGATAACGAGCTTGAACCGATTGATTATAGTTACGTTTGATATATTTGACAAAATCATACATATATTGAGTGAATCTTGTTTGAATTTTGAAAAATGACGACAACTTGTGTTGTCGAGGTGACCAAAAACAGAGGAAACTCTGCCCGTTTTTCGAGAAAAATCCGTAAACACGACACGTATTATAGTTTCAAAAACGACACTTAATGGAATTCGAGTTTATAATATTTCAAACCTTGATATTTCCAAACGCTTTTACAAATAAATATAATGTTATATTTATTTCGAACGTCGTTAACTCGTATCCTTTTACAAAATAAATATAGCTTATATATTTATTTCGAATATCAAACAACACGACTTTGTTGTATAAAATAAATATAGTTATATATATTTATTTCAACATCGAACGACTCGATGATACTTCTATAAAATAAATATAACTTTTTATATTTATTTCGAACGCCTAAACGACATATACACATAATTTGATAACTTCCATACAAGACGCGATATATAATACAAGTTTATTATATATTACTTTCATACGAATATTCCTTTATATCAACATACGACTTCTTAAAACGAGCTAACAAGTATAACTTCTTCACTTCTTTTAAGTTGACAATTTACCGTCAAATCATTCAATTAGCGATTCGGTAAAGCTCGATTACACGTAGTTAGTTACTGCGTTATTTAGAAACTTATTAGATATTCCGTGTTAGGAATATTGTAGAATGCACGATAGCGAGTCAAGTCTTGGAAACGACATCGCGAAGTCGTAATTAGCTAGCTTTGCACAAGAATATTCAGGTGAGTTCATAACCCCACCTTTTATGGTTTTACATTTTTATAAATGTTTTCGGGGTGGAAAGACATGCACTTTTTGCAAAGCATACAAGAATTATATATTTCTAAACCATGTTACAAAGAACACAAATGGTTTACGAAAAGCTTATGTTTTATACCGGTTTTCCAAACAAGCGTATTTTTTGAAATATGCATACACACATGAGTTCTAGTTTTCGAAACTATGAGAAACTACAAATACAAGAGTTTAAAAATACGAGTTATGGTATGAAAATATAAGATAATAAGAAACGCACTTGGTGAGGACGAGAACCAAGTAGGATGCGTTATGAGAAATGATAATAAGAAACGCACTTGGTGAGGACGAGAACCAAGTAGGATGCGTTATGAGAAATGATAACAAGAAACGCGCTTGGTGAGGACGAGAACCAAGTAGGATGCGTTATGAGAAATAGTGTCACGAATAGGGTACAGAAGCACCATTAATCAATAATATACCTAGACCGCAGAACAAAAGGTTAGATCTAACGGGTGCCGGGCAGCCACACTCTCGGTGAGGGCGAGAATCGAGTAGTGCTTTTGTGTCTCAGAATATACCAATTAAATGCCTAAGGTTTGGTGACTTCCTATGTCGTGTCACATGTTAATGGCCTTGCAACCCATTAACAATCCTGATATTTACAGGAATACTTTAATTACATGAAATTCATACCATACTAAAACTTGATTAATACTTGAAGTACGTGGGGTACTCAAGAAAATTAGAATTATACTTGAAGTACGTGGGGTACTCAAGAAAATTAGAATTATACTTGAAGTACGTGGGGTACTCAAGAAAATTAGAATTATACTTGAAGTACGTGGGGTACTCAAGAAGATTAGAATTATACTTGAAGTACGTGGGGTACTCAAGAAAATTAGAATTATACTTGAAGTACGTGGGGTACTCAAGAAGATTAGAATTATACATAAAGTACTTGGTGTACACATGAATACTTGAATTATACATGAAAACTTGATTTATACGTGACACAAACTATGTTTTCATTCAGAGTTTCAAGTAACTCGATAAGAAAATGATTTTAAATACATTTTCTCAACAAAACATCAAAAACCGGTTATTCAAAAAGATTTATTTCAAATCTTTTACAAACAAACTATGAACTCGCTCAACTTTATGTTGATTTTTCGCATGTTTCTTTCTCAGGTTGCATTTCTAAGACAAGGCACGGTTGGAATAGGAGAACCATGAAGAGTCGAGTACTTAGTGGGCGTTCACATACTAAAAGTCTTAGCTTATTTGCTTCCGCTGTGCAATGAAGATACCAGTCCAGTCACGCCAATGCTCTGATATTTCGGGGTGTGACACAAACGTACGATCGCCTTTTGTTCTTGCTTCATGTTTATTAACTGGTCTTTTGTTTGAAAATGGGATGCGTTTCAAAGTAAAATATGGCGTTTGTTTTTGGTGTGATCTATGGTTGTTGATTGTTGAAGTGGTTGTGTGGATGGTTGGAGATATAGATTGACGCTGTACGTGTGGATGATTTTTTCTGGGTGTGACTGTGAGTGAGTTTTTCGTTTGGTTGATCTGTGATTCGTGGGTTTTTTCTGTTGTTGTTAAACCCTCATTTCTTCGTCTTCATCTTTGTTAAACCCCAGGTATCAGTTGTCTTTGATACTGAAAATAACCTTACGCCAGGCGCAAGTGCTATTGAATCGCAATCTTGATTGTTGGTAGCTACGGTGCTGCGTGCTTTGGTAACAAAAATGCACCACTGCTTTTGCTGTTTTTTATGTTTATCAACAGATCGTTTGTCTGCGTTTTCTTTCTCTTTGATGAAATGAGATTTGTTTCAAAGTAAAAAGAAAACTGAAATCATTTTTCCTTGATAGTTAAAAGTCGCCTTTCGTCGACCGGCGCAAGGGAAATTGGTGGAACCCGGGTGTTGCGGTCCACCATCTTGATTGTTGGTCAAATGAGATTTGGTGTTGAACATAGACTATTTGGATCTTGTTGGTAAAAAATGAGAATGGCTAGTTCTCTTTAATAGCCTTCTTTCAATAGCCACCGTTTCCATAGGAAATTGAAATTTGTGAATATTAATAAGTAGGAAATCGAGACCCTAATGTGTGAATATTAACTTCAAAAAAAAGAAGGAAATCCGATGTATACGGGCCGTATAACCTTATACGGCGCGTATAAAACTATCGTATACATTGTATACGACCAAAGTTTATTTTCACATGGTGTATACGGGCCGTATAATGTTATACGACCCACATATTATAAGATAAACTAACAAAGGCTGCACCCACAATCTTTGTCAGTTTATCTTATTCTATACGGGGTGTATAACATTATACAACCCGTATACACCATGTGAGAATAAGATATTACCATGTGTTATTATTAACACCCATTTAGTAAGAGGGAGTAAAATTAATTAATAATATATGGATAATATGTTTCTTTTTTATTGTTACTAAGGGGTTCACTTTTAAGTTTTATGAATTTTGTGTTTATTATGATTTACATAATAATAACAAATCGGATATTAGGGGAGGAGGGGTGGTTCACTAGTGATAGAAACTATCACTCCCATTGTCCAATCATATCATGCCATGTCATCAACCAAATTTCTATCACTAGTGATAGAAATGTAGGCGGGGTGGTATCACTAGTGATGAAATTCTATCACTCCCAAATTTTTTTAATTTTCATTTTAAAATTAGAAATTTTAAATTTTATTTAAAAACAAATTTATAAATTAACAATAAAACACTAAAATTAAAAATTTCATTAAATTTAAAACATACTACTTCAATTTAACATACTAGAAACATACAATTTAAAAAAAAAAAACCTACTCCTCGTCCGAATCCGGAAACTCCAAACCTAGAGAACCTACTAGTTCGATTAAATCGAATCTCAACCGAAAGTGAGTTTCTTCGTTACGCAATTGTAAATGGATATCTTGAGGAACTTGAACTTGTGTAGGAGGATCTGGCACCCAATCCGGGGATATTGCACGTCCGTCGTGTTTGATCAGCATATTGTGCAATATGATACATGCATACACTATGCTATGTATTGATTTCTTGGTCATCGAACGAACCGGTCGGTGTAGTATACCCCATTTACCCTTTAAAACACCAAATGCCCTCTCAACATCTTTTCTTGCCGATTCTTGCAATTTTTTGAACGCCTTTTCTTTAGCCTCGACAGGAAATGAGGGAGCTTTCACAAAAACAGACCAAGACGGGTAGATACCATCCACAAGATAAAAGCCTCGTCTGTAATGTCGACCGTTAACATAGAAAGGAGAGGAAGGTGCGGTACCATCCGTTACGCTTTGGAACAACGGCGACGTGTGCAACACATTGATGTCGTTGTTTGAACCTGGAACACCGAAATACGAATGCCAAATCCATAAATCATTCGACGCCACCGCTTCTAGTATGATGGTTGGTCTTTTGATGTCTCCCCTCACATACGCCCCTCGCAACTCTCTTGGATAATTTTTCCACTCGATATGTGTACAATCGATGCTACCGAGCATCCCGGGAAAATGCCATCTAGCCTCGTGTGCGGCGTAAATACGTGAGATGTCATGGCTCGTCGGTTTACGTAAAAACTCGTTAGCATACAACTTAATGACCGCGTTGCAAAAAAATTGCAAACATTCACGTGAAGTTCTTTCAGACATAGCTAGGTATTCATCATATTGATCGGGTGGGTTACCTGTCGCTAGTTGGCGAATGGCGGACGTGCATTTTTGTATCGTCGTGAAACTTGGTTTGCCCCTCGCATCGTAACCTTCTTGAAACCATTCCTGCTTCGATGTCTCCAACAATCTTTAAAAATAATTCTTTGGGTAAACGAAACCGACCTCTAAACGTTTCGGCATTGTATAGCGGGTTTTCCACAAAATAATCGTTCATCAAAACTTCCTTGGCACGTATACGATCACGGTCGACCATCTTCTTCTTTGGGCGGGACGACTCGGCATCAAGCTCGTTATACACTGAAACAAAATACTTTAGCGTCTCGTTGTCGGAAGACGACTCGGTATCGCTGTCGCTAGACATCGGAAACGTCGAATCGGTAGGGAATTCCATTTGAGAAAGATATAAAATTTGTGAAATGGGTTAAAGGATGTAGATTGGTGTGTGAAAAATTATTTGAAATGGAGATGTTAAATAGATAAATGGTTGAAAGGTTTTTTTTTTTTTTTTTTTTAAACATTGTTACCGTTTTAAAACGGTCAAAATTATCCAACGTTCGAAAAAATCAAAAGTTCAACGCGTGACAGACTTAACGCGTTGTGAATTCCACGCGTGATGAAACCACCGGCGGCGGTGTAGCGTGACCATTTCACGCGTTGTACAATGCCATCACGGGACCGCCCCGTGTGGCCTTACAAGTTAGGCACTTTGATTGTGGTTTGGCTCAACTATTCACACATGTATGACTAAAATTAAACCAAAAAATTCATGTTTTACAATAATCCATGTGAATATTAACTTCAAAAAAAGAAGGAAATCCGATGTATAATACGGCCCGTATAAAACTATCGTATACATTGTATACGACCAAAGTTTATTTTCACATGGTATATACGGGCCGTATAATGTTATACGGCCCACATATAATAAGATAAACTAACAAAGGCTGCGCCCACAATCTTTATCAGTTTATCTTATTCTATACAGGCTGTATAACATTATACAGCCCGTATACACCATGTGAGAATAAGATATTACCATTTGTTTTTATTAACACCCATTTAGTAAGAGGGAGTAAAATTAATTAATAATATAGGGATAATATGTTTCTTTTTTATTGTTACTACTAATGTAAGAATAAGGGGTTCACTTTTAAGTTTTATGAATTTTGTGTTTATTATGATTTACATAATAATAACAAATCGGATATTACAAGTTAGGCACTTTGATTGTGGTTTGGCTCAACTATTCACACATGTATGACTAAAATTAAACCAAAAAATTCATGTTTTACGATAATTCATAGTTCGAAACGTGTTCCCCGAGCCCTTCCCATTTCCCACACCCTTCAGCCTAAGAATCTTCCTTAGGCATTTCACTCACTTTAAACCCTCTCCAGACTCAAGAGGGTAACGTCGCCCCCTCTTGTTTGGTACCGCACGAATTTGGCAAACTGGTGGAGAGTTTGCCGACCATACCACACACACTCTCTTCACCGTGAAGGCGTGAACCATCTCTCTTTTGTATGTACACCCCCACTTGTGGTATAAAAAAGTATGAAATCAGTCGAATCTGATGTGGAGATCAGAGATGATGAAGTAAGAAATTATAGGGTGTATATGTATACCCTCCATATTTATAAAAGAAAAGGAGCCCCCCCCCCCCCCCCCCCCCGGCAAACTCTCCACCAGTTTGCCAAATTCTTGTGGTACCAAACAAGAGGGGGCGACGTTACCCATTTGAGTCTTGAAAGGGTTCAAAGTGAGTGAAATGCCTAAGGAAGTTCCTTAGGCTGAGGGGTGTGGGAAAATGGGAGGGCTCGGGGAAGCTACGATGGCTTCGGTGCCCTCATCGATGCAATCGGTGGAATCCTCTTGATCTCCTGATGAAAATTTTGAGCGCATGCAATGTTAGAAATTAATAAAGGCACAAACTATCTACACACCAAGTGTGTAGATAGCCAACCCAAAAAGGAGTTTTTTGTCTTATATGCACACTCTGCAGTGACGAGCTGTGGGCAAAGTGCGACGTTTTGGTCCGGTCAACCAGACAAAAGACTGACGGGTCTGTTGACCGGACCAAAACGCCGAGCTTTGGCCGCATTTTGGTCTTGTCAACCAGACAAAAGACTGACCTAGTGTCAGTCTTTTGTCTGGTTAACGCGGCCAAAGCTCGGCGTTTTGGTCCGGTCAACAGACCCGTCAGTCTTTTGTCTGGTTGACCGGACCAAACCGCCGCTCATTGGCCACAGCTCGACACTACAGGGTGTGCATATAAGACAAAAAATATATTTTTGGTGTGCAAATAGCTAATTGGGTGTGCCAATAGGTACACTCTTAATAAAAGAAAAAGAAAGAAAGGGGGAGCACACCCTTGGATGGAGGGAGAGAGAGGATGTGATAGGAGAGAGATGTAACGCTAAGATGAAGATGAGAAAATGAAGGTCCACACCCCATAGCTTTTCTTCCTTTCGGAGATACCCTAGACCAACAACCATAAGCAAAAATAAAGATTGTTATTAAAGTTGCAGGGGTCTATAAGCCATAAACAAACAGTATAGGGGTAAAACTATAACTTTACCATTTCCTTTTCATCATCACCAGATGTAGACGATACAATTACACACAGTAACCCTTACACGCACTCAAACCCTAAGCGTCTTCTTCTCCAATCAATCTCTCAAATCACAATCGTTTTCTGCATCAAATTCCTCAAAATCATCCTGTTATATGCTCTATTTCAGATCACCTATAGATCAGTTTGTTGATCATTTCAAATTTCGGTTAACTCAAACCCTAAATAACCGCAACCACTGCTTCCGCCGTGAATGTCGGACTCAGTAGACGGAGCTCCGCCGGATTCATGGGAGGTTGCCGACGTAGACGCCGCCGTGAGCAGGTTAATGCTCTCTTCGAAGCGCGAAAGCAACAATTCATCGCCTAATTTGACTACTGGTTCTTCGTCGGAGATTAATTCGGATTTGTTAGCTCCGGTGAGGTCGTCGTCTGGTGGTGTGTTGGAGGATTTGGTGAATACTGTTGATCAGTTTCTTCGTGAAGCGTTGCAAAACCCTAGGGAGCGTCTTTCAGGTGTGTCTTATGAGTTTGATTATGTTTAATTTTTTATTTGTTTGCACTAGTTGATTATTTGTTACATACATGAAATTGAAGTTGCTTATAAGTTAATGCCTAAGGTAGTTCTGTGTATATGCACTGTGATTATGAGCAATCGCACTTCTTTAAACCAAGGATAATTTTGTTTATTATGGAATAGGTTAAAACTTATAACTGTGACCTAAGCAGTCAATAGCGGTGCTATAGCGGTTAGCGGATCTCAGGGTGTGTAGCGGTCCAAATAGCGGTGGCCTATAGCGGTTCCGCTATTAGCGGCGCTAAATACCGCTATAGCGGTGGCCTATAGCGGTTATAGCAGTAACGGTGTTTGATTGTGTTAATTCTTAAATTAAATACTTCAAAGTTACTATTAGTATTTGATTTGCAACAGGTATTTGATAATGGAATGATATTACTATAAATTTTGATATTACTATTAATATTTTTCAAAGATATATTCATATATATATAAAAATACATAAATTATGCATGGTATAAAACTTACCGCTATACCACCGCTATAACCTATATATCATATAGCGGACCTTGACCGCTATTCGATTTTGGACCGCTATAACTGCACAGACTGTGACATTGTAGAATGACAATGAATCAAGTATTTGCCAATTGTTTCAAGTAAGAATCAAACTCTATTAAGAATGAACCAGTTTGCCTTTACTTTTCATTAGTTGTTTTGTTTCTTATCGAAGTTACATACGTGAGTTTTGCCAACGGAAACCTTACTCTAGCTTTATAAGATCCCATCATTGGCGTATAACTTCACCACCTCCCAATGAAAATTTAAAATATAATGGTGTTATAATAGAACTATCAAAATAGATAAGGTTTCTTGATTATCGTATATTGATATGGAAAGCGACATTTTTATGGTTTTTACTTTTTATTAACGCCATATTTTAAGTAAAACATATGCGTAACAATAACATGCTCTATTCAGTGTTAAGGTTGGAGCAGGATGTAGAAAAATTCATCAGAGACCCTTCACAACAACAAATGGAGTTTCCCCAACTACCCACTTCTTATCTACGTTTAGCAGCACATCGTGTAGCTCAACACTATTCTCTTCAATCCACCGTCTTACTTGACAACAACCTTTCGGAAAGTTCCGGTTCCAGAATCATCGTCCACAAGACTCCCGATACCCGTTTCCCTCTAATACGTTTAGCCGATATTCCTCTAAAATCACCAACCGATGACTCCACCAACAACGTTGTCAAAGTTGCAATCAAACAAAGACCAAACAAGAAATCACAAATTACTGGATCAAATTCAAATTTACAAAGGAGCGAGAGTTTGAAAAGTGTTGAGGAGAGAAAAGAAGAATATAATCGTGCGCGTGCAAGAATATTCTGTTCTGATAGTTCTACGTCTGGTGGGAAGCAAGAGAGTGAATTGAGGGTGCCTGAAGTGTTTAATCGTGGTTCTTTAGGGGCATTAAAGGCAGAAGAAGTTTCGTCTTCAACGGGAATGAATGTTAATAGTGGCAGGGGTTCGGTTACCAGTTCGGGTTCCGCAAGTAGAGTTAGATTAGAGGAGCCGGTTAGTAGGTCTAGGAATAATAGTAAAGTGGCAATCTTTCGGGACCGTGAAGTTGAGCGAAAGGATCCTGATTATGATAGGAGCTATGACAGGTGTGTTTTTATCTCCTACATTTACACAACAATGGGCCGGTTAGGTAACAAATTGAAATGGGTTTTGGGTCAAAATTTGTAAATATGATACAGATGGGTTGGGCTGAACTACCAGCACTTTTTCATTCGTTGTTTTTTATAGCGATTTTGAAGTTTTTAATGCATTTGAATACACTTTACACGGCTTTTGATCCGTTTGACCATTTGACTCGTTAGAGATAAAACATGACCTATATAAACCCTCTTATAGATAAATGAATTGATATTACCCTAGGATTTTTGTAGTATTTTACTTTTGTTTCCAAATTTCAACCTAGTGATCTACCATATTCGTTTTAAATCATAATATATATTTATTTGGTTCAGCTATTAATTTACGGACTCAGTTTCTTATTCGTCTATATGTGTTTAGCTTTATGATCATCTATCATCATTATGTAATCATCTGTGATGGTTTTTGCACTAGAAAGATCTAATTGAATATTTTTATCTATCATCATTCTGTAACCAGTGGTTATCTGTGCATATTTTGTCAATATATAACCAGTGGTAACTGGTAACTGAAAAAACCATAATCACTCCTCACTCCTCAGTAAGTTCAGTGTTTAGATTTTTTGAACTAATTTATTGGACAAATATTATTTAGGTATCGCGTTAGCTACTTGATTACATTCTGTAGCCATGCTTAAACAATAGAGATGACAATTTTGACCCACTTTCTAATTCTTATGCATGGGTCTTTTTGGGTCGTGTTTTATTACATGTAAACTTAAAAATTATAATTATAATTATATTATAAATATATACTAAAACATAAATTCTCAGCTACAGTAACTTTTGTCTTTTCCTTTTTAATTTTTTTTTTTTCAAGTTTCAACTTTTGTTTTTTTCTTTTTTATTTTTTCAAGCTTCAAGTTTACCCCTTGCACTATAAATATTCAACGTTTATTAGTTTTTTTTACAAATACTAAATACGCAATACACTTTATTTTGAAAACGGATTGAAAAAACACGTGTGGATTGCCTTTTGGACTTATCACGATTTATTTTTCAACTTTCTTCTTTCGGTTTCTATATTGAGTGTTAGCACCGTATCGATACCGTAATGAACCCAACCAATATTGACCAGATTCCCGCCATTAACGTTATTTTTACAATTGCGTCTACAATTTCCATTTAAAATTTATTAAAAATTGGGTCGCCCCAGTCGCGGAGCGTGGGTGTAACCCACTAGTTAGCCAACAAGAAACAAATTGGTTAAAGTTTTCTAAAGTGAATTTAGTTCAATGAACCTTTTAAATCATTTTAGTAAAAATGTTTGTTTTTTAGTTGAAATAATGTAATAATTTTTCTAATTATATTCATATGCTCTATTATATAAAAGCTAATAGCTTTCTATATAAAGCATTTTGAGTCATCCCAATCTGATTAGAAAGTTACTTATTTTGACCACCCAACCCGATTGACCTACCATATTTTGCTCTTCTAAATATTGCGAGAACCCGTGAGAACGAATGAAAAAACCGCGAGAAATTGTTCAAAAACAATTCAAATTCATTTTTTTTACACTAATCATTATTATTTGAATACAATATTAGAAATTAAATTACATGTATTCGTAAATAAAGAAAATTTACTCATGTGTAAGTTTGCCATTTACACATGTGTAAGTTTGTTGTATTTACACATGTGAAAAATTTATTAAGAGTGATTTTGTGAAGAAAGATGAATTATTTAAAGAGTAAATTCTTTTTTTAATGTTGTCTTTTAATTATAATGAGGTTTGTTTTAAAAAAAATGATTTTGATTGGTTTTTTCATTCGTTCTCATGGTTCTCGCAAATATTTAGCCTTCTTAGGATAACCCTTCCCTATATATATATATTAATAATAAAGTGTGCTTTCAGATATGCACAAAGATTTGATCCTGGCTTTGGGTTTAATGGTGGCTCATATCCCGTACAACCTATGTATGCACCTGTCTTGACCTACAACACCGAATTTCCACAACTTGGTTCAGCTCATACCCATAGGGCCCCACCTATCTCTACTGAACAACACCAATCACACACACTGGCTCAGCATATACCTGGACCATGGGTTCCACCATCCTCACCCGCAGGTCTCGGTTACAGACCCCCAGAGTCAATGGTACCCCCGTTTAATCCCAATCACGGTTCTACACTATACATGCAGTACCCTTCTCAAGGTACTTCTGGAGTCGCGTTTATGCATCCTCATGAACAAGTTCACCAACAATTGGCACAGGTAAATATAAATCTGTTTTTTTTTTTTTTTTAATTTGTTGATTGTTTAGTTTCTTGATTTAAGTTAGATTATAAAACATTAATACTATTTGATTATTGCTAGTAGAAGTCTTAATCATAAGTTGGATAAAGTGATTCTAAGTATAATCTTTTGATTATTTAGGGGTTAAATGATGCGTCTTAATAATAATTTTCTACTTACTACAATTTTAACAACTTTTTTTTTAATATCGTTCATAATACTATCAAAAATCATGAACTTGTTTAATAAATAACTTACAAATATTTTCCCATATACAAACTAGAATTTTGACCCGTGCCGCGCGCTGCGGTGGCAACGTCGCGTTTGTGACTTTACGTGTTTTTTACTCTGTTACACGTTACGTTTGTGACAATAACGTCATTAAACATAGATAAAAAAGAGTATGTCTCAAACGTCGCGGTGTAAAGTCGTTAAAGTAATATAGACATTAACGTAGTTGGGCATAGATAAAAAAGTATAATAATGTGTCGCACGTTGTGGTGTAAAGCATAGTTGTCAATAGCTGCTATCGCGCGCTATGTAGCGAATCAATGAAGTGTCGCTATTTGGGTTATAGCGACCAATAGCGTAAATAGCGACAATTAACCGTTTTTTAATGTAAATAGCAATTAGATATAGCTATATAATAGCTGGATTTATAGGTTTTTGTTATATATACATGTAAAATAGCATATATACCAGGGTATTTTGATATAATATACATATAAAAATTTTCAAAATTCTTTTTCTAGTGTATCGCTATTTATAAAATAGCGGTCGCTATTCGCTATGTAGCATATAGGTCCCTTGTCGCTATTTGCTATTAACAACTATGGTGTAAAGTTGTAAAAGTAATTTAAACAAAAGGAGGTGTCAAGTTATTAAGTAGAAAAGGTTGGAGGGTCAAAGTTGTCAATTACCAAAAAGTTAGAAATGAATGTGTAACTTAGATAAAGATGAGGGTCAATAGTGTTTCATGTCAAAAGTTTGAGGGTGTGATCATGTCAAACGCTTGAAGATGTAAAGTGAAAAAACTTCAAAGTGTAGGGGTTAAATATTAAGATATAGTAAATTACAAAATGAATTTGTGATATTTAAATTTTGTAGACTTACAAAAGTATTTGCATCTTGTTTCTGAATCAGTGATCATTTTTTAACGATATGTCTTCAATCACCTGTTTTTGCAGTCTCAGCAGCAATCCGATGCGAGTTTTGGATTAGCCAACCGTCCTCGATAAGGGGCATGGCTATGCGCCTATGCCTGCACCCCGTCAGACTAATGACCAATGCTTATCTGACAATGGGTCATGCTTATCTGGCCCAATGGGCCATGCTTATCTGGCAGGGGGTGCGGGCTTAATCTTCTGAGTTTGGATGGGATGGGCATCTTTAATTTATCAACATATTTCGGATACATTTCATCAATCTCGGGTTTCTGAACAAGCTGATTATCAGAATTGTGAATGTATACTTCTTATCCAAGTGAAGGTAGTTGTTGACATCTTTTTTCTCTATTTCAAATACTGTCATTTTGTTATGTGATACATAGAAAACTATATTCACTTACTATATTTTGTTGTGCAAATTTGAATATGATGATTCCGCAGCACAATTATATATCTAGGTGATCTTAGTTTGCATTTCCATAGCATGCATCAAAATTAACACATGTTTTTATCTCTATAGTCATGAAATCACAAAAAACAGTCTGTCTGCCTCACAAATCACAAAAAAATTCACATCCTCACTTTGACCCTTGGCTCACACTCACAAGCCTGTGAGTGATTTTTTTGCCATTGTGAAAACACTTTCTTACATACCATCTCTTTCGAAAACGTATTGGTATCGCAAATTACAGTATGCCACATGTAAGTTTATCTGCAAGGGTTGGCTTTCATTCTAAGTGTTTGCTTGATTAACGTTATCTTCACAACTTTTTGAATGATTAAATTATGTAGGGTGTAAAACTACTTGAGTAAGCTAGTTATGTTTTTTTTAAGCTCGAGCTCGGCTCGGTTTGAGCCTACTATTGCGAGACACGGCTCGCGAGTGAAACACAAAGATCAAGCTCGGCTTGAGGTAATTTGAAAACAATTTCAAACGAGTTAAAAGCTCGGCTCGCTAATGTCACGATACTTTTATATATATACAAGTAAATTAAAATTGTATTGGGTTTGTTTAGGTTCGCGAGCCTAAACGATCTTTGTATGTAAAGCTCAAGCTCGGGTTCGATAACCAAATGAGTCGGTTCAGGCTTGAGCTCTGGCTCGCTAAAGCTCGGCTCATTCGAGCTTTTCACCGATCCAATCCCAAGTAGCTCTTAAAATTATGTATGCCATCTAACGGCTAGGAATTAACACTTTGTGTTAACCTAATGTTCATCTTATGTAAGCATTCATTATGGCTGTGAATATAATCATTTATTAAATATGACAATTCAACTTTTCCTACAAAACTATCGACTGATCGATGATAGGATATTTCGTCTCCAACATTGTTTAGTGAACCAAGGGAAAATCGCAACTACAAGCTAGTTTGGCACTGGCTGGCACTACATAACCTAGAATGCCTACCAAATGGTTATCGTTTTGACGAGTATTCGATTGACCAATTCATCGAGATCTTTTATACCTCTATTATCAATATCGTAATTGTAATGGTCGATGCTGACAACCGTTCATAACTCCACATCATAGATTTGTTGAGGTTGTAGAATGTAGAGAATTAAGTTTTAAAGGGAAACTAGAATAAATGGTAGGTAGTTTATCTTCAGCATGGTGGAGGCTACAACTTCAAAAACATTATGATTGGTATCTTCATTCCTACCGATGTTCACATACTCCACATTGTTGGAGATCATGAATTTATATTACAACCCATCCGATCCTATCCGATCTAACTCGCCAAAACAAGGGTTTGAGGGACATTGGGTAGTGGTTTGCTTGTTTTCTACCATAACCTTTTATACCCGTATGCCTAGACTTAAAAACATAAGTTTACTATCAAATGTCGGCAACATATCTAGTTATTAGGACTGCAAACAAACACGAACAAGGGACAAGACCTTATCCGTGTTCATTTGTTAAGAAATATATGTTTTTATGAACTGTTTATGGACATTTACCGAACAAGATTTTATGTTTTTGTTGTTTGTTAAGGAAATGTACTTGTTCATGTTCGTTTGTGTTTGTTCATCAACTTTAGGCAACGGACGAAAACGAACATTGATGAACACAAATGAGCACAGACTATTCATGAACAAAAATGGAAACAAATGAACACAAACAAGCATTCAAGAACAAAATATTTAATATACCGACACTTATTAAATATTTTATTTGTCGGAGTTTTGAAGTATGTAAATAAAATATAAAAACTAAAAACACTCACGAACTATCGAACACAAAAGAATACGTTACCGAATGTTGACGTACATAAATGAACGAACGCGGCTTCTGTTCATGTTTGTTCATTTAACTAAATAAACGAAATTTCTTGTTTGTGTTCGTTTGTTTAATAAACGAACGAACACAAACGAACTTTCTGTCAAACGGTTCACGAACTGTTCGCCGAACGTTTGATTCGTTTGCAGCCCTACTAGTTATAAAAATGCGGAAATAGTATTGTGATGCCTAAAGAAAAGAATGGAGGCAACCCCAATGGATATGATGACACGTCTAGATTTTCACCCATCCATTGCTTGAGCTTAGTTTAAAATAAGCTCAAGGCGCATCACTTTCTTTCTTGCCCACTCTATATTCAATAAGCAATATGTGATTGTTCATCTTCATAAAACGGTCAAAAAACAAACTCATACCAAAGTGTTGGGTTTTTCTTTTTGGGCCCACGAGGGAAGCCCAACATTAATATGGTCTTACTTGTTTTTAGGGTAAATAATATGAGTAGAGGATTTAAAAACAAGTAATGGGCCATATAAATGTCGGGTTTCCCTCATGGGCAAAAAAAAAAAAAAAAAAAGGAAACCCTAACAAATCTCCTTCAAAGAATTTAGTTTTAAGACGTAAACGCCTACGATAAAAAAAAGCCAAGGGTGATTTACCAAACATCGAATATGAAATTAAACTTTTCACTATATTTAACACAATACCTTAGCTTTGGCTATTGGTGGGATTTACTGAGTATGATGACGATGATCACTATTAACAGAATAAATTAATGACAAGTAAAGTTAATGTCACACCCCCAAAAGACCACATGTGAGAACCCTCGCAAGGCGTGTGACGTACCAGGATCCAGCCACTAATCACATTGAACTATAATAAATATTTAAATAAAACATCCCATTCATTTCATAATATAATTCCAAGTAATAAGTTAAAACCAAAGTAATCTTTCAG
This sequence comes from Helianthus tuberosus, assembly GCA_030545235.1. NCBI lineage: Eukaryota > Viridiplantae > Streptophyta > Magnoliopsida > Asterales > Asteraceae > Helianthus > Helianthus tuberosus. The sequence continues at coordinate 78,500,861 of CM060380.1, forward strand.
CGGAAGCATAATGTAAATTGTTAATCAACTGTTTCAAAACAAGTGTTCAAAACCAACGAAACAAGTATCCAAGAGTCTCGACCCATGACCACTCCAGCACTCCCAGATAGCAACTCCATAACCAAGAATCTAACGACCTGCAAGCATGCAGACAAGTGTGTCAGACGACGCTGGTGAGTTCAAAGTTTGTTAACACGTTTTAGTTACCAAATATGAGTATAAAACATTTCCGAGATTAGATGTTGTTATTAACTCGATTACCGCAGATGGCTCCAGATTTATTTGCCCAAACCCCAATGCTCTATCACACATTGGTCAAGTGGTTAAGGTAATTAGTTCACAACTGTCCTCCCCGGTACGGTGTGAGGGTGCCAAACCTAATAGCGCTATCAACTAATAACCCCGTTGCCTCCCCGGCAACCAATCGGTATATGATAGGACTTAATGATAGAAATGAGTGTAATAACCAACATCCCAGGTTTAACATTCCAGTCAAACCCACTACCCGACCTTCCTCCCCGGAACGTTACCCGATATCCCTCCCCGGGATGCATGCTTGAAAAGACAGTGAACTCACCTTAGATTTGCTCAGCAAGACAAATTACACGTTCAAGTTAATCAAACCCTATAACATTTGTACATATCCAATCAGTTCGTATGCAAGCTACTTATCTATACACATAGTCTAGTATTTGCATTCAGTACACATTATTCACATTCTGTTCACTTGTACATAGACAGACAACATATAATCTTGGCCCAACACCATACGGCCCACATAAGCACATCAGACTCGTACTACATAAGGTCCAAAAAGACTTGTGCGACTGGCTTGGTCTTGTGCGATCAACCTTAATACAAGGCCCAAGACCATCCAAGCCCACTATACTTGTGAGACTGGCCGTTAGACCCAAACACTTGTGCGACTGAGCAACTGTTGTGCGATTGGGATTCTTGTGCGATCCATGTGTGGGCTTGGCCCAACAAGACTGACCCGGGAACAGATTAGGCGGCCTCCTTCCCAATCGCACAACTTGTGCGATTCATACACGGCCCACTGGACTTATTAACAAGCAAAGCCTAACAGTCCAGCCAAAACTTGTGCGATCCCCGCTGACTTGTTCGACTGGGATCCCTTGTACGATTGGGATTCCCTTGTGCGATTGGACTAGTCAACCAATCCCCCCATGATTTCCGTAAACATGAACCCATTCCCCAATCATAGATCAAACAGTTACAATTCCTAATTTATTCAAACCCTAATCATTTATGATTAAAATCACAATAACACTTTTACCCAAGTAATCATCATCACCATCATCGTACACAACATCATTCCATTCGAATCAAATAACATAGAAATCATAGAACTCAATCATCAGTTTATCAATTATCAATGTTCTACAATCACTAAACTTAATCATGCTAGACTTATCAATCTCAACACACAAGAACCCTAGTTTAACAATAAACATTTAAGCATGGTGTATTCTAATCATCAACATCACACATGGCCGAGAATGGTTATCAAAGCAATATGAGTATGAACACTAACCGGATTACAAGGTGTCGAGGAAGATACTAGGGCCGAGAGAATGCTTCGATCAAACAGAAGGGATGCCGTCGATCTTGAGGGAGAGAAGAGAGTAGGGTTTGCTAAAATTTGGAAAAAAAGAATGATATGCACCCCTATATGCATATGCGCATGTCATAAGGGGTCGGTTTGGGCTCGGTTTGGGTTTAAGGACGTTTGGGCTCGTAGAAGCCCACATGGTTTCGAGGATTGTGCGATCCAATTTAACACACACACAAATATAAACTCATAGCATTCAAGAAAACACAAACTCGTCATCATTCGCATTTAATCAAACAATTTATTCAACATACACGTATTACATCGAAACACCACATCAACTATGCAAGCTAAACCAAAACACACAGACAAGTTGATGAGATACAGGTTGTCACATCATCCCCAACTTGAAAGAAATTTCATCCCGAAATTTGATAAGTTATCCAAAGCAGTACGGTGTCAGGTCAGGATGACTGTGGATTTTCCCCAGGTGCCACATCATCCCCAACTTGAATGGGAATTTCATCCCGAAATTCACTAGTTGCATCGGATTTAGATTTGTCAGTTGGAAATAAGTGAGGGTACTTGAGCTTCATCTGATCCTTGCGTTCCCATGTGAACTCCGGTCCATGTCTTGAGTTCCAATGAACCCTCACGATCGGAATTCGAATATGCTTACGGACCTTGACTTCCCGATCCATAATCTCTATTGGTTCCTCGACAAACTGCAACTTGTCGTCAATATTCAATTCTTGAAACGGTACCACAAGTGTTTCATCGGATAAACACTTCTTTAGCTGAGAGACATGGAAGACATCATGGACGTTACCCAACTCAGCGGGTAACTCTAACTTGTAGGCCACTTTATCAATTCGCTCTAGAATTTTGAATGGCCCAACATAACGAGGGTTAAGCTTGCCGCGTTTTCCAAAACGCAGCACACCCTTCCAGGGTGAGACCTTCAACATAAGACGATCAGCAACTGCGAACTCCAAAGGTTTCCTACGCTTGTCAGCGTAGCTTTTCTGACGGTCGCGCACTGCTGCCATACGATTCCTGATCTGAACAATCTTCTCTGAAGTTTCAAGTACAAGTTCCGGACCTGTGATCTAGCTGTCACCCACCTCAGCCCAACATAGAGGAGAACAACATTTTCGTCCGCTCAATGCTTTGAATGGAGCTGCCTGGATACTGGTATGGTAGCTATTGTTATAAGAAAACTCTATCAAAGGCAGGTGTTTCTCCCAACCCTTGCCAAAATCAATCACGCACGCTCGTAGCATGTCTTCAAGTGTCTGGATGGTTCGCTCACTTTGACCATCCGTCTGTGGGTGATAAGCAGTGCTCATGTCGAGACGCGAGCCGAACGACTTGTGCATCGACTGCCATAAATCCGAAATGAAACGCGGGTCACAATCAGAGATAATAGAGGTCGGCACCCCGTGCCTAGAAACCACCTCTTTAAGATAAACAGCGGCAAGTTGTGAGAACTTATCCATTTCCTTGATTGCTAGAAAATGTGCTGACTTCGTGAGACGATCAACGATCACCCAGATGGTATCGTTTTCGTTTTGAGTTCTCGGCAAGCCTGTGACGAAATCCACTACGATTTGCTCCCATTTCCACATGGGTATCTCTGGTTGCTGAAGTAGACCCGAGGGTTTCTGATATTCTACTTTAACTTTAGCACAAGTCAGACACTTACTCACATAAGTCGCGATGTGAGCCTTCATCTTCGGCCACCAATACAAAACCTTGAGGCCCTGATACATTTTATCCGAACCCGGATGAACAGAGTATCGAGACTTGTGCGCTTCGTCCATCACAAGTTCTCTAAGATTTCCAAACAAAGGGATCCATATTCGTTCCATGCAATAGAGAATACCATCAGATCTCTCTACAAGTCGTTTTTCCATGCCCCGCAAGTACTCTGCTTCCATGTTTTCCTCTTTCAACGCCTCAGTTTGAGCCGAATGGATCTGGTCAGGTAAGTTGGAATGGATGGTGAGCTGCAAGGCGCGAACACGTTTGGGTTTCGATTCCTTTCGACTGAGGGCATCAGCTACAACGTTAGCCTTACCCGGATGATACTCGATTGCGCAATCGTAGTCATTTAAGAGTTCCACCCAGCGACGCTGTCGCATATTCAATTCCTTCTGGTCGAAAATATGCTAAAGGCTCCTGTGGTCGGTATAAATAGTGCATTTAGTACCGTACAGGTAATGCCTCCAGATTTTAAGCACAAACACCACGGCTCCTAACTCTAAGTCGTGTGTCTTCTAATTCCTCTCGTGAACCTTCAACTGTCGAGAGGCGTAGGCTATCACCTTCTCGCGTTGCATCAACACGAAACCGAGACCCTGAATGGAGCATCACAATATACCACAAAATCTTCTGTACCCTCAGGTAAAGATAAGATCGGTGCACTGCAGAGCTTCTGTTTTAACAACTGGAAAGCCTCTTCTTGTATCGTTCCCCAGGAGTATACAACACCCTTCTGTGTCAATGAGGTAAGAGGTTGAGCAATCTTCGAGAAGTCTTTAATAAATCTCCGATAGTACCCAGCGAGACCAAGAAATTGTCGCACCTCCGAAGGATTCTTTGGTGCCACCCAATTTCTAATAGCATCGATCGTTGCAGGATCCACGTGTATTCCCGATTCATTCACAATGTGGCCAAGGAAGTGTACCTCTCGAATCCAGAAGTCACACTTAGAGAATTTCGCGTAAAGCTGCTACTTCCTCAGAAGCTCCAAAATGAGACGCAGATGCCGCTCGTGATCTTCCTTGCTCTTTGAATAGATCAGAATGTCGTCGATAAACACGATAACGAAGTCGTCTAGATACGGTTTGCATACACGGTTCATGAGGTCCATGAAGACCGCTGGTGCGTTTGTCAACCCAAACGGCATAACTAAGAACTCATAGTGCCCATACCGCGTTCGAAAAGCCGTTTTAGGAAATCCTCCTCTCGGACTCTCATCTGATGATAGCCCGATCTTAAATCGATCTTTGAGTAAAAACTTGACCCCTGCAATTGGTCAAATAAGTCGTCGATGCGTGGTAAAGGATAGCGGTTCTTGACTGTCACTTTGTTGAGTTCCCGGTAATCAATGCACATACGAAAGGACCCGTCCTTCTTCTTCACAAACAGAACTGGGGCTCCCCAAGGCGAAGAACTGGGTCGGATAAAACCTCTATCCAACAGTTCTTGAAGTTGATTAGATAGATCTTGCAACTCTCCAGGTGCAAGACGATAAGGAGCACGAGCAATTGGGGCTGCTCATGGTGCGAGATCAATCTGAAATTCCACTTGACCGTGAGGAGGTAAACCAGGTAGTTCCTCAGGAAATACATCAGGGAATTCACGAACAACTGGCAGGTCTTCGATCTTTCTTTCTTCTAATGGATTATCAGTAACAAGTGCTAGAATAGCAGGATACCCCTTTCGTAGACATTTCTGCGCTTGCATAGCTGAGATGATACCAACCATCGCACCACTGCAATGCCCTTGAACCGATAGAAATTCTCCACTGGGGAGAGGAATACGTATGATCTTCTCTTTACAGAGAATCTCAGCTTGATGCTTAGACAACCAATCCATACCAACCACTACATCAAAACTACCGAGGGTAACAGGAAGGAGGTCAATATCAAACACTTGACCCACAAGATCTAGTTTACATCCCATGAAAACGTGTGAGGCTTCGATTGTCTTACCATCGGCTAACTCTACTACATGCTTAGCTTCTAGAGGTGTTGGAGCTAACCCTAACCGTTGACTGAACTCTAGGGACACATAACTACAATCGGCACCAGAATCAAATAATACAGAAGCAAAGAGGTTGTTCACAGAAAACGTACCAGTCACGACATTTCCATCGTTCCTAGCATCACCAACTCCAATCGTAAATACCCTTCCGCGAGCACCATTTCCCCCATCGTTGCCGTTATTGTTGTTTCCAGCGTTGTTGTTATTCTGTCGGTTGTTGTTGTTATTCTGATTTAGCTGAGGGCAATCCCGCTTAATGTGACCCTCGTCCCCACACTGGAAACACCCCTTCCTATTGCCTTGATTCTGATAGGGCTGCTGCCTCTGCTGTTGCTGATGCTGCTGATTCTGCTGTTGCTTCGGGAACGGAGCTCTACAGTCTTTTGCCATATGGCCCACCTTATCACACCTATGGCAAGCTCGGACACACGGTCCATGATGATGATAACCACACTTGTTGCACTTTGGCTTCTTACCAACGTAGGAGCCTTGATTCGGATTGCTGCCCTGGCCTTGGTTAACTAAGGACGACTGACTGAAACTATGATTATTGCTGTTGTCAGGCCTTTTCTGCGATTGGCTTGCACTGGTTGCTTTGTCGGCCTCATTCCATTTGCGCTTGTTATCACTAGCAGGTGTGGTAGCTGTAGCAGTAGAGGTAGTAGCAGAAACACGTGGCGGTAACGCACCATGTTCGACCTCTTGGTCAGTAATTTTGTGTGCTAAACTCTTTACTGACGATGCCAGGCCTTTGATGTATAACTCAATTCTTCGAGGTGGGGGTCGAGACAAGTTAGGGCACATGTTTGCTAGCTCATGTGACCTCTTTGTGAACGCTTCAATTTCAGACCCCTCCATCTTCAGATTGTAGTACTCGTTCTCAAGTTTCTGAATCTCGTCACGAGGACAGTACTCCTCCCGCATCAACTCCTTGAAGTCATCCCAAGTAGTTGCATTAGCCATCCCGATGCCCAACATCTGCACTTGGGCATTCCACCAAGTTAAGGCACCATCCTCCAATATGCCAGTAACATACTTCACCCGGTCCCCCTCGGGACAGTTACACATAGCAAATACTGATTCAGCTTTCTCAAACCAACGCAGTAGCCCCACAGCTCCTTCAGTCCCACTGAATGTCTGTGGCTTACAATCCATGAATGTCTTAAATGTACAAGTAAGCGGATGGTTTTGATTCTGATTCGCTTGCTGACCAGCTTGATAGGTTGCCAAAGCCTCAGCCACACGGGTGTTAATCAAGTTTGTCATCTCATCCTGAGTCATCGCAATGTGACCACGCCCATGGCCTCGTCCGCTCATGATTCTATAAGAGAGAAGGGAAAAGGTTAAGAGTCAAGATAAGGTAGGAGTCAAACTCACAATGACTTCTACAGACTACTGGGTTTATATCAGACAACAGAGCGGAACCCCATTCACATTTGTTAAGCCTTACTGGGACTCACATGCACCCCACATTATTATTATGTGTGCACCCATAATAACAATGCAATTTGCATGTTTATCTCAGCTCCTCCCAACTCGTGCTAAAAGGTTCCTCAAGTTCGAGTAGCAAGACACAAGGTATCACAATACGCAAATCATGAAGCTCTAGGGGAAGGTCGAATTGTGATTCTATCAGCCACATATCATAAACAAGTAACACATGAATTTAGTCTGTAGTGCTAGGTGTGCAATCAAATGCAACATCATACGTAAGTGTACCATAGGTATGCTATGCAATAAGTAAATGAGATAAGAACCTTGCAATCTGGAGCTGAGTGTCATGGTCGATTTTCGAAGCTGTTCGGTTATAGTCAGGTTTTATAAAAACGTTTTAAAACCTAGTTCACTATAACCAGTGGCTCTGATACCAAACTGTCACACCCCCAAAATACCACACGCGGGAACCCCCGTAAGGCGTGTGACGTACCAGGATCCAGTCACTAATCACATTTAACTATAATAAATATTTAAATAAAACATCCCATTCATTTCATAATATAATTCCAAGTCATAAGTTAAAACCAAAGTAATTGTTCAGCGGAAGCATAATGTAAATTGTTAATCAACTGTTTCAAAACAAGTGTTCAAAACCAACGAAACAAGTATCCAAGAGTCTCGACCCATGACCACTCCAGCACTCCCAGATAGCAAGTCCATAACCAAGAATCTAACGACCTGCAAGCATGCAGACAAGTGTGTCAGACGACGCTGGTGAGTTCAAAGTGTATTAACACCTTTTAGTTAAAATATGAGTATAAAACATTTCAGAGATTAGATGTTGTTATTAACCCGATTACCGCAGATGGCTCCAGATTTATTTGCCCAAACCCCAATGCTCTATCACACATTGGTCAATTGGTTAAGGTAATTAGTTCACGACCGTCCTCCCCGGTACGGTGTGAGGGTGCCAAACCTAATAACGCTATCAACTAATAACCCCGTTGCCTGCCCGGCAACCAATCAGTATATGATGGGACTTAATGATAGAAATGAGTGTAATAACCAACATCCCAGGTTTAACATTCCAGTCAAACCCAATACCCGACCTTCCTCCCCGGAACGTTACCCGATATCCCTCCCCGGGATGCATGCTTGAAAAGACAGTGAACTCACCTTAGATTTTCTCGGCAAGACAAATTACACGTTCAAGTTAATCAAAGCCTATAACATTTGTACATATCCAATCAGTTCATATGCAAGCTACTTATCTATATACATAGTCTAGTATTTGCATCCAGTACACATTATTCACATTCTGTTCACTTGTACATAAACAGACAACATATAATCTTGGCCCAACACCATACGACCCACATAAGCACATCAGACTCGTACTACATAAGGTCCAAAAAGACTTGTGCGACTGGCTTGGTCTTGTGCGATCAACCTTGATACATGGCCCAAGACCATCCAAGCCCACTATACTTGTGCGACTGGCCGTTAGACCCAAACACTTGTGCGACTGAGCAACTGTTGTGCGATTGAGATTCTTGTGCGATCCATGTATGGGCTGGCCCAACAAGACTGACCTGGCAACAGATTAGGCGGCCTCCTTCCCAATCGCACAACTTGTGCGATTCATACACGGCCCACTAGACTTATTAACAAGCAAAGCCCAACAGTCCAGCCAAAACTTGTGCGATCCCCGCTGACTTGTGCGACTGGGATCCCTTGTACGATTGGGATTCCCTTGTGCGATTGGACTAGTCAACCAATCCCCCCATGATTTCCGTAAACATGAACCCATTCCCCAATCATAGATCAAACAGTTATAATTCCTAATTTATTCAAATCCTAATCATTTATGATTAAAATCACAATAACACTTTTACCCAAGTAATCATCATCACCATCATCGTACACAACATCATTCCATTCGAATCAAATAACATAGAAATCATAGAACTCAATCATCAGTTTATCAATTATCAATGTTCTACAATCACTAAACTTAATCATTCTAGACTTATCAATCTCAACACACAAGAACCCTAGTTTAACAATAAACATTTAAGCATGGTGTATTCTAATCATCAACATCACACATGGCCGAGAATGGTTATCAAAGCAATATGAGTATGAACACTAACCGAATTACAAGGTGTCGAGGAAGATACTAGGGCCGAGAGAATGCTTCGATCAAACAGAAGGGCTGCAGTCGATCTTGAGGGAGAGAAGAGAGTAGGGTTTGCTAAAGTTTGGAAAAATAATGATATGCACCCCTATATGCATATGCGCATGTCATAAGGGGTCGGTTTGGGTTTAAGGACGTTTGGGCTCGGAGAAGCCCACATGGTTTCGAGGATTGTGCGATCCAATTTAACACACACACAAATATAAACTTATAGCATTCAAGAAAACACAAACTCGTCATCATTCGCATTTAATCAAACAATTTATTCAACATACACGTATTACATCGAAACACCACATCAACTATGCAAGCTAAACCAAAACACACAGACAAGCTGCTGAGATACGGGTTGTCACATCATCCCCAACTTGAAAGAAATTTCGTCCCGAAATTTGATAAGTTATCCAAAGCAGTTTGGTGTCAGGTCAGGATGACTGTGGATTTTCCCCAGGTGCCACAGTTAAACTCACTACAACACTACTAGTGAACAATAAGAGCTCAAACAGTCCCAAGACATCCGTCTAAATTTGGATTATGGTTTTACGGTTCACCCTTTTTCTAAGCCATGGGCATATATCGGGAATAATCACATACTAGACTCCCTCTTAACAGTTCTAGCGCATAGCACTTTCCTCACAAGCTTGGCAGGGTGTGGGGGCATTGCCCTTGCCATCATGAATTCATGACTCCTTGTAGTCTGATACTGATATGGTTATCCTTTTTTGTAAAGTCTGAAACGTACATCTATAAGCGTAGAATTATCATTCAGTGACAGAACTATAAGGGGGTTTGGGGGCGCTCTTCGGCGACCTAATGTTCCATAATCATTTCGTTAACATGTACTTATGTGGCTGTTTTTATTCACCCGTAGCTTCGAGTGGGATCTGTTAGATTATGACTAGAGAAGAAGAAAAGAAGTTGATATGTATTTATTTAGGTGAACAGTCTAATATACACAACATTAAAGTATTCTTTTGTTAATTACTTCTTTTCAAATTTTAAGTTACCTATAGAACACACTGAATGATCAAGTCAAATAAAAAATAAAAAGGTTGCAGCTCTTCAGATTGTCTAATGATTTTAACTGTTTATTTATATCTTTAAATTATTATATGTAACTATCAATTACATTTAGTATATAACAAGATCTTTTATTTAACCTGAGATCTCCTCTCTAAGAGGGTAAATGCCTTTACCAAATGTTTTATTATTTTATTTTATTTGATTCTAACACAAATATAAACTACTATTGAAGATTATTTATTTAAAATTTTATGTAGGTCACTTTAATCAACAAAATAAATGATACTTAAAAAATTATCAATTTTACAACTATATTAAGACATTAAGTTTTAAATTTTAAAGTTATAACTTGTTCTCAATCTCATTATACATATCATACATGATAAAAAAATTGATATGTTGGTGAACGTAAAAAATACTTCTATTACGACCCTCCGGAATAGAATTTCTGGTTCCACCATTTATCGTTGTAAGCCTATACATATATGAAGTGATTGTACATAGAATTTTTATAACATGACCCAATCTAAATTTCAGGTGTAAATCTTCCGCCATTTATGATTGTAATCCTATACCATATATGAAGTGATTGTACATAAAATCGTGGTAAGATAACCTAATCTCATATTTCATGTATAAATGTTACGAGACTAAAATAAACATCCAACGACACAAATGCATATACCTACCTATTAACTGCACTTGGTAAATGGCACGAGTGCCCTTTACTTTGTAGACCATGTTAACATGCTCACCATGAGATTTTATTTTGGTATGAAAAAAGATGAAAAGCATTGAAATTGAATCGAAGGATGATAAGAAAGTAATATGAACCATAAAATTAGTAGACCAGATGGCAGATGGTAAAAAAAATATGTATGTATGACTATTGAGCAATGATAGTGATTGCTTACTTGTTCGCCATCTCAAAACTAGTATACTAAAGCACCTTGACGGGATATTCTCACATGTCATGAAATGGAACATCGTATGAGATGTCCCATCACCTTTTTCTATCATGTTAACAACACCTTTGCCTGCCTACATGATCCTTTCCATCATCGTTAAGATGTATTTTGTAGTAGTATAATATAATGGACTTGTATAACTGACTTCTTTGAGTCGTTGTTTCTCGTTTAACTTTTCTTATTGAGACCCATCGGCTGAAAGATGAATCCCACAAACCATTTGAATACACATACATAATAGAAAGCAAGAATAAATCCAAAGACAATAACTAGGTTGATCAGATATTCGTTAACAATTGTTGTAATTAGATGTTGTTAACCAACCAAACCAAACCGTAATTAGGAAGGAATTAAAAGTCAACTTTAATCATCATCACTGTTTTCCAACTCCTGAGAGTTTAAAGTAACATTCATTCATTATTTTGTAAAAAGGACTTACAAGAACACGACATGTGGAGTTCAAAATGCTTTCCTAATAACTATCTTCACCTGTTTCCGACTTCCTAAAGTAATAGCGTAGGCAATTCATCAACACCTGCACATTTATTTAATCACATATGTTTGGGAGTTAAAAGGAATACTATCTATCTATATTAGCTAACAAAATTATTATTTTGTTACCTGAGACAAAGTTTCGTTTAAAGCTGCCCCCCGGTAGCTAACATGAAATTTATCTTTCGCAACCAAACCCTGTATCGTACATAAGTAGTAGATGTCTGAATACCACCGACTCACTTATTTCGCTTTTGTTTTACTCAAATGTGTCAAATAAAAAACAAGTAAATAGGAACGAGTCAAACGGGTTGAAACTCAACCCAAGTCTGATTTCAAAGTATACAACCTACCAACTTTCCTTATCACAAAATAAAGAGTAAAATGCCAAAATCGTTCCTGAGGTTTGGACACTTTTGTCTGTTACATCCAAAATAAGAATTTTTTTAACTGAATCCCTGATGTTTTATTTTTGTTGTCATTTTCATCCATATCACAAACCTAGTTAAAATGTATCGTTAACTCAGGGACGATTTTGGCAAACATCATTAATTTATTATTATTATTTTATTTAAAGGTAAAAAAAAAAAGTGTGTATATGTATATGCATACGTATTATATTTATTTATTTTTTTAAGATAAAAAAATAAAATTTAAAAAATTAAAAAACAAAAAATAAATGGGTAAATTGCAAAAATCGTCTCAGAGTTAATGAAATTGCGAAAATCGTCATTGAGTTATAAGTACATTTTAACTGAGTAAGTGATCTGGATGAAAATGACGATAAAAATGAAACGCTAGGGGTCCGGTTATAAGAAATATTTTTTTGGATGTAATATGCAAAAGTGCCAAAACCTCGGGGATGATTTTGGCATTTTACTCGAATTTAAAAAAAAATCTTTTAATATTATTGTTTTGTTGATCATAATTATTTCACTATATATAATAAAATTTTAAAGTAGTAAAAAGTTTTTTGCAGGTCAATTTGACCCGGTCCAGCCCGTTTGACCCACCCATCGGAAAGAGAACGGTAACATACTTCAGTATCAATTTCAGCCGATTCCACAGTTATATTGACATCTGCCATTATCTTGACTATTTCTAAGAGCAATCCAGGTCTATCTTCTGTCTCTATACACAGCAAGCTAAAACCAACCAAGATACAAAAAGTCAACACACTAAAAACTGGTCAATTTGATTAATATACATGGTTGCTAGCTAACCTCCTCTTCGGCCCGTCATCCTTGACATGTATATGAGTTGGAATATCAGCATCAACCTGCCATTAAAACAAAAACTTTAATCAGTATCACAACACACACACACACACATATACGCATGATAACAGTCACACACATACATATCAACATGCATTAAGTCTTGTTAACTTGCAGTGACTGTTTTACTATAAGAATGATGATATTCAATATAGGTGGCAAAATGGGTGGGGCGTGTAACGGGTCAAAACATGTAAGTTTTTAGCGCATGTCATACGTATATGCTTTAAAATGACCCAAATTATCAGTATAATTAGGGCTGCAAACGAACCGAACATTCAGCAAATAGTTCATTAACCGTTTGGTGGGAAGTTCGTTTGTGTTGGATCGTTTAATAAATGAACGGACACGAACAAGAAATCCCGTTCATTTAGTTACATGAACGAAGTCCGCATTAGTTCATTTATGTTCGTGAACGTTCGGTAACGTGTTCGTTTATGTTCAATAGTTTGTTAGTGCTTGTAATTTTTATATTTTATTTAAATACTTCAAAATTCTGACAAATAAAATATTGATAACTGTCAGTGTATTATATATGATGTTCATGAACGCTTGTTTGTGTTTGTTTGTATTCATGAACATTAGTTTGTGTTTGTTTGTGTTCATGAACGTTTGTATGCATTCGTTACCTAAAATTAACAAAACGAACATGAACACGTTCATTTCCTTAACGAACGAACATGAACACGTTCATTTCCTTATTGTATAAGTGTAGTATAGGTAGTTGTATCACTTCCATAAATCTCACATAAGACGTTTCTCGAGAATCAAGTATAAAGGACAACATATTTTTTATATGATATGATAAAAACGACTTTAATCGGGGGATTGAGGTGTTTTCATATAATATGCTTATATATAAAGTTACCTTCTTAACTGGAGCTTGTATTCCAAATGCTTCTCCCATTGCAAGTCGTGAGCTAGACTCCTTTAATATTCATAAACAAAGAGAAAGCAATTTTTCAACGTGTAAGCAACATTATTAAACCAAAATAAATGTTGAGTAAAATGCCATTTTCGTCCCTGAGGTTTGGTCAGTTTTGCGACTTTTGCCAAAGGTTTGTTTTTCCGCATCTAGATCCAAAAGGTTTGAAATCTTGCCATTTTCATCCGGCTCGTTAACTCCAGCCTTTTTTCTCCGTTAAGTCAGAGGTATTTCCGTCTTTTTTGTTAACTTAACGGGCGATTCGGTCTTTTTCACTTTATGTATAAAGACCGAATACCCCTGAAAAGACTGAATTGCCCTTAAAGTTAACAAAGAAGACGGAAATATCCCTGACTTAACAGAGAAAAATGGATGGAGTTAACGAGAGGATGAAAATGACAAGATTCAAACCTTTTGGGTCTAGATGCGGAAAAACAAACCTTTGGACGAACGTTGGAAAACTGGCCAAACCTTAGGGACGAAAATGGCATTTTACTGTAAATGTTTATACTAGCTTCATCATTAGATAAATAACTAATAAACTTCAAGAAATAGAGCATTGTTTATGATGGTCAATCTGATTCTCTCCAGAAGATAAAGAGATTGTTACATATACATATACATACTGGATGATACTTCAAGAGATTGTTTATGATGGTCAATCTGATTTTCTCCAGAAGATCTGGATCTTCAACTTTACGCCCAGAAGATCTATGAAGTTAAAAAAAAGCAGAAATTGCTATCATATTGAAAATAAAGCACGTGTAATACGAAAAACTATGAAGTATACTCACGATAGAGTAATAAAGAACTTTGTTTGTGTGACTGTTCCTTCAGTCGTGACAGTTCCTTTCACTACATCCAAGCCTAGATCCTTCAGTGCCTTCATCTGCACCAGTAATAATAATCAATAAAAGCTATAATAATCAATAGAGTAAAGTACACGGATAGTCCCTGTGAATTTCCAAAATTTTGGAGTTGGTCCCCAGCTTTCTAAAAGTACATGGATGGTCCCTATAGTTTGCATTTTGTAACGCATTTAGTCCCCAGCCAACAAACCTAAAGGTTTAGGAGGTCCAAGTTAGGGACTAAATGCGTTACAAAGTACAAACCACAAGGACCATCCATATACTTTTGGCAAAAGTTAGGGACTTAATGCGTTACAAAGTGTAAACCACCGGGACCATCTGTGTACTTTTGGAAAGCTAACGACGAAATCCAAAATTTTGGAAAACCACAGTGTACTTTACTTTAATCAATAACGTCTTGATACATTACAAAGTATCCGTCTTAAAAAAATAAATAAAAAGATAAAAAAATTTTTTTAACGCTTTTCACAAAGCATTAGCCAAATTGCACAGATCTTTTGAAGATTACTAGTTTTATTACCTCGGCATTGCAGGTAGAATTACTTGATAGGAACCAAGGAATTAATATAACAACTAGATTTTAATATTTGTTTTAGCCATCTTGTTAAGGTTGCAATGTTGCATCATCATGGTAAGGAATTCAATTTACCGTAATTTGATGCTAGGAACTAGAAGAGTATAATTATCAAGAAAGTAACAAATGATTAATGAGATGGTTATCAATTACTGTATCAATGAGGGCACCAAGACGATCACCGAAGCTGACTTGTACAATAGTTGCAGATGGATCTGTATCTTGATCGATTAAAACAATCGGAGTAGGGATATCAGCATCCTGAAAAAAAAAAAATACAAATGAGATACATTGTCAAGATCAAGATACAGAAATCAGATTGAATACTCAAAGCATAACAACAAAAAAACTTCATTAACAAATCTTTTCATATAACTTCTGCAACACACGGTTTTTGTTTTTTACATAACTACATAGTTGTAGCAAGGGTATATCATATATGGGAGAAAGAGTTCTCAAACTGACCAGGGAGCTTATACCCAATGAGTCCACACCATCAATGGAAGCTTTAACAATGCTCCTGAATAACAGTCCAATAAGTGCATAACAATATTAACCAAACATATAGACTAAATTGCAGAAATCAACCTTTATGTTATACCCAAACTGCACTTCGTACCTTTCACTATGAAATCGGAAAAAACCAACCTTTATGTTCATGTTTTGCTACAGAGTCAACCTTTACCACTAACCTTGTTTGTTTTTCTTGTTACCTCCCCTCACATGCATTGCATGTGAGGGTATTATGGTCATTTCAACTTTGTCTTTTTATTACTAAATTAAATCAATGTGGCTCACCATCTCCATCATCTTCTTGTTGTCAAAACCTAGTCAAAATCAAGAACTCTGCAGTGGTATTATGCTCATTTCAACTATTGTTGCATTAAAAAATGGAATGTTGGGGAACACCAAATTAACAACGGTAAGGCTTTTTGATCAATTCTTGCTTGTCATTTATTAATGTTCTCTACATAAACAATAAACTCCTGTTGCAGGTCTAGCTTTTATCGAGTCAAATTTGGCCTCAGCTACTAACAAGAATCAACCATCTCCAATTGGTTTCGACATTATTTTCCCCCATATGCTTCAGTATGCACAAGATTTGGACATAAAGCTCCCTCTAAAAGTAAAACAAAAAGATTTGAATCTGTTCACCCATATGCTTCAGTATGCACAAAATAGTTGTTTTGGGGATTAAGATTTATGCTTCTGGAATCTAACCATCAATTGTTCCACCATCAGAGACCATTAGTGGATCCTCTAACTACCTCTGGACCTCTAATTTGGATCTAGTTGTTGGAAGAATTCATATTCTAAAGGTTTATTTCTACAGGCCTAACAGATCTAACAACTATTTTGATCCGAATGTGATGAAACAGGCGCTTGCTGAGAGTGGGAAAATTGTGATTAATTGTAATGGTGAGGGTGCTTTGTTTGTTGAGGCTGAATCGGATTCGTGTTTGGATGATTTTGGTGAGTTTACTCCGTCGCCGGAGTTTAGGAGTCTTACTCCGACCGTTGATTATTCCAGTGATATTAGTTCGTATCCTCTGTTTTTCGCACAGGTATTGATTGGCGAACTAATTTGATCAGATCTGTTTGCTCTTTTTTTTTTAAACCTAATTGTGTTCAGTTATTAACGTATTAGAGATTTAGGTTGTGAATTATGAAGTTGACATTTATGAAGACATTGAGAGTGGTGTTTGTTGTCCAATTGTCAGTGGTGGTGATCTGGGTGATGATGGATTGTGTTAATTCTTGTGACGGTGGTTGTGGTTAGGTCCGGTGCGACGGATATGCGACGGAGATGGGTGGTTGTGGAAGATTTATAGGGTTTAAGAAGAGAGTGAATGTATTGTTTGGATGCTGAGATTGGTGTCTTCTTCATTGTTGACTGAAGTGAAAGTATTATGCTGAGAAGATCAAAGATTTATAGCTTGTTTAATATATATTTTTTTAATATATATTAAAAGATTAACTGAAATGACATTAATACCCTCACATGCATTGCATGTGAGAGCAGTTAACCAAGAAAACAAACGTGGTTAGTGCTAAAGGTTATACTCGTAGCAAAACATGAACATAAAGGTTGGTTTTTGCCGATTTCATAGTGAAAGGTAGTATAAAGTGCAGTCTGAGGCAAACATAAAGGTTGTTTTCTACAATTTTGTCAATACATAATTTAATTAAAACATATAATTTATTAGCTCTTTTACCATCCCATGTAATTAGAGTTGTTGCAGAGCATTAGAAGAGAAAAAATTTGTAACATGTGAGAACAAATGTATACATTGTTTCTAGTATTGCACTAACAAAATGATACCAATAGCCTAGTCTCAAAGATCAAAACTATAACCTATATCCCCAAAGTGAAAAAAGCATATGACAAACAAGGATCAAATGCACACTGAAACATACTTATTATCTGAAAATAAAACACTCAAGCATAGACGATACCTATCGATCCACCTTAAATTTGTCTAAATTATAACAATCACTTGCAGAAACCTCCTACCTCATAGGACAACCGGAAATACTAGTTGACTAGTGAACAACCGTACCTGATAATCAATTACACTAACAAAATGATAAAGAAGCATCAAATTCAGACCGAAACACTCGAACATAGACGACACCTTATCGATCCACTGCCACTAACAATGTTCTATACCTTCTAGAAGAAACTGTCTGCTTAAAAACAAATTTATCTAAATTAAACATATCATCAGAATTTCATGGTCCTAGGTAGGTCAATTAGTTTATAACCTCTTTACCTCTCGCACATTTTGTATGATTTACAACAGTCACTTGCAGAAACTCTCCTACTTCACATAACAACCAGAAAAACTAGTTGACTAGTGAACAATCACACCGGATTATCATTCAATTACACTACACGAGTTTTCTAATTCATTCGATAGTCGAAACATCACATCAACCAAAATCTCACAATCCTGAATAGGTCAATTAGTTTATAACCTATTCACCTCTCGCACCTTAAATATGTCCAAATTATCAGCAATCACTTGCAGAAATCCTAGCTACTTCACAGAACAACAGCAAAACTAGTTAACTAGTGAACAACTGTACCGGATAATCAATCAACAACACTACACGATATGTCTAATTCACCTGATAATCGAACTATCTAAGCATCACATCAATCAAAATCTCCGAACATCAATCAACCAAACAACCAGAAACCTACTTAACTAGTGAACGATCATGCCTGATTATCAATAACCTACACTACATAATTTTTCAAATTCACTCGATAATCAAAACATCACATCAATCAACGAAACAACCGGAAAAACTAGTTAACTAGTGAACGATCTCAATAATCTACACTACACGATTCATCTAATTCAGTCGATAATCGAAACATCACATAAATCAAAATCTCTAAAAATCAATCAACGAAACAACCAGATAAACCAGTTAACTAGTGAACGATCGTACCTGATTATCAATCAATTACACTGTCACTACACGATATATCTACTTCACTCGATAAATCGAAACATCACATAAATCAAAATCTCCGAACATCAATCAACGAAACATCAGGAAAACCTAGTTAACTAGTGAGCGATCGCACCTGATTATCAATAACCTACACTACACGATTATTCTATCAACAACAAAACAACCGTAAAAACCTAGTTAACTAGTGAACGATCGTACCGGTTTATCAATCAATTACACTACACGATTTTTCATTTTTTTCCTTCAAATTCAGTCGATAATCGAAACATCACATCAATCAAAATCTCTAAAAAATCAATCATCAAAACATCATAATCACCGTTATTATTCAAACAGTAAACTTACTTGCTAACGATACGAGATGATCCACGCGAACAGAAAGCGAAATGAGGCGAATACGACTTGTACGGAGAGAGTTGAGTAGTAGTAGAAGATGAAAAATCGAAACCGGAAATTTTGACCGGAGGATTTGTACGAATGTTGACGGAGAAGGAGGAGACGGCAGCGCCGGCGGCCATGGTACGGCGGAGAGTATGATTTTCCGGCAATGTATGTGAGTTGTTTGAAATGGAAACGGAATGACGTGAGGGAGTGGTTTATGAATCGGAGTTCGAATATTATAGACTAGACCCAGAGGGGCCCGTTCCACGTCATATGCCACTTTCTTCGAGTAAAATATTGGTTCAATGATTATCGGTTTTTTATATACAAACTAATTGATGTCACAATAATATTTTTTCCTGTGCTCTAGCACTATTCAGATAAGGGAGGTCGATGATTGGAGTCTTATTTGTTATAAAATATTGTGTGTGAGCTTAGCGTTTTATTACAGTGAGCCTTCGGGTGAAGGGTTTTTTGAAATTGATGACGAACAGGATCACGAGTATTGTCTGTGATTACAAACGTTGATGGTCTTTTACTTATGGGTATACCTGGGAAGTCGAGTTTAATTGAGCATTCATAAAAAAGAAACCATTAAACGGTTATGATATGAACGTGTTATTATTTTATAACACGTGTTTTTGAAATAATTTATTGGTTCTTAGTACATTTTTTTAATTTTTTGACGAACTTTTTTTTTATTACTAGAAAATTTATTTTCTAAGTTTAAAGAGTATAATCATTTGGTCTGCTCGAAATTTATTACTAGAAAATTTATTTTCTAAGTTTAAAGAGTATAATCATTTGGTCTGCTCGAAATAACATAGAAATAAATAAAAGGGAAAATTACAACAATAACCCTACAGCTATTTTCAAATTTGGCAACCTCACGCGTCTTTGAAGCAGCGCGGGATGTGTCTTTCAAACACGGGATGCGTCTTTGTGGTGAAACCCAATAAAAAATGTCACTTGATCACCATGACTTTCAAAAGGGGCATGGGATGCATCTGGAGGTGTGTGGGATGTGGGAGAGCATGTGATGCGTCTGGGCCCACCTGCAACATTTAAAACAACATGTGTCCCTTTTTTATTGGGTGTTTGAGAGGTCTGCATATAGACGCATCACATGTTTGATGCGCCACTCCAAAGACGCGTGAGGTTGTCAAATTTGAAAATAGTTTTGGTGAATGGTTATTTTTATAATTTTCCTAAAATAAAAACTATTGAAAGGGTGTTTGAATTTGTATTTCAACTGAATTTATTTATTTTAAACTTGGTTTCTGTGATTTATCTTTGGACAATGGATTAATGAGTATTCTTGAAATGTGTTGCCCTGTGTTCGAATGTATCATCACTTGGCAATGTTGCATGGATGAGGTCACGAATGGACGATACGCCAACGATATGCATATTAAGGCCGGAGGGTGTAGAGGGCGTCACTCCTGCCATGAGAGTAATATCTGAATAGCATGTTTAAATAAATCACTTAAATTCTTTAAATCAAACAACTCCACAGCTCAAAATTAACACTGAAACTCAAAATCTACAGATCATTATTCAGACGGTATCAGAAATCAAAGAACCAATAATTATTTTTTTTGAAAGGCATGTTTCTATTGTGAAGGGGTATGGTCCCAAATCTTGCGCCAGCCATATGAGTTAACCTCAGGTCGCGCGCGAGACCATACCCGAAATAAATCAAAGTGTTGGCTTCCTCGGCCTTGCGCCGACTACAAGGGTGTGCCCACAGCCGCGCGCGAGGTCAGGACCAAGATAGAACCAATTCTGACACTTAGTTCCTTTGACAGAAGACCTAGCTCCCTTGACCTTGCGCCGACTACTCAGGGTTACCCCATGTCGTGCGGGGACAAGAAACGCAGGGTAACGTCGAACAGTACAGAAAGTACGAGTGGCAGAGCAGTGGACCAATAGGCGCTCAACAGGTTGTATTCTATTGTGCTGCACGATGAGCAATCGTGCAGGAGACAAGAAGTACACAAGGACACATACGTGGCACCAATCAGCTGGAGTCGACCACCTCTTCACGATCTCCACTTAACTGCTGATGACAGACCAGACAACAAGGACAACCGTCAGGACACGTGGATCCATTCAACATGCGCCAGCTACCCTCTCACCTGGAATCACTAACGGTCGTGACAGAGGGCGCAGAATGAATATTCCTTGTTGTCAATCTCAGGTCCAAGGCCAATCAACCCATCTCATTCACAATTTACCTCGGCTATCAATAGAGAACTTCACCTCCAGGTTTAAGGATCACTCTCTTGCTCTCTCACTTAATAAACATACTTTCATCCTCAAAGCAAGTTCTTATTCTCACGCCGGATGGTGGTTACAAGGAGAACCCCCCTATGCTTCTCCTTGTAACGAGCTTCACGGTGTGTTGATTGTTTTGCAGGATTGACGTAGCTGTTTATCGAGTTCGAAAGAAGATTAATCTTATTTGGACGCGACACAAACCACAAGCTAATTGCTAGATTAACTTGGTGTTTCTTCCACTTTTGGTACCACTTAATCACTTATTATAAATTTGACTTAATATATTATGTTAATATAGGATTTACAATGTAATTGTATTATGATATTATATGAATGGATGTCTTCTTTAAGTGTATATCCTTAAAGATTCTGTTAAGATTGTCAATTATTGTTGTGTTTGTATTTTCATGAACATCATAAGTTTAGTGTCCAAAGTTGATGAAGAGCATTATTGATCAAATTATGATAAAGTTGACCTACAAGGTACTAAACCAACAAGGAAGGTGGGGTTCATCTTTTATGAGTATTATAATATAATATAACTAGTATTTTTACCCGTCGTGCGTTGCGACGGCGTCGAAACTTAAAGTAACTCGAATTTATACCGTTAAATATTTGATCTGACTCGTTTCTGAACAAACTTTACGCCAAAATATAGACTAACTAAAAACGCACATAAAAGTAAGCATGTCAACGTATTATATTTACCTTTCATAAAAATTTACTATTCGATTTCGTTTTTATATATAGATACTTAGTATACATAAACAATTACATAAAATTGGCATAAATTCGCTTTTGTATATATTATTTAAACTTAAAGTTTGTTATTTATTATTATTAACGGTTGGAATTTAAGTAAATATATTAGTTGGAATTTTATCCCCACTTAATTATAATATATTATGTCTTCCCTATTAAAGCTATGAACAACCAAAATGAAAGTGAGAGAATAATGATAGAAAATCAAAAAAGTTAAAGTGGAAACCTCCGTCAGCGTTAAATGCACTGTTGCTCGTTATGTTAGAAATTAATAGAGTATATCAATTTAATTAGGGGTTTTTAACCCTTTTTCACTATTTTTTAGTCGGGTGTCTTTTTAGAGGCAGTCTCACTATTCTTAGGGATAAATGCAAGATTTTATTACATCTCATCCTTTTTAGACCCTATTAGTAGCTTGGGTGGAGATACAATAGGAAGTTTATTTCGCTAGGAAGGATAGGAAGCAATCATAACCGTCCAATTGCACAATCTACGGTCTAGATCAAAATCAAATTAAAAACTGTCATTTAAACACGCTCTCCGGGGTTTCAGGGGTATTATCGTCAAATTTCAAAATAACCGCCGTTGAATATACACAGAAACGCTTCGAAAAAAAGTGCATTACGTTTTACACTTCCATTGAACGATTAAACACATACAGAAATTTGAGAAAATCATACTCCATTGAAGTTCATGGCGTCGTCGAGAGATAATTTGAAGGTTTACATTCGAGTTACTCAAAAGAAATCCGTCTCTGAAAACCCTAAATCATCAAAGAAGCGAAAAACATCATCAGCTGAAGAGAACATAGATGAACAAGAAAATATTAGCCGAAAATCAACAATGAAACAACAAAGAACTAGAAAACGCAAAGATATTTCAGACAATGGTATATTTATCTATTTTTGCTCTTTAACTGAATTCAAGTTGCGTTTTACCTTAATAAATTTGCAGAAACAAAGAGATTATTATTATAATAATTGTAATCGAATTTTAGAACATTGCGTTTTATCTTTGAATTTGCTGAGATACATGTGTTGTTAACTATTGCGTTTTATATTAATATATCATAAAAAAACAAAATGAGATTATGTAATGTTAATTTGGTGTGTTAAATAATATGATGTAAAGTATTGCGTTTTATCTTAAACCTGTGAATTACTGCTTTTTATCTTTATAGTGTTAGCTAATGCGTTTTATCATAAATTTGTTAATTGACATTGTTGACTAATGCGTTTTATATTAATATATCATAAAAAACAAAATGAGATTATGTAATGTTAATTTGGTGTGTTAAATAATATGATGTAAAGTATTGCGTTTTATCTTAAACCTGTGAATCACTGCTTTTTATCTTTATAGTGTTAGCTAATGCGTTTTATCATAAATTTGTTAATTGACATTGTTTCATTATTCTATTTAAAGTTAAAAAACAAGAGGAAAAACAAAAAAGGAGAAGAAAGAAAGTGGTGATGGAATCATCAGAAGATACAGTTTCTGATTCAAAGGATGAAAAATCTAGTCGAGCTATTGTTCTGCATACTTCCAAACAACAAGTAAATTCAGGTAACATAAAACGCATTTAACAAATTTCATGAAAAAAAATATATGTTTTTAACACAATTCAATGTATCAGATGATGATTTTGTTGATCCACAACCAAGAGTTAACCCGACAAAAAATCAAAAGAAGGAAAAGGCAAAATCAAAACCAAAGAGATCACTGAGGAAAGATAAAACAAAAGAACAACCAGAACAACAACCATATTATGATTACGACGGAAAAAAAATCAACATAAGATGTGCAGTCAATAATCTAAAAGATTATATTGAAGGTTTGTCAAAAGAGCAAAGGAATGTTGTAGACAATGGTAATGGTAAGAATCAAGCCTCAATGATTGAGGGACTATAGCATACGTATATATACAAGAAACAGAAGCAATCTCTCCTACAATTATGGAGATGATTGATATCTACAATTAATTACAATATATTCACATTATAATATTGTATTCTCTAATAATAATATTTTATTCTCTAATACCCCCTTCAATCGGAACGGTGGCGGTCCAAGACGGAGCATAGCACGAAAGGTTTCAAACGGAGCACGCGGAAGACTTTTTGTAAAAATATCTGCCACCTGAAGATTGGTTGGAACGAACTTGGTGTACAATTTGCCAGATGTAACAAGTTCGCGTATGAAGTGATAATCCAGATCTATGTGTTTTGCCCGCTTGTGGGAAACTGGATTCTGATACCATGTAGACAATGGTAATGGTAAGAATCAAGCCTCAATGATTGAGGGACTATAGCATACGTATATATACAAGAAACAGAAGCAATCTCTCCTACAATTATGGAGATGATTGATATCTACAATTAATTACAATATATTCACATTATAATATTGTATTCTCTAATAATAATATTTTATTCTCTAATAAATGTTGTTAGAGAAATAGGGTTTGAGAGCATTCTAAAATTCAAGCTGCATTCAGTTCCACGCAAATTCGGATATTGGCTGGTAAAAAACTTTGATGCTGAAAATGATGAGATAAATATTGGAGATGAAAAGATTAAGATCACAACTGAATTTATCCAAAAGGTATTTCAAATACCAAATGGAAAAACAGAGATTGTGGAAAAACTGAGACCAAAAGACACTGATCTTATAATTAAATTCTGGCGCGGTCAATTCAGCAAAGATATTTTGAAGAGAATGTATGCGCACAACTTGATTAGTTATTTAAAATCAAGAAATGAGCTTGGAAGATTGTTCAAACTAAATTTCTTGGTTATATTTTTTACGATCATGGCGGAGGCAATGCAAAGTAGTAATGTTAATGAAAGATTCTTGCCATCAATGAAAAGTGACAAAAAAAAACCCAGGATTTTAATTGGTGTGAATATATTCTGACCGTTTTAAGGCGTACAAGAAGACAATGGCCTGGAAATGAGAAGCTCTTCAATGGACCTATTGCATTGTTAGCGGTATGAAATCTGATCTTTCATTATTGCTACATATTTGCTGAATGCTTGTTTAGGCTGCTTGTTTATATTTTTTGTTTGTTTAAAACTATACTTTATAAAACGCAATGTATATTTTAAAACGCAATGATCTTTCATTTTTGTTTGTTTATATTCTTTGTTTGTTTAAAACTATTCTTTGCTTGTGTAAGACGCAATGTTTTTGTAAAACGCAATATATTTAAAGTTACAAAACATTAGTTTTGTAAGTTGTTTACAATGATTTATATTTTAAAACGCAACAAAATTTGAATTGATTATTTTTCTAAAACGCAATGATTCATACAGATACTATATGCTTACAAAAAACAAGGATTTGACGATGCTGAAAACACTGAAGAGTTCTCTCTTGATAAAATTGACTCTACAACATTACAAGAATTTGAAGATGAATTGGAAATTGCTGCGCAAAATGAGGGGAGATGTCTTGTAATGGATAAAGAGAAAAAAGTCAGAAAGAATAAACAAAAAAAAAGATAGATGAAAATGATGAATTTTATGTTTATCCAACTGAATCCGAGAATGAAAACGAAGAAATTTTTGAAGATGAATCTGAAGAAAAAGATGAAGACGATGCTGAAGAACAACCAATCACCTTACTTAAAGCTGCAACAGACTGGATTGATCAAGAGAATCAAGAGAATGTTCAAAACAGCCCAATTATAACCAATGAAACTGAGAAAACACATACAGAAAGTGGAGGATCATGGGGGCAATTCTTCATTAAACCATCAATAGGAAATAAAGATAAAATGTGGGTAGACAGTCAAAGCCGACTGCGTAATTTCATGCCATCACAAAATCAAAGTGAAGGTCTTTCTGACATTCATTCAACAAAAAGTGGCGATGAAAATATGAAGAACATTGAAGATAAAAAATCACATGAAGAATATCTTGTGACTGCTTTGGATGATCATTTTAAAGGATTTGAAGAAATTTTCGAAAACATCCAATCACGCATAGATGAGATTGTCGAAGAATATCCAAACAGTGAAGCTCTTCATAACAAAGTAAACGAATGGGTGTCATTGATTGAAAAATTCAACCATCAAGCAAAAAAGCACATGAAAGTTAATATTGATTCAACTATGATGGAAACACCATCAAGATTTCTAAATTTGAGCCAAAATGAAGACACCGAAAATCAAATCATTTCAACACCATTGATTGTAAAACGCAATGATGATGATACAAAACGCAATGAGGATAGCACACCTGTAGTTCAGTCCTCCAATCCAGAAAAAATCAGTGAGAATGAACCTGCATCTGTTCTGCAAACACACATTGAAAAACCTTCAATGGTACAATCATCATTTAGCGAAGAAACTCCATCATTAATGTTGGAGATAATAAAAAAGACAGATGAAGAAGAAAAAAAATCAAATCAAAAGAAAATTCATGATGATGAGGTACCATCCTTTGATTTGAAAATTTCTCAGTTGTCTTCAAATGTTGATGAAAATGAAGTTGAAGTTGATGCTACTCGCCACGCTGCACAAACCGAAATTCAAGCGGAATCTGAAAATAAAACAATCGAACAAGATGTTCAAATTACTGGAATACAAACAATGTTTGATAGAATTGAAGAACAGGATACTGAAAAGGAAATCAGTGATCTACTTCAAAACACATCATTCCTCAACCCACAAGAAGATCCGTATAAAACACCTGCAAAATCAGTTCACCAAGAACAACCAACAAGTGATATAAGCAAAACAGAAGAAATAATCACAAGGATGGTACGACCAGATCGAGAGAAAAATGTACCAGAAATATTTTGTTCACCATACTATCTAAGACAAGTAGCAATGAAGGAAGCAAGAACGGCACACGAAAACAACATATCGGGATATGTTTTCCATGCAAAAGGAGAAATGATGTAAAAATTCATTTATATACACTAAAACAAAAAAACAAAAATCAAAATATTATAATTTAATTATTATTATTATTATTTTTTTTTTGCAGGGATACTCTCTTTGAAATTAAACATCATGTATTTCTATATAGATATGCTGCTGAAACAATGAGGCCAGGATTGGAAATCACCGGAGAAGTAATCAATTGTTGGTCATATATTTTGAATGAAGAAGAAAAAAGAAGATCAAAAGACAACAAAACTCCAAGATTTTTCTGTACTATTCGAATGCTGGTATGATATATAAAACGCAATTTTTCTGTATTCGTATAATGAAGTATTTTGAAGTTTGATTGAATGAAGTTTTATAAAACGCAATTGCAGTTTTATTTCTTTAATAAAACGCAATGCTTACTTTGTTTGAATGAAGTTTTATAAAACGCAGCTGTATGTTTTATTACCTTCATAAAACGCAGCTGTATGTTTAATTACCTTCATAAAACACAATAATATGTTAATTTGTTTAATTTTATGCAGGCTTTACCATCGAGTGAAAAGGAAGAAATTGAAAATAAAGAAAAGATGATAGAAGCATTCACATTGAACATAGAAAAAATTCTTCAAGGTGCAAAGCTAAAAAGCATAAAGGATTTTAAAATTATCCTTGTCCCGATTCTCTATATACAGCATTTCTTTGTGATATCCTTCAATCTTGAAGAGAAACAAATATTCATCATTGACAACAGTGCGAAAGAAGAAACAAATGAAGCTAAATATGGGAATGTGCCTGAAAATACAGTAAGTATTCTTACTTATGCTTTTAAAACACAAATATAAACCACCTAATCTTTTTGTTTTGTTTGTTTTTTTTTTTTCTGTAGAGGAATGCTTTGGCAGCTTACCTTAAATCTGTTGGACATGAAAAAGCAGATGATATAAAGGGAATAACCCCTGTTAGAATGCAGATGAAATGGAGGGCACAATATAATGGCATTGACTGTGGTATATTCACTATGCGTCATATGGAATGTTATCATGGAGAACCGGTCGAAAAATGGGATTGTGGGTTTAACGTGGAATATGAAGAACCTGCAATTATCAAGAAGGGTAAAAACAAAAAACCAGTCAACAAGCAGACCGCACAACTTGAAGATTTAAGAAGAAAGTTCATCGCGAAGATATTATTGCACGAAATCAACGAACAAAAAGATTATGTTATTGAGGACTCAAAGAAGTTTCGAGACCTCAGTGCGAAACTTAAAAAACAATCTTATGACACTAGTTTAGATAGGATTAAAGACAGGCTTGCTCTTGCTGGTTTACTTTGATTTTGAAATGCTACTTATTATAAAACGCAATGTTTTTTTCATTTAGCATGGTTTTTATATAACTCATTATTTTCTTGATCTTGCTAGTTACTTTGATTTAGAAATGCTACTTATTATAAAACGCAATGTTTTTTCTTTTGGGATAATTTTCATATAAAGCAATATTTTGATGATATATTTAAAATGCACTTATTTGTTTGTTATTTTAAAACGCAATATGTATCCTTTAAAATTATTTAAACATTATTTTGAAAAAAATTTATAAAATATATATAAAATTTATAAAACGCAACATTTTAATAGTATGCTATAACTCAACATTGTCTATTTAAATTATTACAATGTTTTGAAATGCTACTTATTATAAAACGCAATGTTTTTTTTCTAATTATTCATTTCCAAACATATAACGCAATATACTTATAACGCAATGAATTTTTTTTACAATTTTTATAACACAAAAAACAAATTAAAAACATAATTACAATAAGGACAATCATAAAAATGATATACCCATAATATATAATCTTCTAAAACGAAATGTTATAAAAAAAATAATAATATACAATATATGAATAGTAGATAAAACAAAAAAAATAAACTGATAGCTTAATGACAAGAAATTGATTAGACCAAAAGCCTTAAAAAGCCTTTTGGATTCCTGATATAAAATACTGTATGATTGAACAATCAATTCAAAAAAAAAATCATTTTTATTATTAAGACAGTTGATTCAAATTCCTCTACCAATCGATTATATAAGAACAGAAACCCTAAACTATTTTCACATTGCTCTCATCATACACCAAAATACACCAAATACCCAACACACACAAACCCTAAAATGGCTAATCAACAACTATCAGTTTGGTGGGTTAAAAGAGGCAATTTCGTTCTTCAATTCCTTGATGGAAAAAAAATAAAATATCATTCCGTTGCTTCTGTTCTTCAAAACTGCAATGAAAATGTTTTGAAAAGGATGAACGAAATAGGTATACCACCTTCTTGTTACACAGATCAAACAGCCGCACTGTTCAGAATTCTACACAAAAGATTTGGTAATCCAAATCAAACTGCAACTGAAGATGCCCAGGTTACATCTTGGGAGTTCATTGAGGAAACTTTCAAAGTTTCAGTGACTTGGGACGATGGTGATGTGGAGATGTATGACCCAAAGGACATATCTACCAGTGAGGATCTAAATTTTTTGAAGCAGTTATCAGAAATACCAATCATCAACAACTCTGCTAGCAAATTTGCAGAGAAGCTTCAAAACGCAGTAGTCTCACAGGTTGAACTTTGGGTTGAATCTGAAAGTGATGAGGAAATCCCTGATGGAAGCTTAGGGTTCTCATCCGATGAAGAAACAAACTTTGATCCATGAAGCTGATCATGCTAGTAATTTTTATTTAATTTTGTGGTTTGAAAACATCATCTTTGTTTAAAACTATCATTATCTATATAACACAATGTTTATTATATCCACTTGCATTTCTTGTTTAATTTTATGTATGATCTGTGTGATAATAAAACGCAATAATAAAAAAATACCATTTAAAGTATATTGTTCTATGTATAAAACGGAATAACAATATACTGTTATCATAAAACGCAATTAACCAAAAAAAGCTGATAAGTGATTTGGAAATCCCTGATGGAAGCTTAGGGTTGTCATCATTTCTTGTTTAATTTTGATGTGTTCAAAATGCAACATATAAATTTCATCAATTGTGGCATAAAACTAACCCTTTTTAGTACTAATGTTGGAAAAAGTGTGCTTTTGTCTTCCTTTTGTATTTTCAGGATTAAATGAGCTCAAATTAACAAAAGAAGCAAAAAGACACCAAAATCTAACATAAATACAAGAAAAGAAACAAGACGTGACATGCCCGACTGTCACGGCCCCCGACCCGGTTTGACCCGTCTCAGGAGCCGCGGAACAGAAATCCTGCGGTATTTATTTTAATTGAGTTTAACAGCGGAAGTTTATTTAACAGGATCGTTTAAAGCTAAAATTTTCCCGATTTATTTTATTTCACATTTCGGGATAAAACCCCGATAATTTACAATATTATATTTTTACTATGAAATCGTGATATTACAAAACTTATTTCTTTATTTTATAATGAG
This sequence comes from Helianthus tuberosus, assembly GCA_030545235.1. Taxonomy (NCBI): domain Eukaryota; kingdom Viridiplantae; phylum Streptophyta; class Magnoliopsida; order Asterales; family Asteraceae; genus Helianthus; species Helianthus tuberosus. Next base: position 78,531,221 of record CM060380.1, read on the forward strand.
CCACTATCTTAAGCTTGATATGCTCCCCAGCACTTTTCCTAAATTACAACAGATCACCTGAAACATGTTTGAAAAAGGTTTTGTCAGCGGAAAATACTGAGTGAATCATTCTATTTACTAAAATGACACATTTGTTATAATTTACAGTATTAAGAGCGATTACAATGTTTTTAATATCAACCAACTACCCACGGTATTTGTCACTCGACCGAATCTGTGACTATGGTCATATCCCCCAATTGGCTGCCCCAATGGTGACGATTATCAAGTAATGTATACAAAACCCCACATACCGGCTGTAACTTGGTGATTACAAAGACTTAATCCCCGTAATTATAACTTTGAAAACATTTAAGAATTTATAAAGCAATTTGATAAAAAGAGAATGACTCACATTGCTGATTTAATATGGACAGAGTCTAGTCTATGATTAAGCCTTGTTAACCTAATTTAAATAACAATGCACACAAAACTGGGTTAGTAATCAATACAGCATTTACGATAACTCACGAGATCAACTATCACAACGAGTGACAAAGTGCAACACTTTATCCATCGAATTAACGGTGATCCGTCAAATTAATGACGAATGATAAAGTGTAATACTTCATCCATCGAATTAATGATGATCCGTCAAATTAATGACGGACGACAAAGTATAATACTTTATCCATCGAACTAACGATGATCCGTCAAATTAATGACGAACGATAAAGTATAACCCTAATGTGGGCGGCACTTAAACATTCATTGGATTATTGATCGTCGGATAAATGAATCGTAGCAGCGATTGTGCTAATACCCTGTTTTGCGGCGGAATTTCGAGATCCGGGGGTGTAATTTGTAGTATTCAGTGTGTATATCAGTGTATAGTGCGAATTATTTCGACGTTGTAAGTCCAGAATTCAAGTGCCAACGTCTGTTATTTATACTGAAATTTTGACTAGCTTACGGACCGTAAGCTTAATGATGTTGAGGTCCGTAAAGCAGCTTACGGTCCGTAAGCCTATCAAGGTTACGGTCCGTAAGGTATCAAAATAGGCTATAGACTAGCCACGGTTGGGACTAGCTTAGCTGAGTTGATACTTTTCGATAATTCCTTGCTGCCAACGTTTTAAGTGGATATTCGTTCACTAGGGTTTAACCCCCCCCCCCCTGAGTTTTAGGGGCCCTAATCCTGATTCTGAAAATTATGAAAATTTTAGGGTTTGTTCAGAATTACTTGGGTGTCTCAATTAGGGTTTCCTATTGGACTAATTAATTTAATAATTATGACTTTTGATGAGAGTTGTTACATTCTCCCCACCTTAAGAAAAATCTCGTCCTCGAGATTTACTGGAATAATTGAGGATACTTTCGCTTCATTTCTGATTCCAGCTCCCAAGTGTATTCAGCTCCTCTCTTTGAATCCCATTTGACTTTGACTAAAACTAGTCGTTTGTGCTTGAGAAACTTCACTTTTCTGTCTTCTATCTGAAGAGGTTTCTCCACAAATTTCAGCTTTTCGTTTACTTCTATATCTCGAAGAGGTACTACCAGTGATTCATCTGATTAGCATTTCTTGAGATTGGATACATGAAATACATTATGTACTCCAGATAATTCTTCTGGTAATTGTAAATGATAAGCTACTGGTCCTATACGTTGGATCACTGAAAATGGTCCTACGTACCTTGGACTTAGCTTTCCCTTTTTACCGAATCTCACAACTCCTTTCCAAGGAGAAACTTTTAACAGTACTCTGTCTCCAACTTGGAATTCTAACGGCTTGCTTCTATTGTCGGCATAACTTTTCTGGCGATCTCTGGCTGTCTTCAGTCTTTCTTTGATTTGAGTAATCTTATCAGTTGTTTCTTGCACAATTTCAGGACCTGATAATTGACTTTCTCCTATTTCTGCCCAACAAACTGGAGTTCTGCACTTTCTTCCATACAGTGCCTCAAATGGGGCAGTATCAATGCTTGAATGATAACTATTATTATAGGAGAATTCAATTAATGGTAAATGATCATCCCAACTTCCACCAAAGTCTATTACACATGCTCGGAGCATGTCTTCTAGAGTTTGGATCGTTCTTTCACTTTGCCCATCTGTTTGTGGATGATATGCCGTGCTTAGGTTTAGTCGAGTTCCCATAGCTTGCTGAAAACTTTTCCAGAAATGGGAAGTAAAACGACTATCCCTATCCGAAACAATGGAGAGTGGAACTCCATGTAAGGATACAACTTCATCTACATACAATTTAGCCAGTCTTTCCATGCTAAAGGTTTCTTTCATTGGTAAAAAGTGAGCTGATTTGGTTAATCGATCCACAATTACCCAAATCGCATCATTACCTTTTCTGGTTTTGGGTAACTTAGTAACAAAATCCATTGTTATAAGTTCCCATTTCCATACTGGCATTTCTAATTGTTGTAGTAACCCTGAAGGTTTCTGATGTTCTGCTTTAACTTGTGAGCAAGTAAGACATTTAGAAACATAGCTGGCTATGTCCTTTTTCATTCCTATCCACCAAAAGTTCTTTCTTAAATCTTGATACATCTTATTGTTTCCTGGATGTATAGTGTACCTAGATTTATGAGCTTCTTCTAAAATCTTAGGTCTTAAGTCTCCCTGCTTAGGTACCCAAATTCTACTTTTGTGGAATCTCCAAATTCCATCACCTCCTTGTTCTAATTCCTTGATTCGTCCTTTCATTCCTTCAGCATCATCCTTGATTGCTGTAGTTTGAATATTCTTCAATTGTTCCATTAAATCTATTTGTAGATTTAATCTGAGAGCACGAACCCGTCGTTGTTTCTCATAATACTTACGACTTAAGGCATCTGCAACTACATTTGCCTTTCCCTCATGATATTGAATATCACAGTCGTAGTCACTTAAGATTTCCATCCATGTTTAACTCTTTCTGCCCAAATATATATCTTAAACTTTTGTGGTCGGTGTAGACAGTAAATTTACTTCCGTAAAGATAATGTCTCCAAATCTTAAGGGCAAAAATTACGGCTCCTAATTCTAAATCATGAGTCGTATAATTCACTTCGTGCTTTTTCAATTGTCTTGAGGCATACGCAATTACCTTTTTGCGTTGCATAAGCACACATCCATATCCTAGTTTTGAAGCATCACAATATACTTCAAAATCTTCTGTTCCTTCTGGTAAGGCTAAGATTGGTGCATTAGTTAATTTCTGTTTTAAAATCCTAAAGGCTTCTTCTTGTTTGGGTCCCCATTCAAACTTAGTAGCTTTACAGGTTAGCTTAGTTAATGGTACAGCTATCTTGGAAAAATCCTTAATAAACCGTCTATAATACCCAGCTAATCCTATAAAACTTCTTATTTCCATTGCTGTTTGTGGAACCTTCCATTTGGTAATTGCTTCTATCTTAGCAGGATCTACATGAATACCTTCATGGTTTACCATGTGTCCTAAGAATTGCACTTCTTTTAGCCAAAATTCACATTTCGAGAATTTGGCATACAACTTTTCTTTTCTTAACAAAGTTAAGAGTGCATGCAAGTGCTGACAATGTTCGTCCTGATTTTTGGAATAAATAAGTATATCGTCTATGAAAACAATTACAAATTTATCCAAATACGGTTTACAGATCCTATTCATCATGTCCATGAATGCTGCAGGTGCATTCGTTAACCCAAAGGGCATGACTGTAAACTCGTAATGACCATACCTAGTTCTGAAAGCAGTCTTAGGTATGTCTTCTTCTTGTACCTTTAATTGATGATATCCGGAGCGTAAATCTATCTTAGAAAAATATCTAGCCCCCTGAAGTTGATCAAAAAGATCATCAATCCTAGGTAATGGATATCGATTCTTAATTGTAACTTTATTTAATTCTCTATAATCGATAAACATTCTCATTGAACCATCCTTTTTCTTCACAAACAACACTGGCGCTCCCCAAGGGGATGAGCTAGGTTGTATGAATCCTTTACTTAGTAATTCATCTAATTGCTTTTTCAGTTCTAACATTTCTGTGGGTGCTAACCGATAAGGTGCCTTGGCTATCGGTGTAGTTCCTGGAATTAGATGAATCCTAAATTCTACTTCCCTGTCTGGAGGTAATCCTGGTAAATCTTCTGGAAATATATCAGGATATTCTGAGACTACTGGTATTTCCTTAAGTTCTTTTCCCTTAGTGCTAATGATTACCGAAATCATATACACTATTCCTTGTTTTCGTTCATAATTAGCAACTTTCATTACTGATATGAACTTCATGAGCTTACGTGGTTTATCTCCTGTAATCCTAATCACTTCTCCGGTGGGTGATTGAATTTCGATGGAATTCTGATCACAAAGGATTCTAGCATGGTTGGTTACTAACCAATCCATTCCTAATACAACATCAAATTCAGCTAAATTCATTGGCAATAGTTTTGCAGAGAATTTATGTCCTAAAAGTTCTATGTTTTCTTCTTGCAAAACTTTATCTATTTTAACTGAATTTCCGTCTGCCGTTTCAACTGTAAAAATCTGCCTAATATTGGTTAAAGGTAAACTAAGAGCTTGGCAGAATGAAGTATTTATAAAACTTTGGTTTGCACCAGAGTCAAATAATACTTTGGCGTAAACGTTGTGAACTAAGAACGTACCCGCTATCACATCCGGAATGAGTTCTGCTTCTTGAGTGGTCAGCTGAAATGCCCTGGCATTCTTCTTAGTAGTTCCTTCAGTCGCCTTAGGTTTGTTGTCTACTGGTTTGACCAATTTAGGACATTCTGTTTTATAATGCCCCGCTTCTCCACCGTTAAAACAGATTACAGTCTTCTTTTTGCAATTTTCTTCACGATGTCCTACAGTTTTGCAAAAATTGCAAGTGATATCGCATCTTCCATAATGTTTCTTTTTGCATTTCCTGCAGAATGACGGAGCTGGAGATTGCCCTGTTCTTTTTTTCTTGAAGCTGTTATTATTATTCACACGAAATCCTTGGGTAATTTTCTGAGCTAGTGCCTTTTTCCTATCTTCATCTCTTGTGCGCACCAATTCATCGGTTAGAGTGTTAGCTAATTCTACCGCATCATCAATAGTGCGAGGTCTCGCAGCTTTAACAATATTGCGGATTTCGCTAATTAGCCCCCAAATATAGCGAGAAATGAGTACTGGTTCTGGCGAAGCCAGTGTTGGTACCACTCTTGCATATTCAAAGAATGTCGAGGTATAACCACGACAATCTACACCCATCATCCGATGATTTAGAAACTTATTCGCCATCTGTTCTTTTTCATACTCGGGACAGAATTTTCTTTCCACCAAACCCTTAAATTCTTCCCAAGTCATAGCATAAGCTATTCCTCTTCCTTTTGATTGTAAAACAGTATTCCACCATTCAAGTGCTCCTTCTTTGAAGAGATTTGATGAGTACATGACCTGATCATCTTTACCACATTTACTTATTGCAATAACTGCTTCGGTTTTCTCTAACCAACGTAGTGATGCAGTTGCTCCTTCATTGCCTGCAAATTCAGTGGGTTTGCAAGCAAGGAATTCTTTGAAAGTGCAACCAGGCGTTGCAGTTTTTATTTTTTTAGGTAATGGAGCTTGATGTGGTTCCTTATTATGATTAACATGATTATTGCCTCCATTTACACTATTACTGAAGTTATCTTCAGTAATCTGTTTACTAGGGATAATTTGTTGCGGTTCGATTGGATTCTTTATAGCAGCTACGAATGCTGGAATAGCATTGGCTATCCCTTGAGCAACAATGTTTTCGATATCTCGTCGAGTCATATATTGATCTCTTGGATGTTGCTCAGACTGATTAACCTCATTTACTGGTTCATTTTCATTGTTTGCCATCTGATAATGTATATATATAAATTTTATTAGTATCTGATAAATAACAATTATATACAAACAATCAGAAAATTTTACAATACAGGTATAGTCAAAACAATCGATTTCTCGATTTCATTTTATATCTAGTATAGTATGCATCGTTACACACAAATATCATACAGAGTTTTATTCGTTATTTACAGACTATCTTTACTACTACTATTATACAATCACCATTTTACCATCCTACTATCTCTCGTCACTTGCCGTTCTAAAAACGCATTTCCCTCTCATCGTACTTCCAGGCAATTTGTCCCCCTATTTCCCTGATTCTAGTTCCAGCATCAAACAACTCTTCACCAAAGTGGCGAAGTTCAGCCATGTTTTCATTACTCATGGGTGGATTAGGTAGGGGTTCTGGATCGAATTGTGGAAGAAAAGAGTAAGGATCGTTGACAATATTTTGGAATTGCCAATCGTTTGTCCACCATTCGTCCATTCCTATGGGTTGGGAGTGGACTATTGGGTCTGGAATTGCTGGTTCCCAATTCATAGGGATTTGGTTTTCAAGAGGATAATTAAAAATATTATTATTATTATTATTATTATTATTGACAGGCTGAATGGTTTCACAGCTTGCCAATAGGAAATCTATCTCTTCTTGAAAGGTTCTTCCCTGGTTTGGATTGGAGCTCTCTCCGATTTCTATCTGAGTTGGTCTAGAGCCTTGCCCAACTTCCATTTCTATGTCCTTAGAGTATTCCTCAAACTGCCTTTCCATCTGCTTAGAATCTTCTTTGGCTTCAGTCTCTATCTGTATTCCTATCTCCTTAACATTTTCCTTGTCTTTAGTTTTCATCTCTTGTAGTCTAGGACTTTTCCTGGTTACAATTTCCTGTTGTTTAGAACTCTCTCCGGTTATAATTTCTTTTCCCTTTTTCAAAGGATTGTTTATTTTGGGCAGTTTTGTAGCTGGCTTTTTCCTACGCATTTTCCTCCATTCTACATAACTTCTTTTCTTTCGTTTTGGCTTGTTCACAGGTGGAACCTTGAATTCTACCGGTTGTTCTATATCGGGAAAGTAGCTAGTATATTCTTTGGAAGCTTCGATATTCACTGGGTAAAGATTAAGGTTCTGAAAAGCTTCAGATATCCCATTCATGCTGATGTAGCATATATGCAAAATGCATAAAATATTAAGTTAAAATTTACACATAACCTTTTAATTTATTACCTACTATGTACTAGTTGATTACAAAAATAACTGGAAAACACTCTTAAACTTTTTATTTATTTTACAGGGTTTCTAGATTATAAGGGTAAGGTGCTAAAACTTTAAAGTATTTAAAGATTTATATTTTCTGCTACTGTGGCTAGCATATATAAGTTTGCCCATTTCTCATCTAGCTTATCTTCCCAAGGTGATTTATCAATTAATTCCTGGGTTTCTCGTTTAATCCTCTTTTCTCGGATTTTCTCTTTACTTTTCTTAAGAATCATCTCCCTCCTTCTAGGAGAAAGTGTTTCCTCGTAATGTGCCTTTCGCACAAATATTCCTTCTTCAGGAATTTCAGCCTGATTCGAGGATTTGGTTCGGGATGAACTTCCCTTCTCGTTGGATGATCTATCTAATTTAAGATAGATGCTTGACAGCTTTTTCTTACCCATACTGTAACTAACAAATAATCAGTTAATAATACAAATAATCACATAATAGTAATCAGGAAAAATTAAGTATTTCTAAATACTTAATTAGCTTAACTCAGTGGCTCTGATACCACCTTATTTCTGTCACGGCCCCCGACCCGGTTTGACCCGAACAGAAATCCTGCGGTATTTATTTTAATTGAGTTTAACAGCGGAAGTTTATTTAACAGGATCGTTTAAAGCTAAAATTTTCCCGATTTATTTTATTTCACATTTCGGGATAAAACCCCGATAATTTACAATATTATATTTTTACTATGAAATCGTGATATTACAAAACTTATTTCTTTATTTTATAATGAGCCACTATCTTAAGCTTGATATGCTCCCCAGCACTTTTCCTGAATTACAACAGATCACCTGAAACATGTTTGAAAAAGGTTTTGTCAGCGGAAAATACTGAGTGAATCATTCTATTTACTAAAATGACACATTTGTTATAATTTACAGTATTAAGAGCGATTACAATGTTTTTAATATCAACCAACTACCCACGGTATTTGTCACTCGACCGAATCTGTGACTATGGTCATATCCCCCAATTGGCTGCCCCAATGGTGACGATTATCAAGTAATGTATACAAAACCCCACATACCGGCTGTAACTTGGTGATTACAAAGACTTAATCCCCGTAATTATAACTTTGAAAACATTTAAGAATTTATAAAGCAATTTGATAAAAAGAGAATGACTCACATTGCTGATTTAATATGGACAGAGTCTAGTCTATGATTAAGCCTTGTTAACCTAATTTAAATAACAATGCACACAAAACTGGGTTAGTAATCAATACAGCATTTACGATAACTCACGAGATCAACTATCACAACGAGTGACAAAGTGCAACACTTTATCCATCGAATTAACGGTGATCCGTCAAATTAATGACGAATGATAAAGTGTAATACTTCATCCATCGAATTAATGATGATCCGTCAAATTAATGACGGACGACAAAGTATAATACTTTATCCATCGAACTAACGATGATCCGTCAAATTAATGACGAACGATAAAGTATAACCCTAATGTGGGTGGCACTTAAACATTCATTGGATTATTGATCGTCGGATAAATGAATCGTAGCAGCGATTGTGCTAATACCCTGTTTTGCGGCGGAATTTCGAGATCCGGGGGTGTAATTTGTAGTATTTAGTGTGTATATCAGTGTATAGTGCGAATTATTTCGACGTTGTAAGTCCAGAATTCAAGTGCCAACGTCTGTTATTTATACTGAAATTTTGACTAGCTTACGGACCGTAAGCTTAATGATGTTGAGGTCCGTAAAGCAGCTTACGGTCCGTAAGCCTATCAAGGTTACGGTCCGTAAGGTATCAAAATAGGCTATAGACTAGCCACGGTTGGGACTAGCTTAGCTGAGTTGATACTTTTCGATAATTCCTTGCTGCCAACGTTTTAAGTGGATATTCGTTCACTAGGGTTTAACCCCCCCTGAGTTTTAGGGGCCCTAATCCTGATTCTGAAAATTATGAAAATTTTAGGGTTTGTTCAGAATTACTTGGGTGTCTCAATTAGGGTTTCCTATTGGACTAATTAATTTAATAATTATGACTTTTGATGAGAGTTGTTACACCGACCCCACGACAGCATCTTCCTAAGCAAAACAAGGCAACAGAGGACTGAACACGCCCCGTGCTCAGCCAGCACGGGGACGTGCCCAAGTGTCAGCAGAAAAGACAAAGTGGTAGAAGCTTCTATTGCCCACCACGGGGCCGTGCTCAGCGGACACGGGGCCGTGGTCAACTATAAGATTCGCACAATCCAGGCAAATCTTCATAGTACAAAGATTCTTCTGTACACGGGGTCGTGCTCAGCGGACACGGGGGCGTGGTCAACTAATAAGACAAGCTGCAATAAATGAAGACAGAGAAGGATGTGGACACGGGACCGTGCCCACTGGACACGGGGCCGTGCCTGAGCTTCTGTTCAGCCTATAAATAGGAGTGCTTGGCTTAAGCTCAAACCATCCCTTGGCACACCACCTCTCTCACACTTCACCCACCACCCACCACCACCACCACCATAACACCATCATCCACCACCATCATCCATTGTCCATCGTAGAGTGTGTGAGTCGTCTCGGGATCCAAGATTGATCGTAAGAGTTCTTAACAATCAAGGCCATGTATGCCTAAGTCTCTTACATCACTTGGTGAAGACAAAGTGTCTAGTGTAATACTTTTTATTTTTAATCTTTTGCACTTTTTACTTGGTTTTGTATTAATGACTTTAATAACTAGTTGCTTATGTTGAAGGTGATCTTTCCTTATCGTTTGTCCGTGGTGTCTTGACATTATTTTACTGTTTATATAAAATAAAAGATTTTCACCATTCATATCTCCACGGTCTATATGGAGGTATGTTGGCTACCTGGTCGGGGGTTAAGGGAACGGTTTGGTAAAGGTCTTGCCATTGTTCAGCGTTTAGAGGTCCTGCAATGAACCTGGGTCAAATTTAGTAGGACCTCCTTCAATACTTAACGGTATTGGATGGCGGGGGTCCAAACTCTTTGATCCCCTCATAAGTTAACTACTATTAATACTATAACCCGGCTATTTAGGACTGTATCCCTGCTGACTCAGACTACTTAGTCGAGGGTAACGTCACCTCCAAAAGAGGGGCCTACCATAATTTGCATTAATAACTTAATTAATTATCTTCCAATAATCCACCCTTTTAGGATTGTATCCTTGCTGACTCAAACTACTGGGGTGAGGGTAACATCACCTTCAAAAGAGGGGCCTACTACAATAACTAAGATAATCTCTTAAAATAGTGCAAAAGTGCGGAAATAATCAAAGGTTACACCAGATACGAGTCGGAACCAAGTGATTCATCTTGTCTATCTGTTTTTCTTTTTATTTTATTTTCAGCATTTTAGTTAGTTTTTATTTTTTCTTAGTTTAAAACATTTTTCTAAACTTTTTATTTTGATTAGACGTTGAGGATAAACCGGTACTAAAAGCTCTTGTATCCTTGGACGACATCGGTATCTTGCCAACACTATACTACGCTCACGATGGGTGCACTTGCCCATATGTGTGTTTAGTGTTAGTAAAATATCGTGTTTTATAAATTTAAAACTTGGCTAAAAATAAGTGTTAAAGGGGCTTAAAATATACACCTAATATATATAACACTTCACACGCATCAAATTTGATCTATGATCTGTGTTACAATAAAACGCAATAATCAAAAAATACAATTTAAAGTATATTGTTCTATGTATAAAACGCAATAAACCAAAACAAACTGATATTTATGAAGGATATCACAAAACGCAGTAACAAAAAGAGATGAAACATATACATCATAAAACGCAATGACAAAATTTTTTTTTTACTTATTGATATCTGATTTTGACAGAATTTGTATACATAATTACATTGCATTGCTAGAACCTATAGCATTAGAAGAAACCTTATCTTTACATGTGCGACTGTTATGTCCTTTTCCACCACTTACACGGCACGATTTCTGGATCTTTGATGATTTCTGAATTGCAATCTCACGATTAGACTTGATCCTTTTTTGTACATCGCATCCTTTGGTCCTTATTTTGATCGGGACACGAATCATAGAATCTGATTTTTCTAAGTTTCCTCCAATATCAGCAAATCTTTCTTTGCGACTAGGAGGCGGCGCAGCAACCATAACCTCATCCGCTTTATCAATATAACTTTTAATATGATCCCTGTAACGACACAACTCATCTAAATCGCCAACCAGCCTATTAACCACATACTCATTTGCAACAACGATTTCTCTATAAACTTTATCAATTTCACTATTCCTACCAATTTCATCAAACCGAATATTGGAATGATTTGATCCAACAGAAACAACATCTCTCATCCATCTTCTATGAACATATCTTCTAGGAAACTCAGTTATATCATCATACCGTAATACGTAAAATATATGGCGGCACAATATACCAAACTGTTCAAACCGTTTGCAAGAACAACTTATACTTAAACCATGTTCTTGTTTGTTGTATTGCACCTGTAAATAAGATTAAAAAGCTATATAAAATTAGTGAAATGAAATAAAAAACGCAATGAATAATAAATATAATACAGATATAACTATATGATCATATAATGATAAAACGCAAAAAAAGATGGAAAAATAAAACGCAATAGATATTTAAAACAATATAAATTTAAAAAATACCTTGAAAAAAGATGTGCATGGCTGTCTGAAATCCTTTATTTCAAAATATTGAACATCACCCACAATATCAAGAGACTTTGACATACACTTTGTAATAGCAGCATCAATTTCAATCTGAATATCCTTAAAAATTGTTTTGGTATATATTTCTGATGCTTGTTTCTCCAATACAAAGTCACTCAAGGGCTTACACTCAATATACCTTGTATCATGATCATTCCTCCTATGCTCATGCCTTTGAATATCCATTGCAGTCTCAAAATGAGTGAAAAATTCAACAAGTGTACATCTTGGATTGCAAATCTGACCAAAGAAGTAATTCTCGCTTTCACATCTTGACGTAGTACGCATAAGACCAGCCAAATCCTCTCCATGGTAATAAGCAGGAATCCAATCAAATCGAAGATCGTACATATCTTTTAACCACTCATGATTTTCCAATCCAAAAGTAGACATTATTGAATGCCACTCAGTTTCAAAATCTTCTGGAATAATAGTATCATTCCAAACAACATGAGTCATTCTTGTATTAAAATCAGTGTTTGCTGACAAAACAGGACCAACCTGAATAAAAAGTAATAAAATTATTAAACATAAACGCAATAATTTAAAACCCAATATATTGAAAATGATAAACATAATGCATTGATGGTAAAACACAATTGTTTTGTAATTCTATTGATAAAAATGTTTGGGGATCTTATTGTATAATACATAAAACGCAATAATAAAACAATTTAAAATTGCAGTTTGTTATATCATAAAACGCAGCTAATACCTTTGTCTTCAATTTCTCCCATATATGCCACATACATAACATATGCCTACTTCTTGAAAGTACATCCTTAATAGCTCTCTTCATTGCAGCATCTTGATCAGTAACAACAACTTTTGGCTCACTTCCAAAAGCATTAACAAAGCACCTTAAAAGCCATCTATAAGAATCTGCAGTCTCCGAACCAAGTAATGCACCACCAAATGTGACATTCCTAAAATGATTATCAATACCAGTAAATGGTACAAAAACCAAATCATACCTGCATAAAAAACAAATTAAAAAAGCATTAGAAAAATTAGAACAGGATATATAACGCAATAGAATATATAACGCAATAAATGAAAAAAACCTTACTTGTTTGATTTATAAGTAGTATCAAAACCAAATATGTCACCAAACACTGTATAATTTGTTTTTGATTGCTCATCAGCCCAGAAAAGCCCTTTCAATCTTCTATCTTCACCAATAACATAATCACATGTGAAACCAGGACAACATTCTTTCTTCCTAATAAGACGCCTAACTACCATTTCTGCATCATACTCTCCGATGTAAAGATTCAAATCCCTTCTATAATTCTTACAATCAACTTTACTAGCACCAACTTCACCAAAACCACCATACATTGTTTTTATAATATTGAATGCTTTAACAGGTCCAATATTGATTGCAGACAATCCAGATATAAAACTTTCTTTCACATAATCGATACTTCGGGCAGCCGGCAAGAAATGAATATCTTCATCTTCAACAAAGATATGATTATGTTCTTCTTCAAAGTAGTAGATTTTAAACATATTATTGTTCTCTAATATTAATTTCACATGAGCATTGCATCCAACTCTTTTTGAACCTCTATTACGTCTAACAATCTTTTTACTATTCTCAACTGAACCAGAATCTATTTCTTTGCTAACATGAAATCCTTCTTTTGAACAGACAATATATCTTATTTTCACTAAACCACCACCATTTTTCCAAGAGGTATTTTTTCTTGCAGAAAAACCTGCAGCAAGTGCATATCTCTGATAAAACGCAAAAGCCTCATCGAATGACTTAAAAAACATTCCAACAGCAGGTGTAATGGATCCACTGACTTTAGGTTTGAAAAACTTTCTTCCACTGTTTATGCATACACGTTCCTCCCACTTGGAAATGTTATCTGAAACAATTAAAAAAACTATAAAACGCAATACCTCTTACATAATAATGTTTTTAGTGATAAACCTAAAAATATGTTAATAATAAAAATTTAAAAATACAAACCTTTAAAGTTTATATATGAACTAATATGGATAAAAGCATAAAAAGCAATACGTTCAGTAAAACGCATCATGTGATCTGAAACACTTAACAAATAATCATAAAACGCAATACAACCTATATAATAATGTGTTTAGTGTTAAATCTCAAAATATGTTAATAATAACTCAGAAATACAGACCTTTAAGGTTTGTATATGAACTATTATGGATAAAAGCATAAAACGCAATACATTTAGTAAACCGCATCAAATGATGAACAAACAAAAATTGTACAACAATAACAGTTATAGCTTTATATTACATAAATCTTAAACTAAAAGTTTGTATGCATATAATTTAATTAATATCATAAAACGCAACTCTTCACTAAAACGCAATAAATGATGAAGAAACAAAACAAACAAATTATGTTAAATTATACAACAATAACAATTAAACTTATGAAAAATCAAATATTAATTACAGAAACACGAATTATAAAACGTAAAACAATGAAATTCGGAAAAAATAACAAAAATTTACTCAAAATTGAAGCTAAACATATCAGCAGAGTCTGAAGAAGACATTGAAGTTATCGAATTGACGAACGATACAAGATTAATGTTTGAAAATAGGTGAATTTGCGATTGATGGCGATTTAGGGTTATAGAATCTTCAATTATGTTATGAGAGTGATGAACTAAGAAAAGAGGTAACAGAATCTATAATCGAATTAGAACGAAGATATGATAATGTAAAAAGACGAAAAAGCCCACGCGTCCAAAAATTTAAAAAAAGATGATGAACGGCTAAGATTACTTCCTATACTTCCTAGCCAAAATAAACTTCCTATTTGATCTTTTCCCTTAGTAGCTTTGCTATTTGTAAGATTTATTAGGTATAGTTATTTTTTTTAATATTATTAGGATATATCTTCCTGCCATATTAGTTTGTCTCACTTTATTGTCCTTTTATTTCGATATACAATAAATCATCCCCATAGTTTTCTTTTATCAATCTTATTTTATTGAGAAATTGGATTTTAATAATCATAACTTTACCTGTCCGCCGACATTAATCCCAACTTAAGAAATTTCTCAGGACAGTCCCAGTTATCATACCATTTTCCTCCATTGAGCGTTTTCTATCTGAGGTCTAACACGGTTAGTTTTTTACTGACGTGACAACTTATGTAGCACAAACCTTAGTTATATGTTGAGGTGACTACTTATGTGGCACCTGATGGTGGTGGTGGTGGTGGTGGTGGTGGAGAAGGTGGATGTGGTGATGGTGCCACGTGGCACCTGGTGGTGGTGGTGGAGAAGGTGGATGTGGTGATGGTGTCACGTAAGTTGTCACGTTGGCAAAAATCTAATTAGGTTAGACCTCAGTTAGAGATTAGGCTTGATGGAGCAAAATAGTTTGATAGTTGGGATTGTCCTGGAGAATTTCGTAAGTTTAGATTAATGTCTGTCAACGAGTCAAAGTTAGAATTATTAAAATCCAATTTCCCTATTTAATTACACAAACATATGATGTATTATCATTGTCGACTTTGTCGTGTCTTGTATATGAGTGTTGAATGGTTAGTTGTACATAATACGAACCCGGAAATTTAATGTGAATCCAAACACAACTTGGGTCTTAAAATTGCGTCATGCAACTAACCCGAACACGACATGAATTGTTACAGTTGACGCGAATGTGACACCGGTTAACATGAAACCACCTGTCTAACTGAAAATTGTATTTTACTTCATTTTGCGTGCTAATTCTTTGGAATTGAAAACTACAACCAAGAATACAAAACATATTTAAATTTTTGAATAAGATATTTAAAATAGTTCAATTTATAACACGAGCGGGTTACATGGGTCATCATCAACCCATAAACTCGTCTTACTAGTCGACCCGAGCACAACCCATTTAATGAAACATGATCACGAGCTTAATCAGAAACTAAACCCGACCATGTAAATTTCAACTTACATTGTATCATATTTTCATGCCGTGTCAAAATTTCACACAAGTTTCATTAGCCTTATACTAGGGTTATCAATAAGAGCCCGAAAACCTACTTTATATACAAGATTCATTTACTGATAAATATAAAACATTTTATTTAACACCTTCTCACGAGCTTAATTAGCTAACAAGGATATTAACACATAAAATAAACGGTGACGAAATTTGGATGGCTATCCTCTGATAACTTTTACTCTTTTAGACCTAACATAAATCCGAGGATACAATCCAGACAAGTGTTGTATGTCAAGGAGGGGTGTACGCGACCCGGGTCGACCGGCTTTGACAAACATTTTCGGCCAAACCGCTAACTATGGTTTTAAAAAAAGAAATCATGCCCACCGGTTTTGGACATATTATTATTAATTTTTCACAAGAATGATTTCGTATTAGTTTTTTAAATGATAAAAATAGCATATGTATATAATAAATATACATAACTTCATATTCCTAAAACAAAAAAAAAAAAACATATAAGTAATAAATGTTAAATGGTCAGGTTTGTTCACACGGTTGGTTTCAAGTTCCAAACTGTAAACCGTCAAAACCGAACGTTGTATATTTCAAACCAGCTAACTTGCTTCGGACGATACAGTCGGTTTCTAAAGCTTGGGGTTGTCAGTGAAACGAGCATGACACAATGTCCATGGTAGTAGCATAAAACTCAAGATGTCAAGACCAGCAGCAAAGGGACCATTTTGTTTTTTTGTTTTTTCACACACCGGTTCACATAATACGTTGTTTATAGCAGAAAACAAAACTTGAAACATGATTACAGCCAATCAAGAAAAGATCAATGCCACAAGCTTCACGGTTTTAACTACGGTTTCAACAAGGTCATTCCATTTTGGCTTTACATGCATCAGACCAACCCAAAATTTGGCTAAAATGTTGTTTCACTAACTATTACCAAAATAACCCCTAAACACATAGTATTAGTAGCATAATGATATGTACAAGTGATTAAAACCCTAAAGATGCAAAGTCCTTCAAAACATCACACTTGTGGTCACACAAACATATAAATACAACCCAAAAGCCAGACGATGAAGGGCAAGTGGTTCTTTCATGATGATATCGGTTCATACGGGTATGATAACCATGGGTGTTTTAAAGCTTTTGTGGCTGAAGGGCGTTTTTTCGGATTGATTTCAAGCAAATAAGAAACGAAATCTATGAATCCTTCATCCCCCATGGGTAAACGATGCCTTAGCGATGTTTTTTTCGGAATTAAGTACTCTAATTTGTTTGTATCCTGAAGAAAAACGAAGCTGTAATTAATATAAACCAAGGGAAGAAGATTTTGGGAAAAATATATAGATGTGGCAGTTTAAACCCGTTTACTTATCAACACGTCACTTTGATTTGGGTTGGGTTGGGTTGTGTTTTATCTCAAGCTGGTCAAATAAAATAATTTAGGTGTTTTAACGGTATGAAAATCTCCCATAGTCTATATTGATGCATAAACCCTATTAAATCATTTTTATTCGAACTTTAAAGATTTTGATTATTGCTGTAATATTTGTATTTGGAGTGAAGTGCACAAATGGTCCTGTGGTTTACCCAAATTTTGGATTTGGTCCCTAGCTTTCCAAAAGTACACAGATGGTCCCTGTGGTTTGCACTTTGTAACGTATTTAGTCCCCAACCAACAAATCTAAAGGTTTTAGCATATCCAGGTGTAGGGGTGTGCAAAAAACCGAATTAACCGAACTAACCGACAAAACCGAACCAAATAAAAAACCGGTCGGTCGGTTAATGGTTTTTTTGAAAACCAAAAGTAGCGGGTCGGTTATGGTTATCATTTTTTCCATACCCACCATAACCAAACCGAACCGACATGTAATAAATCTTTGTGGGATTTAGGACTTTTCACCATATTTTTAATATTTGATGTTTTTGACTGAAGATTTTTTGTACTTATGGGTTTTTCATATCATTTTGTGGTTTTGGTTGAATGTTTATTTGAATTTATGGAATGGAATGTATCATATCACTTTATTTGAAGATTCCATAATAATTGGTATTAATATTATAGATTATATATATTTTTAATACTATGTAATATACTAATATATACAAATATGCAATAACAATTTATTCCATGTTAAAAAATTAAGCTATTTTTAGCTGAGCTAAATACAAGGTTAACCACCCATAACCGACCCGCTATAACCATCAAAACCGAATAACCATAACCACCATAACCGATCGGTTATGGTTATGATTATCCAAAGGGACCATCCATGTACTTTTGGAAAAAAGTTGAAGACTAGCTTCGTTACAAAGTGCAAACCACAAGGACCATCTGTGTACTTTTGGAAAGCTAGGGACCAAATCCAAAATTTTGGTAAACCATAGGGACCATTAGTGTACTTTACTCTTGTATTTGCAATCATTTTTAAAAACTCATTTTATAATAGAAAATTAAAGCAGTAAGAGTGTTTCAGGTCAACCTAATTTCTAAGCTTGAATCCATTTTGACCTGTTATGCAACCCGCCTATCTTGCCACCTCTAATAAAAATGTAAAACATCAAATACACAAAGAAAAGAAACTGACTTTAGAACTTATAACAAACGAGACAATTAAACGCGTACCTGGTTACGCTCGTAAAGCATGTGATTTTTGGAAAAATATTTGTATGTATCTCGTCCTTTGGCAAGCATATCTTGACCAATCGGACTAATAATTCCGATCACTCGGGCAAGTAAAGTAGCCGGAGAATCATTCTGGAAGAGAACCTACAACACAAGAAACGTTAATTTCATGCAATGCAACACATCATAATCATGATGAAAGTTTTATTGTAATGATATAGTTTTTATAATTGTATTTACCACGGTAACTATAGATAAAACATCTTGCTAAGAAAACCAGATTATTAACTCTGTGCAATTTTGTCCCATCAACCAACTTTAGCCCCTCAACTTTAATTGTGATATGTTTAGCCTCTAAACTTTGATAATGACATGTTTAGCCCCTTAAAAAACACAACTTTAGCCCCTCAACTTTAATAATAAACAACTTTAGCCCCTCAACTTTGATAATGACAAGTTTAGCCCCTCAACTTTAATAATGACATGTTTAGCCCCTCAACTTTAATAATGACATGTTTAGCCCCTCAACTTTAATAATGACATGTTTAGCCCTTAACTAAAACATCAAACAACTTTAATTCTCACGATTTGGTTATTTTTATCTACGTTTCGAACCTGCTGCGGAGGGCGGATGGTAACCCAATATCTAACACACTAAGTATGTATTACAAAATTTAATAAGGTTGGACAAAAAGTGTTTTGGGGTCAACCCACTTCGTTTCGACCCGTACCAATAAATTACCCAACTTGACTAGCTACACAACCCACCAAATCCGGACCCGTCCATTTTTACACATATAGTTGTTTGTTACTTGATAAAGATAACTCACATTTCCAGTACAGAGTTCAGCCAAGATGCAACCAAGAGACCAAATGTCAATCTTTTTATCGTACGGAAGGCCTAAAATAACCTCTGGTGCACGATATGATCTAGATTGAACATAGGAGCAAAGATGATCAGTTTCGAAACAGCTACTTCCCAGATCAATCACCTTCACTTCACATCTACTGTAGCTTTTCACCAAAATGTTTTCGGGCTTCAGATCACAATGTATAAGCCCAAGCCCGTGCAAAAACTCAAGCGCCTCTAAGCACTGGATGGTTATTGACTGCAACATAAATAATTAAATTATAAAGCAATGTAAATGTTTCTTATATCAGTTTCTTTCTCACAAGGATAATTTTTATGTTTTTTTCCATCTCTAACAAGGAAAATTAAAATAACTGGGTGGTGTTTGGTTTGTACTCTGGCAAACCACTAACTACAGTTTCAGGGAACGACAAACTAAAACGGTCGGGTTGAGTGGGTCAGCGGGACTGGCTGGTTTGGTGGTTTAATCATTAATGGTTCAGTTTTGGCGGTTTGAACAAACTTTTATTTTTTTTAAAACATTAGATAGTTTTAAATTTTTAAATGAGAATGATGGTTCAATTTATAATACATATATATAACTACATAATCCAAAAATGAAAACAAATTTATACAAATAATAAAGATTAAATGGCCGCGGTTCAGTTTTCACAGCCATACCAAAGTTCCAAATTGTACCGAACCGTTAAACTGACAAACCGCTAAAAGCAAACCGTTAAACTAACAAAATGCCAAAACCAACACCCTCGTACATTAAACGAGTAGCCAGATGGTGTTTTTGTATGCATATAGCTTTCTAAATCACATTATGAAGATTAAAAATAAAAACAGATTAATATTGTAAATATATAATTTTTCTAATGGGCAATATACCTCTAATAAATAGGTGCCAACATACCTGCAATCTTGGCATTGTGAAATAAACCTCTCCTCCAGATTCTCTATTGAACTTATGAAATTCATATAAGTTTGCTTTCAGAAGTTCACAAACAATTAACAAATGCTCCTGGAAGTATATAAGCAATGAATAAATGATAATATTATATGCAAGTTAAGACGCAAAGGCAAATCAAATAATGTTCTGAACACATAAGAAACATATAGATGCAAAAAGTCCTACTAAATGAAAGAAAAAACAAGCGGTTCTTTTGAACAAAAACATATCAATCATCAAGCCGCGTCATAAAATCTTAATAATCACTAATCAGATGTGTAAGATGAAGTACACTAGGAATTATCACTCATTTTGCGGGTTAATTCCGTATATCCTTCTAGAAGTTAAAAATTTCATGTATATGCTTCTAAATTTCATGATATCACGCTTACCTTTTCAAAACACTAAAAATGTCATAAGCACTCATTTCCTGGTAAATATAATAAATCAGTTTCTTATAACAGTCTATAGTTCACTTGATCAAAGGATATGAAAACATCATTACTGTTGTAAATCATCACTGTGCATATTTTTTTATTTGTTTTTTTCAAAGAAATAGGCTATTATAATTTATAAGTAGCTGATTTAATTTTATTTACTATGCAATGGGTGAATTTGATATTATGAAAAGGATACATACATACATACACATATATATGTATGTAGGATTCGGACCATATAAGAAGCACTAGACTAATTGAGAAACGTGAGAACTGAGAAACATTCTGGACCACACATTTTTCACTAGTAAAAATGCAATTTTTTTTTGCTAAATTGCCCTTTTTTCTGTTAGTTTTTTTTTACTATACACATGTGTATATTGTCAATTTTTAATTATACATATGTGCATATACGTTTTTAAAATTGAAAAATAAGCATTGTACATCTATGTTTGGTACTTTGATAATGTTCATATATGTACAAATGTGTATAAAAGATTGTACATATAAAGGAAGATTATGGTTCTCAACATGTTTTTCCTAGTGTACATGTGTGTAAATACGTGTTTAAAATTGGATAATATGTATCGTACATATATGCATAATTTAAAAAGTGATAATAAACAGATGTGTATAATTAAAAATTGACAATATACACGTGTATAATTCCAAAAAAAAAAACCTTAAAAGGTGCGATTAGCAGTAAAAAAATGGCTTAGAGAAAATGTGTGGTCCAGAATGTTTCTCACATTTCTCAATTAGCATGTGCTTCTCTTAGGATCCCTATACGTAATACGTATGTATGTATGTATGTATATGTGTACATATGGAAATCTGAACCTATTTTCTTGCCTAAAAGTTCT
Source organism: Helianthus tuberosus (assembly GCA_030545235.1). Taxonomy (NCBI): domain Eukaryota; kingdom Viridiplantae; phylum Streptophyta; class Magnoliopsida; order Asterales; family Asteraceae; genus Helianthus; species Helianthus tuberosus. Next base: position 78,552,683 of record CM060380.1, read on the forward strand.
AAAACATTATCAACTCAAAAAGCTAACAAAGTTCGAAATAAGGATCACTTACTCGGTAATAAAAATAATCATAGAGTCTGAGCAGATGATATTTGTCACCAGGATCATGTTTGTTGATAAATTTTAGAAGCTTTATCTCATCAAGGCTCTGATCAAAAAAATCTTTATTATTTTTTATTATTTTCACACACACATCCATGCCAGTGTGAAGGTCATGTGCTTGAACAGCTTTGCTAAATGCAGCAGACCCAAGATACTCGGTCACTTGATACCGACCACCGATCACAGAGTTTAAAACAACATTGAAATTTTTGTCCTCCTCGAAGCCAGTTCTGAGAAACAAGTAGAACCACAAAATTTGTATATTATCAAAACATATATTAACCAATTTAACATATAATTGTAGATAAAGCATGGTTCTACTTCTTCATGTTTGGCAGAAAACTCAATTCAACATAATGCAGAATTTATATTGAATAAAGTACACACATGGTCCATGTGGTTCACCAAAATTTTGGATTTGGTCCCTAGCTTTTCAAAAGTACACGGGTGTGGGTGGTCCTTGTGGTTTGCACTTTGTAACGAATTTAGACCCCAGCTTAACGTGAAAAAAATGAATGGAGTTAACGAGTCGGATGAAAATGGCAAGATTTCAAACCTTTTGGATCCAGATGCGGAAAAACAAACCTTTGGACGAAAGTCACAAAAGTGGCCAAACCTCATGGATGAAAATGACACTTTACTAAAAAAAACTATGTGATATTTTCTTCACTATGTAAACCAAAAACTCTTGCCTTTACGACTTACAAGATAGAGATAAAAGACAATATAATTAGCATACGATTAACATCACTACAAGCTACAGCCATACCTGTTTTTTCTATGCAAAATTTTTAGATCAAACGTTTCATATTCCTCCTCTTGAGCTTTTATTTGGTTCACTTGCTCTTGAACAGCAGCAGCCTCTTCATCCTCCAGTGAACCCCCTGGTACATCTTCTCGTAAAACGCCAACTTTCTGGTCCACCTGGCACGCCCAGTCAGCATAACCATTATTCGACAGAGTGGACGGGCTGGAATCTGCCATTTGTAAACCGTCTACATTGTCTTCATTATTACCACCGGTCAGCAGTTTATCATCACTCACGTTTTTTGTCGATTTATCTGAACTTGTGGCTTTGCTGATTTTGACCTTCGTGTTTCGTTCAACGTATTTGTTTTCAGAATCATGCGACGAAATACCATCCAACTCCCTCCCGCTACCAAAATCCGCCATATCACTGTTGATCCCCACACCAATAGATCGCACCGATGTTACCGAACCACGTTGTTCCTCATCTACACAAAGGTCATCCAAATGGGGCCCATCATATTGACCGATCCTGTCACCCGAACGAGTGACGGGACCCATGTTTTTTGAATGAAAATATTGGTCACCGGATAAATAAGAATCCTCATCTGAAAACGAAAGATCATCGTCATCGTTTTTTTGGAGGATTTTTTCTTCTGGGTCGGTTTTCTTTTCAGTATCACTTGGGTAGTCAATTTCATGAACTAAAAACCAGGTTTCATCTTCAATAGGTTGTCTCATATACCCGACATCATCATCGTCGTCATATTCATCAGAATCCCAGTAATCATTTGGGTAATCGAAAGATTCACTTAAACTGTCACCGATTGTTGCAAAACCGGATACTAAATCAGAAGTGTCCTCGGTAATTCCTTGACTTACAGAGAACCAATTGCCTCCTGCAAGTCTTTTTCCACCTAAGTCATCAAGGATTAGATTTAGGCATGTAAACGAACCGGACGAACACGAACGGAGGCATGTTCGTGTTCATTTATTTAACTTTAACCGAACACGAACACGAACACGAGCACGGACATGTAATCGAACACATTTTTTTGTTCATGTTCGTTCATTAAGAAAATGGAGATGTTCGTGTTCGTTAATGTTCGCTCGTTTAAAACCTAAACGAACAGTTCAAGAACATAAACAAACAAACTCAAAAGAACATAATTTAACAAACATAAAACAACACAAATGGACATAATTGAACAAACGTAAACGAACACAAATGACCATAAATTACCAAACACAAATGGACATAAAGTAGCTTCTGTATATAAATTATTGATTAACAATGATCAGTTCCATTGGAAACACGTTTTTAATACTAAAAAACCCAATTATCAATTAGTTATATTTATATAAGTAGTTAGAAAACCTCTTTTATGTTTACATTTATATAAATATAACTACTTATGTATTTATTAAAATTAAATGAACAAACATAAATGCATTTAAATAAACAAACATATATGAACGAACTTAAACCAATGTTCACAAACATATATGAACGAACAACATGTGTGTTCATGTTCGTTCTTTAAATTAAATGAACAAAAAATTGTGTTCATGCTCGTTTGTTTTTAAATAAACGAACTTCCCGCCGAACAAGTTCATGAACAGTTCATGGACGTTCGGTTCGTTTATAGGCCTAAATAGATTGATTTTTCATCAATTTGATAACTTACCATGCACAATGTAACAAAAACGCGGCTATTTAATAATTTTATGTGTTTTTTATTTACTTTTTGATGAAAAGGGCAAGTAACGGAGCTAGATAGAATTCGTATAAAAGTTGCAAACAAAGTTTTGAGTACATGTTGAACATGCACGGATAGTCCCGGTGGTTTGGTGAAATTTCACCTTTAGTCCCCAACTTTTCAGAATTACACTCTTAGTCCATGTGGTTTGACAAGTTGTTACTCAGATAGTCCCTAAAGCGGATGAAGGTTACTCGGATAGTCCCTGTGGTTTGACAAGTTGTTACTCAGATAGTCCCTGTGGTTTGACAAGTTGTTACTCAGATAGTCCTTGTCATTTCACACCCACTTAACCAAAAAAACTAACCTCCATCCGCTTTGGGGACTATCCGAGTAACAACTTGTCAAACCACAGGGACTAAGAGTGTAATTTTGAAAAGTTGGGGACTAAAGGTGAAACTTCATCAAACCGCAGGGACTATCCGTGCATTTTACTCCTATAATCACTATGTATACTAAAAGTTGTCAATTTGAAATAAACAAATGTATATACTAAATACTAGTATACTACTGACCTGAAGAGCTTATTTCTTGGCCAATAGGAACATCAAGAAACGATCCAATAAAATAAGTACTGTCAACGTTAACAGGCTTTGAACCGGGCCCACCGCGTTGATACTTTTCTTCCCATGTTATACTTGATAAATTGTCATCAGATTTGAGTTTAACAGGTGGCAATCTAGGTAACTCTTCCGTATGTTTCTCTAAGATCACTGGAAACGCTAAACAACTTAAAGATTTTAACGCATTATTTCGCTCAGTTGTTGCAAGGTATGATGCATCATTTGATTTAGTAGAGGCATCATTTCGGTACAGATCAACTGACCCATTACTGGAACTAAAATTTCTTGAATATAAATCAAGCATAGTTTCATCTGAAATATTAGGCGACCTATTTTTCTCGTTGACAAAGGCGACATTTTTTAATTTACTATTTGATCCATTTCTTGCAGTCCCGTTTTCCATTACTTTCACAATAAAATCTTCTTTCGATGCTTCGTCACTTATTTGAGAACTTTTTCCTAGTTCAAGCCGTAGATCTTGCATAAATCCGTTTAAATCGGTCCGATTACCGATCGCGTTACGTAGTGCAGCCTCAGCTGTGTCGAACTTATTACTCTTCAGAAATTCAAGTATTACATTGACCGAGCTTGAATCTTCCATATCTGAACTGATATAGATACACCAGAAGAACTGAACCTAATAGTTAATATTATTTATTATAAGAAACTTCCCCTAAAAACAAATGTAACTTGACAACACAAGATCTAGCAATTCTACAAATCAATACCTTTTCAAACTCAAATGCAGGTTTCAACAAGTATCAGCTCGAAGTTTTAACTTCAAAAACCTAAAAACACAAAAACAATTGATGCAAACAGAATTCAAATCCTAATAAAAACCGATGAAATTTACATTTCAAGATTACTAGGTCTGGCATCGATAACCAAGTGTAGCTTCTTTTTAGGAGTAATTTACAGAATTACGAACACAATAACTTCATTTCAAACGTGACACAATAACTTCTTTTTAGGAGCCTCAATAAGAATTTCCGGTGAGTGATTCCACAATTAACATTATTACATACAACAAAACAAACTTATGCATTACCAACGGTAGAGAATCATAAATTTTACCTATATCCTAATATTACTATAAAAAACTGCCCTAAAAATATATAGAACTTGACAGTACATGAGTTTGTGAGTTATTCCACAATTTACATACAACAAAACAAACTTATGCAATCCGAAAGCGTAAATTTTACCTTAATCCTAGTAACATTACTACCAAAAACTGCCCTAAGAACAGTTATAACTTGAGAATACATGATTCAGCAACTCTATAACTTAATCAATACCTTTTCAAACTCAAATGCAGATGCAGGTTTCAACAACATTGTTAAATGCAATTTTCAGTGAGTTATTCCACAATTTGCATACAACAAAACAAAAAATACGATCAGTAGAGAATCGTTAATTTTACCTAAATACGCATACGAAGGGTAGGGTTTCTGTGGAGATCTTGTTGTTGTTGCTGCTGCCGCGGGATATGAAAGTGAAATGCGTGACTGAAGGCTCGAATTTGAGTTAGAGAATGAAGTAGTAGTAGTTGTAGTAGCAGTAGTGTGAGCTTAACAATGGCGGATGGAGAAGATGATGACGTGGCCAGAGGCTTATTAACTCCATTTCTTCTTCGTTTCACCAAACGCAAAATGAATGGAACATTGTTGTTTCACTTTGCACCCTTGCTTATATGCAGGATGCTGTTTAAACCCTCCTTAACTTACCAACTAATTACTTGTTTTGGCTTATTTGGCCGTCTGGTACCATAAGCGTTAATCATAGTTGACATCCGTTAACGCCTGGCATATAGTTTTTTAGGGACGTTAAGGAGCATTAAAAGCTTCACATGTTAAGGAGTTAACAAAGAGAGAGAAAGAATAGGAATCAAGCATTGGAAAATTTGCACACACAATATGCTTGATCTGAGGTGAAGTGAAAGAGGGTCAAGTAAGAGATGTGATGCCTACGTGTAGTTAAGAAGCATGAGAGTAGATTGGTGTTTAAGAGTATTAAACTTAAACAACCTTTTTTTTATTTAAATATTACAATAATTGAATGAATTGAATAAATGAGATATTACATGATTAGCAATGACGATTTACAAAATTAAAAAGCATATTTTAAGATAAGATATGATTGATGTTAACTTTTTTAAATTAATAAACAAATTATGAGAAACAAGAAAATAAATTTTAGGATCGTATGACTGTAACACGTGAAACAACCAGTTAATTATTTATTGGACATAAACTAGGTTTTTACCCGGGATTGATTCTCGGGCTCAGGAAACTTAGTTATATTAATTACTATTTGTTACTAATACGACCACATTATATCAACCGTCTCATTCAATTCAACAACAATGTCTTCAAATCACCGGATTAGATCATGAACGCATATTAGAGGTCAAACAAAAGCACAACAGGACCACATGAATAATATCATTTCAAATTTTACTTCAATGCACTTACATGATAGGGTGATTTGGGATTTTGTAAAAATGTTTGTTTTTGTATTTCTTTACAAAATAAGATGTTGACCAAAATTCAAACAGATGTTGACCAAGAGTCAATCAGATGTTGAGCATAAACACTAATTCTATAACAACTGACACTACAGACACTGATTATATTCAAACTACTGATACATAAACACTGATTCTTCATTCCACTGTTGTAATCTAAGCACTGATGTTGAGCATCAGTGCTTTCTTCAAAGGGTGATCAGACCTTGAATGGACAATGCTTTGATCTTCAACTATGTTTGGATCCCATCAGTAGTTTGAACTTCAATCTTTATGCTTCATCAGTGCTTTTGTTGGCTGTATGTTGAAGCTTTGCTGAGCTGTCATCTTCAAGTGCCATTCTCTTGATGGCCTCTTTAAAATACACAGCTTCTTATTTTTTCTCTTCTGCATCAGTCAGCTTTTGCCTCTTTCTTTGGTTTAACATAATGACAGAGGTATCTGATGATGTGAACAGTGGTTCAGAATTGTGGACCTGCTTCTTTGACTTGTCAATAGTTTTGTAATCAGGCTTCTTTGGAAGGCTAGGATCTGTTTCTCTCCTTTTTCTCTGCCTTTCATAAGCTTCATCAGTGTACTGCTTTGTCCATTTTGCTATGGCCTTGGCAGTTCCAACCTTTGCATCAACCAACTCTTGTTTCTTTCTTTTATACTCCAAGGTAAGATCATCAATAGCCTTTTTGTATTTACGCCAGTTTGGTGCTGACCTTTTCATGCTTGGATCTCTTTTTATTCTTTCAATTATATTGAGTTTTGTCTTGAGACCAATAAGTGGCCAATCTTGGAATTGTTCTTCCTTGGCAGGGTAGAACTTCTCACTCATGATTAGTGCCAGAATGTCTTTTCTCAGATCCTTTGCAGGCCAACTTCTGGTGGTAAATTTGACATTTCTTTACTCAAATCTCTAGCATAGTCTTCCAGGAGCTTGACTTTGGTGAGTAAAAACTGATAATGACTTGAAACCACATTGTCATTTTCTCCTTCGCATTCAAGTCTAGCTCTTATTTCAGCTTGTCTAGCTTTTAGTTTTAGATATCCATCCATGTTTTTTGGATCTCTAAAACCAAGCAGAGAAGGGAATTCCCTTTTTGAAGGATCATCCACTGTGTAGAACTGCCTCATTTCATTCTTTACTACATGGAGTTCCAGTGGATAACTGGCAGCTACTGGTGTAGTATCTGCAGAGTCATATCCTTGAAGAGCTATTGGATCTTTGATTGGATTGACCAACTTTGGAGGAATGAAAGATTCAGGTTTGGTGATTTTGTAAGGTACAGATGAAACAGGATCAGGTGCTGGTATGTCATCATCATGCACTTGAAACTTTTTTCTTCTAGTATACACATTTTTAGGAGGAGGTGTTTCCGTTTGAGGTTTTGGAGCAAAAGGAATTATGACTTGGGAAGGATTGTTTGAAGTGGTAGGTAATTGACTAACAGTTGTTGAAACAACTGGTGTCTCAACCATTGTTGTCACCACAACAGTTGATGTATCAACAGTTGTCTTTTTCTTTAAGGCAGGTGGTGATTTTTGTGATGATGGTTTTGTTTGTAGTGTTTGAGTAGTGATGGTGTGTGCCTGACTAACAGCTGTTGAAACAACTGGTGTTTCAACCACTGTTGCCATTACCACAGATGATGTGTCAACTGTTGTCTTCTGCCTTTTGGCAGATGGTATTGGTGGTGGTGAAGTGATTTTTGGTAATGGTGATAAGGCAGTGGATGTAGTGTGTGTTGAAGTGATAGTGGTGGCAGTTGTTTGGATAACAGGTGTTTTAACATCTGTTGGTTTGGAAGATTGATGTGTGGAGCTTTTGGAAGGTTTGGGAGTTTGTTTTGTGGATTTGGGAGGTGTGGTTTTGGGTTGTCTGACTTTTCTAGTAGACTTTCTTATGGGCTGAGGATTTTCTTGATCCTTTGGCTCAGAAGTACCCTGCTCATTCATCTCCATAAAAACTCTCTTCTCCTGCTCAAACCTTGCTTTATCCTTTGCCTCCATATCCTTTTTCACCCTTGCTTTTGCATCAGCAATGGCATTTAAGGTTACATCAACCTTTTTTGAACCATCTGGCAAAGGGATGTCTGCAAGCATACTTGAATTATCTGGTGCAATGTACAGACCATCTTCATATCCCTTTTTCTTCAACTGCCTCATTTTCTCCCCCTTTTTGGCATCATTTGGTGGTGGGTTGTCCACAAAGATGATAGAGGGAGGAGCAGTGCCAGTGGTGTTCAGCAAGTGAGCCTTGATGGCTTTTATATCTGCCTGGGTGTCTTTGAACCTAGCTTCCATGATATTTCTGATCTTTTGAAGCTAAATTTCATGTTGCTGATCAGCATTTGCTCTTTGTTGGTGAAGCAGATGTTGAAATAATGCCCAAAGGTCAGTGGGAGCAGGTGGTGCCTGTTGTTTTTGTAACAACTGTTGCAGCATGGTTTTGATTTCTGCAACAGATGTATCCAGTTTGTTAACCCTCTCCGTCAATTCTCGGTACATTAAACAATCACCCAATTTAATGAGATCATCTGATTTCCCACCAGAGGTGGTTGTAACAGTGGTTGACTGAGGGAGAGTTTCCCAAAAGTCATCCCCTGTTGCCCCTTTTTCTTGGTATTGGGGACTTCTTTCCTCAGCAGAGGTTACCAATCAAAGCTCACCAGTGAATACAGGATACACACCAGTGTTTAGAAAGGTTCCCATAGAAGAAATTGCCTTCAAGGAAGTCTGATTGATGAAACTACTGTCCAAGTGTAAACCAATGGGTTCAACACTTGTAGTAGCTGCTTCACTTGAACTACTGACAGGAAGTACTTGTACATCCTGTAGTGTAACCTCCTCAGGTGTTGTTGGTGGGTTAGCAAAGATAGGGAGCTCAGACTCAGTCACTTTCTGTGGCATGCTCTCAGTGATAGGTGGTTGAGAGGAACTGATTGTTGTATGAGCTATATCAAGTGCATCGAACAAAAGTTTTGTTTGTGGTGGAATTGTGGCAGTGAGTGTGGGAGTAGAAAGAGAATTTGCCCCGGGTAGTGGGCTGTGGATGATGGATTCAAGTGAGTCCAGAGCAACATAATTTGGTGTCCCTATTGTTACAACCTGTTCTTTTTTAAAAGAAGCAGGAGGAGTTTGAGGCTCAGATTGAGATCTTTCTACCATCTGCTGTGAGGAAGTAGCAGCAGTGGTTTCTGGTGACTTTTGTGTTTTCACTGTCAGTTGGTTTGGGATCTCATCTTCCAGAGTTGCCTTTGTTTTAGGTTTGGGGGGCTTTTGTGTTTTCTTTTGTCTTGGTCTTTTGGTGGATTTAGGTGTGGGTTTCACAGCAGTTGTTTTGCTGCTGTGATCACCTTGAGCAGTGGGCTCAGCAGCAGGTGCCTGAGGAGCAGTGGTAGCTGCTAAAGTCTGCTCAGGAGCCTCTGCTTGTGTTTTGGACACTTTTGATAGCCTTGTAAATGTTTCAAGTGTAAGAGCATTCTCATCCAATCCATCAAATTATACATACATTCCACTAAAAAACAACTCCTATATCAATATATTTTCACTAAAAACATATACTTTTTCTCTTTCCTTTTCAATTAAATAATATTATCATTACATTTTTCTCTCTCATTCACTCACAACCACTTTCAATATATATTAAAAAAATTATACTGGGTGAACAGTGTCCCCCCAAATATACAGATGAACAGTAACATTTTCTCTATCCTCCACTCACAACCATTTTGTATACCCTTTATAATATAAAAACTACCCCTCACATATTTTGATGGTTTGGATGAGAATGCTCTAAGGCCATTTATTTGAAAAGGTTCACCCTGGATGAGTACATGAGCATCATCCTTTCAAAATTTCTTTTGAAAATAAAAGCTTAGGAACCTTGGAAATAGTAAAAATGATTTGCTAGTAACATTTTTGATGTAAGACCCTAACACGTTTAACCTTAAAAACGACGCAGCGGAATTTCGAGACTGAAAATTTCTTTCATGACATACATCTTGACATTCTAAAAATTCATTTTATGATATAAGATCATAACTTATCGACACTAAATTACATATTTAAACATTCCCGTACAATCCGTCTTGTGACTCGATCTTCGATCTCTACTCCATAGTAATCCTCATGGCTTGTACTACCTGCGCTCACCACATAAAATTCGTAACGTTAGTATGTATCATAAGCATACAAGATTTATACGCGTTTACTTTTCATTTCATTAACTCTTTACATCCCAGCTTTCCATCTGATCATACGATCCGTAGTGAGACCTCCTTGGTATTCCTGCTTTACACTTCATCACCAGGCACGATGTTATTATCGTTAGTACTCAATTTCATTGAATGCATGCGTACATTGTGACAACTCGAAATTTAGAACCTTTCGTGTATGCTTAAACGTGTGGCTAGTTAACTTATGTGATTAATGACAAACGAACCTCTTATGTGACTATGTGATTATTACGTGTTGTGCGTGTATGTATGCGTATATTTATATATGAACCGAGACGACAAGAACCCGACTCGAGACCATGTGGTCTCGAGTGAACGATGCAACATGTGGGCCGGTTGGGCCACACACCCCTTAGCCCATTCAAAGACCCATTAGGGTGCACAAGTGAAACAAGTATATAATCCTCATGATAGTCACACTTGGCATTTTGGGCAAACAACACTCATACTCCTCTAATACACACACTCTCCATTCTCTCACTAAAACCCTAAACACCAAACATCACATTTCTTCCCCTTCATTCTCGAATCAAACCGGTGACACTAGGACTCGCGGATCGGCTCACACACACACACATTCGGAAGCTTCATACTCACCTTTGAAACCCATCAACCGGTTAGTGATTCATGCTAAATGTTGTGTTTCGGTTTGATGATAATGTGTGATATTTTGGTTGATGATAATGAATGATGAAGATTATGTGATAATATGTTACTTGTTAAGCCTTATACATGATGAATACACCCTTCTTGAGTAATCGGTTCATGAGTGTTTCAAGTAGTGTGTTATATCCGGTTAAAGATGATTATAGGTTAATGTATTGATTATGCTTGACTATGATTGAATGTTGAATGGTGAATGCTTTGCTAAGATAAGCTTGAATGATAGGAATGATAGTTAGAAGGTTTGTTATGATGCTTGTCCGAAAATGCAAGAGTTTATGAACATATGTTGAATGAAGATATGAATATTTGAATATGTGTTGAATGTGTTTTGAAAATGATATGAACATGACTTGAACATAGGAAGAACAACTTGAATGTGGTATGAACATGTTTTGGATATTTGAAATTGCTATGTTTGATCCATTTTAGTAAATTGTTGGACAAGAAAACATGTTTAGTGGATAGTACAAAATGGTTACATGAAATCGGTTTTCCATTGGATAGTACACTGTACCGAATCAGCAGTTGTCCAACCGAAACCTCCAGTTGCGACTCGAGACCACTGCATGATGAGTCGAAATCCCCCGGTTGCGACATCGGTTGCGAGTCGCAAACACCTGGTTGCGACTCGAAACCACACTTAATCAGCACACAAACCTTATGACTCGAAATCTCAGTTACGAGTCCGGTTGCGACTCGAGACCAAAACAGCACGAACCGAGACCATGATTGCGACTCAGGTTGCGAGTCACAAACGCCTAGTTGCGACTCGAGACTATACGCAGATACACGCTGTTTGGGCTTGCACCTCATTTCGGACTTAAGTGATTGGGCCGGACCTTTGGGCCTAATGCATGGACCTTATACGTACTGTTGTTTGTGAATGATTATTTGGGCTGCTATGGATGAACTTGAATGCATTATGCTAGAAACATACGTGCACTGTTTGAATACGAACCTGATTGGTATGATACAACTATGATAGGACGTGAGTAGCCACAACATTGCTTGTTTGACTTTTCTGTGTATCTACCGAGCAAACCAAGGTGAGTTCACACCCTCTACAAAGCATGGGATTCCCAGGGGTCGGGAATTGGGGTTAAGGAACATGGGTTCCTCGTCCTCCTTGGGTAGGACAGCAAAGGTTCAGGAATGTAATTCCTCGTCCTCACGGACAGATAACTCGTACTAGACCAAAACTCTATCACGAAGTCCCTCATTTTTATATCGACTTAATCGCCGGGCCAATGGCGAGCGGGTCATTAGTTAGATAGCGCTATTTAGGTTTGACAAACCTCACACCGTGCCGCAGAGGACGGGCGTGAACTAATGGATCTGGGGCACGTCAATGATGATAGACATTGACAGTTTCAGGGCACATAAACATGACTACAGTCAGCAGTCGATATGGTAACGAGTCTAGTGTATACATGGGGTAGCCCCCACGGCCGAAATGCCAGATAACTAACACGGGGTAGCCCCCACGGCTGGATAGCCAGAGTTACCGGGAATAAACAGGTCACGTTTTTAACTATGGGGTAACCCCCACGGCAGGATGCCAGCTAAAGGAAACTGTTTTCGAAACAACTTAAAACGAACACCCAACCGTGAACTCACTCAACTTGTTGTTGACTCGTTACTACATGCTTTGCAGGTCCTTAGATTCTTAGCTGGAGCTTGCATGGAGGAGGATCGTTGTGGGACATGGACGACTGTGTGCCATGTTAAACTTTGAAACAATTAAACTTATGTTATGATTTAAGACTTATGCTTCCGCTTGCAACTTAACTATGTTTTGTGTGGACACCAATTGTATTGGTTGAACTTTTTATAATTTCTTACATGCTTGTTCAATATGATTGGTGGCTGGATCCTGGTCAGTCACGCCTCCAAGCGGTAGTACCCCGCAGGTGGATTTTGGGGGTGTGACATACATACTTTCATACAACCTATACATACACTTACGATCACACATAGCAACATACATAACTATGTACCTACATACATACGTACGTGCATACCTAAATACATCCATTCATACATACATACATACTTACATGCCTACATACATACATACATACCTACATACATACATACATACAAACATACATACATACTTACATGCAAACATACATACCTACTTACATACATAATACATACTCATTCCATACCTTCTCACAACTTACATACGTGCATACCTTCGTACATACTCACTTGACTACATATACATACTATCTACATACACCCTTACATACATACACTTATACTTATACAACATACATACGTACCCACCTAAATACATGCCTACATTTATATTTTCAATCAACCATTGCAATATACCCGACTCATACTTGCCTACTCATATACGTCTTCATATATATCCTTATGTACTCGCTTACACACTATAATCTTACATACATTCGTGCATACGCGCTTACATACACTTACACATACGTGTATAGAGATATACAACATCCATACATACCAATCCACACGTGCGTTTACCCTATTGGTCACAAAACATGAGTTAAACTCATCATACGCAACTTAAAACGCGTTTAAGCGAGTTCCCAAGGTAAAACGAGGCACGAAAACATTTTTCGGAGAAACATGACCCGTCGCGTGACGCGACGGGCCGTCGCGCTACGCGACCCCCCTGAATCGACAGAAACATTGCAGCTGGTTGCTGCATATTTTCAGCACGATCCCGTTTCACGGAAACGAGCATAACTCTCTCGTTTTTGATCCGTTTTACCCGATTCTTTTTCCTACACGTCCGTAATTTAATTCCCCATCTAATGGAACTAAAATCCAACATCCGACTTAATAAAATTTCATACTTTTAACTCTTCGGCTTATTACCCTTTTTACCATTTTGACCCGTTCATGCATACATCAACATAACTTGTTCATTTTACCATAACCCCTTTATAAACATAATAATATCAGTGTCGTCTATCATAAATTACTAAATTCTTGGATGTCTTGCATCCTCTTAACACCTTATCGTTCATATGTTTATTTTTGACCCGTTAAGGGTATTCGCGCATTAATTGGACTACGACTAACCAAACCATAATCCCCACTTCCATACTTGTCCAATACATTACACTAATCTAATAACTTGTTTCTAAGTTACTTTTAACATCGTTTGCCGCAAAATACCCATCAAGGGAATTTTGGTCAACTTTAATCCCCTCATTTACGACGAAGGACTTTAACACATATTTGACCTCAAACGTCATGTTTTATTAATTAAAACACTTTATTACTTAATCGTACTAAGAAGTGATTACAGAAATCACTTACCTTATGCCTCCGCGTTCCTATCCGCTTCCTTGCCTTCTCTTGACCCGTTAGCCATCCACGCTTGAGTCCACCTTGATATGATTCCTATACTTTCATATCACCAACATCGCATTCTCGTTAGCTTACATCATTGTACATGTTAACGACCATATCAATCACATATTTCACCCTTAACTTTCCTTAATCATTTCTAACATACATAACTCATATGATTATATTCATATCCGTTTAAACTCATGTAATTCATCATATAATCACAAACAACGCATATTGACATAACATGTACCATACGAATTCCTATAATCCCGCCTTTACGACCACGTGTCAATTTCATGTTTCTTATGCTTAGTTGACTTTTGAAAGTCAACTATATACCATATTTAACCATCGACTTATCATCATATACTCGTAACATCATATTCGATTATACGGATGACACTATATACATTTCATCATACACTTGATGCGGGTACTACCTTTTAAGCATAACGTACAACTATTTCATGCTCAAATCTTCTAAACTCATACATAACCCGTCAAAACATACTACTAATCATCATGTATCATTCCCAAACAAACATCAAACATATCATCATCACATTTCTCCTAATTCTTCTAACAAGTATTCATCATAACCACATAATACATCAATCTTTCAACAAGACTCGAACATGGGAGGTGATTCTAGTCATCATCTTCACCCTAACTAACGGGTTTCACCTCTAATCATCAAATTAACGCAAACCCTACATAACCCATGTTCTATACGAGGATTCTAACCCTTGTACATGATCAATTTCATATTAACTCACGGATTAGAGTATAACCCACTTCACCCATGATCACCAATCTTAGATTTAAAACATACCTTATGATCCTCTCGTGTTGGTGATCATTAATCCATGCTCGGTTATGGATTTAAGCTTCATCTTGCCTTCCGATTTGAGCATAAAGATGATGCTAGGGTTTGAGGTTCCATAGGAGCCTCCTGCTCCTTCTCGAACACACACGTATGTGTGTGTTTGTGTGTGATAAGTTATTTAATAACTTAACTTTCATCTTTCCCACTTTAGCCCCTCGGGTTTACCTTTAAAACATAACCAACATTACCTTCCTCTTTTAATTCTTTTGACCATACCCTTAACTAGGTTAAATAGCCTAGTTATTTATTTCATGACGTGTCATATCGGAACACACGACAAATATTAACATTCAGATTTTTGGGGCGTTACAAGTGTACCACCCTTAAACAAGGTTTCGTCCCCGAAACCTTTCTCACTTTCATCGAACACACATTATCTTTTCTTCCAATCCATCCATACGACCACTAGCCCATACTTTCCTGATCATTCTTTCCTATTTCATTTTCATTTTCATTTACTTGACCTGTCAATAACTGGTCAATACACATAACCTTCCGTCCTTTAATATGATCCATTCTTAATGGATCTAATATCTCCATCTCACTTCTAAAAATTTACATTCTCTACATACTCTGTATAACATTTAACTTTTGTTTTGTTACCTCCACAAAACTACTATTTCCTAGTCACACCTACGTGCTTAACTCTAACGTTAACCTTACTCTACTTTTTCTACATTTACGTATACCTTGCATACTTTTATATTACCTTTAAATCATTTCGTTCATTTCACATTACTATTGCTTTCACTTCATGCATTACTTAATTCACGTGTATAAATAGTTCATATCTCTCCAATCAGGAGTTAAACATTTTACTAACCTCTTTCCCATTTCCCAAACCACGATCCTCAACCCAGATCGATCATCTTCTCCTCGAGTACTAGCCGTACAGGCCAGGTTTCATTCATTCATATAATGAGCTTCCGCTCGTGCACGTCCTTTCACCAATACGATTGGTTTCATTACATCAATAGTTCTAACATTATCATCAACAACATCAGCGGTTAGCATATGTCATTCAAACATTCATTACACTAGGTGATTACCCACCTATAACCCTTCTACAATTTCCTACGTACCTGCTATAACATACCACACATTCTATTTCTTACATGCAATCCTTTCATTCAATTAACCATTTCGCCAACTGAAGTACACGCTCGTACTTCCTTCCATTCATGCTTACTTGCGAAGACCTTATTACCATTCCCGCCCATAGTCAAGTTATTGTCCGGGTCACCGCCCGTCATCATTCTGACTTCTAAGAGTCAATTACTAACGCATCTAACACGTAACTTATACAAAACTTCGTCTATTATACTATCACTTTTTACTCTATACTTATTTTCTATGACCCGTTCGACTCAATCATGGTCAAACTATCGACATCTTCTTAGGCGGATTAATTTCATCTTTTCATATTTTTGAATCCGTCGCACGGATTCAGACGCATCATTCATGCTTTTTCATTCATTGAATCCGCCTTACGGATTCAAACATTACATTCATACCTTCCCTCCTTGAATCCGTCTCACGGATTCAAACATTGCATTCCTACCTTTCATCCTTGAATCCGTCTCGCGGAGTCAAACATATCATTCATGCCTTTCATCCTTGAATCCGCCTCACGGATTCAAACATATCATTCATGCCTTTCATCCTTGAATCCGTCTCACGGATTCAAACATATCATTCATGCCTTTCATCCTTGAATCCGTCTCACGGATTCAAACATTTCATTCATGCCTTTCATCCTTGAATCCGTCTCACGGATTCAAACATTTCATTCATATCTTGTTGATCCGTACTTAATCACGGATTCAACATTCTTCATTCTTATCAGGCATGTTTTTCATTCTTACATAGTGCTCTCAATTTCCCGAGAGTCTTACTTCCCATTTCACCCACACGCCCGCCTGCTACCCAACTCTACCGGACATACCTGTAACAATTATCATGATCTCACGAACGTCATACGTTTCTCGTGTACTGGCCAGGTACACAATCCACATAGTAGTTTCGTGCCTTCATGTAATTGTCACCTTATGTCCGTAGACTTAGGTTTCGGCGCGTGTATCTCTTCCAATACTTCATTACTATACTATCATTGTCTTTCATCTTAAAATTTTCCTTCCCTTAATGAACTTTACCATTACTTACATCCACATATTAAATTCACGTACCTGGGCTCATTTGCCTATTTGTCTTATTACCTTTTTGCCTGCCTTAGTATTCATCCTAGATTGCATTCATGGATCATCCTCTTCCAAGACTTATGCTTACCTTGCATATACAAAACTGTCAGTTTCTTTATACGTATACATAAATACATACTTTCATCAGCCTTTACCTTGGATCTTGATCGAGTCTTAGATTGTACGGACTTCTTATCTCAAGAGCACACAAGTTTGAGTTCAAGTACTTACCTTCCCGTACTTGATTCCCTCAAACCAGGGCTCTGATACCAACTTGTAAGACCCTAACACGTTTAACCTTAAAAACGACGCAGCGGAATTTCGAGACTGAAAATTTCTTTCATGACATACATCTTGACATTCTAAAAATTCATTTTATGATATAAGATCATAACTTATCGACACTAAATTACATATTTAAACATTCCCGTACAATCCGTCTTGTGACTCGATCTTCGATCTCTACTCCATAGTAATCCTCATGGCTTGTACTACCTGCGCTCACCACATAAAATTCGTAACGTTAGTATGTATCATAAGCATACAAGATTTATACGCGTTTACTTTTCATTTCATTAACTCTTTACATCCCAGCTTTCCATCTGATCATACGATCCGTAGTGAGACCTCCTTGGTATTCCTGCTTTACACTTCATCACCAGGCACGATGTTATTATCGTTAGTACTCAATTTCATTGAATGCATGCGTACATACTTTCATACAACCTATACATACACTTACGATCACACATAGCAACATACATAACTATGTACCTACATACATACGTACGTGCATACCTAAATACATCCATTCATACATACATACATACTTACATGCCTACATACATACATACATACCTACATACATACATACATACAAACATACATACATACTTACATGCAAACATACATACCTACTTACATACATAATACATACTCATTCCATACCTTCTCACAACTTACATACGTGCATACCTTCGTACATACTCACTTGACTACATATACATACTATCTACATACACCCTTACATACATACACTTATACTTATACAACATACATACGTACCCACCTAAATACATGCCTACATTTATATTTTCAATCAACCATTGCAATATACCCGACTCATACTTGCCTACTCATATACGTCTTCATATATATCCTTATGTACTCGCTTACACACTATAATCTTACATACATTCGCGCATACGCGCTTACATACACTTACACATACGTGTATAGAGATATACAACATCCATACATACCAATCCACACGTGCGTTTACCCTATTGGTCACAAAACATGAGTTAAACTCATCATACGCAACTTAAAACGCGTTTAAGCGAGTTCCCAAGGTAAAACGAGGCACGAAAACATTTTTCGGAGAAACATGACCCGTCGCGTGACGCGACGGGCCGTCGCGCTACGCGACCCCCCTGAATCGACAGAAACATTGCAGCTGGTTGCTGCATATTTTCAGCACGATCC
This sequence comes from Helianthus tuberosus, assembly GCA_030545235.1. Lineage (NCBI taxonomy): Eukaryota > Viridiplantae > Streptophyta > Magnoliopsida > Asterales > Asteraceae > Helianthus > Helianthus tuberosus. The sequence continues at coordinate 78,571,188 of CM060380.1, forward strand.
CGTTTCACGGAAACGAGCATAACTCTCTCGTTTTTGATCCGTTTTACCCGATTCTTTTTCCTACACGTCCGTAATTTAATTCCCCATCTAATGGAACTAAAATCCAACATCCGACTTAATAAAATTTCATACTTTTAACTCTTCGGCTTATTACCCTTTTTACCATTTTGACCCGTTCATGCATACATCAACATAACTTGTTCATTTTACCATAACCCCTTTATAAACATAATAATATCAGTGTCGTCTATCATAAATTACTAAATTCTTGGATGTCTTGCATCCTCTTAACACCTTATCGTTCATATGTTTATTTTTGACCCGTTAAGGGTATTCGCGCATTAATTGGACTACGACTAACCAAACCATAATCCCCACTTCCATACTTGTCCAATACATTACACTAATCTAATAACTTGTTTCTAAGTTACTTTTAACATCGTTTGCCGCAAAATACCCATCAAGGGAATTTTGGTCAACTTTAATCCCCTCATTTACGACGAAGGACTTTAACACATATTTGACCTCAAACGTCATGTTTTATTAATTAAAACACTTTATTACTTAATCGTACTAAGAAGTGATTACAGAAATCACTTACCTTATGCCTCCGCGTTCCTATCCGCTTCCTTGCCTTCTCTTGACCCGTTAGCCATCCACGCTTGAGTCCACCTTGATATGATTCCTATACTTTCATATCACCAACATCGCATTCTCGTTAGCTTACATCATTGTACATGTTAACGACCATATCAATCACATATTTCACCCTTAACTTTCCTTAATCATTTCTAACATACATAACTCATATGATTATATTCATATCCGTTTAAACTCATGTAATTCATCATATAATCACAAACAACGCATATTGACATAACATGTACCATACGAATTCCTATAATCCCGCCTTTACGACCACGTGTCAATTTCATGTTTCTTATGCTTAGTTGACTTTTGAAAGTCAACTATATACCATATTTAACCATCGACTTATCATCATATACTCGTAACATCATATTCGATTATACGGATGACACTATATACATTTCATCATACACTTGATGCGGGTACTACCTTTTAAGCATAACGTACAACTATTTCATGCTCAAATCTTCTAAACTCATACATAACCCGTCAAAACATACTACTAATCATCATGTATCATTCCCAAACAAACATCAAACATATCATCATCACATTTCTCCTAATTCTTCTAACAAGTATTCATCATAACCACATAATACATCAATCTTTCAACAAGACTCGAACATGGGAGGTGATTCTAGTCATCATCTTCACCCTAACTAACGGGTTTCACCTCTAATCATCAAATTAACGCAAACCCTACATAACCCATGTTCTATACGAGGATTCTAACCCTTGTACATGATCAATTTCATATTAACTCACGGATTAGAGTATAACCCACTTCACCCATGATCACCAATCTTAGATTTAAAACATACCTTATGATCCTCTCGTGTTGGTGATCATTAATCCATGCTCGGTTATGGATTTAAGCTTCATCTTGCCTTCCGATTTGAGCATAAAGATGATGCTAGGGTTTGAGGTTCCATAGGAGCCTCCTGCTCCTTCTCGAACACACACGTATGTGTGTGTTTGTGTGTGATAAGTTATTTAATAACTTAACTTTCATCTTTCCCACTTTAGCCCCTCGGGTTTACCTTTAAAACATAACCAACATTACCTTCCTCTTTTAATTCTTTTGACCATACCCTTAACTAGGTTAAATAGCCTAGTTATTTATTTCATGACGTGTCATATCGGAACACACGACAAATATTAACATTCAGATTTTTGGGGCGTTACATTTGACCAAGTCATCAAAGATCTCCTGTGAATAGTTAAAGTTTTCCCCATGCAAGATAGCATAACCCAGGTATTGGATCTTTAATGGAATTTCATTGAAAGCAGTGGTCTTATTAGAAACACACATTAAGAGGGTATGAAACAAAAACCTTGTGGCAGGGGGAAAACTGCCTTTTTGCAAAGTGTCTTTTTTCATTTCCTTTGCATACCCTCTTTCTAAAAAATCTGTTTGATACTCTATTTTAGGGAAAGAAGTTTTACCTTCAAGATCATTGAGTTCAAACACTTCAGAGATGGTTTGTGGTGTGATTTTAACTTTAACACCCTTTATCGAGGAATTGATGGCTATGGGTGTTTCATCTTGAGATTCAAGTTTTGCATTTTTCCAAAATTCCCTCTGGGTTGCCAAGTAAATCGGAGCATCAGAAGTCAACAAAGTTTTGTACTTTGAAGACGAAAGAGCATCTATGACGGAATTGAAGGTTTCAGTGTGACTTGGTTTTGTCAAGAGACCCAAGTAGTTATGGGGAGCTTTGTACGGAATTTCTATGGCATCTTGAGTGGATTTCTCAGATGATGAAGACGGTGATTTTGCCATTTGAGCAAAAAGGATGATGAGGAATTTTGAGAGAAATGGAGGATAACTGTTTTGAGAAAGGAATTTTGAATTCGATTCGACAGTAAAAACCCTGTTTGGGGGTTTTGATCAGGGTTTTATAGGGGAAAAAGTGAATGCTGACGTGACAGCGGTTACAAAAGATCTGAATGCTATGTACTGTCCACGTGCCAACCCCTGATGAGTAATGGAAGACAGTTGTTTTTTGAAGCCACTGATGGAATAATATCAGTGGTTGCAATGGTTACAATGAAAACAGTGGGAGACTTTAAGCTATCAGTGGATAGCCTATCAGTCCTGATGGTGCAATATTGAGATTATTAAAATAAACTATTACAATTGATTTTTGATTTCCTGAAAACATTTTGATGCTTATAATTCATGAAAAATTTTCATTTTAACTATTTTTAAGATACATGTTAAGATTATTAAAATAAACTATTACATAGAAAAATAGAAATTTAATGAAATATTTATAAACTATTACACGCTAGAGTTAACACTTGTTAGGATTTCATAGGTAAAATTGTAACGATTAGGTAAAATTATAATTTCATTGTAATTCTATTTTTTAACTATCAGTGGATAGCCAACAGTGATTAAAACACAGATGTTTGGTCACTCGGTGGTCAACATGAAAAATGAAGAAACAGAGGTTGTCTTTCAACAGTGGATAACATTTAACAATCAGATGTTTGAACCAAAACAGTAGTTGTAATAACAGTAAATTTTTTGAACTTTCTTTTAATAACAGTAAATTTTAATTTCGTTTTAATTTCATTTAACAACCAGTTAATTATTTATTGGACATAAATTATGTTTTTCATTATAATCTTTTTGAGCTTTCTTTTAATAACAGTAAATTTTAATTTCGTTCGTTTTATAACATAAAAAAAACAAAACGAATTTTATTTTAAATAGTTAATTAGTTTTATATCTCCTTTTTATGAGCCTTGATTTGTTATTTTGTTTTGCTCTCACATGTATCTGTATAATATTTTCTCTTGTACATTGCTATGTTCAATAATAAATATAAATATATATATTACAATGCGGATAAAACATAAAAAGTAATACAACTTAGGTCTACTCGTATTTTATTGTTAGATGATCTTGTAAGCAATAAGATTTTTTTGATAAGTTGTTATGGTCCCAAATTTCTGTTTGACAGCAAATTGTTGTATAACGTGTCACATGATTTTCGAATTTATACATATAGTTTTTATAGCTTTCAAATTTTAATCATCACATATACTAAAATTAAACGAAACAAAATGATTGGCAGACCTAAACATGGATGTATTCCACTCGAAATTTTACATATAAGTTTTCTATATTTCTTCTTCTCATATTTATATATGATTTTATCATTAATATCAGTATTATTCTTGTCTTAGGTCCATATTTAACAAATGATTTATGAGTTATGTGTTAACCGTAACAAAATGTAATTATCAAATATACTTTCATAACTTTAGATCTACCACCGTGAAGATTTTTTAATAAGTTGTTACTATCCACAAATTTACATGCATTCGACAACATAATATGCCATCCACATAGGTTATAACTTTTAGACTTTCAATCATGATGTTTGCTTATATGAATAAAACAAAAATGACTATGAGGCCCAAAAATGGATCTGATCCATTCAGAAGTTGACATATAACTAATCTATTCAAAATATGAGATAAATGGAAGTGTGTTTGTGTTACTGTTTAGACCGTGGGGTATGGTGGAGCGAGTGTTTGGGGCATGGGTTGACACGTAGAATTCGAGCCTTCCGCTGGTGAGTGACATGTTGGGTTGGTATGGCGGGGCGTGGCTAGCCCGCGTGGGTTGGCCAGTTTTATAAAAATAAAAAAAGCCTAAAATAAAAAAATACACACAAAATTAAAAAAAAAAAGCCTAAAATTATTATTAAAATTTCCTAAAAATTACAAAATTCTACAAAAAAAAAGGATTACAAAATAAAAAAAAGCCTAAAGCGTTAGGTGGATTTCGAACAGGGCGAGCTTGTCAAACGGCTTCCGCTCCTTTTGAACAGGCAGTGGCGAAGCTTGAGATTTCCGACCGAGGGGTCGAAAACGTATATACAAAAAAATTTCTATAAGACCGGGGGTCGAAAACGTATATACCCAAAAATTTCTATATGAAAACTACATACTCTCCACTACTGAGCGAAAAGTTCGGGGGGTCGGCCGCCCCCTCCCGCCCTATAGAAGCAGCGCCCCTGTGAACAGGTGGAGTGAAGGGTTGGGGTAGCGATGTGGACAGGCAGTGGGGTGGGGGGTTTTATAGTGAGTTGGGTGAACCGTTTATTTTTTTAAATTTAAACATAGCCGCTATGACCTAGCCAACTCAACCAACGAGAGCCGGCCACGGAAGCCCACTAGGCACGCCCAACACCCTGGCTGAAATCCCCGCCCAAGGGCCACGCCGAAACCCAAACCCCCGCCCCAACCCCCGCCCCATACCCCATAGTCTTATGTAGGGAGAATTTGTGGGCTACAAATATAAACTAGGTTCTTTTATAAAAAAAAATATATATAGGGTTAATCTATATAAAAAACTAGGTTCGTTTATAAAAAAAAATATACAGGGTTAATCTATTTACAAGTTAAGACTTCCAAAGTAAACTCAACAACTAATTAGATATTTCCCAAGTACACTCAATTGGTTATATTTTTTTTCAATTTTACTTTCTCTATTTTCAATATTTTAATATACAATAGCTTTAAAAACTTTGAATATAACTTTATGAGAGGACCCGGGGTGGTACGTGATGGAGCAGCCATCACTCGTTGTGGAGTATTGCACACCGCCGCCGCATGAGATTTTGACGCGTTGATGTTTAAACGCGTGGATAATTTGACGCGTTGAAGAAATGGAAAAGTTGCCGTTTTCTTTGACCATTTGCATGAACTTTGACTGGTTTTATTTATTTATTCACAAACCAATCTTCCAACTCATTCCACAAAATCAAAAAAACTCCACAGCTCAAAAACAGTTTACATTTTAGATAAAAAAACAGTTTAATAAAACAGTTTTCAGTTTAAAAAAAAAACAGAATTTTAAAAAACAGTTTTCAGTTTTTTAAAAAACAGAATTTTATAAAAAAAATAGAATTTTATAAAAAACAGTTTTCAACGTGATTTAAAAATCTTGTGTGAGCCGCACACCCATCTCGACGAACCGTTTAAATGAAATTCATAATTTATAATTTTAGTGTTTTATTGTTAATTTATAATGTAAAAAAATAAAAAATAAAAAAAATTAGCGAGTGATGGAATTTGTACCAGTGATGACCATTTCCAGCAAAAATAGATGTGAGTGATGGAAATAATGGTTGATGACATGGCAGAACCTGATTGGATGTTGTGAGTGATGGAATTGGGTGTGAGTGATTCCACCCCTACCCCTCTGATATGTTTAGTTGTATCTAAGTTTTGATATCTCTAAATATAATAAAGCAAAGGGATTTTGTCCCATGTGTCAACACCACAATCATCCTACCTTCTCTCTCTCCTACTTGTCAACCTCTCCCATCTTCTAATCCCATGTGTCAATTTATGAGATTTTTGAATTTTTATGTATTATTAATTGCTGGATAGACTTTTGTTTTAAACATGCAAACATGCTTTTGGGCGGCCAGGTTCAAAATTTTCATTCAAATTCCAATTTCATATCACGTGTGTCTCTCTCTTTCTCTCCGAAAAGCCCGGTTATTTCTCTCTTCCCCCTTCAGTCTCCTTCGTTCTCTCGAAACCCTAAAAACCATAGCCGCTCCTTCTCTCTCCTTCATTCTTTCACTATTCTTTCATCTTCATAATCTTCTGCCAGAGAAACCCTAGAACGCAAAATTAGTTAGATCTTGAAGGATTTTCGACCTGAAATCACTTTTAGGGGGCTACAATCAAATGAACAAGAGGCTGAGAGGTATTGGTTTTGTCATAATCGAAAGAATGATGAAGGCGCAATTATGAACTGGGTTTTTTTATAGGAGTTTCAAGGGTAAGTTTTTGAGTGTTCTTCAAGGGTAAGTTTTTTATTGTCTTTGATGCTTTCTTTGATTTTGATTCCATTTTCTTTTCCTTTAATCGTTGTTTTCCTTTTTGGTAGAATAATGGAACCCTAGAAGTCTTCGCCACCACCACTAATAACTTTGTGAGGTGGGAAAAGTTTTTGCCCAAGTTGATTCTCAGGGTTTTGTTGGTTGAAGGTGATGATTCAACTCACCAGATTATTACTGCTCTGCTCAGAAAATGTAGTTATAAAGGTGAGTCTTTTTACCAGATATCTTTTTAATTTTTTATATAATTTTTGTGAATTTAGGTTTATTTTGAGAAACTGCTGGTGGGTTTTTGGAATTAAGGGTTCTTGACAAATTTTGATCCTCAAGTTTTGATTTTTAATATGATTTGGAAAGGCCTAGAACAAAAATGATGATCTACATGGGCTTTAATGCCAGTAGATATTATATGTTTCGTTCGGACCCGTGTCCATCTGAAATTAAATAGGTATTTTGTAGAGAATTAATAGTATTGCAATTTCTATTACTTATTGCCATATTGAAGTAAATGCCCTAAGTAATTCAATTTTTGTTTTTTTTTTCTTATTGGTAAGGTTTGCCAAACATGGGTGTTAGCATGAAAAGATATCAGGTTATAAATCATAAACAAAAATACTTTTATAGACAGAGATTTTTTTAACATAACCCATAACTCGTGAAGGTCATTGAAACGCCCCTAACTTATCATTCTCAAAGGATTTTGACGTGGTTAATAGATGTTAGAAATTTCGGCATGACCCGTACGTAAATAGACCACTAACACCAGTTTTATATGGTAAACCATTTCAACATAAAACATCCTTGACAAAAACCCAAAACGGAACGTTTAAGTTGTTTACAACAAGTCTACCACTAATAAGTTTTTAACCAAACCATAAAGACATCAAAATACTACACAATTTTAAGTACATAAGACCAAAAGTTTAGACCACGTTATATTAACTTATGACGGAAGCGTGTAGTGGGCGTAGATCAAGTGTGCTCATTCCAAATCGTCCGACCACCTAAATTAAGGATTTACCTACATCTAACATAAACAAATAAGTTAGTATTTCGTCACTAACACAATTAATTAATAAACCGATTCGTCTCTTTCACGGTTTTACATCATTCAATTACTTTACTAACCGTTAAACGGTTCGTTACATGCTTGCCTCAAAGTAGAGACTAAGCATACTTTTCTTAACATACCCGCTAACGACGGATATAAGTATCATTAACATAACTTCCATTCGATTCGTTCATGACGAACAAACATATTCTTTACATTCTTACCTCATACTCCGATCCGAGTAAGACGGATCGAGTAGACTTTCATTCGTTACATACTTAACTTCCCATACCCGGTTCAACTAAAAAGAACCGGATATGGTGCATTATCTTTCGTAACTTATTCATTCCTCACAATACGTTTATGACGGATCTTACTTTTACTTTCGAACAACCATAGATCTCAAATCTCACAATTTTAACATAACAACACGAAACAATTGAGATTATTATACATATGACAACATCATAGAAATATGGTGTACACTAACGTACCTCGATCTTGTGAACTTTCCGACTTCCTAGTATTGGATCCTTCTTCCTTCACACCTATAACAACACATTCATTCGTTTATTTAGTACAACCAAATCTCATTCATTCATCTTCCAAATCATGCATCTTATTCTTCTAGGCATTTCATCAAACAATTGGTAGTCATCATATTTACAAACATTATGTACAAGCATAAAAAGCATGAATTCCTACTAGTTCATCTTATAATTCATCAACAATAAATACATGTTCATATCTTTCTTTTATCCTAAACAAATTTCTAAGATTTAAGCATTACAACATCACCATATTTCAAGATTTCACATAACTATAACCACTTTGATAATCCTATTCATATCACAAATTCACAAAGTGGGTTTTTACCAAAATCTTTCAAATAATATAAAATCAAACATGATTCTTGTTCTAGAAGGTAACCCTAACTCAGATTCCTCACATTTAGACACAAGAATTCGAGATTAGGTTGAACCCCTCATCCTACAATTCATGATTTCAGAAATTAAACTTACCACTTCAAAAATTGAGGTTAGCTATTCGAAATTAGGGCTCATGCATTAGATTTTTCCTTTGATTCAGGTTTAATTGCTTGATTTCTTGATATTAGGGTTTCAACCCCTTGCCCTGCTCTCCTGTTCGATCGACCAGAACCCCACACACACTCTGTGTGTGGGTTTTGAGCTCTTTTATTATATTTACCCTAAATTTTGATATGTTACACCTTTAGTCCCTCAAGTTCATTTACTTATTTAACTTTAAATCTCACCCCTTTATTATTTATATTATGCATCGAATCCCATTAACTAAGTTAAGTTTTAAATAAACTTTTTAACTTATCAAGTAAACATTCTTGGGGTGTTACAAGTCTATCCCCCTTAAAAGGGGTTTCGTCCCCGAAACCTGGGCACATAACAATTTAAACATTTACATACCGAAGAGAAAAAGGTAGTGCTTCCTCATTTCATCTTCCGCTTCCCATGTAAGTTCCGACCCCTTTCGGTGTTGCCATTGAACCAACACTTGTCTAACGGCTTTGCTGCGAAGATTCTTCATATGTTTCGTTCGGACCCGTGTCCATCTGAAATTAAATAGGTATTTTGTAGAGAATTAATAGTATTGCAATTTCTATTACTTATTGCCATATTGAAGTAAATGCCCTAAGTAATTCAATTTTTGTTTTTTTTTTTTCTTATTGGTAAGGTTTGCCAAACATGGGTGTTAGCATGAAAAGATATCAGGTTATAAATCATAAACAAAAATACTTTTATAGACAGAGATTTTTTTAACATAACCCATAACTCGTGAAGGTCATTGAAACGCCCCTAACTTATCATTCTCAAAGGATTTTGACGTGGTTAATAGATGTTAGAAATTTCGGCATGACCCGTACGTAAATAGACCACTAACACCAGTTTTATATGGTAAACCATTTCAACATAAAACATCCTTGACAAAAACCCAAAACGGAACGTTTAAGTTGTTTACAACAAGTCTACCACTAATAAGTTTTTAACCAAACCATAAAGACATCAAAATACTACACAATTTTAAGTACATAAGACCAAAAGTTTAGACCACGTTATATTAACTTATGACGGAAGCGTGTAGTGGGCGTAGATCAAGTGTGCTCATTCCAAATCGTCCGACCGCCTAAATTAAGGATTTACCTACATCCAACATAAACAAATAAGTTAGTATTTCGTCACTAACACAATTAATTAATAAACCGATTCGTCTCTTTCACGGTTTTACATCATTCAATTACTTTACTAACCGTTAAACGGTTCGTTACATGCTTGCCTCAAAGTAGAGACTAAGCATACTTTTCTTAACATACCCGCTAACGACGGATATAAGTATCATTAACATAACTTCCATTCGATTCGTTCATGACGAACAAACATATTCTTTACATTCTTACCTCATACTCCGATCCGAGTAAGACGGATCGAGTAGACTTTCATTCGTTACATACTTAACTTCCCATACCCGGTTCAACTAAAAAGAACCGGATATGGTGCATTATCTTTCGTAACTTATTCATTCCTCACAATACGTTTATGACGGATCTTACTTTTACTTTCGAACAACCATAGATCTCAAATCTCACAATTTTAACATAACAACACGAAACAATTGAGATTATTATACATATGACAACATCATAGAAATATGGTGTACACTAACGTACCTCGATCTTGTGAACTTTCCGACTTCCTAGTATTGGATCCTTCTTCCTTCACACCTATAACAACACATTCATTCGTTTATTTAGTACAACCAAATCTCATTCATTCATCTTCCAAATCATGCATCTTATTCTTCTAGGCATTTCATCAAACAATTGGTAGTCATCATATTTACAAACATTATGTACAAGCATAAAAAGCATGAATTCCTACTAGTTCATCTTATAATTCATCAACAATAAATACATGTTCATATCTTTCTTTTATCCTAAACAAATTTCTAAGATTTAAGCATTACAACATCACCATATTTCAAGATTTCACATAACTATAACCACTTTGATAATCCTATTCATATCACAAATTCACAAAGTGGGTTTTTACCAAAATCTTTCAAATAATATAAAATCAAACATGATTCTTGTTCTAGAAGGTAACCCTAACTCAGATTCCTCACATTTAGACACAAGAATTCGAGATTAGGTTGAACCCCTCATCCTACAATTCATGATTTCAGAAATTAAACTTACCACTTCAAAAATTGAGGTTAGCTATTCGAAATTAGGGCTCATGCATTAGATTTTTCCTTTGATTCAGGTTTAATTGCTTGATTTCTTGATATTAGGGTTTCAACCCCTTGCCCTGCTCTCCTGTTCGATCGACCAGAACCCCACACACACTCTGTGTGTGGGTTTTGAGCTCTTTTATTATATTTACCCTAAATTTTGATATGTTACACCTTTAGTCCCTCAAGTTCATTTACTTATTTAACTTTAAATCTCACCCCTTTATTATTTATATTATGCATCGAATCCCATTAACTAAGTTAAGTTTTAAATAAACTTTTTAACTTATCAAGTAAACATTCTTGGGGTGTTACAAGTCTATCCCCCTTAAAAGGGGTTTCGTCCCCGAAACCTGGGCACATAACAATTTAAACATTTACATACCGAAGAGAAAAAGGTAGTGCTTCCTCATTTCATCTTCCGCTTCCCATGTAAGTTCCGACCCCTTTCGGTGTTGCCATTGAACCAACACTTGTCTAACGGCTTTGCTGCGAAGATTCTTCATATGTTTCGTTCGGACCCGTGTCCATCTGAAATTAAATAGGTATTTTGTAGAGAATTAATAGTATTGCAATTTCTATTACTTATTGCCATATTGAAGTAAATGCCCTAAGTAATTCAATTTTTGTTTTTTTTTTTTTCTTATTGGTAAGGTTTGCCAAACATGGGTGTTAGCATGAAAAGATATCAGGTTATAAATCATAAACAAAAATACTTTTATAGACAGAGATTTTTTTAACATAACCCATAACTCGTGAAGGTCATTGAAACGCCCCTAACTTATCATTCTCAAAGGATTTTGACGTGGTTAATAGATGTTAGAAATTTCGGCATGACCCGTACGTAAATAGACCACTAACACCAGTTTTATATGGTAAACCATTTCAACATAAAACATCCTTGACAAAAACCCAAAACGGAACGTTTAAGTTGTTTACAACAAGTCTACCACTAATAAGTTTTTAACCAAACCATAAAGACATCAAAATACTACACAATTTTAAGTACATAAGACCAAAAGTTTAGACCACGTTATATTAACTTATGACGGAAGCGTGTAGTGGGCGTAGATCAAGTGTGCTCATTCCAAATCGTCCGACCGCCTAAATTAAGGATTTACCTACATCCAACATAAACAAATAAGTTAGTATTTCGTCACTAACACAATTAATTAATAAACCGATTCGTCTCTTTCACGGTTTTACATCATTCAATTACTTTACTAACCGTTAAACGGTTCGTTACATGCTTGCCTCAAAGTAGAGACTAAGCATACTTTTCTTAACATACCCGCTAACGACGGATATAAGTATCATTAACATAACTTCCATTCGATTCGTTCATGACGAACAAACATATTCTTTACATTCTTACCTCATACTCCGATCCGAGTAAGACGGATCGAGTAGACTTTCATTCGTTACATACTTAACTTCCCATACCCGGTTCAACTAAAAAGAACCGGATATGGTGCATTATCTTTCGTAACTTATTCATTCCTCACAATACGTTTATGACGGATCTTACTTTTACTTTCGAACAACCATAGATCTCAAATCTCACAATTTTAACATAACAACACGAAACAATTGAGATTATTATACATATGACAACATCATAGAAATATGGTGTACACTAACGTACCTCGATCTTGTGAACTTTCCGACTTCCTAGTATTGGATCCTTCTTCCTTCACACCTATAACAACACATTCATTCGTTTATTTAGTACAACCAAATCTCATTCATTCATCTTCCAAATCATGCATCTTATTCTTCTAGGCATTTCATCAAACAATTGGTAGTCATCATATTTACAAACATTATGTACAAGCATAAAAAGCATGAATTCCTACTAGTTCATCTTATAATTCATCAACAATAAATACATGTTCATATCTTTCTTTTATCCTAAACAAATTTCTAAGATTTAAGCATTACAACATCACCATATTTCAAGATTTCACATAACTATAACCACTTTGATAATCCTATTCATATCACAAATTCACAAAGTGGGTTTTTACCAAAATCTTTCAAATAATATAAAATCAAACATGATTCTTGTTCTAGAAGGTAACCCTAACTCAGATTCCTCACATTTAGACACAAGAATTCGAGATTAGGTTGAACCCCTCATCCTACAATTCATGATTTCAGAAATTAAACTTACCACTTCAAAAATTGAGGTTAGCTATTCGAAATTAGGGCTCATGCATTAGATTTTTCCTTTGATTCAGGTTTAATTGCTTGATTTCTTGATATTAGGGTTTCAACCCCTTGCCCTGCTCTCCTGTTCGATCGACCAGAACCCCACACACACTCTGTGTGTGGGTTTTGAGCTCTTTTATTATATTTACCCTAAATTTTGATATGTTACACCTTTAGTCCCTCAAGTTCATTTACTTATTTAACTTTAAATCTCACCCCTTTATTATTTATATTATGCATCAAATCCCATTAACTAAGTTAAGTTTTAAATAAACTTTTTAACTTATCAAGTAAACATTCTTGGGGTGTTACAAGTCTATCCCCCTTAAAAGGGGTTTCGTCCCCGAAACCTGGGCACATAACAATTTAAACATTTACATACCGAAGAGAAAAAGGTAGTGCTTCCTCATTTCATCTTCCGCTTCCCATGTAAGTTCCGACCCCTTTCGGTGTTGCCATTGAACCAACACTTGTCTAACGGCTTTGCTGCGAAGATTCTTCACCTTAACGTCTTTAATGGCTATTGGTATTTCGACATAATTTAACCCCTCGTCTAACTCGATGTCATCGAGAGGCACTAATGCTGTTTCATCCGCAAGACACTTCCTCAACTGCGATACGTGAAAGGTTTTGTGGATCTCGTCTAGTGTAGACGGTAATTCTAATCGATATGCAACCCTTCCAACTCGAGCCAAGATTTTAAACGGTCCAATATAACGAGGGCCTAACTTACCTCGTTTGCAGAAACGGATTATACCCTTCCATGGAGATACTTTCAGCAGGACATAATCTCCGACTTGAAACTCGATAGGACGCCTCCTCTTGTCCGCATAAGCTTTTTGCCGATCCTGGGCTGCTTTCAGTCGGGCTCTAATCAAATCAATCTTTTCATTCGTCACTGCTATTAAATCACTTGGCGCAAGTTCTCTCTGTCCAACTTCGCCCCAACACACAGGAGTTCTACATTTTCTCCCGTATAATAGTTCATAGGGAGCCATTTGAATACCACTATGATAGCTATTATTATAAGAAAATTCCTCTAGTGGTAAATGGTCATCCCAATTCCCGCCAAAATCTAAGGCACAAGCTCTTAATATATCAATAAGCGTTTGGATGGTTCGTTCTGATTGACCATCGGTCTGAGGGTGATAAGCTGTGCTTATATGTAGCTTCGTGCCCATACTTTCATGAAACTTCTGCCAGTAACGAGAGGTAAATCTAGTATCTCGATCTGAAACGATGGACACGGGCACCCCGTGTCGAGATACGATCTCATTCATATAAATTTCCGCCATTCTCTTAGAAGAGTAAGCTTCTCAAATAGGTAAAAAGTGGGCACTTTTTGTGAGTCGGTCTACGATTACCCATATTGCATCGTGCCCCTTTTTCGTTCTAGGAAGCTTGGTTACCAGATCCATAGTTAACTCCTCCCATTTCCAGACTGGAATTTCCAAGGGTTGTAACTCCCCATATGGTTTTTGATGTTCTGCTTTCACTTGGGAGCATGTTAAGCATTTCGAGACATACTTTACAATATCGCGTTTCATACCCGGCCACCAATAATTGGTTTTCAAGTCCCGGTACATCTTGGTTGCCCCGAGATGGATTGAGTATCGTGACTTATTGTCACACCCCAACCGATGGCGGAAACATCGGGGTGCGAGCACTAAGCGTTCAGATTGCTCATGAGATTCCATAACACTAAATATTGCAATAGTAATTAAGTAGATTTCATGAGATAAATTGTCAAATGTCAAACAAGTATCATCAAGATTACATCACATAACAAAATTGTTCCAAAGTCTGAATTATTTAAGTGACGTTTCTAGGAATCTCCTAGCTTGATTTCCATGTGTTCCATAGCAACCTATCATCCTGCAACATGTATTAAAATATCAATACAAAGTATTGGCGAGTATACAAGTTTGAATAATAGCATAGTAGATTAAAAACAACTCATATCCACAATGTAAGTATAAAAATAGTTTCAGCCGTGCTAGTGTCGCAGTCCACGCAGTGATAGCCCAAGTATCCCGATGCTTTAGTGTTTACCCAAGACTCAAGGTAAACTAGAATCCTCCTAACAATACTCCCTGAGAATAATGGAAGAGGTGCACCTCCTATAGCGCTACTATTGTTAAGGCGGAACTACACACCCTGGATTAAACGTCACATAACACAAAATAGAATACTAGAATGCACAAGTTTTCACATACACGTAGGATAGAGTTTAGCTTGCAAAAGTATCAAGTTTCGTAGTTTACAGAATACATGTTACATCCCAAAGTTTAAAGTAAAAAGGGATCGAGTATACTCACAGTGATAGCTTAACAGTATAGACTGTTATTGGATCAAAGGGAGCTCTTTTAGAATTAGCCTGATTAGATTACAACAGATAAAAGAATAACGAAATTGCTTAAAGTTTCAGAAACAGTCACTGGATCGGATGGATGTCCGATCGGATGGCTATCCGATCGGATTGCCAGTCGATCGAGTGACATGTGTGTGAGGAACGGATTGCTGCCCGATTGGACGGCCATCCGATAGGGTTGCCACTTGATTCAAAATCCACAAAGTGAGGGGGGATAGGATGGCTGCCCGATCGGGTGGCTATCCGATCGGGTTGCCACTCGATACAAGCATTAAGTGCTTTGGTTCCTCTGATCGGGTGGTTGCTCGATCGGATGGCTGTCCGATCGGGTTGCCATTCGATCAAAGGTTCCAAGTTTCAAGTTTCAAGGCTGCGAGACAAGTGTCACCTGATCGGGCGGCTGTCCGATCGGAAGGCTGTCTGATCGGATTGCCGCTCGATCGGGCGACCCTTGTTCCGTTTACCATCTTGTAAAATTTTCTAAGTTTAACGATGACAGCATGGTACGTATTGTGACAATGGTAAACTCATCGTAGCACAGCCGTTCTGATCTGGTGGGAACCACCCTAGTCCGATCAGTTTCTGTCCGCGATAACATTTATGTCAAAATCCATATTTCGGCCGTCATTCTTCTGTAGTAATCCATCTTTAAGTTGACTCTAGACTAATAATCAAGTCTATAGTCCGTTCAGAACCGGGTCTCACCATTTAGAGTAAAAGATTGGAGAAAGATGAAGAAACTTAAGTTTTTATATGAAAAAGTCTAGATTTAACTTAGATTTAGTGTAAAAGCGTATGAAATTCCTTAGATCCAAGCTAGATCTTGCCAGAAATGACGTCATATGGCAGTTTGTACAACCACCATGATGACCTCACCCCCAAGAACTCATATCTGAGAGATTTCATGGTGAAAAGTGTGATTTCAAAGGGGAATCACGTAGAGAAAGAAGCGTAGATCAAGAAAGTACAAGGATCTAGCTTAGAACGTACCGAAATCGATGGGAAAATGAAGGAATGTAGTGAGTGTGCGTCTGGTCGAACAAGGCTGTCACATCAGGGAATAAAGTGATGTGACAGGCCTATTTATAGTGTGGAGGAGGATGGGAAAGGATCTGCGTGAATGGATCGGGTGGTAACTCGATCGAGTGGCCACTCGATCAGGTGGTCATCCGATCGGGTGGTCGTCCGATCGAGTGGTCATCCGATCGGGTGGTCATCCGATCGGATTGCCACTTTGGCCAATCCATCATTCCCGTGTTCCTGTTTTCGCGTGTAAGATCAAGCGTTGTTGGTAATAGGACAACTAGATTACATTATAAACACCAAAAGTTTCAAAGTTAATAGATTCTGCCAGTGACAAGACTCCAGTCTCTCGTTCCACCAAGAATCAAGTTTCACGAGTCTCCAGAGTTAAGCACCAAGTAGATTTAGACATTTCAAACGTAGATTTAGGCATTCCATCATAGATTTAGACATTCCAACATAGATTTAGGCACTCCAAATATACGGTTAGGCATTCCAAGCATATAGAATTAGACATTCCAAACATAGATTTAGACATTCAAGCATATAGATTTACCAAGATAACAAAGTATCACACATCATATAATTCAAGGGCTAGACTTGGCAATTAGCTAAAGTTCAGGGACTAAATCTGGCAAAAGTCTAAAGTTTAGGGACACTGGGCGCTACAGTCTCCCCTCCTTTAGGAGTTTCGTCCCCGAAATCTTAGAAGAAGACTGCTCGAAGAGCTGTGGATACTTGGCCTTCATATCACTTTTCAATTCCCAAGTGAATTCGGCACCACGCTTTCCTTCCCATCGAACCTTAACAATGGGAATTTTGCTGCGCCTCAGACGGTTGACAGTTTGATCCATGATTTCGACCGGTTTCTCCACAAATTGCACAGCTTCATTTATTTGCAAGTCCTCAAGGGGAACCTGAAGTTCCTCGTCGGCTAGGCATTTACGTAGGTTAGATACGTGGAACACTGGGTGTACGTTGTTTAGCTCTTGTGGCAAGTCGAGTCTGTACGCCACCTTGCCAATCCTTTCGAGTATCTTGAAAGGACCCACATAGCGAGGGGCGAGCTTTCCCTTCTTTCTAAAACGAACTACTCCCTTTCCAGGGAGATACCTTGAGAAGAACTCGGTCACCAATATCATATTCCAGAGGCTTACGCCTACTATCAGCATAACTCTTTTGTCTGCTCCTAGCCTTGATCAAGTTATCACGGATCTGAAGAATCTTATCCGTTGTCTCTTGAATTATTTCAGGCAAGTAAACTGCTTGTCACCAATCTCATGCCAGCTGAGAGGAGATCGACACTTGCGGCCATAAAGAGCTTCGAAAGGAGCCATCTGAATACTGAAATGATAGCTGTTGTTGTACGAGAACTCAATCAATGGTAAATGTACATCCCAGTTACCACCAAAGTCGATGACACAAGAACGGAGCATATCCTCTAGGGTCTGAATAGTACGCTCGGTCTGTCCATCCGTTTGAGGATGAAAGGCCGTGCTAAGATTCAAATGAGTACCCATAGCGGATTGGAAGGTTTGCCAAAGACGTGCAGTAAAACGACCATCGCGGTCCGAGATTATGTCAAGAGGTATGCCATGACGACATATAATCTCATCAGTATAGATTTGAGCAAGTTTCTCCACCCTGTAATCTTCACGAATAGGAAGAAAGTGGGCGGATTTTGTCAAACGATCGATTATCACCCATATACTATCATGACCAGAAGGTGTTCGAGGTAACTTAGTAATAAAGTCCATAGCGATACCATCCCATTTCCAGACTGGGATTTTAGGTTGTTCTAAGAGTCCTGAAGGGCGTTGATGTTCAGCCTTCACTTTCGTGCAAGTAAGGCATTTAGAAATATATACGGTAATGTCCCTTTTCATGCCAAGCCACCAATAAGTCGTACGTAGGTCATGGTACATCTTATCGGCGCCGGATGAATAGAGTAATGGGATTTGTGAGCTTCTTTCATAATAAGCTCACGGAGGTTATCGCGATCCGGCACCCAGATGCGATTGAGGTAATATTGTAATCCATTAGGCTTAGTTTCAAGCTGATCAATCCTAGCGCCGTGGATTTCTTCTTCTAGACTTCCTTCATTTGCTGAAGAATACTGGGCATCATGAATACATGCATGGAGATCATTAGAGATACAAATAGTTTTCACATGAGTCTTACGACTGAGAGCATCGGCCACTACATTTGCCTTGCCAGGATGGTAGCGAATCTCGCAGTCGTAGTTGTTAAGAAACTCCACCCAACGTCTCTGTCGCATGTTCAGCTCTTTTTGGTCGAAGATATGTTGAAGACTTCTATGGTTAGTGAACACCACGCACTTAGTACCATACAAGTAGTGTCGCCATATCTTCAACGCAAACACAACCGCACCAAGCTCCAGATCGTGAGTAGTATAGTTTTTCTCATGCACTTTAAGCTGAAGGGAAGCATAAGCAATAACCTTGTCCCGCTGCATGAGCACACAGCCCAATCCACGGTTCGAGGCATCGCAATATACCATGAAATCGTCATTCCCATCAGGGAGAGTAAGAACAGGGGCATTACACAAAAGAGTCTTAAGAGTTTGGAAAGATTTTTCCTGTTCAGTACCCCAAGCAAAAGGTTTCTCTTTCTGAGTTAGCGAAGTAAGAGGAACGGCGATCTTTGAGAAATCTGAAATAAACCGGCGGTCATACCCCGCCAACCCTAGAAAGGAACGAATCTCGGATGCAGATTTTGGCGTACTCCAATTCTTCACAGCTTCGATTTTAGACAGGTCAACATGGATACCTTGCTTACTAACGACGTGGACAAGAAATTGAACTTCATTAATCCAAAACTCACACTTAGAAAATTTAGCATACAGACGTTCACCACGTAAGAGTTCAAGCATCAAACGCAAATGTCGAGCATGATCAGCTTTAGTTTTAGAATAAATTAGGATATCATCAATAAAGACTATCACGAAATGATCCAAATAGGGCATACAAACACGATTCATGAGATCCATGAACACAGCGGGTGCATTGGTCAATCCAAAAGGCATGACCACGAACTCGTAGTGTCCATAACGGGTACGAAATGCGGCTTTGGGTACATCATCTTCGAGAACTCGAAGCTGATGATAACCAGAACGAAGATCGATTTTCGAGAAACATGACGCACCTTGTAGTTGGTCAAATAGATCATCGATGCAGGGAAGGGGATAACGATTCTTAATGGTAAGCTTATTGAGTTCACGGTAGTCGATACACATACGGAATGAACCATCTTTCTTCTTGACGAACAACACGGGAGCACCCCATGGCGAGGTACTTGGACGAATAAATCCCTTGTCGAGTAGTTCTTGAAGCTGACTAGATAACTCTTGCATCTCGGAAGGTGCAAGACGATACGGAGCCTTGGCGACAGGAGTCACACCAGGTATGAGATCAGTACGAAAATCAACAGATCGAGGAGGAGGAAGACCGGGAAGATCTTCGGGAAAGACATCGGGGAAATCACACATCACTGGAACGTCGCTTATGTCCTTCCCCTTGCTCTTTTGTTCCACCACGTGGGACAAGAAAACAAGGTTCTGTTTACGTAAGCACCTGCTCGCTTGTGTGCTTGACATCAGCCTCAGTCCTTTCGAAGGTCGGTCTCCATAAACATGCAGGATATCACCAGACGGTAAAGGTAAACGAACAAACTTCTCATGACAAGCGATCTCGGCATGGTTCTTACGCAACCAATCCATGCTGATAATGACATCGAAACTACCCAATTGCATGGGTATAAGATCTATAGTAAACACGTGGTCATTAAGAATCAAGGAACAACCACGGAGAATAGAATCAACTAGAATAGACTTCCCATTGGCAATTTCCACTGAAAACGACTTAGGTAACATGGAGGGTGTACAGTTTATCAAAGACTCAAATTCCACGGACACAAAGCTTTTATCGGCACCAGTATCAAATAGAATCGAAGCATAAAGGTTATTCACAAGAAACGTACCATTCACGACATCATTGTTATTACGGGCCTGATTAGCGTTGAGATTGAACGCTCGTCCACGAGCGGCTGGCTGCTGGTCCTGGTTCAGCTGAGGACACTGGTTGCGGAGGTGAGTAGTATCCCCACACTTGTAGCATGCACGAACAACATTGACTGGCTTTGGATTCTGCGGAGGAGCTGGAAGAGCTGGTAGGGCTGCCTGGGCTGGGGCTTGTTGAGCTGGTTGAGCTGGGTTAGCTTGACGACAGTAGGGAGTCGTGTGACCATAGCGGTTGCAGTTGGTGCACAATCGACATGCAAGCAACATGATGATGAAAGTTACATGTGGCACACTTGGGGTAAGACCCAGTGTACTGCTTCTTAACTTCTGGAACAGCAGGGTTAGTAGCAGCAGTAGTAGGAGCAGGTTTAGCAGTAGGGTTTGCAGCAGGAACAATAGCATTGCATCCTGAACCCTGAGATTTCCTTTTCTTGTTCTTGATGCCACTTGACTGCTGGGTGACTTGATTCTCAGACTTGGAGATGGCAGGAGTAGCAAACTGCTTATCACGCACACAGTTGTTATTCAAACTTGCTGCCAAATGATAGACTTCCTCAATATTCCCAAGTTGAGCTGCTTCAATAGAATCACGCATAGCTGTAAGACCCTAATACATATTTGACAAAAGTCGCAGCGGAAATTCATGCCGTAAAATTCCTTTCATTACACACGTCTTGACTTACTTGAAAGTTCATGTTAAAAATATCTGTTTTACAAAACAAAAGCATAACATTCGTTTACTAATGTACAAACTCAATTAATTCCGTACAATCTCTCTTGTGACTCGGTCTTCGATCTCTATTCCTCATGATAAAAGCCCGCGATTTGCATAGCCTGCACTCACCACATACAATCATAACATTAGCATACCATACATAAACAAAATTTATGCTTGTACACTCCCCATTTCGTTATCTTTCTAACTTTAAGCATTTCATCTGCGTATTAGTATCCTGGTGAGGCTTCAATAATGTACCAGCATTACTTTTCATCCTCAAGACACACCATTAATAACGTATTACTCAACGTATCTAGATTATGCACACTTACATTCTCACCAGCATACATCCACATCTACATACGTACATACCTTCCTATACTTCTACATATTTGCATACTCTCATACGCACCTTCATGCATACATATATACACATTTACATATGTGCCTACATTTCTACATCTCTACAATACATGCATATACTCCTACGTATCTTCATATATACATAAATACTCACCTACATACGTACATACACTCCTACGTACACTTTCCATGTCTTGCATACTCATACATTAATCACATGGGACTTAGATTTAGATTTATAATCCATATACATCAAAGGAACGTTAAAAATCATGTTTGGGAGGCCCACCGTAGTCCACGGATAATATACCGAAGCCTACGATGCATAAATTACATAAATAACGAAATTTCAGCTTTTAGGACATGGGGAGGGCGTCGGCGACGGCCCTTGCATTTACACGTAGCCAAAAACCTCCGTAGGCAGCAAAATAACCTGTCAGCAAAAACTGACTTTCCAGGGGGCGTCGGCTACGACCTCTCAAAAATCAGTTTTCCTGCTGTGTTGTTTTCGTCGTTCGAACGCACTAAAACTCGCATAACTTTTAAACCGTTTACCCGTTTAACCTCCCGTTTCTTCCTACATGATTGTAAATTAACATTCTATCATGTGAACTTGAAATCCAACATCCGGGTTAAGGAAATTCTTGACTTATACGTTTTCGGCTTATTATTCCTTTACGAATTATTCGACCCGACATGCATTTATCAAACAATCTGTTGATTTGACCTCAACTTCATATGAACTCAATAATTTCAACGACGACTGTCATAAGAGATTAAATTCTCGGATGCCTTGCATCCTCTTAACCCATTTTCGCTCAAAAGCTTATTTCGACCCATTTTGGGTATTTGTGCATAAAAAGGGGTCTATGACATACAAAACCCTATTCTTCGCTTTCATGCTCGACCAAGACATTACTCAAATCGAATAGCTTGTTTCCAAACGACTTTTAAGGTCGTTTGCCCGATATACCTATCAAGGGCGTTTTTGTCAACTTCGTTCCATCCTTTACAACAAAGGACTTCATTGCATAATTAACCAATCCTACTACTTAACTACAACTCTAATCACACATACCTGGCTCGGATCAAAGCTATGACCCGTTTTAATACTTTGTGCACTAAA
The DNA here is from genome assembly GCA_030545235.1 of Helianthus tuberosus. Lineage (NCBI taxonomy): Eukaryota > Viridiplantae > Streptophyta > Magnoliopsida > Asterales > Asteraceae > Helianthus > Helianthus tuberosus. The sequence goes on from CM060380.1 coordinate 78,593,875, forward strand.
TAGCTAGTTAATAGCAACATAATTCCTTTCGCTATTCATCCTGTGAAAGCATAATACTTGACAAAACAATTCATTAGTCAATATCGCCAAATGGTGATATCTTCACCATTTGACCCGTAAAGTCTAAATGTCCATTTTATTCTTGTGGGATTTTAGTTATTCTTTATCCCATCCATATAACTTATTCCTCCGTTAACTCGTAACCAAAATCACTATAATACCATTTTTACCCTTTTTGACCATCAAACTTAGTTTCTTAACATCCTCACATGTTCCGACCCATATCAAAGCTTGTCGGAACATTATAATTCACATAATTACTTACCATGTTCGTAATCAATACATTGAATAGATATTTTACAAAAAGGGGTGTAAGCTTTACTTACATAACATCCGAATATGCTTCCCGTGCGCATTAGTCCCGTTTGACCCGCTTCCTTCCCAAGCTTCCATGTCGCTTATTAAGCATCAACTATCATATATCATTCTCAAGATAGTTAGCTTATTCATCATTCATCAAATCCTTTTTATCACACGGATCTTATATTAAGTTTATCATTTAACCTTAAAACATGCTAATCCATCATTTCTTATCCAATTTCTTTAAACATACTTACACATATATGATTTTCAACATTATTAACATAAGTATATCATTACTTCTATCATATCATCAAAAACCCACTTCATAACTACTTTGTTAATCACTTACAAGTGATCTAATATTAAGTTCTTCATAATTTCATCATACTTTTGATGTGTGTACTACCTCCTAAGCATAGTGTACAACTAATTCATGCATATCCTTCTAATCTCATTCATAATTCAACAAATTCCTCCTTCTAATCAACATAAATCATTCATGTATAAACATCAAACATACTAGTATCACATTTCTTTCAATTCCTCTAACAAGAATCCATCATACAAATCAAAATACATCAATATTAAGCAAGAATTGGACATGGGTGACCATTCAAGTCGTTATCATCACCATAATCAACGGGTTTCATCTCTAAACATCAAATTAGCCCAAAACGTACATACCCCATGTTCTATATGACAATTCTAACAGATACTCATTCTCAATTTCATACAAATTCGCAACTTACATCATAACCCACTTCGTGAAAGATCACCAATCTAATCTTTAAGACATACCTTATGATCCCCATGAGAAGGTGATCACTAATCCATGTTCGGTTATGAATTTAAGCTTCATCTTGCCTTTTGATTTGATGAAATGGATGGAAACTAGGGTTTTGAGCTCATGGAGCTCCTGATCGATTTCTAGAACACACGAATGTGTGTGTTTGTGTGTGTTAACTTTCATAAATAAAACCCATCTTTCCATCCTAACCTTTTTGGTCCCTCAAGTTTCGTTTTGATTGCATACGGGACTAAAAACTCATCATCTTATTACTTATATACATAACACCACTAGGCTAATTTATTCCTAGTTATTTTGTTTATGGGTTCACTTTTACTACTAACGGTACTTTACCCATTCCTTTATCTTAACCGGGTTCTAAATTACCAAACCTGTTTTTGGGGTGTTACAATAGCAGGAGGTAGACCATTGATGTACTTGGTTATCATCCGCTTGGGAGTGGAAACCAAGTGAGGAACGATCAAGCTAAGCTGCTTGAATCTGGTAGTATAAGCCAGGTTATTATCACCAACCTGCTTCAAATGCCAAAACTCTTCTTCTAGCTTCAGTTGTTCATGAGGAGGGCATAATTCAAGCATCATTAATTCTCGCACCTCAGCCCATGGTGTCACACCCCGACCACGTAAAACAACAAACCGTGGCGGAATTGTCGGGGAGTGTTGTAACAGAATCATCGTTTCACAACCATGGTAATTAAAAGTTTCGTTTTATTGATTCATTTAATAAATTACATTGTCTTAATACCAAACAAACAAATTAAACATCGTCTATTATCGTTATTAAGTCACTAAGGCCTCGTCCAGATCCTATGTGACTCATGTATCCTAGCAATCGATATCACGTAACACCACCTGAAACATATGTAAAAACAAAGCCAGCAAAGAAATGCTGGCGATCACATAGGTTTTGTGAGAGTTTCAGATTCATGGCTCGTTTGTATGTTGCAGTACCTTATTAGACTACAAGAGTCAAAAGTACAAACCTCGTTTTGAAAAGTGTATTGCAACATAATTAACCAACTCAAATCAAGATGGTTATAGTTTATAAAATCTCGTAGCCATGATTCTTAACCCCAAAACATTTATTTTAGTAAACCAATTCGTAAAACATCTCGTATAAACTCGTTAATAAAACTCGTATGGTTTATATCATTTCGAAAACCTCGTTGTGTGACATCGTTTCAAAATCGTTTCCCAAGTGAACTAAATAATGACATGAAATGTAATATGATAAAAGCACTTATATATAAGATGTACCAGCGGCGTATCTACCATGCTTTTATCATGCTACACCCATCCCATTATCTAATCACTACCCAAAACCAATCGTTTAATCGAATCGTTTATCTCGTTTAAGTCGTTTCAAATCGTTTAACTCGTTTCCAAATCGTATTCGTTTTAATTGTGAAACTACTTCTGGTCGTCTCGCTAATAACATTCAAACCTTCGTGACTCGACTATCTCATTTCTCGTATTAACAAACCACCAAAGGGTAAGTTAACAATCATCAGATTTGGTCGTTACCTACATAACCCCCACACATAACCATGGGTGTAGTCTGATAACGGGATTTGTCAGATCCTATGGTACCATAACCTAGTACTGGTCGGCTTGATCAATGCTAATGAATGTCATTCGTTATGTAAATACGTCCAACAAGTTTGTTCACATTATCGAAATCGTTATTAGTTTAATATAAACCATGTTAATCGTTTTTGAAAACATCGTTAAAATATCAAAATTGTTTTAATACATATGAATCACCCCAAAACAATTGAAAACAGTAAAATAGGGGAACTATATACTCACATTGAATAAAAGGGTATCCTTGATCTAAAGAACTTAGCGAAGATCAGGCAAACCAAGGAAATTCAAGTAGTACCTAGTAATCGGATCACTAGTAAATAAATCGACACCTAAATCGGAGGATCGGATAGAATGAGGTCTTGTAAACCAAATGAGTGTTGGAACTCATGTGATATAGTTTAACAATGTCTACATTCTAAATCGGAACCTAACCTAAGTGCTTTCGACCCGTTACGACCCGTTTAGGTAGCTTATGCTACTTTAACGCGTCGTGCGCGCAAAAGCGCGTTCGAGACGTCTAACTAGTCATATGACAAGTATTATATGCCTAAACATGTTTAATTAGGTTGCATAATCAGTTAAGTGACAAATGTTTAGGTTACATATGCTTAAAATCCAATTATGCATGAAAAGGGCATTTTGGTCATTTACCTAAGGCATATAAACTACCTATAACTACTTAAACTATGTGACCAGAAGGTATAACCTCGGAAGGTTATTCCCTATGTAACTATGGTCACTAAACATGCTTGGTCGGATCCTAATGATCGACCAAACGGGTCGAGTTCGAAAGTCTAAGCGGTGGTTTAGACCGCTTGACTTACGACTCTAAACAAGCACTAACTAAAGGTGACGAGCTAAGCATGTTAAAACATGTTTAACTAAGTTAGAAAACAAGTTTTGATATCAAAACAAAGTGTTTTGATACCTAAGAGTAGTTTGGTTGCAAAATATGCTTAAATGCGCATTTTGACCGAAACTACGACTCGTCACTACGCCTAGTCAACGTGGTAATCAGTAGGTATAGTCACTAAGGACTATAACCATCGTGATTACGCTCACGTTGCGAAGTTCAAACGAACTTCTTGTTGACCATTGACTGGTCAAAGATGAAAGTCAAACACTGTTTGACTTTTAAGCTAGGAAAGCAATAAAAGAATGAAGGAAGCTTACAAAGGGTCCTTGCTAGAACTTGATCTTATAATTCTCAGGTATGAAGTTATAAAACCTCAACTTAGAGAATTTAGATCAAGTGTGAGTTGCAATAAATGAAGAGCATGGCTATTTATACTTGTTGGAGGTTCATAGGATCAATCCATGTGTTTGTGTGGTTACCAAGCATTAAATCCTAGCCATACAAGTGTTAGAGGCCAGCTAATTTACTTGGGGAGGTGCTAACTTGGCTACCACACAAAGAAATTGCAAGAATGGTCCCTCAAATTCAATCTGCTGCACAAAAAACATGTTTCCGCCCAGATCATATGGTCGCGTGGCGCGACCACAAGGCCCTATGGCCATCGCGCGATGCCAGGGTGTGAGCTGAAAGTTTCAAAGTTTGGCAGAAATGGTCCCTGCACGTGTTTAAACTTGTTTTCGACGTTTTTAACCTCCGTTAAGCCATTTTCAAGGCTCTACAAGTTCGTCAAAGTGTAGGGGACCTGAATTATGCTCGGAAATATCACGGATGTCGGTTCATTTGGTCGTACGGTCACGTTGTTCGGTTAATTACGACGAAACTCGAACGGACGCGAAAACGAACCAAATTAAGCGACGAATGGTATTTTTTCATGCCGATCACTAAAATAAAAATATTTAGTGTCTACAAAAATTTTGGATGTCCAGATGTGGTCTGAACGTAAGATATGCGCGTAAATGCAAACTTACGCCATTTTTAACGCTTTTAGTCCCTGACAAATCAATTAAGCATATTTTCGCACACCGAACCACTCAAAGCTTGTTTCTAAGCTATGTTTAGGTTATTTATGGTATGTTTAGCTTATGATCAAGTTTCGGACTGTTCGATACCATACGAATCGGTATAGTTTCGCAGTTTGACACAAATAGTCCCTGCGATCGAATAGACTTATTTTCAAAACACCAAACCATCCAAAACTTATTTCTAAGTTATGTAAAGGTTATTTAAGGTATGTTAAGCCTATGTAACTATTCTGGAGTGTTTGTCGCATTAAACTGACTGCGTTTACGCACCAGTTTGCGTATAACCTTCCAGAAAGCGATTTAAAGCTTGAAATCGGAATCGAATCAAATCGTAAAATCATCAAACACAAATACACACATAATAACACCAAAACACATTGTTTTATTAATAATTAACATTGTTTTACATTGTACATCGATTACAGAGCACAGTTCCCAAGTAAATTTCGTCCCGAAATTTTAACTAGAGGAAACTTGTGAGAACAATTGTGGATATTTCGCCTTCATTTGTTCCTCACGTTCCCAAGTAAACTCTGGGCCACGTTTGAATTCCCAGCGAATCTTGACCAATCCAATCCGTTTGTTCTTCAACTGTTTGACTGCACGGTCTACTATCTCCACAGGTTTCTCGACAAAGTGCATCGTTTCATCGATTTGGATTTCGTCGAGTGGAATGTGATGATTAGCGTCAGCTAAACACTTTCGCAAATTGGATACGTGAAAAGTCGGATGAATATTTCCAAGCTCTGGAGGTAGCTCTAGTCGATAGGCAACCTTTCCAACCCTTTCAACAATCTTAAATGGTCCAACATATCATGGTGCAAGTTTTCCTTTCTTTCCAAATCTCACCACTCCCTTCCAAGGTGACACCTTGAGTAGGACATGGTCTCCGACTTGAAATTCCAAAGGCTTGAGTCGCATATCCGCGTAACTCTTTTGACGGCTTCTAGCTGTCACATGATTATCGCGAATTTTCTTGATTTTGTCTGTTGTTTCCAGAATGAGCTCAGGTCCAGTAAGCTGAGCTTCATCGATCTCATTCCAACAGACAGGTGAACGACATTTTCGACCGTATAAAGCTTCGAACGGTGCCATATTAATGCTAGCATGATAACTGTTGTTGTAAGAGAACTCGATCAACGGCAGATGAGAGTCCCAATTACCACCAATGTCTATCACACATACTCTAAGCATATCCTCTAAAGTTTGAATCGTTCTCTCAGATTGTCCATCTGTTTGGGGATGATAAGCAGTGCTTAGATTTAGTTGGGTTCCCAAAGAAGATTGCATGGTCTTCTAGAAATGAGATGAAAACCGAGCATCACGACCGGAAATGATATCCAAAGGAACACCATGTCGTGATACAATCTCATCAACATAATTCTTTGCAAGTTTATCAGCAGATAGATCCTCGCGAATCGGAATAAAATGAGCTGACTTCGTTAATCGTTCGATGACAACCCAAATCGCATCGTGACCTTTAGATGTACGCGGTATTTTAGTGATGAGATCCATAGCAATGTTCTCCCACTTCCAAACCGATATCTCTGGTTGTACAAGCAAGCCAGAAGGTCGTTGATGTTCAGCCTTGACTTTGAGACAAGTTAGGCATTTCGACACATACAAGGCAACTTCTTTCTTCATACCAGGCCACCAGTAGTGAGTACGAAGATCCTTGTACATTTTATCAGCACCAGGATAGATAGAATATCGAGACTTATGAGATTCGTCCATCACTAAAGTGCGGAGATCGTCTTGTTTCGGAATCCACAAATGATCCTTGAAATAGAGTAAACCATCGTCTTTCCTTTCGAGTTTAAGCTCGAGTTGAAGCGGTAGCTCATATTTCAATAAGCCTTTGATCACACAAGACCTTTGAGCTTGAAGAACACGAGATTGAATATCAGATAGAGTTCGAACATAATGAAGCTTGACTCGCTCCTTTCGACTAAGCGCATCGGCTACGACATTCGCCTTACCAGGATGGTAGCGAATCTCGCAATCGTAGTCGTTCAAGAGCTCAACCCATCATCGTTGCCTCATGTTCAACTCCTTCTGATTAAGAATGTGCTGGAGACTCTTGTGGTCTGTGAAAACCATACATTTCGTGCCATAAAGATAGTGTCTCCAGATTTTGAGAGCGAAAACCACAACTCCTAACTCAAGATCGTGAGTCGTATAGTTCTTCTCGTGAACTTTCAATTGTCTAGACGCATATGCTATAACTTTGCCTCGTTTCATGAGAACACAACCAAGGCCCAAATTAGATGCGTCACAGTAGACAACGAAATCTTCATTTCCCTCGGGCAGAGATAGAACAGGAGCATCACATAGCTTTTGTTTCAGCGTTTGAAACGCTTCTTCTTGTTTGGGTCCCCACTCAAAAGGCTTATTCGTTTGAGTCAAAGCAGTGAGTGGAACCGCAATCTTCGAGAAGTTCGAAATAAAACGATGATAATATCCAGCAAGACCAAGAAAAGATCGAATCTCGGTAGGTGTCGTCGGTGTGTTCCAATCCTTAATTGCAACAATCTTGGATGGATCCACATGAATACCCTGCTCGTTGACAATATGACCCAAGAACTGAACTTCTTTAAGCCAAAATTCACACTTGGAGAATTTAGCAAAAAGTTGTTCCTTCTTCAGGAGTTCCAATGTCAAGCGAAGGTGTTGCTTGTGATCGGCTCGAGACTTCGAATAAATGAGAATATCATCGATGAACACAATGATGAACTTGCCTAAATAAGGTTTACAGACCCTATTCATTAAGTCCATGAAGATAGCTGGGGCATTCGTCAAACCAAAAGGCATGACAGTGAACTCGTAGTGCCCATATCTCGTGCGGAAAGCAGTTTTGAGAATATCTTCTTCGAGTACGCGAAGCTGATGATACCTAGAACGCAGATCGATCTTGGAAAAACAGGTAGCACCTTGCAGCTGATCAAAGAGATCATCAATTCGAGGTACGGGATATCGATTCTTGATGGTAAGCTTATTAAGCTCACGATAATCGATACACATTCGAAAAGATCCATCTTTCTTTTTCACAAAGAGTACAGGAGCACCCCAAGGTGAAAAGCTCAGACGGATGAATCCTTTATCAGATAACTCTTGAAGCTGTTTCGATAACTCTTGCATCTCCGACGGTGCAAGACGATAAGGCGCTTTCGCAATCGGGTTAGCATTGGGTACAAGGTCAATATGAAACTCAATTTGATGAACTGGAGGCAAACCAGGCAGTTCATCAGGAAACACCTCTGGATAATCCCGAATAATCAGAATATCCTGAATACTCTTGTTCTTGCCTTTCTCCTCGGTGACATGTGCCAGAAAAGAAACATATCCTTTTCGTAAGTAACTCTGGGCTTTCGTACACGACATGAGTTTCAATCCACCAGATGGTTTCTCGCCACGAACTTCCAGAACATTGCCCGACGAAAGAGGGATACGAATGATCTTATCAAAACAAACCACCTCACCATGATGTTTGGTTAACCAATCCATTCCCACGATAATATCGAAGCTCCCAAGTTGCATTGGCGTGAGGTCAATAGGAAAATGATGGTTATCGAGGTTCAACTGACAATCGCGAATAACAGAATCGAGTACAAGGGGTTTACCAGAAGCAACTTCAACAGATAAGGGTTTCCTCAGTTTAGTTCTAGGTATCGCAAGTAAAGGCTCAAAAGATAACGAAACAAAACTCCTATCGGCACCAGAATTGAAAAGAACAGATGCAACTTGATTGTTAACAAGAAACGTACCGTTAACAACTTCGTTGTCAGCTCGAGCCTCGTTAGCATTCAGATTGAATGCTCGTCCATGAGCGGGATTTACATTAGCGATCGCGTTCGGATTCGCATTTGCATTTACCAACCTCGGGCAGTTGTTGCGGAAATGACCCATCTCTCGACAATTAAAACACGAACCAGGTGGGAATCTCGCAGCATTCCCTTGAACTTGTGCTAGAACCTGAGCAGCCTGATTTTGGCCCAAACGGCAAATGTTGGCCAAATGCCCAAGTTTACCACACGTTGTGCACTGTTTACAGGCCTGCTGGGAAACATGGTGACCATTGCATCGGGCACAGTGAGGTGAGGTACCAGCATATTGCTTTTTCGCGGGAGGTAGGGCTGGTGGGTTCTGAGGGTTCTGTGCAGTAACTGCAAAGTTTTGGGAAGCCTTGCGCTTCCTTGACTTTTTAGAAGACTCACCCTGCTTCTTACCCTTACCCTTACCCTGTGCAGAATCAGCTGACTTCTTTTTATCACCCTTACGGGTCAATTTACCCTTTCTGGCCTGAGACTCGGTCAGAGTAGCAGACAACTCGATCACTTGGCGAACAGTAGTAGGATTACTGCCCGTCACAATGCCTTGCACAGAATCGGGTAAACCATCGACCTCTCAATTGCCTTCTCCAACAGGGTAACCATCGTAGGACACAACAAACTGAGCTCCTCATATCGATCCGTATAAGCACGGTGTTCTCCCCCGTCTTGTTTCAAATCATCGAATTCTCATTCTAAAGCTCGAATCTCGTGACGGGGACAGAACTCTCTCATCATGAGAGCTCGAAGCTCTTCCCATGTTTGTGCCATCACCACATCGGCACCCCTATCACGCATCACTCCGTTCCACCATGTAAGAGCACGCTTCTCGAACATACTAGATGCAAACTCAACCTTACGCTCATTCGGACATTGCACATGTCTGAATGTGCTTTCCAAACTTTCGAACCACTGAAGGAGCGCAATTGCTCCTTGCGACCCAGAAAACTTCAACGGCTTAGCAGAATTAAAATTCTTGAAACTACATTGTGCATTATTGTTGTTGTATAACTCGTGGACCTGGGTTACTACGCCAGGAAGCACTGCAGCTATTTGTTGAGCAACAAGGGCTGCGACTTCTTCAGCAGTAAAAGGTTGAGCATCACGTCGGGGAGGCATTGTCTAATCAAGGAAACATGAGAAACGGGTGAGGTCGAAAATTGGAAAAATAAAAGAGGTATTGAAAACATCGACAAAACACAAGGAAGGCGATCATTCGTTTGTTACCTCGAATAAACAAACGACACGCAGTGACTAATCAAAGTAAATGGGTCAATATAATGTATCACTGAAGACATGCTCGCCTATAAGTGAACACTCACCCCAAGAGTTCCCAGGTAAGAGTGACTGGTCCGATACTGCGGATTTGTACGAACACTCTAGCCTTAGACAGAAAACTCAGGGTACAGGCATTCACTCTTCCAGTTTGCACGTGTTCACATTATTTAGACCCAAACTTTGACGAGATTTTGGAAACTAAGAGGGATCAAAACCTTGTAATCAATCATCCTAGAACAGATGATTAATTTTCGAAGCGGATTCGGAATTTGTGTTCTCGTTGTGGTTATCACCTAAGGATAGGTGACGGTATTGTTTTAAAATCTAAACGCAAGATAGCTCGCGTTAGGGTCCTAGAAAGTTATAGTCTAGGTCAAAGCATTACTAATAATCTAATTCCCTATAACCATTGGCTCTGATACCAACTCTTCAGTCACACCCCGACCACGTAAAACAACAAACCGTGGCGGAATCGTCGGGGAGTGTTGTAACAGAATCATCATTTCACAACCATGGTAATTAAAAGTTTCGTTTCATTGATTCATTTAATAAATTACATTGTCTTAATACCAAACAAACAAATTAAACATCGTCTATTATCGTTATTAAGTCACTAAGGCCTCGTCCAGATCCTATGTGACTCATGTATCCTAGCAATCGATATCACCCAACACCACCTGAAACATATGTAAAAACAAAGTCAGCAAAGAAATGCTGGCGAGCACATAGGTTTTGTGAGAGTTTCAGATTCATGGCTCGTTTGTATGTTGCAGTACCTTATTAGACTACAAGAGTCAAAAGTACAAACCTCGTTTTGAAAAGTGTATTGCAACATAATTAACCAACTCAAATCAAGATGGTTATAGTTTATAAAATTTCGTAGCCATGATTCTTAACCCCAAAACATTTATTTTAGTAAACCAATTCGTAAAACATCTCGTATAAACTCGTTAATAAAACTCGTATGGTTTATATCATTTCAAAAACCTCGTTGTGTGACATCGTTTCAAAATCGTTTCCCAAGTGAACTAAATAATGCAATGAAATGTAATATGATAAAAGCACTTATATATAAGATGTACCAGCGGCGTATCTACCATGCTTTTATCATGCTACACCCATCCCATTATCTAATCACGACCCAAAACCAATCGTTTAATCGAATCGTTTATCTCGTTTAAGTCGTTTCAAATCGTTTAACTCGTTTCCAAATCATATTCGTTTTAATTGTGAAACTACTTTTGGTCATCTCGCTTATAACATTCAAACCTTCGTGACTCGACTATCTCGTTTCTCGTATTAACAAACCACCAAAGGGTAAGTTAACAATCATCAGATTCGGTCGTTACCTACATAACCCCCACACATAACCATGGGTGTAGTCTGATAACGGGATTTGTCAGATCCTATGGTACCATAACCTAGTACTGGTCGGCTTGATCAATGCTAATGAATGTCATTCGTTATGTAAATACGTGCAAAAAGTTTGTTCACATTATCGAAATTGTTATTAGTTTAATATAAACCATGTGAATCGTTTTTGAAAACATCGTTAAAATATCGAAATTGTTTTAATACATATGAATCACCCCAAAACAATTGAAAACAGTAAAATAGGGGAACTATGTACTCACGTTGAATAGAAGAGTATCCTTGATCTAAAGAACTTAGCGAAGCTCAGGCAAACCAAGGAAATTAAAGTAGTACCTAGTAATCGGATCACTAGTAAATAAATCGACACCTAAATCGGAGGATCAGATAGAATGAGGTCTTATAAACCAAATGAGTGTTGGAACTCATGTGATATGGTTTAACAAAGTCTACATTCTAAATCGGAACCTAACCTAAGTGCTTTCGACCCGTTACGACCCGTTTAGGTAGTGATGAAACAATAGTTAACCGGGTGGGGTTAACTCACTGGTCTCGTCAAGTAGGGTTAATCCCTTCTTTCTGAGGATCGCTGGCTGGATCGCCCGCTGGTTGGTTTCCTGCACAAGGAAACAAGCCGTGACTTGTAACAAGGAGGATGGGATGGGGGGTGCTCCTTGTTACCACTCTCCGGCGTGAGAATCAGTAATTTGCTTGGGAAGCAAAGTATGATAGTAGTAGTAGTGAGAGAGTTGAGAAGTGATACCTCAAACCTGGTATGGGATGGGTATTTATAGCCGAGGAGTGAAGGAGGGTAGTTGAGTAGCTAGTCTGGCATCGCACAGGTGTGTCAGACCTGTCAGTTACGGTGAGGATGCCACGTCCTGCTGTGGTGTCAGACTGTTGCACATACGTGGGCTAGTAGGCGACTGTTCTCAGTGCCACTTGCACTGAGTGTTAGACCCACTTGCCTTGTAGGCAGGATGCGGTGCTAGGCCGCATCGCTGCTTGCGGTAACAGAAGCTGTTCCCGCGTTCTTGTTCTGGCCAAGATGTATGCGGAATGCGGTGCCGTGCCGCATCGCTGTTTAGTGACTGTTACTGTTGTCCAGATCCCTTGTCGTGACGAAAATGTTCATATGATGCGGTGTCAGGCCGCGTCTCTATGCGTAACATGTGTTCTCGTACTTAAGGTAAGTCTTCTCATCAATGGACAGATTGGTTTCAATCGCTACGTCCGCGCGTGCCCGCACGGACACAGATAAATTCTTACTGGTGAGGGTTTTTGATAAGGGTAATGGTCACTCGCGGTCATGCTGACGCGAGATCTGGGACCATACCCCTTCAGGTAGCTTATGCTACTTTAACGCGTTGTGCGCGCAAAAGCGCGTTCGAGATCTGGGACCATACCCCTTCAGGTAGTAATTCAAGTTACGGATCCGGTGGCGTCTCTTCCGTACCGGTGTCCGGTTGGTCGGTAGGTCGTTCGAGTGGATTATTTCTTCCGCACTGGTGAGCAAGTTCCGTCTGATGCCGGATTCTCAGCCAAGGATTTAGTCTACCGTTTTCTGATGTCATCAGCCACCTGTTGGTGTTTCGAACCAACCTTTGAAACGGTGACTGAAGATGTTAGCAGAGTTCGAACCAACCTTTGAGATGGTGACGGAAGGTGTTCCGCAAGGTTCGAACCAACTTTTGAGATGGTGATAGAAGGTGTTCCACAGGGTTCGAACCAACTTTTGAGATGGTGACGGAAGGTGTCCGTTATCGCAACTCTATTTGTAACCTCTGTGTCAGCTTATGCAATGCTTGTAAGCATTTTGCTTAAGCTCTATGTTCAACTGGACATCCAACGATGATCCCTGCTTTCTGGGGTGTTCGTGGTCTCCAGTTTAGTGTTCTAGTAACCGCACGTCCTCTGCGGTTTAGCTCTCAAGTAACCGTACGTCCTTTGCGGTTACCTCGTTGCTGCACCTTGTTGGCCATGTTTGTTTGAGACACGTGGGGTAGTTGCGTTATTGTTGGCCGTGTTTGGTCGAACAATGTGAATCTGGACTATGGGCAGATAAACATGGTCATAGGCAGGGTTGTGCCCACCATTGTTTATTCTATGCGGTCCATAGGTGGGTAACTAGTCATAAGCAGACTTGTTACCACTGTTCTGGAGCTACTTTCCTTCACACTTAGTTGGAAAGCAGTTTTCCTAGAAGTAGCTTTGATAAACCGCGTGGCGGTTTAGTCGTGGCTCTTCCGTAGCTACCGTTAGGGTAATTATTTTCCGCCGCAGCTACTCGTGAGTGTCTGTGGTTGGCATCAAAGAACTCGCTTCTAGAGAGTTTGACGCTTGGATGTGGCTCTTGAAGGATCAGGAGACAGGGTTGCTGATGTGCGGTTGTTCAGCGTACCTGTCCTTTATCCTAAGGAGAAGCTGTTTGCGTTCCCTCCGTGGTTGTGAACCGAACACGAGGGATTTGAACCTTGAAGAAGGTTATATGGAATGCGGTTTGCTGCATTCTGAGAAGCGGTTTTCGCAGTCCAAAGAACCAAGCTGGTTTTGAGTATCTGACACACCCGTGCGGGGTCGTGTGTGTCGTCTCCGCATATTCCACGTGTGCTCGTGGGTATGTGCGGTTATTGTTTATACCCCTTTATATAATGTAGAGATATATATTTTTTGCCTTTTTTGAGGGGTATGTAAAAAAAACGACATGCGGTATGGGTTATGGCGCGATAAACCAGAGAAACCGCATGCCGCTTATGTTTGGATAATGTTTGTCGCTTTTGTGCTGCCTACGTGGCTGAGCGCACGTGTGGGTTGTTGAAAGTTGGTAGGATTCTGTCATGTGCTGATTTGAAAGGACGTTTCCACTGCCCGAGGTCATAAATGCACTGTAGCAAGTAGTGTAAAAGTCCATTCTGTCAGGCGTATGGGCGGCCACGCGCGCGTGATAGCCGTCAGCGGAAACGGCGCTGAACACGTGGCGTCACATAATTGGCCCTTTTTGAACGTGTTGAGTCGGTTACTGCATCGCATTAATTGCGATGAGTATATAATGGGAAACCGTTCGATTTCTCCTCACTTTGTTCAAAAAATTTCAAAAATTCTCCGGTGAAAGAGTGTGTTCTCTCTGTCTTCTCCGATAAGCTCTATCAGAATTTCCGGTCAAGTTTCTTGGTTTTTCTTTAACCTCATTCTTCTATCTTCTTTATTACTGATGGCTGAACCATCCAGTCCACACAATGTTGAGGGTGAAAACTGTAGGATCGTGTTTCGACCCGAACGAGTCAATCAGAAGAGTTTATCTCAGTTTCAAAGGCGGAAACAAAGAAACTAAGTTCAATTCAGCTAGCAATACACTTTAAACTGTTGTAATATTGATTTCACACTGTTTTACAACCTGACAACACTTCGGCAGCACTTCGTTGCTTTTGCCGGAAAGTTACAAATGGTGAAAGTTTGAAGCCTATTTATAGGAGAAGGACCCTCGTGTTTGAAGGTGACATGACACTCTTCAAACTAAACCCTTCAAACTAAACCCTTCAAACTAGACCCTGACACTTTCAAACTAGACCTCTTCAAACTTTCAGCACTCCTCAAACTTTCAGTCCGAGACTCGATATAAGACGAAGACGACAGATGTATGCACCAACAGACTCCCCCTCAGATGTTGACGAGTCTTAAGTGTCGAGTCTACGCATCTTCAGTCTTTATCAGTCCTCTTGAACTCTTTGAAGTATTTGACGTTGTAAGTATCTTCAAATCTCTCTCTTTCTCTTTTATTCTTCAGAATCAGCATCTGGCTCTAGCAACTTTAAACTCTTTTTCTCTAACAGACTCCCCCTCAAGATGTGCTGGGATCATAGTCTGGCTTTCACAGGTTCAGGTATCTCAACTTGATTTACCTGCATATTCTCTACCCAAAAGTAAGTTTCATAAAAGATAAGATATAACAAATTTAGAAACTTTGCTAATCACTTGAAGACACAACCCTGAATTCATCATTTTCAGTATCAAACAAAATGATTTATCATGTCAATTTCTGATGAACTACTTGAATGAATATCATTTTCATTTCAAACATCTTCAAACAAACTTTCCCAAACCTGTTCGCCATGTTTAGCACTCGGAATTTTGAAAATCAGCTTTTCAACATCAGTCGTCTAAAATCTTTTTGAATTTTTCAAAATTTATGCTAAAACACATCGAAAATCTTTTTGGATTTTTAAAATAATAGAAACGAAATGCAGTAAAGAAATATTTACAGACACTATTTTTGTGAGTTTGCGTAAGAGGATCATATCAGTTTTTGAGACAAATCACCAACACCGTTAAGCTTGATTTCATTTTAAGTTCTAAACGATTCACCTAGATTGTCAGTATACTGGTCCACTTAAATTTTCACACAAAGTTCAACTGTTTCGAGATACGAGATTAATGTCTTAAGAACTTAAACTTATTCACGTGTCCCACCTCAGAATATACTCCCGTATCCAGATCCCAATATTCAGTCTTACAGGTAAATATAACACAAATGATATCTGTAAGGAAATAAATTATGATCGAAATCGTGAGAGCTCAGGTCAGAACTACCGTTCAGCAGAGAGATCACGAATCGACTTTTGGGTGTGTCCCCTTTAGAGGATCTTTTTTACAACAGCATTACTAAGCAATTTTATTGTCTTATCATATATGCTGAGGGTGATGCTATGTTTCAAGCATTGCGGAAAGTATTATTCGAGGACTAGGTCAGAACTTCCATTCAGCAGAAGTCCAGGAATAATACCCCAGATATCACTGAGTATAAAAACCTAGTATATCAGAAAAAGGAATCTTTCAAACGAGATTTCGGGGGTTACTCATATATCCGAGAGATGTTACCCACGAATTAAGCAAGTTTGAATTTAGGTTTATATCTCATCACAATCTACTAAATGTGCAAAAACCTACTCACACATCCACAGTGAGATCGTTTATCACATTTTTCTTTCCAAATCTTTAGCATGTTGTGATAGTCCACTGATGTACTATCATTTCCTCTTTTGTACAACAAAACTCATTTTGAATTTTATCATGTTTTTGGCTTTTTCAAATTTTCAAATGTTTTTGGATTTTCTGAAAATTTTTACTCCCCCTAAAATGCAAACACATTTTAGGAAATTTGAAAATAAACTGTACAATAAAGTGACAACCGATATCAAAATTGCTTCAAATCGCCATCCACTTGGCATAAACAATCAGAACTCTCCCTCACAACAAACTATTTTCCCATTATGATTTCAAAACACTTAAGTTTGTTTTAATCAAATGGTTTTTCCGGAAAATTAGTTTTGATTTTACCAATTGTAGGTTAGGGGTTCATCACATTATTCTCCAAAATATCACATGAAAGTATGGTCCAATCAAGTTCAACTTAATGACCTTGATTAACCACTTGTCAATGAAAACCTCTTTCAACCACTTACAGGTTCATTTCACCAACCATAACCACTTGTAAATCAAAATATAACAATTTAAATATACCACTTGTACTTTACCAACTGTACCACATGTAGGATCATTTGCTAAGAAAAATGCCGATTCCTGCTCCACTCTTACCAACCTGGGAGCTCCGGCAAGTCCAGTTTTTACTCAAACATTATGTCCACCCAAGCCTCACCAGCCTTGGGTGATTTTGGAACACATCTATCCCACCAACATTTTGATTTGTAAAATTCTTTGGCACCCTTAACCTTTCTATCCACCATCTTACCGAAAATATGTTTGACTTTCCCATTGAAAGCCTTCTCAACATCAAATTCTCCCTTATCAGCGAAGAATTGATTTGAGATCTCAACCTTCCCAACTTTAGACTTCCAATTTTCCTTTGACAATGGAGGAAAATTCTCATCGTTCAACTCAGGAACGGAATTCACAACCTTTTTCTCAACAGATGACTCCTCTGATTTTATGGAATCAGATTCATTGTCAGAATTACCCTCAGATTTAACCACCCACTTTTGTTTACTCAAATCACCTCTTCTTTTGTAAAATCTTTTTGAACTTTCTCCTTCCTCAGAAGTAGAATTTTCAAACTTTTTAACAATTTTTACAGATTGTTCTTTCTTATCAACACAAGTCTTTCTCAAAACAGATTTAGAAGAAACTCCCTGTTTTTGGTAGTTGGTCTTGGGACAATTCCAAGCTATGTGTCCAACTTCCTGGCATTTGAAACAGGTTCTTCTGTCAACTCTTTCAGCAAACCTTCTCACATTCTTCTTCACTTGAGCAAGAAACTCTTGATTCGACTGCTTCCAGAACGGTTTCTTCTGCTCATCTTCACAACTTCCTCCTGAAATAAATTTTGTTTTTGGTTTATAAGTTTTCTGATTTTTATAATTTTCTGAAGAATTGAAACCAAGACCTTTCTTTTTGAGATTCCCATTATGGTTTGATTTCTTTTGAAAACCTGAACCATAACAGTAACCCTTTTTCTTGTTCAATCTCTGTTGAACTCTTGAAGTGTACTTTTTAGGTTTTTCAGCAAGATTTAAATCTTTTATTTCAGAAATATTAATTTCTGTCAATTTGAAAACCTGTTTGATCATTTCAGTTTTAACACTTCTTATTGGAAATTCCTCATCAAAATATAATTTGTCTGAATCATACAAAGTATAAGCCACTTTGATTGACCCATCATTCAAATTAGATTTTGATAACAGGAATTCTCTATTGTAAACCCTGTTAGCCGGTGAACTCGGACTCTTCTCAGACGAACTCGAACTATCTGACTTAGACTCCGACTTTGACTCCTCATCCATATCTAACACCTGATCGAAAACTTTCTTTAATAACTCAGACTCATGATCAGTGTCAGACGCTGTGAATGTAACATCAATATTGTCTGGTAATTCATCAATGATTTCAGACTTTAACTTGATGTTTAGAGCCTTGTCTACTCGTTCCTCATTTGGCTTTCTGGGAGAATAAGTTTCATGGATCGGGGGCGGACATCTGTTATACTTGACACTTGGTTTCTTACCAGTATCAGTATCTTCAGTCTTTTTCTCCTTGAATGCCTCCAGACCTGCAACAGTAGGATAAACGCGATCAATCAGATAATCACAAGTAGTGTAACTCAACAATAATCGTTTAATCCTTTCGCTTTCAATCTTCTCAAGTTCCACTTCTTTCTTCAGCTTAGCACAATCTTCAATATAATCATTTATGACGCTTTGCTTTGTCATCAAAGTTGCACTCATTTTGTCATTTGCTTTCTCGATTTCAGCATTCGTTCTTTTCAACCCATCAACTGTTCTATTCAGTACATCGTATGACTCTTTCACATACTTCACATCAGACAGTAAATCTTCCTTAATTTTCTCTAAATCAGCAATCTTTTTATCTTTTTCTTCACAAACTTTGCAAGACTCTGAACACTTCGAACAAGGCTTCATGACTTCAACTACCTTCTCAATTATCTTTTCAACTTCGACGACCTTCTCTACTTCGATAAATTTTTCAACTTCAACTATTTTTTCAACTTCGACAAGTTTTTCAATTTCAACAATTTTTTCTACTTCAACAATTTTTTCAACTTCGACTAGTTTTTCAACTTCAACGAGTTTCTCAATTTCAACAATTTTTTCTACTTTCTTTTCAACCACTGGTTCTACAGATTCTATATCAGCTTTCTGTCCCTCAGTTTCTTGTGTTGAGCTTTCTTCAACTTCTGCTTTTGCTTCCAACTCATGTTCTTCAATTTTCTTAATAAACTGTGCCAGATTCATATTCTCAGATTTCCTCATGTGTTTCACTATCATCAAATAAGTTCCCCATTTCTGCTGTGGTAACGCATCAGCAAGTTTATCAATCCATTCATCATTATCTTTCTTAATTTTCAATCTTTCCATTTCCACGACTAAATGACAATATCTATCAATGGTCATTTTTGTTGTTTCATGGTCAAAAGCTACAAACTTGTCAAAAGACTTCTTCAGTAACTCCTTTTCCATGTTTCGATTTCCCAAAATTCACAAACTCAGGACTTTCAAATGAAATAGAATCAAATCTCAAGTGAACTGGTAATTACAAATGAACTAACTTGATGCGAACTGGTTCACCTTGTGAAACACCTTGTGATACAAAAACAAATGATCAGTTTAAATGAACTGAGAAAATGTGTACGCTTGTAATGGTTGAATCAATCTAGAACACGTGTCGAAAATTCGCAGACCCGTTTCAATTCAAGATGAGTAGATGCAAACTTCTTTACTCAAATAGGCCGATGACTTGAAAAACTCAATATATCTTCTGTTGGGTCGCACATAAAGACTTGATCATATATTGCGATTGGGCCGAAAACTAATAATCAGTTAAAGCCCATGGATCCTTCAATGGATTGACAAAAATCACTTGTACAACTCTTATATCGATACTTGGGCTGACAACATTCACGTAATGTACCAAACACTTTTAAGTCAAAGCTCAATTCTATAGGATCTTCAATACTTTGAACATGGTCGATGTCACATGCATATATTTAATGTCTGATTATTTTTCAAACACAATGTGGCCGACAATTATATTAGACTGACATATCTGATTTATCACATGCACACCTATATCATTTCACGTGATATCCAACAATTTCAAATCACATAAAACTTTGATTGGGCCGCAATAATCCACTAAACCGACAATTCTAATATGATACTAAATTCTATTTGGCCGCCCAAACTTTAACCTATATCCAAACTGAATTTCTCATGACCTGGTACTGACACAAATCACATGATACCATGATTATTTCTTGCCGTCCACCATCCAAAACCACTATCCTAAGGGTGTGGTCATGACCCAAACCATTAGCCTCTTATTTATTTAATTTATCTTTGTCTAAATTAGAAAAAGGAAATGATTTGTTGAAAAATGGAAAGGAGGACCATGGTTGCCATGGTTTAATCCATGCAAACCATGGTGGATCAATCAAGGGGGTGGTGTAACCTTCCATTCATGTTCCTAGGTGGCAAATCATGTCCCAACCATGACCCCCACACCCTATAGCCTTAAAGCTTCACATGCCAAACCGAATTAATGGACTTCACATATATCGACAATATCAATATTCAAAGCCAATTTATAAAACCAATGAGTTGGATTTCACAATCTGGACTACAATTTACGATAATCACATGCAATTGCGAATCAACCGATACAACCTGACATCCTCATTATCACTTTTTCAACTACCAATGACCTGACAAACTTGATTAATGTTTCACACATTCGATGCACCTTCAAACGGTGTTCATGTTTCAAACGGTCAACCACTCTCAAACTGTCACCCCAATATTTTCAAACGTTCAGGATCAGATTCAAACTGTCACGTCCAATTTCAAACGGTAATGGTTAATTTCAAACGGCCAGTTGCAAATTTCAAACGGGAAGGTCAGATTCAAACAGGAATGACCTATGACATCAGCAATTTATCGAACACTTTCAAACGGTCAGGCAGTTTTCTATCACTTTTAGATCGAATTTCAGTCTGAAACTTTTAAGGCTTTGTTAATTGTCAAATCCGAACACAGTGTGAAAATTTTAGCCCATTTTAACCGTAAAATTTTTAACTTTCTGAAAAAGAATGGTGTAGAAACAGAATTTCAAGCTGAAAATGGCAAGAACTCTTCCTCCTGAGCTCTGATACCACTTGTAGGATCGTGTTTCGACCCGAACGAGTCAATCAGAAGAGTTTATCTCAGTTTCAGAGGCGGAAACAAAGAAACTAAGTTAAATTCAGCTAGCAATACACTTTAAACTGTTGTAATATTGATTTCACACTGTTTTACAACCTGACAACACTTCGGCAGCACTTCGTTGCTTTTGCCGGAAAGTTACAAATGGTGAAAGTTTGAAGCCTATTTATAGGAGAAGGACCCTCCTGTTTGAAGGTGACATGACACTCTTCAAACTAAACCCTTCAAACTAGACCCTGACACTTTCAAACTAGACCTCTTCAAACTTTCAGCACTCCTCAAACTTTCAGTCCGAGACTCGATATAAGACGAAGACGACAGATGTATGCACCAACAAAAACCCTGAACATTCTTCGCCGGTGGCGGCAGAAGAAGAAGACGACGGTGGTAGTGCCCCGGGCGGGGGCCTACCGGTGCTGAAATGGTCGAAAGTGTCGTTTAACCGACTGATGACCAGCATCCAGATGCCCAAGGAGTTTGGGGCTGTTTATCCTCAGGAAGGTGATACCGGTGCCTGTGCTCCGGCCGGTCATGTCACCATGTGGGCCGATTCATTCACTGATGGTAACCTTCGTTTACCATTAACCGTTTTTGTTGCTGAGGTCCTGGGGTATTACAAGGTCCATATCTCCCAGATGAGTCCTTTTGGGATGATTCGTATTAGAAACTTTGAGTACACTTTTCGTGCTCTTGGTTTGCCGGTTACCGTTGATAATTTCCGGGGGTTCTACCAGTTGACGGTGAACACCGGGTTCTTTTCTTTCAGCCAACGGTATGGAAGCACCAAGCTGATGACCCCTCCCAAGGGTATCTCAACGTGGAAGAGAAAGTTCTTCTACGTTAAGGCTGCCGCGGTTGTTGCCAATATGACCTTGCGGGATGTTAATGAGCCTATCCCTGCGGAGGATATTGCTATTCCTAGTGCAGAGACTGCGGAGTGGTTCCCAAGGTTGAGGACTATTGAGCATAAGCAGCTGGACAACAATGAGTTGTGGGTGCTGCGGATGATGTTGACTAGGCCTGATAAGGATGCAAGGCCCGTTGTGCGGGAAAAAAACTTGTGGTAAGTATTCTTACGCTTGTGCGGTTTCTTTATTCCTTTGCTTGTTATTGATTTGTACGTGTATTATCAAAAGTTGCTGAGTTGTGGAAGATGTTTGATCCAACCTTTACAGGCAAGGTTGATATTGTTAAGTGTGCGGAAGGTGAAGGTTTTAACCTGGCCATTGTCCACAACTTCCACGTTCCTAAACGCGATGCCCTGATCGCACCCCTACCTCAAGGCAAAGGTATAATCCATAACCTTCTTACTTGCCTTATAGGGTTCACCTTGCTGATTTATCTCCGTGCAGGTTCTCTTGGGGTCCTTGGTAAATTTGAGTCAAAGGGTGCTTCCAAAAAACATGCAGAGAAGAAGCAAGTGGATAAACCCATGCGAGGTCGCGGTAAGAAGAAACCTGAGGTTTCTATTGTTCCGCCTTTGGTGCCGCAGGTGGCAGGTATCTCTCGTTCTCATTTCCGCAGATATACCGATTACGTGGTAGTATCTGACACCCTTGAGGGTTTGGGTGTTCCAGGTGGTGGTGCGGCTGCAGGTGGGACCTCTGTGGGTTCCAAGCATGCTGATGAGAAAAAGAGAAAGGCAGAGAAGGCTGTTGATGCCGGTGAGAAAAAGCGTCCAAAGATACAGACCAGACGGGCGGCTTTTGTTGGACCTGTGAAACCTGTGGTTGTTCCTGGTGCGTAATTCATAACTTTTACAAATATTTTGTCTTTGTACTTGTAGTTTAAAGTCTTTTAGCTTTGATTACAGAACCGCAAGATGAAGGGTTCTCCATTTTTGATGCTCCTCCTTTCCCCCCGCATGACACTGCTGCGAATGTGGGGGTTCATAAAGTTGTTACGCCTGAGCCCTCTGTGCGGGAGGAGGATACTGGGAAGAAGCCTACGACGCGTATTTTTGATACAGTAGATTCCCATGACAATGTTATCACCCCAGAGGATACTGACGAGCTTAACTTGAAGTTTACTGATGGTGAGAAGAAAAAATCCCCTGCTGCTGTGAAGGTTTCTGGTTCTTCTTCTGGAGTTGCGGCTTATACAGGGACTCCTATTCAGCCTGAAGAGTCTGAATTGGACTTTTATTACCGCACCTATACTGAAGATCGGGCCATGACCTATCACCGCCCCCCAGGGACTGTAATGCAAGGGGATGATATTACTGCTGACCCCTCCGCATGTAGGGAGATTTTGGGTGGTTTGGCACCCCTTTTGAAGTCAACCAGGCCCGTTCTTTGCCAAGTGAGGTCCAGATTAACCAACTCTCCTCCATGCTTGTGGGGAGTTCCATAATGGCAAATGCCATTATGGAAAAGTACAAGGTGCTGGGGCGCAAGGAGGAGGAAAATGCGCGCTTGCGGGCTGAGGCCAAAGAGTTGGTGAAGGCTGCACGTGAGGGTGCAGAGCAGCTTGAAAGGGATAGGGCTGCCTTTGAAAAGCGTAAGCAGACTGAAGAGTGGGCTGCAACTGCTGAGCTTAAACAGGTTCATACCCTTGCAAAACTGCTTTCTGATGAGCGCAAGAGTTGGATAGAATCTCTTTCTAATGAGCGTAAGACACTTTCTGATGAGCGCAAGACTTGGAAAGAATCTTGGGCCAAACAGAATGAAACTCTCTTTCGTGTTCGTCAGGAGCTTACCCACGCTAAGGCAGCGAATGCTGCTTTGATTAAGGAGAAAACAGCAGCTGATGCGGCTGCCAAAGAAGCGAAGGAGGCGGAAAGTCGCCTTGCAAAGGCTCTTGAAGAGGCCAAGGAGGCGGAGGCCCGTGCTGTGAAGGCCCTTGAAGGGGCAAATGTTGACCGTACCAACTTATCCAAAACTATCCTGGGCCTCCAGGTATAAGTCTCTTTTGTTTTTGAATTTGTACATATCTTGCAAGTATGTTGATTATGTTTGTATACTTGTGTTCTCTTTGTAAAAAGGCTGAATTGCGGAGTCGGGTAGCCGCTATTGAGGAGGTCAGTGCCCGTGCTGCCGCTGCTGAGGCGCGGGCGATGGAGGTTGCAGAGGCTAGAGATAGTCTTGCTTCTTCAGTCGATCTGCTCAAGGGCGATCACGGGTGGATGCGTAACCACGGGATCAGGCATGTAAGTATCCGTTGTCTTTGTTATCTTTTTTAGGCCTGCCTTTGATAACCGTACTATTTTTGTTTCGCAGATTGTTACGTCCATCCTTGACGCACCTGAGAATGTGACAGGTGTTAAATAAGATTAGGGAGCACACCCGGGATGCTGGTTTTAAAGCTGGCTACAATCGTTGCATTGCTCATATGAATATTGCGGCCCAGGGAAAATATACTGATGAACGATCTGGGTTCCATGGTGTGGACACTGAAGCGCTTCTTGCTGCTGCGCTTGCGGCGTATAACGAGATGTCCATTGCCGCTCTTGAGGATCTTGAAGAATGCCTAGAGTCGGAGGACTATGTGGACCGCTTGCGAGTGTTATATGCGGATGAGGAAGATGAGGAAAAACCTCCTGTTGAGGGCAAGGATGGTGCGGGTTCCAGCGGTACAAAAAAAAGACTAGGCTGGCCTGCGTGCCTTTTTTCTTTCCTCATTTAAATGTTAAGAACTTTATGTAAATCCCTTGCGCACCGTGACGGTGTAGAAATTTATTGAATATAAAGTTTTAACCGCTTTGTTCAATTTGTACAAGTGTTTTTATTACTTGCATGTTTGAACTTGTATGAGTTTAATGTTATTGTGAATAACACTAAGTCTGTAATTGCCCTTTGCATATCTAGATGATATGCAAGTATGAAGAACTTTACCCGTTGTAAAGCGCGGTTAAGTATACTCTATATCTAGATGATATACAAGATAAGTGGCTCATCCTTGCGTGGTGCGGTTAGGGTTGGGAGTTGAATCAAACACTCTTTCATTTCCCGGAAAGCTTTTTCGGCCTCTGCGGTCCATTGGAATTGTTCCTTTTTTAAGCAGCTCCGCAGGGTCTTGATGAAAGGGTAAGACTTAGCTGCGTGATTGGCTAAGAATCTATTTAGTGCGGCCAGCCTGCCGGCTAGTCGTTGCATTTCTTTCATCGTAGAAGGCGATGGCATGCGCTCAATCGCCTGAACTTTTTCCGGGTTCACCTTGAATCCATCTTTGGTTATGATGAATCCAAGGAATTTGCCTTCTTCCATTCCAAACGAGAATTTCCCTGGGTTAAGCTTCATGTTGACGCTTCGCAGAGTTTGGAATGTTCTTTCGATATCGTTGAGCATGGTGTCTTC
Source organism: Helianthus tuberosus (assembly GCA_030545235.1). Taxonomy (NCBI): domain Eukaryota; kingdom Viridiplantae; phylum Streptophyta; class Magnoliopsida; order Asterales; family Asteraceae; genus Helianthus; species Helianthus tuberosus. Next base: position 78,619,069 of record CM060380.1, read on the forward strand.
CTCCATGCTCATGACGACCAGGTCGTCCATATAGATTTCGACACTTTTGCTGATTTGACCGCGAAAAGTGTCGTTCATCAACTTTTGATAGGTTGCGCCAGCGTTGCGCAACCCGAACGGCATTTTTGTGTAGCAGTAGTTCCCGGTAGGAGTGCGAAATGCCATTTTATCTTCGTCCTCGATTGCCATCTGCACCTGGTGGTAGCCTTTGTAACAATCGAGGAAACACTTCCATCGAAATGGTGCGAGGTTATCGACCTTTTCGTCGATCTCCGGAAGTGCGTAACAATCCTTGGGGCAGGCTTTGTTAAGATCTTTATAATCCACGCACATGCGCCAGCCCCCGGATGGTTTTTCTACCATGACTGGGTTTGACAACCAAGTCTGGTATTTGACTTCCCGCAGGATACCTACGGAGAGCAGCTCTTGGACCTGCTCATGCATCGCCTGGTTCTTTACTGATCCAAGGTGGCGATGGCCTTGGATCACCAGCTTGATACCTGGCATGGTATTCAAGAAGTGCTGCGTGATTTCACGTGGTACCCTTGTCATATCTGCGGGTGTCCACGCAAAAATATCTTGGTTCCTGAAGAGGAGCTACTTCAGGTGCGCTTTGATAGTAGGGGACAAGGCGTGGCCCAACGTAACTGTTTGCTCTGGGTGTCTTGCGTTAAGAACCCATTTTTCTGGTTGAGTGTTGGGGGTAGGCCTCGCTACCTTGGCCGGACGCAGCTCGTCCGTAGACATAACTTCTCTCCGGGCGTATATGATCGCGATCCCTGTCTAGGTTGGGAAACCGATGGCAGAGTGGGGGACGGATGTTATCATGTTGAAGTCGCCCTGGGACTCCCTCCCAAGAAGTACATCGTATTTGGAGGTGTGAGGTAAAACCATGAAGTTTACCTCCTCTGTTCTTGTGTGCCTTCCGTTGGTGAGGCGCACAGGGAAAGTAATCTGACCCAAGGGGAACACAGTTTCCCCTGCAAACCCGGCTAACGGGTAGTCCACCGGCTGCAACCGATCTTTGTCTTCTTGATTGAATTGGTTGAAGCACTGCTCGTATATAATATCAGATGTACTGCCCGAGTCGATGAATAATCGCTCGGTGCAGTAGTGAGCCAGGTGGCCTGTGATAACGACGGCGCGCCTGTGGCGCGGTCCGCCTCGGACTTTTGGAAAGACCACTTGCTCGTCTCTCCAGTCATTGTCCGGTCTTCTTGCCGCCTTGCGCGGTCTTCCTCGCCCTCCATCGATCATGTGGGTTGAGGCCACGTACATGGTCCTCTTACCCGTGGAGGTGCCCTCGTTGTGGGGGGTAATGCGCTTGGTAGGTTTTTACGCGACTGGCAATAGGTGTTGCAGTTTCCCCTCCTTTAGGGCTCGCTCAATCTCCAGTCGGAGACTGATGCAGCTGTTTGTTGTGTGGTCCGAGTCCTTGTGATACTCGCAATAGAGTGCGGGATCCTGGTTTTTCTTGGACTTCATCGGTTGGGCCGGTCGCAGGAAATGCGCGTCCGTTAGGAGGACGTTGCTTGGCGACTGGTAGATCTCGGTCCAGATACGGTCCCCAGACTCCTTCTTCGACGCCCGGTTTTCTCGCTGGGCGTTGATTGTAGCCCTTGCGTCGGGCTGGTTGTTTCGCGGGACATATGGTCTGGAATCGCTGCCGCGATTCCATGTGTCCCGGTTGCGCTTGTTGTTACGCTTGTGTTCTTGGTGGGAGGACTGGCCTTCCGTTTGGGGTTGTGCCTTTGATACGTGTGGCTTGAGGGACCGCTGGGTCTGGGCGTATGTCTTGACCGCAGCCATGACGTCTTCCCATTTCTTAGGCAAGCCGTCCTTGCCGGAGATAGTCATAACCATTTGTTCGTCTTTCACCGCAACAATGAAATGGTTGCGTGCCATTTGGTCTGCCACGTCGCCTATCTCCAGGCATTCTTTATTGTAACGGACAACGAACGCTTCAATCGATTCGTTGTCTCTGCGCCAGATATTCATGACGTCCATAGAATCACGTTCATGACGTCGCTGCTGGCAAAAATGTGCGAGGAACTTTGCTTGTAAGTCCTCGAATGAGGTTAGTGACCCTGGTGGTAAAGAATCGAACCATGCCCTGGCCAGACCTGTTAGGGTCTGCGGAAAAAATTGACACCAAGTGGGTTCATCCCACCTGCCGTTGCACCCAGCGCCTGTGAAGATGTTCATGTGGTCATCTGGGTCGGCCGAACCGTTGTATTTCCTAATGTTTAATGGGAATTTGGTGGTGGTGACATCGGCGTTGGCAATCTCCAGGACAAACTTGGAGTTTTCGGCAGTAGACTTCGGCCTGTAGGGTTGGCTCTGGGGGCGCTTTGCAGCGCGGAGGAATTTGGTGCGGGTTTGAGTGGGAGGGACATAATTGCGTCCTCCCGGTCTACTGCTAGTAGCATGAGACTCCCCGCCATATGTACCGTCATCCAGATCGGTATGGCCTTGCCCTTCATGGTGGGACCGAGGTCCCAGTCGGCTATGGATGCCGGGGCCATGGTGGGCTGTAGACTATCGGCTAATTTCGCCATGCGGGCCTAGGCGGCTATGTATAGGGCCCCTGCGGCGGGACCCATATGAGGAATCGTCCTCATCCAGTGTGCGGACGTCGCAGTAAGAGGAACCGCGGTCTTCCTGCCTGCTTCTGGAGGCTGGGTGTGTTGGGGCCCTGCCGTCGTATTGTAAAATACGACCCGCAGGGGTATGCGGTGCTGGGGTGGGCCCCGCAGATACTTGCGCTTTTGCGCAAGCTCTGTTGTATGCTGCGGGCAGCATTGCTTGTTGCTGGTCGTACCAGGTATGAAGGTTCATGCCTGGAGGTATCACAGAAGTGTACTGTGATAAATCCTGTCCGAACGTAAGGGACGCGCCCCCTTGTGTTGATGTGCCGATATGTTCGGTGTTTGGGGCTGGAGGGGCAGTCCCCGTAGGCCCTGTGTTTGCGGGGTTTAGATTATCCCCGGTAGTGTTGTTTAGACGATCAGACATAATCTTTGGAGAGAAAGGGATGGTTGGAAAAAGTGCTAAGAGTAGCGGTGGGCGCCAATGATGAAACAATGGTTAACCGGGTGGGGTTAACTCACTGGTCTCGTCAAGTAGGGTTAATCCCTTCTTTCCGAGGATCGCTGGCTGGATCGTCCGCTGGTTGGTTTCCTGCACAAGGAAACAAGCCGTGACTCGTAACAAGGAGGATGGGATGGGGGGTGCTCCTTGTTACCACTCTCCGGCGTGAGAATCAGTAATTTGCTTGGGAAGCAAAGTGTGATAGTAGTAGTAGTAGTGAGAGAGTTGAGAAGTGATACCTCAAACCTGGTTTGGGATGGGTATTTATAGCCGAGGAGTGAAGGAGGGTAGTTGAGTAGCTAGTCTGGCATCGCACAGGTGTGTCAGACCTGTCAGTTACGGTGAGGATGCCACGTCCTGCTGTGGTGTCAAACTGTTGCAAATACGTGGGCTAGTAGGCGACTGTTCTCAGTGCCACTTGCACTGAGTGTCAGACCTACTTGCCTTGTAGGCAGGATGCGGTGCTAGGCCGCATCGCTGCTTGCGGTAACAGAAGCTGTTCCCGCGTTCTTGTTCTGGCCAAGATATATGCGGAATGCGGTGCCGTGCCGCATCGCTGTTTAGTGACTGTTACTGTTGTCCAGATCCCTTGTCGTGACGAAAATGTTCATATGATGCGGTGCCAGGCCGCGTCTCTATACGTAACATATGTTCTCGTACTTAAGGTAAGTCTTCTCATCAATGGACAGATTGGTTTCAACCGCTGCGTTCGCGCGTGCCCGCATGGACACAGATAAATTCTTACTGGTGAGGGTTTTTGATAAGGGTAATGGTCACTCGCGGTCATGCTGACGCGAGATCTGGGACCACACCCCTTCAGGTAGCTTATGCTACTTTAACGCGTCGTGCGCGCAAAAGCGCGTTCGAGATCTGGGACCATACCCCTTCAAGTAGTAATTCAAGTTACGAATCCGGTGACGTCTCTTCCGTACCGGTGTCCGGTTGGTCGGTAGGTCGTTCGAGTGGATTATTTCTTCCGCACTGGTGAGCAAGTTCCGTCTGATGCGGGATTCTCAGCCAAGGATTTAGTCTACCGTTTTCTGATGTCATCAGCCACCTTTTGGTGTTTCGAACCAACCTTTGAAACGGTGACTGAAGATGTTAGCAGAGTTCGAACCAACCTTTGATATGGTGACGGAAGGTGTTCCGCAGGGTTCGAACCAACTTTTGAGATGGTGAGAGAAGGTGTTCCACAGGGTTCGAACCAACTTTTGAGATGGTGACGGAAGGTGTCCGTTATCGCAACTCTACTTGTAACCTCTGTGTCAGCTTATGCAATGCTTGTAAGCATTTTGCTCAAGCTCTATGTTCAACTGGACATCCAATGATGATCCCTGCTTTGTGGGGTGTTCGTGGTCTCCAGTTTAGTGTTCTAGTAACTGCACGTCCTCTGCGGTTTAGCTCTCAAGTAACCGCACGTCCTCTGAGGTTTAGCTCTCAACTAACCGCACGTCCTTTGCGGTTACCTCGTTGCTGCACCTTGTTGGCCATGTTTGTTTGAGACACGTGGGGTAGTTGCGTCATTGTTGGCCGTGTTTGGTCGAACAATGTGAATCTGGACTATGGGCAGATAAACATGGTCATAGGCAGGGTTGTGCCCACCATTGTTTATTCTATGCGGTCCATAGGTGGGTAACTAGTCATAAGCAGACTTGTTACCACTGTTCTGGAGCTACTTTCCTTCACGCTTAGTTGGAAAGCAGTTTTCCTAGAAGTAGCTTTGATAAACCGCGTGGCGGTTTAGTCGTGGCTCTTCCGTAGCTACCGTTAGGGTAATTATTTTCCGCCGCAGCTACTCGTGAGTGTCTGTGGTTGGCATCAAAGAACTCGCTTCTAGAGAGTTTGACGCTTGGATGTGGCTCTTGAAGGATCAGGAGACAGGGTTGCTGATGTGCGGTTGTTCAGCGTACCTGTCCTTTATCCTAAGGAGAAGCTGTTTGTGTTCCCTCCGTGGTTGTGAACCGGACACGAGGGATTTGAACCTTGAAGAAGGTTATATGGAATGCGGTTTGCTGCATTCTGAGAAGCGGTTTTCGCAGTCCAAAGAACCATGCTGGTTTTGAGTATCTGACACACCCGTGCGGGGTCGTGTGTGTCATCTCCGCATATTCCATGTGTGCTAGTGGGTATGTGCGGTTATTGTTAAACCCCTTTATATACTGTAGAGATATATATTTTTTGCCTTTTTTGAGGGGTATGTAAAAAAAAAAAGCGACATGCGGTATGGGTTATGGCGCGGTAAACCAGAGAAACCGCATGCCGCTTATGTTTGGATAATGTTTGTCGCTTTTGTGCTGCCTACGTGGCTGAGCGCACGTGTGGGTTGTTGAAAGTTGGTAGGATTCTGTCATGTGCTGATTTGAAAGGACGTTTCCACTGCCCGAGGTCATAAATGCACTGTAGCAAGTAGTGTAAAAGTCCATTCTGTCAGGCGCGTGGGAGGCCACGCGCGCGTGATAACCGTCAGCGGAAATGGCGCTGAACACGTGGCGACACGTAATTGGCCCTTTTTGAACGTGTTGAGTCGGTTACTGCATCGCATTAATTGCGATGAGTATATAATGGGAAACTGTTCGATTTCTCCTCACTTTGTTCAAAAAATTTCAAAAATTCTCCGGTGAAAGAGTGTGTTCTCTCTGTCTTCTCCGATAAGCTCTATCAGAATTTCCGGTCAAGTTTCTTGGTTTTTCTTTAACCTCATTCTTCTATCTTCTTTATTACTGATGGCTGAACCATCCAGTCCACACAATGTTGAGGGTGAAAACCCTGAACATTCTTCGCCGGTGGCGGCAGAAGAAGACGACGACGGTGGTAGTGCCCCGGGCGGGGGCCTACCGGTGCTGAAATGGTCGAAAGTGTCGTTTAACCGATTGATGACCAGCATCCAGATGCCCCAGGAGTTTGGGGCTCTTTATCCTCAGGAAGGTGACACCGGTGCCTGTGCTCCGGCCGGTCATGTCACCATGTGGGCCGATTCATTCACTGATGGTAACCTTCGTTTACCATTAACCGTTTTTGTTGCTGAGGTTCTGGGGTATTACAAGGTCCATATCTCCCAGATGAGTCCTTTTGGGATGATTCGTATTAGAAACTTTGAGTACACTTTTCGTGCTCTTGGTTTGCCGGTTACCGTTGATAATTTCCGAGGGTTCTACCAGTTGACGGTGAACACCGGGTTCTTTTCTTTCAGCCAACGGTATGGAAGCACCAAGCTGATGACCCCTCCCAAGGGTATCTCAACGTTGAAGAGAAAGTTCTTCTATGTTAAGGCTGTCGCGGTTGTTGCCAATATGACCTTGCGGGATGTTAATGAGCCTATCCCTGCGGAGGATATTGCTATTCCTAGTGCGAAGACTGCGGAGTGGTTCCCAAGGTTGAGGACTATTGAGCATAAGCAGCGGGACAACAATGAGTTGTGGGTGCTGCGGATGATGTTGACTAAGCCTGATAAGGATGCAAGGCCCGTTGTGCGGGAAAAAACTGGTGGTAAGTATTCTTACGCTTGTGCGGTTTCTTTATTCCTTTGCTTGTTATTGATTTGTACGTGTATTATCAGAAGTTGCTGAGTTGTGGAAGATGTTTGATCCAACCTTTACCGGCAAGGTTGATATTGTTAAGTGTGCGGAAGGTGAAGGTTTTTACCTGGCCATTGTCCACAACTGCCGCGTTCCTAAACGCGATGCCCTGATCGCACCCCTGCCTCAAGGCAATGGTATAATCCATAACCTTCTTACTTGCCTTATAGGGTTCACCTTGCTGATTTATCTCCGTGCAGGTTCTCTTGGGGTCCTTGGTAAATTTGAGTCAAAGGGTGCTCCCAAAAAACATGCAGAGAAGAAGCAAGTGGATAAACCTGTGCGGGGTCGCGGTAAGAAGAAACTTGAGGTTTCTGTTGTTCCGCCTTTGGGGCCGCAGGCGGCAGGTATCTCTCGTTCTAATTTTCGCAGATATACCGATTACGTGGTAGTATCTGACACCCTTGAGGGTTTGGGTGTTCCAGGTGGTGGTGTGGCTGCAGGTGGGACCTCTGCGGGTTCCAAGCATGCTGATGAGAAAAAGAGATGGGCATAGAAGGCTGTTGATGCCGGTGAGAAAAAGCGTCCAAAGATACAGACCAGACGGGCGGCTTTTGTTGGACCTGTGAAACCTGTGGTTGTTCCTGGTACGTAATTCATAACTTTTACAAATATTTTGTCTTTGTACTTGTAGTTTAAAGTCTTTTTGCTTTGATTACAGAACCGCAAGATGAAGGGTTCTCCATTTTTTATGCTCCTCCTTTCCCCCCGCATGACACTGCTGCGAATGTGGGGGTTCATAAAGTTGTTACGCCTGAGCCCTCTGTGCGGGAGGAGGATACTGGGAAGAAGCCTACGGCGCGTATTTTTGATACAGTAGATTCCCATGACAATGTTATCACCCCAGAGGATACTGACGAGCTTAACTTGAAGTTTACTGATGGTGAGAAGAAAAAATCCCCTGCTGCTGAGAAGGTTTCTGGTTCTTCTTCTGGAGGTGCGGGTTATACAGGGACTCCTATTCAGCCTGAAGAGTCTAAATTGGAGTTTTATTACCGCACCTATACTGAAGATCGGGCCATGACCTATCACCGCCCCCCAGGGACTGTAATGCAAGGGGATGATATTACTGCTGACCCCTCCGCGTGTAGGGAGATTTTGGGTGGTTTGGGCACCCCTTTTGAAGTCAACCGGGCCCGTTCTTTGCCAAGTGAGGTCCAGATTAACCAACTCTCCTCCATGCTTGTGGGGAGTTCCATAATGGCAAATGCCATTATGGAAAAGTACAAGGTGCTGGGGCGCAAGGAGGAGGAAAATGCGTGCTTGCGGGCTGAGGCCGAAGAGTTGGTGAAGGCTGCACGTGAGGGTGCAGAGCAGCTTGAAAGGGATAGGGCTGCCTTTGAAAAGCGTAAGCAGACTGAAGAGTGGGCTGCAACTGCTGAGCTTAAACAGGTTCGTACCCTTGCAAAACTACTTTCTGATGAGCGCAAGAGTTGGAAAGAATCTCTTTCTAATGAGCGTAAGACACTTTTTGATGAGCGCAAGACTTGGAAAGAATCTTGGGCCAAACAGAATGAAACTCTCTTTCGTGTTCGTCAGGAGCTTACCCACGCTAAGGCAGCGAATGCTGCTTTGATTAAGGAGAAAACAGCAGCTGATGCGGCTGCCAAAGAAGCGAAGGAGGCGGAAAGTCGCCTTGCAAAGGCTCTTGAAGAGGCCAAGGAGGCGGAGGCCTGTGCTTTGAAGGCCCTTGAAGGGGCAAATGTTGACCGTACCAACTTATCCAAAACTATCCTGGGCCTCCAGGTATAAGTCTCTTTTGTTTTTGAATTTGTACATATCTTGCAAGTATGTTGATTATGTTTGTATACTTGTGTTCTCTTTGTAAAAAGGCTGAATTGCGGAGTCGGGTAGCCGCTATTGAGGAGGTCAGTGCCCGTGCTGCCGCTGCTGAGGCGCGGGCGATGGAGGTTGCAGAGGCTAGAGATAGTCTTGCTTCTTCAGTCGATCTGCTCAAGGGCGATCACGGGTGGATGCGTAACCACGGGATCAGGCATGTAAGTATCCGCTGTCTTTGTTATCTTTTTAGGCCTGCCTTTGATAACCGTACTATTTTTGTTTCGCAGATTGTTACGTCCATCCTTGACGCACCTGAGAATGTGGCAGGTGTTAATGAGATTAGGGAGCGCGCCCGGGATGCTGGTTTTAAAGCTGGCTACAATCGTTGCATTGCTCATATGAATATTGCGGCCCAGGGCAAATATACTAATGAACGATCCGGGTTCCACGGTGTGGACACTGAAGCGCTTCTTGCTGCTGCGCTTGCGGCGTATAACGAGACGTCCATTGCCGCTCTTGAGGATCTTGAAGAATGCCTAGAGTCGGAGGACTATGTGGACCGCTTGCGAGTGTTATATGCGGATGAGGAAGATGAGGAAAAACCTGCTGTTGAGGGCAAGGATGGTGCGGGTTCCAGCGGTACAAAAAAAAAGACTAGGCTGGCCTGCGTGCCTTTTTTGTTTCCTCATTTAAATGTTAAGAACTTTATGTAAATCCCTTGCGCACCGCGACGTTGTAGAAATTTTTTGAATATAAAGTTTTAACCGCTCTGTTCAATTTGTACAAGTGTTTTTATTACTTGCATGTTTGAACTTGTATGAGTTTAATGTTATTGTGAATAACACTAAGTCTGTAATTGCCCTTTGCATATCTAGATGATATGCAAGTATGAAGAACTTTACCCGTTGTAAAGCGCGGTTAAGTATACTCTATACCTTTGTCGTATGAGTATTAGTTAATTCCTGTTTTTATCCCGTTAGGGTTTAGGAATTGTGTAGGCTTTGTGAAAACCATAGTCGCCTGTCCAGCCGGATAGGCGGTTAATGTTTTGCCATTGTTGGCCTATTACAATAGTTGCGTGTGGTCACCACTCTGTGTGGGCATCGCGAATGAAGATTTTGCCAATCTGTTTTTGTAGATACCGCAGAGTGGAACGCGCATTTGTAATAGGAGTAAATAAACAATATTGCATTGAATCGTTTATTTATTTATTTGCAAATGTCCTGCGGCCCGATAGGTTACATGGTAAATGTAAAAAACATGGCTTACATATAACAGCTTCGAAGCTGTTGTGCATTCCTTGTGCGTGCGATAGTTTTGCCTTCTAATGTTTGCAGTTTATATGCGCCTTTGCCCAGGACCTCTTGGATGAGGTAGGGTCCTTCCCACTTGGGGGCGAGTTTCCCTAGGCGTTCCGCGTTAGATGCTTCATTGTCACGAAGGACGTAGTCTCCCGGATTGAAGGTAAAAATGCGGACGCGTGCATTGTAGTACTTTTCGAGTTTGGTTTTATACTTGGCCTCATTGATGGCAGCGTTTTCACGCCTTTCTTCCAGGAGGTCCAAGTCAACCCTGCGCTCCTCATTGTTGTCTATCTTGTTGATAGCCAACATCCTAGGTGAAGGGAGGCCTACTTCTGCGGGGATCATCGCTTCAGTGCCATAAACCAGGCTGAAGGGTGTCTCACCGTTACTTGTCTTTGGGCTTGTCCTGTGTGCCCATAAGATACTTGGGAGTTAATCAATCCAGCCGCGTCTGGCTGTTCCCAACCGTGCTTTGATGCCTTCGACTAAGCTTTTATTGATACTCTCGACCTGGCCATTCCCTTGCGGTTGCGCCACTGAGGAGAATATGTGTTCAATATTTAGCTCCTTTAGCCATTTTTGAAAGTCATCGGCAGCGAAGTTGGTACCGTTGTCGGTGACAATGCACATTGGTAGACCGAAACGGCGGATGATATGTTCCCAGACGAATTTCCTTGTTATCATAGCGGTGGTTGATGCGAGCGGTTTTGCCTCTACCCATTTTGTAAAATAATCAACAGCCACAATGATGAACTTCACTGCACCTGGTGCGTCTGGAAATGGTCCCACCACATCGATTGCCCATTTCTGGAATGGCCATGCGGTGGTGACGGGGATCAGGTTGTTCTTGGGGCGCAGGGTCTTGGGAGCATGCCGTTGACAATTGAAACACTTGCGCAAGACTTTGACTGCGTCCAGGTGCATGCCAGGCCAGTAGTACCCGACATTCATGATTTTGGCCACCACCATGCGTGGGCCCGCGTGTATGCCACATATTCCTTCGTGTATTTCTCTGATAAGGTACGTGGCGTCTTGGGGGTCGACGCATCGTAGTAGTGGCCCCAGGTATGATTTACGGTATAAGATACCGTCTCCCATTTGGTAATGACACGCTTTGTATTGCAACTTATGTGCCTCTGCCTTGCTTTCGGGAGTAACACCTGATTGCAAGTATGCAATTATTGGTCTCATCCAGGATGTTGTACCGTATTGGATGACATTGACTTGGCGCAGGGGTACTGAGGGATTTTGCAGAATTTCAATGCGTACCTCTTTTGCGTGTTGGAAGCTGGTGGATGCAAGTTTTGATAGTGCATCCGCGGGTTTGTTATCACTCCTATTGATATGGCGGATATTGAAAGAAGTGAACTTTGATTTCAGTTGCAAAGCCTGTTCGAGGTAGAGGATCATGATATCCCCTTTTGCGGCATAGTCGCCGCGTATCTGGCCTGCAACCAATAGTGAATCGACGTGTGCTTCCAAATGTTGGACGTCGAGTTTGACTGCTAGACGCAGCCCTGCCAGTAGAGCCTCATACTCTGCCTCGTTATTCGTGCTTTTGAAATCGAGGCGGATTGCATAGGTAAGCTCTTGGCCATCGGGGCTGACGAGTTGCAGACCTGCACCTGCACCATCTTCGTTGGATGCACCATCTGTATATAGTGCCCAGGTCTCTGCGGAGGATGGTGGTGATGCAGGGTTTTGCTCTTCTTCGCATTCTTGAATGTGATTTGTTGGTACTTCGGCAACGAAATCAGCCAAGACCTGGCCTTTAATCGCGGGGCGTGGCTTATAGTTCAGTGAAAGTGCGCCCAGCTCAATTGCCCATTTTGCTAATCTACCAGAGATGTCGGGTTTTGATAGGATCGGGCCGATCCTGTAGTTGGTTACCACCGTGATGACGTGGTTTGCAAAGTATCGTCGCAACCGTCTTGACGCGTGTACTATTGCCAATACCAATTTCTCCATGATGGAGTACCTCGTCTCTAGGTCGTTGAGCATTTTGCTGATGTAGTAGATGGGTGTTTAAACTCCGTCCCGCTCCACTATGAGTACCGCGCCTACCGCGTTGTCCGCGGCAGATAAGTACAAGATAAGTGGCTCATCCTTGCGTGGTGCGGTTAGGGTTGGGAGTTGAATCAAGCACTCTTTCATTTCCCGGGAAGCTTTTTCGGCCTATGCGGTCCATTGGAATTGTTCCTTTTTTAGCAGCTCCGCAGGGTCTTGATGAAAGGGTAAGACTTAGCTGCGTGATTGGCTAAGAATCTATTTAGTGCGGCCAGCCTGCTGGCTAGTTGTTGCATTTCTTTCATCGTAGAAGGCGATGGCATGCGCTCAATCGCCTGAACTTTTTCTGGGTTCACCTTGAATCCATCTTTGGTTATGATGAATCTAAGGAATTTGCCTTCTTCCATTCCAAACGAGCATTTCCCTGGGTTAAGCTTCATGTTGACGCTTCGCAGAATTTGGAATGTTCTTTCGATATCGTTGAGCATGGTGTCTTCCTCCATGCTCATGACGACTAGGTCGTCCATATATATTTCAACACTTTTGCTGATTTGACCGCGAAAAGTGTCGTTCATCAACTTTTGATAGGTTGCGCCTGCGTTGCGCAACCCGAACGGCATTTTTGTGTAGCAGTAGTTCCCGGTAGGAGTGCGAAATGCCATTTTATCTTCGTCCTCGATTGCCATCTGCACCTGGTGGTAGCCTTTGTAACAATCGAGGAAACACTTCCATCGAAATGGTGCGAGGTTATCGACCTTTTCATCGATCTCCGGAAGTGCGTAACAATCCTTGGGACAGGCTTTGTTAAGATCTTTATAATCGACGCACATGCGCCAGCCCCCGGATGGTTTTTCTACCATGACTGGGTTTGACAACCAAGTCTGGTATTTGACTTCCCGCAGGATACCTACGGAGAGCAGCTCTTGGACCTGCTCATGCATCGCCTGGTTCTTTGCTGATCCAAGGTGGCGCTGGCCTTGGATCACCAGCTTGATACCTGGCATGGTATTCAAGAAGTGCTGCGCGATTTCACGTGGTACCCCTGTCATATCTGCGGGTGTCCACGCAAAAATATCTTGGTTCCTGAAGAGGAGCTGCTTCAGGTGCGCTTTGATAGTAGGGGACAAGGCGTGGCCCAACGTAACTGTTTGCTCTGGGTGTCTTGCGTTAAGAACCCATTTTTCTGGTTGAGTGTTGGGGGTAGGCCTCGCTACCTTGGCCGGACGCAGCTCGTCCGTAGACATAACTTCTCTCCGGGCGTATATGATCGCGATCCCCGTCTCGGTTGGGAAAACGATGGCAGAGTGGGGGACGGATGTTATCATGTTGAAGTCGCCCTGGGACTCCCTCCCGAGAAGTACATCGTATTTAGAGGTGTGAGGTAAAACCATGAAGTTTACCTCCTCCGTTCTTGTGTTCCTTCTGTTGGTGAGGCGCACAGGGAAAGTAATCTGACCCAAGGGGAACACAGTTTCCCCTGCAAACCCGGCTAACGGGTAGTCCACCGGCTGTAATCGATCTTTGTCTTCTTGATTGAATTGGTTGAAGCACTGCTCGTATATAATATCAGATGTACTGCCCGGGTCGATGAATAATCGCTCGGTGCAGTAGTGAGCCAGGTGGCCTGTGATAACGACGGCGCGCCTGTCGCGCGGTCCTCCTCGGACTTTTGGAAAGACCACTTGCTCGTCTCTCCAGTCATTGTCCGGTCTTCTTGCCGCCTTGCGCGGTCTTCCTCATCCTCCATTGATCATGTGGGTTGAGGCCACGTACATGGTCCTCTTACCCGTGGAGGTGCCCACGTTGTGGGGGGTAATTTGCTTGGTAGGTTTTTGCACGACTGGCAATAGGTGTTGCAGTTTCCCCTCCTTTAGGGCTCGCTCAATCTCCAGTCGGAGACTGATGCAGCTGTTTGTTGTGTGGCCCGAGTCCTTGTGATACTCGCAATAGAGTGCGGGATCCTGGTTTTTCTTGGACTTCATCGGTTGGGCCGGTCGCAGGAATTGCACGTCCGTTAGGAGGACGTTGCTTGGCGACTGGTTGATCTCGGTCCAGCTACGGTCCCGAGACTCCTTCTTCGACTCCCGGTTTTCACGCTGGGCGTTGATTGTAGCCCTTGCGTCGGGCTGGTTGTTTCACGGGACATATGGTCCGGAATCGCTGCCGCGATTCCATGTGTCCCGCTTGCGCTTGTTGTTGCGCTTGTGTTCTTGGTGGGAGGACTGGCCTTCCGTTTGGGGTTGTGCCTTTGATACGTGCGGCTTAAGGGACCGCTGGGTCTGGGCGTATGTCTTGACCGCAGCCATGACGTCTTCCCATTTCTTAGGCAAGCCGTCCTTGCCGGAGATAGTCATAACCATTTGTTCGTCTTTCACCGCAACAATGAAATGGTTGCGTGCCATTTGGTCTGCCACGTCGCCTATCTCCAGGCATTCTTTATTGTAACGGACAACGAACGCTTCAATCGATTCGTTGTCTCTGCGCCAGATATTCATGACGTCCATAGAATCACGTTCATGACGTCGCTGCTGGCAAAAATGTGCGAGGAACTTTGCTTGTAAGTCCTCGAATGAGGTTAGTGACCCTGGTGGTAAAGAATCGAACCATGCCCTGGCCAGACCTGTTAGGGTCTGCGGAAAAAATTGACACCAAGTGGGTTCATCGCACCTGCCGTTGCACCCCGCGCCTGTGAAGATGTTCATGTGGTCATCTGGGTCGGCCGAACCGTTGTATTTCCCAATGTTTAATGGGAATTTGGTGGTGGTGACATCGGCGTTGGCAATCTCCAGGACAAACTTGGAGTTTTCGGCCGCAGACTTCGGCCTGTAGGGTTGGCTCTGGGGGCGCTTTGCAGCGCGGAGGTATGTGGTGTGGGTTTGAGTGGGAGGAACATAATTGCGTCCTCCCGGTCTACTGCTAGTAGCATGAGACTCCCCGCCATATGTACCGTCGTCCAGATCGGTATGGCCTTGCCCTTCATGGTGGGACCGAGGTCCCAGTCGGCTATGGATGCCGGGGCCATGGTGGGCTGTAGACTGTTGCCTAATTTCACCATGCGGGCCTAGGCGACTATGTATAGGGCCCCTGCGGCGGGACGCAGATGAGGAATCGTCCTCATCCAGTGTGTGAACGTTGCAGTAAGAGGAACCGCGGTCTTCCTGCCTGCTTCTGGAGGCTGGGTGTGTTGGGGCCCTGCCGTCGTATTGTAAAATACGACCCACAGGGGTATGCGGTGCTGGGGTGGGCCCCGCAGATACTTGCGCTTTTGCGCAAGCTCTGTTGTATGCTGCGGCCAGCATTGCTTGTTGCTGGTCATACCAGGTATGAAGGTTCATGCCTGGAGGTATCACAGAAGCGTACTGTGATAAATCGTGTCCGAACGTAAGGGACGCGCCCCCTTGTGTTGATGTGCCGATATGTTCGGTGTTTGGGGCTGGAGGGGCAGTCCCCGTAGGCCCTGTGTTTGCGGGGTTTAGATTATCCCCGGTAGTGTTGTTTAGACGATTAGACATAATCTTTGGAGAGAAAGGGATGGTTGGAAAAAGTGCTAAGAGTAGCAGTGGGCGCCAATGATGAAACAATGGTTAACCGGGTGGGGTTAACTCACTGGTCTCGTCAAGTAGGGTTAATCCCTTCTTTCCGAGGATCGCTGGCAGGATCGTCCGCTGGTTGGTTTCCTGCACAAGGAAACAAGCCGTGACTCGTAACAAGGAGGATGGGATGAGGGGTGCTCCTTGTTACCACTCTTCGGCGTGAGAATCAGTAATTTGCTTGGGAAGCAAAGTGTGATAGTAGTAGTAGTAGTGAGAGAGTTGAAAAGTGATACCTCAAACCTGGTTTGGGATGGGTATTTATAGCCGATGAGTGAAGGAGGGTAGTTGAGTAGCTAGTCTGGCATCGCACAGGTGTGTCAGACCTGTCAGTTACGGTGAGGATGCCACGTCCTGCTGTGGTGTCAGACTGTTGCACATACGTGGGCTAGTAGGCGACTGTTCTCAGTGCCACTTGCACTGAGTGTCAGACCCACTTGCCTTGTAGGCAGGATGCGGTGCTAGGCCGCATCGCTGCTTGCGGTAACAGAAGCTGTTCCCGCGTTCTTGGTCTGGCCAAGATGTATGCGGAATGCGGTGCCGTGCCGCATCGCTGTTTAGTGACTGTTACTGTTGTCCAGATCCCTTGTCGTGACGAAAATGTTCATATGATGCGGTGCCAGGCCGCGTCTCTATGCGTAACATGTGTTCTCGTACTTAAGGTAAGTCTTCTCATCAATGGACAGATTGGTTTCAACCGCTGTCTCCGCGCGTGCCCGCACGGACACAGATAAATTCTTACTGGTGAGGGTTTTTGATAAGGGTAATGGTCACTCGCGGTCAAGCTGACGCGAGATCTGGGACCATACCCCTTCAGGTAGCTTATGCTACTTTAACGCGTCGTGCGCGCAAAAGCGCGTTCGAGACGTCTAACTAGTCCTATGACAAGTATTATATGCCTAAACATGTTTAATTAGGTTGCATAATCAGTTAAGTGACAAATGTTTAGGTTACATATGCTTAAAATCCAATTATGCATGAAAAGGGCATTTTGGTCATTTACCTAAGGCATATAAACTAACTATCATACAACTACTTAAACTATGTGACCATAAGGTATAACCTCGGAAGGTTATTCCCTATGCAACTATGGTCAGTAAACATGCTTGGTCGGATCCTAATGATTGACCAAACGGGTCGAGTTCTAAAGTCTAAGCGGTGGTTTAGACTGCTTGACTTACGACTCTAAACAAGTACTAACTAAAAGTGACGAGCTAAGCACGTTAAAACATGCTTAACTAAGTTAGAAAACAAGTTTTGATATCAAAACAAAGTGTTTTGATACCTAAGAGTAGTTTGGTTGCAAAATACGCTTAAATGCGCATTTTGACCGAAACTACAACTCGTCACTACGCCTAGTCAACGTGGTAATCTGTAGGTATAGTCACTAAGGACTATAACCATCGTGATTACGCTCACGTTGCGAAGTTCAAACGAACTTCTTGTTGACCATTGACTGGTCAAAGCTGAAAGTCAAACACTGTTTGACTTTTAAGCTAGGAAAGCAATAAAAGAATGAAGGAAGCTTACAAAGGGTCCTTGCTAGAACTTGATCTTATAATTCTCAGGTATGAAATTATAAAACCTCAACTTAGAGAATTTAGATCAAGTGTGAGTTGCAACAAATGAAGAGCATGGCTATTTATAGTTGTTGGAGGTTCATAGGATCAATCCATGTGTTTGTGTGGTTACCAAACATTAAATCCTAGCCATACAAGTGTTAGAGGCCAGCTAATTTACTTGGGGAGGTGCTAACTTGGCTACCACACAAAGAAATTGCAAGAATGGTCCCTCAAATTCAATCTGCTGCACAAAAAACATGTTTCTGCCCAGATCATATGGTCGCGTGACGCGACCACAAGGCCCTATGGCCGTCGCGCGACGCCAGGGTGTGAGCTGAAAGTTTCAAAGTTTGGCAGAAATGGTCCCTGCACGTGTTTAAACTTGTTTTTGACATTTTTAACCTCCGTTAAGCCATTTTCAAGGATCTACAAGGTCGTCAAAGTGTAGGGGACCTGAATTATGCTCAGAAATATCACGGATGCCGGTTCGTTTGGTCGTACGGTCACGTTGTTCGGTTAATTACGACGAAACTCGAACGGACGCGAAAACGAATCAAATTAAGCGACGAATGGTATTTTTTCATGCCGATCACTAAAATAAAAATATTTTAGTGTCTACAAAAATTTTGGATGTCCAGATGTGGTCTGAACGTAAGATATGCGCGTAAATGCAAACTTACGCCATTTTTGACGCTTTTAGTCCCTGACAGATCAATTAAGCATATTTTCGCACACCGAACCACTCAAAGCTTGTTTCTAAGCTATTTTTAGGTTATTTATGGTATGTTTAGCTTATGATCAAGTTCCGGACTGTTCGATACCATACGAATCGGTATAGTTTCGCAGTTTGACACAAATAGTCCCTGCGATCGAATAGACTTATTTTCAACACACCAAACCATCCAAAACTTATTTCTAAGTTATGTAAAGGTTATTTAAGGTATGTTAAGCCTATGTCACTATTCCAGAGTGTTTGTTGCGTTAAAATGACTGCGTTTACGCACCAGTTTGCGTATAACCTTCCAGAAAGCGATTTAAAGCTTGAAATCGGAATCGAATCAAATCGTAAAATCATCAAACACAAATACACACATAATAACACCAAAAAACATTGTTTTATTAATAATTAACATTGTTTTACATTGTACATCGATTACAGAGCACAGTTGTCACACATGGAAGAGCATAGGCTTCTTTGTTTGATCGGATGTTTTTCTCGTTTGTCCACCACTTTAATACTCTGCCTTGAAACATTCCAGTCGCACTCCTAGTCTTCAGATGATCCTGGCATTCGCTGTTAATGAAGGTAACCTCGATGCTGTCAAACCACTCGAGCATAGTAGTCACCCCATCACTGCCCGTGAAAGACTTAGGGTTGCAAGAGATAAAATGCTCATAGGTGAACTTGGTAGACTTTTCTTTCTCCGTCTTAGAATCAACAGAAGAGGGAGGAGTGTTCGATCCTTGGATCTCAGAGTCAATCTTTGGCACGACTCGAGCGATCTGGTCGGCCATGAAGGACATCATCTTTTTCTGAGACTTTTCCCTGGATCTCTTGAGAGTGTCGGAGAGCTTTCGAGAAGACATCCAACACTAATCCACCGGATCCCATCAGAACTCCGCAGTTAAGCGTGCTTGGGCGAGAGTAGTACTAGGATGGGTGACCCCCTGGGAAGTCCTCGTGTTGCAAAAACACACTCATCCTCATAGATGCACATAGACTAATCCAATAGGTTCACATAGATCCCAATAGATTCCATGGGTTTGGTAGATTCAATAGACTCACAGACTCCAATAGATTCAATAGTTTCCAATAGATTCATTCGTAGGTTCCAATAGATCCAATAGTTTCCAACAGTTTCACATAGATTACCATAGACAATCCACAAACAACGAAATCCCGCATGGCACGTGCTACGAAAGTTCGGCAACATGACGGAAGCACTTATATATAGGAAGTACCAGCGGCGTATCCACCATGCTTCAATCATGCCACGTCCCCCTCGTCATCAGTGTCACGCTTTGCTAATCACAACATTAGATTCCACCACTTTTCAAAACATAGATTACCCAAATAGATTCCACAACTTCAACCCAAGCCTACAAAATTTTTAACTTCACTTAGCGCGTGATACGAAGACTCGACAACATGCCAGAAACACTTATATATAGGAAGTACCAGCGGCGTATCCACCATGCTTCGGGCACGTCACGTCACCCTCGTCTTCGACGCTAGGCTACGTTTCGCATTTTTTTCCCAAAACAGCACACACTTAGATTACATGTAGATTACGATAGAGTACGCATAGATTACACATAGATTCCTCATAGATTACTCAATTAGTTTTCATAGATTGGATTCCAACAACTCATCACTGGGCTGTAAACACTAAGTTTCGCATGGCACTTAGCACGAAAGTTGGTAACACGTCTGAAACACTTATATATAGGAAGTACCAGCGGCGTATCCACCATGCTTCAGACACGTCACTTCTCCCTCGTGTTTCCATGCCATGTTACATTTAGTGTCTCACAACCACAACCACACATAGATTCATCAGATAGATTTTCATAGAATCATAGTCGTTCAAGATTCACACATAGGTTATCATGATAGAATAAAACTTCATAAATTTAGTTGATCCTGAGATTAGAGTTAACGTTTTAGATTGCGGTCATACGTGCGACTCGTGAGAACGTCTTAAAATAAACGAAGAATCAAGATAAACGGAGAATTAAGTCTAAAACCACATGTAAAAGTCGAGATAACATAAAAGACAGGCTCATAAAACATAGAGTGTCCCGGGTAGAGGAACGGTGACTAACCAAAGTGATTCGAACCCCTTTCGAATTTAGATAGCGTGTCTTGACTTACTTAGACAAATACGTCATCGATGTTAGGCCTACGATATTCGTCCTTTTGGTCATTTCACGTATCCAATTGAATGGAAGTTTCGAGACTTTGGCGAGACATGAAAACATCAAAGTGTGGGACTAATTATCAAGGTCTAAGTTTAACCTCTAACTTGATAACTTCGTACCCTAATATCGTCGGTACTGTCCGCAGACAAGACCTACTAGATTAATATGGGGATTTTCCATCAAGGTTCGGATGTCACTCCTGTCTTGAGGGAAAATCTCTTGCAAAATACAAACACTGGTGAACAGTGTTTTCGAAGTATCAAGTGTACATTATGTTAGCCTTAGGAAAGGCATGTAAGTTTTACAGGAGTATATGTGCTGCTAGGAAGCAATCACGGTAGAATGCATAAGTCTTAAACAGCAGATAAGAAGCAAGATTCCTAGAACTAGAAACTAGGGCAAGTATTCCTACTTATCCTAATTCCCTATAGTTATGGCTCTGATACCAATCTGTCACACCCCAACTAACCGATGGCGGAAACATCAGGGTGCGAGCACTAAGTGTTCAGATTGCTCATGAGATTCCATAACACTAAATATTGCAATAGTAATTAAGTAGATTTCATGAGATAAATTGTCAAATGTCAAACAAGTATCATCAAGATTACATCACATAACAAAATTGTTCCAAAGTCTGAATTATTTAAGTGACGTTTCTAGGCATCTCCTAGCTTGATTTCCATGTGTTCCATAGCAACCTATCATCCTGCAACATGTATTAAAATATCAATACAAAGTGTTGGCGAGTATACAAGTTTGAATAATAGCATAGTAGATTAAAAACAACCCATATCCACAATGTAAGTATAAAAATAGTTTCAGCCGTGCTAGTGTCGCAGTCCACGTAGCGATAGCCCAAGTATCCCGATGCTTTAGTGTTTACCCAAAACTCAAGGTAAACTAGAATCCTCCTAACAATACTCCCTGTGAATAATGGAAGAGGTGCACCTCCTATAGCGCTACTATTGTTAAGGCGGAACTACACACCCTGGATTAAACGTCACATAGCATAAAATAGAATACTAGAATGCACAAGTTTTCACATACACGTAGGATAGAGTTTAGCTTGCAAAAGTATCAAGTTTCGTAGTTTATAGAATACATGTTACATCCCAAAGTTTAAAGTAAAAAGGGATCGAGTATACTCACAGTGATAGCTTAACAATATAGACTGTTATTGGATCAAAGGGAGCTCTTTTAGAATTAACCTGATTAGATTACAACAGATAAAAGAATAACGAAATTGCTTAAAGTGTCGGAAACAGTCACTGGATCGGATGGCTGTCCGATCGGATGGCTATCCGATCGGATTGCCAGTCGATCACTTGTAACACCCCGAAATTTAAAAAGCTTTATATTAGCATTATATAAAGTACAAAATAAACGAGAATGAGCTAGGAAATAAATAACCCAGTTAGTTAGTTATCTTGTTTTAAAGCATGAATGAATTTAAAATGCCAAAGATATAAACTAAATAAAAGTGGAGGGACCTATGTTGTTAAAATTGAAACTTAATTACATAAAACAAAATTAAAACACACCAAACACACTCAAATGGTGTGTCTGGTCGATCAAGAAGCAGGGGGCGACAAGGGGTTCTTCACCAAATCCTAATTCTCACAAAAACTACAAATCGAGGGCTCAAATCAAGTCAAAATCGAAATCTAAACATAGATTCGTGATCACCTAGTCAAAGGGATCATAAGGTATGTCAATTTAGGTTGTTTTGATTCAACTCAAATACCTAGCATATGATGAAAATTGGATGTTTAAGCTTGATTTTGAGTTGTAATGATGAAATTAGAAGATATATGATGTCTAGGGATAAACCATAGGTGAATTTTTTTAAGACCTTGCATGTTAATTGTGGGTTCATATTCACCATTTCAGGTGATTAATGTGTTAGTAGAAACTTGATAAACACTAGAATTATGATTCTTGTTCTAGTGAAACCTGAGTTTTAGGAGGTAATCTCTGAAATATGAATGTAAAATTTGTGTAAATTTGCATGATTGACGTTGAATTAGATGAGGATTTCAAGTCATGAACTTGGTTTGGTTTATATGAAAACCTAACCCGCTACGTGTTTGTTGAAATGCCTAAGTGGGGACTAATATGTTAAAAATCGGATGAAAACGCATAATTGACTAGTGTGGCAATTTAGGCGTTAATAATTACAAAAAGGGTTCTAAATTGAAGTTGAATTGAACTCTTTAGGCAAAGAATCTGGATTGTCAAGCGGACAAGCCGGAGGAGGAGATACGCGTTTGAAGTGTGTGCTCTAAAGGTACGCGACTTAACTTGAGTCCCGTTACATTACACATAAATGTTTGGTATTAGTGTACAAATGGTGTCGTAGTATAAATTACGCGTTTGATGTGTTATTGAAGTGACGAAGTTCACTTGACCATCAAACTAATATAAAGGTTAGAAGTAGTTTGGCTTGTCGTTGAAGTGATGGCTTTCACTCAACAACCAAACGAGTTGAGATTATGCATTGAAATAATCATGAATGAAGGGACTTGAGAGTCTTATAAATCGTTAGTACTGGATTAGTGTAACATACACGTTTGATGCGTCATTGAAGTGACGAAGTTCACTCGGCCATCAAACTTCAATACAAAGGTTAGAAGTAGTTTGGCTTGTCATTGAGGTGATGGTTTCCACTCGACAACCAAACGGGTCAAGTTATGCTTTTGAAATAATCATGTGTTAAGAGACTTGAGAGTCTCATATCTCGTTAGTGTTGGGTATAAATACGCCAAGATTTATAAACCCGGGGACTTGGGTAATTACATCTAAAAGGATTTAGAATGAGAAATTGGTATTAGGCACATATAGATAATGGGTCGAATAATTGAAACAAGGATTTTGTAAACCATGTGCTCGTAATTCGGTTTTTATTATATGAAATTTACACGGCTGGCTTCGTAATTTTATTACGGACTCATAGGAAAAAGAATCACCTAAAACGGATAACCGAGTAAAAAGTTATAAGGATTTAAAGTTGGATTTTTGTGAATTTCCGGAGCTGGGTAAAATGCTGGTCCAATAACTGGACCTGCTGGAAAGCGCACTCCCCCGCGCCACGCGAGGGGAGCCTAAGACTCTGGTGCGACACGCGGGGCCTCCCGCGCCACGCGACGGTCTTTCGCGACGCGCGACAGGAGCAAAAATGAAATTTTAATTTTTATTTTGGCGATTTGATACTAGAACTAGTTTATATGCATTATATTTATGTCAAGACTAACCTTTAAGGTGTTTTGACTCTAGGTAAAGATGGGGTCCTTCCGGATGATGATCAAGCATGCTATCAAGAACCGAACACGCATTTTGAAAGCTTCCGCGTCAACTTAACTTTGTCTAGACATGTTTTTGATGTAAATGACTTGCTAAACATGTTATGAATCTTTAATCTAGTCGGTAGTCGACTAAAAGGCGTTACTTTGAAACTTTTATTTTGTACTTATGTTAAACCTAGGTACTCTATATCTAAAATTAAGTATCTTTTATTATATAAACTTAGAACATTAGACGGTCATTACAAGTTGGTAATCAGAGCTCAGGGTTGTTAACAAAGTGTGTTTGGTTCAAGCTTGATCAAGTATCCGGTAAGAGTTAATTGTTCTAAGTAGAATTATTAAGTATAAAAAGAGAATGATGAATAGACATGCATGGGAGGAGCGTGTTAACACACTCAAACCCGGAAAGTGCATTAAATAAGAGCGGTGAAAACAAGTTATGAACTTGAATAAACCGAAGTAAATAAACCATATGCTATAGATGAAAATAATTAACGCTCGATGTAAACATTTCAGTTTAAAGATGACGGATAAAGGTAACGATGATGCGGTGCCGAGAGTCACCGAGCAAATGAGAGAAGTGATTGCTGAGGAGGTAGGAAAGGCAATCGAAAACAGTTTGTCGGGTTTCATCGATAAAATCCAAAACACGGTATTATCAGTGGTGGATGAAAGAATCAAGAAATTGGAGGATAATACCAATTTAGCAAAGGAGAAGTCGGGAGGGCGAAAGCCTTGTTCATATAAAGAGTTCATGGCATGCAAACCCACCAATTTACAATGGGGAGGTCGACCCGATAATATGCCAACGGTGGCTAAGCGATATGGAGGGAGTATTCGAAAGGACCCATTGTGATACAGATGACTACGTAGCCTATGGCACGGGTCAGTTAAGGGGTCAGGCGAAGGACTGGTGGGATAACAAGAAGAAAGAGATTGGAAGTGAAGCGGCTAAGGCTATGACATGGGACGAGTTTAAGACGCCGTTTCTTAAACATCATAGTCCCAAGGCAGTCATTAACAAGATCAAAGAAGAATTCATGCAGCTTCGACACAAGGGTGAATCTATTGATAAAATCACGGGAACATTCATGGATAAAATGAAGTTTTGTGATGAATTGATAATAAACGAAGAGCAGAAAATATATTATTACTATAATATGTTGAGCGCCGAGTATAGGGAGTTTATGACTCCTTCAAAGTATGAGACCCTCACCGAGATTATAAACATTGAACGGGAACGGGAGATAGAGTTGAAGAAACAAATTGAAAGAGGCGAAAGAAGGGCGCAGGTAGTTAATCCAAGCCCGAAGAAAAAGGGGCGCACGACCGAATCATTAAAGAAACAAGAAGGAAAAAGCGGGTCACC
The DNA here is from genome assembly GCA_030545235.1 of Helianthus tuberosus. Lineage (NCBI taxonomy): Eukaryota > Viridiplantae > Streptophyta > Magnoliopsida > Asterales > Asteraceae > Helianthus > Helianthus tuberosus. Next base: position 78,643,569 of record CM060380.1, read on the forward strand.
AAACTGAAGAGTATGCGGGAAAGGGCACAAGGGTGAGTGCCGGTTTAAGGACAAACCATGTCCTATCTGTGGGAAAACAGGGCACACGGCTGCGTTGTGCCCGGGGAAAGTGTCGGTATGCTATAAATGTTATCAGCCGGGTCACAAGAAGTCTGAGTGCCCGGAGTTGACTGGAAAGAAAAAAGGCAATGATACACCTACTGAAACACCAAGAGCAAAAGCTATATCTTTCCAATTAACAACAGCAGAGGAAAAAAGGGAACCCGATGTGGTTTCAGGTATATTTGCTATAAACTCAATTCCCGCACATGTGTTATTTGATACGGGTGTGAATAAATCCTTTATTTCGCATGGATTTATTCGACATCCTTCTTTTATACTAACAAAATTACCTATGCCATTAGAGGTAGAAATAGGTGACAACAAAAGTTTCTTTGTGTGTGATGTAAGCAAAGATTGTAAAATAGATATTGACGGCGAAGAATATTCAATAGATTTGATCCTGATGTCGATGGGAGAATTTCAAGTGGTTGTCGGGATGGATTGGTTATCCCGACATCACGCGAAAGTGATGTGTTTCCGCAAGGAGATAAAACTGATATCTCCAAGTGGAAAACACGTTACCATTTATGGTGAAAAAGGGGGTAATCCCGTTATGTGCACAATGCTAAAGGCTCACAAACTCATGAGGCGAGGGTGTAGAGCATTCATGATATATGCTAACGAGCCGAATAAAGAAATGCTAAAGATTGAAGATGTACCGGTGGTACGTGATTACGCCGATGTATTTCCAGAAGATTTACCGGGACTACCGCCAGAATAGGAGGTAGAGTTCGGAATTGAATTGATTCCGGGCGTGAAACCTGTGGCCAAGGCGCCGTATCGGCTCGCGCCATCAGAATTGCAAGAGTTGATGTCCCAAATTCAAGACCTGGTTGATAAGGGGTTTATTCGGCCAAGTGTGTCCCCATCGGGCGCACCGGTGCTGTTTGTGAAAAAGAAGGATGGGAGCATGCGCATGTGCATCGACTACCGGGAGTTGAACAAACTCACGGTGAAAAATCGGTATCCGCTTCCAAGAATTGATGACCTATTTGACCAATTGCAGGGCGCAAGTTGGTTCTCTAAGATTGACCTGAGATCGGGGTATCATCAATTAAAAGTCAAAGAGGAGGATATACCGAAAACGGCATTCCGCACACGGTACGGGCATTACGAGTTCCTCGTAATGTCCTTCGGATTGACAAATGCGCCCGCGGCTTTCATGGATCTCATGAACCGTGTTTGCAAGCCGATGCTGGATAAGTCAGTAATAGTATTCATTGATGATATTTTGGTATATTCAAAGGATGAGGCAGAACACGCCGCTCACCTCAGTGAAGTATTGGAGACGCTCAGAAAAGAGAAATTGTATGCAAAATTTTCAAAATGTGCCTTCTGGTTACGAGAGGTGCAATTCCTGGGGCACGTCATTAGTGCAAACGGGGTGTTAGTAGATTCATCGAAAATAGAAGCAGTGACGAGATGGAGTTCCCCAAAGAACCCTTCGGAGATCAGAAGCTTCTTGGGGCTTGAGGGTTATTATCGGAGATTCATACAGGATTTCTCCAAAATTGCTATGCCGTTAACCAAACTAACCCGTAAAGATGAAAAGTTTATTTGGGGCGAGGATCAAGAAAGGGCGTTCCAAACGCTTAAGGAAAAACTAACTCATGCACCGGTATTGTCATTACCGGATGGAACTGATGACATGGTAGTTTACTCGGATGCCTCGCATTCGGGGCTAGGCTGCGTTTTGATGCAACGAGGCAAGGTTATAGCCTATGCCTCGAGGCAGCTAAAGACTCATGAAAAGAAATATCCCACACACGACCTCGAGTTGGCAGCGGTGGTGTTCGCCTTAAAGATATGGAGGCATTATTTGTATGGGGTAAAATGCACTATCTTTACCGACCATAAAAGCTTGAAATATTTCTTCGATCAGAAGGAATTAAATATGAGGCAGAGGCGGTGGTTAGAAACTGTCAAAGATTTTGATTGTGATATACATTACCACCCCGGGAAGGCTAATATAGTGGCGGACGCGTTGAGCCGAAAGACAGATTATACGCCTATTCGAGTACGATCGATGCAACTAAATGTGACATCGGGTTTGCTTGAACAAATCCGGAAATCTCAAACTGAAGCAATAAAGGAAGAAAATGTGAAAACGGAAAGAATAGTTGGCCAGTTAAAAGACTTGGCGGATGGTAACCAAGGATTGAAAACTCGATTTGGGAGGATTTGGGTTCCAAATTCATGTGGAGCCAAGGCGCTCCTACTTGACGAGGCCCATAAATCTTGTTATTCGATCCATCCGGGGGCAACCAAGATGTATAATGATTTAAAACAAAACTATTGGTGGCCCGGAATGAAAAGAGATGTTGTGAAATATGTGGAGAAGTGTTTGACCTGTTTGCAAGTCAAAGCAGAGCACCAGAAGCCATATGGTAAATTGCAACCATTGGACATCCTAGTTTGGAAATGGGAACAAATCACAATGGATTTGCTGACCAAATTGCCCAAAACAAACCGCGGGTTTGATGCAATATGGGTAGTCGTGGATAGATTGACGAAAAGTGCTCACTTCATTCCGATTCGTGAGACTTATACATCCGAGAAGATGTCAGAGGTATACACCAATGAAATCGTGGCGTGTCATGGAGTACCGATATCCATTGTGTCTGACAGAGATACCTGGTTTACTTCAAACTTTTGGCGTGAATTCCAAGAACAAATGGGAACTAAACTTTTCATTAGCACTGCTTACCATCCACAAACGGATGGGCAAAGTGAAAGAACAATACAAACGTTGGAGGATATGTTACGGGCTTGCATTATTGACTTCGGAGGTAGCTGGGATGTCTATCTACCCTTGGTCGAATTTTCATATAACAATAGTTATCACGCGAGCATAAGAATGGCCCCATATGAGATGCTATATGGTAGAAAGTGCCGAACCCCAGTGTGTTGGGGAGAAGTGGGTGTGAACTAGCACATACTGATATAATCCGAACTACGAATGAGAAAATCGACTTGGTCCGAACTCACTTAAAAGCAGCTCAGGATCGACAAAAGTCGTATGCGGATAAACGAAGGAGGCCGATTGAATTTCAAGTGGGCGATAAGGTAATGTTGAAAGTATCGCCATGGAAGGGAATAATTCGGTTTAGAAAAAGAGGAAAATTGAGCCCAAGATTTATTGGGCCATTCAGAATCATTGAACGGGTTGGTAAGGTAGCATACCGTCTCGAACTGGCCGAGGAGTTGAGTGGGATACATAGTACATTCCACGTGTCACATCTCCGAAAATGTCTAGCAGACGAAACAGCTCATATCCACTATGATGACATTGAAGTGGATAACAATCTTAACTACGCGGTGAAGCCAATCGCGATTCTAGATCGTAAGGTGAATAGCTTAAGGAACAAAGTGATTAACCAAGTGAAGGTTAAATGGGAACATAGGAAAGGTTCGGATACCACTTGGGAGTCCGAAGAAGAGATGCAACGTCTCCACCCTACATTATTTGGTACGTATTTTGGTTTCGGGGACGAAACCCTTTTTAAGGGGGGTGGACTTGTAACACCACGAAATTTAAAAAGCTTTATATTAGCATTATATAAAGTACAAAATAAACGAGAATGAGCTAACTAGGAAATAAATAACCCAGTTAGTTAGTTATCTTGTTTTAAAGGATGAATGAATTTAAAATGCCAAAGATATAAACTAAATAAAAGTGGAGGGGCCTATGTTGTTAAAATTGAAACTTAATTACATAAAACAAAATTAAAACACACCAAACACACTCAAATGGTGTGTCTGGTCGATCAAGAAGCAGGGGGCGACAAGGGGTTCTTCACCAAACCCTAATTCACACAAAAACTACAAATTGAGGGCTCAAATCAAGTCAAAATCGAAATCTAAACATAGATTCGTGATCACCTAGTCAAAGGGATCATAAGGTATGTCAATTTAGGTTGTTTTGATTCAACTCAAATCCCTAGCATATGATGAAAATTGGATGTTTAAGCTTGATTTTGAGTTGTAATGATGAAATTAGAAGATATATGATGTCTAGGGATAAACCCTAGGTGAATTTTTGTTAAGACCTTGCATGTTAATTGTGGGTTCATATTCACCATTTTAGGTGATTAATGTGTTAGTAGAAACTTGATAAACACTAGAATTATGATTCTTGTTCTAGTGAAACCTGAGTTTTAGGAGGTAATCTCTGAAATATGAATGTAAAATTTGTGTAAATTTGCATGATTGACGTTGAATTAGATGAGGATTTCAAGTCATGAACTTGGTTTGGTTTATATGAAAACCTAACCCGCTACGTGTTTGTTGAAATGCCTAAGTGGGGACTAATATGTTAAAAGTCGGATGAAAACGCATAATTGACTAGTGTGGCAATTTAGGCGTTAATAATTACAAAAAAGGTTCTAAATTGAAGTTGTATTGAACTCTTTAGGCAAAGAATCTGGATCGTCAAGCGGACAAGCCAGAGGAGGAGATACGCGTTTGAAGGGTGTGCTCTAAAGGTACGCGACTTAACTTGAGTCCCGTTACATTACGCATAAATGTTTGGTATTAGTGTACAAATGGTGTCATAGTATAAATTACGCGTTTGATGTGTTATTGAATTGACGAAGTTCACTTGACCATCAAACGGGTCAATATAAAGGTTAGAAGTAGTTTGGCTTGTCGTTGAAGTGATGGCTTTCACTCAACAACCAAACGAGTTGAGATTATGCATTGAAATAATCATGAATGAAGGGACTTGAGAGTCTCATAAATCGTTAGTCCTGGATTAGTGTAACATACACGTTTGATGCGTCATTGAAGTGACGAAGTTCACTCGGCCATTAAACGGGTCAATACAAAGGTTAGAAGTAGTTTGGCTTGTCATTGAGGTGATGGTTTCCACTCGACAACCAAACGGGTCAAGTTATGCTTTTGAAATAATCATGTGTTAAGAGACTTGAGAGTCTCATATCTCGTTAGTGTTGGGTATAAATACACCATGATTTATAAACCCGGGGACTTGGGTAATTACATCTAAAAGGATTTAGAATGAGAAATTGGTATTAGGCACATATAGATAATGGGTCGAATAATTGAAACAAGGATTTTGTAAACCATGTGCTCGTAATTCGGTTTTTATAATATGAAATTTACACGGTTGGCTCTGTAATTTTATTACGGACTCATAGGAAAAAGAATCACCTAAAACGGATAACCGAGTAAAAAGTTATAAGGATTTAAAGTTGGATTTTTGTGAATTTCCGGAGCTGGGTAAAATGCTGGTCCAATAACTGGACCTGCTGGAAAACGCACTCCCCCGTGCCACGCGAGGGGAGCCTAAGACTCTGGCGCGACACGCGGGGCCTCCCGTGCCACGCGACGATCTTTCGCGACGCGCGACAGGAGCAAAAATGAAATTTTAATTTTTATTTTGGCGATTTTGATACTAGAACTAGTTTATATGCATTATATTTATGTCAAGAGTAACCTTTAAGGTGTTTTGACTCTAGGTAAAGATGGGGTCTTTCCGGATGATGATCAAGCATGCTATCAAGAACCGAACACGCATTTTGAAAGCTTCAGCTTCAACTTAACTTTGTCTAGACATGTTTTTGATGTAAATGACTTGCTAAACATGTTATGAATCTTTAATCTAGTCGGTAGTCGACTAAAAGGTGTTACTTTGAAACTTTTATTTTGTACTTATGTTAAACCTAGGTACTCTATATCTAAAATTAAGTATCTTTTATTATATAAACTTAGAACATTAGACGGTCGTTACATCGGGTGACATGTGTGTGAGGAACGGATGGCTGCCCGATTGGACGGCCATCCAATCGGGTTGTCACTTGATTCAAAATCCACAAAGTGAGGGGGGATAGGATGGTTGCTCGATCGGGTGGCTATCCGATCGGGTTGCCACTCGATCCAAGCATTAAGTGCTTTGGTTCCTCTGATCGGGTGGTTGCTCGATCGGATGGCTGTCCGATCGGGTTGCCATTCGATCAAAGGTTCCAAGTTTCAAGTTTCAAGGCTGCGAGACAAGTGTCACCTGATCGGGTGGCTGTCCGATCGGACGACTGTCCGATCGGATTGCCGCTCGATCGGGCGACGCTTGTTCCGTTTACCATCTTGTAAAATTTTCTAAGTTTAACGATGAAGGCATGGTACGTATTGTGACAATGGTAAACTCATCGTAGCACAGCCGTTCTGATCGGGTGGGAACCACCCCAGTCCGATCAGTTTCTGTCCGCGATAACATTTATGTCAAAATCCATATTTCGGCCGTCATTCTTCGGTAGAAATCCATCTTTAAGTTGACTCTAGACTAATAATCAAGTCTATAGTCCGTTCAGAACCGGATCTCACCATTTAGAGTAAAAGATTGGAGAAAGATGATGTCACACCCCCAAAATCCACACGCGGTGTAACACCACTTGGAGACGTGACTGACCAGGATCAAACCACCAATCATATTGAACAATGTAGATAGTAATGTAATTCAACCAAACCAACATGGAAAGTGTTCAAAACATAAGTATAAGTACAAAATGTCACAATGTTTAACAAAACATTCACGATCCATGTCCACAACGACCGCGCCTCCCGTGCAAGCTCCATAAGTACCTATGGTCCTGCAAGGCATGTAACAGAGAGTCAACAACTAGTTGAGCGAGTTCACAGTTGGTTGTTCAGTTATAGTAATTGTATTGTAAACCGTATGTTCGTTTAGTAACTCATATATCGTAAGTACTTGAATCGCAGTCTCTTAGACATGTGTGCGAAGATTGTGGGGGGTTTCCCATGTTTTCTAGACTAGGTATATTTGTATCGCAGCCCACCCGGCATGTGTGCGAAGTTTAAAGTATGGTTCGCAGCCATTCCAGGCATGTGTGCGAAGATTAGTTCTATTATCGCAGCCAATCCCGGTGTGTGTGCGAAGAGAAGTATATGTATCACTAGTCTAGCAGTATCTACCAATAACCTTCCTCTCCCGAGGCCTATGGTATGTAATTCCAATAACAACTCAAGCATAAGTAATCATCCAAAACCCATTCCCACCCCGGGAATCCCATGCCTTGGTAAGGGTGTGAACTCACCTTGTTTTGCTCGGTATGCTAAGTATGTGCTCAAAGTAAGTCAATCACGTCCTAAAGTGTGCACGTATACACAATCAGTTTGTATTTACCAAGTTGGCTCGCAAGTATAATCATAGTGGACAATGCGTCAAAAATCACCAAGTAGCACATTGCACGTATTCATGATCAGGCGTATCATCTAACAGCAGTTAGTTAACTCAGTTAAGACTTAACAGAATCAAATTACCAAACAGTTTACCCTGTCGGCGAAACACCCCTGTTTCGCCGTAAAACCCTTTGACGAAACACTTCTGTTTCGTCGATTACATTCTTGGCGAAACACCCCTGTTTCGTCATTAACCCTTGGCGAAACACAAATTCTGTTTCGCCGCACAATCCATTTCGTGACCCAATTCAGTTTCGTCGAGAATCAGTTACGTACAGGAACCCTAATCGCCGATACAACAGTTTACAGAAATCATTCAATCATCGTTCAATATAATGAGTCTTATGTTACTAATCATTAATCTATGCATCACAACCGAACCATCAATGAAACAAGGATCATAACATCATCATCATCATCAGTAAAATCATGTAATCATCAGAAAACAACACTCATGAAATCCATACCCTATGCATAACCGCTAACATGCATAATCATCGAGAGGTTCATGAAACCCTAAGTATTCATCATACACATATACTCCTATATAATCCAGAAATTAAGCATATACACAACATGTATAAAGAAATCAAAGGACAAAGAAACCGATTAGACGAGCACGCACTAACCGAGATATCCGGGATGAACAAGGGAGGATTCGAGAGAGAAAGATGATGGTTGAAGATGGTTATCGCCTTCACAGAGTGGAGAGTTCTAGGGTTTCGATTTTTGTTAAAAGTGTGAAACAGGAAGTCGGTTTACGTTAATATACACGAATCACCGTACTGGGCCCTTAATGGGCTTTACGAATCAGTGGGCCGGCGAAACACACTGTTTCGTCGTGAAGTTTTATGGCGAAACACACTGTTTCGTCGAGTTGCTTGATGGCGAAACACATCTTGTTTCGTCGGGATGTTTTATGGCGAGATAGTCTGTTTCGTCGAGTCCTTTCATGTGTTAAACAGTTTAAGTTTTCAACAGGTGTTTCATGTTATACAACCAAACACAAAATCATGCAAACACAATGCGTTTTATCATATCATAACATGTACAGTTACAAGTCAAACAAGTCAAACAACTAACAGTCAAAGTCAACGCGCAATAAATACGAAAGTGAAAGTCGGAAACTCGAGTTGTCACATTATCCCCAACTTGAAAGAAATTTCGTCCCGAAATTTAGCATGCGGTTACTGAGGAAGCTAGGTAAGTTGTATCGTTTACTGGTTTTCCTGGGGTGTCACATCATCCCCCCGTTGAGTTGGAATTTCGTCCCGAAATTTTGCAGTAGTAGCTTCAGGCTCAGTAGCAGTTGCATTGTTTTCGAACAACTGGGGATACTTGAGTTCCATTTGGTCTTCTCGTTCCCAGGTAAACTCTGGGCCGCGACGGGAGTTCCAACGAACTCGAACAAGAGGTATTCTGGTGTTCTTGAGGACCTTAACATCCCGGTCCGTGATTTCAACTGGTTCCTCGACGAAATGCAACTGTTTGTCGATAGTGAGCTCCTTCAAAGGAACTATGAAGGTCTCATCTGACAGACACTTCTTCAGATTCGACACGTGAAAGACGTTGTGAACTGCACTGAGTTCAGCTGGTAAGTTCAGTCTGTAGGCCACTTTGCCTATTTTCTCAATGACTTCAAATGGTCCAACGTATCGTGGATTGAGTTTGCCCCTTTTGCCAAAACGAACAACACCCTTCCAGGGTGAAACCTTGAGTAGCGCTCGATCCCCAACCTGGAACTCGAGTAGTTTCCTGTCTTTATCTGCGTAAGCTTTCTGACGGTCACGAGCTGCCGCCTTGCGTTGTCGTATTTGAGCAATCTTTTCAGTAGTATCAACTACCATTTCTGGACCTGTGACCTGACTGTCACCCACCTCTGCCCAACAAAGAGGTGATCGACATTTACGCCCGTACAATGCCTCAAATGGAGCAGCTTTAATGCTGGTGTGGTAGCTGTTATTGTATGAAAATTCCACAAGTGGCAGATGTTTTTCCCAACCATTGCCAAAGTCAATTACGCACGCCCGAAGCATGTATTCTAGAGTTTGAATAGTGCGCTCAGACTGCCCATCCGTCTGAGGATGATAAGCTGTGCTCATGTCTAAACGAGAGCCAAAAGATTTGTGCATTGCTTGCCACAGTTCTGAAGTAAAACGTGCATCACGATCAGAGATAATAGAGGTGGGCACTCCGTGCCTCGAGACAACTTCCTTAAGGTATACGTCTGCTAGAGTGGAGAACTTATCCGTTTCCTTGATAGCCAAGAAGTGAGCAGACTTTGTGAGTCGATCCACGATCACCCAAATAGTATCATTTCCGAGCTGAGATCTAGGTAGGCCAGTAACAAAATCCATGGAAATTTGTTCCCATTTCCATTTTGGTATCTCAGGTTGTTGGAGTGGGCCTGATGGTTTCTGATATTCCGCTTTGACTCTCGCACAAGTCAAACACTTGCTAACGTAAGTTGCTATGTGAGCTTTCATGCTAGGCCACCAGTATGTAGTCCTGAGGTCGTGGTACATCTTATCCGAACCAGGATGTACTGAGTAGCGAGACTTATGAGCTTCTTCCATTACAAGCTCGCGTAAGTTGGCATAGAGTGGGACCCAGATGCGTCCTGTTACATAGTAGGCTCTGTCTGCCTTTTGTTCTAACCGTTTCCTTGAGCCACGTAGGGCTTCAGCCCTGACGTTTTCTGGTTTCAATGCTTCTACTTGAGCATCTCGTATCTGTGAAGGAAGACTAGACTGAATAGTGAGTTGCAACGCTCGTACACGCCTAGGTGTAGTATCCTTTCGACTGAGGGCGTCGGCCACCACATTGGCTTTGCCCGGATGGTACTTTATGGCACACTCGTAATCGTTCAGTAGCTCGACCCATCTACGTTGTCGCATGTTCAATTCTTTCTGATTGAAAATATGTTCGAGACTCCTGTGATCAGTGTAGATGGTGCACTTAGTGCCATACAGGTAATGTCGCCATATCTTGAGCGCAAAAACAACGGCTCCCAGCTCTAGATCATGTGTAGTGTAATTCCGTTCGTGAATCTTAAGTTGGCGCGAAGCATAAGCAATAACTTTATCCCGTTGCATCAACACACATCCAAGACCTTGGATGGATGCGTCACAGTAGACTACAAAATCGTCTGTGCCTTCAGGTAAAGAGAGGATAGGTGCGCTACAAAGTCTATCCTTTAAGTGCTGAAACGCTGTTTCCTGTGTATTACCCCAACGGTAAGCAACACCTTTCTGTGTCAGTAATGTAAGCGGCTGTGCAATTTTTGAGAAGTCTTTGATGAATCGTCTGTAATACCCCGCCAAACCCAAGAATTGGCGTATTTCGGTTGGTGTGCGAGGTGCAGGCCAGTTCTTGATCGAATCTACCTTGGATGGATCGACATGAATCCCATCCTTGTTTACCACGTGGCCTAGGAAGTGGACTTCACGAAGCCAGAAGTCCCATTTTGAAAACTTAGCGTATAGTTGTTCCGTTCGTAGGAGTTCCAAAATAAGTCGTAAGTGCTGCTCGTGTTCCTCCCGACTCTTCGAGTAAATCAGGATGTCGTCGATGAAAACAATAACAAACTTGTCAAGATAAGGTTTGCACACCCTGTTCATAAGATCCATGAAAACCGCAGGCGCGTTCGTTAGCCCGAATGGCATGACCAAAAACTCGTAATGGCCGTAGCGAGTTCTGAATGCTGTTTTGGAGACGTCCTTGTCCCGGACTCTCAATTGATGATAGCCTGACCTCAGGTCAATCTTCGAGTAATAGCTCGACCCTTGCAACTGATCGAATAAGTCGTCGATGCGTGGAAGTGGATAGCGATTCTTCACGGTCACCTTGTTCAGTTCGCGGTAGTCTATACACATGCGGAAGGTACCGTCCTTCTTCTTTACAAATAGTACTGGAGCTCCCCAGGGTGAAGAGCTAGGACGTATGAAACCCTTTTCCAAGAGTTCTTGCAATTGTTTAGACAGTTCTTCCAGCTCATTTGGAGCTAAGTGATACGGTGCTCGAGCTATAGGTGCTGCTCCCGGAGCTAGCTCGATCTGAAATTCGACCTGACGATGAGGCGGTAGCCCAGGTAACTCTTCAGGAAACACCTGAGGAAAATCGCGTACTACGGAAATATCCTCAGTCTTTTTCTCTTTCTTCGATGTATCAGTAACGAGTGCTAATATAGCTATGTGGCCCTTTCGCAAACACTTCTGTGCCTTCAAGAAGGAGATGATGCCACTCACAACACCACTCTTGTCGCCTTGAACTTCGAGAGGTTCTTTGCCAGTACGGGGAATACGAATGATCTTCTCCTTGCATAGGATCTCTGCTTGTTGTTGGGATAACCAATCCATACCAACTACGATATCAAAACTACTCAGAGTTATAGGAATGAGATCAATAGAGAAAGTCTGACCAGCGAGGATAAGATTACAACCCTGAACTATGTGTGTGGCCTCTAGACTTTTACCGTTAGCTAACTCTACGACATGTTTGGTGTTCAAAAGTGTTGGTGCGCGTTTAAGCATTTGACTAACTTTCAGAGACATATAACTGGTATCCGCACCCGAATCAAATAATACAGTAACATAAAAGTCGTCGAGAAGAAACTTACCCATAACCACATTAGGATCGTTCCTTGCATCACCCTGACCAATCACAAATGCACGACCCTTAGCACCATTGTTGTTGTTGTTTCCCCCATTGTTGTTCCCATTGCCCTGATTATTGTTGTTGTTATTTTGGTTCTGGTTTAACTGGGGACAGTTCCGCTTGAAGTGGCCTTCAGCCCCACACTGAAAGCATGCCCTATTTCCTTGTTGTTGTTGCTGTTGTGGCTGGTTTCGTGGAGCGGGTGGTTGTTGTTGCTGGTTCTGATTCGCAGGTCGTGAACTTCTGCAATCTTTAGCCTCATGACCTATCTTGAGACATCTCTGGCAGCGGCCTTTGCGACACTGACCACTGTGGTGTCTGTTGCACCTGTTACATAGTGGATGAATTCCCCGATATCCACTCTGCCCCTGACCGCCAGACGATTGCTGACTCGGACTCTGGTAATCACTAGTCTTGCGCTGCTGCTGTGCTTGAGACTGTACGGTAGCTGAACCCTTGCTGGAATCCCCTTCCCATTTCCGCTTGTTGTCACTGGGAGTAGCTGGAGTGGTAGCGGTAGTAGTAGCGTTGATACGTTTAGGCAGCCTGTTCTGTTCCACTGCCTGATCGGTGAGGCGATGAGCTAACTTGACGATCTGCTGAATGGTGCCAAGATTTGCTGAGGTTACGTGACTTTGAATCTCCGGCACCAGACCAGTGAGATACAGTTCGATACGCTTAATGGGAGGGTCTACCATAGTAGGACACAGAATAGCCAACTCATTCGATCTCCTGGTGTACGCTTCAATTTCTGACCCCGTCATTTTCAAGTGGTAAAACTCTACCTCCAGCTTATGAATGTCATCACGGCTACAGTATTCCTCTTTGATCAACTCCTTGAAATTATTCCAGGGTGTGGCGTTAGCAACAGCCAACCCTAACATCTGAACTTGCGCATTCCACCAAGTCAGCGCAATGCCTTCTAGAGTACCAGTGGCGTACTTCACCCTGCGAGCCTCAGGGCATTCACACATTTCAAATACGGACTTGAGCTTTTCAAACCAATGGAGGAGTCCAACCGCTCCTTCCGTGCCACTAAAAGTAGTAGGACGACAGTCCATGAAAGTTTTGAAGGTGCAAACAGGTGGTTGACCTATTGTGTATAAGAATCAGGACAAGGTTAAACACAAGAGTTGGTTTAGGAGTGTAGGATCTAAAGATCCTAGTGTGAGTTACAACTGCAGGATATACCTCCTGCTTGTGCGGCTGCAACTGCCGCAGCAACTTGTTCGTTAATGAGAGCCGTCAACTGGGCTTGTGTCATGTTAATGCGTCCAGCCATGACCTTCATAGCAAATGTAACATAGGTGAGAGAGGTTCGCGAGTAGTGCGATGACAGAACAGAGTAAGCACACAAGTGTTCTCATGCAATAGTGTTACGTTTATTTAAGCATACCCTGAGCAAAGTTCTATGCAATTCTAGCAAGTAGGCAATAAGACATGTACCATATTACCTAGAGTGATGAGTCTTGCACGTGGAGCGAGGCGTCGTTGTGGATCGTTGAGCACTGTTCTGGTTATAGTCTGGTTTTAACAAAAAGTTTTCCCTTATTAAAACCGAGTTCTCTATAACCAATGGCTCTGATACCAATCTGTCACACCCCCAAAATCCACACGCGGTGTAACACCACTTGGAGGCGTGACTGACCAGGATCAAACCACCAATCATATTGAACAATGTAGATAGTAATGTAATTCAACCAAACCAACATGGAAAGTGTTCAAAACATAAGTATAAGTACAAAATGTCACAATGTTTAACAAAACATTCACGATCCATGTCCACAACGATCGCGCCTCCCGTGCAAGCTCCATAAGTACCTATGGTCCTGCAAGGCATGTAACAGAGAGTCAACAACTAGTTGAGCGAGTTCACAGTTGGTTGTTCAGTTATAGTAATTGTATTGTAAACCGTATGTTCGTTTAGTAACTCATATATCGTAAGTACTTGAATCGCAGTCTCTTAGACATGTGTGCGAAGATTGTGGGGGGTTTCCCATGTTTTCTAGACTAGGTATATTTGTATCGCAGCCCACCCGGCATGTGTGCGAAGTTTAAAGTATGGTTCGCAGCCATTCCAGGCATGTGTGCGAAGATTAGTTCTATTATCGCAGCCAATCCCGGCGTGTGTGCGAAGAGAAGTATATGTATCACTAGTCTAGCAGTATCTACCAATAACCTTCCTCTCCCGAGGCCTATGGTATGTAATTCCAATAACAACTCAAGCATAAGTAATCATCCAAAACCCATTCCCACCCCGGGAATCCCATGCCTTGGTAAGGGTGTGAACTCACCTTGTTTTGCTCGGTATGCTAAGTATGTGCTCAAAGTAAGTCAATCACGTCCTAAAGTGTGCACGTATACACAATCAGTTTGTATTTACCAAGTTGGCTCGCAAGTATAATCATAGTGGACAATGCGTCAAAAATCACCAAGTAGCACATTGCACGTATTCATGATCAGGCGTATCATCTAACAGCAGTTAGTTAACTCAGTTAAGACTTAACAGAATCAAATTACCAAACAGTTTACCCTGTCGACGAAACACCCCTGTTTCACCGTAAAACCCTTTGACGAAACACTTCTGTTTCGTCGATTACATTCTTGGCGAAACACCCCTGTTTCGTCATTAACCCTTGGCGAAACACAAATTCTGTTTCGCCGCACAATCCATTTCATGACCCAATTCAGTTTCGTCGAGAATCAGTTACGTACAGGAACCCTAATCGCCGATACAACAGTTTACAGAAATCATTCAATCATCGTTCAATATAATGAGTCTTATGTTACTAATCATTAATCTATGCATCACAACCAAACCATCAATGAAACAAGGATCATAACATCATCATCATCATCAGTAAAATCATGTAATCATCAGAAAACAACACTCATGAAATCCATACCCTATGCATAACCGCTAACATGCATAATCATCGAGAGGTTCATGAAACCCTAAGTATTCATCATACACATATACTCCTATATAATCCAGAAATTAAGCATATACACAACATGTATAAAGAAATCAAAGGACAAAGAAACCGATTAGACGAGCACGCACTAACCGAGATATCCGGGATGAACAAGGGAGGATTCGAGAGAGAAAGATGATGGTTGAAGATGGTTATCGCCTTCACAGAGTGGAGAGTTCTAGGGTTTCGATATTTGTTAAAAGTGTGAAACAGGAAGTCGGTTTACGTTAATATACACGAATCACCGTACTGGGCCCTTAATGGGCTTTGCGAATCAGTGGGCCGGCAAAACACACTGTTTCGTCGTGAAGTTTTATGGCGAAACACACTGTTTCGTCGAGTTGCTTGATGGCGAAACACATCTTGTTTCGTCGGGATGTTTTATGGCGAGATAGTCTGTTTCGTCGAGTCCTTTCATGTGTTAAACAGTTTAAGTTTTCAACAGGTGTTTCATGTTATACAACCAAACACAAAATCATGCAAACACAATGCGTTTTATCATATCATAACATGTACAGTTACAAGTCAAACAAGTCAAACAACTAACAGTCAAAGTCAACGCGCAATAAATACGAAAGTGAAAGTCGGAAACTCGAGTTGACACATTATCCCCAACTTGAAAGAAATTTCGTCCCGAAATTTAGCATCCGGTTACTGAGGAAGCTAGGTAAGTTGTATCGTTTACTGGTTTTCCTGGGGTGTCACAGATGAAGAAACTTAAGTTTTTATATAAAAAAGTCTAGATTTAACTTAGATTTAGTGTAAAAGAGTATGAAATTCCTTAGATCCAAGCTAGATCTTGCCAGAAATGACGTCATATGGCAGTTTGTACAACCACCATGATGACCTCACCCCCAAGAAATCAGATCTGAGAGATTTCATGGTGAAAAGTGTAATTTCAAAGGGGAATCACGTAGAGAAAGAAGTGTAGATCAAGAAAGTACAAGGATCTAGCTTAGAACGTACCGAAATCGATGGGAAAATGAAGGAATGTAGTGTGCATGCGTCTGGTCGAACAAGGCTGTCACATCAGGGAATAAAGTGATGTGACAGACCTATTTATAGTGTGGAAGAGGATGGGAAAGGATCTGCGCGCATGGATCGGGTGGCAACTCGATCGAGTGGCCACTCGATCGGGTGGTCATCTGATCGGATTGCCACTTTGGCCAATCCATCATTCCCGTGTTCCTGTTTTCGCGTGTAAGATCAAGCGTTGCGTATTATTTGGTAACAGGACAACTAGATTACATTATAAACACCAAAAGTTTCAAAGTTAATAGATTCCGCTAGTGACAAGACTCCAGTCTCTCGTTCCACCAAGAATCAAGTTTCACGAGTCTCCAGAGTCAAGCACCAAGTAGATTTAGACATTTCAAACGTAGATTTAGGCATTCCATTATAGATTTAGACATTCCAACATAGATTTAAGCACTCCAAATATAGGGTTAGGCATTCCAAGCATATAGAATTAGACATTCCAAACATAGATTTAGACATTCAAGCATATAGATTTACCAAGATAACAAAGTATCACACATCATATAATTCAAGGCCTAGAATTGCCAATTAGCTAAAGTTCAGGGACTAAATCTGACAAAAGTCTAAAGTTTAGGGACACTGGGCGTTACACTTATGAGCCTCGTCGAGTAGAGCGGTCTTGACTTCGCAAAATCGTGGTATCCAAATTCGACCGAATCTTGTTTTTAGTTCGGTCGAATTTTCTTCATTTATCAGCTACACCTTTTACTCTTTCTTTCTTTAGGTCTTCCGCTCCAAGCGACTTTATTTGGGAATCTCGTATCATATCAAGCAAACGTGGAGTAACTATCATCTTCATGGATTTTACTTGAATAGGAGGTGGAGACTCTTTTTGGCTTAACGCGTCAGCCACCACGTTCGCATTTCCCGGATGGTAAAGGATATCGCAATCGTAATCTTTAATCAGTTCCAACCATCTTCGTTGCCTCATATTCAAGTCTTTCTATTCGAAGAAATATTTGAGGCTTTTGTGGTCCGAGTAAATTGTACATCTCGTGCCATATAGATAATGCCTCCAAATCTTTAAGGAGAACACCACCGCTGCCAATTCCAAATCGTGCGTTGGGTAGTTTACCTCATGTGGTTTCAATTGTCGTGAGGCATATGTGATAACCCTTCCCCTTTGCATCAAAACGCAACCTAAACCCTGATGTGAAGTGTTTGAATAGACAACCAGGTCTTCAGTCCCATCCGGTAATGTCAAGACCGGGGGACTCGATAGTTTCTCCTTTAATATTCGAAAGGCTTCCTCCTATTCTTCACCCCACACAAACTTTTCTTTCTTCCTCGTCAGTTTTGTTAAGGGTAATGCTATCTTTGAAAAATCATGTATGAACCTTCTGTAGTACCCCGCGAGGCCTAGAAAACTTCTTATTTCAGTTGGATTTTTCGGGGAAACCCATTTCATTACGGCCTCAACCTTTGACGGATCTACTAAGACACCTTCCGAATTGATCACATGACCCAGAAACTGCACCTCTCTGAGCCAGAAGGCACACTTTGTGAATTTCGCATAAAGTTTTTCCTTTCGGAGAGTTTCAAGTACTTCATGCAAATGTCTCGCATGTTCAGCCTTACTTCGCGAATAGACTAGAATATCATCTATGAACACGATCACAGATTTATCTAGCATGGGTCGGCATACCCAGTTCATAAGATCCATAAACGCTACTGGAGCGTTCGTCAACCCAAAGGACATAACTAGGAACTCGTAACGTCCATATCGGGATCTAAATGCGGTCTTTGCAATATCTTCTTCTCGTACCCTGACTTGATGATATCCCGAACGTAAGTCTATCTTTGAGAACCAATTCGCCCCTTGTAACTGATCGAAAAGATCATCAATTCTGGGTAAGGGGTAACGGTTCTTTATGGTTATTTTGTTCAGTTCCTTATAGTCGACGCATATGCGCATCGACCCATCCTTCTTTTTTACAAATAGGACCGGTGCTCCCCATGGTGAGACACTCGGGCATATAAAACCTCTATCTAGAAGATCTTGTAATTGTGTCATTAACTCCCGCATCTCGGTGGGAGCCAATCTATAGGGAGCTTTCGCTACTGGTTTCGCACCCCGATTGAATTCGATGCGAAACTCTATCTCTCGTTCGGGAGGGAGTCCCGGTAATTCCTCCGGAAATACATCCGGAAATTCGTTCATGATCTCAACATCTTCAAGTTTCGGGAGGCTTTGTCGAGTGTCTACTACATAAGCTAGATATGCTCTACTCCCGTTAAGTACGTACTTAACGGCTTGAACAAGGGTACACAACTTTGTTTCCACATTTCTCTCCCCTTGAATACTTAGTTGCCTTCCACTTGGAGATTGGACAAGCATTACCTTATTTTCACAATTAATCTCCACGCGGTGTCGTGCCATCCAATCCATACCTACTATCATTTTAAACTCCCCCAAAACCATAGGTACGAGGTCGATATCGAATTCTTCATTTTCTATAGTGAACTTGCAATTTCTACAAATCTCGTGTAACACATAGTTCTTACTATCGGCTATTTCTACCTCTAAAGGTACCGGCATCCGTTCAATCTTAAATGAAGGATGTTGTATGATTTCATTTGAAATAAACAACATCGTGGCTCCGGTATCGAACAAAACATAAACCGGTATGGAGTTTAATAAAAAGATACCTGAAACTACATTCGGATGGGACTTGGCTTCCTCGGATGTGATTTGAAACATCCCCCCTTTCGCCTTAGAGCTTTCCTCGTTCTTTCCCTCTTTCCTTGATCCTTGCTGGAGTTTAGGACACTCCGACTTAACATGCCCCTTTTGGAAACAGTTGAAACAAGTCTTCGGGTTGTTAGGGCATTTGTAGGATGTATGCCCTTCTTCACCGCATTTATAGCACCCTTCTTACCCAAAAGGCATTCCCTAGTATGAAGTTTCCCGCATGTCTTGTAAGGAGTAATACCACTCTTCGACTTATCTTTCCTTCCTTGATCTTGGAACCTCGCCTTTTTAGATGGACTGGCATTTGTTCCCTTTTCTGTTGACCTCTTTTCACCACGTTCCTCCTGTCTTTTAATCTCAATTTCTCTATCCCGTGCCAAATTGATAAGCTCGTCAAGGGTTTCACATTTTGAGGGAGTGATGAACTCCCTAAATTCTGCCTTCAATATACCATAAAAACGATTGATCTTCATTCTTTCGGTCTTCACAAAATCTCCACAAAACTTCATCTTATCCAAGAAAGTGTTTGATATTTCGTTTATCGTCTCGTTTTTCTGTCGGAGGCGTAAAAAATCCTCCTGAATCTTATCAATGGCTGACTGAGGACAGTGATATCTCATGAAGGGTTCCTTAAATTCTTGCCAAGTCATCATTTGGAGTTTATCCTCGCCTACTTCCTTGCTATATGCATCCCACCAGTCTTTCGCCTGGAAAGAGAGTTGACCAGTAGCGAACATCACTTGGTCTTCTTTATCACACCTACTTCGTATAAATACTGCCTCTATGTTGGAAATCAATCTTTGGCATGCGATTGGATCAATTTTACCATCATACGTTGTAGGATTGCATGCCATGAAATCTTTATATGTGCATCGTCGTTCCTTGCTTTTACCTTTAGATCCCTCAATCAGTTCCTTCAATTCTTCGATCTTGCCAGTCATAATTGCATCCACAACTCCCAACACCCGACTCTCCACTTCTTGAGCTAATCGTGGAAGATTAGCTTGCATAACCCCTTCCGCAACTTCTGTGACTTTGCTAGTAAATGCTTCTTGTCTAGCCGTATCATCGTCATCCTCATTAACGTTTCTTGCATCAGCCATCTACACATTGTCATGTTTACGTTTAATACAAATCACAAGCTTTCGATATATCATAGTTCATTAGTCCGTATTTACTTCATTCATATTCTTATATTTTAAATTTTACTCCCTTTTTAAACCTTCATCATTCATTTAGTGTCATTCGACACATTACTTTCGACTTTTACAATTTCATTCCATCGTAACCACTATTTGTGATTACATATATCTTATTAGGCCTTATATGGACCCTACATAATCATTAAATAGGCTTTCGGACAACTCGGAAACTCGAAATGTGAAAATAATACAAAACAAAAATTTTCAGCGGACTGAATTTCCGCTGGCTGTCGGCGACGGCCTCACATCCCGTCGGCGACGGGCTCTAAAAATGTGGCGTCTGCCACTTTGTCCATAGACAGCCATTTAAGGCGTCGGCCCAAAGGGGGGGAGTCGGCGACGGCTGGCAGCCCGTCGGCGACGGCCTCCCGATTGCTGAAACGCTGCTGCACTTATTTTTGGCTGATTCGACCATTTCCCGGGTCCGTTTCAGCCACACGGGTCAAGGGACTTCTCATTTTACCCACATTACCACTTCATAACATACACAACTTTAAAACTTATGCTGCGAACACATTGTACATACTTATATTTACCGGTAATTTAAATCTTTACCTCTTAGCGGTCTTGGAGCGAGCACACTTTCAAGCGAGCCGTCAGTTTGAGTTCAAGCACTACTACTAGTGCTCGAATCCCTCAAACCTCGGCTCTGATACCAACTTGAAACGCCCCTAACTTATCATTCTCAAAGGATTTTGACGTGGTTAATAGATGTTAGAAATTTCGGCATGACCCGTACGTAAATAGACACTAACACCTGCTTTATACGGTAAACCATTTCAACATAGAACATCCTTGACAAAAACCCAAAACGGAACGTTTAAGTTGTTTACAACAAGTCTACCACTAATAAGTTTTTAACCAAACCATAAAGACATCAAAATACTACACAATTTTAAGTACATAAGACCAAAAGTTTAGACCACGTTATATTAACTTATGACGGAAGCGTGTAGTGGGCGTAGATCAAGTGTGCTCATTCCAAATCGTCCGACCGCCTAAATTGAGGATTTACCTACATCCAACATAAACAAATAAGTTAGTATTTCGTCACTAACACAATTAATTAATAAACCGATTCCTCTCTTTCACGGTTTTACATCATTCAATTACTTTACTAACCGTTAAACGGTTCGTTACATGCTTGCCTCAAAGTAGAGACTAAGCATACTTTTCTTAACATACCCGCTAACGACGGATATAAGTATCATTAACATAACTTCCATTCGATTCGTTCATGACGAACAAACATATTCTTTACATTCTTACCTCATACTCCGATCCGAGTAAGACATATCGAGTAGACTTTCATTCGTTACATACTTAACTTCCCATACCCGGTTCAACTAAAAAGAACCGGATATGGTGCATTATCTTTCGTAACTTATTCATTCCTCACAATACGTTTATGACGGATCTTACTTTTACTTTCGAACAACCATAGATCTCAAATCTCACAATTTTAACATAACAACACGAAACAATTGAGATTATTATACATATGACAACATCATAGAAATACGGTGTACACTAACGTACCTCGATCTTGTGAACCTTCCGATTTCCTAGTATTGGATCCTTCTTCCTTCACGCCTATAACAACACATTCATTCGTTTATTTAGTACAACCAAATCTCATTCATTCATTTTCCAAATCATGCATATTATTCTTCTATGCATTTCATCAAACAATTGGTAGTCATCATATTTACAGACATTATGTACAAGCATAAAAAGCATGAATTCCTACTAGTTCATCTTATAATTCATCAACAATAAATACATGTTCATATCTTTCTGTTATCCTACATAAATTTCTAAGATTCAAGCATTACAACATCACCATATTTCAAGATTTCACATAACTATAACCACTTTGATCATCCTATTCATATCACAAATTCACAAAGTGAGTTTTTACCAAAATCTTTCAAATAATCTAAAATCAAACATAAAGGGGTGAGATTTAAAGTTAAATAAGTAAATGAACTTGAGGGACTAAAGGTGTAACATATCAAACTTTAGGGTAAATATAATAAAAGAGCTCAAAACCCACACACAGAGTGTGTGTGGGGTTCTGGTCGATCGAACAGGAGAGTAGAGCAAGGGGTTGAAACCCTAACATCAAGAAATCAAGCAATTAAACCTGAATCAAAAGAAAAATCTAATGCATGAGCCCTAATTTCGAATAGCTAACCTCAATTTCTAAAGTGGTAAGTTTAATTTCTGAAATCACGAATTGTAGGATGAGGGGTTCAACACAATCTCGAATTCTTATGTCTAAATGTGAGGAATCTGAGTTAGGGTTAAAGCATAGCAGTCACGTAGCAGTCACGTTAGCAAGGCAGCGTGGTAAGAAAAACATGTGGTAGAAAGGACGTTAAAGTAGTGCTTTTTAAAAAAAAAAAATCAAAAACCAATAAAATGTTAATATGAAGAGGTTATCCAATTATAAGAAATCATATGTATAAAATTCTTTTATAAATATAAATTTTTATAAAACAACCCATAACCCGTGAAGCTCACGGGTATATAACCTAGTTCTCCTATATATTAATAAACAGCTGAAATGAACAGTAACCAAGGCCACTTAGGGATTTATTATCCCATTTTTTTTTTGCTTTATAACAGAGAATAGGGTTTATAGAGAGGAGCAAGAGAGAGAGAGCGCTTAGAGGTTGAGAGAGAGCAGAGCCGTCGTCTCCCGCTGGCCACCCTATTCGCGGTGGTGATGCTCGGGTGGTTTTGACGCGTCAAACGGTAGAACTTCAGCTTTCGTACCAAGGCTGTCAGTAAGACGGCTGACAGTACAGGCCTTCAAAAGTCGCGGAAAGAGATGATTCTAGGATTCCGACAGTAACCTTTTGTGTAGATCAGAGGTGGCATGTGAAGATCCGGCAACCTCAGGCTTCCGGTAGCGGTGATGATTGGCGGTGACGGTGACGTGGGAAGGTGATAACAGAGAGCAAGGTGTGTGTGTGGTGTTTCTGTTCTTTGGGGGGGGGGGGTTTCCCTGTAAGAGAGAGAAAGGGAAAAGGGAGAGAGAAGAGTGTGCGGTGTGGCCGGAGGGTCACTACCACGGCACCACCATCGTAGTGATGTTGTTTTTTGGGGTTTTTATTTTAGACCTAGGGTTCCTATGGCAAGAAGAGGGACAAATACAGATGATAGCAGCAGCGATGTTAGCTTCCGGCAAAGAGCACACCGGATCGGACATTGCACGCCTCTGGCCTGTCCGATTCCAACAGACCCGACAACGGTATGGTGTCCATGACTTTTGGTAAGTACTTGATCACTCATTAAAAGTCTTATATTTTTGGTTTACATGAAGTTTTGTATTTAATTTCGAGCATTTAATCATGTTTGTTTCTTGGCCATCAAACCACCATTTTTTTTTGTCTGGGAGCTTCTGTATTGAGCAGAGAGAAAAACTAATACACTATGGGTAATTGAATCTATGTTTCTATATAATTTATTAACATGTTTTTGTGGTACAGCAGCACATGATTAGGTTATTATTTTTCAAGCATACAAATTATGATTGTTGATTATTATTTAGCAAGAACCCGTTTTGGCCTGAACGGAACCTATTTTGGTTGGACCCCGTTTTGATCCGAACTTAATTGATCCAATTTTAAATTGACCAATTCTGACTCAAACCCGTTTTGAACCACGACCCGCTCATTATCATGATCATGATAGTTTTACATTAAACTATATAAACTAATTTTTTGTTAGCTTGTAAGTGCAGGTAATAGTTCATATGTTTCTCAATTGATAGGGACTTGGTTGTCACCATGAATTAGAAGTTAAAAGGAAAAATTTAGCTTTCTTGCTAACACAAACATTTCTTTTAGCTAATGAACAAATGACCCTTTGTATGATAAACTAAGAGAATTGAATCCTTTAAGTGTAAGGGTAAAGGGCAAGGGTTTTTTATATTTATTAGTTTTTAGTTACCATATTTCACATTGCATACAACCCTATTTTGAAGATAGTTTCATTTCATTTTTACATTTTTACATATTGTCGTTATATATATATCATTTTATGTTTATTTCTCAGTTTTCATTTTTACAGCTTATTTCAATTTTCTTAATTTTGTCGCACTGTTGTTATATATACAATATACAGGTTGTTTCAGGTTCGAGGGAAGTTGTATGAGTTACTTGTGAATTGTATCCCTCCTGAAATTATATTGAAGGTTATAATTTTCTATCACTGAATTTCTTTTTTTAAATTTTTTTTAACAAGTTGTGATTGAAGCTTGAAAGTCTTTTTATTGCGGTTGTTGGTATGAGCTTTCTTTCTTAACTCACGAATTGAAAACAACAAAATCATGAACAATCTGAAAATATCCGGCACAGGCTTTTATCAACTTTTTTCTCCGAAAGAGCACATGCGAATAACCAACATGCAAAGAGCTTAAATAACCAAAAAAAAAGACCGAAATAATTGGACAAGACTATGACACGTACTAACTCATCAAACTGGCCAGCGGCCTTATTTTGAATATAAAAACAGCTTCAAGGAGCTGGTCTTGCATGGTATTTGGAAGTTTGAATTAATAAATACTACAAATTTACAAGTTTTTCATCTGTTATTCCCCTTTAGTGAGACCCGTTTTTTTTAACTCATTTTCGTGTTTGAGTTTGCAGGTAAGATATTGTAACTAATATGTATGTATTCACTACCGTTTACCTCAAGGTTTATGATAGGTAAAAGGTTTTGGTGCTGACAGGTGGCTTTGACTGTGGCTGTGAATCGGTGACGGTGGTTACAACCGTATGAGGTTGGAGCATAGGAAATAGAATGTTAGGTGATGAATTTTGTTTTGGTAGGATGTTTTAGTTTTGATATGAAACTGTAAGTAATCCTTTTGAGGAAATGAAGTTTACACACACAATCTTGGTTAATCCAAAGTTCACGCGCAACGCGCTTGTATGAATAAACCTAGTATATTTTATTACAAATTACTCTGTGTCAATGCAGTGTGTTATTTTTGGATACAATCTACGTTGTGATAAAACTTATATCTAAGTTTATATAAAATTAATGTTAAAGGTTAAAAAGTAAACTATAATTTAAATTGAAAAAATAGTAAAAAAATGTAATTTATTTCCTAAGGGTATAAGGAGTGGTTAGACACTTGAGAGTGGCAAAATAAAAAATCAACAAATGAGGGTGTGTCATGTCAATGTGGTAAACTATGCTCAAAAGTGTTGGCAATGGTTCGACACTTGATGAATTGGTAAACTATTTAAAAAAAAATGTGTGATTGGTTGAGATTGGAATGGATCCCACCCCACACTACCCTCTCTCTCTCATACCCTCCCTTCACCACTTCGGTAAGCCTACACCGATT
This sequence comes from Helianthus tuberosus, assembly GCA_030545235.1. Classification (NCBI taxonomy): domain Eukaryota; kingdom Viridiplantae; phylum Streptophyta; class Magnoliopsida; order Asterales; family Asteraceae; genus Helianthus; species Helianthus tuberosus. The sequence goes on from CM060380.1 coordinate 78,668,811, forward strand.
TAGCAAACTTTTGAGTGGCAAACTATGTTGGCGGCGGTGTTACCAATTGGCAAACTAAGTTTGCCACACTTTGCTGCACCCCACTCCGTATACCCTAAGGAAGTAAATAATTTTAAACATTTAATTTAAATTAAATTGAAAAAATAGTAAAATAATTTATTTCCTACGGTAGTAAAGAATTTTAAACATTTAATTTAAATAAACATATACCAAGCTTATATGTGATGAAACACTGGTTAACACTAGGTTATCCCAGCTGACTGTCTCGTGAGGTAAGGTTCAATCTCTTTCTCCACTCGCCGTTAAGCTGGGTTTCCTGCAAAACAAAACACCGGTGACTCGCCACAAGGAGGGGAATAGGGGGGGTTCTCCTTGTGACCACCCTCCGACGTGAGGATAAGTACTGTGCTGAGGAATAAGTGTGTGTTAAGAGTAAGAGTGAGAAAGCGAATCCTTAAACCTGGAGGTGGAGTCCTCTATTTATAGCCGGAGAATGAAGGAGGAGGAGGCCTGCCAGCTAGCCCGTGTTCGCCAGCTGTCCGACCAAGGAGAATATCCTTTCTATCCCATCTACAACTACCAGTCTCGTCGGTGACGTGGTGCGCGCTTACTCGTTCCAGCTGGGCATCTGCTAGTACTTGATGTCAGCCTGTCCTCCTGAGATCTTGCTTTCGTGGCTGGCGTCCATCCATTGGTGCCACGTATTGTCCTTTTTGTCGTCAGGAGCATCTTCTTTGCTACCATGTGATTCCTTCCAAAATACTCCAGGACTTCTGGAAGCACCTGGGTGATGTGGACGCCATGTTGGAAAGGTGGTGTGGTCCCCGTGACATGTGTGCACTGATTCGTGACCATACCTCTTCAAGTCCCCCAGTCCAGTGTGGCTTCTAGGTGAGTTCATCAGCTGGGAGGGATTCTGGACTCAGAAAAATGGAGGTGATTTGGTTGTTATTACTTAAACAATGAGGCACGTGGGTTTGGCGCACAGATTCGAGCCAAAACGGCGCATGGAGATGGCGTGCAAAAGTGAGCCAAAACGACGTATGGCGCATGGCGTACAAATTTGAGCCAAAATGGCGCATGAAATTGGCGTGCCAACCTGAGCCAAAACGGCGCGTGGCGTATGGCGCACAGATTTGAGCTAAACGGCGCGTGAGAAATGGCGTACAAAACTGAGCCAAAACGGCGCGTGGATTGTGGCGTACAGACTTGAGCCAAAACGGCGCGTGGAAAATGGCGTGCAAAGGTGAGCCAAAACAGCGCGTGGCGTATGGTGCACAGACTTAAGCCAAAACGACGCGTGAGAAATGGCGTCCAAAACTGAGCCAAAACGGCGCGTGGCGTATGGTGCGCACACGTACGAGAATTTTCTTTTAGATTTCTTCAAGGAGAAGTTCTTTCTTGTTTTCTTCTATGTTTGGTGAGATGTGACCGTTAACATTTGACTGAGGCTCCGTATGAGGTGGCTGTCTTGTCGAAGAAGGAACAGTCGCTTTATGCAGAGGTACGTCAGGTGTCAGGCACGTTTTTTCGTATGTGCCAGGCGCGTGGCGGCCACACGCCCTGAACAGGCGGCATTTCAGTATCTCTTTCCTGACGTGGCGTCTCCCGATTGGCCGCTTTTCTGCCTCTTGACTGTTCGTTTCCCCGTCACATTAAATGCGATGGGTATAAATACCTGGGGATCACGACGGTTTCACCACTTTTCCCCAACTCTCCTTTCAAATTTTCTCTCCTGTTCATCATACTTCCTCCCTTTCTTCTTCAAATCTCCTTGTTATTTCTACAAGTATGTCTGCCTCTTCAAAACTAGGGACTTCGAAGAAAAGGCAAACTAAGCCTAAAGATCCAGGGCCAAACCGTGCTGTTATCAACTTGAAAGAGGAGGAGTTTCACAACTTATGCCAGAGGTTTAGGTTCCCTTCCAAGTGGGGAGCCCAGTATCCTACCACCGGCAACATCACTTTAAACGCCCCACCCGGTTATATGACGTTATATGCTGCCTTCTTCAGGGAAGGCAAATTCCGTCTACCAATGTCCAAATTTCTTAGTGAGGTTCTCAAAAATATAGCATCCATATTTCTCAAGTGAATGCTTTGGGCTGCCTCGGATAACCCACTTTGAGTTTATTTGTCGTGCACAGAAGTTGGTGCCAGCGGTGGAGATGTTTAACATTTTTTACTACGTTACTTACGCTGGTGGGTTTTATTTTTTCAACTCTCGTACTGCCAGTGTTCTTCCTTGTAGCAGGGACCCCTTTAAAAGTTTTCATGATTGGAGAAATAAATTTTTCTATATTCGCCGGGGTGTGATTGCCATGCACTATCGTGCTGAGCGTGAAGGGGTGCCGAAGTTTGTGCTGGTTGGTGCTTATCAGGATCGAGAGTGGTATAAAACCCTTACACAGGTTCCTACTCCGATTATTCAACTTGAGGAAAAAGCACCTGTTGCTGCAGGGATGAGCATGATGTGGGTGCTAAAGGATCCGAGGGCAGCACCAGTGTATACATTTAAAGGCAAAGGTACTCTTTGTTTGTTGTCGCTCTTTTTTTGTGTCCAGTTGTTTACTGGTCTTTATTCTAGTAGGCTATAGTTTGATGAACGTCTTGGATCCAGAGGTTGGTGGGGAGATGACGGGTATGCTTTTGCCAGAATGAGAGAAACCCTGGGTTGATCTGATTAGGGATAATTTTTTGCATCCCTCTTCCGAAAGCTTGGCAGCCTATGGTGTCGTTATTCTAGGTGCGCCTTCTGTGGTTGAAACTGAAGTTGGTAAGTCTCCTACACGAGAAGGGACTATTCTCCTTTCGAGTAAGGAGTCTACCGGATCTTCACACGGACTGATTCATCGCTCAACGCGTGCTGGTCCCCGTCAGCGACCTGTTCAGGTCCTAGAAGATGTTGTTGTATCTACTCCCCTCGTTGCTGATCCAGTTACTGCTGCTTCCGAGCCTAAGCAGAAGAAGTCTAGGAAGGGGGCTGAGAAGAAAGAGCCAGAGAAGAAGAACTCTGAAAAGGAGCCAACCGACGCACAGACTCGTAAGCATTCTTCTAAGGCCAACTTGTTGGACTATGTTGTAGTGTCTGACTCATTGTCCGGCTTAGACGCAGGGACCAAATGACCTGCTTCTGATGAGGATGACCAAGCCATTCTAATCCAGATGATGGAGAAAAAGCGAAAGATATTGGTTTAAGAAGCGAGAGTTGGATGAACAGGTTGCTTTGGAGCTTTCCGAGAAGAAGCAGAAGGTGATGGGTCACATTGCTGCTCCTTTCGACAGTGACGTTGATCTTGGGGTGTTTACCAAAAAATCTGGCAACCTTCTGGAGCAGATATATGAGGCATCTTCTCAGAAAAAAAGGTATGACTTCCAAATAGTTACGCTTGTCTGTGTTTGCCTTTATAGTTCTTTCTTTCCTTTGGGTTTTGGTGGATATAAGTTCATGTTTTTCTTGCAGCTCCTTCAAAGCCTACTCGGTCTGCATCACGTGGTGTTAAGATCGTTTCTCCTGATATTTCTTCGATTCCACCACCGGCGCCTCCCCCCAGTTGCGTATGGCGATTCACCTATTCAAACCTCTCCTTCTCGTCCGGATCCTAAGGGGAAGGGTCTAGAAGAAGCGTCTGAGAGAGTTTTTCTAAAAAAGGAGACACCACCCGTTATTCCTAGGCTGGTGATTCAAGAAGGAGTTGAAAGGGTTGAGGGGTTGGAGACAGAATATGAATCCAGTGAAGCTACTCCCCTCCAAGGTACTCGTTATACCCGGCGCGGGCCTTCCACTTCAGGAGGACGCGGCCCGCTCTGATATTCAACGGAGCCTAGAGTTTGAGAGGATGGAAACTGGTGGATCATGGATGGCCCACAATCCAGCTTGCGATAATCTTCCTCACATTCCTTGATGGAATCTCGTGCAAGGTTCCCGGATGGACAACCTTGATAATTGTCATGAATTGTATTCCGTGTCTTTCCCTCCTGCAGTAAGGTTGTACCAGAAGAACTGTAATCGGTTTCGTTTGTTAGACAACCATGTTCGTTCTGGTGTGAACTTCTCCACCACTCAGGAGATCACTCGGAATTGGCGATCAATGGGTGAAGAGACTATAGAGTTTGAGAATGCAAAGCGTGAATTTGCAGCCGAACGGGAGGCATTCAACTCTGAGAAAAAAAGTTTGAACTAGCGAGTGTCAGATGCTGAGGACAAGCTAGCTAAAGAATAAAAACTTAATGTTGATCGCCAGAAAGAGTGGACGATAACATGTGAAAGGTCAAATCGTGAACTGAAGGTTGCGCGTGATGAAGCTTTAAAGTATAAAGGTGAAAGATATACTGAGAGCAGGGAGTTTGAGCGCTTGTTTGTGATGTATAAGAAAAAGGAAGCTGAGGCCCTTGCAGCTCAGAAAAGCCATGCAGAGGCATTGGCGTGCATTTCCGAGTTGGAGAAAATTGTGGATGAGCAGCTGACTCAAAATAAGATGCTAGAGTTGTTATCCCAGGATTTTGGGCGATGACTGCAAATGGCTCCTGACTCCTGAATCCTGGAGTTCCCTTGGTAAGTTATTCTCACTCTTTTGCCCCCTTTTGTTTCTTGTATGTTTGTTATATGTTTTGCTTTCCTTTGTATAGCTTGCAGACCGTTTGGTAAGATCTGAAGAATTGGCCAAGTACATGTTTGAACTAGGTGGAGCTACTTACAACAGCGGTCGTAAAGATGGTTACGCCGAGGGCAAAGAAGCTGCTAAGGAGGGAGCTCATCTGTTGGATTACACGAGTGGCGCTTCCAAAGACATTGGTGACTTCGACATCTGTGAACTCTCCACTGACGTTCTTGTCCCTTTGGTGGCTTTGGATGTGCGCATTGTCCGCTGTCGGGCCAAACGGAGAGCTTTCTCCGTCGATCTGAAAAGAAGAGTTTGGGTCAGCCATTGATGAGTGTTTTCGAAGAGAAGAGAGATGAAAATGGTTGTAAAAATGTGGTGGGCTCCAATGATGAAACACTGGTTAACACTAGGTTATCCCAGCTGACTGTCTCATGAGGTAAGGTTCAATCTCTTTCTCCACTCGCCGTTAAGCTGGGTTTCCTGCAAAACAGAACACCGGTGACTCACCAAAGAAAGGGGAATAGGGGGTTCTCCTTGTGACCACCCTCCGGCGTGAGAATAAGTACTGTTATGAGGAATAAGTATGTGTTAAGAGTAAAGAGTGAGAGAGCGAATCCTTAAACCTGGACGTGGAGTCCTTTATTTATAGCCGGAGAATAAAGGAGGATGAGGAGGCTTACCAGCTAGCCTGTGCTCGCCAGTTGTCCGACCAAGGAGAATATCCTTTCTGTCCCCTCTGCCACTGCCAGTCTCGTTGGTGACGTGGTGCGCACTTACACGTTCCAGCTGGGCACCTGCTAGTACTTGTTGTCGGTCTGTCCTCCTGAGATCTTGCTTTCGTGGCCGGCGTCCATCCATTGGTGCCACGTATTATCCTTTTTGTCGTCAGGAGCATCTTCTTTGCTACCATGCGATTCCTTCTAGAAGACTCCAGAACCTTCTGGAAGCACCTGGGTGATGTGGACGCCATGTTGGAAAGGTGGTGTGGTCCCCGTGATATGTGTGCACTGATTTGGGACCATACCTCTTCAATATGGTAGTGTTTGTTTCGAGGAATGTAATAGAATAGAAATTAAATTTTATAGAATTTATGTGAAATCATATACTGTATTTGGTTAATACAATTATCAATGAAATTATAATGTAAAATATATAAAATGACATAGTTGTATAAAAAAAGAATTTTAATTGAATCGGAATTTCTTCATTTGTTGAAAACGAACATAATTAAATATATACTCACAACTCTCCTCTATCTCTCTCTCTATATATATACATAGATTGATAGATATATAGAGAGACAGAGTAAAAAGGGTGTGAGAATAAGATTTTAGGGGGTATGATGATGAGAATTTAGTAGGCCGGTCAGTGAACTAGGACCAATGTGGACCTTCCTATTCCTGCAACTATTCCTAAGTTGTCATTTCACACTCTGAAAATATCTGATATTTCATTTTTTTATCCCACATGTGGCCCTTTGTCATATTTCAAATTTATTACAAACTCGACCAAATTATTCCCGCATTATTACTACATTTATCATATCTAGTTCATAGTGATTTAGATATAAATTGCATCTTTCATAATGGTACACGTTCAATATAAAATTACTTTTACGTAGAAAATATTCCATACAATACATTCGTACTTTTCTTGATTTAAGGATTATTATTATACACGTTATTTGAAAGTCTTGATGAATAGTGTTTTGAGCTTTTTAAATGTTTATTTGTTTTATTTTTAGTATTTTCTTAATAATATTTTATTTATGTTGATGAGACTGTTTGGTTTTAGTTGGCAAGTGGTTTAGGACCACTGCGATACTGGTTTGCAAAATGCCCAAACCTATTGTAGTTTGTGCATAAGCGACATGGTGTGTTGTTGGGATGATGGTAGAAACAAGTGTTACACTTGGGATGAGTCCCAGTGTAGGCTTTTCTTAGTGGTTCGGGGTTTGGAGTAGGAGCGACTGTTTTAAGGGGTTGAAGGTTTTGCGGAGTGACTATCGCACAATTCTGGCTTGAAGCTTTTCGCTTATTGCCTTTGGTCTTGGGTGGCTTGGGTGATTCGGTGGTGGTATCGTTAGTGGCTTGGTGAGCATTCTTCGATGAAACCTTGTCGGAGGTTCCATGAAGAACACAGTTGTTTTTGAGCTTAGCGGCTAAACGAAAGGTGTCTTCAAGGGTCTTGGGGGAAGCATACTCGATGAGGTTCATGATTGAAGGTGGGAGGCATCGAATATACTTTGCGATAGCCTTGTCAATAGAGTCGACTTGGCCAGGACACAAAGCACTAAGCTGCTTGAAACGTGATGTCAGACCAGCGTTGTCATTCTCTACTTGTTTCAGATTCTAGAATTCATTTTCCAGTTTCTGAAGTTCGTGGGGAGGACAAAACTTGTCCTTCATCAACTTCTTCAAATCAGCCCAGGGTCAGGCATGGGCGACTTCGTTCCCACGAGCGTTGCACTCAAAAGTCCACCAATCGAGAGCTCTCGATCGGAACACACCCGTCGCATTGAGGGTTCGAAGGTTGTCGGGACAACCGCTTTGTAGAAACATTAGCTCAATGGCATCGAACCATTGGAGCAAAGCTGTCGCACCCTCTTTGCCTGTGAAGGTCAAGGGTTTTCAAGCCATGAACTGCTTGAAGGCGAGCTTCGGTTTAGGTGTTTCCGCCTTGAAGTCGACGGAGTCATTAGGCGTTTCAGTAACAGATGGGGTTTGAATCTTGCTCACAATATCGGGGATGACCTTGGCCATTTGATCGGCCTTGAACTCCATAAGTTCCTTATTCGACATTGAGTCGTCGTTGTTGCTGTTAGAACCCTTTTTCGAACCAGACTTGGACTTCTTGGACAGGCTATGGGAAGACATCTAAAGAATCGAAAGAGGAGTAGAAGATGAGACTTGATCATAACATAAACATTACGTTTTGCATGTATGAGCATGTAAGAATTCACATAACATGTATGATTCACATAGTTGCTTGAGTATAACAAGTATTGACAAAGTATAATCACGTATGAATGCATAAAAGAGTATAAATTTAGTTTGTTCACGAGAATTATTAGTCTCTTTGATTGTGAGATACGTGCGAATTGTTCATCGGTTTCGAATTGAACAAGGTAACAAGCATTAAAACACATAGAAATTGAGATAACATGAAAGAGAGGCTCGATAAAACATTGGAGTGTTTCGGGTTTAGAAACTTTGACTATTCCAAAGTAAATCGAAAGTCCTTTCGAATCAAGGAAACGTGGTTTGGCCTATAGGTAAAATACTCTCGTCGAGAAACGATTAATGGTATTTTACACTTCCAGATACTACATGTCCCTAATCGATTGAAAAATCAAAACTTTGGCGGGATTGAAAATCGAGGAATGGGACTAGTTGACTAGATGCGGGTTTCACCCCTAACTTGACAACATCATACCCTAAGTGTAGTTGATACTCGTGGGGTCAAGAAAGTTAATTCCAACACTTTGACAAGGGTCCACTAGAGTTTGAATTGGAAATTTACCATCAAGATGTGGATTTCACTCCTAACTTGGTGGCGTAAATTCGTGCAAAAATTGAATAAGCGGATTGAGAGTCGTTCACCAAATTATGGGTTTCACGCCTATTTTGGTGAAATCGTCTCGTTTGTATGTTACGAGTGTCTTCAAGTCTTCAGCGTGCATTTTGTGTAAATGTCTTAGGAAAGACATGTTATAATATTAAGACAAAGGAAGTAGGAAGAAGCGAATCAGAAGAAGTAACATATTAAACATGAATCAAGAATGGTCAAAGTATGGTACCTACTATAGACTAGGTCGAACATGACAATTCTACCTAATTCCCTATAGTTATGGCTCTGATACCAATATGTCACACTCCAACCGATGGCGGGAACATCAGAGTGAGATGAAAAATAGATTGTTCTAGACTACATAATGCTATTTGCGACAATATTTAAATAAATCTGATTTCATTTCATTTCATAACATAATTGTCAAGTTACAATACAAGGAAATTCAAATAACAACATTTCATAACAAAAATTATCACACAAAAGAATCATCCAGAATAACGAATCAAGTATAACGAATTTAGCATGCATGTATTTGATTGTTTGTGCATTTTGTATAAAAGTCTAAGTGTAACTGTGTATGTTTTATAGTAAACATATTGCACCCAAAGTGTAAAATGGAAAAAAAAGGTGTTCGAGTATACTCACGGTTTTGCTAAGTCTTCTTAATTAATCCCGCGAGCGAAGTGTGATTGACGTAGTACAGGAACGCCAAGGTTACCCTGTCCCGCGAGTGAAGTGTGGTCGACGTAGTACAGGAACACCAAGGTCACTCTACAGGGGATAAACGAAGGCGTGAGTTTGTTGGAGATTGAACAGAGGATCACGTTACAGAATTAAAGTATGTAGTATAGTACGAAAGTATAAGTAAACAGAAAGTATTTTCTGTCTGAGCACTTGTCACGACACTGAGCCCCGTGATTTTACGGGTCCTAGCTTACACGACAGAATCAGTAAAAAAAACATCGAAAATAGAATAACGGGAAAACCGAAACACAAACTGTTAGGACGAAGGAAAAGTTGGCACGACTGGGCCTTTCACGCGAGTGGGACCACCCTTTCGCGTAAGAGGGACTGTTTGGTGAACCGATCCTCGTTTGAATGTTTTAACTATCAATTAGTTATGTTCGTGCGTTCAGTTAGGTTATTTAGTCATAGTTTAGTATAATATTAGTCCAGAATGTTTATAGAATTCATAGAAGTCATGCATGGATGTAATAACCTCATTATAGTTCACCAAAGCACAAATTAGTTAACTAACCAGTTGGTCATGAGTATAGAAATGGAAATAACAGAATGTAAATAATAGTCAAACAACCGAACAAGGACACCCCAGGTGTGCTAACACAACATAGAAAGAATGAACTAAGTGTCGGAGGCTGGACGAGGTTAACTTGTTCTAGGTCTAGGAGATTGTTTGGGTGTTCGTTTTACAAGTCTAAGTGAGGTGGTGGAACTAGATTGGAAGCCAAGGCTTCCACAAATCACACACTGATATTTTAGAGTCGTCCATATTGAAAATATGGGTCTGAATAATCATTCAACACTTAGAAATATCGGAATGTAGTGAAACAGTCCCATTCGGACGACATGAGTCTCCTCTCGCATGAAAGGGTTATCCTCTCGCGCGAGTGGGCCACCTTTCCGGGCGACTGGTGCTATTTCGAGATGAAAACAACTCGGTTTTGGTTGAATTGTTCATCTTCTTGGCTGGAATTGACTCTGACATAAATCCACAACTATGAACTTAGCTTGTGAGCTCAGAGAGTCTCTGATTCGGCCAAGTTTAAAATCAGAGAGTTTGTTTTATAAAAAGTTTGAAAGTTAAACCTCAAATCTTAGCTTGTCTTCACATAATGAGAGTTGTTATTAGATTATCAAGGCAGATCTGATGTACCAGCTGTTTGATGTGAAGTTATTGTAGAAAAATGAGAAAAGTAGAAGAAATTTAGAAGAAATAGTGTGTTAGTGAGTTGCAAACTCACTTAGAAAGTTGCTAGAACAAGCCCAAAGAATTGCCCGAGTTCGGGTTTTTGAGAGAGAATTCGGAGTTTTGAAGGTTGGAAATGAAGGAAGTGGGTTGGTATTTATAGATTGAGGGTGAAGTTTGGGACGAGTTGGTTACGGACGAGTTGGCGTTTTGGGACGAGAGGGTCCTCTCGTGCGAGAGGGACGAGTCCCTTATGTTTGAATTTCCAGTTTGCGTAAATTGTTGGTTTTAAGCGTTTTAAACGTATAAGTGAAATGTACAAGTGTAGTGTATAAATGAATGAATGTATAAGTGAATTTTGCATGTATAAACAAGTATGAATTTGCGTATAAATTGTATCAAGTAAGCATGTATCACGAATATTTAACAAGTATTTACGTACTATGAATAACACAAGTATATAAAAGATTGAGCTTTCATTATGATGAAATACGAATACAAGGAGAATACAAGTTTCTATAAATAGAAATATAATCAAACTTGCTAAATAAGGAAAGTTACAAAAAGCGAGGCGTTACAGGCAGGCTCAGCTTGAGGCTCTAGATCTAGCTCAGGATCAGGCTCAGCCTCCGCCTCCGCATTGCCTCTGGCTGATCACGTCATTGGCGACGATATCCCGCCACCGTCATAGTACCCACAACACGTTTATGCAGATCTGCCTCCTGCTGCGCAGGCGGTGGCTCGGACTTTGATCGGCGCCTCGGACGTTCTAAGCGATACCAGATGTTGATTATTGAGACGCTCATGGAGCTCCGGACTCACGCGGGATTGCCTCCCCATCCACTGCCACCGTCCCCACCACTAGATGATCAGTAACTTTAGTTTGTATTGTTTTTATTTTGTGTTAGACATTCAGTTGTACTTTTGTTTTGTATGTACAAACTGATTTTATATATATTTATGTAGTTGATCTTTATTTACACGATGTTTGTTTAGATTGTTTGTGCTTATTTCATACGTCTCTTTCGCAACTTATTGTACGGTGTTTTAGTTAAACATGTTCGTGTGATTTAACAAAATAAAATCGGTTAACATTTATAAAAACAATGGCATAAAGAAACGTATCTTATAAACGACTGTAATAAATCAACTATAACCGGTACACTCACGTTAAACGACCGTTATAAATCAACTTTAAATTATATATAATAAAAATAAAACAAAAATCTACAACTTTTCAACAAAAATATACAACCAAACAACAAACCAACACCCACTTTTCAACCCAAAATCCCACTTTTCCACCCAAAAACAAACAGACACACATATGCGCTCTGCTTTGGCCAAAGCGCAGCGTTTAGGTATAAGGTCAACAGACAAGGTCTGACAGGTTCAATTATTGTCTGTTGACTTTCCAGCTAAGCGTTGTGCTTTCGCTTAGGTACAAAGTCAACAGACAAGATCTGACATGTTCAGTTCTTATTTGTTGATTTTTCAGCTAAGCGCTTCAATTTCGCCAGAGCTATCTATGTGCAAAAAATCAACTATGATGTGTGAATACCCAAGTCCTAAATTATTGATACGGACACGATAAGGTGCCATTTAAGTGTGGCTATATACTGCAAGCAAAAACCAGCCTAACACGTGGCTTTCATATGAACCATTTGTAAAAAGGTTTAGATCATACACATTGGCCCTTCTAGTATTGGTTTATTTCATTTATCGGCTTCATTTTAAAACTTAAGTAAAGCCTTCCGTTTGTTACATGTTTATGAACTAGTTTTTGCCCCGCTTGCGTTGTGGGGCAATAAGCCGAATATTTCTCTCTCATAACAAGTATGTCTGTACAGAGGGCAAAATCGTAATTATATTTTGAACTGGAGGCGAAATCATATTTTTAAACTGAGAGTAAAATCATAATTTTGAGCTAGGGGGAAAAACATAATTTCATTTTGAACGGTGGGCAAAAGCGTAAATTTGAGCTGAGGGTAGAATCGTAATTTTGCGCTAGAGGAAAAAACAACATTTTATTTTGAGCTGGGGGCAAAAATGTAATTTTAAACGGAGGGCGAAACCGTAATTTTAAACTGGGAACAAAATTAAAAGTGAGTTTTTGAACCGAGGGCAAAAACATAATTTTAAGCTAGCGGCAAAATTATAATTTTATTTTGAGCTGGGGGCAAAAACGTAATTTTAAACAAAGGACGAAAGCGTAATTTTAAACTGGGAATAAAATTAAATTAAAACTGGGCTGGTCCAATAGGGAAGTGCCAGACAAATTTTGAACTGTGGGCAAAAACGTAATTTTAAACGGAGGGTGAAACCGTAATTTTAAATTGGGAACAAAATGAAAAGTGAGTTTTGAACCGAGGGCAAAAGCGTAATTTTAAGCTATAGGCAAAATTATAATTTTATTTTGAGCTGGGGGCAAAAACGTAATTTTAAACAAAGGACGAAAGCGTAATTTTAAACTGAGAATAAAATTAAATTATAAATGGGCTGGTCCAATAGGGAAGTGCCAGACAAAGCTGCCTGGCACTATTCCCTGGCACTATTCCCTCAAGTTGTGTTTTGTATATGTAGGAAATGTAGAGACAACTCAACATTTGAGTTCGTGTGAAGTCAAGGTAGCATTTAGGATTGTGTACAAAGATTAAGTTTAAGCTATTTAGATAAAAATATGACTGGAGTTTGCCTAATATTATATCATTTAATAAATATGACTTAGCATAAAATAAACACTAAACGAAATTAACTAATTTATATCATATGTTTTGAGATTAAACACACACCCGCACACACATATATTGCATGTTAATATTGATGCATAGGTTATACAAGAGTTACAGAACCCATAAGTAACATATGGAAATATCTCAACGGGTCAGAGCATGCAACAAACGCTGATAGGCAGTTTGCCCCAACCCTCAAGTTCCAATTTCATTTTTCAGAAGATCTACGTAGAATTTCAAGATTTTTCCACAATTTAAGAAACTATTAGTTATATTGTTGTAAATGTTAAAAAGCATAATACGCAGACTCCATTATTTTACAGGTTATTTTCTTTGAACGTCGAACACACCCTAAAATCTACTCCTAAGATCCACTATTGCCCACTTTGTAGGACTTGAACCCGCATCACTTTGGTGATAATAAACACCTGATGTCACTAGACCAAGAGGCCATCAACATTTACGGGGTTAATTACGCTCTTAGTTTTATTAATTTACCATTGGGATTGGTGGCCCAATGGTAGAGACAAAGGCTCTAAGACTACTTGGAGTGGAAGAGGCGTGAAGCGTCACGACGACGTGTCTGCCATGTCAGACGGGACTTTTCCCTCCAAGCCGCAAAGACCATGGGGTGGTGTGGCGTGGGTAGGGGGCTTGAACTCTCTCTCTCTCTCTCTAAGAATCATTGAAACAATCATCACCGTCAACATCATCTTCACATTTGCCCCACGCCGTGTAAGATACCCACGCCACCCCACAGGGGCAGTGTTCCAGGCGTGGAGTGGGGTTCCACGCCACCCCTAAGGTTTGTAGGACATATATTCAAGTCACACAAGTGACATAATTATAAGAAATTCGCCATCAAATATAAAAATGTATGTTTCTATGTTTTGTAACAAATGCTATATTTAGAAATTCCATATTAAACTGAGCCTGATGTATTGATTTTGGTATAATGCTAATATACTATATTATTTTTTTGCTCTAACTATTGTTTACTTTATTTGTGCTTTCGTTTTGCATTAAACAGATACAAAATATGGTAATTAGTGGTGTATTTGAACATAAAAATGCAATTGCTTGAAATGCTGTAGAACATAAGTTTAAGCTTATGATACACGACTTAAGTATTAACATTTGGGAATTATTAACGAGTCCAAAGATTTCCCGTTAGTACATGTTGGGTTGAAAAGCGTCGTGTAAAAATAGTTACATTGAGTTATATAAAAATGCAATGATAATTATATGTAGTAAAGAGCTATATTTGAGTGAATACATTCCCTTTCCCTTAGAAAACCCATAAGTCCTTCCGTAGCGGTTTTCGGTCTAAAAGTTATTAGCAATATGTTGATTTTATTGTTATCAAGCCATTTTAGTTAGTTGGAAAGTTTATACGAGGCAGGTAGTGTGAAACACACGTTTGCTCAGCACAATTATTATCTTCAAAGCCTACGAACTCGAAGTTCAAGGGGACGGAGCCCCTTATACCAAGGGGTTCCAAGGGAAACGCCCCTCTGAGGGTCTCGTTGATAATAGTTGAAATCCTTCGGAAGTGCTTTGAACCTGCCTAGCTTGATAGTACATTACATTAGAACTAGATTTTCTGTAGTAATTTATCATTAGTAGAAACTATGAGTAGCAGCAATGCAATCAATAGTAACTAACTTATTACCGACATAAGCAATCATTGGTTGTAACTAAGTTACTGTTGATAACCAACTCTCAGTACTAACTATGTTATCGTTGTTAGAATAAATCATTAGGAGTATCTTTAGCGTAACTAAGAAATTGTCGACATAAAGAAATCATCAGCGGTAACTTGTTACTTCAATGGTGGCCAGATATTTACTATCATTTTAAATGCAATCTACAAACTCTTTTGCAGAGTGTTGGGCCATCTCAAGTCTCAACTTAAAGATTGCGATGATATCATACATGTGAATGGAAAGTCTCGGGTTTGTTACAACCACGTTTTTCTCATTGAAAATACAATCTTGTTCTTGATAAACTTTATGAATAATCAAATTAAGGTTACATATTGTCAAAATACCTAAATTTTAAAACGAGATTAACACGATTTAGAAAACTATCAAATGCAATTAGGAAATCCAATACCTAAATACATGTAAGCATTTGTAGCATAAAAATGAGCCAACAATTTAAACAAGGGGGGCAATTGTGTCATTGTCTATGATCTTTAGGTGTGGTTTGTGCAACAATCTTTTCATTAAAAGCATATTCAAGTGGACAAGATGATACACATTTAGAAAATTGTCTATTTAAAAATAGTTATTGTTTACTAGTGTATACATTACATGTGGAAATAAATAAATATGGTGCAAAATAAATCTAACATGTGTAGAATAAATACTAAAGCTTAATATAACAAAGAAAGATATTGAGTCATTCACATAACAATCAAGGTATCAAAGCCACATCAATGGCAATGGCTTTTCTACACCATAACTCCTTCACCATTTCCATGGAGTTTCCTGCAAGTTTAAGTCCATCCCCACCTGCAAGTTTCAATCTTTTTCTGTCCATAAAAACACCCAGATTCTTGTTTGTGAAGAAAGTCAACAAAAGTCAACAACTTTGCCATTGCAATTCAGTCTCGTCATCTGGTCAACAACTTCAAGAATCGGTGGTTGACGACGGTGGAGGAGGTGGTGGTGATGGTGGTGATGGGTGGGATAGTAAATATGATTATGGGAAGGGGCAGTTTAGTAATTTGGTGAAGGAGCATGGGTGGCAAGTGAGGAGGATGGTTGAAGAAGATAATGAGATGAGAAGTGTGGCTAATATTCAAGCAGAGGCTTTTTATGAGCCACTCATTATCTTCAATGATGTCTTCTTCAACTTCTTTGAGGTAAGTAGTGACTACTTGTACCTTATTCTATTATACTTGTACCTTACTTATTTCATAATCAATTAGTAAAACATTAAAACTAATTAGTTATAATAAATTATAACTAAAAAGGCTGAAGAAGGCTGTTTATATTTTAACGTACATAGGCTTCTAAGATAAACTGGTGGTGATGTACGGACGGTGGGTGGTGGTGGTGGTGGACGTGGACGGTGGGTGGTGGTGGTGGTGGGTGGTGGTGGTGTTTAACTGTCTGCATACCTTAGAAGATCTTAAAAGTGGTTGGACCAAGTATGTTGATGTTTTTCTTAATGAAAATTCTTCGAAAAAACAAACAGTCTGCGCAGATGGCAATGTCAGCGCGTGATCTAAGACTACATACAAGTATAGTCTATGTTTAATTTTTCGAGTCATTTAAAAGTTTTTTAAAAGTCTGAAGCCTTATATTTATATGTGTGTTTTATAAAACAGGATTTTTATGGACCAAAGGTAGGTTCCAATTTATTTACAATTTGCCCGAATTAGTAAATGTAAGAGATTTGTTGTTTTTAAAAGGGAAGATACGAAACTTCATACATTTAGAGGGTATATAAGGAATTTCCCGGGTTGAAAGCAAAAAACTTGAACTTTCATGTAGGCTTGTAAATGAACCATAAAAGGATGTGACGGACTTTATTGTTTGTTAAGAAAGTTAGCGTGTCCGTGTCCGTGTTCGTTTATGTTTATTTATTATTATTATTATTATTATTATTATTATTATTATTATTATTATTATTATTATTATTATTATCCTAAACGAACATGAATTGAATAAATGAACATAAACAAACTTAAGCAAAAGAAACACATCTAAAAGTAAACGACAATATCCAAATCGATCAAAGTCTATATAACTTAGTGACTTATTGTCACATGATTCAACAATATCCAACATTTTAAGTAGACAAGAATATCCAAATACAAATTCTTGATAAATATTTTGAACAAACAGAAACGAATGAACATATATTCCCAGACTCTACTCGTTGAGTTGGATTTTACAGGTTGGTTTGTTTGTTCACAAAGTAAATGTATTGACGTGACATGTGTTCATAGCCATTCATTTATTTAACGCATCAAAATCTTTTGTTCATGTTCCTTCAATAAACAAACTCGTCGATCAGCTCATGAGTGGTTATAGGAATGTTCGATTCATTTACAGACATACTTCTCTAGTTTAGAGATTAGCTTTGCAAAAACACACATTTAATACCAATTTACTGTACACACATTCAGGCTGAGGTGCTTGCAGGGCTCCTTTACAGACTAAGAAATTCACCACCTGATAGGTCAGTCATTTTCACATTTATTTTACTTCTAAGATCATTGTCTCATATCTAGATTTACTTGCTTTGAAATTTTGATATTTTTGCATTTTTTTAAAATCTTATTTTGCTTGTTTTCGATCTCATTTTGGTTGTTTTAGATTGCACACATTTTTCACTCTGTATGGAAACTAGATCGGATTGGCATGTTAAACCAGAAACTAGTGTGTTTCATTATGAGCTAATGAAATAGTCAGTTTTAAAAAAACTAGCCAAAACTTCAAACCTGGAGAAAAACCAGTCAAAACGACCTATGTTGCCTCTTCCAGTTGTTGGATGGCTGGTTTTGAGACCATTAAACTCGTGGACTGCCAGAGCTAGCGGTTCAATATCCGGTCTGATTCAATAAAGAACACTTTTCGTCATCTGTTAGGGGTAATGCTATTGTATTACTGGTGTAATAGAGTAGGAACAAGTTTTGCCGCTCAAAAAAATAAAATAATTATAAGATCAAGTGCTCTTAGATCAAATGTATGTGAGGATATAGAAAACAGTTGGTGTATATAACATGTTATCACATGGTACACTTGATACAAATCTTGAAAAACACATTTTTTTTATTGATTAAAAAGTTATGAGCCATTTTTAACCAATATGGTACTTCAATATCTAACTTGATTTTTAATACTGAATTATTAACAATATTTTGTACATTTTAATCAATGACGATGTCAGATATGCATGTTTGGTTGCGGAGGAGACCACAAGCGATAGTGAAGTAAAACAACTTGTAGGGGTAGTGGATGCTACCGTTTTCAGAGACGCATCTGTTCTCGAGCATTTATCTGGAGCCGATGAGTATCTCTACGTGTCAGGGATAGCGGTTTTACCTAATTTCAGGTGTATTACATTACCCCAAAATTTCTTACATTAGTTTACTTTGTAAACGGGTGATCGTTTCTAAAATGAAAATAATCAGGCTTCAAGTTATATGTAGCTCAACATGTCTCGTTTGGGATTGCTTTTTAACCCATTTTATTATCCAGGTTGATCCACCCACCCATTTGACTCGTTTAGATAAACGGGTCAAACGAGCATGTGTTAGGGTTGCATGATTTTATTTGTGTCTGGATTATGATTGATATATTGACACAAACAAACAAACATGACACGATTGATACCCCTCCTATTGAAAACTTGTTCATTAGTCATGTTATACATCTTAATAATGCACATGCACATGCACATGCACATTCACATGCATCTAACTAATATGACTTTGATTTATGGATAGACGGAAAAAAGTTGCAAGTGTGCTGCTCAAGTCATGTGAAATGTTGGCTCGGTTTTGGGGTTATAAGTATTTGGTGTTGAGAGCTTATGAAGACGATTTGGGTGCTCGAACGTTGTATGCAAATGCAGGATATAAGATTGTGTCGAGCGACCCTGTATGGACGACGAGTTGGATAGGAAAAAGGCGTCGAGTTCTTATGATCAAACAATGTAATTTAACATGAAATATATTACATTTAAATACAAATTTATCAAACCTTAGATGATGTAAATTATGTGGGATTCTTGTACTGTATAAATAGTTTATATACCTGAATCTTCTAATTTTATTTGTATAGAAGTTATCAAAGTGTTCACCAACTGACATTATCAAGAGAGAAACCGAGTTATGATTTGAGAGACTGTAATTTAGTTTTGAGTTATATATCTCGGTTATAATATTGGAGAGTTACTATATTCGTGTTCGTGTTCTTATGTTTGATATTCGATTAGGACTTGATGTGTTACCTTTCTATCTGTCGATATGTACATAACCCTATAAAGAGCAATTTAGATATCTTTATGTTGTGGGACTGAGTTATTTTATTTATAATTTTTTTTATGGGCTTAAACGATTTTAGTAAATCAAAACTTGGGCCTAGTCGTATTTTGCGTGAGCCGAGAAAGAAAAAAAGAGCAAGCCAAGCTTTACTGGATAGTGGTGCGCAAAAAACCCGAACCCGGATCCGGACCCGAAAATAAAACCCGGAACCGGGTATTATAAAACCCGGGTTTTTTATACCCGAACCCGACCCTACCCATAGGGTAGGGGTTGGGTATGCATTTCTGTTATAAAACCCGAACCCGGAACTGGGTTTTTTTATACCGGTTTTCAACCCGGGTTTTACGAGTACCCGGTTTCAACCCGAACCCGGAACCGGTTTTTTCAATACCCGGTCCGGGTTTCCCAATACCCTGTTTAGGTTTTTTCGTTTTTTTTTTGTGTTTTTTCAAGTTTTGTACCTTGGTAACGGCTATATAGCCGTTAGAAAGTGTATTATGATCATTTGTTTGGTTTACATTGTATCTCTATACCCTATAAAAGGGGTCTTTGATGACGAACAATAAACGAAGACGATCAAGTTATTCAAAGCTATCTATGTTCATCATCTTATTCGATCCGGTTCTATGATTATTTAGGTGTCATGCATTTCTATGTTTTATGAAATAAAAAGGTTTTGCATTTTATATTTCTATGATTTATCCAAAAAAAAGAAATACCCGAGGCATACCCGAACCAAACCCGATCCATACCCGAACCCGAAAATAGGGTATTATAATACCCGGGTATTAGAAAACCCGACCCGAACCCTACCCGAACCCGGGTATATAGGGTATACATTTTTTATATAAAACCCGGACCCAGACCCGACCCGGGTATTGTCAATACCCGATTTTGTAGAAACCGATCGTACCCGAACCCGGTTCCATACCTGGAACCGGGTATTTAGAAAACCCGATTTGTGCACCACTATTACTGGATACATTATTATCTTATGCTTCTAGAATGTTCATTCTATCCTAGAATGGTTTATGTATATACTAGGTTATAGACCTGAAGGGGTAAGGTCTCAAAAACCTCATATCAAGTACTTAGGACCATACCACAACCTTATCTCTTAGCCCTATTTTGACCTTGCGCGGCCGCGCAACTGGTCCTACAGAGAAAGCTTAGGAGAAAGATAGCAGGCAACACTCGCGCGCTAGAAGGGAAATCATGAATCCTTGCGCCTTCCTCCATAACAGAAGGATGAAAAATCCCAACAAACACTTCCGCTTAGTAATACCCAGACTTGGATATTACTTACTAAGCTGATACCACACGATAAGGAGTCACACTGGATTATGGCAATAACCTTCTGGAAGACCTAATCATGCACCACCAGACGGTTATAACCGTCTGGGACACGTGTCATCACCCCAGGTCATCCTGGAATCACGATGATGGCATGGAAATGGAAGGAAACCTCCACTAGCCCACTTTCCACGTGGCAACTCCCCGGCTGTCGATCAAGATCATGATCCGTGTGATCTCACAATCCGATCAAGAGAATTAACGGAAGGGAAATAACCGCTTACGGTGTTAGCATCTTCCGTTAATATTTCAACAAAGAGTTTTCCCGCCCAAACTCCCGGCTATAAATACGAGAGTAATTCAGGTATGAACTTCAAGTTACACTCACTTCATCAATACTTCTTCTTCTTCTTCTTCTTCTTCTTCTTCTTCATAGACACATACTTATTCTCACGCCGGAGTCGGGTCACGGAGAAAACCTCCATTTTCCCCGTGACGAGGCTAACGGTGCTCTGTTTTGCAGTGTTCACCGGAGAAGGAGATCAGCCCATTCGGATCAAACGAGAGAGAACTACCCCTTTTATTCAGAACGTAACCCCTAGATAACTTGATTCCGAAATATCTAGTGTTTCTTCATTGGCGCCCACCGATTTCTCTGTTTCATCCGTTTTCTCTCGTTTTTTGATCTACCCTGTTGATTCCGTTTGTACATGGAAGAAACTTCATCTCGTCGGCAAACCTGCCCTCGGCCGAATTTCGTCAATAATACCCAGGTTGAAGGTGTTGCAGAAGAAGCCTCGGATGACAACGAGGTACAATCCAATCATATGAATGAACCTATCACCCCAGGGATACAGCCAGAGATCCCTGTAAACTCAATTTTGCCCCCAGGAGAAACCCCAATCTCCTGGTACGTTAGATCTCAGGGGGCACTAAATGCAGTATACACACAGCTGTGTGCACAAACTGCTCCCCAAACTCAATCACGAAGGCCAGGATCCCGTGCTCATGCTTCTCAGCGTGATGGCCCATCCCATGAAGACACAGAGGTTTACTCTAGATCTCCATCGAGATACGAGTATACCCAATCAGAAAGTCGTCGAAGAGAGCATCGAGATGAGTCACACCCTCACCGGAGATCATCAGTTCACACCAGGTTGGGTTCTCAGCGGAACACCCACACCAGTGAATATGATTCAACTTACCGTGTTGGTGAAAGTGCCAGCGTGTTTAGTCGGTTACAACCAAATTACAACAAGTGTATACCCCGGGCGGTTTACAATCCTGAGGCTGAGCCAAATTATGATCTGATTTATCGTCCTGTGGAGGCAGCGGAGAATTCAAAATTTATTACCGAAATTGCTCTGGCTCCGCTAGAGAAAGCAAAGCTACCGTCCAACGTGGGCAAGTTTAACGGAATGACAGACCCTGACGATCATTTAAGAGTTTTCACAAGCGCAGGGCTGGTAGGAGGCTGGACCCTACCATTATGGTGCCACATTTTCGTACAAATCCTTACAGGCGCTGCAAGAATCTGGTTTGATAACTAGCCCATTGGAAAAATCACGTCATGGAAGGATTTGCGCGAGAAGTTTCTGGTTCATTTCAGCCAGCAACGACGATCTATCCGTGACACAACGGATGTAATGAACATCTGGCGTCATGATGATGAAAGTTTGGAAGACTTCATCACCCGTTATAACAAAGAGGTACTCGAGATCGGGGACGTCCATGAGCAGTTGATTCGCGCCCAATTTAAATACGCAGTTAGGTGCGACGATATGATAAAAGTCCTGTCTGGGACGGAAGGACTCCCAAAGAGCTGGGAAAAAGTGATGGCAGCGGCTAAGGTCTACGCCTAAACAGAAAAGAATCTCACTACCAACAGGCCCCCACCACCGCACAGCCAACCCTCAGATTTAGGCTCAAGTGGCGGGAAGAAATTTAAGAAAGGGTGGCGCGATTCTAGCTCAGGGAACTATTCATCCGAGGACGCTCGAGCCACAATCAATAAACTTGTTGCGCAGAGAGAGGACAAACAAGAGAACAGGGAGAGACAATGGACTCCCTTAACCAAAAATCCTGCGGAAGTTTTAAGCACGGAGGATTATCAGTTAAAGCCTCCACCACCCATGAAAAACAAACGTGGACAGGACCCAGCTCACTATTGTGATTACCACAAGGACATTGGTCATACCACCAACAATTGCATCTCCTTGCGCACCGAGATAGAAAAGGCCCTTAAAAGTGGTGAGCTCACTCACCTACTACAAAACGTGCGCAAGGAAATAAAACAAATCACCCGGGGCGAGGAAGGCCCGAGCAAGAAAGCGAAAAATTAAGAAGCAACTCTATGGTCTCCTCGCAAGAACGGAACAGACTACAGTTTATCAAGTTCAAGCATGAAATAGAGTAAGTTAAGTCCCGTGTATTTATCTTAATAGACTTTGTAACGGCCTCTGCGCCTTATCCCGAAATAAACAGCAAAGTTTCTATTATTCTTGTGTTTTTTCTTACAAAGTGCATGCAATTTCTTTTGGTAAGCGCAAAAACATTATGGTAAATATAATACAAGTCTCATGAACGGTCAGTGATTACATCATACACGACCACACGTTCACACATGAGCTTTATACCACCTCCATTCGCCTTACCTGATCAAAGTAATTGAACCCATGCAAAATATTGTAAACCAAAACACACATCATACTATTCTTGGCGCACCAGTACGCCTCAGAAAAATATCAAACACGGCAGTGTTTCAACATACGTTACTTGCGCGACCGCGCATTAAAAAAAGAAAAAAAAACCACAAAATATATTGTTCGATACAATTACAAAAAAAAAAGAAACCTACACAAGATCTTCGTCTTCACCTGGGAAGATTTCTTTTAGTTGCGCCACGTGATCTTCAGATTGCAAAGCAACATTTATAAGATCCATAACAGGAAGCTGCAAATTGTTGAATTCTGTTTTTAAAGCTGCAAGGGCGGCACCAGCATTAACTCATGAGTAGCGGATTTACTAGTATCCCAATCAACTTTCAAGGCGTTAGTCACATGGTGTGAATATTCCGCATATCCTTGAGCATACCCGTCACTCCGCGCGGCAACAACTAAACGCTCGACGGTTTTATCAAGCTCTACAGAGTTCAACACTGATTCAGCAACCTACAAGAACAAGAAAGATAAATAAGAGAGAGGCGCGAAACATTCCCGCAAAGAAAATGAGCAAAAAAGCAACTTATACAAGCAATCCCACGCTCTTTCAACCATAATATATCACTTTTCAAAGGTTCAAGCTCGCTCTCTGCTGTGGCCCGCGCCGTTTCGGAATTTTCTAGCTTTACTTCAGTTTCGCTTAGGCGACGGGAAACATCAGCTTTCTCGGAGTGCGCAAGCTCCAAATCCTTTTTAAGTTGCTCCTGGTCAGAAAGTAAAGCGGTAAGTTCTTCTATCTCTTTATCTCTAAGAGCAAGAGTGGCGCAGGCATGTACCTCTCGTTGTTCACTGCGCTCCCTGTGGGAACGTGCCTCGTCTCACGCAGCTTCAGCATCAGCTTTTTCTTTTTTCAACCTCTCTATCTCCGCATCCTGTTTCTTCAATTTCTCAACTTCAGCCTTGAGCTTATTGATAACATTACGGAGACTTATCTTCTCATTATTATCTTTCTCACAAATTCTCCTAAAATTCTTGCGCTCCTCGGCAAGAAGGGCAGCTTCAGCCTCCGCTTTCCTTTTCCAACTAGCAACGGACCATTCCTCTATTTTTCGATCAGCCTCAAATTTGGCCTGATCAGCTTCCAACTTAGCCTTCAGTTGGGCAACACGGTTCTCGTCATCCACAACTTTCTTCTTGGACACCTTGAAATCAGCCCACTCCTTGTGCATACTATGCCACTCACGCACTATGCGATGCGTAGTGGATGTATAAGAAGCAGCCTCTTCAAAGTAGGTATGGTAAGTTTGCTCATGATGACGACTCTCTTGAAACTTAATCTCCCCAGGTGGGAATATCCCCTGCAACCAATCCCGGCACACGCGCCAATCTGAAAAGGTGTCACCTTTCTTCAAATTCCAGACAGGGGCATGAATTTCGGAAGCATCTTTCTCCGAATAAGTCCTATAATAATAATCCCCCAGAGTCTCATCTGGGCGGATTGGAGAATTTTTGCCAGCATCAGAAAATGAGCCCTGATCTTCAACAGTAACCTTCTCAACATTCTCGGGCATAGCAGCTTTGAAAGGAGTGGTAACAGGGGTTTCTTCGGCAGTTTTCCCTTTTTTCTGAATCACGAGCCGCAAGTTTAGAGGCTTGTGCATCACCAACATCATCCACAATCTCTGGGCTAATAACCTTTTCTGCATCCGCAGCAACATCGACAGGCTTATCAGCCCTGAGATCCTCTACCCCAGCAGCTTTCTCCGCACCACCCTCGGGAACTTCAGTATTCCTTAACGGATCAGCAACAGAAGCACGCGGAGGAGAGGGTGGGAGTTCTTCATTAACCACAGGCAGCGGTTCTGTAGGTACAGGAGAAGGTGGTTTTTCTGAAAAACAAAGTCTGAGTCACAAAACATTCAATGAGCATACGAAAAAGAGAGCAAAAAGAGGACACTTACCAGGAACAGACTCTGAAATAAAGGCGTCCAAATTGCCTTTCCTGGTAATTTTCTTCCTCTGAATCTTCTTTGCAGGCTGACCTTCAGCCTCGGCACCAGACTGTTTCCTTTTCCCTGCCTTATTCCTCACTAAGTGCTCAGGGCTTGATTCCAAGTCAATAGGATCATCAGGGTTGGATGGAGGAATATTAGCAGTATCTTTTGGTTCCGGTTTCGGCCTCCTAATAATAACTGCAGGCGCAAGACCCTCCAATGAATCAGAAACCACTACATAATCATACCAGGAGTCAGAGGAACGGCGCATACCTTTCTTCTCTCCCCCAACGTTTTTGACCTTAGAAGATTGAGCTTTCTCAGCATCATTCTTCTTAGGCGCAGCAGCAGTGGTCGTCGCGCGTCTTTTCTTCTCAAGGCCTATGCCCAAATTAGACAACTCACCTACTAAAGCGCAGAATAAAATTTATTCAAACGCGCAAAAGAGGCAAGCAGAAAGTAATAAAGCTTACCAGCACCAGCAGCAGGTTGTGCAAATAGATCAGCATCCCGCGGAAGAACAAAGTTCTTCACAATGCGATGATACCACAACTCTTCATCAGGTTTCTTCGAAAGGGTAGCCATTTTCCCACCTTCCCTCTTGAAAGCAACAACATACAACGAAACAACTGCACAAAGGGAAAATCAAAGGCAAATTCAAAAAAAAAAAAAAAAGAGAAAGAGAGAGAGAGCAGACAAGGAAAAAGGGCAAGAATCTTACTCTTGCCATCTTCCATGTATACCGGTTTCTCCTCTCGTTCCATCCTCCAGTTCAAACTCATACCGGCACCAACAAGGGCTTTCTCCGGCAACGCAATAGACGGAACGTCTTTTAGGTCCTGGTACCAATTTTCGTCAACAGGAGTTTGAAGGGTCTCAGTAGGAACATCTTCCTTTCCCCTAAAAATCATCCTCATCGGAACAACTCCAGCCTTGATAAAGAAGAATTTTTGCTTCCAATCATGAAAGGATTTTGGGGGTTGCAGCAAAATTTTCTTTGCCGATGCTCTTTGAATAAAAGAATAAAACCCTTGGGTACAGTGCATTTGATGAAAAACTCGAAATCGAGAAACCGTCGGTTCGATATGCATCGTCCGGCACACAAACTCAAGAATTTCGATGAAAAATTTTGTCACAGGCAGACGAAAGTTGCCTTCACTAAAGAAATCCCAAAAGAGGGTTATATACCCAGCCGGAGCATCCGCCGCCGTCTGACCCTCTTCAGGGTATCGGGCACCCCAGTTCTCCGGAAATATAAGGTTCCGAACCAATCCATCAAAGGTTGCCCTGGACCACTTCAATGGTGGAAGTTCGACAGACATTTCTTCCGTTGAATCTTCGTGATGATCTCCGGTTGACATAGGAGGAAGAAATTGCAATTCTTTCTAAAAAAGACGGATCAAGAAGACGAAGATGGGGAAGGTTTTCAACAAAGTAATGATTAGTGGAAATAGGAAATCCAAAATACTTATATACCCACCGCCATAAATAGCTTCGGTAACTGCAACAACACCTTTTTTCGGGCTAGCACAGTTACCCAAGCGACAGGGGCGAGTGGGAAGCAACACAAACGCGAGTTCACGTGCGCGTGTAGAGCACGGTCAGTAATGTACACCTGACAGTGAGAGCCTGTCACACAGTCCTTACTGTACTTTTCTCACCCAAAGTCAAAGATTTTCAAAATCACCATAATAAGCAAAGTGTATCTTCTCATAGAAGATTCCTCATTTTCGCGCCTAAAAAACCTACAAGCATTTCTCTCATAGTCCAGTGCTCTACTTATTTGCATAAGAGCAACACTAGACTGGGGGGACTTGAAGGGGTAAGGTCCCAAAAACTTCATATCAAGTACTTGGGACCATACCACAACCTTATCTCTTAGCCCTCTTTTGACTTTGCGCGGCCACGCAACTGGTCCTACAGAGAAAGCTTAGGAGAAAGATAGCAGGCAACACTCGCGCGTTAGAAGGGAAATCATGAATCCTTGCGCCTTCCTCCATAATAGAAGGATGAAAAATCCCAACAAACACTTTCGCTTAGTAATACCCAGACTTGGATATTACTTACTAAGCTGATACCACACGATAAGGAGTCACACTGGATTATGGCAATAACCTTCTGGAAGACCTAATCATGCACCACCAGGCGGTTATAACCGTCTGGGACACGTGGCATCACCCCAGGTCATCTTGGAATCAAGATGATGGCATGGAAATGGAAGGAAACCTCCACTAGCCCACTTTCCACGTGGCAACTCCCCGGCTGTCAATCAAGATCATGATCCGTGTGATCTCACAATCCGATCAAGAGAATTAACGGAAGGGAAATAAACGCTTACGGTGTTAGCATCTTCCGTTAATATTTCAACAAAGAGTTTTCCCGCCCAAACTCCCGGCTATAAATACGAGAGTAATTCAGGTATGAACTTCAAGTTACACTCACTTCATAAATACTTCTTCTTCTTCATAGACACATACTTATTCTCACGCCGGAGTCGGGTCACGAAGAAAACCTCCATTTTCCCCGTGACGAGGCTAACGGTGCTCTGTTTTGCAGTGTTCACCGGAGAAGGAGATCAGCCCCTTCGGATCAAACGAGAGAGAACTACCCCTTTTATGCAGAACGTAACCCCCTAGATAACTTGATTCCGGTCATTTATCTAGTGTTTCTTCAAGACCCGTGTATTAAACGTGTTGAATAAAAAAAATTCAAACAATTATTTAACAACAATCATATCTTATTTTTATAAGTTCCGAAAAATGCAAAAACACAACATAATCAATGAGAAAAAACAATACTTAGGCTAACCAGTGTGAAATAAAACCCCTAGGGGGCTTTATCATGCCACATCAGCGCCACATAGGTTTTAGAGCAACAATAACGCTCGCTTTCATAACTATTGTATGTGGGCCCCCTTTTTCTTCCTTTAGCGCTCGTAAACCAGTTGGCGAAGCCAAGGATAATGTCACACCCCGACCACGTAGAACATACAAAACGTGGCGGAAACATCGGGGAGTGTTGTAACAGAATTAATGTTTCACAACCATGGAAATTAAAGTTTCGTTTTATTAATCAAATATGAAAGATTACATTGTTTTATACAAGAACCAAAGAGTACATAACATAAAGTAGCTAGTTCTTGTCTCGTTTTAAGTCACTAAGGCACAGGTCCGCCTAAGTATGTCTTGATAAGTCCTATACATCATCACCTGAAAACACATGTGAAAATAGGTACGTCAGCATAAAAATGCCTGTGAGATACATAGGTTTTGTGAAAATAGGATTCATGACTTATGTTTGAGAAAATGTTTAGTCATGAACCTTGTAATTTGCTTTGTCTTGTAAATCGTTTAAAAATCAATACGTTCAGATGATATGTATAAATAAATGTCAGGTTAAATGAATAACCATGTAAAAATGTGTTTGTATAAGGTAAGTTATTTGTAAATCAATGTTTTGTGAAAAGTATGTTATTTGTATAAAATGTCATATGTCATAAACTGAAATGATTCAAATAACGCTACGATATGTAATACCATACAAACACTTATATATAGGAAGTACCAGCGGCGTATCCACCATGCTTGTATCATATTACACACGCCTCGTTACTTAATCACTTACTCAAACCAAACTATCAAGATGAAATGTTTAACAAGTGTAGAAATGTTCATGTATAGTCAAATACGGTTCACACGGTTCACAGATACAAACGGTTCACAGATACAAATGGTTCACAGATACAAACGGTTCACAGATACAAACGGTTCACAGATATCAACGGATCACATAGTCAAATGATTACAACGGTTCACATAGTCAAATGATTACAACGGTTCAATATGTAGTATAATGTGTTCATATGCTGGATGAGCATATGCAACAGAAAGGCAATGTAAAACAATGTACTAAGTATGCACACACAATGGGCATACATAGCATGTAATGTAAAACGATGTACTAAGTACACACACAATGGGCATACATAGCATGAAATGTAATGAAATCATGTACTATAATGTACTAACGAACATAGCAGGTATATGATGTGAAAACAGGAAAGCATGAAAGTAGCAAGTAGGCACATGTGTTCCACCCCAAAACGTTTGGAAAACAGTAAAAGAGGGGTCTATGTACTCACTTGAGATTGCTTAGTAGTTCTTGAGTAACAACCAAACAATGCTAGAGATCTCGGATATCAAACGGCACCTAATATAGGTAACTATGTTAATAACCGGACCTAAATCGGAAGATCGGGTAGCATGAGGGTTCGTAAACCAAACGAGTGTGGAGACTCGTATAATACGGTTTAACAAAGCCTACATACTAAATGAAACCTAACATAATTGTTTACGACCCATTACGACCCGTTTAGGTAGCTTATGCTACTTTAACGCGTCGTTCGCGTAAAACGCGATCGGACCGCCTAACTAGTCCTATGACAAGTGTTATATGCCTATACATGTTACATAATCAGTTATGTGACAAAGGTTTAGGTTACATATGCTTAATTACCAATTATACATGAAAAGGGTATTCTGGTAATTTACCTAAGGCATATAAACTACCTATCATACAACTACTCAAACGATGTGACCATAGGGTATAACCTCGGAAGGTTATTCCCTACACTATGGTCACCTAATGTATTTGGTCGGATCTTAATGATCGACCAAACTGCGTCGGGTTCGAAGGTATAAGCGATTGATCAGATCGCTTACCCTACGACCCTAGACAACGTGGTAATCAGTAGGCATAGTCCCAAGGGACTATGACCATCGTGATTACAATCACGTTGCGAAGTTCAAACGAACTTCGCATTGACCATAAGCTGGTCAACGCTGAAAGTCAAACAAAATTTGACTTTCTGACTCTAAAGCAATAAAATAAGGAAAAGAACGAAATAATACTTACGAAGGGTCCCCGAATGCTAATCTCGATTCAAAAATCTCAGGTATGAAACAAATGTTTCAACTTAGAGTTTCTCAAATCAAAATTCTTGTGATTTTGAAGCATGGGGGGGGGGTGGGGTATTTATAGTAAAAGGTCCACCGTTAAGATCGTTTCATGGAAAACGTGCCTTAATCCCACCCGTACAAGTGTCGGGACCTTATGGTAGCTCAAAATGGTTCTTATCAGCTGACTAGGCAAGCATGAGTATGTGGTTGTGGATGAATCAGCTGCAAACAGGATGTGAAATACACTGCATCTGGTTAGTCCCTAGGCTAGCGCACCGTTACATAATAAGGGTAGCGGTGCGCTAGGCCTTAGTTTGGCAGATTTACACTTTTGGTCCCTGTCATGCATTCAGCCCATTTTCGACACGTTTAAGGCCCGTTAACCCCATTTCAAAGCTCTAAAATGAAGTTAAAGTATAGGGAACTTAAAATGTGTTCAAAAATATCTCGGATGTCGGTTCGTTTAGCCGTACGGTTGCGATGTTCGGTTAATTACGACGGAATGCGCACAAGCGCGAAAAACGATCCAAATGACGAAACGAATGGATTTTTCTTATGCCAAACACTAAAATAAAATATTTTAGTGCTTACATAAATTTTTGGATGTCCGGATGTATTCAGAACGTAAGTTATGCGCGAAAATGCAAACTTGTGCACTTTTTGACGCTTTTAGTCCCTGAATGACCCAAAAGTTTATTTTAACACACCGAACCCCTCAAAGCCTATTTCTAAGCTATGTAAAGGATATTTATGGTGTGTTTAACTTATGGTCATGTTCCGGAATGTCTGTTACAGTTCAAATTGGCATACTTTCGCAGTTTGTCAACTTTAGTCCCTGTAAGCGATTTAACTTGTTTTTGCAATACCAAAGCCTTCAAAACTTATTTCTAAGTTATTTAAAGGTTATTTAAGGTATGTTAAGTATATGTCACTATTCCGGAGCGTTCGTTGCATTAAACTGGTTATATTTACGCATCAGTGCGCGTATAACCTTCCAGAAAGCGATATAGAGTTTGAAATCGAACAAGAATTGATATGTGTAAACGATACACATATTTTTACAAATCCCAAGTATGAAATACAATATTTCATTGGTTGGGAATTTGTTTGATGGTCTCAGTGACACAGGTGTCACAGTCTCCCCTACTTTAGGAAATTTCGTCCCGAAATTTATTCGTAGGAGTCTATTTGTGACTTTGTGTCAGATAACCACCAGAGATATGTAAAGCATAATCCTGTCATTTCCTTAACGGACATTCTTCAGAACGAAAATGAACAAACGGAGTCATTTTCCTTAACGAGTATTCTTCAGAAGCGGAAATGAAGGAATAAACAAACGGGGATTCATTTCCTTAACGGACAATCTTCAGAAACGAAAATGAACAAACGGAGTCATTTTCAACAGATGCTTCCTCAGAAACGGAAATGAAAATGATAGACAAACGGATATTCATTTCCTCAACGGACAAATCTTCAGAAACGAAAATGAACAAACGGAGTCATTTTCAACGGTTGCTTCCTCAGAAACGGAAATGAAAATGAATAGTCAAACGGATATTCATTTCCTCAACGGATAATCTTCAGAAACGAAAATGAACTAACGGAGTCATTTTCAACGGTTGTTTCCTCAGGTTCGGAAATGAAAGATTAAGCAACGGATATTCATTTCCTCAACGGATAATCTTCAGAAACGAAAATGAACTAACGGAGTCATTTTCAACGGTTGTTTCCTCAGGTTCGGAAATGAAAGATTAAACAACGGATATTCATTTCCTCAACGGATAATCTTCAGAAACGAAAATGAACTAACGGAGTCATTTTTCAACGGTTGTTTCCTCAGGTTCGGAAATGAAGGATTAAACAACGGATATTCATTTCCTTAACGGATAATCTTCATAAACGAAAATGAACTAACGGAGTCATTTTTCAACGGTTGTTTCCTCAGGTTCGGAAATGAAGGATTAAATAAACGGATATTCATTTCCCTCGACGGATACTCTTCAGAACGAAAATGCACAAACGGAGTCATTTTTCTCAACGGGTATTCTTCAGAATTGGAAATGAAGGATAAACGGATATTCATTTCCTCAACGGATATTCTTCTGAAGTGAAAAATGAATAGCTAGTTCATTTTTCCTCAACGGATACTTCATCAGAATTGGAAATGAATAAGGTTAACTTCTAGGTACATGACAAAGCTCGCTGTGGTTTCTGTGCACTAAATTCCATAATTATGTATGCATCCATAATTACGTAATTCCTTGCACAGTCCGCACAGTTTGTCTTGTAATGTTCATAAGCACATAATCACATAGTTGTTTAATTGTTATTATCTTGTTATTGATTGCTATTAACTTGGCACCTCGTACTTCGTTTCTCTTGGAAGAAACGGGTACTTAGGATTTTCGTGAAAACGCAAGAGATCAAACAATGGAAGAAATTTGGGAGTAGTCTGTTCTTCAAGGAATGCGGTTCCTTGATTGTCGGTTTTGTAGGGGATATGTTGTTTATACATACAATCACATAAATACATTGCAATGTAAATAAAAGATTTATTTATAAACAACGATAACAACTGTTTCTTGGATCTTGACAACAAAAGAAAATAATACATAAGACGTGATTATTTCTAAACGATGTTGTCTTCTGGTTGATCATATGCTCATCCCTACGCTGGATTTGCATTAGCAAGCCTTGGGCAATTCCTACGAAAATGGCCCATCTCGCCACAGTTGTAGCAAGATCCCGGTGGAAAACGAGCTTGAGCAGGATTGTTGCCAGCTTGATTTGGTGCAGCTGCGGTTGGGCAAACCCTAGTTGTATGACCTATAAGTCCGCAAACTTGGCATGTGCGGCACTTCACACCAGCATAATGATGTAGGCCACATTGGTTGCACAAGGGTGCAGTTCCGTTGTAGGGTTTCCTGGCAGGGGGTTGAGCTGGTTGGTTGAGGACGGCTTGATCATTGTGAGCGACCACAGCGTAGTTCTGAGAAGCCTTTCGCTTCTTTGACCTCTTAGGGGATCCAGTCTATTCATCCATGATCTTTGATTCCTCGATTGGTTTCGATTCTTCGACCGGCTTCTTGTCACCTTTTCGGAAAAGTTTACCTTTCCTGATCTTTGATTCAGTCAAGGTTGCAGATAGCTCAATGGCCTGTCTAACTGTAGTAGGGTTGCTACCAGTCAAAATGTCTTGTATTGAATCAGGGAGGCCATCAATGTACTTTTCGATTGCCTTATCCAAAGGCGTGACCATGTTTGGGCATAACAGACTTAACTCTTCATAACGGTCCGTGTAGGCTCGATGCTCACCGCTGTCTTGCTCAAGATTGTCGAATTCCCTTTCCAAAGCCCTGATCTCGTGTCGAGGACAGAATTCCTTCATCATAAGGGCTCTAAGTTCAGCCCATGTCTGTGCTAGAGCAACTTCTGCACCACTATCTCTCATAACCCCGTTCCACCACGTAAGGGCTCTCTTCTGGAACACACTCGAAGCAAACTCGACCTTGCGATTGTCAGGACACTGCACGTGGCGGAAAGTATTCTCAATGCTCTCGAACCATTGAAGAAGCCCAGTCGCTCCCTCAGAACCACTAAACTTGAGTGGTTTCGCCGAGTTAAAACTCTTGAAATTGCATACACCATTGTTGTTGTTGTTGGCTTGATTCCATAGAGCAAAGAGGTTTGGGAATTGAGCAGCCATTTGCTGCGCAATGATTTCTGCCAGCTCGGCAGTCGCTATCTGGTTCTCGCGTCGAGGAGGCATTCTAAAAGAGGAAACATGAAAAGAAACGAGTGAGAGAATTAGATGAAAAGAATGAGATGAAACAAATCTGATGAAAGCAAGGTAAACAAACGACACACAGTGACTAATCAAAGTAAATGGGTCAAAAATAATGTATCGCGAAGACATGCTCGCCTATAAGTGAACACTCATCCCAAGAATTCCCAGGTAAGCACAACTGGTCTCGCGTCTGATGAGATATATACGAAGTGCTTGCCTAGACAAAAAACCCAGAATACATGCATTCACCCTTCCAGTTTGCACGTGTTCACATTATTTAAAACCCAAAACCTTGATGAGATTTTGAAAACTCAAAGGGGTTCAAAACCATATAACAGAGGGTTCAAAACCTAGTAATCAATCATCCTAGAACAGATGATTAGTTTTCAAAGCGGTTTTGAAATTTATGTTCTTGTTGTGGTCGTCGCCTAAGGATAGGTGACGGTATTGTTTTATGACTAAACGCAAGTAAACTCGCGTTAGGGTCCTAAGAAGGTTATAGACTAGGTCAAAGCATTACTAATAACCTAATTCCCTATAACCATTAGCTCTGATACCATCTTTTCTGTCACACCCCGACCACGTAGAACATACAAAACGTGGCGGAAACATCGGGGAGTGTTGTAACAGAATTAATGTTTCACAACCATGGAAATTAAAGTTTCGTTTTATTAATCAAATATGAAAGATTACATTGTTTTATACAAGAACCAAAGAGTATATAACATAAAGTAGCTAGTTCTTGTCTCGTTTTAAGTCACTAAGGCACAGGTCCGCCTAAGTATGTCTTGATAAGTCCTATACATCATCACCTGAAAACACATGTGAAAATAGGTACGTCAGCATAAAAATGCCTGTGAGATACATAGGTTTTGTGAAAATAGGATTCATGACTTATGTTTGAGAAAATGTTTAGTCATGAACCTTGTAATTTGCTTTGTCTTGTAAATCGTTTAAAAATCAATAAGTTCAGATGATATGTATAAATAAATGTTAGGTTAAATGAATAACCATGTAAAAATGTGTTTGTATAAGGTAAGTTATTTGTAAATCAATGTTTTGTGAAAAGTATGTTATTTGTATAAAATGTCATATGTCATAAACTGAAATGATTCAAATAACGCTACGATATGTAATACCATACAAACACTTATATATAGGAAGTACCAGCGACGTATCCACCATGCTTGTATCATATTACACACGCCTCGTTACTTAATCACTTACTCAAACCAAACTATCAAGATGAAATGTTTAACAAGTGTAGAAATGTTCATGTATAGTCAAATACGGTTCACACGGTTCACAGATACAAACGGTTCACAGATACAAACGGTTCACAGATACAAACGGTTCACAGATATCAACGGATCACATAGTCAAATGATTACAATGGTTCACATAGTCAAATGATTACAACGGTTCAATATGTAGTATAATGTGTTCATATGCTGGATGAGCATATGCAACAGAAAGGCAATGTAAAACAATGTACTAAGTATGCACACACAATGGGCATACATAGCATGTAATGTAAAACGATGTACTAAGTACACACACAATGGGCATACATAGCATGAAATGTAATGAAATCATGTACTATAATGTACTAACGAACATAGCAGGTATATGATGTGAAAACAGGAAAGCATGAAAGTAGCAAGTAGGCACATGTGTTCCACCCCAAAACGTTTGGAAAACAGTAAAAGAGGGGTCTATGTACTCACTTGAGATTGCTTAGTAGTTCTTGAGTAACAACCAAACAATGCTAGAGATCTCGGATATCAAACGGCACCTAATATAGGTAACTATGTTAATAACCGGACCTAAATCGGAAGATCGGGTAGCATGAGGGTTCGTAAACCAAACGAGTGTGGAGACTCGTATAATACGGTTTAACAAAGCCTACATACTAAATGAAACCTAACATAATTGTTTACGACCCATTACGACCCGTTTAGGTAGCTTATGCTACTTTAACGCGTCGTTCGCGTAAAACACGATCGGACCGCCTAACTAGTCCTATGACAAGTGTTATATGCCTATACATGTTACATAATCAGTTATGTGACAAAGGTTTAGGTTACATATGCTTAATTACCAATTATACATGAAAAGGGTATTCTGGTAATTTACCTAAGGCATATAAACTACCTATCATACAACTACTCAAACGATGTGACCATAGGGTATAACCTCGGAAGGTTATTCCCTACACTATGGTCACCTAATGTATTTGGTCGGATCCTAATGATCGACCAAACTGGGTCGGGTTCGAAGGTATAAGCGATTGATCAGATCGCTTACCCTACGACCCTAGACAACGTGGTAATTAGTAGGCATAGTCCCAAGGGACTATGACCATCGTGATTACAATCACGTTGCGAAGTTCAAACGAACTTCGCATTGACCATAAGCTGGTCAACGCTGAAAGTCAAACAAAGTTTGACTTTCTGACTCTAAAGCAATAAAATAAGGAAAAGAACGAAAGAATACTTACGAAGGGTCCCCGAATGCTAATCTCGATTCAAAAATCTCAGGTATGAAACAAATGTTTCAACTTAGAGTTTCTCAAATCAAAATTCTTGTGATTTTGAAGCATGGGGGGGTGGGGTATTTATAGTAAAAGGTCCACCGTTAAGATCGTTTCATGGAAAACGTGCCTTAATCCCACCCGTACAAGTGTCGGGACCTTATGGTAGCTCAAAATGGTTCTTATCAGCTGACTAGGCAAGCATGAGTATGTGGTTGTGGATGAATCAGCTGCAAACAGGCTGTGAAATACACTACATCTGGTCAGTCCCCAGGCTAGCGCACCGTTACATAATAAGGGTAGCGGTGCGCTAGGCCTTAGTTTGGCAGATTTACACTTTTGGTCCCTGTCATGCATTCAGCCCATTTTCGACACGTTTAAGGCCCGTTAACCCCATTTCAAAGCTCTAAAATGAAGTTAAAGTATAGGGAACTTAAAATGTGTTCAAAAATATCTCGGATGTCGGTTCGTTTAGCCGTACGGTTGCGATGTTCGGTTAATTACGACGGAATGCGCATAAGCGCGAAAAACGATCCAAATGACGAAACGAATGGATTTTTCTTATGCCAATCACTAAAATAAAATATTTTAGTGCTTACATAAATTTTTGGATGTCCGGATGTATTCAGAACGTAAGTTATGCGCGAAAATGCAAACTTGTGCACTTTTTGACGCTTTTAGTCCCTGAATGACCCAAAAGTTTATTTTAGCACACCGAACCCCTCAAAGCCTATTTCTAAGATATGTAAAGGATATTTATGGTGTGTTTAACTTATGGTCATGTTCCGGAATGTCTGTTACAGTTCAAATTGGCATACTTTCGCAGTTTGTCAACTTTAGTCCCTGTAAGCGATTTAACTTGTTTTTGCAATACCAAAGCCTTCAAAACTTATTTCTAAGTTATTTAAAGGTTATTTAAGGTATGTTAAGTATATGTCACTATTCCGGAGCGTTCGTTGCATTAAACTGGTTATATTTACGCATCAGTGCGCGTATAACCTTCCAGAAAGCGATATAGAGTTTGAAATCGAACAAGAATTGATATGTGTAAACGATACACATATTTTTACAAATCCCAAGTATGAAATACAATATTTCATTGGTTGGGCATTTGTTTGATGGTCTCAGTGACACAGGTGTCACAGATAACGCCCCTTAATGGAAACATTTTAGTAGATAAAGTTATCATAATGTTTGATGAATAATGTGGCTAAATAGCAGTAGCATCCACCAAATTTAGACAATTAAGTGAGCCCATGCATCTACACATTAAACTAATCATATAAGTAATCACAAGAAACATAGAATAATAAAAGTATATCTAGCTATTCTTATTCTTTTCATCTAAACAATTGGATCTTTTGAGGATATCAAAAACTTCCAAACCTAAGATACCGTTACCTATAATTATCCATCCAGTGCATATAAAACGTTGTCATTGATATCACCTCTAAAGAATTATATATATGGCATTGCTCTGAAAATTTAATAAGAAGAAAAGCAAGTAATATAAACACTAAAAGTATTCATATATTAACCCAACATCCCATCCATAAACTACAAGATTACCTCAATGGATTTGTTGAAGTGGCAAGCCCATGTCTCTTCCGTCTGTAGTCAAAACTCAGTTCTCGGTCATTAGTACTATCGATTAGAATTAATATTGTAAAAAAACCTAAAACACGATTGTAGATTTCAAAACCCTCATATACGAATTCAATAGCAGTATAAAAGGCCATAAACTGACACTTTAACCCGTGCATTAGTGAGAAATCAAACGTACATAGATAATTATATGGTACGTAGATAATCATCAATATAATAACTTAGATAGTCATTATAAGATTCTAGAAAGAAACCTGAACTATCTCTCTGTCAGGAAGTAGAACATTTTCGCCTACCCAAAACAATGCTTCCTCACACCCTTAGTATATAAGCTAGACGGTATGTCCATACGCTATTATGGAGAAATCTGCATTAGAGATAGCTATATGAAAGATAAACCAAATACTTTTGAACTAATTAACATCTGTTTATTGGATTGATAACTTGTATGCATAAACCCACATAAAAAGAACCCTATATTAGCATCTGTATATGAATGATATAAGCAATCACATATGAATCGAACATAAGTTTTATTATTTTTACACCATTACAACAGCAGAACTAATAGAAATTAAAGGGTTTTATTGCTTTTTTTCAATTCCTTTAGCAAATAAAACCAGTATTGGAAAACTTCATGAAACTCTTTATCCAAATCGAAGCAAACACGATATGAAGTTCTATTTTGGATTAATCACAACATACTTATGGATATCGCATACTGACCTTTTCAAATTAGGGTATGTTGTGCCTAAATTGGAGATACCAAACACCGAAATCACGAGAATTGGAGGGATCGAACACTGAAGGTGTGAAGGCGATGAATGGATAGGAATGAGAATTAGGGTTTCTCAAACATAAGTCTTGTCATAGGATCCGTGTGATAGATAATACGGGTCATGGACAATGAGCGGGAAAACAAATACGAGGTGCAATCTGAGATTGCCATGATGTACTTACCTAGAACCTTCATTGAGAGCAGAGGTTCTCAGATTGAATCGGCTTGACAAAACACCACATATGTAAATGTTCAATACCAAAATTAAAGAGCAAACATAGAGACTCGGCGTCAAAATCAAATCAAACAATTTTAAATCAATTTAACATACATATTGAGAAACCAGACATCTTATAGAGCATTAAATTTAGCTAAACTTACTAACAAATTAGGTTAAGCAGTAACTGAAAAGTAATCCCAATAACATAATCAAACAATGAATTGATTATGATCAAACAGTACCAAAAAAATAACAAATAAAATAACAAAAAAAAAAAAAAAACAGCCACTTATTCGCATCCATCATTCTCACACAAAACCCTAGACAACAACAGTCGTCACAACGTGAGAGTGATATTAATATATAGATCTGAAGGAACTGACTGACCTAGTGTTTGAAAACTTAGAAGTTTGCTGTAACACCTTGAAAATTTACGTCCAATAATGTATTGACACGTGTCATAGGCTCTGAATATGTGAAAAAAAGCACTTTAGAAGGACTAAAATTGACAAACAGTGAAACTATGTGAATATAAGGGTCCAAAGTGTCAACAATGGATAAATAGGCTCTATAATAACCCTACAAGGTGTTTATAATCTCTAACGAATAAATCATGGATCATACGAAGAAGAAAATGAAAGAAAGTGAGGAATTACAAACTACAGGGGCTAAATGTGTCAACATGTTGAAAGTATACCTCTGAGTGACCTTTTGGCAAACCCGAAGCTTTGTAACGATAAAATATACTCACTAGAATATGTGATAAAAATTTCATCAAGTTTCGTTATCGTATGAGAAAGTTATGATCAAAACCGTGCATGAAGGGTTAAATGCGTTAACGTTGAAATTCGTGACTTTTCGGGTAAGCACAAAGTTAACCAAGGACCTAACCAAGTTTGTAGATGTCCTAAGGCCCTTAAAAATCAGGTTTGAGGGTCAAGAGTGCAAGAAAAATAAGCAAAACCACGTAACAAAGGACCAAGGACTGAATTGCAATTCATAGAAACTTGTTTGGCTGGTTTCTCACTTGTACGCACCCCGCGAGAGGCTCTTCGCGGCCCGCCTACAAGCTGCCAGCGACAGAATATGCGCAGGTGCCAGTTAACAGCTCTGAAACATCTATAATCCATTGTCTTCTTATACCAGGAGCTCACCAATGGTTTTACATGCATAGAGGGGCACTTGGACACATCTTATAACATCTGTAGACTCTTGTGGCACCATCTTATGCAATCAAAATGCATATATAAGAACATTCAAGTGACAACCATTTTCACATTCACTTGCAAGACCACTTCTGGAGCTCCTCTGATCAACCTCAGGCTTTCTAGTGATCTCTAATCGTAATTAGGACTCTTGTAAGTATTCCTAACCCTCTCTAATTCGTTCTAGCTTAGTTATTTAACCAAAAGTCAAACCATCGTAATTTAAGTTTGACTTTGAGATTAAATGAAATTTGCTCAGTCATTTCTCGAATTGAAAGTACCTACAAGTAGGTATTTATGTGGGTAACAAACCCTTAAAAGGGTACTTTCAGATTCCCACTCTAACTATGTTAATTGTCGAGTCAAAGCTTACTTTAAAAAGTCAACAGAATGTGTATTTTCAAATTTAAGCATAATTAGCAATGTAGGGTACATGCAACCTGTTTGATCATTAATATAACATGGTAATTAATGTAAGAACATGTCCCAACATGTTCAACTCGACAATTTTCAGTTTAAACCCGGATCGGAACCGAAAGTCGCATAATTTGACTTTTAGTTCTGACCTGTTTATGCATGTTTAAGATCTGCCTTAGAGCTTATTTTGGACCAGGTTTCATATAAGTATAACTCTCTGAGATTATGCAACTTGGTTCAATACTTATCTGATTCATATGCATGTTTCCGATTAATGCTTAAATGTTGACTATTATGCCCTTTTGACTATAAAACGTGATTTTTGAAAAAGTGAAAGAGTAGAAACATTAGTTACTGATTTATAAACTTGCACCTAAAATTTGACATCAGTTTGAGGTCTAGATTAAGAGTTATGCTCATTAGCGTAAATTGAAAGCTTTATGTTAATTAAACGGCGTAATTAGCGAATAGCCTATTTAAACCCAGTTTTTGGTATCAAACTTTTTATCCACTGATGTAATATAATATTTTGGGATTTTTGAAGATTTTTATTTAATTTTTGGCTGAGCATAACATAGGTCTCTAAGTTTGATTCGGTTTATGACGGTTTTGCCCTTTTAAGCCATAAAATGAGTTTTACAAATCCTTTTGACCCCAAACTTTTTTCTACTGATTTTATTTGTTAAATAAAATATTTTGAGCCTTCTGGAATTATAAAAATATCAGCTTTCTTTTAAAAACCCGGAAATGGCTCCAAATCGCCTTTTTAAGCGTTTTTAACGCATAGTATGTACTATAACCATATTAAACATATAAGGGTGATACCTACTGATGTTTTTAGTATATTTTGAGATGATAACAGTAAGTAAAAGTTTTTGAACTCAGGTTTCCAGTTTTGACCTTTTTAGCCCTTGTGAAATTACCAAAATACCCCTAAGGAGAATAGTTTGGTTTTAATGATAAGTTTCACATATGGGTCATACCCTACTGTTATAACATGTTAAATTAAGTGTATTTACTGTATAAATCAGACCTGTAACTCAGATTTCCAATTAAACTCTTTTATAATCATTTAAATGACCAAAATGCCCTTATGAGGCGTAAATTGAGTTTAAATTCGTTTGGGGCATAATAGAAGATATCTTACTGATATTATCACATATTTAAGGCATATTAACTCAGGGAACTTGCATATGACTCTTATGGTTACCCGTAACGCCCTTTTCGCGTCCGGTTCGGTTTATGTAACTAGTTTGCATAAATTGACCAAAACGGGTCAAACATTATCATTTTTGTCTCAAAATCCAGAATGTGTTTAGTATACCCGTATTATACAAGTCTTCAAACTTGTCGGGTCTAAATCACATTCTATCCGTTCTTCGCTTAATCGTGCGTTTGAACCATAGCGTCCTTAAAAACTAACCGGTCTAAGCTTAGGCTTAAATAAAGACCCGTTAGAAATCTAATAGGTTATTATAAACCTTTGTTCCAGAATAGAAGAACCAGTAAAAGCTACCTTCACTCGCTAATTGAGATTTATACTTACAAAGGTAAATACTTTTAACTTATTTTCCCTATACGGGCTTGGGGTACGGTATATAAAATACCGCTTGGACCGACATTGAATCTTTAATCGAATAGAGGTTAAATTATTGATATGCTATGTTTTGAATTTGTTTTGTTTGCTTAAAGCCTTTGGGGGGTTAATGACCATGTCCCGGATATCCTTGGCATCATCTTACGAGATGGCCACGACCTGAGCACGGGGTGTAGGCGTACACCTTTCAGTGCATAACTCAATATTGTGGTGTGTCTATTAATCTTTAACCCGGTCTACAGATCGGGCTACTGAACGCATAAGTAACATGTAAATCCCTTACAAGATTATTTTCACATAATTATCCCAAGTTATAAAATGTTTTGTGCCACGTGCATTCAAATCAATTTTCAAACCTTTTCAAAATGAGTCAGTTAAATTGTATTTACCAGTGTAAACTGACGTATTTTTCCAAAAGGTTAAGTGCAGGTACTACTCGTACTAGGCTGGCTGTCTTCTAAGCGTCCACAATAAGTCTCGCAAGCTTGGATGTCAATAAAGCTGTTGAACAATATCTTCTTTTATTTTGATCCGCCTGTGGATCCGTTTCAACTATTCATGATATTTAATATTACACTTTATTAAAGTTGAAATGAATCTATCTTTGCTTCCGCTGTGCATTTATATATTGTGTTGTTTGTCTATGATGATACCAACTACGTCACGATACTCCCCACCGGGCCCACCGGTGTCACGTGGAAAATAGGGGTGTGACATTTGCCGGTGCTAGAAAAGATGATTACACCAACCTCGGCATCACACAAGATGGCAAGCTCCTTAGCCTTCTTCAGCAGTCTATTCCTCCTCTTTGAGAAGGTAACTTGTCTGCTTGTTGAGTTGTCAATCCTTCTAATCACAATCTTGCCCCTCCCCATTCTTCAATGGTAGATTACGAAATAGTTGGCGTGGAAAATAGGGCTTGGGAACGGGTTATAAGAGCATTCACATCCATTCCATCATATTTTCACCCTAAATTACACTAAAAAACACTACATTTTCTCTCTCATTTTCAATTAAATAATATTTTTTATACCATTATCATTACCTTTTTTCTCTCCTTCACTCACAACCACTTTCAAAATATATTAAAAAATTATAGGGGGTAAACAGTGTCCCCTCAAATATACAGATGAACAGTAACATTTTCTCTCTCCTCCACTCACAACCACTTTTTATACTTTTACATTATAAAAACTCCACACACATTATTTGATGGAATGGATGTGAATGCTCTAAGAGATTATACAGGATCCAGATGTTTGTTCATGGGTCATGGTCTAGATCCGCATCCAGTACCCATTTAATCAAAGGAGCCCTCATTGGGTGACATCTGTCCCAAAGTTGGTTTCGTTTATTATAGTAGATAGATTTTTAACAACATAATAGAATTACTTTACAAATCGAATTTGGTTAGTGTCAGTTTAGTTTGTTATGGCCTAGTCGCTCGCTATAACAACCAGAAGTGAAAATTAATAATTATAAAGTCGCTATATGCCAAAAAGAAAAATGGCATGTTTTTTAAATCGATTGAAAAAAATGAATACCGTTCGATACGGTTCCAATAACACTAATTCCGATACTGACATTATTCAGCCTGTATCGCCTGTATCGAGCTGGTTTGTTTGGTTACCGGTGTGATACCGACAATCGGTATAGTTTACGACATAGAGAAATAGATTATTCTGGACACAAATCGTATGATACAAAAAAGTTTTATTAACAACGGTTTCATCTAATAAAAATTGTCTAATGTAACCCAAAAAATAAATTTGTGTTATACATCAACGAGAAATCATAAAAACGAATACTAATACTGGTTCTAATGATAATGACACCGATACTAACATTTTTCAATCGATATAGGTTTCGTTCGTCACGGTATCAGTATCATACTGACACTCAATGTAGCCTATGATACAAAAAGTACTCTATTTAATAAAATATCTGCAAATTCTTTTTGTTAAAGAATCTAATGAATGCAAGTTATTAGTATAAAAGAAATTAGAAAATAAAATTAAATTAGATAAAAACATATATTATAAAGAGTAAACAGGTCGAAAATAAAATCCCGAATAAAAAAAGTGTACTATTTTTTCATTTCATTTTAATTAGTTGTATAGTAAATATATATAATATAATAAATGAGATGGATTTGGGACATTGACATGTTGTGATGGAATCTCAAGGTAATTTAGGAAGGAATGCATATGAGCAACTTTCTAGAAGGTTTATCCTTGAAAATTTTATTTTTGGAAAATATTTATATATTCATTCTCTTTCTCAAATACTGTAACATGACGTTTTTTTTAAACCCTAAAAATCATTTTCTTCTGCCTCCTCCTTCTGCTTAAAGCCTCCACAATCAAATTGATATCAAGTAAGCAAATCTTCTTTTAGTAGTTGTTAATCCTTTTGTTAATCAAAATAGGTTTGGTTCTTGTGACGTATTGGATCCGGTTATCCGTTATGTTTTTATTCTTTATTTCGTGTTAATCACGTAACATTTTTGGGTTTCGTCTTTAAGCTTTATCTTTTGATTTTTCTTCAAGTTTAGATATACGGTTGTATGTAATTCATTGGATATAATTTATATCTATACATTGGTTGTTTTATGTACATGTATTGGGTTTGATATTCTTTACTTTGTTTAGAATTGAAAGGTTTGATGACATGCGCCAAGTGTTTGATAAGTGTTTGATGAAATGCTTTAATAAAACTGATTTTATTACCCATGTTTTTTTTATAACAGTCACAAAAGATCTTACTGTCAAGGAGCCTCCAAAGCGCTTCAATCGACCAAGGGTATGATCAACATATAATTATGCTGATGGAAGGTGAAACATAATCTCTTAAATAAAGTTGAGTTTTTCTGTCACACCCTGGCTTTGCGAAAGCGTGGTTAATTTGGTGTGACTTCTTAATACCATAGCTTAATCATAACAAAGCTATATG
The DNA here is from genome assembly GCA_030545235.1 of Helianthus tuberosus. NCBI lineage: Eukaryota > Viridiplantae > Streptophyta > Magnoliopsida > Asterales > Asteraceae > Helianthus > Helianthus tuberosus. Next base: position 78,713,646 of record CM060380.1, read on the forward strand.
AGTTAAAAACATGCAAGATCATCCATTAAGTTTTGAAAACCAAATACAGTACCATTGTTTTAACGGGAACATACCCTAACAACCATAACCTTGTTCAACAGACATTACAAACTTAAACATAATATAAACATGGTTTAAGGATTGTGTCTTGTCCAGGAAAGAGACACATCCCCTAAACCCCAGATGACCTCGGAAACTAGTGCAGCGGAAAACATGCCATACCGTGCCAGATCTCGTTAATTTCCTGAAATACATGTAAGTTGAAAAATCAACAATAATGTTGAGCGAGTTCATGTGTAGTGAGTATGTAAAACACTATGTAAGTATAAAAGTTCTCTGGTATGTAGCAGTGTAAGGAAAGAGAGATCGTCAATGGGTTGCAAAGCCATTGATGTATGTGAAGTGCAAGTAGGAAGACTCAAACCTAGCCGATTTATGCGTCGGGCAACCAAGTCACTCAAGGTCCGTTCTGTTGGTCCTCTCAGAGGTCCGTTCTGTTGGGCCTAGAGTTGGGCTCGCTACACCCAGATAGATCTACCGCTTAAGTCCCTCGGTGTTCTGCCTACCCATTCACATGATCTAAGTAGTAAACCTCCTTACGTTAACATACCGTGTATAATAGTACTTGTAAACAAAGTAACATGTATTTCACCCCCGCAGTTAAGAAAACTGAAAACAGTTAGAGAAAAGGGGGACATGAACTCACAGTGAAGCGTCTCTACCAAGTATCTCCAAATCAGAAAGCTGTGCGACGACCTACAAGTGCTAATTCTATTAGACGGACGGCCGTGCCTTAGCTTTATAGTTTAAGTCTTTGGGAAATAGTTAGGCAACTATTTCGTGTTTACATTCTGTATATACTTGGTAGTTAAACTCTTTCCCAAGGATGGGGGATACAATACATGTGCGTAAGTTACGTTTTAATAATCGAGTGGTAATATAATTACCGGTGTAACTTATATATTCATGTGAAAGCGTTCGTATTATTTTGGAATCGTTAACGTTTGTAAATATTATTTTTACTCCTAAAAATAATATTTATGTATTTCCACAAAATAATCATAAACAGTGTGTGAAAAATATATATATTTATCACGTTTAATTTTGTGAAAATCCCACCTCCGAATATTAGTAAATAAAGTCATGGCGAAATTTATATTTCAAAAATATGTCAAAAATAATTCTAACACTCGTTGTGTAAATATTTCTAAGTGTCAGGTTTTTAGAAAAATTTCGCCAGAGTTTCCTCTGTAACTGGAGGTGGCCACGCTTTCAAGCGTATCATTTTCTTTTAACAAATCAAATCAACCAATGTTCTCAACATTAACAAACAACTTTTCAACATTTTAACTAGTCAAAGATAGACATAATCGCAAAAATATACGAACTTGTGGTTTGTCTAAAAATATGTAGTAAATCTCTTTACTTTTACTGGATCTTTTGTGTAAATAATCCGATTTCGTAAAAACCTTATTTTTAGAGAAAATCCATCTTTACAACTTCTAGTAACATTTGACAAGACTAGTCCTTTGTCGGATCTTTTTATTTCACAAGTGTTTACACACTTGTGGTTTATAAAATCATGTTTGTTAGTGTAAGATCCACCCTTTAAAATACATGACTTCTTTGATATGTGGTTCTTTGAAAATACCACTTGCAGATGCGTAGATCCGCTAGTTTTAAACACCGTTGTACAAGTTAAAACACTTTTACACAAATAAAACATTTTTACACAAGTTCATGTTTCATGTGTGGTAGAGTTTCACCTTTTAACCCTTGTATTATCCAAAACAAGCTTATGTTAAGATCCTTGATCTTACCAAACCGGGTTAAACGGTGATCCGAGCTACCACAACATAGATCGGGTCTAAACAAACACATATTTCGAATACTACAACATTTACACAACATATATGCTATTAACCACCATTTTAAGTGTTTTTAGTAAACTTTTGTGCATCATCTTGCATTTTAACGAGATTTAACCGGTAAAAATTCTTTTAACCACTTTAGATAAGTTCAAATATGAGTTTTAAGTGTTATACCTCTAGCTCAAGGCTAGGGAAGATTCTATGCGCAAAATGGGTGGATAAAAGCCAAAGAAAGAGGTCCTTCGCGTTCCGTTTGCTCCAAGACTCCTAATACGTGACCTCTAACACTTGTATGATGATGGAATGTGATGATCAAGAACCGAAAGTATGATGGATGTAAGAGGGGTGTTCGGCCGAGAGTGTAAGGGAGAGGGAGAGAAGTGTGTTGGTGAGTTTTGTGTGATGAAGTGATTAGTGTGTTAAGCTTAGATTTAATAGACAAATTAGTGTGCATTACCCTTTGGATATAGTGTCTAGTTGATACTAGACATAGGAGATTATAAAATCAATGAAGTACAAATTGTGTTCCCCATGGTTGGGGCCGTTTAGAGAAAGGGGGGGGGGGGGGGGTTTAGTTCGAAATCAACTAGCCATTAGGTGCATAGTTATGGTAAGTTAAGTATTAAACTTAGTTACTTGTATGTTATGCGTTATGGCGGGTGTTAGGGTAATCAGGGACCCTAACTGGCTCAGAAAAATATAAATAGTGAAAATAACAATATTTTCATGTCCCGGGTAAAGTCCGGTTGTTTGGTTGGATAGTAATCCGTTAAAGCGTTACTAAAGCTTTAAAGTGTCGTTATTACTCTTTTTAGTGACACTACTCGTTCCTGACACTTTGGAAAGTGTCTAGTGTTATTTTTCTCATGTCTTGGCACTTTATTAGTTAGCTAAAAGCTGAATTATTTTTGTAAAGTGCTGAGTTTTGTACTTAGTGTACGTTTTAGGCACATCCTGTCACTGTGACTTATCCCTAGAGACGCAGTTTCACAACCCTTATATCTCTACACTCACTACTAGTGTAGCCAAATATCTCAGGCTCTTATAGGCCCTGGAGGCAGTGTTTGCCTGATGCTGGCTTTATCAGCATGTTCAGTAGGTTATCCGTGTATTGTGCTACTGTGCTTTTTGTGCATCATGTTTGTCACTAAGGTTCAGCATGTAAATAATGTAGTGACAGCCAGCAAGTATGATGCAAGTAAGTTCATGTATCAGTATTCAAGTAGCAGTTCATCTGCTAGTTCAAACAAGCACAGTAATTAAGCAGAAATTAATCATTAATTAAATCGTACGGATACCTGGTTTAGTGCGGGTTGTCACATTCTCCCCCCGTTAAATAAATTTCGTCCCGAAATTTAAGTTCTGCTTGTAGATGCAGAGTTCTTAGGAAATAAGTGGGGGTATTTCTCTTTCATCCGGTCCTCACGTTCCCAGGTGAATTCAGGACCATGTCTGGCATTCCAACGAACTTTGACGAGCTTGACACTGCTCCGGCGGGTCTTGTTCACTTTCCAATCCGTGACCTCGACAGGTTCTTCAACGAAGTGGAGCGTGTCGTCAACATAAATCTCGTCGGTGGGAATGGCAACGTCAACTTGAGTTGGACTTTTCTTTAGATTGGATACATGAAATGTATCGTGAACACCATTTAGTTCAGCAGGTAGGTCCAACTTGTATGCTACTAGTCCTATTCTTTCCAGAATTCTGAAGGGACCAATGTAGCGCGGATTTAACTTCCCACGCTTTCCAAAGCGTGCCACCCCCTTCCAGGGTGAAACTTTCAATAACACCATTTCTCCAACTTGTAAATCCACATGTTTCCGGTTTGGATCCGCATAGGCCTTTTGTCTGTGGCGAGCTGCTTCGATGCGTTTAAGAATTTGCGCAATCTTGTCTGTCGTCTCTTGGACGATCTCGGGACCAGCAAGCTGCCTATCACTTGCGTCAGACCAACATAGGGGTGATCGGCACTTGCGTCCGTATAGGGCTTCAAATGGCGCGACACCAATACTGGTGTGGTAGCTGTTGTTGTATGAAAATTCGACCAAAGGCAAATGCCCGTCCCAGCTACCACCCAAATCCATAACACATGCCCTCAGCATGTCTTCTAAAGTTTGTATCGTTCGCTCGCTCTGGCCGTCAGTTTGCGGATGAAACGCAGTGCTCAGATTCAACTGTGAGCCAAAGGCTTCTTGGAAGGATTGCCATATCCTTGACACAAACCTTCCGTCTCTATCAGAGATGATTGAGAGAGGCACTCCATGACGTGCGACGATCTCTCTCATGTAAATTTCCGCAAGTTTACTAGTGCTGTCTTTCTCTTTGATTGGCAGAAAGTGTGCGGACTTTGTTAGACGGTCAACTATTACCCAAATCATATCATGGCCTCTTGGCGTTCTTGGCAATTTTGTAACAAAATCCATTGAGATTTGTTCCCATTTCCACTTGGGAATCTCAGGTTGTTGCAGAAGTCCTGAAGGCTTCTGGTATTCCGCCTTAACCTTCGCGCAAGTTAAACATTTGCTCACATAGACAGCAACGTCGCCTTTCATCCTAGGCCACCAATAATAACCTTTGAGATCCTGGTACATCTTATCCGCTCCCGGATGGATAGAGTACCGTGACTTGTGAGCTTCATCGAAAATAACTTTCCTTAATTCTCCAAACAAAGGAACCCAAATCCTTTTCTCAAAACATAATGTCCCTTCCTCGTTTGGTACCAAAAGCTTCTCCATCCCGCGGAGATATTCTTCTTCCCTGTTTCCTTCCTTAAGGGCTTCTTTCTGTGCAGTACGAATGCGCAAGGAAAGGTCGGTTTGTATAATCATTTCCAAAGCTCTAACCCTTATGGGCTTGATTCTCTCTTTACGACTTAGGGCATCGGCGACCACGTTCGCCTTCCCTGGATGATACTTTATCTCGCAGTCGTAATCGTTCAGCAACTCAACCCATCGTCTTTGCCTCATATTCAACTCCTTCTGGTTGAATATATGCTGTAGGCTCTTGTGATCTGTAAAGATTGTACACTTCGTACCATAAAGGTAGTGTCTCCAGATCTTTAAAGCAAAAACCACTGCGCCGAGCTCCAAATCGTGTGTGGTATAGTTCTTTTCATGCACTTTTAACTGACGCGATGCGTAAGCAATAACCTTTTGGCGTTGCATCAACACACAACCTAATCCTTGACGCGATGCGTCGCAGTATACTACAAAATCGTCAGTACCTTCCGGTAGTGCTAAGATTGGCGCATTGCAGAGCTTATCCTTCAGTATCTGGAATGCTTCTTCCTGTTTGATTCCCCAATCAAACTTCTTATCTTTCTGGGTGAGGAGCGTCAATGGTTGAGCGATTTTTGAGAAATCCTCAATGAACCTTCGATAGTAGCCAGCCAAACCCAAGAATTATCGAATCTCGGTTGGCGTCTTTGGCGTTTCCCAATCCTTGATCGCCTCGATCTTGGTTGGATCCACGTGGATTCCATCCCCATTTACCACGTGCCCAAGGAATTGGACTTCACGTAGCCAAAATTCGCACTTGGAGAATTTGGCATACAGCTGTTCCTTCTTCAGCAGCTCTAGAATGGCTCTAAGATGTTGCTTGTGTTCAGCCTTCGTCTTTGAATAAATCAAGATGTCGTCGATAAACACAATCACGAACTTGTCGAGGTACGGCTTGCAAACTCTATTCATCAAGTCCATAAAGACTGCAGGTGCATTTGTCAGACCAAACGGCATAACGAGGAACTCGTAGTGTCCATAAAGAGTTCTGAAGGCTGTTTTCGGAATGCTTTCCTCTTGTATCCTTAACTGATGGTATCCAGATCGAAGATCGATCTTAGAGTAAAAGCTTGAGCCTTGCAGTTGGTCAAACAGATCGTCGATTCTTGGCAGAGGATACCTATTCTTGATCGTCAGCTTGTTCAATTCTCTGTAGTCAATACACATACGGAAACTACCGTCTTTCTTCTTGACAAACAGGACTGGAGCTCCCCAAGGCGAGAAGCTTGGTCGGATAAAACCCTTGTCTAACAACTCTTGAAGTTGCGTCGACAGTTCCTGCATCTCAGACGGAGCAAGTCTATAAGGTGCCTTAGCCACAGGCGCGGCGCCTGGGACTAAATCAATGTGGAACTCCACTTGTCTCAGAGGCGGCAGTCCAGGTAAGTCTTCTGGGAAGACTTCTGGATACTCCCTTACGACAGGGATGTCTTCGATCCTTGGCTCAGCAGCCTTCTTATCCACAATGTGTGCCAGAAAAGCAGCACATCCTTTCTGCAAACACTTTCTTGCTTTCAAGCAGCTGATAATCCTCAACGGCGTCTCACGCTTCTCTCCATGAACAACAATGGTCTCACCATCAGCGGTTGGGATACGAACAACCTTTTCGTGACATACTATCTCAGCCTTGTTTCCTGATAACCAATCCATTCCTACTACCACGTCGAAGCTTCCCAACTGGACTGGTAGTAGATCCAAAGTAAACTCACGTTCTCCTAATTCAATCACACAACCTCTGATAACTTCATTGGCTTCCACTAACTTTCCATTAGCTAATTCGATCGAGTAGGGAATATCTAACTTATTAGCAGCTAGGCCAAGCATATTCTTAAATTCTAGCGATACGAAGCTATAATCGGCACCAGTATCAAATAAAACGGATGCATAGCGTTGATTGACAGGGAACGTACCAGTAACAACATTGGGGTCCTGGCGCGCTTCCCTTGCTCCGATTTGAAACACTCTTCCACGGGCTTGGTTTAAGTCTGGGCGGTTCTTCTTAAAATGTCCGATATCACCGCAGTTATAGCATCCAAGTCTTTGCCCGTTTCCACCTCCATTCCTGGCTGGGTTGTTGTTTTGGTTTGCATTGCCAGCCTGATTTGCAAAGTTGCCTCGATTCCCGTTTCCTCCATAGTTTCCTTGTGGGCGATCCCCAATACCACCATGATTATTGTTTCTGTTTCCATATCCTCCGTGGCCTCCCCGACCGGCAGGGGCCCAACAAGTGTCCTTCAAGTGACCACGTTTCCCACATACTTCGCATACTTTTAGCCCACATTGACCAGAATGGTGGCGTTGGCAGGTATTGCATTTGGGCTGGGTGCCCATGTATCCTCTTCCTTTCTCTCCTCTACCAGCTGCAACCTGAGCTGGCGTGTCTGATCCTCCTTTCTTAACCACTACACTAGCGCCCTGCTTGAAGTTTGAGAACTTCCGTTTGTTACCTCCTGATGACTCGACGTGAGTCTCTTCCTTCTTCGTCTTGATCTCATCAAACTTGTTCAGGCGGATGGCCTCTTCTGTGAGAGCCACGCTCAAATCAATCGCCTCAGTAATGGTTGCAGGCTTGGATGAGGTTACCATGCTTATGATTTGGGGAGCCAAACCCCAAATGAAGCGCTCGATTCGCTTGTATTCTGGTGTAACCATGTAAGGAACCACTTGAGATAAGTCGTGAAACCTTTGAACGTATTCTGCGACCTTTGGACCGTCCATCTTTAAGTGCCAAAATTCAGTTTCCAACTTTTGAATTTCTGCGCGAGAGCAGTACTTTTTGCGCATAAGTTCTTTTAGTTCGGTCCAGGTCAGCGCGTAGGCAGCAGCTTCGCCTAGTGTCTGTACTTGCAGATTCCACCAAGAGAGGGCTCCATCCAAGAATAGCCCTGAGATATAGGTGACTTGCTGATCCAGTGCGCACTTGCTCATGCGAAGAACAGATTCGGTTTTCTCAGCCCAACGAACAAAGGCGACAGCACCTCCAGTGCCATCAAAGTTGACCGGTTTGCAGTCTAGAAACTGCTTGTAGGTGCATCCTGCACATACGTTATAACATACGTTTGGCATTAGCATCATTGCTAGAGATATCCAATTAGGTCACGGTATGTCTTAATGACTTAGTATTACCGTGAGGTGGATTGTTATTGCCTTGGTTAATACTTCCGCTCGTTCCGGGCTGAGATGCTGCATACTGTGCTATGGCAGCGGCAATGACTTGTTGTAGTTCTGCCTCATTAGTAGGCATGTGTGTCTCACGTCTCGGCGGCATCTTCTAAAAGATGGTTTACGTTGGTCAGGCCATAGTAAAACGTACGTATATAGTAATAGTAATAGCTCATCACATCTCATGTTATCAATACATCACAAATACCAAACACACATCATCCCATGTCACAATAATACAAATAAGCAATCAAGCGGATCAAATATGGTGAGAATACTGCGATTGCCATATATCGAGACCACATAATAAGTGTATCAGTACATCCCTGTGTCATACAATCATCAATCAACTAGGGGCTACATCACCCCTGTCCAAAAACTACATCAGTGTCAATACAACATCAAATACATGTCAACAAAAGTCAGAATCATAAAGTAGTCTCCCAAAAATGCTGTGCAGTCAAAAGCAATCGTCGCCTTCTCACCCTCGTCTACCCAAACAGTACTGATGAGCTCTATACAGATGGTGGTGGAGGAGGGGGAAAGTGGGTGTAAAACAAACGACGTAACTGGAGGCAGTCCTCCTCCTGGGCTCGCTGAGTACGGATGATGGAAGCAACCTGCTGCTCTAGTGTAAAGAGACGGGCAGCATAATCTGGAGGTAAGGGTCGAAATGGCTGCAGAGGAGAGTGTGTCTGACCATGGCATGGACACGGTGGCAGCTGAGCTCTCTCGAGCTCCTGGATGCGCTGCGTGTGTGACTCGTGCTGGAAAGCGAAAGACATCAAGACGTCCTCAATAGTGTGTCCCCTGTGAAAAGAATGGTAGGGGTCAGTAGGTGGCATAGCAGAGCCTGGTGCCCAAAGGAACGGCTCACTAGAGGGATCAAAAGGTGCTACATGAAATGGAGCAACAGAGGGTGGAACAGATGACATCTGGGGCATGAAAGGGATAGGCATCGGTACATGCCCAAAAGGATGGGCTGAAGAACCCTCTCCAGCCCTCGCTGGAGGTACAAACTGTGGAACCTGAAAGGAAAAATCAGCATGTCGTGTATCAGGGATCTGAGGAGGAAAAGGTGGAACATCCTCATCAGCAGGTATCCAACCGTGCTGTGCATGCTCATCTGGTGGATCCATGCGTGCCGCGAACAGTGCATGCTCGGGCTCTAGTGGAATGGGATCAGGTGCAACAAAAGGATGAACAGGTGCAATGTGCTCAACAGGATTGTCAACAGGTATATCAACAACAGGTAGAGGAACAACAGGATCAACAGCAACATGATCGCCCTCTAACAAAGGAACATCCACGGGGAGATCATCAACAGGTAGGTCTGCTATAACAGGCTCAATAGGGACGCCAGCATGTACGAGGTCATGCTCAAGCATGGGGTCTAGAGCGGCTGCCTGCTCAGGAGCGATGACAGGCTCGAAATCATCAAAAGCCATCTCGAAGTCAAACTCTGGGTCGATAGGATCTACTGGGTCAGCTGGATCCTCCATGGGCTGATCCATAGGTATAAACTCGATATCATGATCCGGGTCGTACCCCAGGGGAAAGATAGGGTCAGAGTCCTCTATGTCATCATGGTCAAACTCAAAGTGGGGAATAGGTGCAACAAAGGATGCCTGGTCAGGATCAGAATCATGCGCAGAGTGCTGTGCGCTCAATGTGTGAGAAGGTGCGGATGCCACAGACTCAAAGGAGTCTGGGACAGGAGAATGTGCTGGCGAATCCTCAGCGGGAACGTCAGCGATCATCAGAAGATCGTCCGCAGGAAGTAGGGCCTCGCCCTGGATCTCATCCTCAAAAGGCTCATCCTCAAACAGGTCAACATCGCCATCAGCCTCGACGTCAAGATCATATGCTGGATAAACGGCTAAGGGTATAGGAGCCGGAATCTCCACTAGGGGTAGGTACTCAGCGGGTGGGTCATCTGCAGGCTCATCAGCACCATCGGGTAGTGCGAAGGGCTGGAAATCATCCTCGTCAGTACTGGTATAGTCAGATGTGTACACCTCATGCTCGGAGGATGTGAGGTCATCAGATACGATAGGTATGGGTCCAGTAGTGTCCGAATCGCCAGTACCGGCGGAATCCATGAGTCTGTAACATAAACACAAATATGCTCAAATAATCAGTCATACAATCAGATAATCACATAAGTCACCAAGTAAGGTATCACATAATTCTCCTAGTTTCACTAGCCAATTTCTCCCAGTCCTTAAGACTGCTCTATCCTCCACCTCGACCACTTAGATCGAGCCTCGGTCCCCTTGACCGAGCCTCAGCCTTCATGGCTGAGCCTACTCTTCCTAGCCAACTACCTTGGTCACCTAGACCAAGCCTCGATCCTCCAGACCGAGCCTCAGCCCTCCAGGCTGAGCCTATAATACATCAACGTGCTCAACTACCTCGGTCACCTAGACCGAGCCTCGATCCTCCAGATCGAGCCTCAGCCCTCCAAGCTGAGCCTATAAATAATAAAATGTGCTCAACATTTGTTTGTAAAAAGTTTTGGATCTGGACTTAAGTGGTATGCAGAAAAATGTTTTCGTGAGAGCCCTAGTGATCATAGTCTAGACTCGAGAAAGAATCCTAGTTCGCTATGATCAGAGCTCTGATACCAAGCTGTCACACCCTGGCTTTGCGGAAGCGTGGTTAATTTGGTGTGACTTCTTAATACCATAGCTTAATCATAACAAAGCTATATGAGTTAAAAACATGCAAGATCATCCATTAAGTTTTGAAAACCAAATACAGTACCATTGTTTTAACGGGAACATACCCTAACAACCATAACCTTGTTCAACAGACATTACAAACTTAAACATAATATAAACATGGTTTAAGGATTGTGTCTTGTCCAGGAAAGAGACACATCCCCTAAACCCCGGATGACCTCGGAAACTAGTGCAGCGGAAAACATGCCATACCGTGCCAGATCTCGTTAATTTCCTGAAATACATGTAAGTTGAAAAATCAACAATAATGTTGAGCGAGTTCATGTGTAGTGAGTATGTAAAACACTATGTAAGTATAAAAGTTCTCTGGTATGTAGCAGTGTAAGGAAAGAGAGATCGTCAATGGGTTGCAAAGCCATTGATGTATGTGAAGTGCAAGTAGGAAGACTCAAACCTAGCCGATTTATGCGTCGGGCAACCAAGTCACTCAAGGTCCGTTCTGTTGGTCCTCTCAGAGGTCCGTTCTGTTGGACCTAGAGTTGGGCTCGCTACACCCAGATAGATCTACCGCTTAAGTCCCTCGGTGTTCTGCCTACCCATTCACATGATCTAAGTAGTAAACCTCCTTACGTTAACATACCGTGTATAATAGTACTTGTAAACAAAGTAACATGTATTTCACCCCCGCAGTTAAGAAAACTGAAAACAGTTAGAGAAAAGGGGGACATGAACTCACAGTGAAGAGTCTCTACCAAGTATCTCCAAATCAGAAAGCTGTGCGACGACCTACAAGTGCTAATTCTATTAGACGGACGGCCGTGCCTTAGCTTTATAGTTTAAGTCTTTGGGAAATAGTTAGGCAACTATTTCGTGTTTACATTCTGTATATACTTGGTAGTTAAACTCTTTCCCAAGGATGGGGGATACAATACTTGTGCGTAAGTTACGTTTTAATAATCGAGTGGTAATATAATTACCGGTGTAACTTATATATTCATGTGAAAGCGTTCGTATTATTTTGGAATCGTTAACGTTTGTAAATATTATTTTTACTCCTAAAAATAATATTTATGTATTTCCACAAAATAATCATAAACAGTGTGTGAAAAATATATATATTTATCACGTTTAATTTTGTGAAAATCCCACCTCCGAATATTAGTAAATAAAGTCATGGCGAAATTTATATTTCAAAAATATGTCAAAAATAATTCTAACACTCGTTGTGTAAATATTTCTAAGTGTCAGGTTTTTAGAAAAATTTCGCCAGAGTTTCCTCTGTAACTGGAGGTGGCCACGCTTTCAAGCGTATCATTTTCTTTTAACAAATCAAATCAACCAATGTTCTCAACATTAACAAACAACTTTTCAACATTTTAACTAGTCAAAGATAGACATAATCGCAAAAATATACGAACTTGTGGTTTGTCTAAAAATATGTAGTAAATCTCTTTACTTTTACTGGATCTTTTGTGTAAATAATCCGATTTCGTAAAAACCTTATTTTTAGAGAAAATCCATCTTTACAACTTCTAGTAACATTTGACAAGACTAGTCCTTTGTCGGATCTTTTTATTTCACAAGTGTTTACACACTTGTGGTTTATAAAATCATGTTTGTTAGTGTAAGATCCACCCTTTAAAATACATGACTTCTTTGATATGTGGTTCTTTGAAAATACCACTTGCAGATGCGTAGATCCGCTAGTTTTAAACACCGTTGTACAAGTTAAAACACTTTTACACAAATAAAACATTTTTACACAAGTTCATGTTTCATGTGTGGTAGAGTTTCACCTTTTAACCCTTGTATTATCCAAAACAAGCTTATGTTAAGATCCTTGATCTTACCAAACCGGGTTAAACGGTGATCCGAGCTACCACAACATAGATCGGGTCTAAACAAACACATATTTCGAATACTACAACATTTACACAACATATATGCTATTAACCACCATTTTAAGTGTTTTTAGTAAACTTTTGTGCATCATCTTGCATTTTAACGAGATTTAACCGGTAAAAATTCTTTTAACCACTTTAGATAAGTTCAAATATGAGTTTTAAGTGTTATACCTCTAGCTCAAGGCTAGGGAAGATTCTATGCGCAAAATGGGTGGATAAAAGCCAAAGAAAGAGGTCCTTCGCGTTCCGTTTGCTCCAAGACTCCTAATACGTGACCTCTAACACTTGTATGATGATGGAATGTGATGATCAAGAACCGAAAGTATGATGGATGTAAGAGGGGTGTTCGGCCGAGAGTGTAAGGGAGAGGGAGAGAAGTGTGTTGGTGAGTTTTGTGTGATGAAGTGATTAGTGTGTTAAGCTTAGATTTAATAGACAAATTAGTGTGCATTACCCTTTGGATATAATGTCTAGTTGATACTAGACATAGGAGATTATAAAATCAATGAAGTACAAATTGTGTTCCCCATGGTTGGGGCCGGTTAGAGAAAGGGGGGGGGGGTTTAGTTCGAAATCAACTAGCCATTAGGTGCATAGTTATGGTAAGTTAAGTATTAAACTTAGTTACTTGTATGTTATGCGTTATGGCGGGTGTTAGGGTAATCAGGGACCCTAACTGGCTCAGAAAAATATAAATAGTGAAAATAACAATATTTTCATGTCCCGGGTAAAGTCCGGTTGTTTGGTTGGATAGTAATCCGTTAAAGCGTTACTAAAGCTTTAAAGTGTCGTTATTACTCTTTTTAGTGACACTACTCGTTCCTGACACTTTGGAAAGTGTCTAGTGTTATTTTTCTCATGTCTTGGCACTTTATTAGTTAGCTAAAAGCTGAATTATTTTTGTAAAGTGCTGAGTTTTGTACTTAGTGTACGTTTTAGGCACATCCTGTCACTGTGACTTATCCCTAGAGACGCAGTTTCACAACCCTTATATCTCTACACTCACTATTAGTGTAGCCAAATATCTCAGGCTCTTATAGGCCCTGGAGGCAGTGTTTGCCTGATGCTGGCTTTATCAGCATGTTCAGTAGGTTATCCGTGTATTGTGCTACTGTGCTTTTTGTGCATCATGTTTGTCACTAAGGTTCAGCATGTAAATAATGTAGTGACAGCCAGCAAGTATGATGCAAGTAAGTTCATGTATCAGTATTCAAGTAGCAGTTCATCAGCTAGTTCAAACAAGCACAGTAATTAAGCAGAAATTAATCATTAATTAAATCGTACGGATACCTGGTTTAGTGCGGGTTGTCACATTTTCATCTTGGAGTTGACCATGGATTGCATCAAAAGCTATACTAAAATTTGTTTACACATGCTAAAATTTTAAATTTGATGCATGTACAAGTGTATGGGTGCTATACAACTTCTTTTAGTTTTCACTAATAGAGGCAAATAGGGAGTGTCATTGGGGGTAACAAGTTAAAATTGGTAATTTTTTGTACAACGGTCTTTCTCAGATTGGAGTGAGTAGAGATGTTCTTTTTTTGTTTTTGTTTTTTAAGATTGTTTGAATAATGGTTTAAGTTATATACTTAATAAGATGTTTTATTTAGTGAATGTAATTTTGTTAAGCCTGATGCAGATTGAGAGGCAGCAAAGGGATATTAAAACACAAATCTTTTTGGATCTGATGCAGACTGAGAGGCTGCAAAGAGATATTAAAAACACAAATCTTTTTGGATATGACTGGACCAAGGATATAAGACAACATATATAAGGTGGATTTTTGATGTTGCTCTTATATTTTCATATTTGTTATCTTGGCTTTTTAAGGTGCTCTTATATTTATTATATTGGTTGCTAGAGTTTCTGATGAAAGTTTTCTCTTCAGGTCTCTCCAAATAGAATATGTTAGATTTTTTTTATGTTATCTCTTTTTGTGATAATATGGAACTTTGTTAGTTATAATTGAAGCTTATATTTAGTGAGGTTACATTTGAAATAGAACAATGACTTATTCATGGATATTCCTTTTTATTTTTGTATTATTACATATTAGAAAATTATCACCTTAATTTAATATGGTTAAATATGTGCATACTTTATGGCGAATTGTTGGATTAGCCAGGGAATCCTGGGAAAAAGTATCACAAGTCTCCCATAATGTAAAATTTTTGTAACTCATTTTTTATATTCATATGTGTTATTTCCAATACTTTGTTTATTATTATTATTATTATTATTATTATTATTATTATTATTATTATTATTATTATTATTATTATTATTATTATTATTATTTTTAATGTGTTTTCACTTTTAAATGATTGAGATTATTATGAAATATTGTTATTCGGTTGGTTTTGAAATGATCGATCGCATACCTCATAAACAAAGGTTTGTTTTCAACACCCTACAATCTAACGCTTTAGTTGAAATAGGTATGCATGCTGATTTATGTGTTACCATGTATTGAAAACTTATGTTTGTTTATTGAGATTCTGCGTGTGCAGAACATACTTTTGCTAAAGTTAGAGGAAGAACCCTACATTATAAATCTGTTCGTCCGCTAATTTCTTTCACAACGATTCTTCATTCGGCTTCACAGGTATGTTTTTTTGTGTTTCCCTCTTTTTATCATGTTTTTTAAACTACAATCAATTAATTTTGTATTTGTTGTTTCTTGAATGATGTACATATTCAAAACTCTAAATTGATTGTTCTTTTGAAGATCGCCCTTTGTTTAATCGATTTTAGATTTCAGCAAGTATATTTTCATCCCTAAATTGATCATATACATTAGACTTTATTTTGTAAGCATCTGAAATATGAATTGTTTTCTGGCTTAATCGATTATGGGTCAGTGGGTGTTCGGATAGAATTGATGAAACTATAAGGATTATAAAAGATTCATGTGGATTATAATATTGAAACTTTTTAGGTGCAACTTCAAATATATGATGCTTTTTTGAACAGTGAGATTGTTCTTTCAGCATTTGATGACTCAACTTTGGTTGCTATCAAGGTAACGTACTAGGTTTCTCTTTAACTTCAGTTATGTCAATTTATTTGTACATCGTGTAATGTTATTATTAACCTGTGAATTATACATTTATTTGGTTTGTTTTATAACTCTTAAATTTAGAAAAAGGACACCCTTCCATGATGTCGATAAAATAATACATGGCCCCTTAGCTTTTTTTAGGGGGTTGCTTCTTCATGCTTTTATCGTACCATTATTAGTTAATATTGGTGCTTAGTTATTTACTTTGTTTGTGTTATTCTATAAAAAAATTTAAATGCTTAAAAGTTGGTATAATTGACAATTCATGTGAAGAAACATGATTCACATCATGTCATTTCATTATTAGTTTGAACTTAAAACCTAATGTTGATTTAGGTGCAACATGTTTTCAAGATAGAAATGGAAAAACTACAACTGTAACTGGAAAATGGGACGAAAGCATGCATTTTCTTAATAAAGACTGTTTTGAAAAAGGAAAACGTGACACGTTTCAGATATCATTTATTGTGGAGAAATGGAACACCTCCAAAGTTCCCCACAAGATATATTCTAACTCGCTTTGTGTAAGACCATAACACGTTTTAACCATAAAGGCGCAACGGAAATACGAAATATAAAATTTCTTTTGTTTTTATTCATTTTAAACATGTTGAATAGACTTTTTAAAAAGGTTTCTTACAATAATTACAACATTCGGTTTTATCGGATATTAAGGACATGACATACAATTATCAAGTTACATGACTATACACTCCCGTACAATCCATTATGAGACTCGATCTTCATCGCCTTGGAACCCCTAAACCTCGAAACTCTGCCCCGTTGTAAGTGTTTTAACCCTGATCACTGATTCGATACCCTATCCGATCGATCTTAAACCCAGCAACGGATGTCAAAGTGCTGCCTGTTAAAGGCTATACTTTGTTAACTACGTTGGGGTTTTGATCTCGTGATGTATCGTTAAAGTATGATTTGGGTTGGTTTTGATCTCGTGATGTATCGTTAAAGTATGATTTGGGTTGATGCACTGATACGTGTTGCATTGAGTTTTTATTAGGAACTCAGGCTTAATACCAGGAGGTTGTAATAATCAAAACCCTAAATCTACAAAGTGAGTCATTCTCTTTTATTAAAAATGCTTTCAAAACCTTAAATGTATTCCAATTGATACTTATATTACAGTGATTAAGTCTTTGTATTCTTACTGGGAAACTACCATCAGTATGTGGGGTTTTGTATACACTACTTAATAATCTTCACTATTGGACAATGGTTTAGCCAATGAGTGGTATGACCACAGTCACAGGAACTGCCACCGAGTGACAGATACTATTTTAAAATAGTTTCTTTACTATTGGACAATGAGTTAGCCAATAGTAATTTGATAAGATAAACAAATGTAAAAACTCTAAATGTTGTAATTATAAGAATATGCTTTATACAAATGAATGAACTCACCAGTATTTCTTGTTGATCAAATATTTTTAAACGTGTTTTGGGTGACTTACTATGAAAGTAAAAGAAGTATGCTATGAAGCACTGAAGGCTTAAATAAAGTGGCTATGTCACCAGATTATAGAAAGGAAATTATGTTTTGTCAAAATATGATCTATTCCTATAAAAACCTTTGTTTGGAATATGAGTTTTATCACAGTTGTTTAACATTAACAATATGGTGTTTTACCAACTCTGAAAATTTCCTAACTACGGTCCTGATGAAAATTTTTCCGCTACATATTTAATAAACACCGTTACCACCTAACTGTTCACGGCTCCCGCGCAGGGTGGGGTCGGGGGCTGTGACATGTGTTGCGCAAGATTCATTGTCTAAGTGAGGTTCATCTGTACAACCAAATGTGGACTTTTATCACATACTAGGTGGTATCTCTTTCGACATTCTATCTAAAGGCAACAAAAAGTAAAAAAAGTAATTGTTACTTTTTTTATAAATTGTTGGTGCATATACAGTTGAATGAACAGTTCGTAGATGATGACAAATGTTATGCTATCATCAAGACAAACAAATAGAGATATGTACAACTTGTTGGCTGTTACTTATGTAACTTATATGTCTAAAAATATACCCCACTATTAAAGATCAGATACCTTTGAAACAAGCTTTAATATAAGACAATGATTGCAGGTGTGAGCATCAACTAAATTAGAAATCAAATAAACAGAAATAGAATTGTATTAACACATACTTTTTGCAAATTGCAGACACAACAATCATATAATATATCTAAACAATAATTCTGAATTTAATAAACCTAATTTACTATCACACAAATTGTTTTTTTTTTTTTTTTTGTTTGGATGAATAAATTCTGTTTTTAATTATCACAAATTAGTGAAGAAATAATCAAATTAAAGCATATTAAAAGAATAAAAGACAACCTATTGAAACAAAATAAAGCATACCAACACATGAGAGAATGAGAAAGATTTGGAAAGGGAGGAGGTTGTTCGGTGTTTGCAAGTCTATTGACGTGTCCCTTTTTATTTTTTAGTTTAACCTTAAAAAAAGAACAAAAAGATCCAACTGATAAGTGATGTGGGAATCGAGAACTCGGCTTGTTGAGGTTGGAAACGACACGTTTTACCAGTTGAACACAGGACAATTTTGTTTATGGGTTCACCCATTATGGGTTACTACTGAGTTTTCTATATATGTTTTTGCTAAAAACTTTTTTTTATCCTGGGGATAGAGGAAAGGTTTTGCTTACATCCTAGTACCTTCCTAAGACCCTATTGATAGCTTGTTATTTGTGGGATTTGCTATGCATGGTTGTTGTTGATACAAGTTTTGTTCAAAATGAAATGGGTCATATATAATTGATTTTTTTTGTTCTTTATCGTGACGAACCGAACCAATATCGCCCGGAAAACTTTGGTAATAGTGGCAATATTCATTTTTATAGTTTACAATACAAATTTCATTAAAAATGGAGTTGTCTTTGCAATATGGTATCTTTTTTATATTGTAATTTATAGTGAGTGTCGTTACCTGTGAAGAACCGTACTAACACCGTCCCAACAATATAGGTATGACGTTGATTTCGACCAAACAAAATCAGTATCGATATCTATACTATCAAAATCGTTATTGATGTTCGTTGTAATGGTTTTTATTTGATGTATAACACATTTATATATATATTTTTTTGCCATTTCACAACTTTATTTTTTAGTTTTCTTATCCGTTTACTATAACAAATGTGAGTATCGTACCAGTGTAATATCGTTAGTTTCATTATTTTTTTTCTGTTATGTTTTTTTCCTTCTTTTGTGTGTGTGTGTGTTTTTTTTATTGAGTAAATTGCTAAAATCGTCCCTGACGTTTGTTCATATTTGCTAGATCCATCCAAAAAAAGTTTTTTTTTCATAGGAACCACTGAGGTTTCAAAAAAGTTGCTAAATCCATCCAAAATTACTAATACCCTAAAAATACTAACTTTAAAGAGGGGTAATTTAGTCAATCTCTTAATTTATTTAATTTACCCTTTTTTTAAACAGGTTATTACATGCCCTTATAAACAAAACCCTAAAACTTGTTTCACTCGACCTCAACAACATACAGTTTAAACATCCAAAATGAATAATACCTAAGAATAATATATTCTTTCTATTTTGTATACAGTAAGTTAAAAGTGGTAAAGTAAATGGCATGGTCAAAGGTTCTAAGAGTGTTCAAAACGTAAATTTATTTTTGTATACAGTAAGCTATATGCAGCTGCTTCTTTTTTTGGGCAATATGCAAAACAGTTTCATTCGAGATTTTTAAAAAAGGACAGCAGCTAAGATACAAATGTTAAAGAGTGTTCTCAAGTCCACCACGTCCTTGTTTACGCCTTTTTTACTGCGCCCCTTACCCGCGTTACCCTTCTTTTGTACTCGATTGACCCCGTTGTGAACGAAATTACCTTGCGGAAGGTTTTTACCTTCACTGCAGACTGTTTGGATATCCTTCCGTCTTCAACTAGATCTTTCGAACAGCTACAGTTGTGAATGAAATTACCTTACAAACAACTGCAGTTGTGAACGAAATTACCTTACGAACAGCTGCAGTTGTGAAACGAAATTACCTTCCGTCTTCAATTAGATCTTTCGATTGACCCCGTTGTGAACGAAATTACCTTACGAACAGCTGCAGTTGTGCAGCATTGCGCAGTTACATTACAATTAACGAACAAGACAGAATGAACAGAATTACATTACAATGAAACCCAAAAATATACCATCGAAACAGTTAATACATGCCAAATATACCAACTGACCAAAAATATACCATCGAAACAGTTAATACATGCCAAATAACCACATGCCTATAACAGTTTGACACATAAAAATACAACCTGATAGTTAATACATGTCGACTGAAAAGTTTTTAGGGTTTTGTTTATAAGGGCATGTAATAACCTGTTTAAAAAGAGGGTAAGTTAAATAAATTAAGAGAATGACTAAATTACCCCTCTTTAAAGTTAGTATTTTTAGGGTATTAGTCATTTTGGATGGATTTAGCAACTTTTTTGAAACCTCAGTGGTTCCTATGAGAAAAAAACTTTTTTTGGATGGATCTAGCAAATGTGAACAAACGTCAGGGACGATTTTAGCAATTTACTCTTTTTTATTTATATTTTGGTTTTAAGTGTTGTTGCGTTTACGTTTCCATATTATTTTGTTTAAAGCCAGCATGCCTCCACCGCGAATTACGTAGTGTTGTGAAGGTGTCACTCAAAGAGCATAGGTGCACGTTTACGTGTCAATTAAAAGCAGCCCATGCAACAACACGTGTAGCATGAAAGAAGTGATCAGTCTCCTATATAAACTGTCTTTCCACTTGTTTTCATTACTTGTGAAGCTCCTGATCAAATCTCAACTCAAGATGGGAAAAACTACTTTGTTCGTCTTCATGTTGGTTCTCGTTCTCTTTGCTTCCGGTATATATGTTTCTTTTTCTTTTTATTTAATCTAATATATTTTCAACTTAATATTTTCGACTTAATCTAATATATATAAGAAACAACGATATATTTTCAACTTAATTATACAAAAAAATATGTTGTTTGAACAACAGCTAATACACAAATATAAATTGTGTGGTTTTATTGCAGAAGAGAGTACTGTGACAGAAGCGAAGATGTGTGAACATAAGGGGCGTGTTGCAAGTTGTGCTTTTGATAGAGACTGTAGCCACTCTTGTGAAAAAGACGGTTTTATTGATGGACATTGTGATGGTGTAAGACGTAAATGTGTTTGCCGGAAAGCCTGTTAATTACCATCTACGTTTATTTAGTCTTCACATTTGTGCGACTAAATAGTGTTCCTATAATATAATATAATGAATAAACCTTGTTATTGAAGTTGTGTGGTGTTCAACTTCAATGTAATGTAATGTAATGTAATGTAATGAATAAACCTTGTTATGTATATATACCACTTGTATCAATCAATAGACTTATCGTGGCAGTATTTGAACATCGTCATAACTTTTAACAAGTTTAATTACCCTTTCCTTTTGACTATATTCAAACCAATAGAAGAAATTGAAAACAAACGGTTAGAGCTATAGCATTGAGCCTTGCTCCCTCAAATTTTCCTTTTCTTTCCCCCTCTTCCAATTAACACCCTTAAAAATTAAAATCCTTCATTTTCCTTCTTTTGATATCCAAGGAACTGCAGATCACAAATTCATAACTTTTTTTACTTCATTTTGTTGTGTTGTATTATTTTGACAAAGTTAATAATACTAATATAAAAGTTATCAACTGCAAAAGTGATGCAACTCGGTTGATTAGACATGCGTTCACACAAAGTTCCTATTGTGGTAGCGGCGAAAATATTCAACTTTGCGAAAATATTTAACTTTTTTTTAATGATTAGATTTTAATAAGAGCCAAACTATCTGTACATCTTGGTTGGCTATTTGCACACGTAGGGTTTACCTACGCTGCGTATAGGTTTATACGCAGCGTATAGGGAATCGTATATAAACCATGGATTTCAGAGCCTTATTAACAAGGGTTTATATACTTGCACAGAAAACAAGGGTTTATATACGCTGCGTATAGAGCTATACGCAGCGTATATAACCCATCATATTTTTTTTGTTATTTTGATGTATTTGTGGTATAAATTCTCACCCGGTTCCAACGTTACGATACGAATAATACAAATATAAATTATAAAAATTATAAAAATTAAAAATAATACAAATATTATGAATTATAAAAATTAAAAATAATACAAATATTATGAATTATAAGACCTACAGGGAACCTATACGAGACTTATACTATACATGATACGATACGATATAACACCCGTATAGGCCTATAGGTGTGGTTTAGGTCCCGTATTGACCTCGTATAAGCCTATAAATGTGATATCGCATCGTATAGGTGTGGTATAGGTCCCGTATTGACCTCGTATAAGCCTATAAGTGTGATATCGTATCGTATAGCGTAGTATAGGTCCCGTATTGACCTCGTATAAGCCTATAAGTGTGATATCGTATCGTATCGTATCGTATAAGTGTAGTATATGTCACGTATAGGTCTATAGGTGTGGTTTAGGTCCCGTATAGGCCTATAGGTGTGGTTTAGGTCCCGTATTGGCCTATATAGGTGTGGTTTAGGTCCCGTATTGGCCTATATAGGTGTGGTTTAGGTCCCGTATAGGCCTATATGTGTGGTTTAGGTCCCGTATTGGCCTATATAGGTGTGGTTTAGGTCCCGTATAAGCCTATAGGTGTGGTTTAGGTCCCGTATAGGTCCCATATAGGCCTATAGGTGTGGTTTAGGTCCTGTATAGGCCTATACGGGACCTAAACCACACCTATAGGCCTATACGGGGCTTAAACCACACCTATAGGCCTATACGAGATCTAAACCACACCTATAGGCCTATACGGGACATATACTACGCTATACGATACGATATCACACTTATAGGCTTATACGAGGTCAATACGTGACCTATACTACACCTATACGATATGATATCACAGTTATAGGTTTATACGAGGTCAATACGAGACCTATACCACACCTATATGATACGATATCACACTTATAGGCTTATACGAGGTCAATACGAGACCTAAACCACACCTATACGATACGATATCACACTTATAGGCTTATACGAGGTCAATACGGGACCTAAACCACGCCTATAGGCCTATACGGGTGTTATATCATATCGTATCGTATAGTGTATAGTGTAAGTCTCGTATAGGTTCTCTGTAGGTCTTGTAATTCATAATATTTGTACTATTTTTTATTTTTATAATTCATAATATTTGTATTATTTTTAAGTTTTATAATTCATAATATTTGTATTATTTTTAATATTTATATTTGTATTACCAATAATATTGTTTTTTTTTTATAAATAAATTTCTTTTTTTTATAAATAAACAAAGGAATACACAAAAAAAAAACAAAAATGGAGCTTTATATACGCTGCGTATTGGTCAATACGCAGCGTATGAGACAAAAATGACACAACTACCCTTGTGTTTGGCTTCGTAATAGCCTCAACACAAGGGTATAAAGAACATTTTCAGACCTTTATATACGCTGCGTATAGGTCTATACGCAGCGTATATACACTATAAGGGTTAAAAAGATAATTTTACCACAGGTTTGGGATTAAAAATAAAAAACTACCCTTTATATACGCTGAGTATAGACCTATACGCAGCGTATATAAAGGTCAGAAAATGTCCTTTATATCCTTGTGTTGAGGCTATATGAAGCCAAATACAAGGGCAGTTGTGTCATTTTTCTCTCATACGCTGCGTAGGGATCTATACGCAGCGTATATAAAGCTCCATTTTGTATTTTTTTTTGTGTATTCCTTTGTTTATTTATGAAAAAAAGAAAATTATTTATAAAAAACAATATTATTGGTAAATAATACAAATATAAATTAAAAATATTAAAAATAATACAAATATTATGAATGATAAAAATTAAAAATAATACAAATATTATGAATTACAAGACCTACAGGGAACCTATACGAGACTTATACTATACACTATACACTATACGATATGATACGATATAACACCCGTATAGGCCTACAGGTGTGGTTTAGGTCCCGTATTGACATCGTATAAGCCTATAAGTGTGATATCGTATCGTATATGTAACACCCCGAAAACGGGTTTGGTAATTAAACCCCGTTAATACTAAAGACGGGGAAAGTACCGTTAGTGGTAAAAATAAACCGGCAAATATTAGGAATAAATTGAATAATCCTAACATTTATTTAAAAGTGAATAAGAGCTTTCAAGAAAATAGAATGGATAAAAGGCCCGATTTAACGGGACTTAAAGTAAAACGGGTTATGACTTCCCGAACCTACTAAACTGACTAGGAATAATTCTAACCTAGTTAGATAGTGACTTATGAGTGGGTTAAAACCCTTAAATTATGAACTAAGGAAAATGTAGGGGCCAAACTTGTTAAACTTGAAACTTGATTTATTAAAAACAAGAATTAAAAACAAACCAAACACCCACTTGGGGTTGTCTGGTCGTTGAAGAAGCAGGGGGGCGACATGGGTTTTCTTCAAACCCTAAAATCCTCACAAAACTCACAAATTGGAGCCTCTAATCAAGTCTAAATCGAATTTCAAGCACAAATTCATGAACACCTAGTTGAAAGGATCATAAGGTATGTAAAATTGTGATGTTTTGATCCATCTTAAATTCTAGGTTATTTGTAAGAAACTGAAATTGAGCTTGATTATGTCATGCATGGATGAATCTTGAAGTAATATGATGTCTAGGAGTAAACCCTAGTCAATAACATGTTGGATTATTGGATAATCTATGAAATTCATAATGATCCATTGATAAGTTAAGTGGGTTTATTGACAATATGATGAACACTCGGATTAGAGTGTTAAATTGATGAAAAATTGATTGTTATAATATAAGTTCTTGATGTAATTCATGAACACTAGACTTAGAGGTTTGATTGTTATGTAAATCTTGGTGAAAATAACTAAGTATAAACTAGTTAGTAAATATGTGCAATTATGCACATTAGGTGTTTGTTAAAATGCCTAAATGAGAACTAAAGTATTGAATTTAGAGTGAAAACGCGTATTCGAATGGTATGGCAATTACGCGTGATATGAAGTGATAAGAGTTCTAAATACTATGTTGATTTAGACTTAATGTAGTAAACATGTGATTGAAAGTAGTTAATTTTAGATAAGTTAAGTTAACTAATCATGAAGCCGAATAGTAGCTTCGGCATAGAAAATAAGTGAGGTGAAATAGTCGTGATTGTTAATGACTAATTTAACCGCCTTGTAAATGTTTGACAATAGTTTGACGTGTAACAAGCTAGGTGAAAGCTTGGAGGAGGGAGCGGATCAAACGGAGCAAGTACGGAAAGAAAAGCGTGGCGTGGATGCGAGGTAAGTGTAATTTACACACTTATGAAGAATACCCGTTTATTCGATACATTGTAAACGTGATAACGATAATATTGGAAATATGGAAATTTGTCAAATATCGACTAATGTAAATCAAGGTTAAAAGGATACCCATGGCGTTAACCGAAATGGGTTGAATTTGTAAGAAAATAGTGTAAAAGAAAAAGGGGTATGGTAATAAAATCCGGGATGGGATGGATGTATGAATTGGAGATCAAAAACGATGTTTTTGATTAAATAGATAATGTTGGGCATATACTCCAAACGAGTCGAATGGTGGTGATAACACCATTTGACAATATCGACTAATGTGGTTGTCAAGTCTTATGTTAACAGGACCAATTAGCAAATCGGATAATTACGTCACCATTGATGGTGTGATAATGAAAACGAGGTACAAATCGGGTCTACTTATTGATCCGGGCCATGTACGCATAATTATGTTGTACTTAAGAATGCAATTTTGGTCGAATAATTTGACCGAGAGAGTCCTTCGTCGTAAAAGGACCAAAATCGACCAAAACGCCCTTGTAGGCTAAGTTGAACAAACAACCCTTAAAGGTTGTTTGGAAGCGAATTTCATGATTAGATAAATACTTAGAATAAGTATAGAAGTTGAAAGAAGTAATATGTTAGTCAAAAGGCACTATTTTAGTTTTTGCCGTAAATTAATGATCCAAGAGGTAAAAATTTGGTTTATATTGATCACCACATTAAACCCACCTTAAATACAGTTGTGGTGGGAGATTTTAGGATAAGAAATGTGGTGACGGAATGTTAGAAGCAATCGAAAGCGATTTTAGGCACGAAAGTGCTTAAATACCCTTAACGGGTCAAAATAAGCATACGATCAAAAACGGGTTTAAATTGTGTAATAAATCTATGATTAGAACCTAATATAGTAGGTAACATTAATTTGAAGAAGTGTATGAGATATAGGAATCAAATAAATACGTTTGTTTGATAAAATGCATAAACGGGTCAAAATTTGGTAAAAAGGGTAATAAGCCGAAGAGTTAAAAGTCTGAAATTTTATTATGTCGGATGTTAGATTTTAACTCCATAAGATGGAGAATCAAATTACAATTACGTAGGAAGAAACGGTAGGTCAAACGGACGAGCGGATTGAAAGATACGAAAGTTTTCGTGTCAAAAACGGCAAAATAGGAGTTCTGATACAGGGGCCACCGTAACTTACGGTGCCCACCGTATGTTACGGTGGAGTTGAAAGATTTACGGTAGCTTCCTACTGATTTACGGTAGGGGCACTTTATACCAGGGGCCACCGTAACTTACGGTGCCACCGTAAGTTACGGTGGAGGTCAGTTTTATATCCTTGTTTTTGGAATCAAGACATCCATGTTGGAATTTCTCGATTTCCTTGTTTAATACGATTATTCGACTCTATCATCATTGTTGTACTAGTTATTTAATTATCAAAACTAACTTTTAAGTTGGTTTTGATCACAGGTGAATGACAAGAGTCCCGGATGAAGATCAAGCATCGAGCAAGAACCGAACTCGCGTTAAATGAAGCTTCCGCAAGTTGTTTCGTCGTTATTCTAAAACGATGAGTTAAACCACATTACGTTGTATCACTTATGATTTGCGAAAAGTTTTAATAAATCCATATTTTTATAGTATGTGTAGTCCTAACTACACTTCTAATTCTTGGTATTTACATGTAAAACCGTTAATTAGAAACAAGGGTGTTACAAGTTGGTATCAGAGTCTTGGTTTAAGAGATTCAAGTATGGTGGGGAAGAACCATGCTTGGACTTAAACCTTATGCTCTTAATAAAGATTGGTGTTCGGTTTGAGGCTTGATCACAAATCCGGTAAGTACATGTATGTTAATAGTTTAGCATGCTAAAGTGTTGTAAACAACACATAGGGCTATTGTGTGATACACGTTAACCCAATTAAAATGATTGATATAGTTGATGAAAATACGCGCGTTGACGCGTATAGTAGAAAATGCCTTGTATTATAATACGGGCGATTATTGAAGTTGACGTTACTAACTTTTGTGAATGTTTTAATTGAAGGACACTCGCGTTTGAAGACGACGAGAGTCAAACGAATTGTGGAAATGATGATGGAACGGTCCGAGATATGGCAAGGAGAGCATAATCACCAAGGACCTAAATTGCGCAACGATTGCGAATAAGTTAATGGCAAGGGGAGCTTGTTAGAGCAAGCATTATCAGGTGCACGTTTTAAATTATTGCATAAATAGTAATATGCAACAAATATGTAGAGATTGAAAGTTGCATATGTAGATTGAAAACTTGGAAAAAAAAAAAACCTGAATAAAAAACCTATCCGGGATATTGTTTCCAAGAAAAACAAATAGAGGCATTACTTACATGGGGTTTAATGTGAAAATCATAAAAAGGTCATGTATACCAGGTGTTGATCGCTTACTCTGGCCAAGTAAGTAGTGAACACGTGGTACCATGAACTTCTTATGATGGACACATTTATGTCTGATGTAGTAAGGGTGGGGTGAATGGGACTAACTTAAAAAGTACCCAAATGAATCAAATGAGCAAAAATAATTGATAATAATGTAAACGCACAGCCGGGTGACGGAAGCGTATTACATTAAGATGATGAGCCAGAGTGAAGGGACAAAGATTAATGTAAAACGATTAAGGTATGCAATTGGGAGGGGTGTGCTTACACTCGAACCCGAAGAATGCAAATATGACTCTTAACGGGCCGATTTTGTAAAACACCAAATTTGAGAACAAAGTAGGAATATAAAAGCGAAATGAAGTCATGATGCATACCGTAAGGGTTGCAATAATAACGACTTCGGTAAAACACCCGGTTGGTGGGTAAGGATTTAAATGCATGCGTAGACTGGGAAACAGGAACGCGAAATAGAAAGTCAAAAGACTCGGAATATGAGTCATGACTAAAAGACAAGAATTTTCGCAAACATAAATTTTAGTAATTACGTTCAACCATTTCAAAGTTGGATGGGTCAAATAAAGAATGAAGTTTGACATTCATAAGTGATGAAAATTCACCCAAAATGAGTCAAACGAGTCAATATAGGAAAACGCAAACCGGTGAGACCGGAAAGCTAAAAACAAAAAAATAGAAGGACCCGGGTAGTGGGTTGTAAAGGAGTATAAGTATGAACCGGGTAATGGTAAGTGTAAGACAAAACGACGTGTAAATGACGCTAGAAGTCGTAAAGTCGGAAAGGATAGTCTGGAAGTAAACAAATGAAACCTTTGACTACGGTCAAGGTCAACTAAAGCTCAAAAGCAAAATTTAATGATTCCAAACATAACAAAGGATGCTTTAAAGCTATATATGTATAAATAGACAATGGAATAAAGACTAGAATAAAAGATGATCTACGGGATCATCATAACCTACGGGATATTAATTAGTGTAAAGGTCTATGGGCCAAAATGACCCACAGGTCATGAACAGAATCAAAGGGATCATAAGGGCCTCGTCTTAAAGGGATGAAAGTTTAAGGAAATAGCTTACGAGGTTAAGTGAAGGAGCCTACGGGTCAATAGTGTAAGGTGAGGGAACTTGTTACGATTCCCCACATAAAACGAGAATGGAAAACAATAAATTAGGGGATTGTCAATTTCCTTGATATGAGTAATTGACATAGTTAAAGAGAAAAACGTTAGACTAAAATTCAGTTTTAGTAAGAAATAACATTTTTATAAATATAAATTCCGATAGGAAATTGAATAGTAAGCATGAAAGATTCAAGTCTTGACGCTGATAGGCGCAAGACGATATATTCGAAAAGTGATCTTTTCGAAAATGAAAGGTATATATAAATTAGGCATGACGTGACACGATCACGGTCAAGAAATGCAATGTGAAGTGGAATCACATTATAACCAAGCGAGCGGTAAAAAGTAACTGGACTAATAAGTCGAGTTAGTGAGACCGGTTAAGGTCATTTAAGTAGTTTGGTTGCTTGTAAGCGGTGGATTCGGTATAACTGAACCGAATAGATGAATTTGAAAATAA
Organism: Helianthus tuberosus; assembly: GCA_030545235.1. Lineage (NCBI taxonomy): Eukaryota > Viridiplantae > Streptophyta > Magnoliopsida > Asterales > Asteraceae > Helianthus > Helianthus tuberosus. The sequence goes on from CM060380.1 coordinate 78,742,545, forward strand.
AAGAAATTGTTGCTAAAAGTGAAAGATTTCACTCCAAGACCTTTAAACGGGTCAAAGTAACGGATTCATAAGGAATTCGATGGTATATGAAAGCGATGGATATCGCTAAGTTAACTAAACTAGTGGAAATAACGAGACTACGTTATTTCGAAGTTACACTATGTCGTATGGTAGACAATTAGTAACCAAAAAGATGTTACCATACTTTTCGGGTAATACTAACGATTGGTTAAAAAGTATAAGTAATGTTTAAAATATTTCTTGTATAGAATACATTGAGTTTAAACTCAATGAATTATGTAAGAAAAGGTTTCGAGGACGAAACCTCTTTAAGGGGGTAGACTTGTAACACCCCGAAAACGGGTTTGGTAATTAAACCCCGTTAATACTAAAGACGGGGAAAGTACCGTTAGTGGTAAAAGTAAACCGGCAAATATTAGGAATAAATTGAATAATCCTAATATTTATTTAAAAGTGAATAAGAGCTTTCAAGAAAATAGAATGGATAAAAGGCCCGATTTAACGGGACTTAAAGTAAAACGGGTTATGACTTCCCGAACCTACTAAACTGACTAGGAATAATTCTAACCTAGTTAGATAGTGACTTATGAGTGGGTTAAAACCCTTAAATTATGAACTAAGGAAAATGTAGGGGCCAAACTTGTTAAACTTGAAACTTGATTTATTAAAAACAAGAATTAAAAACAAACCAAACACCCACTTGGGGTTATCTGGTCGTTGAAGAAGCAGGGGGGCGACATGGGTTTTCTTCAAACCCTAAAATCCTCACAAAACTCATAAATTGGAGCCTCTAATCAAGTCTAAATCGAATTTCAAGCACAAATTCATGAACACCTAGTTGAAAGGATCATAAGGTATGTAAAATTGTGATGTTTTGATCCATCTTAAATTCTAGGTTATTTGTAAGAAACTGAAATTGAGCTTGATTATGTCATGCATGGATGAATCTTGAAGTAATATGATGTCTAGGAGTAAACCCTAGTCAATAACATGTTGGATTATTGGATAATCTATGAAATTCATAATGATCCATTGATAAGTTAAGTGGGTTTATTGACAATATGATGAACACTCGGATTAGAGTGTTAAATTGATGAAAAATTGATTGTTATAATATAAGTTCTTGATGTAATTCATGAACACTAGACTTAGAGGTTTGATTGTTATGTAAATCTTGGTGAAAATAACTAAGTATAAACTAGTTAGTAAATATGTGCAATTATGCACATTAGGTGTTTGTTAAAATGCCTAAATGAGAACTAAAGTATTGAATTTAGAGTGAAAACGCGTATTCGAATGATATGGCAATTACGCGTGATATGAAGTGATAAGAGTTCTAAATACTATGTTGATTTAGACTTAATGTAGTAAACATGTGATTGAAAGTAGTTAATTTTAGATAAGTTAAGTTAACTAATCATGAAGCCGAATAGTAGCTTCGGCATAGAAAATAAGTGAGGTGGAATAGTCGTGATTGTTAATGACTAATTTAACCGCCTTGTAAATGTTTGACAATAGTTTGACGCGTAACAAGCTAGGTGAAAGCTTGGAGGAGGGAGCGGGTCAAACGGAGCAAGTACGGAAAGAAAAGCGTGGCGTGGATGCGAGGTAAGTGTAATTTACACACTTATGAAGAATACCCGTTTATTCGATACATTGTAAACGTGATAACGATAATATTGGAAATATGGAAATTTGTCAAATATCGACTAATGTAAATCAAGGTTAAAAGGATACCCATGGCGTTAACCGAAATGGGTTGAATTTGTAAGAAAAAAGTGTAAAAGAAAAAGGGCTATGGTAATAAAATCCGGGATGGGATGGATGTATGAATTGGAGATCAAAAACGATGTTTTTGATTAAATAGATAATGTTAGGCATATACTCCAAACAGGTCGAATGGTGGTGATAACACCATTTGACAATATCGACTAATGTGGTTGTCAAGTCTTATGTTAACAGGACCAATTAGCAAATCGGATAATTACGTCACCATTGTTGGTGTGATAATGAAAATGAGGTATAAATCGGGTCTACTTATTGATCCCGGCCAGGTACGCATAATTATGTTGTAGTTAAGAATGCAATTTTGGTCGAATAATTTGACCGAGAGAGTCCTTCGTCGTAAAAGGACCAAAATCGACCAAAACGCCCTTGTAGGCGAAGTTGAACAAACAACCCTTAAAGGTTGTTTGGAAGCGAATTTCATGATTAGATAAATACTTAGAATAAGTATAGAAGTTGAAAGAAGTAATATGTTAGTCAAAAGGCACTATTTTAGTTTTTGCCGTAAATTAATGATCCAAGAGGTAAAAATTTGGTTTATATTGATCACCACATTAAACCCACCTTAAATACAGTTGTGGTGGGAGATTTTAGGATAAGAAATGTGGTGACGGAATGTTAGAAGCAATCGAAAGCGATTTTAGGCATGAAAGTGCTTAAATACCCTTAACGGGTCAAAATAAGCATACGATCGAAAACGGGTTTAAATTGTGTAATAAATCTATGATTAGAACCTAATATAGTAGGTAACATTAATTTGAAGAAGTGTATGAGATATAGGAATCAAATAAATACGTTTGTTTGATAAAATGCATAAACGGGTCAAAATTTGGTAAAAAGGGTAATAAGCCGAAGAGTTAAAAGTCTGAAATTTTATTATGTCGAATGTTAGATTTTAACTCCATAAGATGGAGAATCAAATTACAATTACGTAGGAAGAAACGGTAGGTCAAACGGACGAGCGGATTGAAAGATACGAAAGTTTTCGTGTCAAAAACGGCAAAATGGGAGTTCTGATACAGGGCCCACCGTAACTTACGGTGCCCACCGTAAGTTACGGTGGAGTTGAAAGATTTACGGTAGCTTCCTACTGATTTACGGTAGGGGCACTTTATACCAGGGGCCACCGTAACTTACGGTGCCACCGTAAGTTACGGTGGAGGTCAGTTTTATATCCTTGTTTTTGGAATCAAGACATCCATGTTGGAATTTCTCGATTTCCTTGTTTAATACGATTATTCGACTCTATCATCATTGTTGTACTAGTTATTTAATTATCAAAACTAACTTTTAAGTTGGTTTTGATCACAGGTGAATGACAAGAGTCCCGGATGAAGATCAAGCATCGAGCAAGAACCGAACACGCGTTAAATGAAGCTTCCGCAAGTTGTTTCGTCGTTATTCTAAAACGATGAGTTAAACCACATTACGTTGTATCACTTATGATTTGCGAAAATTTTTAATAAATCCATATTTTTATAGTATGTGTAGTCCTAACCGCACTTCTAATTCTTGGTATTTACATGTAAAACCGTTAATTAGAAACAAGGGTGTTACAGTATAGCGTAGTATAAGTCCCGTATTGACCTCGTATAAGCCTATAAGAGTGATATCGTATCGTATAAGTGTAGTATAGGTCTCGTATAGACCTATAGGTGTGGTTTAGGTCCCGTATAGGTCTATAGGTGTGGTTTAGGTCCCGTATTGGCCTATATGCATATACAAGACCTATAGGAAACCTATACGAGACTTATACTATACACTATATGATACGATACGATACTATACTACACAATAACACCCGTATAGGCCTATAGGTGTGGTTTAGGTCCTGTATAGGTCCCGTATAGGCCCCGTATAGGCCTAAACCACACCTATAGGCCTATATGGGATCTAAACCACACCTATAGGCCTATACGGGACATATACTACGCTATACGATATGATATCACACTTATAGGCTTATACGAGGTCAATACATGACCTATACTACACCTATACGATACGATATCACACTTATAGGCTTATACGAGGTCAATACGTGACCTATACTACGCTATACGATACGATATCACAGTTATAGGCTTATACGAGGTCAATACGAGACCTATACCACACCTATACGATACGATATCACACTTATAGGCTTATACGAGGTCAATACGTGACCTATACTACATCTATACGATACGATATCACACTTATAGGCTTATACGAGGTCAATACGAGACCTAAACCACACCTATACGATATGATATCACACTTATAGGCTTATACGAGGTCAATACGGGACCTAAACCACGCCTATAGGCCTATACGGGTGTTATATCTTATCGTATCGTATCGTATAGTGTATAGTGTAAGTCTCGTATAGGTTCTCTGTAGGTCTTGTAATTCATAATATTTGTATTATTTTTTATTTTTATAATTCATAATATTTGTATTATTTTTAATTTTTATAATTCATAATATTTGTATTATTTTTAATATTTATAATTTATATTTGTATTACCAATAATATTGTTTTTTTTTATAAATAATTTTCTTTTTTTATAAATAAACAAAGGAATACACAAAAAAAATACAAAAATGGAGCTTTATATACGCTGCGTATAGATCCCTACGCAGCGTATGAGACAAAAATGACACAACTAGCCTTGTATTTGGCTTCGTATAGCCTCAACACAAGGGTATAAAGGACATTTTCAGACCTTTATATACGCTGCGTATAGGTCTCTACGCAGCGTATATAAACCTTGTGAAAAACTGATGCTTCAAACCTACCAAAATGACCCCAAATTTTCAGATGGTTTATATACGCTGCTTAGAGACCTATACGCAACGTATATAAACCTTGTTTTCTGTGCAATGATTGGTTATTAGGCACTGAGATCCATGGTTTATATACGCAGCGTATAGGTCAATACGCAGCGTAGAGGGTTAACCCTATACGCTGCGTATTGACCTATACGCTGCGTATATAAACCCTAGTTTTGCTAGTGTTTGGTGTGCCAATAGGCACACCCTTTAATAATCCTAATTATTCATGAGTGCCGGCTCAACCTTTGTGGGGCCCAAAGCAATAACTATAATATTTTTGGCCATTTGCAGCCTGTAACAATTACAATATAAAGAGAGATTGTAGACGGTTTACACAAATAAAACTTAATAATACTTCCGTGTCTTTGATGCTTGAATTGCCATGATTTGGTTTTTTCACCGAATTTCCATATGTATACTTACAAGAGGTTTTTAATTATTGTGGCCTTTAGGGAGGTGAGGCCCAAAGCAATGGCTTGGTTTGAATTACCCTCAAGCTGGCTTTGCTATTCATCGTCGTCCGCAAACAGTACTAACTTAAAAAATAACCACCAACAGTACTAACTTAAAAAATAATCACTGGCAGTCTCAACTATTAACATATTGGCCTTCAAGTCGCCGGAAAAACGTTTTTGGTCGGAAAACTCATTTTTAGCCGAAAAACTCAACCTTTTCGTCCCAAACCTCTTTGTAACTTTATTATGGACCCTTGTGAACCTTTTTTTAGTAAAAGTCCTAGTTATTGAAGTTGTCGGAAAACTCCTTTTTCGCCGGAAAACACCTCTTTGGTCGGAAAACTCAAACCTCTTTGTAACCTTAGATCAGACCTTTAAAAATCATTTTCTGGCCAAAAACGGTTTTCCGACGACCGAAGATTAACAGCGTTAGGGTTCTGTAGTCAGGGTCCATTGGTGGCCAATATGTCAATAGTTGGGACTGCTAGTTGTTATTTTTGAAGTTAGGACTGTTGGCGGCCAATGACGAATAGTTGGGATTATTAAAATCCAATATTCCTTTTTTAACATCCACTCACACTTTACGTGGACACACCACCTTCCTCTCTTACTTTTCTAAGCAAAATTTCAAAAAAATAGCCATTGACCAAGCTTTATTTTCAAAATGGTCACTTCTGAAGTCGTGAGAGAGATGTTTCACGAATCCATGTGTATGGGAATCGTCTGAGACTTCTGGACTCCTCACATTCGGGAAGCATCTAAGACTGAAGTGTGGGAGGTGTCCGAGACTTCTAGGAAATGTCTGAGACTACTGGGAGGCGTCACGTGTTATGTTTGTATTGGATGACGTTTCCCATGCACATGGATCCATGAAACGTCTCTACCAAGACTTGGGAGGTGGCAATTTTGAAAATCAGGATTGGTCAATGGCGGATATTTTCCTTTTTTTAACGCCCACCCACACTTTACGTGGACAAACCACCTTCCTCTCTTACTTTTTTTTTCTAATTTTTTCTTTACGACGTTTCCATAACCTTTTATTCAAATTTGACAAGCGAATGACCAAATAGATTTTGTGTGATATTAAACATATTCTCCCCGGTGGTGCCACTTACACTTTCTAAATGTAATGTGATTTTTATGTGTAGGTATCGTTTTGCTCATACACGGTTATATATGTTTTGGGTTTATTTTTTATTCCAATATCGAGTGATTGTACAATATTAGTACCGTACGTTACGAAACAAATCGATTGGGTGATCGAATTTCCGCCGGCTAGGCGGAGAATTTTTCCAATTTAAAAGAAAGTGTAAACAAGTGGTTAACTTGTTCCCAACTCCCAACCCAACCCAACCCATTTGCCCCCTCGTAAAACCCAGTCCATTAGCCCGTTCGTAATATAAATGATCCGTTACCCAAGCCACTACCTCTCCTCATCATAATGCGAGACATTTCCATCACAATATTAATAAATCAACATTTGTTTAAAAGAAAATAAAAAAAATACATTTAACAATATTAATTTTATCAATCCAAATGAGGTAAGACTGTATTTTTAAAATATTATAAATAATTAAAGTTGATAATGATAATAGTTATTGAGAACGTCTAATAAACATTTGTTACAAACTTCACAGCAGTAGAGTTCTCACCTTTAGCAAGTTTTTGGTCCAAGATGGGCCAAAGGGAGACATGGAATACATGATGTTGATACGAACCAACCACCTTGACCCGAATGCTTGTTTGGAGCATGACGCACCGTACCGTTACCACTTGCACGTTTCTGTTGGTTTTGCATGCATATAGATGTAGGTCCATGTTTTCATTGGTTACCCATGTTCCTTTATAACTGCATACACGTTTCCGATTTATCGCATGCATGAACTTTGTTTCCTACATATTTAAATACCTTGTACCTGCATTTGAGAAGTTAAGAAGAAAAAGTTGCAAAAAATTATTCTCTTATATTTACTTTCAGTTTTAGTTTTACAATCGTTCTTTGTTCTTTGTTCGTAATTTGGGGACCACCGATCTCGAACTCTGTACTATCAGATGTATTCCGGAATCTGTAGACAAGTTTAACCGCTCTGGCGCCAGACCAATGCGTTTTAAGGACCAAAATAGTGTTGGGAGAGTTTTGAATATTTATGAGTTCGAAGGGAGTTCTGCACATAATGGTGGAGTTTGACAAAAACCTTAGAAGTTAGAACCTTCCTCTAAAGGTTCATTCAGACTGTCATGCATCAGATACTTGTTTCATCTTATCGCAAGTGTGGTGCAAAGAGTGTTTTAAGATCCCAATCATTGTGTCATGGACACCCGACACACTTGTTTCAGCCGGAAAAAGGGAATGTGAAGCAGGCGGAAAGTGTGAACCATACAATGCTTGAAAAGGTGACAATTTTGATTGTGGAGTGCAATGGCACACAAAGTATGTTGAAGTATAAACTATATATAGGAGTCTTGGTGTCATTCTTAGAAAGTATATATAGTGTTTAGAATGTTTTCGTAAATAGGGTCATTATGTAAAGTTAGAAAGTTAGAAGCTGTCTTAACCTCTATTAGGTTAAGGGATGTGACGATTTGATTAATCGACCCGTTGATCCCTATTGACCGTGTATATATGTCGATGCATGTATACATTGTGCCTTTGTCGGTCGTTTTTTGTTGTGCCTGCTTTTTTCCCTTGTTTTTCTTTGATGCTTTCGGTTAGGTTTCGGGTCCAATTTCATCTTCATCATCTTAGGTTAAAGGAACATCGGGTTCGACTTCTTGGGATTGTTGTCGTTGTTGCACTCGAATTTGTTGCATTTATTGTACTTGTTGCATTTGTTGAAGTTGTTGGAATGTGTTTGGAGTTTGATTAAACCCCGTAAATGAATATTGCGGGGACCAAGTAGGATCTACAATGGGTATGTAGTTGGGTGAGGTAAATGGTGGTTGGTTCGGGGTGTTCGGATCCATGGTTAAATATTTTATTGAAAAAAATAGATGTTTGTTTGAGTCGAATAAAGAAAATTGATAGAAAGAATGGTATAAAAAAGAAATTGTAATTTTGTTTGTGTAAATAGGTATTAATTTCCTGGTTTAAAAAATGTTTAGAAAAATATATATTTAAGCGAAAGATCACTGGAAACGTCAGCAACTTACTGCACTGAATAATTATTAAAATGAGAAAGGAATGGCTTACTATCTTGCAGACGCCCTAATCTGCAATTCTGTCATTCTAATTCCATTGTTTTAGCTCATACAATACTAGTGGGAAACCCGCGCGTTGCAGCGGAGTCGATAATATGGAACGGAACATAATCCAAACCTTAAAACGATAAAAAAAAATCATACATAAGTTGAGGTTTTTGCGTCTTTTGAGTACCACAAAGAACCTGATACATATGCATGGTATTTCATGTTATATAGCATGCATCTTGAAATAAAAGTTTATAACTTTATGATAGAACCGTTTCGACACGAACCATTTCGATGCGAACCGTTTCGACCCGTACCGTTTCGAATCGAACCGTTTAGAATTGAACCATTTCAACGCGAACCGTTTCGAAGCGTTTCGACCGTACCGTTTTGAATCGAACCGTTTCGACGCGAACCGTTTTGGCTCGTACCGTTCTGCCCGAACCGTTTCGACCCGTATTGTTTTCACCCGTACCGTTTCGACCCGAACCAAGGGTTGTGGGTACCGGGGTGATGGATTCCAATTCATTTGACAACCAAACACAACATAAGTTGTGGTCTTACCGTTGGTTCCAACAAGTTCGACTGTACCCTTGTCAACCTTGATACCAAAGAGGACTCTAGCTTCCTTCATAGCATCCACGAATAACTTACATGTAAACATTTTGTTAATGTTAAATCTAAAATAAAAAATCAAAAGCCAGTTGACACATTTAAAAGCAATGAAAGATGATCATAAAATAACAAGCCGTTTGTCCAAAAACAATTCATGTAAAAAAGGAATTGCTTCTCATACATTGCCATATACCGGTTCTGGGGCGTAGCGTTTAAGGGGCCGGGAGGGGCGCCCGACCCCCCGAACTTTTCGCTCAGTAGTGTTGTACATGTAGTTTTCGTATAGAAATTTTTTGGTATATACGTTTTCGACCCCCCGGTTCTACAGAAACTTTTGGGTATATACGTTTTCGACCCCCCCCCCCCCCCCGACGAAAACTTCAAGCTTCGCCACTGTACCGGTTGCCTCTTATTGGTACATGCGCACACATTTTTTCTTAGCCTTTTTAATGACAAAAAATGGTATATAGTAAATATGTTGAATAAGATGATACAAATTCACATTTTGGGAACAAAAGGTATGTTGGCTATAGATCATTAAAAGATGTACGTTGTATCAGTTGCTAAAAAAGAATAATGCATTGCAATTTTTATTGCAGTTTGCCAAACGTCATATAATATAGTACCTGTCTTCTGGTAGAGATTTTCCTTAAAAAGAATGACTCCACTTAGGTATTGGAGAGCACCAGGAGTGCAAAAAAGAAGCTCACGAAGTGCCCTCATGTTTGACTCAACATTGATGCTAGATAGATGTTTTCTAAATGTACCAATTGACCCATCTACAGCAAGAATACTATTGCCAGTTACATTAAAAACTTTAGAGTTAATTACTGTTTTCGTCCCTGAGGTTTGTCAAAAATAACGGTTTCAGTCCATTAGTTTAAAAATTGCCATTTCAGTCCATTAGTTTCATTTTCGTAACCATTTCAGTCCACTAACTTAACTCCATCCATTTATTTTGTTAACTTTGAGTTAACTAACTAATTCAGGGATGGTTTGCGTCAGTTTTAGAAACACAGGGACTTAAGTGTAAACTCTAAAACATTAAAACAAAAAAAATAGTAAATTCCAAAAAATCAAAAAAATTCCAAAAAACCAAACAAATTCCAAAAAATTCTAAAAAATAATAAAAATTCTAAAAAATCATAAAAATTCTAAAAAATTCTAAAAAATCCAAAAAATCCGTTTCAGCGCGAACTGTTTCGAACCCGAACCGTTTCGAGCTGAACCGTTTCGACGCGAACCGTTTCGACCCGTACCGTTTCGAGCCGAACCGTTTCGACCCGTACCGTTTCGAAGCCGAACCGTTTCGAGCTGAACCGTTTCGAACCGAACCGTTTCGACCCGTACCGTTTCGAAGCCGAACCGTTTCCAGTCGTACCGTTTCGAACTGAACCGTGCCGTTTCGAACCGAACCCTTTCGAGCTGAACCGTTTCGAACCGAACCGTGCCGTATCGAACCGAACCGTTTCGAGCTGAACCGTTTCGAGCTGTACCGTTTCGAACCGTACCGTTTCGATGCGAACCGTTTCGAACCGAACCCTTTGGACCCGAACCGTTTCGACCCGAACCGTTTCGACGCGAACCGTTTCGAAGCCGAACCGATACGGTTCGATACGGCACGGTTCGGTTCGAAACGGTTCAGCTCGAAAGGGTTCGGTTCGAAACGGCACGGTTCGGTTCGAAACGGTACGGCTTGAAACGGTACGGCTTCGAAACGGTACGGGTCGAAACGGTTCGGCTTCGAAACGGTACGGGTCGAAACGGTTCGGCTCGAAACGGTACGGGTCGAAACGGTTCGCGTCGAAAGGGTTCAGCTCGAAACGGTTCGGGTCGAAACGGTACGGACGGTTCAGCTCGAAACGGTTCGGGTCGAAACAGTTCGCGCCGAAACGGATTTTTTGGATTTTTTAGAATTTTTATGATTTTTTAGAATTTTTATTATTTTTTAGAATTTTTTGGAATTTGTTTGGTTTTTTGGAATTTTTTTGATTTTTTGGAATTTACTATTTTTTTTTGTTTTAATGTTTTAGAGTTTACACTTAAGTCCCTGTGTTTCTAAAACCGACGCAAACCGTCCCTGAATTAGTTAGTTAACTCAAAGTTAACAAAATAAATGGATGGAGTTAAGTTAGTGGACTGAAATGGTTACGAAAATGAAACTAATGGACTGAAATGGCAATTTTTAAACTAATGGACTGAAACCGTTATTTTTGACAAACCTCAGGGACGAAAACAGTAATTAACTCAAAAGTTTATTAAATACTGTAGCAACAAATGAAGTAGCAAGTTACATTTTATTTGGCTGAAATTTCAAATGTTGCTAATGTGGAATCTATAGTGTCAAATTCTAATCAAAACATCAAACAATATGAAATTACAATACTAACCCTTGGGTGGCCCCGCTATGGCTCCACCAATAACCGGTGTTAAAACAAACGAACACGAACAAGCTCCCGGCTTAAAAAAAATGGCATGACAAAAGGTGATATAAAAGAATAGACTTACTTCATTTGTTTAGTATGGAGAAGTCTCCCAGCAACAGAAATAGAAGCATCAAGCTCTTCATTCTCATAAAGCATCTTAGCATCCGAAACCATTGGCAAATTCCTCTTCTTATAAGCAGCCACACACACTTGCACCAACCGCGTAAATGGGCTACCCGACCGATCCATATTTCTATATAACGGGTACCCAAAAACAAACGCAACAATCGATGGGACGCCGAGACCCCACCCCTACCCGATATAATCTTGAATATATACAATCACTGTCACCGCCACAAGCATAGATACCCCCATGCAAAAATAATACCAGTTGAAGAACTTCCATGTGCTAGCTTTCTGTTTTTCATCGGTTTCATGAAACTGGTCCGCCCCGAATGCCACTACACATGGTCGGATCCCACCCGACCCGATTGCGGTTAGCATACTTGTCCATTTTGGCCATTATCAGCTTCTTGGCATACTTGTCCATTTTGGCATGGTGGTGGTCTTAACTTTGGTAGTATTGCTGATAGTGTTAGTGATACCATACCCTAGGAAATAAATTAAGATAAAAGTTGAGTTGAGTAATTAATGATACAAATAATTATATAACTTTGCAACTTAAAACAGCAACTGTTATAAAACTTTATAACCTAAAACGGGTCCAAAATGGATTAGCACTACTCACGACAATTGTTTGTCACCGCCTCTGCCACCTCCACCCATTTTTTATAAAGCTTTATAACTTAAAACTGATCCAAAATGGGTCAGCACTTTCCACAACCATTATTTCTCGCCGCCACCACCACCGCAGGCATAAAAAATAGCCGGTGAACCTATTTTGATATTTTTTTTGGTTTATTTTTACTTTTTTCTAAAACGTCTCATTTCAACGCGGGCCCATTTTGGCCAGAACCTGTTTCTGGCTGAACCAAATTGATACTTTTAAAAAACAGGTTGTTTTGACCCGAACCCAGTTTACCGAAACATGTTATGACTCGTTACCCAACCTGGCCCAGACTTACTACCAATAATTACCATGAAAAGTTGCATGAAGGAAGGAAAGCTTACAATTTGATAAATTATGGAAGCAACTGTGATGGTCCAAAACTGGCCTGCAAAAGAATCGGCTATAAAGTCCCCGAGCATAGGTGTAAAACTTGCGGTGCCACCGAAGTTGGTGAGCGTGTTAGCGGCTTCAGTCATCGGCATATGAAGTTGTTGTGTCAAGTAACTGATCATATTTGTCTGAAAGCCTACCACAGCCAGCTTTTCACACACCTCATTTGCTATTGATTTGGAAGAAAAGAAATTGGGGAAAAAGTCTCGTATTGTATTCAATTCAGTACCTTTTATATACAAGACTAAACAGAATAACGGAAACCTAACTATCTAACGGAAAACGTTTACTAACAAACCTAACTACTTAACGACCTAACAATAAACAACAGAACTGAGTAACTTAACCAACACCCCCCTCAAGTTGGAGGGTAAGAAACCCCCAACTTGGACAGCAAAATATTATGTTTTGTGCTTGAAAGACTCTTTGTGAACAAATCTGCTGGTTGATCATGAGTTGCATTATGTGATAAATGAATCAGGCCCTCTTGAAGTTTCTCCCGGACAAAATGACAGTCCAACTCAATGTGCTTGGTACGTTCATGATACACAGGATTCTTTGCAATATGAATAGCAGCCTGGCTGTCACATTTCAAAGGAATATGAAGAATTGAAGGAGCTGAAAATTCATGGATTAATCTAGTAAGCCATGTGAGTTCAGCAGTGACTCGTCTCATCGATCTATACTCGGCTTCTGCTGAACTTAGAGAAACAGTGGCTTGTTTCTTAGACTTCCATGAAATAGGACTTCCGCCAAACAAAATGAAATATCCAGTGACAGACTTTCGTGTATTAGGACACGCAGCCCAGTCTGAATCACAGAAAGCCTCTAGCTTAAAATTTGGTGAGTTATTAAAAAATAATCCTTGAGTAGAAGTGCCTTTAACATAATGCAAAGTATGTAAAGCAGCCTCCCAATGAGGTATATGTGGTTCCTTCATAAACTGGCTCAAGAACTGTACAGCAAAAGCCAGATCCGGCCGTGTATGAGTAAGATAGTTTAGTTTGCCAACTAAACGCCGATACTGAAGAGGATCATGAAATAAAGGACCAGTATCATGTAAAAGCTGCAAATTGGGAGGTAAAGGACAAAGAGTTGCTGAAGAATCAAAGTCTTTAAATTCTTCAAGAAGATCATGTGCAAATTTTCGTTAAGTCATAATGATGCCATTGGGAACTTTTAAAATTTCAATGCCCAAAAAATAATTAAGAGATCCAAGATCTTTGATTTGAAAAGTAGAATGGAGGAAAGATTTGAGAGCTTGCATTTCTGTTTCATCATTTCCGGTTAACAAAATGTCATCAACATAGACAGCCACATGAACAATGGAATCTCCCATTTGTTTAGAAAACAAAGAATGGTCATAATAAGATCGAATATATCCTTTGGATTTTAAAACATCAGATAATTTTCCATACCATTGCCTAGATGCCTGCTTAAGACCATACAAGGATTTTCGAAGTTTAAGGACTTTAGAAGGATCATCAAGAATCATTCCAGCAGGTGGTTGCATATAAATTTCTTCATCAAGATCTCCGTGTAAGAATGCATTGTTTACATCTAACTGATGTAAAGACCAATGCATCTTAATAGCAGTAGCAATCAGGCTTCGTATAGTTGTCATTTTAACTACCGGTGAGAAAGTTTCAGTATAATCAATCCCAGCTTGCTGAGTGTCGCCTCTCATCACAAGTCTAGCTTTACAACGTTCAACTGTGCCATCTGCTCTATATTTGACCTTATAAACCCATTTGCTCTTGATAGGCTTTTTACCAGCAGGAAGAGAAGTGATTGTCCAAGTATGATTAGCTTCTAATGCATCAAATTCTTTCTGCATGGCAGTTTGCCATTCGGGATAAAGAACAACTTCTTTGTAACAAATAGGCACCTTTATTTGAGTAAGGTTTTGGAAAAGAGTCTGATTAGAAGGAGGTATATCAGAGACTTGAAAATGATTGACTGCAGAAAAAGCTGTAGTGATAGTATGAGGACAAATGGATTAAGAAGATTCACTCATAACTGTATTACAAATGTAATCAGCAAGATATGAAGTTGTATTTCGTTGTTGATCAGATCTTCTTAAAGTTTCAGGTGGAAGAGTAGAAGAAGAATAAGAAGATAATGAAGGTGAATGTGAAGAAGAAATGGGAGAAGAATATGAAACAGGATCAAAGAAGTCAGCACTAACATCAATAGTGGGGAAAAAATTGAGAGACTTATCTTTGGGAAGTGATGGGAAAAGATGTTCGAAGAAAACAACATCTCTAGAAACAAATGGTTGATGAGAAATGAGATTAAAAAGTTTATAACCCTTTTTACCCATAGGATATCCAATGAACAAACATGGTGTGACAACCAGTGATTTACGGCACCTAATTACGTGACTAACAAATGATTAACGCGATAATGATTAGTGTTTAAGACGCGAATTAACTTAATTAGACATTTGGAGTGCCTTGGGACGTTTATCCGACTTTACAGCACGCAGATAAAGATTCACGTGGAATCTGCGGAACATCAAACGACAACGAACTGATACCGTACAAACTACAGACAACGCCGACAAATACGGATTTTCCACGAATATTTTATGCTTATGAAATTAATTTTGTGAATTTATTGGGCTTCCGTGCGACACGAATGCAAACGTGAACTAAAAACGCGATGGTAGGAAACGCATCGGCAACAAAACGGAAGCGACGGAGACGCCTGACACTTTTGGAACTTACATTTTACGCTATATTTAGCTCCGTAATAAAATTTTAGTAACTACAGTCGAAACCGGATCAAAAAACGAATTAAAGACGGCAACGATATAAATTTTTCGCGATTATTACCGTAATCGACAAACGAACGTGACAACAACGACTACCGACCGCATTTTATGTATTTTAATACTAAAATTTTTTCTTTGATGTTAAACGGAGTTCGGGTTTTGACAACGGGTCTCGTATGAATTACGGGCCACTTACACACGAGATGGGCTTGTGGGCCCAAGCCCAAAACCCGCAAGCCTAAACCTGCACATAATATATTAGATCTTTTATACAAGATTTTTCTTGTAAATCTTTCCAAAATCTCTTCAAGATCTTATAAAAATCTTGGCAAAATCTAAACAAATCTCTACAAAAGATTGTTGAGATCAATATTGAAACAAAAAAGATCTCTTCAGATCTCTAGATCTTTATATAATGGTCCATACCCCCTCTTGATCCTCAATTTCATGTGCAGAAAACAATATAATCCACACACATATGAACTAGAAGGGAACCCCAAAACCTCCAACATATACAACAATTGGACACCAACCCCCCCCCCCCCCCCGTTACTACTCTCTCGTGAACCTCTGGGCAACCAGCGATCGGCACTGGTTAACCGGCAAGCGGACGACCACACCCACCCCTTCACCGCCGATACACACCCCATCTCCCCCACCTGGTTCTGTTCTGATGAAATACCCCACCCCCCTTCTTCAATGTGGGTAACCGACCACCACCACCACCATTTGGTGGTGGTGCGATGACGAAACAAAGAAAGATAGGGAGAGACTGAGAAGAGAGAGAGAGAGCCGAGATGAAAGAGAGAGATCGGAGATCGATTGAAGAGGAGAGAGAGGCCGAGGAGAGAGAGGGCGTCGGAGACAGAGCAGCGCCGCCGCTCACGGCGGCGGCAGTGGAGTGAGGGCGACGTGATGTTGATTTAGATGATGTTGATGAGGACGTGATTCTCCGGTAAGTTATCTTTCAGGCGAACTCGTTTCTTTTCTTTATGCAAATTTTAACTCAGGTCCGTTGTTTCTTTTTCTCCGATGATTTTGATGATAATGAGGGTGTTGACGAAAGATGGTGATGATGACGATGTGGTGGTGGTCCGACGGCGGTACCGTCTGAGCCACGTCGGAGCCACGGCGGTGGAAATGGTGGTGGTGCTTCTGTTCTAGTTTGGGGTTTGTTTCGGGTCTCTGGGTCAGGCATAGGTGTTTGGCCTAGCTTTTTTATATAAGCTTATAGCTTTTTTAGCTTATTTTTACAAAATAAGCACTAATGGGTGTTTGGTTTAGCTTTTTAAACTTATGCTTATTAGCTTATATAAGCTAATTTTAAGAAGCTTATGGGAACATGGTTTTTTAGCTTATTTGAAGAAGATAGTTTTTTACTCATTACACACAATGATATTATACTCCTTCCCATAATACAAAATAACTTAACAAACTACTAAAGATTAATTATTAATTATCAACTTATAGAATATAAGCTAATCCAAACACTTAAAAATAGCTTATCAAATGAAAGAAAATAAGCATAAGCTACTTTAAAATATAAGCATAAGCCAAAAAAATAAAAGCTAGGCCAAACACCCCCGTAGTCGGGTCAGAGTTGATTGGTTCAAGATCGGTTCAGGCCTTGGTTCAATTTCAGAAACATCGTGTTGCGGGTTTTGGTTCGGATACGGGTCAGAAAGTCAACTGCGGTCAACAGCAAGTTCGGGTCAATGTTTCGGTTTGGTCAACTGTGGTCAACAAAATCAACTCGGGTCAACAACAGTCAACGACGGTCAAAGTCAGTCAACTGTCGGGTCGGCTAGTCAACGCAAGACCCGGTAAAACTTAATCGATGCGAATTTTTATTTTGTGATTTAATTTCATTTATACGCGACCGAGCTCGAACCGAATGCATTTAGTAATTTGATTTCATTTTTTTTTGGGGCACTTGACGAAAAGTTTATACATTATGGTTGAATTGTTATTGAATTTTGAAAATAAATCGACACTTTAGATGTCGGGATCGTCCAAAAACAGAGGAAACTCTGTCCGTTTTTGTCAAAAAAAAAATCCAAAATATCAAACATATTTATATTATATAAACCACACATATCGAAGTTTGAATTTTCTTATAAAATAAATATGAAAGTACATTTATTTTGGCGACTTTACGAATTACAAATAAAGTTATAACATTTGAAGAATACTATTTATCTTTATTTTAAACCACTAACACCCGAATCTTATTATATTATTTCAAAGCGTGTTTAGTCTCAAATGCTTTTACAAAACGGGTTGTATGTCGAATGTCGAGAATTCTGAACAATTGTTTAAATATAATGTCTATATTTATTTCAAACAATTCGGATTCCTTTATAAAAATAAATATAATTTATACATTTATTTTGAACATCAAATAAGACGACGGTTCTTTTGTAAACTTGAATATAGTTTGTATACTACTTCAAATATCCAACAACACGAATTCGTTTTTATAAAATAGACATGGTTTATACGCTTATTTCAAGTATAAAACAATAACGAATTCTTTTATAAAATAAACATAGTTTTATGTTTACTTCAAACATCAAGCGACTCGCATTCATTTATAAAAATAAATATAAGAGTAAAATGCAATTTGCGTCCCTGTGGTATGTCCCAATCATAAACTTGAGCCCCTAAAAACAATTTTTTGCATTTTGAGCCCCTGTGGTATTCATTTCATAACACTTTGAGTCCCTGCCGTCAGGTTGACTGTTAGAGGCAGGGGTAAGACCGTCTTTTTGCATATATTAATAACACTTTGCGTCCCTATGGTATGAGTGAAATATCAACCTGAGCCCCTAAAAACAATTTTTTGCATTCTTGGTTTTTTGTTAAGAAATCTAATAATTAAATTTATACTATATATAACAAATTATTAAAGCCTAAATTGTATATTAAATGTAAACTTTTTATACATACAATACAGAGACAAAACGTCATACCAACTTCGTAGAGTTGACGGAACTTACAGACTCGATAACAAAAGACCGTAACATACAATACAGAGACAAAACGTCATACGACCACAAGCAATTGTGGATTTTTACTGACGGGTGCACTTCGGGAAACTGATCCAGATATGAATGAATATAACCCCAGTGTATCTAATTACATATCTGCCACTTGGGTTATATTCATTCATATGAATGAATATAACCCCAGTGGTAGATATGTAATTAGCGAGCTTTGGAATTTCAAGGAAAATCGAAGAGCTCCACTGGGGTTATATTCATTCATATCAATCACTTCCTTATGTGCACCGCATCTTCTAGGAGGTTGTCAAGTGTTCTCGCCTTCGTAGTTGGTGTTTTGCGTATCTTTACATCCGCAGCCATTCTGTACAGCAAAACACATTCAAATGAGGAACACATTCGAATCTGATCCGATCAGTTCTTAATACAACAAAACAGATTCAAATGAGGAACACATTCGAATCAAATCGAAAATCAATATGATGAACACACAAGAATCAAAACCAAAACACATTGCAAACCTCTGTTTTGATGCATTTTGAACAATATACTCAGTTGATACCCTAAACCCTAAACCCACAAGAATCAAACCAAAAATCCATTCAACCCTAAACCCTAACCCCAAATAACACATTCAAATCATCAAATCAAAACCAAAATACCCAAATAACTGTTATCATCGAATCAAACAAAAACCAAAAATCAAAATGAGGAACACATTCAATCCTCTGTTTTTCACCCTCTGTTTTTCACCGAAAATCAACCCTCTGTTTTTCACAATATAAACACATTCAAAATCAAACCCAAAATCAAACCCAGAATCAACCCAAAATCAAACCCAGAATCAACCCAAAATCTGTTTTTCACCCTCTGTTTTTCACAATAAAAACACATTCAAAATCAAACCCAGAATCAACCCAAAATCAAACCCAGAATCAACCCAAAATCTGTTTTTCACCCTCTGTTTTTCATCGAATGTAACCCAAAATCAGCCCAAAATCAAACCCAGGATCAACCCTCTGTTTTTTCACAATATAAACACATAAACACATCGAATGACCAATATGAGGATGAAGATGAACCTGATCTGTTCGATGAAGATGAAGATGATATGTTCGATGTTCGATGAAGATGATGAAGATGATTTGTTGATCTCTTCGATGAAGATGATGATGATGATGATGATCTTGGGAGTTGGGAGAGCTGTTGATGATGATGATATTGGGAGTTGGGAGAACTTTGTCGAGACTGTTGATGATGATAATGAAACTGGTGAACATTGTCTGCTTTAAGTGTAGATATTAAAGGGTGGGGGGTATTATGGACTTTTCACAACTGGCAAACGGTCAAACTGACGGAAGACTGACGGCAGGGACTCATACTGTTATGAAATGAATACCCCAGGGGCTCAAAATGCAAAAAATTGTTTTTAGGGGCTCAAGTTGATGTTTGGGACATACCACAGGGACGCAAATTGCATTTTACTCTAAATATAATTAGATATTTATTTTCAACCACAAACAGCTCAATGATACTTTTGTAAAATGAATATAACTTTTTATATTCATTTCAAACGGCATATACGCATACTTTGACGAATATATACAAGACGCAATATATGATACGAGTTTGTTATATGATATTTTCATATAAATATTCTTTTTGTACACGTACGACTACTCGAGACGACTAACGCAATTACAACGATATTTATATATTTATATAAATATTTATTTTAAATCTCTCGAGAATCAAGTCTTTTCAAGACTTATTGGTTATTATCGACAATAAATGATACTTATCAAATATGACTTAATCATTTCCGATAAGTTAACTACTTACCGTCGAATCGTTCGGTTAACGATTCGATAGAGCTCAGTGACACGTAGTTTATTTACTACGTTTATTTAGAAACTTATAAGATATTCCGTGTTAGGAATATTGTAGAATGCACGCTAGCAAGTCAAATCTTGGAAACGACATCACGAAGTCGTAATTAGCTAGCTTCACACAAGACAATCCAGGTGAGTTCATAACCCCATCTTTTTACGGTTTTACATTTTTATAAATGTTTTCGGGGTGGAAAGACATGCACGTTTTGCAGAAAACACACAAAGTTCTCGATGAACAAAGACTGCATATTTTTAGACAAAGCACGTTGTGCAAGAACATACAAAGCTTATGAACGAACGAAAACTCATATTTCTAAATCATATTACGAATGGATTATACTAAATATACCGGTTTTTACAAAACAAATGCGTATTATCAAAATGTGAATGATTTTCATGACTAGGGATGGATCGTCTGGTGATAATATAGAGAGACTGGGGAGTTGGCCTTAGAGGCTGGGGAGGTTCAGTCTTAGAGGCTGGGGAGGTTCAGTCTTAGAGGCTGGGGAGGTTCAGTCTTAGAGGCTGGGGGGGTTCAGTCTAAGAGACTGGGGTAAAATACATGTTACAAAGGGATACTTACAATACTATTGGTATGATTAGCCTAGGAAAGAACCATAGATCAGGTGATAGGGTAGGCGGATACTTGGGACCATTAATCCTCATATCAGGATCGAGTGGCATGTGTGATAGATCTATTTGGGTGTAGCGAGCCCACACCCGTGAGGCCGGGGCGGCCCATAGTGGTGACTATGTCTTCCAGCCGGGAGCCCGGTACAACTTTGCTAGGTTTGAGTCTTCCTACACCGTCACACATATCAGTGGCCTTGCAAACCATTGGTGATCTTTTCCTTGTTTGCTATCATACCGGGGTTTTACAAATTACATACAATGTTTTATACAAATTCAAAGCATAGGATTATGCGGGCATAGAGTCAAAGTCAGGGTGGGCATTGACGGTTATACGAACATTACAATACGAGAGTTTACAAATACATGGTTCTACGAACATAATGCGTTACAAATACAAGGTTTCCTTATAACTTGACAAGAAAATGATTTTAAATTCGT
Source organism: Helianthus tuberosus (assembly GCA_030545235.1). Lineage (NCBI taxonomy): Eukaryota > Viridiplantae > Streptophyta > Magnoliopsida > Asterales > Asteraceae > Helianthus > Helianthus tuberosus. The sequence continues at coordinate 78,763,774 of CM060380.1, forward strand.
TTTCTCAATATTATTTCACAAACCGGTTATTCAAAAGATTTATTTCAAATCTTTTACAAACAAACTATGAACTCGCTCAACTTTATGTTGACTTTTTCGCATGTTTCTTTCTCAGGTTACTTTTCAGAAATTATGGCATGGTTGGAATAGGAGAACCATTGGAGGTTCGAGTACTTAGTGGGCGTTCGTTTTCTAGAAGTCTTAGCTATATTTGCTTCCGGTGTGCAATGAAGATACCAGTCCAGTCACGCCAAGCTCTGATAATTTCGGGGTGTGACACGTGGGACTGCACGTGGCTGAAACTTGTCTCTGCCTTGTTTGAGAGTAGAAGCATAACATAAGCACCCAAAAACTTCTAAATTGTTATAAGAAGGAGGTTTCTTAAACAAAATTTCATAAGGGGTCTTATTTTGAAGCAATGTTGTGGGAAACAGATTGATTAAATGGGTTGCAGTTAATACACCATCGCCCCAAAACTTGAGTGGCAATTTAGACTGAAACAAAAGTGCCCTTGCAGTTTCTAAAAGGTGTTTGTGCTTCCTTTCCACCACTCCGTTCTGCTGTGGTGTAGCAACACAAGAAGTTTGATGCAAGATCCATTTACTAAGAAAATATTGAGCATGAAGATTTGATGTTCCTACTTCAAACGCATTATCTGATCTTATACATTTAATCTTGGTTAAGAATTGAGTCTCAACCATCTCAATAAAATTTTGAAGAACAGGAAAGGCATTGCTCTTTGTAGTCAAAAGATGTGTCCATGTGGCTCTACTGAAATCATCCACTATTGTTAAGAAATACTTGTAACCATTGTAAGTAGATGTGTTATAAGGTCCCCACACATCCACATGAATAAGATCAAAAATCTTTTGTGTTTCTCTTTTGTTATGAGGAAATGGCAACCTATGTTGTCTAGCTTGAGGACAAATATCACAACATTCTATTTGACTAACATGATCATGTGTAAAAACAGATAAATGTTTCAGCTTATACAAAGGCAAATGCCCAAGTCTATTATGCCAAATCTTTCCAGTAACAACAACATTACAACTGGAAGAGTTTATTTTTGAAACAGGAGAAATATTTTTGTAAACTATTTGATTTGTCTTGAGAATGTAAAGTCCATCCAGCAAGCTACCAAGAACCAGTGGCCTCTTCAGAGAAGGGCCCTGTAAAACACAAGCTTTATTAGAAAAAGAAACCAATCCATTTGTATCATTGCAAAGTCTTGGCACAGATAAAAGATTGTGTTTAAATTGTGGAACAAACAAAACATTGTGCAAGACTAAATCTGGTAACAAATGAATTGTACCAATTTTAGTTGCTATGATAATACTTCCATTTGGAAGTAATATATGGATTGGTTTAGTGAGAATTTCTATGCTTGTGAATGAGTTTTCATCAAAACACATATGATCATTTGCACCCGTATCTACTATCCATTTAGAATGAGAATTGGATAAAGAAGAACATTCCATTATACCTGCAAAAATTGGCAGATCTAATTGTGGTGAAATCAGGTGCTTGAGAAGAATTTCCAGAACTTGTATTAGTGAGATGAGTATTCTGTAAGAACTGAATTAATTGTTGACATTAATCAACTGTCAAACTTGTCCCAGCACTCATGGCATGAACACCAGAATCATTTACTTGCTCACTCATAGCACTTGCAGCAAAACGTTTAGGTTTTGTAAACTTAAAATCCTTTGGAAAACCTATCAACCTATAACATTTGTTCACTGCATGACCAGATTTCTTACAATGATCACATACCAGCTTCTTTGAATTTCCTGATTTCTGATTAGAATGGCCTTGAAATTGAGTTTGAACATGCATTGCTGCAGTTTCTGAAAAAGATTGAGTAGTAGGATGAATTTCCTTTTGCTTCTCGTCTTGAATTAATAAAGCATATGCTTGATTAAGTGAAGGTAAGGGCTGCATCATTAGTATGTTTCCTCTAATTGTGTCATAAGCAGGATTCAGTCCCATAAGAAACTGAATTAGCCTTTATTCTTCCTCTCATTTGAACATTTCTTGATGAGTTCCACAAGAACAAGGAGAAATAGTGTACAAAGAACTAATTTCATCCCAAATACACTTAATTCTGGTAAAATAGGAGGCTATATCACCGTTACCTTGTGAAATTTCACAGAGATTCTTTTGTAATTGATAGAATTTAGCACCATTGGCTTGTCCATATCGATCATATAATTCCTTCCATAGTTGAGAAGCTGTTTACACATACAGAACACTCTCACTAATTTCTCTTGCTAAAGTGTTTATGATCCATGAAATTACCATATCGTTGCAACGCTGCCAGAGATCTGGATTTGAAGACTGCATAACTGTTCCAGTAACAAAACCTAATTTGTTCTTGGCAGAAAGAGCAATCATCATAGCTCTCTTCCAGGATCCAAATCCTATTCCATTGAACTGTTTTGATACCAAAATCATTCCTGGATGATCAGATGGATGAAGATACAGAGGATTTGATGCATCGATTGAAGTTCTGGTTGAATTTGTTTGATTGTTCACCATTTTTTTAAAGATTGAAGAAACGAATCGAAAGAAGAACAGATTGAAGAATCGAATTGTATGAAGAATGAACAAAAGAGACGATTGAAATCAAGGTTTGAGCAAGAAGTTTTGCTCTGATACCATGTTGATTTGGAAGAAAAGAAATTGGGGAAAAAGTCTCGTATTGTATTCAATTCAGTACCTTTTATATACAAGACTAAACAGAATAACGGAAACCTAACTATCTAACGGAAAACGTTTACTAACAAACCTAACTACTTAATGACCTAACAATAAACAACAGAACTGGGTAACTTAAATAACCAACATTTGCTCAAAACCCTATAAACAACAACATATTGTGCCAAACATAAACAAATTCAGTCATGATGTTTAGTTTACAGATTACTGTACCATTTATATCTTCAATGGCCGATTGGCAAACCTGAAACCTCTGGATCCTCCATCATCATCCCTTATGATCACAACACTTGTGACATCCCCATATACAAAAACACAAAAACAAATAAAACCAGTTCACAAATGAATTAAACAAATTATTTTATTACCAAGCCTATTATATTGTCACTAATAGCAAAGCTGGCGATCAAATTTAACACCATACCATAACGCCATGAAAAAATTGAAATCGTTCTGAGAAAAAGAAGCCGGTGATTACAAAGATCCGGAGAACCTGTAATCTGGAGAACCCCAAATTTCAAATCCAAACCTAAACTGAAACCAGTATTAAAAAGGATTGGTTCAAACAATATCAAATGATGATCAATAGAGAAAGAAGATGCAAACCTGATAATGCCGAAAAGCAGACCCAATTGTGGGCGCCTAGTCTGGTTCTTAACAGGGGGTGCGATGGTAACGAAGAGGAATTGTAAAGACGAATTGAAGAATAGACGAATCAATGGAAGCATTCAATCGAGGGTAACTGGAAATGAAGTTTGCATTCAATGAGGATTAATCGATGAGGGTAGGGGAAACGGCGAGGGGCAATGGTGTAACTGGAATTCAGGCTTCAAGCAGAGATAGCATCTGAAATTACCATACTAACCCTATAGGTGTCTTAAATTATATGGAATTCTCAATTTTACCCTAAAATTTCCCTTATAAAACGTTTGTACTTGTTGCTTTATAATTTGTAAGTGTGGTAAAATTACAATCTTGTACATCACATTTGCTTTATATAGTACTAGTGGGAAACCCGTGCGTTGCAGCGGAGGTGACAATACCTGACGGCGACATAATTCAAACCATAAAAATATTAAAAAAACATAAGACTTATTTAATCTTTTTGGGCGGTCTATGTCACATGACTTGCACCAACAATTAATCCAAGGTTTGTTGATTTATAAAAAAATTACATTCTTGTAACAACATAGATTACTTTCAAAATGCATAAGTGATTGAATATGTACTTGGTAATCGAGCTCAACCATCCAGTTAAGTTTTTGTGGACCCAATACAGTCAAAAAGGCAGACCTTCTTCTAGTTCATTTTCCAAAGTTTGTGCATCACTTATGAGTGTGGCGACTGGAGTATGCACGTAAAGAAACCTGAAATAGTGACAAAATAGATTACAACCAGTCTGCCATGTAGCTCCATATTGCATTTAAAAGATATGAACAAACTATCCAAGTATCTACCTGTATGGCCATGTTTTCAGATCCTCTTCTGTTGATTTCAGTGAAAGATCTGCAGTCGATTGATTGTTAGCTGGGGTTAAAGGAGAAGGGTCATCGTCTAGCGACCATAGCCTGTTCCTGGCAAATCCATGTTGCTCCAGTGTTCCAAAATTTGCAAACTGCAATATGCACAAATGACAGTTAATGAGTACATTATTGAGACAGAGCAGGTAATGAAAGAAGGTTGTTCAGTTCAAAAGGCGTGATATAATAAACTGGCCAATGATATATATAACAAGACCGAAGCATACCAAAGGAATAAAATTGTAGTTAAGCCATTCAAAAAGTACCCAAACTGCAGTAGCACCAAATAACACACTTGATGATATCTTTTTGTTCCTCCACATAAGCACATCAGCAGCTTGAAAACGAAAAAAAAAATCAATTTAGAAACAAACCTATTAGATTCATTGTAAAAACAAATATTATAAAAGATGAGATGAACTTACATTTTCTGCCCCCTAAAATATGATTAACGGGCTTCTGTCTCCCAAAGAGCTTGTTAAATTCGGTTCTGACAGAGTGTGGTTTCTCCTCCTCTGCGAAGAATGAACCAAGCATTGAAGCATCTACTGTCACGGCCCCAGCCCCAGTTAGACCCGGTCAGGAGCCGCGGGACAGAAAATCCCGTGGTATTTATTTAATTGAGTTTAACAGCGGAAGATTTTAACAGGATCTTTTAAAAACTGAAAATGCCCGATTATTTTATTTTATAATTCGGGATAAAACCCCGGTAATTTACAATCAGATGATTTTACTGGGAAATCTTTATTTTACAAAACATGTTTCTTTATTTACATTGAGCCACTTCCTTAAGCTTGTAGAGCTTCGCGACACTTTTCCTGAATCACAACAGATTACCTGAAACATGTTTGAAAAGGTTTTGTCAGCAGGGAAATACTGGTGAATCATTCTTTTTACTAAAACGACACGTTGTTATAATTTACAGTATTAAGAGCGATTACAATGTTTATATATCAGCCAATTACCCAACGGTATTTGTCACTCGACTCATTTCTGTGACTATGGTCATATCACCCATTGGCTAACCCGTTGTCCAATGGTGACGATTATCAAGTAATATATACAAAACCCCACATACTGGCTGTAATATGGAGATTACAAAGACTTAATCCCTGTAATTATAACTTTGAAAGTAAACTTAATTTTGAAATCAAATTTGATAGAAAGAGAATGACTCACATTGCAGATTTAACACGGGCAGAGTTTAAGCCTACTGATTAGCCTTGTAACCTAATGTAAAATATCAATGCACACAAACTAGGTTAGTAACTAATACAACATTTACGATAACTCACGAGATTGAAACCCTCACAAGGAATGACAAAGTGCGATACTTAAACATCCATCGAATTCACGACAAATGACAAAGCATAACCCTAATTTGGGCAGCACTTAAACATCCATTGGATTGATTTCTATCGATCGGACATTAAATCGTAGCAGCGATCAAGTTATTACCCTGTATTGCAGCAGAATTTGGGCTTATGTGTGTTTTTGGTAGTAAATAGGTGATATTTCGAAGTGTAAAACGAATTTTAACGTCGTTCAAGTGCCAGAATTCAAGTCCCAAACCCCACTATTTATACTTAAATTTTGACCCCTCGCGTGACGCGAGGGGTCCATGTGGGGGCGTCGCGTGACGCGAGGGGTCACCACTCTATTATAGAGTAGCCCCGTGTGTTTGTAGCATTGCTGAGTCAGTGGATTGTTAAAATTCGTATTTGACAGCAATTTATGTGGATAATCGTAACTAGGGAATTCCCCCCCTTAGTTTTAGGGGCCCTGATCCTGATTCTGATGGTTCTGAGAATTTTAGGGTTTATGCAGAATCACTTGGGGGTCTCAATTCGGGTTTCCTATTGGACAAAATAAGATAATAATTAGGACTTTTGATGAGAGTTGTTACATCCTCCCCACTTTAATAAAATCTCATCCTCGAGATTTATTGGAATAAGTGAGGATACTTTTGCTTCATTTTCGATTCCAGTTCCCAAGTGTATTCGGATCCTCTCTTTGAATCCCACTTGACTTTGACCAGCACTAGCCGCTTGTGCTTGAGAAACTTGATCTTTCTATCTTCTATTTGTAATGGCTTCTCAACAAATTTTAATTTTTCATTTACCTTTATATCTTGAAGAGGTACTACCAGGGACTCGTCAGATAGACATTTCTTGAGATTGGATACATGAAATACGTCATGTACTCCAGCTAACTCTTCTGGTAGTTATAAGCGATAGGCAACTGGTCCTATACGTTGGATTACTGGAAATGGTCCTACGTATCATGGACTTAGCTTTCCTTTCTTACCGAACCGAACTACTCCTTTCCAAGGAGAAACTTTTAATAGTACTCTATCTCCAACTTGGAATTCTAACGACTTGCGTCGATTATCTGCATAACTCTTTTGATGATCTCGAGCCGTCTTTAGTCTTTCTTTGATTTGAGTGATCTTGTCGGTAGTTTCTTGTACTATCTCTGGTCCTGACAATTGACTTTCTCCTATATCTGCCCAGCATACGGGAGTTCTGCACTTTCGTCCGTATAGTGCTTCGAATGGGGCAGTTTCGATGCTTGCATGATAACTATTGTTATAGGAGAATTCAATTAAGGGTAGGTGATCATCCCAGTTTCCATCAAAATCTATTACACATGCCCGGAGCATGTCTTCTAGAGTTTGTATCGTTCTTTCACTTTGTCCGTCTGTTTGAGGATGATATGCAGTGCTCAAGTTCAGTTTAGTTCCCATGGCTTCTTGGAAACTTGTCCAGAAGTGGGAAGTGAAACGACTATCCCTATCTGATACAATGGAGAGTGGAACTCCATGTAAGGATACTACTTCATCTACATACAACTTTGCCAACCTTTCCATGCTAAAGGTTTCTTTCATGGGTAGAAAATGAGCTTGGTTAATCGATCTACAATTACCCAAATTGCATCATTACCTTTTCTGGTTTTGGGTAACTTAGTAACAAAATCCATTGTTATAAGTTCCCATTTCCATACAGGCATTTCTAGTTGTTGCAGTAGACCTGAGGGTTTCTTGTGTTCTGCCTTAACTTGTGAACAAGTTAGACACTTAGAAACATATCTAGCAATGTCCTTTTTCATTCCTATCTACCAGAAATTATTTCTTAAATCTTGGTACATCTTATTGTTACCAGGATGCATGGTATACCTAGACTTATGAGCTTCTTCTAAAATCTTTTCTCTTAAATCTCCTTGCTTAGGTACCCAAATTCTTTTCTTATGGAATCTCTAAATTCCATCATTTCCTTGTTCTAATTCTTTTATTCGTCCCTTCATTCCTTCAGCAGCGTCCTCTATTGCTGTTTCTTGAACATTCTTCAGTTTCTCCATTAAATCTAATTGTAGACTTAATCTGAGAGCACGAACTCGTCTTTGTTTCTCATGATACTTACGACTTAAGGTATCTGCAACTACATTTGCCTTTCCTTCGTGATACTGAATATCACAGTCGTAGTCACTTAGGATTTCCATCCATCTTCTTTGTCTCATGTTCAATTCTTTTTGCCCAAATATATATCTTAAACTCTTATGATCTGTATAGACAGAAACTTACTTCCATACAGGTAATGTCTCCAAATCTTAAGGGCAAAAATTATGGCTCCTAATTCTAAATCATGACTCGTATAGTTTTCCTCGTGCCTTTTCAATTGCCTTGATGCATACGCAATTACCTTCTTGCGTTGCATTAACACACATCCTAATCCTAGCTTTGAAGCATCACAATATACTTCAAAATCTTCAGTTCCTTCTGGTAAGGCTAGAATTGGAGCATTTGTTAACTTTTGCTTTAAAATCCTAAAGGTTTCTTCTTGCTTAGGTCCCCATTCAAACTTAACTGCTTTACAGGTTAACTTAGTTAATGGTACAGCTATCTTGGAAAAATCCTTAATAAACCGTCTATAGTATCCGGCTAACCCTAGAAAACTTCTAATTTCCATAGCTGTTTGTGGAACCTTCCATTTGGTGATCGCTTCTATCTTAGCAGGATCTACGTGAATACCTTCGTGATTCACCATGTGTCCTAAAAATTGCACTTCCTGTAGCCAAAATTCACACTTCGAGAACTTAGCATAAAGCTTTTCTTTTCTTAACAAAGTTAAGAGTACATGCAGATGTTCACAATGCTCCTCCTGGCTTTTGGAATAAATAAGTATAACGTCGATGAAGACAATTACAAATTTATCCAAGTACGGTTTACAGATTCGATTCATCATGTCCATGAATGCTGCAGGTGCATTTGTTAACCCAAAGGGCATAACTGTAAACTCGTAATGACCATACCTAGTTCTGAAAGCAGTTTTAGGTATGTCTTCTTCTTGTACCTTCAATTGATGATATCTAGAGCGTAAATCTATCTTAGAAAAGTATCTAGCTCCTTGAAGTTGATCAAAAAGATCATCAATCCTAGGTAATGGGTATCGATTCTTAATTGTAACCTTATTTAATTTCCTATAATCAATACACATTCTCATAGACCCATCTTTCTTCTTTACAAACAATACTGGTGCTCCCCAAGGGGATGAACTAGGTTGTATGAATCCTTTACTTAGTAATTCATCTAATTGCTTTTTCAATTCTAGCATTTCAGTAGGTGCTAATCGATAAGGTGCCTTGGCTATCGGTGTAGTTCCAGGAATTAGATGAATTCTAAATTCTACTTCCCTATCAGGTGGTAATCCAGGTAGTTCTTCTGGGAATACATCTGGGTATTCTGATACTACTGGAATTTCCTTAAGTTCCTTACTCTTAGTGCTAATGATTACTGAAATCATATACACTATTCCTTGCTTTCGTTCATAATTAGCAATTTTCATTACTGATATGAACTTCATGGGTTTTCGTGGCTTATCTCCTGTAATCATGATTACTTCTCTGGTGGGTGCACGAATTTAGGGCATTCTTGTTTAAAATGTCCTACTTCTCCACAGTTATAGCAGATCCATGTTTTCTTTCTGCAGTCTTCTTTGCGATGTCCTACAACTTTGCAAAAATTGCAGGTTACATTACATCTTCCATAATGTTTCTTTTTGCAATTCCTGCAGAACGGCGGAGTTGAGGATTGCACTGTTCCTCTTTTCTTGAAGTTGTTATTATTACCCACACGAAATCCTTGGGTAATTTTCTGAGCCAGTTCCTTTTTCCTGTTTTCATCTCTTGTGCGTATCAGCTCGTCAGTTAGCTAATTCTACCGCATCGTCAATAGTGCAAGGTCTTGCAGCTTTAACGATATTATGGATTTCGCTAATCAATCCCCAAATATAACGAGAAATGAGCACCGACTCTAGCGAAGCCAGGGTTGGTACTACTCTTGCATATTCGAAGAATGTCGAAGTATACCCTCGACAGTCTACATTCACCATCCGGTGGTTCAGAAATTTATTCGCCATTTGTTCTTTTTCATATTCGGGACAGAATTTTCTTTCTATCAGACTTTTAAATTCTTCCCAATTCATGGCATAAGCCACATTTCTTCCTTTGGCTTGAAGTACGGTATTCCACCATTCTAGCGCCCCTTCTTTGAAAAGATTCGACGCGTACATGACTTTGTCATTTTTGGCACAGTTACTTATTATGATTACTGCCTCGGTTTTCTCTAACCAACGCAGTGCCGCAGTCGCTCCTTCATTGCCTGCAAATTCAGCTGGTTTACAAGCAAGAAATTCTTTGTAAGTGCAACCAGGCATTGCAGCTTTCATTTTGTTAAGGAGCGGGGCCTGCCGTGGATCATTATTGTTATTAGTATGATTACCGCCTCCGTTTACGCTATTACTGAAGTTATCTTCAGAAGTACGTTTTCTAGGAATGATTTGTTGAGGTTCAACAGGTTTCTGGGCAGCAGCAAGGATTGCTGGAATAGCATTGGCTATCCCTTGAGCAACGATATTTTCTATATCTTGCTTAGTCATAAAGTGATCCTCCTGATGTTGCTCAGATTGATTAACCTCGTTAACTGGTTCATTATTAGCGTTTTTCATCTGATAATTAATATATATAATTTATTAGTATAGAATAAATGACAATTATGCACAAAACAATCATACATATTTCACAACATAAATATATATATCCAAAATTATCGATTTCTCGATTCCTTTTTATATATCCTATTATGCATCCGTACACATCATTTTGTTACAAAGTTTTATTTCTAAATTATTTTACAGACTTTATATTTTTATTTAGTATGATTATTATTATTATACAATCCACAGTTTCACCATCACCCTCGTCAGTTAGTACTTCAGTAACGACGTTCCCTTTCGTCGTACTTCCAGGAGATCTGTTCTCCCACTTCCCTGATCCTATTCCCTGCATCCACCAGCTCTTCGCCAAAATGACGGAGTTCAGCTAAGTTTTCATTGCTCATTGGCGGGTTTGGTATAGGTTCTGGGTCAAACTGAGGGAAAAACGTATAAGGATTATTTAGGAGGTTTTGAAACTGCCAATCGTTAGTCCACCACTCGTCCATTTCTCCTAAAGGTTGAGTATGGATCAGAGGGTCTGGAATGGCCGGTTCTAAGTTTATTGGAAGTTGAGTTTCGGCAGGATAAGGGAAGAGGTTGTTATTTATGGGCCTGAGAATATCACAGCTTGCCAGTACTTGATCCAGTTCCTCCTGAAATGGCAACTCCTCGACTTGTCTCAAACTTTCCCCAATTTCCATTTCTGTTTGCCTAGAACCTTCTTCAGTCTCAATCCCTTTTCTTTTATCTATGGGATTTTCTATTTTGGGAACCTTTCTAGTTGGTGGTTTCCTCCTACGCATACGCCTCCAACCTACAAATCTTCTCTTTTTCTTAGGCTTTGGTTTTTCCAGAGGTGGAGCATTGAATTCCATAGGTTCTTCTACATCGGGTATGTAACCAGTAAAATCTCTGGAAACGTCTATTTTCATTGGATAGAGATTGAGATTCTAAAGGGCTTCAGATAACTCATTCATGCTGTTTAGCATATATGCAAAATGCACCCAAAATGCTAAGTTAAAATTTTATAACAAAATTTCACAGATAAATATTTATTGCATACCGTGTGACTAATTTAATACAAAGGACAACTGACAACTAAACATACTAGGGTTTATTGTAAACTTATTTATTTACTGGGTAAAGTTTCTGGCTTGTATGTGATATGGGTGCTAGGACTGGGTCAGGGTATTTAAAATTTAGTATTTACTGCTACCGTAGCTAACATATAGAGATCTGCCCATTTTTCATCTAATTCGCCTTCCCATGGTGGATTATTGCTTGTTTCCTGAGTCTTTTTAATTTGAGATTTCCTTATTTTCTCTTGACTTTTCCTAATAATCAAACTTCTTTTATTAGGAGAAAGTGGTTTCTCATATTGTGCCTTACGGACAAATATTCCTTCCTCAGTATTTGTTGGGTATTTTGAGGATGAAGTTCCTTTTTCTTTCGGTGAAGTATCTAATTTATGGTAGATATCCGAAAGTCTTTGCTTACCCATACTGTAAACCAATATTCAAATAATAAAACACTAATTCACAAAATGACAATCAGTAAAATTAAGTATTTTCTAAATACTTAATTGGCTTAAATCAGTGGCTCTGATACCACATTTTCCTGTCACGGCCCCAGCCCCGGTTAGACCCGGTCAGGAGCCGCGGGACAGAAAATCCCGTGGTATTTATTTAATTGAGTTTAACAGCGGAAGATTTTAACAGGATCTTTTAAAAACTGAAAATGCCCGATTATTTTATTTTATAATTCGGGATAAAACCCCGGTAATTTACAATCAGATGATTTTACTGGGAAATCTTTATTTTACAAAACATGTTTCTTTATTTACATTGAGCCACTTCCTTAAGCTTGTAGTGCTTCGCGGCACTTTTCCTAAATCACAACAGATTACCTGAAACATGTTTGAAAAGGTTTTGTCAGCAGGGAAATACTGGTGAATCATTCTTTTTACTAAAACGACACGTTGTTATAATTTACAGTATTAAGAGCGATTACAATGTTTATATATCAACCAATTACCCAACGGTATTTGTCACTCGACTCATTTCTGTGACTATGGTCATATCACCCATTGGCTAACCCGTTGTCCAATGGTGACTATTATCAAGTAATGTATACAAAACCCCACATACTGGCTGTAATATGGAGATTACAAAGACTTAATCCCTGTAATTATAACTTTGAAAGTAAATATAATTTTGAAATCAAATTTGATAAAAAGAGAATGACTCACATTGCAGATTTAACACGGGCAGAGTTTAAGCCTACTGATTAGCCTTGTAACCTAATTTAAAATATAAATGCACACAAACTAGGTTAGTAACTAATACCGCATTTACGATAACTCACGAGATTGAAACCCTCACAACGAATGACAAAGTGCGATACTTAAACATCCATCGAATTCACAACAAATGACAAAGCATAACCCTAATTTGGGCAGCACTTAAACATCCATTGGATAGATTTCTATCAATCGGACATTAAATCGTAGCAGCGATCAAGTTATTACCCTGTATTGCGGCAGAATTCGGGCTTATGTGTGTTTTTGGTAGTAAACAGGTGATATTTCGAAGTGTAAAACGAATTTTAACGTCGTTCAAGTGCCAGAATTCAAGTCCCAAACCCCACTATTTATACTTAAATTTTGACCCCCTCGCGTGACGCGAGGGGTCCATGTGGGGGCGTCGCGTGACGCGAGGGGTCACCACTCTATTATAGAGTAGCCCCGTGTGTTTGTAGCATTGCTGAGTCAGTGGATTGTTAAAATTCGTATTTGACAGCAATTTATGTGGATAATCGTAACTAGGGAATACCCCCCCCCCTAGTTTTAGGGGCCCTGATCCTGATTCTGATGGTTCTGAGAATTTTAGGGTTTATGCAGAATCACTTGGGGGTCTCAATTAGGGTTTCCTATTGGACAAAATAAGATAATAATTAGGACTTTTGATGAGAGTTGTTACATCTACATACGCCATTGTTGATGTCAGCACTGGCTAAATGTAAAAAAGAAAAAAAAATACAATGGCATGATTAATTTTAATAAGTTAGGTTGCAAAACTTTGAAGCTCATATATGGATTTATATGGATTTATGTGACTGGAGTCATGGAGAACATGTAACTATGGATATGAAAACCCAAGACACCATTATCATACATTGTTTCTGAATATTGTAAGCTACAACACTACAATAAAACAATTTTAGACCAAATAAGCGACAACTAACAAAATAATGTAGGGCTAACAACTTTTTTCCTATTAAACAACATTACAACCGTTCAAATTATAAACTTCAAACTAATAATTAGCTTCAATAGAGCATCCCACTATCTTAAAGCTCCACCATATTGATCATGATCATTTAGACCATGCGTAGTGGGGGGTCTTTTGGGCGTTTTTCCCCTAAAAAACGCCCCACAAGGCCCAACTCCCACCCCCTGGGCGTTTTTTTCAACAAAAGTTGGTTTGGCGTTGTTTTTTCATGCCCAAGCTCCTTGTATGTAAAAGATGTGTTATTCTTATCACATGAGAACCACCATGAGTCACAACACAAATTGAGCCTCATACAACTTTTGTACAAGCGAACCATCAAATAGATTGAATTTTTTTTATGAAGTTTCCAAATTGAGTTAAACTAATTACCAATACCAGGCATTACAAACAACTTGAAAACATTAATTTAATCAAAGTTTATGCCAGATCATATGTTCCTCCATCCATCTATCCATGTTCTACTTACTATAGATTGAATGCCTATATTGACTACATATCTTAAAATTAAAAAAATCCTATAGTCAAGTTCCAACTAACCTGAATGATTGACCAGAAGGTTTTCAGCAATTCAAAATAAAGTTGAATAAGTATACACCTTGTGAAGAATATAAAACATACGTGTAACAGAGATTAGCAAATTAAAACAATACAAGCGAAGAATGAAGAACATACCTGTGTAAATAAGAAATAGAGAAAGAAAAACAGATATAAAAAAGTTTATCCACAACAGTACCAACGTTGTTCTTCCGGTTGGGTCTGGTCTTCACCGGACTTCCCATTTGCCTTCATTGTCACTACTGTTTTACAACAAACCCTAGCACCACTGTTTGATTATAGTATAGCTTTTTATGAATATCATTTGAAAAAATGAGTTAAATTGAAAAGTTACCTGCTTAATTCATTTCAATGTGTTCCAGCAAAGCACAAATCAAACAGAATCGTTCGTTGCTACCTGCAAACCCAAACTATAATATAAAAATAACAAAACTACCTTTCAAAAAAGATAAAAATAACAAAAAACTATGAAAGCAGCTTAAAGATTGATAAATATAAAAAAAAACCCCTAGATAACATCAATTACCAGATCATTTGAATTAACATATGTTTCCATAATATTTTTACCCTTATGCACCAGATTAAAGATGATAAATACGTACCACGATTGGGCTTTCAATCTGCGTCACCGTCACCTAAGATAACACTTTTGCCTTAAATCTTTGTACACTAAGATAACACAACCACACACACACATAAACACACTTTAACGATTCAGTAAAATTAAAATATCAATTGATAGAATGAAAAAACAAAATGATACAAACAAGAACATGTTCCAATCCAGATGGAATAAACAAAAATGAAATTAATGAATGAATTAAGTAGTGAAACATCAAAACAAAATGAAATGTAACACAGAAATGAAAAGCAAGATTAATTCAGAAAACAAATGAACCAAACCCTAACTAAAAAACAGAGCTTTATACCGGCGAGTTCCCGGCATCGATTTGTGTTACGGCCTGAAACCAGAACGGCCTCCCGCGGTCCTTCCGTCGCAGATAGTACACTACAAATTGGTGGGGTGAAACCGGAATTAGCGTGCGAGTGAGGTCGGCGGCAGCGGTGCTGCTGGCGTGTCTTCAATTCCCTCCCTCTTTGCAGTTTTCTCTCCCATTGTTCTTTACAACATCAGTAGGAGGCGATACAACCTACATAAAACCACCAACAACCATAATCAAATTCAAAACCCTTGATCCAATGAGTCATACTTCAAATTCAAAACCACAATCCGAATTGAACATAAACATAAGTAAACAAAAAAAAAAACGTACACAAATGAGCCTTAAAATTATAAGATCTTGAAATGAAAGCGATTTAATTAGGTGCAACTGTGAAATTAGAGGGCTAGGAAATATGAACCTGCACATAAACATACCAGAATTCATTGTAAATAAAAAACCCAATTATGGCAGCAGCTATTCCTGACCGAAAACCCACTTCCAGAGAAGTCATCACTGACCGGTAGCCGTTTTTACCCTTGTCCTCGCCACAGATTTAACGACAGTTCACCAAATCATAGCCAACGAAACCCTAGACCATAAAAAACGTTCATCAGTTTCCAAAAATAAAGAAACAAAATAAGAGGTCTGACTTACCTTAGTCACCGGTAAACTGATTATACTCTGAAACCACCGCCGCTGCATCAGATTGGTTGGTTAATCGGGGCTGTTTATGATCCTACACCACCACCTTTAAGGGTTTTTATGTGTGAAGAATCTGAAGATGGGAGCGACAGTGATAGATCGGCTGTAGACGAAATCGATCTGTCGGTGGGTTTTGAGGATCGAAAGACATGAAAAGGCAAATGATTCAATTGCAGGGTAGGTAAGTTGAGAGGCTATGTCGTTTGGATTCGAGAGAGAGAGAGAGACAGATAAAGAGAGAGATGATGAGAAATGGAATAGCCCTAATGTGATTAAAAACCATTCAGGAGAAGAATCGTTTCAATTGCAGGGAGTTATTGACAGAAGGGTAAAGTTGAGATTTATGATTAAATTGTACATATAAATTTACTATTATAACCTTGGAGTGTCTTAAAATATTGAGCCCTTTCCCATTCTACCCCTCTAAAACTTGTTGTATTTCTTTGTACATATTGTTTCAAAACTTGTACACATTGTAAAATTACATGTGTGTACATCACTTCTCCTTTTTATAATAGTATAGATTATAGATTATACAATTCCCTTAATTACTCATTGCATTATTATAAGAAAATTGGAATGTTACATGTTGCATTATAAATATGATTCACATGCAATGTTAAGGTTCATGGCAAAACAACGATAACCTCATGTGGAATCCTATGGTTGGATAACGTGAATGGCCATGTATATAAAAAAGGTATATTATTAGCCATTTTATACACTGCTTTAACTTTTAACATTCATAAAAACATGATAAAATACTATCACACTACACTTCACGTTGGAAAAGTGCACTCATCGTTGACATAATAGAGTGATGTTAAGATAATGAGGTTGTCCAAGAATACAACGACTTTTATTACCAAGTCTTCGTCAACGTCTAGTCAAACAAAAAATAAAAGGTTAAAATGGCTCAAAAATAAAATAAAGAGATAAATAAAAAGATTTGTAACAAATGATAAGAAAAGGGGTGTTTGGGATATATTTACCTCTTAATTCTTTGTCAACTAAACTTTACCATGGATAACAAGACCTCGATTTTCTGATGAGGAACCATGTGCCTTAACGCATAAAGTTGTGTAGTTCTTTTTTAGGGACCCTCGCACACTCAACCATATTACTTTGAATCAACAGGGAAACGTCACATATGGTTAGATCAAACAACAACAATACCACCCAACTAGTAAGGAAAATATATACCGTTGAAGTTTAGTATTAATTAAGAAAATACTTAACGGGGCTATGATTCCTTTGGTAAGGGGTCAATTCCCCAAAGGTTACTTTTATAAAAACCAAGTCATCCGCGCTTTGATTTTATTGCCACGCTTTGGCAAGAGCTTGCAAACCCAAAGTTCCATTCCAAACGCCTTGTAGTACCCTGATACGGAGCGTGCCTTCAGAGCACGGGGTGTGTCTGGATATTTTTGGTCTAGGCTTTGAGCACTGTCACACCCCAAATAGTAGCGGAAACAAAAAGGGATGCAAAAGATATGTGACACCCTCAAATTCCACATGCAGGGTTTTACCGCGAGCCGCGTGACTGACCTGGATCATGCCACCAATCATATTGAACCAATTAATTAAAGGAAAAATTACACGTTTTGTCCTTTATCTTTATACCTTTTTTCAGGCGATGTCCTTTTCAACGAATTTTGACAGGTTTTGCCCTTTATAGAGAAAATTGTTGCACGTCTTGTCCTTTAGCCCTAACTCAGTTAGATTTTCTTGTTAAATCTAGTTACCCAAGGGTATTCTAGTCTTTTTACCCCTTTATTTAATATTATTTAAAAAATAAAACAAAACATTTTAAAAAAATATTATTATTATTATTTAACTCTTCTTTATCTCTATATACCACACACACACACTCTCTCTCTCTCTCTCTCTCACTTTACAGCTCTCTCTCCACCACACTCTCTCTCATAGATCCCACCACCACCGCCGACCTCTCACCACCCGCCACCCACCACCACAACCCACTAAATCCGGCCACCGTCTGCATTTCCTGTGCTACACGTATGACCCCGTTTCTTCTTTCCACCCCAACCCATGCACACACCCCACCATTGTTTTAGATCTAAAATTGAGAGAAGGAGAACAGAGGCGGCGGTGGTGGTTGTAGCTAGGATGATAATGGGGTGGTTTGTGATTGTTCCGGTTGTAGCATGTGTATGATTGATTCCAAGGATGGAGGTTAACTTTTGTTCCGATTGCTAGAGAAACAACGTCCATTTATTGTTGATTGAGGTCGAGTAGAAGATTAAACGCAGGTATGGAAACACCGTAAGTTTATTTTGATTTTGCATATCGGCTGTCAAAAACGATTTAGATCTCCGGAACGAGTCCCAAATTTCTAATCGATGATGCATGGTTTGAAGAAAAGTAGAGAACAATAACCTAATCATGTTACTGTTCGATGGTGTAACTCATCTCTGCCACATAGAAATATTAAAATCTCACTATGGTTGAACCTTTTATATTGACTTCGATTTGTTGTTTCACATCGTGAAGATGAGCGAACATTCTCCCTGCTTTCAATTTAGGGTTTTTTTTGTCTCATTCTGTTCTGGAGAATAATTAATGAACAGGATCTGAAAATTGAGTATTTGCCCCAAATTTTCTGTTGATTAACGAACAGGATCTGAAAACGATTTACAACCCAAATTTTGTTGATTAACGAACAGGATCTGAAAACGATTTACAAAATTTGTCCTTTATATGTGTAAAGACTAAACTACCCTCATGTGACTTGCATGTGACCAGATTTAACAAGAAAATCTAACTAGGTTAGGGTCAAAGGACAAAACGTGCAACAAAATTCCCTATAAAGGGCAAAACCTATCAAAATTCGTTGAAAAGGACATCGCCTCAAATATGGTATCAAGATAAAGAACAAAAATTGTAATTTTCCTTAATTAAAATAAGGAAAACCCATCACCATCAATACGGTCAGCGACTAAGTATTCAAAGTCCAAAACAATGTCTAAGTTAACAGCGGAAGCAAAAAGATTAAATTCCAAACAATTCTTTAAAAACCATAAGTGTTTAAGGAGAACCCAACAAATGGTTCTACACAACCACGACACTACTCCAATGCAAGCTCCTGCGTTATACCTAATGACCTGCAAAGCATGCAATTTTATGTCAACATAAAGTTGGCGAGTTCACGGTTTTTCAATGTTGTTTCCAAAACATAGGTTGTTAATTTTCTCAGTTTATAAAACATGTCATGGGGAGCTACCCCATCTTTAAGCTACTAAACTGTGTAGCACCGAAACATGACTGTTTAAGTTATTTGTACCCAAGGTCAATGTCTATCATCGTTGACCAGTTGCCTAGGCATAAAAGTTCACGCCCGTCCTCCCAGGCACGGTGTAAGGTTTGTCAAACCTAATAGAGCTATTAACTGATATCCCATTTACCAGGCCCTAGTGATTAATCGGTATAATGTGTGGGGACTTTTAGATAGAGTTCGTTTAGTCCACTAAAGACATGCAGTATAACTAGCATTTAACAGTATTCCAAATCAGGAATACTAGGCAATCCCAAACCAGGGAAAGTTTGGTTCCCAACCACCGGGAATACAAGCTTTTAGTAAAAGTGTGAACACACCTTTTCTTAGCTCGACAGATTAAATTACTTGAGTTAGTATGGTCAACCACGTCCTATTAGGGTTATCAACATCATATGTACAAATACTTCACGTATATTCTACACACAACTAGCAATTAGCATGCAAGTTAAAGATATCACGTAACGCGTAAGGTATGTGGGCCGTACAAGGACTTATAGCAAAAGCCCAAAGAGTGTACAGTATGAGTGTGCGGCTCAATACAGATGAGTGTGCGGCCCATTTTAGGTGTGCGGTCCATTATAGGTGTGTGGCACACATAAGAGTGTGCGGCCATGCATCATAGGGTTGTACTTTGTGCATCTGGTGTGTGTACCATATAGAAGTGTGCGAGTCATAAGTGTGCGGCGTGCAAGATATAGAGGTGTGCGACATGCAAGTGTGTGGGGTGGGGGTGTGCGGCATCAGTTAAACCCTGCCGTAAACTACGGTGCTCAACCGTAGTCTACGGTTCCATCTTTCTAGTCAAACCCGTAACCACCCATGTTCACACGATGAAAACAACATTTTCAGAATTTTCAACTTTCCATAGATTCACATGAAACCTAATAATCTTCTAATCATTAACAGCAATATCCAAATCAAATCTATGAATAACATATCACACATCATCAACAAACACTAATATCATGGAATCATAGTTTATCATCACCATAAAATTATCAAAACCCTATTGTATGCATAAACCCTAGATCATTGATTAATCATCATAAACAACTTCTAGATTCAAAATAGCAGTTATCATTATAAACAATTCATCGCAAACCCTTATTATCTTGCAATACTAATGACTTAACATCATTCCAACGATCAACCAGATTCAAATTAGTTTGTGCACGAAACCCTAAATCACACTTTAATCTCATACATACCACCACCAATCAACAAGTATACACATAGCCAAGAAAAACAAGGAATACAAACCAAGACATTGATGAACATACTAACCAAGAGATTGTACCGAAGGAAAATGTTTGAACGAGAGAGAAAGAGTTCCGAGTAGAGGAGGCTGCCATCAATCACCAAAGTGATGGGAAAAGTGCTAGGGTTTGGCCGCTCAATGATTTAAATACCCAAAGGAGTCGCACACATAATGCATGCATGTGTGCGATTCAATTTAACAAGGTTTTGGGCTCAGATGGCTTAGGGTGGATTTGGTCCGATAGCAAACAAGGTAGGAGAGGTATGCGGCCTCTAGTGGGGTATGCGACCCCGAGCACAAGTGTGCAGCTGGATTTTATATAACATAAACACATAATATTTAACATACTTACAAACATTCAATTATAAACAGCCAATTATAATCAATCACATTTAGCAAGTTTACACCCAACTACAACGTATAGTGGAACGTGAAGGAAAGTGATACGTAGTTAAAGGTCACGAGATTAGACAACGGTAACCTCAAAAGTACGGGTTGTTTCAAGACACCTCTGGTACAAGCACATTATTTATAAAGATACTATATTGATTATCGAACTGTACATCTTTTTTACGTTGTTAGTCACATACGACTAGTATGTTACAACTGCATGTTCTCGCGAATAACTTTATTCGTCTAGTAGGTATTCCTCTATGTGCGTATCTATCCTTAAAGCAGATCTTGGAGCAGCAAACACAGGTATCATTCAAGTTCATGTTTACCTTAAAAGCATGTTTTAAAAATAGTCAACTACAAATAGTTAGTTTGTTTCACGTGTTTTGTTTATATTGTTAAGCAAGCAGACAAGGAAAGTTTTGCACATGTGATGTAATTATACTAAGCCCACAAGTGAAACCTCGACAGTTCATCCATATCCCCGTGGCCCACATAAACCACATTAACAGTATTCCCGCCCCAAGAAGCTATGTCTAACACCATATAGCGTGTGCAAAGTATGTTCATGGACATGTGCAATTGCAGCAGCACTCATGGCATCCGTGTTAGTTCAATTGGGTTTGTCAGACCAATAGTACTATTCACACATCCACCACCTATAGTTGATCACTTGTGTTTATGGGGACTTTCCGTGTGTTAGTGCTAACTCAGATAATTCACATCAAAACACGTTTTCATGCGCAAGTATGTATGTATGTATGTATGTATGTATGTATGTATGTATGTATGTATGTATGTATGTATGTATGTATGTATGTATGTATGTATGTATGTATGTATGTATGTACGTACATATATATATAGAAACGGGATCAGGAGAAAACACTCAAAAGTGTGAGAACGGTGAGAACGCATCCTGGCCCAACACGTGTCCCGCAGCATAGAGAAGGGCAGAGGGGCTTTTTTGTCTTTTCATTCTTCTTTTATTTTCCCAACGCGGTATAATATTTTCTGGCGTCTAAGTTTTTTTTTGGCGTTAATTGTATTTATTAAACTTTTTGGCGTTGAATTAATTGTTTTTGTGTCACATATATAATTTTTTGGCGTTATAGCGTTTTCTGGTTAATTTTTTTGGCGTTTGTGGCGTTTTGTATAATAATTCAGTACGAGTCATTAATATTTGCATAAGATTACAATAAGACCAATTTTTTTTTGGCGTTTAATACCCTTTACAAGGTGCTTTGCCAGCATCTGTTCTCCCAGTTTTCATACTACTAGCGTTTTGGTGTTTGTAGTTTTTGGCGTTTTATATAATAATGTATTTTATTTATAGAGAATTAGATAAC
This sequence comes from Helianthus tuberosus, assembly GCA_030545235.1. Classification (NCBI taxonomy): domain Eukaryota; kingdom Viridiplantae; phylum Streptophyta; class Magnoliopsida; order Asterales; family Asteraceae; genus Helianthus; species Helianthus tuberosus. Next base: position 78,785,791 of record CM060380.1, read on the forward strand.
AAAACAACATATAACTTGATATCAAAACAATATAAAATGAAAACAAAAATAATAAAAAATGGTAATCTAATTTTTCTTCCGAATCTTCACTGTCATCAGCCTCTTCCTTCTTGAATTTGTTTTTAGCGTTTTGAACCTTTTTTGAATACTTTAGCTAGATGCCAACTTTCCTTCATAAACCCCGTCTTTTTCAGAAGAAGCTGCTTAATGGCAACTTGTTTTTTGGTGTGATATTCTTGTTTAGTGGCATGTCATTAAAGATCAACTCTTGCTTGATGTTATTTGTAATAATGGAGTCCAAAATAACATTTTACACTTGTATTGATCCCTTTATTTCATGCCTATAATCATCAAGAACAAAGCTCACATGATGGCAGATCACTGTCATCAGTCTCTTTTTCTTGAATATTTGTCCATCTCATTCAGCAAAATATTATTGAGTTAACCCCCTCAGAAGAAGGATCCATTTCAGTGAAAGCTTTGCCATCTGTGGCGTTTAAAAGTGAGTGGTTTCTAGAGGATATGGCGTTTGTGTTTTCTGGGTGTGATTAATTTCATTGTTTATAGACCCCTCTCTTATAGGAGTTTTTTGGCGCGTAGTTTAGGCGGGATTTTTTATTGTAATAAATGATAGTAATAAAGTAATTGTCTTTTCAGTTACTGTTTTTGTATTTACTGTGTTGATCAGCTTTTATCAGTTTTATAGGTTATAGACGTCCCATCTTCTAAGTTTGGCGTTTTTTTAAATGGCGTTATGCAGACCAAGATGACAAAATACAATAACGGAGTAAATAAAATATTAAGCAGGGAAAATATTTTTTGTTATTTTTGGTGTTTTGTAAGGGTTAACCATTTTTAGTATTTTTTTGGTGTTTTGCTAATAAAGATAGAAATATATCATTTAATTATCTTAAAAAAAAAAGAAGATTACATAGAAGAAAAAAAAAAGAGGAAAAAAATTAAAAGCCTTCGTCAGAAGGTACTTTATCCGAAAAGTATCCATCACTTGCGTCATCTTCTTCCTCCTCGGAGTCTTCATCTGGATCTTCATCCATGTCATCACCTTCACCTTCATCAGCTTCTTGTTCCTGAAGATTCTTAAGCCTCCACCTGAACATGTCTTGCATTAACTCCAATTTTGAGTCTATTTCTGTGTTGGTACATGTGGCGTTATGCAATTCTTCCATGAAACCCAGACGCTGCTTTGTCATGATGTTCTCTAGCCAGTAGACTTCCTGCTCTCCGCTGTCGTATGTAACCGTCACCATGTCTGTTTCATTATCAAAACGCCATGATGTCATGACAGGGTCCGGCTTCACATCTGCTTTGATTGGTCCAAATTTGCTGGTTAATGCTTTCATAAGCATATGTGTTTCATGGCATTCGTTGTCTAGAGCTATGCCAATGAATAAGATTCGCCTCTGTATTTCTTCTTCCATCTTCAGAATTGCCCTGACCGTCTTAACATACACCCACCTTCTGTTGTCAAAAAGAAGGACGTATCGCCTGATTCCCAGAGTGTATCTCCACGAAACGATTGTTGCCATTTTTGGCGTTTTGGTTAAGTTGGCGTTTTTGGTTAAAGATGTTTTTTGTAGAAAATGGATAGATTGAAGTGATTATGGAAGCTATGTTTTACCCTGTTTATATAATGATGTTTTTGGCGCGTAATTTAGAAGTGAATTTCTTCTAATAAATGTTAATAACTGAAATTCAGTTACTGTGTTGTTTCATCTTCCTGTAATATTCAACGCGTTTTATTACTAATTTTTGGCGTTTTGTTTTTAATGGCGTTTTATTTATTTGTATGGCGTTTTATCATTTGATGGTGTTTTGAATATGAGCGGTAAAAGACCCTTTTACCCTAAATGAAGCGCGTCCCATATAATAAAATTGATGTTATTTACGAAAACGTCACCGCGCAATCTAGTCCATGGATTGTTTTGATCGGACGGCCCATAAGCGTTCTCACCGTTCTCACACTTTTCACCGTTTTCTCTAAATCATGACCCTATATATATATATATATATATATATAGGGCAAGGATAAATCGAAAACCTCCTTGAGTTAAAGAAACTCAGGAAACCCTATATCTACCCTTGATTAATTGTTATGAATGGTTGTGATCAATTTCTGTAAAAAGTGATATCACTTTTACTAAAATAATATCAAAAAGTACAATCAGGGGTAATATGGGGATAAAATATTTGTTGTTTTCAAATCAATGACATTCATAAAAAAAGAAGCATGTGTACTTTTTTTCATTTTCTATATTCTCTCTGATACTTTTACAAAACTAGATACAATTTATTTTCTATAACACAAATTTTATAAATGTAACGTATTTTATTTCTGTAACAGGTTAAATTTCATAAAAATTCTAATAACATGTAACAATGCACTTTATTTCCGTAACAAACAAAAAAAATGTAACAACGCACTCTATTTTTACAGTAACATAAAAAAAATGTTAACTATGTCATTTATGTTACATAAATGTAACATACATTTTTTACATGATTAGGTACAATTTTTTTATGTAACAAAAAAAATGTAACAACGTATTTTATTTCTGTAACAGGCACTTAAATTTTATAAAAAAATATGATCACATGTAACAATGCACTTTATTTGCATAACAACACAAAAAAATGTAACAAACGCACTCTATTTTTACAATAATATGAAAAAAATGTAACAACGCACTTTACAATTATTTCTGTAACACATAAAATGTAACAACCATTTTTTGCTTCAATTGTTACATTTCTAAGACCCGGTTACGTAGTGCTACATAAAAAATGCCTAGATCTTGGAGGTTCGTAACTAAGACGCAAAGAATTGTTATGAGAATTGTTACATCAAAAATAAACTTCATTAACAATAATCCAACATAAGTAATGTAACTAGCAATGTTACAAAATGTATATAAAAAAATATAACTCATTAACAAGAATCTAACAACAACAGATTTTTTAGATTCAATCATCATAACAATAAACAAGAAAAGTAACTTAGATTTTAATCCAATACATAAGAACTTAAATCAAATTATTTCCATTTCCAAGATCTGAAAACAAATTTTACACAAAAAAATTGATAAAATCGATAATAAAAAAACAACATATCCAGAAAATAATAAATTAAAAACATTCATCTTCTTCAACAAAAAAATAAAAAAAAAAGTTGCAGATCTAAAAAACACAAAAAAATGAAGATCTACAAAACACAAAAAATTGCAAATCAGAAAAAAAAAAAAAAAATGAAAACAAACATACTTATGGATCTGGAGGATCTTTTACATCTGGAACATCATGTTCAACATCGAACATCTTTTGGATCATCTTCAACATCGAACCGTCATCTGAAACATCATCTTCAACATCGAACATCTTCAACCGGATCTGGAGCATCTTTTGGATCTGGTAGCATCTTTCCGGAGCATCTTCAACCGGAACATCTGGAGCATCTTCAACTGTAACAACTCTCATCAAAAGTCCTATTTATTTTATTATTTTATCCAATAGGAAACCCTAATTGAGAAACCCAAGTGATTCTGCACAAACCCTAAAATTTTCAGAATAATCAGAATCAGGATCAGGGCCCCTAAAACTCAGGGGGGGGGTATTCCCTACTCGACGATTATCTATATATACTGCTGTCTAATTCGAAATTTCTCGTACAGTCAAGTCAGCAAGGCTAGTCCAGGTCGTGGCTACCCTATAGTGAATAGGTGCCCCTTACGCACCGTAAGGAATAAGGCTTACGGTCCGTAAGCATGTCAAAATTTGTGTATAAATAGCAAGCATTGGGACTTGATTCTGTGCGTTTGTTCGACGTTCAATTTCAATTTGTACGTTGAGTTATAGTATAAACAGTCTCCAAATCACTAATTAGTATAGCGGGGTGCTGCTACGATGCCGGGTATTAACTCGATCGCTGCTACGATTCAATGTCCGATCGATTGAAACTATCCAATGGATGTTTTAGTACTATGCTTTGTCATTAGTCGTGATTCCGACGGTATGTTTGAGTACCACCCGAACTCGGGGAATACTCTGTCATTCGTTGTGAATCTAATGGATGTTTAAGTGTTGCACTTTGTCATTCGTTGTGAGGGTTTTAATCTCGTGAGTTATCGTAATTGCTGTATTAAGTTACCTACCTAGTTCGTGTGCACTAGGTTACAAGGCTAAATCAATAGGCTAAGCTCTACCTGTATAAATCTGCAATATATCAAGGCTTATCTGTAGACTAAACTTTGGCCGTATGAATCTGCATGTTTATAAGTGAGTCATTCTCTTTTTATCAAATTTAATTTCAAAAGCATGTTTATTTTCAAAGTTATAATTACAGGGATTAAGTCTTTGTAATCACCAAATTACAGCCGGTATGTGGGGTATTGTGCACAATATTAATTTCTCACAGGGTTAGGCTAATAAGCCCTAACACAGGTTAGGCAAATAAGCCCTAACAGTGAATTATCACAGGGTTAGGCTAATAAGCCCTAACACAGGTTAGGCAAATAAGCCCTAACAGTGATATACGTCATTATTAAGTGAACGGACTCAATAGTGATATGACCACAGTCACCGAAACGAGTCGAGTGACAAATATTGTGGGTAGTTGGTTGATATCAGAAACATTGTAATCGCTCTTAATACTGTAGATTATAACAAACGTGTCGTTTTAGCAAAATGAATGAACTCACCAGTATTTCCTGCTGACAAAATCATTTTAAAACACGTTTCAGGTAATTATAGTAGATTGGAGTAAGAGATGGATACGGCACTGAAAGGCTTCAAGAAGTGGCTTATTTTATTAAATAAATCAAATTAAGAAATATTGTTTTATGTAATTGGGTTATCCCTTATTAAAGCTACCTTTGTAAAACATGGGTTTATCCCATCTATTTAATAAATAAAATCCGGTGTTTTCTAAACTCTGATAATTTTCCTAACTCACGGTCCTGATGAAATTTCCGCTGCAATATTTTTCAAAATAATCACCGGTACCACTTGGCTGTTCGCGGCTCCCGATTCCGTCTAGGGTGGGTCGGGGGTCGTGACATCAACCGTCATCTGAAACATCATCTTTTGGATTTGGATCATCTTTTGATTCGGAGCATCTTTTTTGTTCGGAGCATCTGGATGATGATCTTTTGAACCGGATCATCTTTTGGATTCAGAGTACTTTGGATCTGGATGATGATCTTCTAGATCTGCAAATGTATTGGAAAGATAGAGATATAAAGAGAGAGAGAGGGGGGATATTTGTGATGTATATAAAGAGAGAGAAAGCCAGGTTTGTAATGATATAAAGAGAGAGAGAGAGAGCAAACTTACACTTTTCTGTACATATGTAAAATGACGTATATACCCCTCTCTTCATCTTTATGCACATGTGACGTGGCTGAATCCTAGCCACACATGTGGTTTTTTTTGGGTTTTCTCATTATTATTAGCCTATATATATATATATATATGTGTGTGTGTGTGTGTGTGTGTGTGTGCTTTTCACCCCAATTATTCAGTAAAACAATTTAGAGAAAAGGGGCTATGAAACTCACCTAGTAATGTATCCACACAGTATACTGCCGCAACATAATCATGTAATCGTTGTGCTAGTCTGGACCTAGTATCAACACTGCACGGTTAATCACCGAAAATAGCCTTGGGATTGGTATTGGTTGTATACTAAGTTTTGATGGGAATATTCTTCCAGAAATGGGCTAATAGCCTCAAAGTATGTCGTTGGGTATTATCTTAGTTTTCAAAATCAGGTTTGGCTTCTGGTTACCGTTTTTCCGTGCACGGAACAGTTGTTCGTTTACGTGTTTCGAAAGTAGTTATGATCAAATGTGGTATGGATCATGTTTTAGGCGATAAAGCGACTTGTTTTATGAAGAAAACCCGAGGTTTAAATGTTCTTGCTTGCCCAATTGATAATTACTGGTCAAAAACTGTGCAAACGCGTTTCGAAAGTCTGAATTCCCTCCAACCTTCCTAAAAGATGCCAATTGACCATAGGATTACCCAAAAGTTGCAAATCAATCAGTTCGGCGATCAGATCACTGGTTTTCATAAAATTAGCGTTTTTAAGTGTCGATTTTAATACCAATGTTTCTAATTCTTGAAAATATTTATGGAAGGCCTACTAATATGAAAACCTTAGGAAAATTATTTTAACAAAAATATAAATTTATTTAATATTTTAAATAAAATACGTTTAAAATCGCGATTAACCGTTAATTGGCCGACTTATACCATCTGACATCCAATTGGTCTAAATATTTTACCCAATGGTCAATATGTGCCCAGAAAGTCCTTCTAAAAATTTGAAGTTCTCGATCATTGTCTAGCTATAGTATCTAGCTTACCGAAAATTTTGTCGATAACTCGATGAAACCTGAAAATAGAAATGGTAAACCAATGAACTCTGAATTTTGTGTGGAACATTCTTATGATAGAGACTCTCTACAAAATCTGGGGATTTATTGAATCCGTTTGCTATTTTCCCGAATTAACGCCATTAAATACCAATAAATTCACCAAAAATTCTCAAAATTTGCACAGACTCTAATTTTAGTGTATTTGATCAGCTTGTAAATTTTCATGTACAAACAATACCCACGCCAAAGTTTAGGCTAAAACAAAGTTTAGTGCGCTTATATTCGGTTTCGGGTGTTATACCTTCTGTTTCTCGGTTGCTTATGCACTTTCTACACTTCCAGATGCTGTGTAAGTCTAGGTACAACACCTACAGGTTATACACAACACAAACATGTATACAACATCACATGTCAAGCCTTGTAAATTATTTTTTCAATTATAGTTGTTAGCTTGCATTTCTTGTTGAATCCTTATTTTTTCACCCATAATCCGAAGCTTTTCACCATTAAACCTCATGAACCATCTCGTTATACATACCAAGAGTTTAAACAGCCTTCATGGACAAAAGATTAAGGGGTTATGGATCAAAACATTTTCTTGTTGTTAAAACACTTTTAATATGAAAAGGACTCATAATCACTTGAAAAAGGATTAGATATACCTTTGCCTCTTGCTTGGAATTTTTGGTAACATGTTAGACCAGAATTGAAGAGAGTTTGTAAGGGTTTGGTTACTTATAACGAAGGAAACCTGAGGTGTAACACCCTTACTATTATATAACGGTTTTTATAGAAATAAACGGCTAAATAAATGTGTATTTACGAATACACATTCATATAAAGATATGGGCTTATTAAAAACTTTTACAATTTAAAAATAATACAACATAATGAAATTGAGTTCGTCGTTTAAAAATTTCAAAGAAACGCAGTGCGGAAGCTTGTATCTTGATCGTGTTCGGTTCTTCGTTGAGCTTGATCTTCATCCGGGAACCCTTGACATTGCCTATGATCAAAACCAACTAAAAAGTTAGTTTTGATAACTTATAGACGAGTTTAAACAAGTTCCATAGTCAAACGAACAAAATAAAATAAAATTTCCAGGTTTTACGTCTCTCGCGCCACGCGAGAGACTACCTTAGATCAATCGCGGGCTGCAACAGCGCCCGCGTGTCGCGCCAGTTTGATGGTTTCCCTTCGCATGGTGCGGGGAAGACCATTTTCCAGCAGGTCTGGTTCTGGGTCTGCATTTTTTTTTTGCCCAGCTCAAGTTTTTACAAAAACACAACTTCAAAATGCCATAACTTTTTATCTTCTTATCCGTTTTGTACGAATATTTTTCCTACACGTCCGTAATTAAATTATAGACCCGTTTATCACCTTGGTTTGCATAAAATCTGATTTATACACGATTGGATCATAAATTTCTTAGGTGATTATTCGACCCGTTTGGCATTATCATCACTGTTAATTCCTATCATATTTACCCATCCCGGGCTTGTCGAACCTTAACGTTTTCGTTCCCACCAAAGAGTTTACGTAGGCGTTTACATTTACCGATTCATTTGTATCTATCTAAGCATTTAACCACAATTTACTTCTTAGTCTATTTTGACCCGTTTAGGGGACTTTTGAGCATTTAACGTTAAAGTCACTCTTTTCACTTCGCATCTTTTATTCACATACTAAACAACTAATTTTATTCCACCACAACAATTTTGTGGTGGATTTAACATAAGGAATCCAAAATCCCAATTTCTACCCTTCGGTTAGACATTTTACACATAAGACCCGTTTTTAGACATTCACCCCATGAATGTCATTACCTATAATTTTTATAGATATCTACGGACTTCGTAATCATAATACAAATTCCTAAACAACCTCTAAGGGTCGTTTCCCCGTTTTACCCAACAAGGACTTTTTGGTCAATTTTATGTCCTTCATTTTACGGCGAAGGACCATCACTATCTATTTGACCAAAATTGCACATTTAACTTTAAATTCATTTAGGCGTACCTGGCTCGAGTCATATGATTGACCCGTTTAAATATCTCTCACTATTTATTTCTAATTAATACCAACGCGAACCGTATGATATTTCCTGTAATCACAAAACTCAACAAGCGATCATCAATTAATATTGTCAAATGATTTTGCCAATGCCATTTGACCCGTTTAGTCCGAACGACCATTTTCCATTATGAGATGATATCTAGTTACCATCTCGCCATTTTACCCATTCCGGTTTACACCATAACGTAATGTTTCAAAATTTCTTATTTGTTCATCGTCACATGACTAATTTACAAATTTACCCCTTTTTGCCATTGCTTATGATTTCTCACCATTGCGCTAGTTCCGACTCATATTAGTTGCGTCGGAACATTACAACTCTATTACTAACTTTTCCTTATTCATTTTCAATACACACAACTGATGTATACTAAAAAGGGTGTAAGCTTTTACTTACCTCGCATCCAAATTACGTTTTCCTTTTCGTACTTGCTCCGTTTGACCCGCTTCATTCCCAAGCCTCCATCTAGCTTGTCAAGAGTCAAACTATCATCATAATTCACAAGGTGGTTAGATTAGTCAGTATAACCACGACTATTCCACCTTACGTATTTTCTATGTCAAAACTACTATTCGACTCCGTCCATGGTTAGTTTAACTCTTCAAAAGTTAACTACCCTTAATTATATGATATGTGCATATAAGCTAAATCGACTTCATAATTAAAATTTGTATTACCCCACATCACACGTAATTAGTCGAACTAGGAAATTACGCGTTTGATTCATAATTTCAACATATGAACATTGTGGGCATAATTTATAACATCAACAATCAAGTTTCGTATCACTGAAAATAGGCTGTTTTTGGTGACCTGTTTAACCTTTTTACAAGTCTTCAAAAATTATGATTTTTTTATGTGGCGTACCTCTCGGAGGGTTAGACCTTGTGTTAAAATTTCAAGATCTAGCTCTTTACCAAAAACTCGTAAAAATTCATTTACTAAGCTGCAATCAGATTCGTCACTTCTGACTGCAGCTTACGGAAAAATTCATTTAAAATTCCTCGTTTATCCGATTGACGAAATTCCAATTGGCGATTCTTTTACTCACTTAAAAATTTCTACAGTAAGAATTTGAGATCATAACTCAATTCCTAAATTGAGTTATAACATTCGTAATGGGCTGCAAATTCTGCCAGAAAACGCAGCTTGAACCTTTGATACGGAAAAATTCATAAAACGCTCAATTTTCGTCGAAAAAATGCGATTCCAGTGGAGTTTTAAAGATATTTCCTGGAATTACATTTTAGACTCAAGAAACACATGTTTTTATCATGTTTTGTCCAGGATACAGCCAATACAATTCGGCTGTAAATTCTGATCAAGAGCCGTTTGAATTCAGCTTTCAATTTAAGCATGTTCTTGACATCATAACACTATTTTTTAGCAATCAAAACCCTAAAAATATCTCATACCTGAATTTAGCATCAACAAAAATCTGAATTTACTTGAGCTAAGTATGATTTCAATATATACTTGTCTAGGGTTTACTCCTAAACACTACAATGTTCCTATTTCATCCAAACAACATTCATGCAATACTAATTTCGGATTATAATTGTTCATCCAGAATTTTGAATAGAATCAAACAACGACTTTTGACATACCTTGTGATCCCCTAGGCTTGGTGATCACTAATTTATTAAAAACCCCAAATTTTAGCTTGATTCTCCTTCGATTTGGTTGGATTTTATGAGTTTTAGGGTTTTGATAGAACCCCCATGGTTCCTGGTCGTTCCTGCGCACACACACACACTCAGAGTGTGTGTGTTGTGTTTTATTATTATGTTTAATAAAACATGTTTGCCCACTTTGCCATTTTAGTCCTTCATGTTTCATTTTTTAATCATCTAGGGCTATAACTCATAGTTTATCATTTAAATTCATATTACTTAACTAGGTTAATTATTCCTAGCCAACTTAGCAGGTTCGAGAAGTTAAAAACTCGTTTTATTTTAAGTCCCGTTAACTCGGGCTCCTTATGAACTTTGTCTTCTCAAGTCGTTTGCTCTCTTTTTATTTATTATTAGGCTTATTTATTTGAATCCTAATAATTTTCGGGTTAATCTTTTCTGCTAACGGTATTCTACCCGCTCTTTAGTATTAACGGGGTTTAATTACCAAATCTGTTTTCGGGGTGTTACATGAGGTGTGTGGGCCTAGTTCTGATCAGAACTTAGGCGGTTAATTTTTTATTATAACTTTATAATTAATTCTGTTGCTTCACTCATTTTACTCGTGTAACTGTCAAAATATAGCGTTTTATAAAATTATGAATACGTCGTTGAGACAAGCTTATTTTTCTCTACGTTTTGACCTAAGTTACGTTAAAAAAAGAGTAGGGTCAAATATAATATATTTTATTATTATTATTATTAGTATTATTATTATTATTATTATTATTATTATTATTATTATTATTATTATTATTATTATTATTATTATGAATCAAACTCTTATACTACTAAATATCCCTCAAGGTATCTCATGTCTCAAATCGTCATTTTACCCGTCACTTACTCGTTTTACAATACGTGAAATATAAATTTCATATTTCTAGCCTTTATAACTATTACTTTCAGTTACCACGAGTTGGAAAAATTAAAAATGTTCGGTGAAAAGCATCTCAGGATAACTTTTGGGTTTCATGCGATCTTCGGTTATTAACGCACCCCGGTTTGGTAAACGGTCGCGAAACGAGTGGTTTTCGCGCCGTTTTTGTGGTTAAAAAAAGAACTAACTATCGTTAACGAAAACTAGAACGCTTACACGTTTTTACTTAAAATATCTTAAATAAATGTTTTGTAAGTCTTTTTAGTCTTGACGAATGCTATACTGCACGTTTGGATGTTACGGTGTGTGCTTAAATTGAAGACGTTCCATTAATCGGAAACTGCTTTATTTTGCGTGTTTACTATATACTAAGGCCCCGATACTACCCTGTTGAGTACTAAAGTTCATAGTTCAGCTAGAACGTGCCCTCGGATTCATTCGATGTATACACAGGTGTAACAACCCGCACTTTCGTGCGTTGTTACTACTCGATATACTCGTTACGCCTAGCACCAGATATTCGGATCATAATGTAACTATATCGCATACATCGCAATTCGAAGGATAAAATCGCATATTTTCGCAATACATTATCACTACATCACATCGCAAACACTAACACTCACTATGACACTGAGTAAGGACCTATTCTACCCTCCTCGGTGGCCGTGATGTGTCAAAACGTAAACAATTAACGCTAACAAGGACTTTTCGGGTGAGTACCATGCCTCCAGTCGTCGTGACGATGATGGCAATACGAGCAAGTAGTACCCCGTTAATCCTTGTGGCACAACGCATCACATCGAAGAACGCACTCGAAGACACGCGTAACTCGATCATCACACCGAATATTGAAGGTATGAATACGTATATATGACCCTTTGTGATTAATTTTAATAAATAAATAATAAATAAATACGAATGAAAATGTGTGCCCAAAACTACCGCAACGCGCAACACACGGAACGAAACGCCAAACGTAACTCGCCGGAGGGCATCCGAACGGACAGGCCGTCCGATCGGATGGGCAAGCCGAACGGCTGGGGCGGCCGATCGAACGGGCCATCCGGTCCAGTACACCTTTTCACCTCCTTTCCCCTCCTTCGCCTATAAATACCCCTCAGTCACATCAAGAACACCTGATGTGACTGCTCCTGTTCGACCAGACGCTCCAACCCCCTTCATCTCTCGATTTCTCGCGATTTTTGTAAGTTTCTAACCTAAATCTTGTACTTCTATGATCTATATACAATTCTACACCTTTCTACCTTTTAAATCTTCACTTTTAACCATGAAATCTCGGGATTTTGGGCATTCTAAGGTGATGTCACCATGGAGTTCTCATGAACTTCAAGAGTGATATCACCCCATGAAAGAACAACTCGGATCTGGGTGATTTCCATACGTTTTTACATAAATCTCGGCTAAATCTATGTGTTCTAATCAAGAAGTTGTGTGATTCCTATGGATTTGAGGTGTTTCGAAGATGATGTCATCATAAGTTCACATGAACTTCAAAGAGTGACCTCATTTTCACCATAAACAGCTCAGATCTAAGTAATTTCACCTGTTTTATAATAAATCTCACCTAGCTCTACGTAACCTAGTCAAGGTGTGTATGAATTCGGGATAAACATGAGAAAAACCATCAAGAACGGCCAGATCTGATGGAACGGGGTGGTTCCCGGCCGTTAGAACGGGTCGGATTCGATGGGATTTCAGTGGTTTAACACGATGACACACCACCTCAGTCAAATCACCTGAAATCTTTCCGAAACCCATCAAGTGTGACATGATCAGGACAATGGAACGAATTGCCGTCCGATCGGACCGTTGTCCGATCGAACAGGAAACAAAGTTCAACCGTCCGATCGGACAATGTGTTAACCGATCGGACCACATGTTAACCGATCGGACAACATGTTAACCGATCGGCTAGCATGTTAACCAATCGGACAACATGTTAACCGATCGGCTAGCATGTTAACCGATCGAACAACATGCTAACCGATCGGACAGCATGTTGAACGATCGAACAACATGTTAACCGGTCGGATAGCCTGGTAGCCGATCGGACCACGAGTCCAGCCGACCGGACGAGCCCAAGCATCAATGTCCGAACCAATTTTGGTTCTCTCTCCACCATTTAACGCGCAATTCATCGCTTAACGATCTGTAACCAGGATAACTCAGATGTACTCTCAATCGATCCAAATCAAGTTGTGCTTATTTGTCAATTACACACTGTGAGTACACTTGAACCCTTTTTAATCGCATTTTGGGTGTAACATACGTTTCTAACAAATCGAACTTATCAAACGAAATATTCAATCAATCGAATTATCACTTGCGAATAACTGATATGCAGAGATATACGTGATGCTAGTTGCATATGTGCTAGGGCTTATACTCGCGACGTCCCATCATGACTAGTATAGTACTATTGCACCCGACGGGGTCTAGTTTGCCATCGCATATTCGAGCCTCGAGGACTTAGTTGGTAGTATCAGCTTTGTGAGTATATATATGTCGTGTGTTACGTTTATGCATGTGGAAATTCGCTACACAATTTAATCTATTACGCTATACATATCAAACCTGTATACTCGCCAATACTTTTGTATTGACAAATATTTTAACGTATGTTGCAGGTTAGATCGCAGACTATGTCAAATCAAGCTAGGAAGTCTAGAAACTCAACTAAAATCTAGGTTGTCGGATTTGTATTGTTCGAGAGGACAAGAAATCTGTGATAACTTATGTGATTGTATTGTTTGTTAGTATGGGATAACGAATGTATTAAATATTATCGCAATATAGTTGTTATGGATTCTCTTGAGCAATCTGATTCGCCTAGTGCCGCGCCCTGATGATTCCGCCATCGGTTGGGGTGTGACAACAGGGTTGTTTCATTATACTTGTTACTTCACGTTTCGATAATCGGAATCTAACTCATCATATGTACTCATGCGTCACAACAAGCATTCTAATTCTAACTTATCCAATAACGCATCTATGCTACACACTAAAGTGCCTGTATTAGCCAAGTCGTACTTCCAGAATCATCTAAAATACTCACGATTTCGTTCTGTTACGCATGTAATGTACTGTGTCAATTTAGGGTTTACTATGAATCTTCACACATATTATAACTAACTGTCCGTACAATACTTTCTAGTAAGAGTAAATTTCTGTTTTTGTCCCTGAGGTTTGTCCATTTTAACTAGTTTAGTCCAAAAGTCTAATTTATAACAAATCCATTCGAACCTGAGGTTTGTCCATTTTAACTAGTTTAGTCCAAAAATCTAATTTATAACAAATCCAGCCCCGAATTTTGCATTTCTTAACGCTTTTCATCCAAATTGCTAACTAATTTTTTTATTAAAATCGCTACTTTTCGTTAATAAAAAATTTATATGTATTTTTATATGTAAGAATTAACCTCCATTTCAGTCTATGGGGGTTTTTCGTCAGTTAGCCAATAATTAAACGAAAAAGCAAACCAAGTTAGCCATTTGGATGAAAAGCGTTAAGAAATATGCAAACCATAGGGATGGTTTTGTTATAAATTAGATTTCTGGACTAGACTAGTTAAAATGGACAAACCTCAGGGACGAAAACTGTCACGGCCCCCGACCCGGTTTGACCCGTTTCAGGAGCCGCGGGACAGAAAATCCGGTGGTATTTATTTAATTGAGTTTAACAGCGAAAGTTTATCATCAGGATCTTTTTAAAGCTAACATTTTCCCGATTATTTTATTGCACAACTCGGGATAAAATCCCGGTAATTTACAATAATATGATTTCACTGAGAAATCTTTATTTTACAAAACATATTTCTTTATTTTATAATGAGCCACTTTCTTAAGCTTGAGGTGCGTCAAGGCACTTTTCCTGAATCACAACAGATCACCTGAAATATGTTTGAAAAATGTTTTGTCAGCGGGAAATACTGGTGAATCATTCTATTTACTAAAACGACCTGTTTGTTATAATTTACAGTATTAAGGGAGATTACAATGTTTCAGATGTCAACCAACTACCCACAGTATTTGTCACTCGACCGGATCTGTGACTATGGTCATATCACCATTGGCTACCCGTTTGTCCAATGGCAAAGATTATCAAGTAATGTATACAAAACCCCACATACCGGCTGTAATTTGGTGACTACATAAACTTAATCCCTGTAATTATAACTTTGAAAATAAACATGCTTTTGAAATTAAATTTGATAAAAAGAGAATGACTCACATTGCAGATTTAATACGGACAGAGTCTAGTCTACTGATTAGCCTTGTTAACCTATTTTAAATAACAATGCACACAAAACTAGGTTAGTAACTAATACATCATTTACGATAACTCACGAGATCAACCCTCACAACGAATGACAAAGTGCGATACTTAAACATCCATCGAATTAATGACGAATGACAAAGCATAACCCTAATGTGGGTAGCACTTAAATATCCATTGGATAGTTTAATCGATCGGACATTGAATCGTAGCAGCGATTAAGTTATTACCCTGTTTTGCGGCAGCGATTTGTGATCGTGTGTGTTTTAGAATTGTTTCTGCTATAACTCAGTGTACGTAACGAAATTTTACGTCATTTCAACTTCAGAATTCATGTCCCAAACCCCTCTATTTATACCCAAAATTTGACCCCCCTCGCGTGACGCGAGGGGTACCCCCCTGGGCGTCGCGTGGCGCGAGGGGTCCTATCCTACCATAGGGTAGCCACGTCCCTAACTAGCCTTGCTGACTTGACGGATTCTTAAAATTCGATACTGACAACAAGTTATTTAGATAATCGTAACTAGGGTTTACCCCCCCTGAGTTTTAGGGGCCCTGATCCTGATTCTGATTATTTTGAAAATTTCAGGGTTTGTGCAGAATCACTTGGGTGTTTCAATTAGGGTTTCCTATTGCACTAAATATAATAATAAATAATAGTTTTGATGAGAGTTGTTACATCCTCCCCAATTTAAAAAAATCTCGTCCTCGAGATTCACTAGAATAAGTGAGGATACTTTCGCTTCATTTCTGATTCCAGCTCCCAAGTGTATTCAGCTCCTCTCTTTGAATCCCACTTGACTTTGACTAGAACTAGTCGCTTGTGTTTGAGAAATTTGATCTTTCGATCCTCGATTTGAAGAGGTTTTTCAACAAATTTCAATTTCTCATTCACTCTTATATCTTGAAGAGGTACTACCAAAGATTCGTCTGATAGGCATTTCTTG
This sequence comes from Helianthus tuberosus, assembly GCA_030545235.1. Classification (NCBI taxonomy): domain Eukaryota; kingdom Viridiplantae; phylum Streptophyta; class Magnoliopsida; order Asterales; family Asteraceae; genus Helianthus; species Helianthus tuberosus. Next base: position 78,802,059 of record CM060380.1, read on the forward strand.
AGATTGGATATATAAAATACGTCATGTACTCCGGCCAATTCTTCCGGTAGTTGTAAACGATAAGCAACTGGTCCTATACGTTGGATTACCAAAAATGGTCCTACGTATCTTGGACTTAGCTTTCCTTTCTTACCGAATCGGACTACTCCTTTCCAAGGAGAAACTTTCAATAGTACTTTATCTCCAACTTGGAATTCTAATGGCTTCCTTCTATCGTCTGCATAACTCTTTTGACGATCTCGAGCCGTCTTCAGTCTTTCCTTGATTTGTGTGATCTTATCAGTAGTTTCTTGCACAATCTCCGGACCTGATAATTGACTTTCTCCTATTTCTGCCCAACAAACTGGAGTTCTGCACTTTCTTCCATATAGTGCTTCAAATGGGGCAGTTTCAATGCTTGAATGATAACTATTGTTATAGGAAAATTCAACTAAAGGTAAATGGTCATCCCAATTTCCACCAAAATCTATCACACATGCTCTGAGCATGTCTTCCAGAGTTTGGATCATCCTTTCACTTTGCCCGTCTATTTGGGGATGATATGCAGTGCTTAAGTTTAGTCGAGTTCCCATTGCTTTCTGGAAACTTGTCCAAAAATGAGAAGTGAACCGACTATCTCTATCTGATACAATGGAGAGTGGAACTCCATGTAAGGATACTACTTTGTCTACGTACAATTTGGCTAACCTTTCCATACTAAAGGTTTCCTTCATGGGTAGAAAATGAGCTGATTTGGTTAATCGATCTACAATTACCCAAATCGCATCATTACCTTTTCTGGTTTTGGGCAATTTAGTAACAAAATCCATTGTTATAAGTTCCCATTTCCATACAGGCATTTCTAATTGTTGTAGTAGACCTGAAGGCTTCTGATGTTCTGCCTTAACTTGTGAACAAGTAAGACACTTAGAAACATATCTAGCTATATCCTTCTTCATGCCTATCCACCAGAAATTATTTCTTAAATCGTGGTACATCTTATTATTTCCAGGGTGTATGGTATACCTAGATTTATGAGCTTCCTCTAAGATCTTATTTCTTAATTCTCCTTGCTTCGGTACCCAAATCATTTTCTTATGGAATCTCCAAATTCCACCATCTCCCTGTTCTAATTCTTTTATTCGTCCCTTCATTCCTTCAGCAACATCCTCTATTGCTGTTTCTTGAAAATGCTTCAGTTGTTCCATTAAATCTAACTGTAGATTTAATCTAAGAGCACGAACCCGTCGTTGTTTCTCATGGTACTTACGACTTAAAGCATCTGCAACTACATTTGCTTTTCCTTCGTGATATTGAATATCACAGTCGTAATCACTTAGGATTTCCATCCATCTCCTTTGCCTCATGTTTAACTCTTTTTGCCCAAAAATATATCTTAAACTTTTGTGGTCTATATAGACAGTAAATTTACTTCCGTAAAGATAATGTCTCCAAATTTTAAGGACAAAAGTTATGGAGCCTAACTCTAAATCATAAGTTGTATAATTTTCCTCGTGCTTTTTCAACTGTCTTGAAGCATACGCAATTACCTTCTTGCGTTGCATTAGTACACATCCAAATCCTAGTTTTGAAGCATCACAATGTACTTCAAAATATTCAGTCCCTTCTAGTAATGCTAGGATTGGAGCATTTGTTAATTTCTGTTTCAAGATTCTAAAGGCTTCTTCTTGTTTAGATCCCCATTCAAACTTAATGGCTTTACAGGTTAGCTTAGTTAATGGTACAGCTATCTTGGAAAAATCCTTAATGAATCGTCTATAATATCCAGCTAAACCTATAAAACTTCTAATTTCCACTGCGGTTTGCGGAACCCTCCAATTGATAATTGCCTCTATCTTAGCAGGATCTACATGAATACCTTCATGATTCACCATGTGTCCTAGGAATTGCACCTCTTGTAGCCAAAATTCACACTTCGAGAATTTGGCATAAAGCTTTTCTTTTCTTAACAAAGTTAAGAGTGCATGTAAGTGCTCACAATGTTCTGTCTGACTTTTGGAATAAATAAGTATATCGTCTATAAAAACAATTACAAATTTATCCAAATACGGTTTACATATTCTATTCATCATGTCCATAAATGCAGCAGGTGCATTTGTTAACCCAAAGGGCATGACTGTAAACTCGTAATGACCATACCTAGTTCTGAAAGCAGTTTTAGGTATGTCTTATTCTTGTACCTTCAATTGATGGTATCCGGAGCGTAAATCGATCTTAGAAAAATATCTAGCTCCTTGAAGTTGATCGAAAAGATCATCAATCCTAGGTAATGGGTATCGATTCTTTATTGTAACCTTATTCAATTCTCTATAATCAATACACATTCTCATCGAACCATCCTTCTTCTTTACAAACAACACTGGAGCTCCCCACGGCGATGAGCTAGGTTGTATGAATCCTTTACTTAGTAATTCATCTAATTACTTTCTCAGTTCTAACATTTCGGTAGGAGCTAACCGATAAGGTGCCTTGGCTATCGGTGTAGTTCCAGGAATTAGATGAATTCTAAATTCTACCTCCCTATCTGGTGGTAATCCTGGTAATTCTTCTGGGAATATATCTGGGTATTTTGAGACTACAGGAATCTCCTTAAGTTCTTTACCCTTAGTACTAATGATTACTGAAATCATATATACTATTCCTTGTTTTCGTTCATAACTAGCAACTTTCATTACTGATATGAACTTCATGGGTTTACGCGGTTTATCTCCTGTAATCATGATTATTTCTCCAGTAGGTGCCTGAATTTCTATAGAGTTTTTATCACAAAAGATTTGAGCATGGTTGGCTATTAACCAATCCATTCCTAACACAACATTGAATTCAGCTAATTTCATAGGTAATAGGTTTGCAGAGAATTTATGACCTGAAAGTTCTATTTCTACCTTTTGCAAAATCTGATCTATTTTAACTGAATTCCCATCTGCGGTTTCGACTGTAAAAATCTGCCTAATGTTGGTTAAAGGTAACTTAAGAGTTTGGCAGAATAAAGTATTTATAAAACTTTGGTTTGCACCAGAGTCAAATAATACTTTTGCGTAAATGTTGTGAACTAAGAATGTACCAGCTATCACATCTGGAATGAGTTATGCTTCCTGAGTGGTTAGCTGAAAAGCTCTAACATTCTTCTTGGTAGCTCCGTCGGCCGGCTTGGGTTTGTTGTCTGCTGGTTTGATCAATTTAGGACATTCTGTTTTGAAATGCCCATTTTCTCCACAGTTATAGCAGATCTTTGTTTTCCTTCTGCAATCTTCTTCATGATGTCCTATGGCTTTGCAAAAGTTGCAGGTCACATTACATCTTCCATAATGTTTCTTTTTGCAATTTCTGCAGAAAGGTGGATTTGAGGATTGCCCTGTTCCTCTTCTCTTGAAGTTGCTATTATTACCCGTACGAAATCCTTGGGTAATTTTCTGAGCCAGTTCCTTTTTCCTGTTTTCATCTCTTGTGCGTACCAGTTCATCAGTTAGGGTGTTAGCTAATTCCATCGCATCGTCAATAGTACGAGGTCTCGTAGCTTTAACGATGTTACGGATTTCGCTAATCAGTCCCCAAATATAGCGAGAAATGAGTACCGGTTCTGGCGAAGCCAGTGTTGGTACCACTATAGCATATTCGAAGAATGTCGAAGTATAACCGCGACAATCTACACCCAACATTCGATGATTTAAAAATTTATTTTCCATTTGATCTTTTTCATACTCGGGACAGAATTTTCTTTCTACAAGATTCTTAAATTCTTCCCATTTCATGGCATATGCCTCGATCCTTCTTTTCGCTTGTAACACTGTGTTCCACCATTCTAGCGCCCCTTCTTTAAAAAGATTCGACGCATACATAACTTGATCTTCCTCAGCACATTTACTTATAGTGATTACTGCCTCAGTTTTCTCTAACCAACGCAGTGCTGCAATAGCCCCTTCATTACCTGCAAACTCAGTTGGTTTACAGGCAAGGAATTCTTTGTAAGTGCAACCAGGTGTTGCAGCTTTCATTTTCTTGAAAATTGGAGCTTGCAGATCATTATTGTTATTAACATGATTACCACCTCCGTTTATACTATTACTAAAGTTGTCGCCTTGTGTACGTTTACTAGGAATGATTGATTGAGGTTTAACAGGTTTCTGGACAACAGCCACGATTGCTGGAATAGCATTGGCTATTCCTTGTGCAACGATATCCTCTATATCTTGCCTATTTAACAATTGCTCTTCCTGATTTTGCTCAGATTGATTTACTTCATTTACTGGTTCATTACCAATGTTTGCCATCTGATAATTAATTTAAATAGTTAATATAAAATAAGAAACAAATCAATATAACAATTAATCGCACATAATCACGTAAACAAATATACAACCAAAATTGTAAATTTTCTAAATTTTCATTTATATATTATGCTTCCATATACAACCGTTTTATTGTTTATTTTACACATACTGATTTTCATTCATATTATTGTTATTATACAAACACAGACTCATAACCCATTTCTCCCTCGTCAACTTGCATTTTTAATAACGATGTTCCCTCTCATCATATTTCCATGAGATTTGTCCTCCTATCTCTCGGATCCTATTCCCAGCATCCATTAGCTCTTCACCAAAATGGCGAAGTTCAGCCATATTCTCATTACTCATTGGTGGATTGGGTAAAGGTTCTGGATCGAACTGAGGGAAATACGTATAGGGACTGTTGATAAGGTTTTGAAATTGCCAATCATTATTCCACCATTCGTCCATACCTAAAGGTTGGGTGTGGATTATTGGTTCTGAGATTGCTGGTTCCAAGTTCATTGGAATTTGGGTTTCAATAGGATGAGTAAAAACATTTTCATTGACAGGCTTAATAGTATCACAGCTTGTCAATATAAAATCTAGTTCCTCCTAAAATGTCATTTCCTGGGTTTGTTTAGAGCTTTCTCCAATTTCCATTTTGGTTTGTCTAGAACCTTTTCCAACCTCCATTTCTATTTGCTTAGAATATTCCTCAAACTGTATTCCCATTTGTCTAGCATCTTCCCCTACTTCAATCTCCAATTCCTGCTGTCTCGAACTTTCCCCGGTTTTAATTTCTTTTCCTTTTTCTAAGGGATTATTTATTTTAGGAAGCCTCTTAGCTGGCTTTTTCCTATGTTGAGCCTTAGATTTGTATTGTTCGAGAGGACAAGAAATCTGTGATAACTTATGTGATTGTATTGTTTGTTAGTATGGGATAACGAATGTATTAAATATTATCGCAATATAGTTGTTATGGATTCTCTTGAGCAATCTGATTCGCCTAGTGCCGCGCCCCGATGATTCCGCCATCGGTTGGGGTGTGACAACGGGGTTGTTTCATTATACTTGTTACTTCACGTTTCGATAATCGGAATCTAACTCATCATATGTACTCATGCGTCACAACAAGCATTCTAATTCTAACTTATCCAATAACGCATCTATGCTACACACTAAAGTGCCTGTATTAGCCAAGTCGTACTTCCAGAATCATCTAAAATACTCACGATTTCGTTCTGTTACGCATGTAATGTACTGTGTCAATTTAGGGTTTACTATGAATCTTCACACATATTATAACTAACTGTCCGTACAATACTTTCTAGTAAGAGTAAATTTCTGTTTTTGTCCCTGAGGTTTGTCCATTTTAACTAGTTTAGTCCAAAAGTCTAATTTATAACAAATCCATTCGAACCTGAGGTTTGTCCATTTTAACTAGTTTAGTCCAAAAATCAAATTTATAACAAATCCAGCCCTGAATTTTGCATTTCTTAACGCTTTTCATCCAAATTGCTAACTAATTTTTTTTTATTAAAATCGCTACTTTCGTTAATAAAAAAATTTATATGTATTTTTATATGTAAGAATTAACCTCCATTTCAGTCTATGGGGGTTTTTCGTCAGTTAGCCAATAATTAAACGAAAAAGCAAACCAAGTTAGCCATTTGGATGAAAAGCGTTAAGAAATATGCAAACCATAGGGATGGTTTTGTTATAAATTAGATTTCTGGACTAGACTAGTTAAAATGGACAAACCTCAGGGACGAAAACTGTCATAGCCCCCGACCCGGTTTGACCCGTTTCAGGAGCCGCAGGACAGAAAATCCTGTGGTATTTATTTAATTTAGTTTAACAGCGGAAGTTTATCATCAGGATCTTTTTAAAGCTAACATTTTCCCGATTATTTTATTGCACAACTCGGGATAAAATCCCGGTAATTTACAATAATATGATTTCACGGAGAAATCTTTATTTTACAAAACATATGTCACACCCTCAAAATCCACACGCGGAGTATTACCGCGAGGCGTGTGACGACCAGGATCTTAGCCACTAATTATTTTGAACCGTTTAGTTATTATTACAAATAATGGTATAATTAGCGACCAAATTTTTTTGTTTAAATTTTTCAAAACGTAGCTTGAGTTTGCAGCGGGAAGGAAAGAAGAACACATCGTAAATTTAAAACCACAAGTTGTTCATATGAAACTTACGAACCACGTACTCCATCCGATTGCAACGTCCGTCCAGAGCTGTATCGAGCAACCTGCAAAGCATGCAGTAGAGTGTCAACAAAAAGTTGGCGAGTTCACGAGTTTAGTGTTTTCCAGTTTTATTTCCAAAAACTTGTTTTAACCAGTTAATTTATCCGTTTATACATGCGATGGGGAGCTACCCCATAAGTAAGCGACTAAACTGTTTTTACAATACCGAATACTATTCATCCGTACGTTTCCGTAGAGTGCCCCGTTTGTCAATGTTCTATCATCATTGACGGTTGCCAGAGTACATTAGTTCACGCCCGATCCCATACGCGGGCACGGTGTGAGGTTGGTGAGACCTAAATAGCGCTATCAACTAATAACCCGTTCGCCTGACCCCGGCGACTAATCGGTATTAAGAAATGAGGACTTGAGTGATAGAGTTTTGTTTAGTGTTGCTTGTTGCATCCAGTATAAACAGTAATTAACTAAAGGTTCCCAGTAACAAGGGAAGTAAGTAAGTTTGTTCCCAGTAACAAGGGAAGAAAAGTAAGTTTGTATCCCTCACAAGGGGATAGAAATACCGTATCCCGCACAAGGAGATAGTAAGCAATCCCAAACCAGGAAAAGTGTTTTGTTTCCCAATCCACCGGGAACGCATGCTTTAAGTAAAAAGTAGTGAACTCACCTTTGCTTTGCTCGGTAGTTAATTTACTTGTGTTACATTGGTCAACCATACCCTATTATGGTTGTTAAACATTTATTAGGTTCGTATGCAAGTAGTGTCACGTATAATCTTACACGTAATCTAACACATAGCATGTATGTTATACTAGCATATACTATATTGGGCCTATCCTAGCATGTGGGCAGTTAAACAGTAACAGTTAGACAACAATAGTAGCACACAGCCCAAAACATAACGTCACGTAGTGCGGCCCAATAATGAATTTAAGTAATCCAGTCGAAACCGGGTAGTCTCGACTCGAGACTAAGAGATCTCGAGTCGCAACCATGAGATTCCGAGTTGCAATCTAAGTGGTCTCGAGTCGTGCACTTCTGAGTCGCAACCTTGAGGTCTCGAGTCAAGCTTGAGTCGAGATCAGAAGATCTCGAGTCGCAACCATGCCAGTCTCGAGTCCTTACGTGTGAAGTGCCTGGTTTCGAGTCGCCAACATAACGGTCTCGACTCGCAACCATGAGTTTTCCACTCACAACCCTTGCTGATGTTTTCTAGAATTTTCATAATAGTACGGTCCAATCAAAATTCATAAACATGTACTACCCAATTAAATTTCACTAACATGTTCCCTATACCGTACCCTCCTAAATTCAGATCAATGCTCCTCAATTCAAATATTCTTATCACATTCAACCAGTTCATCAGATTCATCAAAATAGGTCTAGCACTATAACTTTCCATCAAAACATATCATCAAATTAATTATGACTTATAGCATATAACAGATTGTCACGAGACTTTTATTAAAATCCTATTATCATCATCAGATATCACTAAAAGAAACACATACCCTTATTTAACCAATTATCTAAAACAGTTAACAACAATTTTTGCACAAAAGCATGAACCAAAATAATGCAAACATAAATCTCAGATTAACATACCCCTAGTCATCACCTCAATCCTCATTCGAAGTATTCAGATTGTACTTAATATCCCAAAAACATACTTCTAAATTCCCATACATACTAAACAGTTAATCTCACATATATATCAAGGTTCTCAAAGTCACAAAACACACTATCGGTTCAAAATCAAACAACAACTCTAACCGGTGTGCAGATCTATGCAAAACAGCTAATTTACACATATATTTTAACAAAACATAAGACATCGAGATGCAAGGCAATCACATACCGACCGTAGGGTTAAGAACATGTTGTTGTGTGCGACCCGAGGCTGAACCCGACAAGACCCGAGCAGAACCCGAGACCGCTGCCACTGCTTCTTTTCCGAACAAAGGCTCGAACTAAACCTGACCCGAGCTATCATTATCATCAGCTCAGGCCTGAGCGATGAGATTCGTCGGATAATCAGAACCGCCGCCGCTGCTTTTGCTTCCGACAGCTGGCATTTTTGTCCAATCAAGAAACAGGAGGAGGAGGAGGGCGGAAGGTTTGGTGTCACCGAGGAAGATGAGAGAGGTTCGGGTGTGGGTGCGTGTGTGGTTGCCGGAGATGTGCTCCGGTCATCGGTTCAGCAGAGAAGGAGGGGAGGTGAAGGTGAAGTGGATTTGCGTGTTGGAGAGAGGAAGGAAGAGGGTGTGGCTGGGGCTTTTGCGGGTGTTCGCCGGAAAACGAGGCACCGGAATATGCTCCGGTTGCCAGAAATCGCCTGATCGAGGGAGGAGGGGCAGGGGGTAGGGGTGTGCAGCTGGTGTGAGAGGTTTTTTGGGGTTTTTATTTTGAATATTAGAGAGGGTGAGGTCTTATGAGGGATTTATGTATGTTAGGGTTTAGTGTGTAGAGAGATTGGGTTGGGCCTAGCCCAAGTGCGTATGGATCATATAAAATTACGGGTCTCTCAATTAACGAAACTAGCCCGAGTAATACAAAGTGAATGTTCGGCTTGGGTTAGTTGTTAAATGGTTGGTTCCTCTTGTCGCGCGTTATTATTATTAGATAAATAATAATAATAGTAATAATAATAATAACAATAATAATAATCACTGGCTCGTCTCTCGGCGTTCAGGATCAAGGGTTCGAGTTGTCACAACATATTTCTTTATTTTATAATGAGCCACTTTCTTAAGCTTGAGGTGCATCAAGGCACTTTTCCTGAATCACAACAGATCACCTGAAATATGTTTGAAAAAGGTTTTGTTAGCGGGAAATACTGGTGAATCATTCTATTTACTAAAACGACCTGTTTGTTATAATTTACAGTATTAAGGGAGATTACAATGTTTCAGATGTCAACCAACTACCCACAGTATTTGTCACTCGACCGGATCTGTGACTATGGTCATATCACCATTGGCTACCCGTTTGTCCAATGGCAAAGATTATCAAGTAATGTATACAAAACCCCACATACCGGCTGTAATTTGGTGACTACATAAACTTAATCCCTGTAATTATAACTTTGAAAATAAACATGCTTTTGAAATTAAATTTGATAAAAAGAGAATGACTCACATTGCAGATTTAATACGGACAGAGTCTAGTCTACTGATTAGCCTTGTTAACCTATTTTAAATAACAATGCACACAAAACTAGGTTAGTAACTAATACAGCATTTACGATAACTCACGAGATCAACCCTCACAACGAATGACAAAGTGCGATACTTAAACATCCATCGAATTAACGACGAATGACAAAGCATAACCCTAATGTGGGTAGCACTTAAACATCCATTGGATAGTTTAATCGATCGGACATTGAATCGTAGCAGCGATTAAGTTATTACCCTGTTTTGCGGCAGCGATTTGTGATCGTGTGTGTTTTAGAATTGTTTCTGCTATAACTCAGTGTACGTAACGAAATTTTACGTCGTTTCAACTTCAGAATTCATGTCCCAAACCCCTCTATTTATACCCAAAATTTGACCCCCCTCGCGTGACGCGAGGGGTACCCCCTGGGCGTCGCGTGGCGCGAGGGGTCCTATCCTACCATAGGGTAGCCACATCCCTAACTAGCCTTGCTGACTTGACGGATTCTTAAAATTCGATACTGACAACAAGTTATTTAGATAATCGTAACTAGGGTTTACCCCCCCCCCCTGAGTTTTAGGGGCCCTGATCCTGATTCTGATTATTCTGAAAATTTCAGGGTTTGTGCAGAATCACTTAGGTGTTTCAATTAGGGTTTCCTATTGCACTAAATATAATAATAAATAATAGTTTTGATGAGAGTTGTTACAAAAACAGAAATTCACTCTTCTAGTAATCATATGTAAACTAATTTTCATCCTCAAAATCAACACAGGTCTATTCGAGTGCACATCGTGTTCTGTCATTGTGAACTAGTAACCGTTAGGTTCACCAGGATTTCACAAATGTCACACAGTGGTTTTTAGAAGGTGCTGGCAGTCTTCAGAGTTCAGGACACGTCAGCAGTTTCTTTAGATTTTTGCCCAATTTTACTTCCATTGTTCGAATTCGGTTCATTTTGTCCTGAAAATAAAAAAACTGAAATAAGTCTCTTTAAATATACATTCTTAACAAAACCAATAAAAAATTGGTATAATTTGATATAAAAAACATGTGCAAATATTTCTTATATCATAAGACATTCCATTGGAACACATTCATCATGTAATATGAGGACAATGTCGAATTTATTCACGCAATTAACCCTAAAGAAACAATATCTCAAAGATTATTTCTGTAACTTATTAATTAAAAATTTGTAACTAGCTATCAGGGGCATAGGTTAGTAGGTGCCTGGGGGTGCATCTGCCCCCTCTAATGTTTCGGTTAAAAGTGTATAATTTCCGATTTTTCGTTTAAAAATTTTAAAATTATATAGGATTGCCCTTCCAATTATTTTGCCTAAATATTTATACAATATATAAATCAAAATAAAGTTTGTTACCACTTTAAATCTTAAAGGTTGTTTAGCTGAGTTGTAATTCTTCGTCCAGGTTTCATTTATCTCGTACCATTATATATATATATATATATATATATATATATATATATATATATATATATATATATATATTGTTCTTTTGTTTGTTAAACAATATTTAGTTTTTTTAAATGTAAGAACGGTTCTTTGAACGAATGAAATTTTTTTAGTTTTATTTGGAACTATTATTATTTGACCCGACCCGAATCGAATAGCCGGCCCGACCCAAAACATAACGATAGGAAAAAAAAATTGGGTCTCATGAGTCCATGACTTTACGCCCCCTCAAAACTTTTGGTCAAGCTCCGCCACTGCTAGCTATAACAATTTATATAATATAAAGAGTAAATTACAAGTTTTGTCCTTTATCTTTACATCAAATTTCAGGCGTTGTCCTTTAGCCAAAAAGTTGACAGGCGGTGTCCTTTATGTTGCCAAATCTTGCAAGTTTTGTCCTTTTAGCAAAACCCAGTTAGATTTTTTGGTTAAATCTAGTCATGTGCAAGGCACATGAGGGTACTATTGTAATTTCACCATTCAAGGGACTATTGTGTAAGATAAATTATATTTAGGGACTATTTTGAAAAAAAAATAAAAAAAACATATAAATAAAGTTAAATTCTCTCTCTCACCCCATTCTTTCTGCATTCTCTCTCAGAAGGAACTCAAGCTTCATCAACCTATTTTCTCTCTCTCTCTCTCTCTAAACTTTCTCTCACACACACTCTCTCTCTATCACACGATCTGACTTTTAAGGGTGGATGTGGCTGGTGGTTATGGCGGGTGGTTGTGGTGGGTTTGGTTGTAGGTGGGTGGTGGGTGGCTGTGGTGCTAGGGGCGACGGTGGAGGTGGAGGTGGTGTTAAGACCGGTTGCAGGTGGGTGGTGGGTGGATGGCGAGTGACTGGCTGTGGCGTTATGGGCGGCGGTGGAGGTGGTGTTAAGGTCGGTTGCAGATGGGTGGTCAGTGGGTGGCAGGTGGGTGGTAGGAGATTCGGTGGTGAAGGGGTGGTTTGTGGTGGTGGGGTAGGTTCGGCGGTGGAGGTGATGTTATAGGCGATTGCAGGTGGTGGTGGTCGGAGAATCGATGCCGGAATTGTTTTTTAGGGTTTTTGATATTTTTGTTTTTGGGGATTTTTGGGGGTTTTTGATTTGGTATTTGGGTTTGTTGAGAATGGTCAGGGGGATGAATATGATGCAAGTAGCAGTGAATGTTTGGTGATGGTGGTGGCGCCGTGGTTAGTTAAGGCAGAAGTGGCGCCGGAAATGTATAGGGGTGGTTGTGGTGTTGGGTAAGGTGCGACGATGGGTGAAGGTGTGGTTGATGGTGGTGGCTCGGGTTAGCCTGCTTATTTCTGTTTGCAATTCAGGTTCGTTATATGATTTGGTTCTTCATCTTTTGATGATACTTAATAATTCCGATTTGGTTCTGCATATTTGGATGTCATGATTGTTATGTTGGGCGGTTTAAGGTGTGTTTGATGGTGGCGGTAGTGGTAGTGGCGATGGTGGCGGTGGTGGTGGTGGCGGCGGTGGAGGGTGGTGGTGATGGTGATGAAGGGTGGTGGTGATGGTGGTCAGTAATTTATTCTATATATAATAATAATAATAATAATAATAATAATAATAATAATATTTTAAATTTTTTTGTTTTATTTTTTAGATAATATTAAATAAATGGGGTAGAAAGACTAAAATGCCCTTGAGTGACCAGATTTAACCAAAAAATCTAACTCGGTTTGGCTAAAAGGACAAAACTTGCAAGATTTGGCAACATAAAGGACACCGCCTGTCAACTTTTTGGCTAAAGGACAGCGCCTGAAATTTGATGTAAAGATAAAGGACAAAACTTGTAATTTACTCTAATATAAATTTGTAACATTTCTAGGCATATAGTTTTGTACATTTACCTTAGTTGGTGTTCCATACTTTAGTTAGTTGTACCCTTAGTTTAGAAGGTTGTAGCTTTTTGTTTATTATTATATAATAAGAATTGATGTAATACCTCTTTGGTTTTTTATAATTTTTATCTTGTAGTGAATTTTTTTTATTGTTTTTTGTTAAAAAGGTTTATATGGTCTTCAAGTTTTGTGTTTTTTTCGTTATGTTAAAGCTTTTTCTGTATAAATTCACATTTTTGTTTTACAGTTTATACCCTATGTTTTACGTCACGTGACAGTATAGATTAATGTTTTTGTTTTACAAATTTTTGACGTCGTCTGCTTACTACTTAGTACGGTTTTACGACTTATGTGCCCGCAACGCGGGTGTTAAACACTAGTTATTGTTAAAATCTACATGATAGTGATATAGAAACGTAAAGAAGCCACCAACTACAACCAATATTTGTAGATATAAACTACCTCTTTCCCCTTGTATTGCTTATTTGTGAAGCCTTAATCGAATCTCAAGATGAGAAAAAGCTTGTTCGTGTTAATGTTCATGCTTGTTCTTTTTGTTTCCGGTATGTCTTTTTTGACCAAAAACAATATATTTAAGTATAAACATCTATAATTTTTGATGAATCAAAACAGGTTCAGGTTTGTTGGCCATCTTCACACAAACATATATATAGGGTTAGGTTTATTTGTGAACCTCCCTCTTAATTGTGAACTAAATGAATCAATCTTAGCCCTTGATCATTTTAGATCAAAAAGGTAGGATTGTCATTAACCCAAGTATTTTTAATTTAAATCCTTTAATTTTCTCCCCTCTCTCTCATATTTAATTATTTCTTTATTATTTCTATTCTCTCTCAATTCTTAAACACAATGATCTAGATTAAAAAAAAAAATTCGATTAAACATTAGTTGTTATACGATCCAATAAACAAGATCAATGAAAAACAATATCGATCAAATCAAGAAGATTGATAAAAAAACTTTCATTTTTTTTCTCAGTCGGCTCCTTTGAAGCCCTCAAAACGTAAGCACATCAGATCCGATTCATAAGCAAGAATGACCCGTTTCACATAAAATCCACCTTTTCCTTTTACATTAATGATTTTTGTGCATCATCACCTTTTTGTGTATTACTATTCATGTTTATACTCATCTATTTTCTTTTCTTAATAATTAAGCTTGATTCCTACATTTTACAACTGGTAATACACAAACATGTGGTGGATCCATAACAAATACTTGTTTATTTATTGTTATCGAGTAAGATTCTTGTTTACAATGAAAATTCCGCATATATAATTTTAATAACATGGATAAAAAAATAATAATTGCAGAAGAGAGGATGGTTAAAGTGACAGCAAAGACGTGTGAATCGAAGGGGACTGAGTTCACTTGTCTCAATGATGACACGTGCAAAAAGTCTTGTCAAAAGGATGGTTTTATTTCGGGAACATGTGAAGGTTTTTCACGTAAATGTAATTGCTACAAGCAGTGTTAAACTTAAAAATATGCATGATACTTATCTTATGTTTATGAAATTTAGTCTCAAATCTGTGCGACTGTGCGACTGAATGTATATTTAATATGATAAATGAAGTATCTTATGTATAAAGTCTTCTTTTTAGCTAACATGTTTGTTCTATAATATGATAAATATTTAGTTTTTGTTTTAAGAAAACTACATAAAAATATAAAATTACATATAATATGTAGATAATGAATACAAACATATACAAAATGTTAGATATGAATGTCTATTTGCATTAATCAGAAGATTGAAAACTAAGAATTTACACTCGATATCAACTACCTAAGTTCTGTTCGGGGATGATGACATTTAACAAAAATTTGGTCACCTAAATTTGTTAGCAAATTCGATTATGATAGGAGTGGTAAATCATGTATTTATACTTTTTTAGACTTTAAAGATTCTACGTTTTTACAAATGGTATTTTAACTAGTGGGGTGAAATCCACGTCGGATATTAAAATTTGTAAGGTTTGGTTTCGACTACTACAAAAAAGTTTATTTACAATGATTTTACTACACAAAAGGTGCATGATTTAACTCAAAAAAAATATAATCGTGTTTTATATCAAAAACCATAAAAACGAATACGAATATCGATCCTGATAACAAATTGATATCGATGATGTTCGGTCAATATAGGCTCGGTTCGACATCATACAACTATTTTTTTATACAATCCCGTTTTCAATAAATTTATATCGGTATGTAGAGAAAAAAAAATAAAAGTAGTCGAATATATGGTGGATGAAACTCACACATTGCGGCAAAGATGTTTAAATTTGTAAGACTTGGTCTCAATGGCTAAACAAAAGTTTATCTACAAAATTTTATTACACAAAAGTTGTGTTGGACCTACAAAAGAACAGATAATATTCAAAAGCCAAAACATGACCAAATGATCAAGAAATAAACAGTAGATAAAGCATTCTCCTCCGAAAGATAGTGAATCTTAAACACCAATCAGATCATCTGTTGAAGACATGCTTACATCTGTTCAAGCCTTGGAAACCACTGTTGATGAAGAACCAAGCACTGATCAATGCCAAAGCCCTGTTGAAGCAAAGATCTGTTCATGAAGACCAAACATCTTGTTAGGCCAAATAGATGTTTGGAACAAAGCGAAAACGGTTTGAAGATCTACGGTTTCATCAATGTAACAATATTTTGCTTGTAACAGAGTTTTAGTGTCTTAGAGCAGATGTTAGATTCCTACAGATGTGTTTGTAAACATCTGTGGGATTTTTTTTGTTAAGAATGTTAGATGTCACTATCAAGGTGACGTCAGCTGATTGCAAACAAATCTTTTGTACTTAGTATAAATAGATCTCACCTGTTAGAGATCTATTCATCACTTCACGGACATTCTTTTTGTACAAACAGATCTATGAGTAATCAGGCTGAGGGAGAGATTGTAAAATCATTGGACTGTAATTGTAATCAGTGCATTTCAATACAAAGCAGTTTTGATATATCTTCCTACTTGTGTGTTTGCATTATTTGTCTTTCAATTTACAAATTGTTTCTTCTTGTTTTGCTTAAAAACCACAAGTATCAAACTCAGATCCTAACAGTAGATATCTAAACTTGGTCACATTAAACTTGATTTCACAATCAGTTTAATAATCAAAGATCAGCACAAAGATCCAATCTGTTGGTAACTCAGAGTTGTAAAGTGTTGAATTCACAAGTATTTCACACATACTCTGTTTTTCATCAAAAGAACAAAAGATATGGCACAAAAGAATCCCCATAACACTGGCTTTAGTAACAAGCCTCATATGCTTGTCAGATCTAAGTATAATATCTGGCAATGTCAGGGCCGGCCCAATGGGCTTGGGACCCTAGGCACAAGCCTAGGGCCACCCAAATTAGAAGGCCTCAAATTTATTGTGAGTTTTCTATATAATAGGCCCATTTTGAGTTTTAAAGGAAACAGCCCAAACATGTAAGGCCCGTTTTCAGACTTCAGTTTTAAAGAAAACCCAGACAAAAGGCCTCAGCCTCACACAGACAAACACACGCGACCTTCAGACCTTGAAGAACCAAACATCGCCGCTGTACATCGATCAGGCGGCAGCGCAGATGATGAACTTGAAGAACGAATCGTCGGTAAGTAATTACTAACGTCTATTTTTCCTTTTTTACATCTATATCTTCGATTACAATTTACTGATTAAATCAGTTCTTCTCTTGTTCAATCGATTACTATTTACTGATTAAACCGTGTGATTACTATTTACTGATTAAATCAGTTCTTCGATTATTAAATATATGTGTTCTTCGATTCAGTCCTTGTTCTTCGATTTGGGGCAGTGACGGCAATCGTTGTTTGTCGATTTGGGGCAGTGGCGGCAGGCTTATTCAGTTCTTCGATTTGTGGTAGTGGCAAGCGTTGCCGCGTTGATTCGATTTGTGGCAGTGTGGTGTGGCATAGGTTAGATCTGATATCCTCATTCTTCTTTCATAAGTTGCTATTTTTCTGATTCAATTAGTGCTTATTTGTTGAACTAATCTTGTTATTTAGGCACTAGGCTTGGTTGTTTGTCTATTTAATTTGTTGTTTAGTAAATTAGGGCTCATTAGCAATGTCAAATCGAATTAGAACTTTTGAATCCGGTCATTCAAAAAGGCAAAGAAAACGTAAACAAGAAGCTTTAATTGAATCACAAAAGGGAGCACTTCTAAAATTTTGAACACCTACAACAAGTCAACCTACAAACGATGAACCTACAAATGTAAGTGATACACCTACAACTAATGAACCTACAAATGAAAGTGATACACCCACAAATGAAAGTGATACACCTACAAATGATACACCTACAAATAATGAACCTACAAACAACGATACACCTACAAATGATGAATTTACAACTGATGAAATACCTATGAATTTTGTTGATCCAAGTCAATGGAATAATATTAGTATTGATCTAAGAGATTTACTCGAAGAAAAAGGTCCGATTAAAATTCATGATTACGATTTTCCACAAGATGAACATTCAAGAAGCTTTAATACATCTCACTATATGCGAACATTACCAAATGGAGAAACGTTAGAAAGAAAATGGTTGATTTATTCTAGAGATTTAGCTAGAGCATTTTGTTTTTGTTGTAAACTGTTTAACGTGAATCAATGTACAAGCAGCTTAGATAAAGAAGGTAATAATGATTGGAAAAATTTTAGTAGTAAATTAAAGGAACATGAAAAAAGTAAAGTGCATATTAACAATATGAGAACATGGATGGAATTAGAGATAAGATTGGCGAAAAATAAGACAATTGATAAACAAGCTCAAGATCAAATAAATAAAGAAAAAGAACATTGGAGAAACGTGCTAAAAAGAATTATTTCCCTTGTAAAGGGTCTTGGTAAAAATAATTTAGCATTTCGTGGGACAAATGAACAATTGTATGAAGAAAACAATGGTTTATTTTTAGCCGGTATTGAGATGATTGCAGAATTTGATCCGGTAATGCAAGTGTCGCAACCCCCGAACCCTGTCTCGGGAAGCGGGCGGCCACGGCCTACTCAGAGATGGTGGCATCGGTGTTTATCATTATTTGGCAGCGGAAATTACCTCAGGACCATAGTTTGGAAATATTTATCAGAGTAAAATACTACATTTTTATAATATTAAACATATTGGGATAAAACCCAAGTTTTCGTTACAAACAGGTTTATAGGGATAAACCCTATTTTATTGAAATAAAACATCATCTTTATTTAGGTAACTTTTATAGCCACTTTTCCAAGCCTTCAGTGCTGTCCAACTGGCTTCTAATTGGCTTTCACATTTCGTTACCTGAAACCCGTTTAAAAACATTTTGTCAGTGGGAAATACTGGTGAGTGAATCCCAATTTAATCAAGACAAGTAAATCAGTTTTACAGTATTGAGGGTGATCTCGCAATTACATTTGTTTATATTTCTACCTTAATTACCACCCACGGTACTGTCAACCCGACTTGTGGTCATGTTACTACTCACAGTGTAGTAACAAATTTTGTATACAAAACCCCAACATACCGATGATAATTGTAGAATTACAAATACTCAATCACTGTGAAATATAAATTAAAACATTTGAGGTTTTGTAAAAACAGTTTGCAAAAAGGAGGATTAACTCACATTGCTATTTTAGGGTTTTCCTTGGTGTTTTCCTGGTTATAATCTATTAATTAAACAATGCACACGCATTAGTATAATAACCCAAGCTTTACATTAGTTATACCCTCCCCGAGACAGAACTCCAACGACTACGTTGGGCAGAGCCTCAATAGTCGTTACGGAGCGCTAGATCAATCGGGCAGCGTATCTAATACGTACCGGGGGTTAAAATACTTACAATGAGGCAAAGCTTTGCTAATTTAGTGGGTATAATGCCCGGGTAGAGTGTCTACTATTCAGAAATTAGAGAGAGAATTCGTATGTTGAGCGATTTGCGAACTGAGGCCGATCGAAGCTATTTATAGTGCTGATCAGGCACTTTGTCGCGCCCCGCGTAAGCCGAAGGCAAAGTCTTCGCGGCCCGCGACGTAGGGTGTGTAGGGTTTAGCTTGGTCTGGTCACAAGTGTAGAGTCGACATGATCATGACACGTGGCACGCTAGGGCTCCGCTTGGTGGTCTAGCTGTCGCGGTCCGCGACGAAGCTAACCATAGGCTTCGCGACCAGTGAGTGACCATAAATCTTTGTTTTTATTTTATTTTTGTAAAATTAAAGGTATATAGGGTCAAATTTCGTATACGGGGTGTATTTTAGGACGTATTGGGGTGTTCTAAATATTTTAGGGGTGTCGGAAATATTTTAGGTGGGTTGTTTTATCCTCCCCACCTTGTTTTAGAACTCGTCCTCGAGGTCTACTGGAATAGATGTGGGTATTTCCTCTGCATTTCTGATTCAAGCTCCCATGTGTACTCTGGTCCTCTCTTGGAATCCCATTTCACTTTGACTAGAACCAATTTCTTGTGTTTGAGATTTTTGACTTTTATGTCTTCAATCTGTAGAGGCTTCTCTGCAAACTTAAGCTTTTCATTTACCTCTATATCTTTAAGAGGTACTACTAATGATACATTGGCTAAACACTTTTTGAGATTACATACATGAAATACATCATGTATTCCTGCCATTTCCTCTGGCAGTTGTAGCTGATAAGCTACTGGTCCTATCCTTCTGATAATCCCATAGGGTCCAACATACCTGGTGCTTAGCTTTCCTCTTTTGATGAATCTTACCACTCCTTTCCAAGGAGAAACTTTTAATAAAACTTTATCTCCTACCTGAAATTCCAATGGCTTTCGTCTGTTATCTGCATAACTCTTTTGTCGGTCACGTGCTGCTTTCAGTCTTTCCTTTACTTGAATACTTTTTTCTGTTGTTTCTTGTACTATCTCGGGTCCAGATAGTTGCTTTCTCCAATTTCTACCCAACAGACTTGAGTTCGGCACTTTTGTCCATAAAGTGCTTCAAAGGGTGCAGCATTGATACTGGTGTGATAGTTGTTATTGTAAGAAAATTCTATTAATGGCAGATGATCGTCCCAACTTCCTCCGAAATCAATTACACAAGCTCTAAGCATATCTTCCATTGTCTGAATTGTCCTTTCGCTTTGTCCGTCCTTTTGAGGATGATAAGCGGTGCTTAGATTTAACTTGGTTCCCATTGTTTTTTGGAAACTAGTCCAAAAATGAGAAGTAAAACGGCTATCTCTATCAGAAATAATTGATAAATGAATTCCATGTAATGAAACTATTTCGTTTACATATAACTTAGCTAACTGTTCCATACTAAAAGTCTCTTTCATTGGTAAGAAATGAGCCGACTTGGTTAACCTGTCTACAATCACCCAGATTGTATCATTACCTTTTCTTGTCTTGGGTAATTTGGTAACAAAATCCATTGTTATCAATTTCCAGTTCCATACTGGCATTTCTAACTGTTGCAATAAGCCTGAGGGTTTCTGGTGTTCAGCTTTAATTTGTGAACAAGTTAGACATTTAGCAACATAAGCTGCTATATCCTTTTTCATTCATATCCACCAGAAATTCTTTCTTAAGTCTTGGTACATCTTATCACTTCCAGGATGTATTGTATACTTAGACTTATGGGCTTCTTCTAATATGCGGTGGCGTAGGTTTCCTCGTTTAGGTACCCAGATCCTTTCCTTATGGAATCTCCAAATTCCATCTATTCCTTGTTCTAATTCTTTAATCATTCCTTTCAATTTTTCAGTATCATCCTTGATTACTGATTCTTGTGCTTCTCTAATTTGCTCGTTTAAATCTATCTGCAGATTTAATTTTAGAGAACGTACTCTTTTTGGCTTTTCATGATATTTTCAACTTAAAGCATCGGCTACCACATTAGCCTTTCCTGCATGATACTGGATATTACAATCATAATCACTGAGAATTTCCATCCAGCGTCTTTGTCTCATGTTTAACTCCTTTTGCCCAAAAACATATCTTAAACTCTTATGATCGGTGAAAATTGTAAACTTACTATAGTAAAGATAATGTCTCCAAACCTTAAGGGCAAAAATTATGGCTCCTAATTCTAAATCATGTGTTGTATAATTCTCTTCATGATTCTTAAGTTGTCTAGATGCATACGCTATAACCTTTTGACGTTGCATCAAGACACATCCATAACCTAACTTAGAAGCGTCACAATAGACTATGAAATCTTCAGTTCCTTCTGGTAACGCTAGTATGGGTGCGTTGGTTAATCTTTGCTTAAGAATTCTAAAGGCTTCTTCTTGTTATGGTCCCCATTCAAACTTAACAGACTTACAGGTTAGCTTAGTTAAGGGAATGGCTATTCTAGAAAAATCTCTAATAAATCGTCTATAATATCCGGCCAGTCCTAGAAAACTTCTAACCTCTGTTGGTGATTCAGGGGTTTTCCATTTAGTAATTGCCTCAATCTTTGTGGGATCCACATGAATTCCTTCATGGTTAACTAAATGTCCAAGAAATTGTACTTCCTCTAACCAAAACTCACACTTCGAAAATTTAGCGTAAAGCTTTTCTTTTCTCAATAAACTTAGGAGTGCATCCAGATGCGTTGCATGTTCCTCTTTACTCTTAGAGTAAATGAGAATATCATCTATAAAGACAATTATGAATTTATCCAAATATGGCTTACATATTTGGTTCATCATGTCCATAAATGCTACTGGGCATTGGTTAAACCAAATGGCATGATAGTAAATTCATAATGGCCATACCTTGTTCTGAAAGCGGTCTTAGGAATGTCCTCTTCCTGTACCTTTAATTGACGATATCCTGAGCGTAAATCAATTTTAGAGAAGAATCGAGCTCCTTGTAACTGATCAAACAAATCATCGATTCTCGATAATGGGTACCAATTTTTAATCATGACTTTATTCAATTCACGGTAATCAATGCACATTCGCATTGTCCCGTCTTTCTTCTTGACAAATAATATTGGTGCTCCCCATGGCGATGAGTTAGGCTGTATGAATCTTTTCTCCAACAGTTTGTCTAGCTGTTTCTTTAATTCTTTCATCTCTGCGGGTGCTAAACGGTAAGGTGCTTTGGAAATTGGTGTTGTTCCTGGTAACAAATGAATTCTGAATTCGACTTCTCTGTCCGGTGGTAGTCCTGGTAATTCTTCTGGGAATACGTCTGAGAATTGAGACACTACGGGGATATCTTTCAATTCCTTTCCTTTAGTTTTAATGATTATGGAAATCATATACACCAATGATCCTTTTCTTGCACAACTTGTTGTTTTCATCACAGAGATGAATTTCGTAGATCTAAACGGCTTATCTCCTTTAATTGTAATCTTTTCACCATTTGGTAAGTTTACTTGGATTGACTTTTGATCACATAAAATACTGGCTTTATTGGCTACTAACCAATCCATTCCTAATACAACATCAAATCCTGCCAGATTCATTGGGTAAAGGTTTGTAATAAACTTTCGATTTAAAAATTCTATTCTTGCTCCCTGCAAGATTTCGGTAATCTTAATGGATTCTCCATTTGCAGTTTCTACTAGACATTCTTGTTGAAGTTTAGTTAATGGTTGATTGAGAAGTTTGCAAAATGAAGTATTAATAAAACTTTGGTTTGCACCAGAGTTAAATAATAGTTTGGCAAAAACATCATTAACTAAAAACGTACCGGCAATCACGTCCGGGATCATTTTGGCTTCTTCTGCAGTTAGAACAAATGTTGTAGCATTCTTTGTAGTTTTGTTGTTCATGGCTGGAGCTAGTTTCGGACAATTTGGCTTGATATGACATTTTTCTCCACAATTGAAGCATACTCCGTTAATGGGTTTCTTCCTACAGTCTTCTTCCTTGTGTCCTGATATCTTATAGAAATTGCAGTAAGTGGAGCATCTTCCTGAATGCTTCTTCTTACAGGCTTTACAGTAAGGTGTCGAGGTAGAACCAATGTTTTTCCCACGGTTGGAATTACCGTAGCGAAATTCCTGGGTAAGCCTTTGAGCTAGGTTCTTTCTTTGGTTTTCTTCTTGTGTACGCACCAGTTCATCTGTCAAGGTGTTAGCTAGTTCTACGGCTTCTTCTATAATTTGTGGTCTAGCTGCCTTGACTACATGTCTAATTTCACTGATTAATCCCCAGATGTAATGGGAGATTAATACTGGTTCTGGTGATGCTAGGGTTGGCACTATTCTAGCATACTCAAAGAATGTAGTAGTGTAACCCTTGCTGTCTACTCCAGTCATTCTAAGGTTTAAGAACTTATTTGCTATCTGTTCCTTTTCATTAGGAGGACAAAATTTCCTTTCCACCATATTCTTAAACTCATTCCATTCCATATTATAAACCCTGTCACTTCCCCTAGACTGGAGGATAGTGTTCCACCATTCTAAAGCTGAGTTCTTAAACAGATTGGAAGCAAACATTATCTTATCCTCTTCCGCACACTTGCTTATTTTTAAAACTGCCTCGGTCTTTTCTATCCAGCGCAATGTTGCAATGGCTCCCTCATTGCCAGAGAATTCTATTGGTTTGCAGGACCAAAATTCTTTGTAAGAACAACCATAAGACATGGTTCTTCTTCTTTTTGGAATTGGCAATTGAAGTAAGGGTCCATTGTTTACGTTGTGTTCGGGTTCGGTAGGTGGTCGTTTACTTCCAGTATTACTTTTATTATTTTCCACTTCCTTAACCGTTTTGATAATATATGGCATTGCGTCTATAATCCCTTGTGCCACTATGTGTTGGATGGCACTGTTATCTACTTGGTTTCTGTTATTATTGTTATTCGGATTTTCTTAATTCACTTCGCTGTCCATCTGAATTATAAACATTTACCAAGTATTAATATCACAAGACAATATCCAATGCAAACAATCACACAACAAACATATTGGTCAAAATCGTCGAACATTGCGACCTTTACTCTATTTTATATATATGCGTCTAGTACAAACCGTAACTGAAATCTAAAATACAATACTAGTATGCATCCGTAGCTATTATCTACATATTTTTTTCAACTTACAAACATATTACATATATATATATATATATATATTACTATTAATGATATGGGTTCATCCAAAACTGCATGTTACGCTCGTTATATTTCCAGACGAGCCTTTCACCTATCTGTCTCATTCTCTCACTTCCTTCTAATATTTCCTTACCAAAGGTTCGGAGTTCTTGCACATTTTCAGTGCTAATGGGTGGGGCTGGTGCTGGTATTGGGTCAGGAAACTGGGGCATCGGTTCTTCGTGTTGGTAAGGGTTTTCTAGGATTTCCCTGATATATTGGTCATTATCAAAATATGGGTACAGAGGGTCAAGATTTGGATAGGGTGCTACTGGGTTCTGCATGGGTTCCTCTATTGGGTAAAGTTGTTGGTAATCTCTGTGGTCGTCAAACCAGGGGTATAGTCTGGGGGATGGGGTGCTGGGACTCTAGGAATTTCAGCTGGGTCAAAATCAGGCATTGGTATTTGATCTATTGGGTTTAACTCAATATCCATAGGTTGTGTGGGAAATAGTGGTAATGGCTGGGGTGCTATGAGTTGTTCCAAATTCGGGTCTGCAACTGTGGTGGCTAAGATATGAAAATTTGCTAATATCCTATTAAGTATATCTTGAATTTGAGCATTCATTTCTCTATTGGCCGCTGCTAAGGCCCGGCTGTTGCTGTAATTTTCTCATTCTTTTTCTACGCTCATGAGCTCCTCTGCTGAACCATCCTCTCTTCTTAGAAGGGAATGGCTCTTCAGATTGTGCTTTGAATACGAAAATCCCTTCTTCGGTGTCAGCCGAATACCCCGAGGGGGTAGGCTGGGAAGAAGTTCCTTCGTCCCTATGAGAGCCGGACAACTGATGGTAAGCGTCCAAAGGTCCTTGGTCACTCATACTGTAAACTAACAATTTGTCAAATAACACAAAAAATAAAATATGTACGTAGTTTCGTAAATAATTTCCTAACATAACAGATAAATTTTTGGTGTCAGCAAAACACTTCTGTGGCTGAAATCAGTGGCTGTAGCTCTGATACCACCTTCTGTCGCAACCCCCGACCCCTGCCTCGGGAGGCGGGCGGCCGCCGCCTACTTAGAGATAGTGGTATCGGTGTTTATCATTATTTGGCAACGGAAATTACATCAGGACCGTAGTTAGGAAATATTTATCAGAGTAAAATACCACATTTTTATAATATTAAACATATTGGGATAAAACCCAAGTTTTCGTTAAAAACAGGTTTATAGGGATAAACCCTATTTTATTGAAATAAAACATCATCTTTATTTAGGTAACTTTTATAGCCACTTTTCCAAGCCTTCAGTGCTGTCCAGCTGGCTTCTAATTGGCTTTCACATTTCGTTACCTGAAACGCGTTTAAAAACATTTTGTCAGTGGGAAATACTGGTGAGTGAATCCCAATTTAATCAAGAGAAGTAAATCAGTTTTACAGTATTGAGGGCGATCTCGCAATTACATTTGTTTATATTTCTACCTTAATTACCACCCACGGTACTGTCAACCCGACTTGTGGTCATGTTACTACTCACATTGTAGTAACAAATTTTGTATACAAAACCCCAACATACAGACGATAATTGTAGAATTACAAATACTCAATCACTGTGAAATATAAATTAAAACAATTGAGGTTTTGTAAAAATAGTTTGCAAAAAGGAGGATTAACTCACATTGCTATTTTAGGGTTTTCCTTGGTGTTTTCCTGGTTATAATCTATTAATTAAACAATGCACACGCGTTAGTATAATAACCCAAATTTTACATTAGTTATAACCTCCCCGAGACAGAACTCCAACGACTACGTCCGGCAGAGCCTCAACAGCTGTTACGGAGCGCTAGATCAATCGGGAAGCGTATCTAATACGTAACCGGGGGTTAAAATACTTACAATGAGGCAAAGCTTTGCTAATTTAGTGGGTATAATGCCCGGGTAGAGTGTCTACTATTCAGAAATTAGAGAGAGAATTCGTATGTTGAGCGATTTGTGAACTGAGGCCGATCGAAGCTATTTATAGTGCTGATCAGGCACTTTGTCGCGCCCCGTGTAAGCCGAAGGCAAAGCCTTCGCGGCCCGCGACGTAGGGTGTGTAGGGTTTAGCTTGGTCTGGTCACAAGTGTAGAGTCGACACGATCATGACACGTGGCACGCTAGGGCTCCGCCTGGTGGTCTAGTTGTCGCGGCCCGCGACGAAGCTAACCATAGACTTCGCGGCCCGCGAGCGACCATAAATCTTTGTTTTTATATTATTTTTGTAAAATTAAAGGTATATAGGGTCAAATTTCGTATACGGGGTGTATTTTAGGACGTATTGGGGTGTTCTAAATATTTTAGGGGTGTCGGAAATATTTTAGGTGGGTTGTTAAAGCAAGAACATGTTAGACGCATACAAAATAAAGAAATTCATAACCATTACCTTGGACCCAAAATGCAAAATGAACTAATAGATTTATTATCAAATGAGGTAAAAACCAAAATTATTAAAAAAGTTAAAGAAGCTAAATATTTATCAATTATTCTTGATTGCACTCCTGATACAAGCCACAAGGATCAAATGTCCATTGTCTTACGATGTTTAGATATTTCTCCAACTTCAATAGAAGTTAAAGAATACTTTCTAGAATTTTTTATAGTGAATGATACAACCGGTAAAGGTCTTTTTGATTCTATTATTGAAGAACTTAATAAAATAGGACTCAATGTAGATGACATTAGAGGACAAGGTTAGGATAACGGATCAAATATGAAAGGAAAACATAAGGGGGTACAAAAACGCTTGTTACAAGTTAATCCTAGAGCCTTTTATGCTCCATGTGGTTGTCATAGTTTAAATTTAGTAATTTCTGATATGGCTATCTCTTGTAAAAAAGTTGAGGATTTTTTTGGAACCATACAACGTATTTATTCTATGTTTACATCATCCACTAAAAGATGGGAAATTTTACAAGATAATATACAATATTTAACTCTTAAATCATTATCACAAACACGTTGGGAAAGTCGGTTAGAAAGTGTTAAAGCAATTAGGTTTCAAGCTCCAGAACTAAGAGATGCATTAATGGATTTGTATCGTGATAGTGACGATCTTAAGGTTAAAAGTGAGGCTAAATCTTTAGTTGAAAATGAGTTGGAAAAATTTGAATTTTTATTAGCAATGGTTATTTGGTATGATGTTTTATATGCTGTTAGTTTAGTTAGTAAAAATTAACAATCAAAACACGTGTGTATTGATGTTGCTATAAAACAACTAGATAGACTAATCTATTATTTTAAAAAGTATAGGGATGAAGGATTTGAAAAAGCTATGATTACGGCTAAGGAACTTGCTTTAAAGATGGGCATTGAACCTAGTTTTCGTGAAAAACGTATTATTCAAATAAATAGAAGATTTGATGAAACTACTGATAATGAAACTTTGAAAACTCCTATAGACTCTTTTCGAACGGATTACTTTTTATACATCGTAGATCAAGCTTGTGTTTCACTTGAAAGTAGATTTGAGCAATTCAAAGAGTTTGATAATATTTTTGGCCTTTTGTTTAGTATAAAAAAGTTAAAATCCTTTAATGAAGAAACTTTAGAAAAAAAATGCAGTGATCTTGAAAAGTTTTGGAAACATGATAATCATGTTGATGTTAATGGTTAACATTTATTTGAAGAACTAAAAATGCTAAGAGATATAATACATGTAGAGTCTGACACACTTATTAATATATTAACTTATATTAAAAACTTTAATTCTTTTCCAAATGCATATATTGCGTATAGAATTATGTTAACCATTCCTGTAATCGTTGCTTCAGCAGAACGTAGTTTTTCCAAATTAAAACTAATAAAAAATTATTTAAGATCTACAATGTCACAAGAAAGATTAAACGGTTTAGCTATTATGTCAATTGAAAGATATTTTTTAGAAGAACTTGATTACGATTCTTTCATCAAACAATTTGCCTTGGTTAAAGCTAGAAAAATCAATTTTATTTAAACGTATACTTAATTTATACAAAACATACAACTTTCAACAAAAAAAAAATTTAACTTCGCCAACTATAAACTTTTTAGTTTATAATTGCCGGTCCCAAGCCTGGGTAAAGGAGGAGGGTTTTGTTAATAAATATGTTAAAAGGGTAATTTTGTAAAAAAAAAAAAAGGCCTCCACTTCGAAGTTCGCTTAGGGTCTCCAAAAACCTAGGAACGGCCCTGGCAACGTAGGATGGCTCACGTACTTGCTCAACAGAACATCGGGTGTTGGAAGTCTGTTATATTCAGACCTCATATTCAAATGGTACCTAGTGCCGAAAACCCAAGTGTTCAAGAGCCAAAGAGGCCGGAAAGCTACTCAGAGCAAAATATTCAAAATTTTGAGCTAGATGTAAAGGCCTTTAGCATTATGACCAGGGCTCTGCCAAATGAAATCTATGACGGCCTGTTACATTGCAACAATATCTAGGATTAGGCGAATTTGTACTCTGATTTGTTATGGACTGAAAACATTGCAAGGTATGGTACTCATCCCGCATCGGTTGTATGGGCAACTGATGTTGGGTTTATATACCAAATGGCATCTTGCTAAGGAAGGCTCGTTGGTGAAAAAAGTCGATTGTGTTTTGATGTTACAAAGATTGTTATAATCATTTAAATGCACAAATTTAATTCAATGTTTGGTTGTGAGAAATATGAGACCAGACCCGAATATTTTACTGTTTGGTTGTGAAATATTAACCCATGAAGAAACACGTAACTAATTATGGGACTAATTAGTTTGGTTTATGTTTCTACCATGATGGTTAATCTTCTTTATGGTTTCCTGAGCTCCTTTAATGACCGTGGTTATCTGCAAAACAGAACACCGTTACTCGTTAAGAGGGGAATGGGGGGTTTCCCTCTTAACCGGGCTCCGGTGTGAGAATAAGCGACTGTATTTGGAGAGAATAAAGTATTAAGTGAGAGAGTAGAGGGAATAGAATGTTTAACCTGTGAAGTGAGGTCTCTATTTATAGCCGGAGAGGTGTAAGAGGATGTGGGCTGATGGGCCTTGGGCCGGAAGACGACAACATGGAAAATATACTCCTTGTCTCACTGGTGTCGACCGTTAGTGGCTTCTAGGAGCTTTATGGAGTTGGCGCAACGTGATTGGAGCCACGTGTC
Source organism: Helianthus tuberosus (assembly GCA_030545235.1). Classification (NCBI taxonomy): domain Eukaryota; kingdom Viridiplantae; phylum Streptophyta; class Magnoliopsida; order Asterales; family Asteraceae; genus Helianthus; species Helianthus tuberosus. Next base: position 78,831,220 of record CM060380.1, read on the forward strand.
ACTGTTGTCGGCCTGGTCACCCTTCTGCCATCAGCAGGTAAGTGGAGATCGTGGGGCAGTTGTCTCTGCCCTATGATTGGTGCCACATGGGCGTCCTTAAGTACTTTTTGTCTCCTGCATGTCAGACGATCGTGGAGCACGATCGCGTAGGGACAGAAGGACCCTGATTGGCTCTTTTATTCTGCCACTTGTACCTTGTGTACCATCTGGAAAGGCCTCACGCCGCAGTTACGCATGATTCTTGCTGAGCACGTTATCACCTCGCGCGAGCTTCATGGGCCTTCAGATGTTCTTTTTAGAATGCCAAGTGTTGCTAACTGGAGTTTAATCTTATGTGGACCTCGCGCAGCATTTCAAAGATATGTTGTAGCCCGCGCGAGGTTGGTGATCAAGAAAATTGCTGATTAAGGAGTATGGTCCCGCGCGACCTTACAGGGGGTTGCGAGGCTTTTTGGGACCATACCCCTTCAAGTCCCCCCAGTCCAGTGCTGCACCATGCGCAAGGCAAGTGGTTGGAGCTCTGGACTTAAGAATAAAGTAAAAGGATGCTTTTTGGCTTTGGTAGACGGCGCGCGTGTAAGTCGTTGGTTACTACGGCGCGGCTACCAGACTTGTTGTTGGCTTTAACACGAAGTTTGTAATGACTTTGGGCGGGAAAAATCTCGAAATTCGAATTTTCTGACAGGTTGGTGCAAAAGTCGTGGTTGGTGACGACTGAGTTGACCTCTGACGGTTGTCATCAACTTGTTGCTGACGGTTCAGGTTTTTGTCAGGAGAGTGAGGCTCACGCGCGCGTGGTAACCGTCTTTCCGGGAAACACGCCTTACGTGGCGCTTTCTGGTTGGGCTTGCTTGCGGCGGTTTCGGCACGGTTACCCATCACATTAAATGCGATGGGTATATATATCCGGAGAGATGTGAGGCTCAACACTTTTCTCTTCTACTATTCTTTTACTTCCTCTCAAAACTTCTTTGAATCTTCAAAGTTTGAAGAACATGGTTGCAGCAGAATTTCAAGTTCTTGAAGAACATCGTAGCAGATTATCAAGCTTGTTTCCAGAACATTCAAGACCTTTGTTTTATCTATCGATGGCTGAAGAACATGAAGATAATCCTGGAGAAGAAGGTCCTATACCTGTTCTCCGGTGGGATCCGGGTCTTTTTTAGCAGATCACGAGGAGTTTCCGGTTTCCACCGGAATGGGACGCTAAGTATCCCGGACAAAACCAGACGGCCGCTGATGCACCACCGGGATACATCACTTTGTTCGAAGATTTCTTTCATCAGGGGAATTTCCGTTTGCCGGCGACGAATTTTATGGCCCATGTTCTGCAGTTTTATGGTTTTCATATATCACAGATGAGCCCTCCCGGGATGGTCTGGGTTCGTCACTTTGAGTTCTTATGTTGGTCTCATGGTATTGAGCCTACGGTTGAGAAGTTCAGGGCTTTTTACCAACTTCAAAGGAATATGGGTTTCTATTCTTTCTCCAGTCGTGGCGCTGCAAAGAAGATATTGCTGAACCCCCCCCCAAGAGTTTCCATGACTGGAAACCGAAATTTTTCTATATCCGGGAGGAGGTGATCCCGATCGTCATGACCTTCCGCGCATGGTCGGAACCGATTTTGAAGGAGGATCTGGCGATCCCCAAAAATGATGTTTGGTACAAGAAGCTTACTTCTACTCCAAACCGAGTGTTTGGGGAAAACGTCCTGGTGGCGGCGCGCATGAGTGACCAATGGCCGGCTGATAGCAAGGACGTTCCGGTTCTGATGTTCGAGGGTAAAGGTTAGCACTTTACTTAGCTTCTCTGATTTTGCTTTGCGAAGTTGTTTATTTAAGTCATCTGTTTTGTAGAGGCGCAACTGTATCAAGCTGCATTCTCCACCTTTGGTGGTTCTATGAGTGTGCGCCCTCTCCACGCTGGGGAGGAGTATTGGTATGACCGAATTAGGGGTAACTTCATGTACCCGGTTGCTGATGCCTTTGCTGAGCCGCCTACCGCGACTGAAGGTGCGCTAATACCTAACCCTCGTCCATTGCGCTCTGTTACTTCTGCTGGGAAAGAGGTTGTCTATCTTTCCAGCGAAGAGTCTGTGGGGTCTTCAAACGGGGAGTTAAGTTCCTGGTCTACCATCTTTGCAGGTGTGCTGCGTGATTTGGGCATTGACCCTGAAGAGAAGAAAAAACCACCCAAGAAGAAGAAGGTGATCAACCTTGAGCCTGAAGTGATAAGTAAGAAAGGTGGGAGCAGCCGCGCAGCTGCTGGTAAAGGTACTATTCGGCTTCGTCAGAGTGACTTGAAAGATTATGTGATAATTAGTGAATCACTTGAGGGCTTGTCGCGCGCAGGCGAGAAGAAAGCTGGAGCGGGTGGCTCGAAAAGTGGAGGTAGCGCAGGTTCTCGTAACCCGGATGCTGGCGCTACTCCATCATCTGTTGCGCATGAAGACGAGGAAGAAGAAGAGCAGGTTGCTGAAAAATTGATCAGCAGAAAGAGAGTTAGAAGCGAAGCTACAGCTGGTGTCTCAGCTGCGCCCGGAGCTGGAGAGGTTCCCTTGATTGGGAAACGGAGCAACTTGCGCTCGCTTTACAAAGTTTCTCCGGGTTAGCTCTTTAGTTACGTTAATCTGTTATCTTCGTTCTTTCTAACCCTTTGTTTTTGCAGAGGTTAAGAAGACGACCCCAGAGAAGGGTGTTATGATTACGGAGCCAGAGCCGAAAAGGCCTAAAATTACCATCACAACTTCAAAGACCGCTGGGGTTGAGTCTGCGGAGGACAAACAGATTGCTGAAGAGGACAGGGCGAAGGCTGCTGAGCTGGCGAGGATGGAAGCTGAGGCAAAAAAGAAAGCTGAGGAAGACAAACGCCGAGCTGCTGAGGCGCGCAAGAACAAAGCTGATGAAGAGAAGCGGAAGAAAGCTGAGGATGAGAAGCGACGGTTGGTTGAGCAAGAGAAGACCAAACTAGCTGAGCAGGAGAAGAGGAGACTAGCCGAGCAGGAGACAGAGAAATCTGCTGCTGACAAGCCTGTTGGGATATCTACTGGCAAAGGTCCCGCTTCTGGTTCGGCGGCTGGTTCGGGTGGTGTAAAACAAGGCGCGCCGCCGCGCTCTCCGATAGGCCCCCGGGATACTGTGGGGGATATTTATTACAAGTCTTACACGGAAGAGAGCCGTGGTGACGCTCCGTACCAACCGCCATGGGGCATAAAGCAAAAGGATACCTTCCAAGAATTCGCGCCTTGCCGCGATTGGTTGCTGAACTCTATTCCCCCAGGTGAGGTTGAACGCCAAAGAGCGCGCACCCATAGTGGTTTATATCATGCGTATGTTGTTGGCGAAGCCAACACCCGTGCTGCTAATCAGGAGATTGTTCGGGAATGGCGAACCCTGGTTAGGGAGAGGGATGATTGGGAGAAATACCGCGATCAGATTCTAAGACGTGCCACTGAATTGGAAAAATCTAGAGCTGCCTTTGACGAAGAGAGGGCAAAGTTCGAGGCCGATCGGAAATCAGAAGAGTGGGGGCGCGAGGGGTTGAGAAGCAAACTTCACGCTGCTGAACAGCAGCTGGCCAAGGAGAAAGCCAAGTTCAAGCGTATATGCGAGAAGGATAATGAGCGCGCGGCCGCGGCTCGTACCAAGATTGTCAACCTTGAAGCTAAGGTTGTGGAGTTGACGGCGAAACTGGAGGATGCGCAAGCTGCTAAAGAGCAGGCTGAGGTTTGAGAAACTTCTTAAATTCTGTTAATACTTTCGTTTAGTGTGTTAACCGAGTCTTTTATCCCCTGTAGGCCGAATTGGCTGAGGTAAAGGCGCAATTGTCTGGCAGAGACAAGGATTTGTCTGCTAAGGACGTCGAGATCGCTGAGCTGAAACGCCGTTTGCGGGAGCAGATTGAGAAAAGCGAGTCCTTGGAGATTGATCTCGAAGCTGAGAAGGTTAAAGCTGCCACTGCCGATGAGGCCAAACAAAAGGCTGAGGAGGCGCGAGACATTAGCACCACTGCTCTTAATGTAGCACAAAACAACTACTCTGAAGCTCAAGGTATCGTGGATACTTTGGTCTCTGAAGCCGAGTGGTTGCGCGGTCGTGGAATGGTGCTGGTATGATTCCTACTTTTACTTGATTTATTTAGACCTGTTAGCTAAAGTATTGCATTTGCTGTAGATGGCCAACTCCATCCTAAATGCTGGAGAATTGGATAAGGCTGTTGCGGCTGTTATAGATGCTTCCCTCTCAGTTGGTCACCGTAAAGGATATGTTGAATGCGCGCAACATGCATCAGTTATGCTTGGGCAGGAGTTTGATACTAGTCACTGCTCAGTGACTGATGAAGCTGAGGCTGAGCTAGCCCGCGCGGAACATGGTTATGATCATCTATCCATTCCGGTGATGGACTTGGTTACTGATGCGCTGAAGCATGATGACTGGTGTCAGCGGCTGAAGAATATCCTTGATCCACCAGAGACTGTTGAGCTCTCGGATGAGGAGGCACCTGCGGGTGGTGATGGCGATGGAAAAGGTGATGGTGATGGTGATGGCGGTAAGCGTGACGATGATCCTGGTGATAGCTTTGAATAGGCTAGTACTTTTTAGGCTTTATGCCTTGTAATTTTGTTTATGCTTTGAATGTAAACTTTTGCGCGGTCGCGCTAGTTTTAAATGGAAAGAACACTTCGTTGTCTATATAACTGTTGCGCGGTTGCGCTTGTATTAAATATGATGTTTGTTTAACCCTTTCCCGTTACAATTATTGCACTGTTGTTAGAAACTTTGGTTAAGTTAGCGCGAATAAATGTAAGAGTGGCTCTTGGGCGAGCGTAACTGGAGTGTTTTTGTGCTAATCAGAAGTTTAACATGCATTTGTAACGAAAGGAGTCAGCGTAAAAGAAAACATGTCGTATGCTTTCATTAACTTAGAAAAGGCGCTTAGGCCAAATATACATTGTACGTAACGTAAAAGGCGTGTAGCCCACATGGAAAAGTAAAAGGCGCGTGACCAACAGTAGTGGATAATGGCGCAAGGCCCTAGAGTAGTCACATATAGCATTTGTGCAGTTGTTGCGCATTCCACGTGCGCGGGATGATGTGTCCATCCATGGTGCGCAATTTATAAGCCCCTTTTCCCAGCACTTCGTGAACCAAGTATGGGCCTTCCCATTTGGGTGCTAGTTTGCCTGGGCGTTCAGCGTTTGAGGCTTCGTTGTCTCGAAAGACATATTCCCCTGGAGTGAAGGTACAGATGCGGACTCGCGCGTTGTAGTACCTCTCCAGTTGTGTTTTGTACTTGGCTTCTTTGATTCGCGCGATTTCGCGCCTTTCCTCTAGCAAATCCAAGTCAATACGACGCTCTGCCTCGTTGTCGATTGCGTTGACTGCTGTCAAACGCGGAGAGGGCAGGCCAACTTCTGCCGGGATAACCGCTTCTGAGCCATAGACTAGGCTAAAAGGGGTTTCGCCGGTACCTGTTTTCGGCATGGTTCGGTGAGCCCACAAGATACTCGGGAGCTCATCCACCCAGCCTCTTCGCTTTGTGCCCAGCCGAGCCTTAATCCCCTCGACAATACACTTGTTTACACTTTCGACCTGCCCGTTGCCTTGAGGATGCGCAACGGAGGAGAAAGTGTGTTCGATTTTCATCTCCTTCATCCAGTTCTGTAGGTCTTCCGACGCAAAGTTGGTGCCTTTGTCAGTTACAATCTTGAGTGGGAGCCCAAATCTGCAGATGATGTGTTCCCAAATGAACTTTCGCACCATCATGGCTGTAGTTGAAGCAAGGGCTTTGGCCTCCACCCATTTTGTGAAGTAGTCGACGGCCACTATTATAAACTTGACGGCGCCGGGAGCGTCTGGGAAGGGTCCTACCATGTCAATTCCCCACTGCTGAAAAGGCCAAGCAGTGGATACGGGGATCAGGTCGTTCTTGGGGCGCAGGGTTTTTGGAGAGTGTCGCTGACAGGAGTCGCACTTGCGCAGCTCCTTCAGGGCATCCACATGCATCCCTGGCCAGTAATATCCGGCGTTCATAATCTTCGCAACAACCATGCGTGGTCCCGCATGGATGCCTCAGATTCCTTCGTGAATCTCCCTTATCAGATAATTCGCATCTTGGGGGTCCACGCAGCGCAGTAGTGGCCCCAAGAAGGACTTGCGGTATAAGATACCACCATTCATTTCGTACTGCAGAGCTTTGTTCTGAATCTTTCTTGCCTCTGCCTTATTCTCTGGGAGTATTCCTTCTTTCAAGTACTGAATGATAGGGGTCATCCAGGATGGCTGCCCTAACTCGATCACATTGACTTGTCGTAACAAGACTGACGGGTTCTTGAGTACCTCAATCCTTACATCTTTGGCAAGATGTTGGAAGGACGTCGAAGCAAGCTTGCTCAAAGCGTCAGCTGGTTTGTTTTCAGAGCGATTGATGTGGATAACCTTGTGAGACTTGAACTGTTGGAGCAACTCTTTTGCTTGTTCCAGATATAGGGCCATAACTTCACCCCTTGCATCGTATATACCGTTGACTTGGCTGGCTATCAAGAGTAAATCAACGTGTGCTTGTAGATTTTTAGCTCCCATTTTGATGGCGAGGCACAGGCCTGCCAGAAATGCCTCGTACTCCGCCTCGTTGTTGGTGTTTTTAAAGTCCAACTTGATGGCGTAAGTAAATTCATGATTTTCGGGGCTTACAAGGCGCAATCCAGCTCCCGCGCCATCTTCGTTTGAAGCCCCATCAGTATAAAGCATCCAAGTCTCGTTTGTCGTGTCTTTCACTGGAGTTTCAACAAGCTCACAATCCTTGATTTTATCAGCTGGGACTTCTGTGATGAAGTCCGCTAGAACTTGACCCTTGATGGCTGGGCGCGGCCGGTACAGAATGTTGTGGCCCCCCAGCTCGATGGCCCATTTTGCTAACCGCCCGGATGTTTCCGGTTTTTGAAGTATCGTGCTGATATGGAAATTGGTAAGTACGGTGATCACATGCCCTGTAAAATATCTGCGCAGCCTTCGGGAGGCGTGTAGCAGCGCAAGCACCAATTTTTCCATCGTGGAATATCTTGTTTCTGGATCCGTTAATACCCTGCTGACGTAATAAATTGGAGTTTGAACTCCGTTTCTTTCCACCAGTAACACCGATCCTACTTCCTTATCTGAAGAAGATAAGTACAGTACGAGTGGTTCCTTTTCAAACGGTGCAGTCAGGGTGGGGAGCTCGATTAAACATTCTTTCATTTGCTGAAAAGCTTTTTCTGCTTCAGGGGTCCATCTGAACTCTTGCTTTTTCACACAATTGCGCAGCGTGCTGATAAACGGGTACGACTTCGCGGCGTGATTTGACAAAAAGCGGTTAAGCGCGGTGAGGCGGCCGGCCAACCGTTGCATTTCTTTGATTGTTCGCGGCGATGGCATCCGCTCTATTGCCTGGACTTTTTCCGGATTCACTTTAAAGCCGCCGTTGGTGACTATGAAGCCTAAAAACTTCCCTTCTTCCATGCCAAAAGAACACTTGGCTGGATTTAACTTCATGTTTACGCTGCGCAATGAATTGAACGTTTTCTCGATGTCCTTCAACATTTGGTCTTCTTCGGGACTTTTGACCACTAGATCATCGATGTAAACTTCAATATGCTTTCCGATGTCACCCGCAAAGGTCTTGTCCATCAATCGCTGGTATGTGGCGCCAGCATTTTTCAGGCCGAATGGCATCTTCGTATAGCAAAAAATCCCAAGATCAGTACGAAAAGCCATCTTGTCTTCATCTTCGAGCTTCATTTGAACTTGATGGTACCCCTTGTAGCAATCCAAGAAGCACTTCCATCTGTATGGCGCGAGAGAGTCTATCTTTTTTGTCGATCTCAGGAAAAGAGTAACAATCCTTCGGACATGCCTTGTTGAGATCGGTATAGTCAACACACATTCGCCATCCACCACTTGATTTCTCTACCATTACGGGGTTCGCAACCCAACTTTGATAACGTACTTCTCGCAGGATGCCGGCTTTAAGTAACTCGCATACTTGCTCATTCATTGCTTTCGTTTTGTCTGCCCCTAAGCTGCGCCTTCTTTGGACTTTCGGCTCAACAGAGGGGTAGGTGTTTAAACAGTGCTCTATGATGTCGCGCGGGACTCCGGTCATGTCGGCCGGGGTCCAGGCGAAAATATCCATGTTCTTGAATAGGAGCTGCTTGAGACGAGTTCTGATGTTTGGTGAGATAGCGTGACCTATCGTCACCGTTTGCTCTGGATATTTGCGATTTAAAACCCATTTTTCGGGCTCGGTTGCTGAAACCTTCGCCGCTTTTGTTGGGCGCAGCTCTTCTGTTGACATCACTTCCTTCTTCGCATAAACGATTGCCACCCCCGTCTTGGTTGGGAAACCAATCGCTGAGTGGGGGGTGGAAGTTATCATATTCAGCTCACCTTGCGTCTCTCTCCCGATCAGCACATCATGCCTTGACTTAACAGGCATCACCATGAAGTTGACGTTTGTTGTTCTCGAATGTTTCCCGTCTGAGAGTGTGACGGGGAAGCTAATTTGGCCTAGCGGGAAGACCATTTCATTGCAGAACCCAGACAGTGGGTAGTCCACTGGTTCAAGCCTCGCTTTGTCTTCGTCGTCGAACTGGTTAAAGCATTGTTCATAGATGATGTCTGCTGTACTCCCCGGGTCAATGAAGACGTATTCAGTTTCATAATGGCCGATGATACCGGTGATGACGATGGGTCGTGTGGCTCGAGGACCCCCGCGCACCACCGGGAAAATGACTTGCTGTTCTTGCCATGAAGGCTCATAAGGTCTCTTGCCTTTTTCTCTTGCGCTATACCTTGGTCCATTAACCATGTTTGTCTCCAGGCGGCGAACTTTTTTGTGGTTTCCTTCGTCATGGCGATGGAGCTGTCGAGTTTCTTTGCGCACGTTTTTCACTAAGTGGCTCAGCTTGCCGCTCTTTAGTGCTCTCTCGATCTCTTGACGCAAGCTGTAACAATCATCTGTTAAGTGGCCAGTATCCTAGTGGAAATCACAATACAGATTGGGGTCTTGTCCCTTTTTGTTCGTCATAGGCCTGGGAGCTTTAAAATCATGGTTCTCCGTCATTAGAACCTCTTTTGGTGTTTTTATGAGCGGAGTCCAATGCTTTTCACGATTGTCATCTCGGACTGCCTTTCTGTAGCCGATGCGATCAATAGTATCTCGCGCGTCTTCCTTATAGCGGGATCGTTCTTCATAACGGGGTCGTTCACTATAACCGCTGGAGTGGTTGGCCTTCCACCCAGGGTTCTTTCCCTTGTTCCTTCTGTTATCGTCGCGCGAATAGCCCGCTTTTGAAAATCGATCTTCAGAACGATAACTCTTGTTTCTGGCGAGTGACTCCTCTGTTTGTGCGACTATTTTCGCGGCCTCCATAAGCTTATCCCACTCTTTGGGCATTCCATCTTTTCCGGTGATGGTTCTGATGAGGCTGTCACAGCGAATGGCTTTCTTGAAGTGGCAGCGCATGAGTTGTTCACTTACGCCACCGATTTCTAGACATTCTTTGTTGAAGCGCGTAATGAAATCTTCCAGGCCCTCATTGTCTCTGCGCCAGATATCTTCAACCTCGGCTGTGTCGCGCTGGTATCGTCTTTGTTGACTGAAGTGGCTCAAAAACTGAGTCCTGAAATCCACCCATGATTTTATCTTTCCCGGGGGAAGGCTGTCGAACCAGGCGCGAGCAGCCCCTGTGAGTGTTTGAATAAACAGATGGCACCAACTGGGCATATTCCATCCTCCCATGCAGCCCACGCTTGTGAAAACTCTGACGTGATCGTCAGGATCAGTCAATCCGTTAAACTTTCCGACAGTCGGAGGTAACTTTTCTCTCTTGAGCAGCGCTAGTGCTATCTTTGGGATGAACTTTGAATGCTCTACAGCTTCAGCTGGTCGATAGGCGAGGCGAAAGTCTTTCTCTGCCTCTTCAGAGTACCCGACGTGCTGTCTTGGTTTGTAGTACTCGTGATTTCTTTGTAAACGATTGAAGACCGAAGATTCTTCATCGTTCTCCCAAGTTGGATCGTTTGGGTCGGTATCTTCCCATTCATCGTTCATGTTGCGCGGCGTGAGCCGGCTATGAACTGGGCCTCTTTGAAAGTTTGACGGGTCGTCATAGTAGCTTTCTGTTTCTCCCCGTGTATCGCGCGTGTCCTGCACGCTTAGTCTTCGGGTAGGGGGAGGTCTGTTGGCTCTTCCTTGGATATTTTGCGGTGGTGGCACCTGGCACGGCCCTTGACTGGGGCCGGTTGGTGTAACCAAGGAAGGTTCTGCCGTTAAAACTGCTTGTTGTGCGCTCAATGATTGATACGCCGCGTTAATGGTGGCGAGTTGCTTGGCGTACCATGAAGCTGGGGTTTCCCCCTCTGGTAGCCCTAGTAGCGCCGAGATATTCTGAAATGGAGCTGGGTTCGAAGGTCCAGCACCGTTGTTTCCTGGGGTAGTTGTTTGAGTGATACGGGTAAAGCTCCCGCGCGGACCCCCAGTGTTGGCTATCTCGATCTCGCCGATTTCTTCAACGTGTTGGGGCTGGATGTTTTGATTGTCCACCCCCAACGCAGCATTAGGTCCAAGACCAACAAACTCGGGAATGATTCCTTGATCAGCCATGATCGAAGGAAGGAAAAAACACGAAAAACTCAGGAAAGAAGAAGATGAGAGTGATTTGTAGAAAAAACCGGTGGGCGCCAATGAAGAAACACGTAACTAATTATGGGACTAATTAGTTTGGTTTATGTTTCTACCATGATGGTTAATCTTCTTTATGGTTTCCTGAGCTCCTTTAATGACCGTGGTTATCTGCAAAACAGAACACCGTTACTCGTTAAGAGGGGAATGGGGGGTTTCCCTCTTAACCGGGCTCCGGTGTGAGAATAAGCGACTGTATTTGGAGAGAATAAAGTATTAAGTGAGAGAGTAGAGGGAATAGAATGTTTAACCTGTGAAGTGAGGTCTCTATTTATAGCCGGAGAGGTGTAAGAGGATGTGGGCTGATGGGCCTTGGGCCGGAAGACGACAACATGGAAAATATGCTCCTTGTCTCACTGGTGTCGACCGTTAGTGGCTTCTAGGAGCTTTATGGAGTTGGCGCAACGTGATTGGAGCCACGTGTCACTGTTGTCGGCCTGGTCGCCCTTCTGCCATCAGCAGGTAAGTGGAGATCGTGGGGCAGTTGTCTCTGCCCTATGATTGGTGCCACATGGGCGTCCTTAAGTACTTTTTGTCTCCTGCATGTCAGACGATCGTGGAGCACGATCGCGCAGGGACAGAAGGACCCTGATTGGCTCTTTTATTCTGCCACTTGTACCTTGTGTACTATCTGGAAAGGCCTCGCGCCGCAGTTACGCATGATTCTTGCTGAGCACGTTATCACCTCGCGCGAGCTTCATGGGCCTTCAGATGTTCTTTTTAGAATGCCAAGTGTTGCTAACTGGAGTTTAATCTTATGTGGACCTCGCGCAGCATTTCAAAGATATGTTGTAGCCCGCGCGAGGTTGGTGATCAAGAAAATTGTTGATTAAGGAGTATGGTCCCGCGCGACCTTACAGGGGGTTGCGAGGCTTGTGTTTTATGTTTGGTTGGTGATCAATGTTTGGTTGTGAGAAATATGAGACCAGACCCGAATATTTTACTGTTTGGTTGTGAAATATTAACCCACAAGTATAAAAATCCTAAATATGCCACTGATTAACCTGTTGTATTTTGTTGGCACTTGTGTTTTGTTAGAGTGTTTCAATAAAAGTTGCCTTTAACAAAAGCGTTAACGGATGTTGACCATTATATCAAAAACTTCCCCCTCGATTGTAGGATAGATGAATGAGGGTAAATCTATTTTGTTATGTGTATTTGAAAGCTTATATTTTACACTACTGAATATATTCAGCATGTTACAGATTTACACAAATAGATTTTCTGTGGATAATTTTTATGTATTATAATAACAAGAACTTATATATAATACATAACTTATAATAGTCGGGGCCACGAGGATTGAACCCATAACCTATAAACCTAAATGTTTTTAAAGTCTTTGTTCTTTTTCAAATAAGCAACCAACTCCATTAATTATTAGTTATAAGGCTGCACAGTATGCGTGCCATTGGGCCCTCCACCTCAGCAATTCTTCATTTTATGTTAGTTATTAGGAGACACTATTGGTTGGTGATGGATGAGGTGACGTATACGTGACACTGAGATAACACAATGAACCCTAGGGGCTCCAATGCATACTCGCCTAAGTATATTTAGGTCTGGTCTATTCGCACACGGCCTTAGTCTTTTTGCACACTCGAAGCGCCCCGCTATGGCCAAAGCGGGGCGCTTCGAGTGTGCAAAAAGATTGAAAACGAAGATATCCGGATCGAAGTGTGTGTAATCGCACCTTGTGTGTGTGTTTTGTGTGTTGTGTTGAAGTGGGGGACCAAAGCGCCCCGCTTCAGGTATAACGAGGGACCAAAGCGCCCCGCTTTGGCCATAGCGGGGCGCTTCAAGGGTAAAGCGCTAAGCTTTGGTCATAGCGGGGCGTTTAAGGCCTTTTTTTATTTTTTTTAAATTGTTTTTAATTCACAAACGCGTCGATAATAGTCTAAATTTTACGTTTTTTCCATTATACTTCATTTTTTATTATATATGGACTATACTGCAAGTTCCGGATCAAATCGGTTACGTGTGATGTCTTATTCCGTTATATCGTATCATTTTGGTTTGAAAGCATAAGTACTCCTGTGAGAGGTGTTATGTGTATCAGCCGCCTACCGTACATGAACATGACGTATTTTTTCATTAATTGTAGTATTATGATGTATATTGTCATTAATTGTAGTATTATGATGTAACGCATATATTGAACAAACACAAACGTGGTTATTATTAAACACATTTAACCTACATCGTGAACATATGGGGTTACATTAAGGTCAGGGGCACGATACGTAAGCATTTCGTACGCGTTGATCTGATCCCTGTATAATGTGTGCCAGGCTGCTGCGCGCTCTGTTCTGTTCGCTGCCCAGAGTGGGTTTGGGGGAGGCATTGGATAACAACCTCCAAGATCTACATGTATGAAATGCCCATGGTCGATGAACACAACCGCAACCACCAGGTGAGGTTGCTCAGCTTCGTTTGGCCCGCCCAGCAGAGGGAAAATTGTACAGCTCCCACGCATGTCGAAGGTGTGAACAATCACACCGTATCGTTGGGCAATAAGAAACCCCGTGTCAGGCATCGTCATGTAATTTTTGATATCTGCTCGTCCCACCCCCTTGAAATTGATCCGTCTAAGCAGCGCATCATAATGTCCTATGTTTTCCGGATCGAAAAACTGCCTCCAAAGCGATTCGTTCGTACGTAACTCCTTTATAAGTTGTTTCCGGATCATCAAATATGAATTTTGTTTCACTCCTAACCCAACAGCCACCGATCGAAACCCACAATGACCATCTGGTTTCACGTCCTTTATTCTAACGATGTATGGATGGATCACTTCGGGAATCTGAGATGCGTAGTTGCGGATCGCTATATCCGTCTTAGGACCGAGCTTGATCATCGGGAAATCAGGGTGCAGGTTGATCGGTTTGGTATTCTTTTGTCTTCTAGAATCTTCGAGTGATATGTACGAGCTGTGACGGGGAAGATCATCTGAGGCCTCGACCCAAGTTTCTTCCGACGGAATGTACGAGCTTTTTCTAGCGGCTTCAACCTTTCTTTCTTCCTGCGTTTTCAATGTTGGGCGACCACGAGTTTTCTTCAGAACAGCAGGAGGTTTTTTGTTATTGTTCCCTGGATTGAGGATTTGCTGAAACTTTTCAAAGAAGCTCCTTTTCACTTGAGGGGGTGTTGGATCGATCTTTTGTTTCAATTTTTCAAATTCCGCGTCTACATCGATATCCTCTATGTTTTTCTTTGCAGGCTTGAAGTTAAGCTTCTTCCAGAACACGTCTATGTGTGTGATCCGGAGTTGCTGACCTGTGGATGAAAACAAATTAGGTGGCAGAATCATAACGAGAAAGGTCAAAGATATTAATTACCTTTATTTTCCAACTTTTCCAAACGACAGGCACATGGCAAACCACAGCTGGTAAAAAGTTGGCAACCACAGCTTGCACCGTAGGCTCTCAACCCGTCTTCCTTACGTTTTAGTTCCCTACTCAAAAGCTCAATCGCATATATTGAAACCTTTCTGAGAATATATGCAAGCATGGGCTGCTTCTTGTGGTGCGTCATCACTTTTCGGAGGCTTGTTTCAAAGCTTGTACTAATCTCGGTGTATTGTCTATCAACAACATGATCAACATACAGTACAAGTTTATCCAGTGTGTTGCGATGACTTGGAAAGTGACTTTTTAGTGTTGCATGCATGCCCTCAACCCTGTTGGTCGTAGTTTGGTGGAAGTTGATAGTTTTGTTAATCCAGCATGATACAAACTTTTCACGGTACGGATCCAACCAGGATTTCTTCATATAATCAAAAACCTCTAAAATTAAAAAAAACGTAAATAGTCAGTTTTTGTTATTATATAAAATTTGAACATAATTATGTAAGAAATACCTACGTTCACGGTCATCTTCTTTCAGCTGTGCTTCAAGGTTTTCCAAGTTATACCTGTATATTTCCTCGGTCGTAGACTCGCACAATAACCAAAAACTACGTACGAATTCTTTCCAATCCTTGTCAGAGAATTTCTTCTTGCTGTTCTTATTAATATTTTGTTGAATATGGAACCGACAAAGATACTTATGCGCTTTTGGAAAAACTTGTTCACACGCGTTCATCAGCGCAAAATCCCTGTCTGTTAAAATCACACGCGGTTCCATACATCCTACCAGCATAGACTTGATCCTCTGCAACACCCATAGGTAGTTCTCTGACTTCTCAGCGGAAATTACCGCACAAGCAGCCGTAAACGATTTGTTTGTCGACGTCATGCCTACGACCTGAACAAATGGCAGGTTGTACATGTTCGTTTTGTAGGTGGCGTCAATAATTAGCACATGCGGGAAGGCACACCACATATTGAATGATCTTTCGTGAACAAAGAAGACATCTTCAACTTCGTTTGATATCTCATTCGTGCGCATGTAATAAGTGTAATTTTTTTCGAGAAGAATGCTTTCAAGTTTTTGCATCGGAGACTTACCGACATTTTTTTCGGCGTTGATCTTCTGAACAGCGTTGTGTATATCTTTCGGAATAAGCTTTCTAGCCGGATTGTTTTTTGTCAGCGTTCGCCAGATACTTTGGTTGGGAATGTCTTGCTCTGCCAGCTCCTTAACCAGTTTTGTATCCTCCGAAGAAAGCCTTCTCGCATACGCGTGACCCTCTAAGTTTTCAATAGGAGTGTGGTTATGCTTCGCCTTCGTCACCTCGATCCTCCAAACACTTCCGGATGATTCCGAAAACCTGATCATCTCGAACGGGCAGCCTATTTTCTTGCTACCCGTTTTCCTCTGTGTAGCTATACTCTTATGCTCCCCACCAAAAGTACATTGAAACCAAATCTTGTAATTCTCTCCTCTTTTATTCGACCTCTTAGTCACAATGAGGTAACCGTTGTCTTTTGCCGTGTCTTGTACCCAACGCACCAACTCTTTACGTGACGAAAAGGTCTGCGTCGTATCAAACGAAAACGTAACCGGGTAACAGCCTTCCTCGTCAACAGACACATCCCCCGGCTCACCATCGTCACCGAGGTCCGAATATACTTGATGTTCAAAGTTGTGCTCGCCACCGTAACCGAAATTCGAATAACCTTGTAAGCTCTGTTGACAACCGTAACTGTCGTTTGGACCACACTCCTGCTGTACAAAGCTGTACTCGCCACCGTAACCGAAATTCGAATAACCTTGTTGTGCGTAAGGGTCCTCCACAGGGGTATTCAAATCCAGCGTCACCGTGTTATCACGATAATGAATGCCAGATACAACCTCTGCCTCCCTCAAGTTGGACGAGACCGGTTTCTCATACGAGTCAGAAATAGCGGTCCCCTCGTAAGAATCAGGAACAACTGTCTCGTCAGAATATTGACCGAAAATATAGTTGTTTAACCACGACATCGTTTTTTCAAGAGATGTAACTAATACAGCAAAACCGCGCGTTATTTTGAAGAAACACAACGGATCTGAAATGAAGGCAAAATGTATATCGAAGACAATGTGTGTGATCGAAATGTGTGTCTCACAGGTTGCTTTTAAAAGGGGGAAAGGGTGAAATTTGGGGTCGAAGCGCCGCGCTATGGCCAAAGCGCGGCGCTTAGGGTTAACGACAAAACATCATGATTAGCTTTATGTCTGTCAAACAGTATCGAATGTTTCAAACGTCAATCGAAGCACGTTTTGTTGGTCGAAGCGCCGCGCTTTGGCCATAGCGCGGCGCTTTGGGGTGTGAAAATAATTTTGGGCGTGTGCAACTAGCATGACCCTATATTTATGGAACAGCCTTTGCAATAATTAATGAAATATGTAATGTGTAATTTATAATCTTGCATTACCATAATACATTTTGACTTTCTTCATCCTACACCATTTTGTGTATATATTTTTAGTGTATAGGCATTATGCCTAGTGAAGATGGATATAATCGGGTGGTTATGCTGGTGACACGATGATACTCTAGTGGTCCGTCACTGATCCAAATTTGCCGTTCAAAAAAAAATTGTTTTTTTTTCCAGAAGATTACATAAAAATAAATCTAAATGTCAGATAGGATATTTTTTTTCATTCCGCAAAAACAAAATATTAGAATTTAGGGTATCCGGTGTGGGTGCGGCAAAGGCTGTTGCCGCGCGGCAAACACCGCCGCCGACCCTTTGCCGATGCGGTATCAATGCTGAATCGGGGACCATATGCCGACGCGGGGAGATGTGTTCAGGAGAGAGAGGGCTGCGGTGAAGGGAGGAAGGAGAGAGAGATAGGTGTGTGTGGTGGGGTCCATGCAATCTCTCAACCAATCACACCCTTTTCCTTTTTAAAAGAAAAAAAGATTTACCACTTCAGCAAATGTCTAAACCATTGCCAACACTTTTCAGCAAAGTTTAAACACTTTTCACTGATTAACGTGGCGCACTCTGATTGGTTGATTTTTTTTTTATTTTGCCACTCTTAAGTGTTTAACCACTTCTTACACCCTTAGGACTGGATTTCGGTGAAGTTCTTTGTCGGGATGATGACCTTTAACCATAAATTCGGCTACCTAATAATTTATTGCAATTATCCATATTAACCATAAATTCGGCTACCTAATAATTTATTGTAATTATTATCCATATATAAAATGAAAAAAGTTTTAACAGTGTTGAGTACACTAAAACGTATCAACCAACCATTGAATGTCATGCGGCCTCCACTATTTTTTTATAGCTTTTTCGATGTTGTGATTATGTATATATTAAATTCCGGATATAATGAACCAAGTTCATTGCTTGGTAGGGTGATAAGTGTGTGTGCCAACATTGTAGTAGGGGTGTGGGAAAAAAAAAAACGGGATTAAGCTATCCATAACTAATTTAACAGACAAAAATAACCGAAAAAACCAAACCAAATCAATAACCAAAGGGTCAGTTAATTGTTTTCCGGAAAATCAAAAGTAGCAGGTCGATTATGAGTATGAATCTTTTCTAACCCACTTAAATCTAAAGGAGTTTGATTTTACTCTATAAAAAAATAAGTTAAGATAAAGTTGATCTAGAAAAAAATAATGATATACCCAACTACTAATAATTTACAGTAAATTACAAAAAAAACGTTGTTTATTTTTATACCAGCTTTCAAAGTGTGTTTTTTATCTTCAAATATTACAGCAAACGTACTTTATATTTAAAACCCTTGCATGTTACACCTTTTGCTCAAAACCTTGAATATTTTCAAGGTTAAACTAGGTCATGTCGACCTCGCGTGAGGGCATACTCATCCTTTTTCCTTCCCCCTTCGTCACACTCTCCCACCACTACACAACCTCCATTGTTGTGTAACCTGACCACCACCACCTACATTGTTGCCTAACCTTGTTTGAATCTAGATCCCGCATTGCGATTTACAACCCCAATTTCAATGGTATCACTTACTATCAATGGTTGTCCCATTGTAAGTTAGAATGAGGATGAAACCGGTTAATCTCTTAACATCCCATACATAGTTAGGTAGTTAGAATATATATTACATAGCGGTTATAAAGTACGAGGACCGAAGTTGACAAAGTGAAAGATGGAAACTACCATCAATTACCGAAAGGGTGTGTCCCTCACACACACACATTCCGATCGGTACAAGGCACAAAAAGGAAGAGACGCGACTGTTGATCGAATGAACAAGAATCATCACACCTCTTCAAGGATTGATCACAACCATACATCCAAGAGACATGACTTTTCACGAAGAGACACGTCTATTTACTCGTACCCATAGAAAACTATAAATAGGATCATGTAGTTTCATTTGTATTGTTACTTACTCTCTCATTCGATTTGTACATACATTCAAGTTATAGTTTATGCAAGTTTATTTTATCACGCTCATTAGAGATCAAGATCCATTTCGGGCCAACAAATTGGTATCAGAGCATCAGGCTCTAGGCGTGGGAATCGCAAGGCATCGCAGGGAATTCGCGATCAGGTTTCAATTTCGTTTCAATTCGCAAAAGTTTATTTCAGAATTTTTATTCTCAGTTCTAGTATAATCGGTTGAACCGAAGGGTTGGTTAGGAATCTAGGGTTCGTTTTTTGATTCCGGGGTTTAGTGCGAATTAGATTATTTTTGGTTGTTTGAATTTTACACAATTAGGGTAATCGTGGGGTTTGTAAGATCTATTGAAACCAAGAAAATAAAAGTTAGTAGAAGTGAAGATTGTTCGGCAGAAAGATATGTCAGGAGCAACCGGACCAAATTCACAAGTTATAATTCAAAAGGAAGGAAATTCTCTTTCCCAGTTTCAGTGTCCGATTCTGAAACCAACAAACTATACGGTTTGGGCTATTCGTATCAAGACGATCCTTGAAGCGAATGGTTTGTGGGAAACGATTGAACCGGCAGAAAATGCAACGGTAGACACTAAGAAAGATAAGTCTGCAATTGCATATCTGTTTCAAGCAATACCAGAAGATGTTGTATTGCAAGTTGCAAGTTGTAAGACTGCAAAGGAAATTTGGGATAATCTAAAGGTTAGACACGTTGGTGTTGATCGGGTACAAAAGGCACGTATGCACACGTTATTATCAGAATTTGAATTGTTGCAAATGAAGGATGACGACACTATTGATTCTTTTACCGCAAAGATTAATAGTATCGTTACCCGGGCAACTGAAGTAGGAACGACATTGAGTCAACCGACTCTAGTACGCAAACTCCTAAATGGCGTACCGGATAAGTGTACTCAAATCGTTGCCTCCATGGAACAATACTCCGATCTAGAAACTATGACGCTAGAAGAAGCAGTCGGAAGATTAAAGACATACGAAGAACGACTCAGGTTAAAGAAAGGAAATCAAGGAGAAAGCCAAGATAGGCTTATGTTCACACATCATGATAACACCAGAGGAAGACAATCTGGAAACCGTGGACGTGGTAGGTTTAACCAAACGCGTGGAAATTGGCGAAACAACGGAAATAGGCAAAGTTCCAGAAACAAAGGATCTACATTTAGACCTAGAAATGGAAATTCTAGAAATTGGAGGAAGTTTGCAAGAACCGACCTAAGTAAGATCCAATGTTTTAAGTGTCAAAAGTTTGGACACTTCAAGAAGGACTGTTCTGAGAAAGACGAAGTACAAGAACATTCAAACCTCGTCGAGGAAGACGAAGCACCCGTATTGCTAATGGCAATACAAGAAGAAAATGTTCAAGAAAGGGTTCTGCTAAACGAAGAACGCATAGAACCAACAAGTTACACCTCAGTAGATGAAAGTCTATGGTACTTAGACAACGGGGCTAGCAACCACATGACAGGAGTGCGAAGTCACTTCAAGGAATTAGATGAAACGGTGACAGGACAAGTACGGTTCGGTGACGGGTCACACGTAGAAATTAAAGGCAAAGGCTCAATACTGTTGGAATGTTTAAACCAAGAACAAATGATTGTTTCACAGGTATACTACATTCCAAGTCTGAAAAGCAACATATTAAGCCTCGGACAACTTACAGAAATCGGTTGCAAAGTGGTTATGGACGGAGATTTACTGACTATCCGAGATCGAAATAGAAAGCTACTAATGCGAGTCAAGAGAATGAAGAACAGGCTGTACAAAGTCAAACTGAAAACTGGAAAACCAATCTGCCTACTCTCAAAGACCGAAGACATAGCATGGTTATGGCACGCGAGGTTAGGCCATCTACACTTTGATGCTATTAAGGAAATGACTCGTAAGAACTTGGTATATGGAGTTCCTCAAATAAGTCATGCTAGTCAAGTCTATGACGCATGCTTATTAGGAAAGCATAGTAGGGCACCATTTCCAAATCAGGCAAAGTTCAGATCCTTAAAACCTCTGGACTTAGTCTATGGGGATTTGTGTGGTCCTATAACTCCACCAACACATGCTGGGAAGAAGTATATATTCTTACTTGTAGATGATTGTACTCGCTACATGTGGGCATATTTACTAACTTCCAAGGATCAAGCATTCGAAACATTTAAGGAGTTCAAAGAAAAGGTGGAAAAGGAAGCACAGACCAAGTTAAAAATACTAAGGACAGATAGAGGAGGAGAATTCACATCGGCTGAATTCAACAAGTATTGCAAAACCAACGGCATAGCAAGACAGCTTACAGCACCATACTCCCCACAGCAGAATGGAGTAGTAGAAAGGCGAAACAGGACGATGTTATCCACTACTCGCAGTATGCTAAAGGCAATGAACATGCCACAAAACTTTTGGGGTGAAGCGATACGACACACGATATATGTACTAAACAGGGTTCCAACAAAAGCCCTGGTGAACAATACACCATTTGAAGCATTGAAAGGAAGGAAGCCAAATTTAGAACACTTAAAGGTTTTTGGCTGTACTGCTTACGCTAAGGTACTACCACTTCAACAAAAGAAGTTAGATGATAGAAGTGCACCTATGGTTTACCTTGGAATAGAAGAAGGATCAAAGGCATACAGATTATATGATCCAGCAAAGAACAAGATATGTGTCAGTAGAGATGTAAAGTTCATGGAAGGTCAACCATGGAACTGGAATAGTTATATGGAGACGGTAGATTCAGGGAATCCCGAATGGACAAACTTTGTCATTCAAGAAGATGACAACCCACCAGAGTTAGAAGAAAATGAACCAAGTAGTCCTGGCAGTAGCGGGTCACATCATGATGATTCAGGAGTAGATCAGACAGAAGAACAAGACTCCTATGAAACCCCGCCAGCACATTCGTACAATCAGAACTCAGCAGGAAGTTCAAGCAGTTTATCAAGTGGAGGTCCATCCACCTCTGAAAGTACAACAGAAAGTATTAGTGACACTCCAGTAAGACTAAGAAGTCTCGAAGAACTGTATGAAGAGACAGAAGAAATTCAAGTAGATCCACAAGAATTACTACTTGCTGAAGAAGAACCAAGGAATTACAAGGAAGCATCTAGTGACAGAAATTGGATTGAAGCAATGAAGGCCGAGTTAGACTCGATAAACAAGAATAACACTTGGAAACTAACGGAGTTGCCAAGAGAACACAAAGCAATAGGTTTAAAGTGGGTATTCAAGACTAAGAAAGATGCAAGCGGAAACGTGGTCAGACACAAGGCAAGACTAGTTGCAAAAGGATATGTTCAGCAACATGGAATAGACTTTGATGAAGTCTTTGCACCAGTAGCACGTATGGAAACAGTACGACTAATGTTGGCTTTAGCAGCATATCAAGGTTGGGAGGTACATCATTTAGATGTGAAATCTGCATTCTTACACGGAGACCTCAAGGAGGAAGTCTATGTATCACAACCAGAAGGATTTATAAAGCCAGAAAATGAAGGAAAGGTTTACAGACTATCTAAAGCACTGTATGGATTGAGACAAGCACCAAGAGCTTGGAATACGAAGTTAGATCACACCCTAAAGTCACTTAACTTCAAGAAGTGCACTTTAGAGAACGCAATCTATACAAGAACAAGTGAGACTTCTACACTGATAGTTGGAATCTATGTTGACGACTTGATAGTCACTGGAACATCAAAAAAGGAGATAGATGTTTTCAAATCTCAGATGAAGAACAAATTTGATATGAGCGATCTAGGATTGCTAGCATACTATCTGGGAATAGAAGTAATTCAAACGGGGGGTGAGATAGGCATCAAGCAGACAGGATATATCAACAAGATACTCAAAGACGCCGATATGTTATCCTGCAATGACACAAAGACTCCCATGACTCCAGGAACTCAATTAACAAAGACTGAAGAAGGAGATCTAGTAGATGCAACACATTACAGAAGCCTGATAGGTTCTCTCAGGTACTTATTGCACACAAGGCCAGATCTATGTTATCCAGTCAGTCTACTTAGTAGATTCATGCAAGAACCAAAGGAACAACACCTGAAAGCAGTAAAGCAAATACTACGATACATCAAAGGAACTAAAGAGCATGGAATCATCTACAAAAGACAAGGAGGATGTAAGATCACAGGTTATAGTGATAGCAGTTTTGGAGTTAATACAGACAAAGGAAAAGGAACAACTGGTCTGGTATTCTACTTCGGAGAATCACCTATAACCTGGTGTACACAGAAGCAACAAACAGTAGCACTATCATCATGTGAATCAGAGTTCATGGCAGCCACTGCAGCAGCATGTCAAGCACTATGGCTTAAAAGATTGTTAAGTGAAATCACAGGCTGGAAAGAAGAAAAGATAACACTCAGAGTAGATAATGTTTCAGCAATAGCACTCATGAGAAATCCAGTCTTTCATGGAAGAAGCAAGCACATTGACACACGCTATCATTTCATAAGAGAATGTGTGGAAAACGAAGATATCACTGTGGAACACATAAGTGGAGAACTACAACGGGCAGATATACTAACAAAAGCACTAGCAAGGATCAAGTTTGCTACAATGAGGGAACTGCTCGGAATTCAAGACTTAAAGCAACTTATGGATGTTCGAGATTAGGGGGGTGAATGAAACCGGCTAATCTCTTAACATCCCATACATAGTTAGGTAGTTAGAATATATATTACATAGCGGTTATAAAGTACGAGGACCGAAGTTGACAAAGTGAAAGATGGAAACTACCATCAATTACCGAAAGGGTGTGTCCCTCACACACACACATTCCGATCGGTACAAGGCACAAAAAGGAAGAGACGCGACTGTTGATCGAATGAACAAGAATCATCACACCTCTTCAAGGATTGATCACAACCATACATCCAAGAGACATGACTTTTCACGAAGAGACACGTCTATTTACTCGTACCCATAGAAAACTATAAATAGGATCATGTAGTTTCATTTGTATTGTTACTTACTCTCTCATTCGATTTGTACATACATTCAAGTTATAGTTTATGCAAGTTTATTTTATCACGCTCATTGGAGATCAAGATCCATTTCGGGCCAACAGAGGATAACCTAAATGCCTTTTTTTTACAGATTTTGAGGGGCAGTCGTTGTCACCATTGATTGCCATGGAGGTGAGGCAGTCGTTGTCAGTGTTTATAGTGGCTCACCTAAATCGCGATTTTACAGATCTGGAGGGGTGGGGCAACCGTTGTATGTCAAATTGATGGTCGTGGTGGTGTTGATGTTTGTTGTCACCGTTGGTGGTGATTGTTGGCGATGTTGAATGTGGGGCAGTTGTTGTCACCGTTAGTGGTGATTATTGGGGGTGTTGATGGTAGGAAATCATTGTCATCGTTGGTGGTGATTATAGCCGTCAGATCAGGGCCGTTCCTACGTTTTCGGAGGCCCTAAGCGAATTACAAAGTGGAGGCTCTTTTGCAAAATTATCATTTTCAATATATTTAGTAACAAAACCCACATTCTTTACCCGGGCTTGGGACAGACAATATTAAAAACAAAAAAATATATATATAATTGGCGTAGTTAAAAAAATTTTAAAGTTACATATTTTATAGATATAGTATATGTTCAAATAAAAATTATTTTTCTAGCTTTAATTAAGGCAAATTGTTTGATGAAATTATTGTGATCAAGTTATTCTAAAAAAAAATTCGATTGATATAATAGCTAATGATTGTAGGCCTTTAAATTTGGGTAATTGACTAATAGGTTATTTCAATTGCAAGCCTTTTTAGTGGGTTGTTCAGTGTATTATCTTGTAATAACTGAGCCTGGTATAAAGAAAGCACACCAAATTTTGAAGGCCTTTTGAATTGGGAGGCCCTAGGCCTACGCCTAGGGTCTGAAGCCCTTTGGGCCGGCCCTGCGTCAGATCTTGTGATCAATGGTTTGTGGAATGGGTTGAGTTTTGTGTCTATTAGAGAGAGTGAGTGTGAGTGTGTGTGACAGAGAGAGGAGAGAGAGAGTGAAAGATATAGATCGGGTGGCGGCTTGTGAGGTAGGTGGTGCTGGTGGTGGTGGCAAATGGTTGTAGGTAGTGGTGGTGGCACATGTTTTGAAAGCTTGTATAAACATGAAGGGCGTTTTTTTTTTTTAATTTACGTAACTAGCTAGAACAACTACTATTAATATCTTTTTTTAATATAACACATAGAAACGTAAAAAACTCATCAACAACCACCAAAATTTGTACATTATATAAACCACCTCGTTCCATTTGTATTGATTACTTATAAACTCATGACCGAATTTGAGATGGGAAAAAGTTTGGTCATCTTCATGTTAATGCTCATTCTCTTTGTTTCAGGTATGGTCTATGGTCTGTATGTTGAAAACAATAATTAGTAATTTTTGAGCGTAAAGAAATATAATTATTGAGCCGGATCAAAGAGGTATCATGGAAGTATTCTATAAGTATTTTTTTTATGACCAATAACATCTGATTGTAAACCAACATACTTCTAGATCGGTTGGTGACACCCTTATTCAAAATTATTACTAAATCTTTTTTTTTCGAACCCTTGTGGTTTACACAACTGAATCTCTATATTCAAAATCTTATTATGATTTGATATTTTTTTAACATATTTACACACCAAAAGCATTACGTATGCAGATGATTTTGTTGTATCATAAGTATATATCTATTTATTAATGTTCATCTAAAAATAAGAAATACAATTATTTGTTATGGGTAAGGGATTGAGGGGGCATATACTAATCCTACGCTAACCTCAAACTCAAATACCCTACCCCTAAACTCAAATGGTTGTTTAAAGCTAAGGAACATGACTTACTCCGGACCTTCAAAAGGTTGTTTCAAAACATGTGAGATTGGGGGGGGGGGGGGGGGGGGGGGGGGGGGGGGTTGGGATTGCTTATCGAAAACTCATTTTCTCCTTTTCCTCCTCCTTTTCTCCTTTTTGAAAAAGTCACTACCCTAGCTTCTCTCTTTCTCCTTCTCAAAACCTCATTTTCAACCAATTACCCAAACATCATTTATAAAAATATCATTTTTGTAACGGTTATAAGTCAATAAGTTGGTTGATAAGCAATCCCAAACACCCCCTAAATTGTCAGTGAGGTGTATATCAGGACCCTTTTTTGATAATATTGAAGATATAAAATTAATAATTGCAGAAGAGAGGATTACAGAAGCGGGAACGTGCCAGCCAAAGATTACGCCTGGGTCCACTTGTAAGGGTGAAAAGGATTGTAACACCACTTGTAATAAGAGTGGTGACCCGTATGGAAAATGTGGGGGTCCTCCAAAACGTCTTTGTGAATGCTACTCGTGTTAACCTTAAACTTAAAATTTTGATTTACTTTCGTTACGCGTACTTAATGTAATAAACAAACCATCTTATTTACTCATACTATATTATTTTTCGAACGTTCGACAAAGTCCGGCCATCCCAGTATACTCATGGGCAAAAGGCCACCAATACCCGTGATCGCAGACATCGTTGGTGACCCGATCATCATCAATTTCAGACAAAACCCATCACTGAAAGGCCCAGTGTGGTAAAACCTCTAGCTCGCATATGATATTTTATCACGAACGAAACTCCAAGCGGTGACCTCTCATAGAACAACTCCATCTAATGACAAAATTGTGGTCCTCTATATCTTAGCCATGGATTTGCCCATACCATTGGTCTAAGTTTACTACAAACACATTTCACACTACTTTTTTAATATTGTATAATGTATTTGATCCAACCAATACGCGTATATATATACTAGCCATTATCGCAGCGAGAGTGACGATTTACAATAGGATACTCGTTTACCGTTAGCTTATTAGTCGTCTCGTGATATATTGTATAATGCTTAAGTTACTTTTCTTATTAGTCATATGTTGGCGCTCGTTTTTCTGTTAGTTTATTGAGAAAAACACTGAAAAAAAGAAAAATTTGAAAATAACCGGTTAAGTAACCTCAAATAACCGGTTATTAACCAACTGTCATTACAAATTGTCAAAATTTTGTTTACGCCTGTTTGTGCACCTCTAATCACAGGCCATAATCCCAAAAATAAAGCTAATAAAACGGGTCCTAGCTTTAACGATAAACTGTATTTTAGAGAAGTTAGCGACATACTGTCCAAAATATTGCAGTGGGTGTATCGTTGAACGCGACTCTTGCAAGTCCAAAGTCACAGATCTTGAGTTTGCAGTTGGCATTTGCCTTATGTTTATTTAAACTTATAACGATAATCCATGGTAATGATATCCATGGACCCATTATTTTATTTTATTGTAAAAAAAGATCCCATCAATGTCAATACCTAATTAAATAAAAATAGCCCTCAAATATATAGGAAGTGTAATGATATATGTGTATTGTGAGTCCTCTAAATTAGTAAGATATTTTCTAAAAATACCATGCAAAAAGATGGACCGTGAGATATTCATATAATCTTCGGAGTCAGAACGAGAATTATATTGCGCACAAATCATATTTCAAGAATTAAGCTTTTATTTATGTGAATAAAATCTAGATAAATGAATAAAGCAACAGGCTACAGAATTGCAAGAATTAAGTTTTTATTTATGTTGGTGAAGTATTACTTGTTTAGTTTTATTGACCGAGTAAAATATTATAATCCAAACATATACAACACCACTTAGTACGTGTGAGAGGCTAGAGAAAACTATTATAATCCAAACATATATAACCTCACTTAGTATAGAATCTTTAGTTATAAACTACGAAGACATTTTACTTAGTTGTAGCACATTTGGTTCACCCAATTCCCTTTGCATTTTTAGTTGGTCCATTGTGAATTTTTTAAATGCAGTTGGGTCACTCGCATCCTCATCCTTGTTCCCTGCAGTAGTATAAAAGCAAACAACATATAAATAACGGGTCGGTTTGGGTTATAACTTATTGCTTATGGGTCATACGGCTAAGTTTAAAAGGGCTTAGTTAAAGTGTGTGAATAATAGTTAAGAGTGAGCTGGTTAGATCTGCCTTTTAGAATAATCCCACTCCACCTCCCCTAATGTACAAACTGCAATTAAGTTACTGAAGAAAAAAAATGCAAGGGGTCATTTTAGAAAAAAGAAACATCAAGATGTGCTGGTTCAGGTCAGGTAATGTTCTATTTTAGTGTTGGGCTGTCAGCTAATAGCGACAACATCGGTGACTCTGATCGTATTGGCAGGCAGGCAGGGGTGGTGAGTGGGGCAGTTCACTTGAAGCCATTCTAAGTTAAGATTCGTAAGATTGGCTCATTCTGACCCATTTTAAAATTTGAATAGACCCAAATCAACACATTTAGTAAACAAAAACAACCCAAATCAACTTATTTCTTGACGAAACATGTACACGAAATTTGCCAACCCAATTGCATCCCTACTCTCCCTTTATTTAAAAATTTCATAAAACAAGCCATGTCAAGAACTCACTTTGATGATGGCTGGAAGAGAGGTGCCACACCCCAGTATAACGAACGCTGTTAAAAATTTCATATTAGCAAGCTCTACGAATAGAACAAACTGTCCACAATATAACAAATGTTGTTAAAAAAACTTATTTTAAAAAGGCATTGACTTTTGAGGTTTAATCAGCTCATTTGCAGGTTTGAAGTTTCATCAGAGTTCATATAAATTTCAAGAAAAATACGTGAGCATATCAGATGGTATACTAAGTAGCACAACTATATACAAAAAGCATTTTAGTCATTTAGTTTTGTTGCTTGTTTCAAGGTATTAGAAAATCCGATTGAAAGAATTCTATATAATCATGGAGGTAGTTGTGATATTTAAAGAACTAGTAAGATATCTCGCGCGTTGCAGCAACTTACTAGTTTTATATAAACATAGAGCTAGTTGTGATTTTTTTGTTCCAGTTTTTCATTTCTTTAAAAACAATAAATGATAGGGGGCATGTGACATTGGGAAACCTATGTTTTCATCTTATTTGTTTTCCAGGGAAAGGTGCTGGAATCTTAGTTACTTATTACTCGTTGATAGGCGAATATGGTAAAAAAAAAAATTAATGTTAAAAAATTTTATACATCTGGTTTTACAAAAGGAAAAATACATACTAATCTAGTAACACACATAAATTTACATATATAATTCTCTGAATAAGAGCAGGTGGACTATAACCATAATAATCAAACTGAATTTAAAGAACACATGACCTTTTGATAGTTCATATTTATGGTTCACTTATAGTAGTATGTTCAGAGTTCAAGTAGGTTGCCAGTTGGGCTTTAAGTTGAAAAAAGAGCATGGTAACACAATTAAGGGTACAGACGAGTCAAGCAGCTCGTGAGCTACGAGAGATCTGCTCGAGAAAAAGCTCGAAACAAGCAGTGTCTTTTCGAGCCCGAGCCGAGCTTGAATTTAAAGTAAAGCTCGTTTAGACATAGAGCCCGACCTCGGCAAGTGAAGCTTGTCAAGCTCGTAAAGCCTTATCGAGACCTGGTGTAATATTAATTAATTTTTACTAGTATTTAATAACATTTACCCCTTATTTTACATTGTCTAATAAACGAGCCACGGCAAGCTTAAACTTGTTTACAAGCCGAGCCCAAGCCTAAAAATAACCTTTTTTAGTAAACGAGCCCAAGCCCAAGTTTCACTTATCAAACTAGCGAGCCTAAACGAATCTATTATTTGTATTATTTTTATTTCAAGCTCAAGCTTGAGATATTACCAGCAAGCTGAGCTCAAGCTCTCATAGGTAATTCGAGCTCGAGGTTGAGCCTGGTCGGGCTCGGCTCGTTTGCACCCCTATATGACTTGTAAACAGTACATACGACCAATGGAAAAATTAACCAAACATTTGAAATCCAAAACTAACCAACAAGAGCAAAATTAAATCTCAAAAGTGACATAGCAACACATTATGGGCTAGAACTCAAGTATTAGTAGCCCTGGTGTGGATCTGCTGGCTAGCATGAGCAGATACCATCCTTATTGCACCTCTTGCCATCAAATCCTTAATCGCCTTACGTGCCAAAGACCCGTTGATCTGAAAGAAATATAACATGTGACTATCACTAGACCAAAATCCAAAACAAATACACAAAATTAACTGTCATTAAATAACTCAGTTTCAATCTGTTATTCTATTGTCCAACCCACTACTTTTAGTCATTATACAATTAGGTGAGTTTGTTGTCTGTTAACTATTCTATTGATCTACATATATAACTAAATTTATATATTCATAACTATAAATATATATATAAAATTCATATATATATCAGAACATACGTTTATTAATTAATTTAATCATAGTTACATATATTAATTTTTATAATGTAAAATACACTATTTAAACACAAATTACAATATATTTATCCATAGATTATAGGCTCGTTTAGACTTGCTAATCAAGCTCGACTTATGAACCTTGCACTCAGACTCCTTTACTAAACAAGCCTCGATATCAATTCACAGAAACAGTTTTCTTAAGAAGTCTATACCTTAAAGATGCATAACAAATCTGAATTAAAAACACAAGTAGCAAAAAGAAGGATTAGCAAAGGAAATTGCAATAATACCCTTAATCTGTCGGACAAGATGGAAGGAGTGATGAGCTTGAACTTTGGAGCTTCAGAAAGAAGCTTGTCGTATGTTGCCTTGTCAAACAAAACCATATTGTTGACCTTCTCCTTTTGCTTTCCTTTGCTCCACTTCTGCAGGACATTTCAGTAACACTATTATCCTCCATTAATTAAAAAAAAGCAACAGTATATATATACACACACACACATATATATAATCAATCAACAAACTGAAAATACAAGTTAATTTATGCACTTGGTTTTAGAAAAAAGCAAGACATTTAAGTGTCCAAAACAGGCACAAAATAAAGCTCTATATACAACCAAATTCGCTTTATGTACAACCAAAAGTTCTCTCGCATATCAAGTTTTAAGTAAACCATTCTTGGTTTTAAAAAGCAAGAGGCGCACAAAAGCGACGAGGTCTAAAACCGAGGCACGAAGCGCGAGGCGCAAAAGTGGCGGCTTTTCGTACCCGAGGCGCAAGCTAATTATATATATATAGGGAGAAGATCATGCGAGAACCACCTCTTATTGTGAGAACCGCGAGAACCAATGTGAACACACCAAAAATGCCTAAAAATAGCTAAAAATCACACAAAAAAAAATTTTTTGAATTTTTTATAAAAAAATCGCTACTTTTCGAAGCCAAAAAAAAAAAAAAAAAACCTTTTTTTTAAAATTTTTTTGCTTCTAAAAGTAGCGATTTTAACATAAAAAATATTAAAAAATTCAAAAAAAAATTTAGATTTTTTTAGGTTTTTTGGGGGTTTAGTTTTTAGCATTTTAGCTTTGGGGGGGGGGGGTTAGGTTTTTTTAGCTATTTTAGGTTGTGTTCACATTGGTTCTCAAGGTTCTCACAATAAGGGTGGTTCTCGCATGAGCCCCTCCCTATATATATATATAGGGGACCGCTAGAATGAGAACCACCCCGAGTTATGAGAACCGCGAGAACCACACCCCACGGGGGGCGTTGACCACGATTTTTTTTTACAACTAGATGTGTATATTTTAAAAACATTCGTAAAAAAAAAATTCAAACGGCGCGGCCGAGGGGGTAGTTTTTTACACCCAAAGTTTGTAAAAAAAAAAGAAAAAACAAAAAAAAAATAAAAACACCAAACTTTGGGTGTAAAAAACCACCCCCTCGGCCGCGCCGTTTGAAATTTTTTTTTACGAATGTTTTTAAAATATACACATCTAGTTGTAAAAAAAAAATCGTGGTCAACGCCCCCCCGTGGGGTGTGGTTCTCGCGGTTCTCATAACTCGGGGTGGTTCTCATTCTAGCGGCTCCCTATATATATATATATATATATATATAGGGTAAGGTTCATGCGAGAACCACCAACCACGAGAAGCAATGTGAACACAACCTAAAATAGCTAAAGAAACCTAACCCCCCCCCCCCCCCCCCAAAGCTAAAATGCTAAAAACTACAACAACAACAACCATACCCAGTAAGTCCCACAAATAGCAGAGCTACTTATAGGGTCTGGGGAGGGTGGGATGTAGACAGGCCTTGCCTCTATCCCTAGGGATAGAGAGGCTGCTTCCAAAGAGACCCTCGGCTCGACAACGAACTAAAATGCTAAAAACTAAACCCCCAAAAAACCTTAAAAAAAAAAAAAAAAAAAAAAAAAAGCTAAAAAAAAATTTAAAATATTTTTTATGTTAAAATCGCTACTTTTAGTAGCCAAAAAAAAAAATTAATTTTTTGCTACTAAAAGTAGCGATTTTTTAATAAAAAATATTAAAAAAAAATTTGTGTGTTTTTTAGCTATTTTTAGGCATTTTTGATTGTGTTCACATTGGTTCTCGCAATAAAGGGTGGTTCCTAACGTATCTTTGTCCTATATATATATATTTTCATATATCCCATAAGTTTTTAGCTTTCCCTACCCAAAATATAGCTATAAGTAAGGTTTTTGTATGATTTTAGCTGCATGTACAAGCCAAAAAACCCAAGGTACAACAGTTAGATACATAAAAACAACTCGGTACGAGAGGCGCACGCCTCAGGCCAAAAAAGCCCAGAAAAATCCCAAAAAAGCGTGCCTTTTTAGCGCTTCTTGTAATTATTCTAAGCGCTGAGTGAAAAAGCCCCAGAGTGTACACCTTTTTTGCGCCTCGCGCTTAGGCGCGCCTCAGACGCGCTTTTTAAAACCAAGAAACCATCCATAATCTCTTCATCCTTTTGATCATATGCATATCAGCATACAATATTGAATATAACAAACAAACACTCAGAGCTTTAAGCTAACCAGTTTCTACGTTCCTTGGTAGCGTGAAGTGCACTTTTTAAAAAAAAGGCACCTGAAGCGCGCTTTTTTGGCAAAAAAAAAACTGACCCTGAGGTACGCACCTCATGTATTTCCAATAATTTTGTGCAGCAGGTTGTTGTACAAAATGCTTTTCAAGTTGTACATGTATGTAATTTCTATATTAAAACATATATAAAGGTTATCATCTCTGGATGTTGGGCAAATAATGCTAGAAACCTATAGGAAATCAATAAAAAATAAAATATAATTACTTGCACCTCAGGCACAAAAAGCTGCTTTTGCGCTTGGGGCTTCACGTAACGGTTTTAGACCTTGTCGCTTTTGTGCGCTTTCCGTTTTTTTTCAAAACCAAGGTACTTTCTATAAGATACTTTTATAGTCATATGTCACTTAGGGTAAACTTCTACATGTATATGCAATGCAATCAAATAATATTAGCATTTGTGTTCAAACTAATATTGTTTAAAAATTACATAAATAACAACAGAGCAGAAGCTAAAATATACCTAATTAAATTTAAAAAATCTCACAAAAATACAATGAAATAAACGTAAAAATATTTAAAAAAAATAATGAATTGACCTTCTTCTTCTGCTTACCACCGCCGGACTTAGCCGGCTTAGACGACGGCGGGGGAGCCTTCTCCTTCTTCGGCGCCTGATTTAGACAGAGAACGAATATTAAAATCTATTGGAAAGTGAAATTAGTTGTAAAATGAGATGCATAAGGTCGTTTAGATCTGATAATTGCGTTAGCTTACCATGAAAACTGTTGATCCTCTAGGGTTTCAGAGCACAGAGAAGACGATAATGTTGCAGCCGCAAGGAAGGAAATGGAGGTTGTGAGTGAACTAGGGTTTTAAAGGTTTTTACCTTTTATCGAGCTTGCGGGTTTATATGAAGCGGGTCGGGTTCAAATTTACATTTGCATACTTGATGAATGCTTCACCACTAAATATAACTTTTTTTATTTTCATTTTAACACTTCAATCAATCAATTAATCATACCCAGTAAAATCACACAAATAGCAAAGCTATTGGTAGGGTCTAGAGAGGGTGAGATGTAGGCACATCTTACCTCTACACCTAGGGATAGAGAGGCTGCTTCCAATAAGACACTCGGCTCCAAAACACCCAGGAAATAAATAAATAGAACATGAGGTGTGTATGTGTGTGTATGAAGCTACCTTTATAACATGAGTGGTGAAAGAGTGCATGGTAAACAAGACAAATATAACAACACAAACAACCTATACACATAGTTACATATCGACGACCATACACTACACCTAAAAACACAATTGTACCATCTCCTAGAAATCTTTAACCTTAATCTTACGTCTCCACGAGCTCCTATTATGGACTATGTTCTCAGAGAGGTGCAATCTTTGCAAATCCTGCCTAATCCGCTCGTCTCAAGTAATTTTGGGTCTACCTCTACTCCTCCTACCCTCCACCTCGAGAGTTTCAACCACTCTAACTGGCTCTATCGTCTGCCTCCTCTTCACATGCCCAAACCATCTCTATTTTCCCTCCTTTATCTTATCTGATATACTAGTTACATCTAACCTCTCCCTAAAAACATCATTTCTTATCTGGTCTAACCTTGTGTGCCCACCCATCCATCTTAGCATTCTCATCTTTGTCACCTCCATCTTGCGTGCTTGTACTTCCTTAATGGCCCAACACTCGGTTCCGTATAACATAGCATGTCTAATTGCAACCCCTATAAAATTTCCCTTTCAATTTTGTTGGGAACCTCCTATCGCATAATACCCCAGTGGCAGATCTCCACCTACATCATCCAACCTTGATGCGGTGGGCAACGTCACTATCTATCTCCCCATCCCTCTAATCAAACGATCTTAGATACTTGAACTTAGTCTCCATCTAGCCATGAATTTGTGAAACATTTTATGTGAAATAAAATTAATAAATAGTCTGCAAACAACTTTTACTGTACATGATGTCAGAGTCATATAGTAGACCATTGGGTATGGGGATTGGCAGAGGGCCGTCCCCCCCCCTAGCCCCGTCGAACACTGCCCCCTTGGGCACGTCGGCGTCGCCAACGTCGGAATCCAGACGGAGGAGACGATCCATGTGATTGGCTGCCTTTTTCATTGGTGGGCCCATCTATCTCTATCTCCTTGAATATATATTGTTTTTTTATTAAAGTGGGTAGTCTCCCCCACCATTGGGTAGTCCCCAAGAGGAGCATCCTCCTCTCGTGATTACGTGGCGCCTACGTGGCGGGTAGTCTCCAAAGAGACTATCCTCCCCATACCCACCGGTCGTATGGCTTCTTCTTTCTTATCCTTTTTTTTACTTTATAGTTTATAGTACGATTATGCCCTTGGTAAAAGAGTTGACCTTAATGAACTTTGATGATATTCTATTATTCTACCCAGTGTTGTAAAAGTCGGATTCCAAGGCCGAGTACTCGGTCCTCGGAACCCCTCAGAGGCGACTTCCTCCAAGGCGGACTCAATTAGTCGGCCTCGGTCAAACTCGACGCCTAGTCAGCCTAGTCGGCGCCTAGTCGGACGTAGTCGGAAAGAGTCGGCCTAGTCGGTCTAGGCGGTCAACGTGGTTTGTTGACTTTTAATTAGTCAAAATCGGTCAAAATCGGCCTACTCGGACTACTCGGCCTTGTACTCGGACTACTCGGACTTGTATTCAGAATATTTGAACTTTAAACATGTTTCATTTTAAATTATACTCAGTTGACATGAATTATGCTTATTTTAACATATGTATAATATATAACAATTAATTTTCTTTATAGTTACCATGTCCGCGTACTCCCCGAGTACTCTCCGAGTACTCCGATTACTCCCAACTCCCCAGTCGGCCAACTAGAGACCGCCTAGCGACTTTTACAACACTAATTCTACCTAAGCTTAATTAGAAATCAAAATTACTAAAGGCAAGGTTACCACTCATGCTAAATACACACGTATATAATATTACACCAACCAGCAGTACATGGTTGCAAAGATGGTACTACAACAAAGTACATGCATGCTTCACATTGAGTATACACGGCATGTTTTACAATGGGTATATTATTTATTTATGAAAAATGCTAAGACTATGGGGTATGGGGCTTGGGTTGGGGCGTGGGTTGGGGGAAAACGCCCAAGCCACCACCCCGGGTGGGCTTGGGTTGGGGTGTGCCCTTGGGGCTTGGGTTTCAAGCCGGGCCTGAGGAAGGGGAAGCGAGCTGACATAGCGGGCTGTGAATGGTCAATTCAAAATAGCCGTTGGGATAGACGTTGGGGGCATGTTTAAAAAAATTCCTTTATAAATACCTTTCCATATTAAACATTTTTCTCACACAATATCAAACACAAAAACCACAATCTTGCCATGAGTTCTTCAAGTTATAGTGAATCGTCATCATCATCTGACTATGGTGCGGAAATATTTCTACAAACGATCGCGGCGGTGGTGAAAGCTATCGTGGAAGACGAAGACGATGAGGAAGAGACTCAACAACCTAAACGGAGGAGAAGGTACATCGCTCGTGAACGGCACACCGCTAACAATTTGTTGGTAAGCGATTACTTCTCAGCGGAACCTAAGTATGATGAAAAAATGTTTATGCGTCGTTTTCGTATGAGTAGAAACTTATTTTTAAGGATATCTAGAGATCTTGAGGAGAAGTATGTTTATTTCCAACAAAAACCCGATGTAACCGGGCAATTAGGATTTAGTACGTGGCAAAAGGTCACGACCGCACTTAGGTAGTTAGCGTACGGCAATAGTTCGGACATTATGGATGACTATTTAAAAATGTTTGCACGTGTAGCTAGAGAAAGTCTTCACAACTTTTGTTCGTGTATTCTAGAACTTTATAGCAAAAGATATTTGAGAAAACCCTCCTTCAATGACATGCAACAAATATTGGAACATCACGCAGATTATCATGGGCTCCCCGGGATGCTCGGTAGTTTAGATTGTATGAAATGGGCTTGGGAACTTTGTCCTACCCAATGGCAAGGCGCTTACACTAGTGGATTTCATGGGATGCCAACCATCATGCTTGAAGCGGTTGCGTCCCAAGATCTTTGGATATGGCATGCGTTCTTCGGTATGCCAGGTTCACATAATGATATTACCATCATAAATCACTCGCCCCTTTTCAATGATCGGGTAAATGGTATAGGACCCAAAGGAACTTTCTTTGTAAACGGGGTTGAGTACGTGTACGGGTACTACCTAGTTGATGGGATTTACCCAGAGTGGGGGGTACACATATTTTTACTATGAAATTACACATGATTTGGTTTTAAATTTATAAAAGTGATTATTACTTTTACATCAAAACACACACGAAGAGGCAGGTATACCCCGTCATATATGTAGTAAAGTATCGGTAAGAACCAAGTATCGATCCAAGGAAATGGGCGGAGAAATAATACTAAACCTTTGTCACTAAACTACCGGTAAAAACATAAGTTTTGTGATTTTTAAATAACTAAAGTAAGCGTAAACAAATACATATAAAAACATAATAGATTTCAAATAAGAAAGTAGATAAATAGCCTTGCTTAATACACAACCAAAGCATGTCAACTAAGTCAGTTTTGGCACTAGAAGCATTTGATCAATTCTCCAATTTCAAGACAATTAGTATCCCTTTCGGGAATCCTAACATGACAAACATTCGGAAAGTTAAAACGATAAACACACTTTAACCACCTAAAATTGTTCTTTAACGTGCAATTGATAAATGTCTATGAAAATCTCTTAAAAATAAGTTAGTCATCCGTTAGGAGTTTTCTAACCGCACTTAACCAAGGAAAGCGACACCGATGAACACAATGCATCCACCGAGACAAGCATAAACTAGATTAAATCACAACCGAATTCATTTTACAAATCTTACACATAAATTCACCAAGATAGCAATTTTGGCCTAAACTACTAACTAAGCTAACAAATCATGGCAAGAATTTATAACGACACCATTTAACCCGTTAAGGTCCTTACGTGACGGCAAGCTTTCTTGATTAACAATAATTATATTTTATTAAATCACTAACCATTTCTAGTATCATGATGCACACATTTAAACCAAGCTAAACTAGTTAACCAAGTTTAAAGTTTACTAATCAAGATTAATTAAGCTTCATTTTTCAACTATCTTAACTAACCAAATACCAATCATCCAACACAATTACTTATAATCAAGAAATCAATATCAATAACAAGGTTGCAAACTAATCATTAAAGATTAACATAAAAAATACTTCCAAATGTCATTACAAACAAAGATTAACATAATAATGGTTATAATCAAGCAAGGGATTGTTGTGTTTTTGTCCAAAGGCTACAATAATACATAAACATTAATCTAAATGCTTGAAAGATTAACAAAATCATGGAAAGATTAGAAAACCAAACCATAAACAAGCATAAGATTAAGAATCCGGATAGTAATCGAGCTAAATGGGACAATGTGGCTTGAATCCGGGTGAAAGCAGAAGCCTCCGGAGCCTGAAAATCGCCTGAATTGCTCTCCAAAATTTCCAGAGTTACGAGTAGAATGTTTCTGCAATTTTTTTAATATAATTTCGGTTTCGCACGGTCGTGCGTCCTGTTGCACGACCGTTCACTTTATGCAATTATTGGAGTATGGTGCACCATACTGCATGACGTCACAGATCTTGACTGGTCTTCGATCTCGCACGGTCGTTCTTCCAATCGCACGACCGTTCCATTCCGGGTTCTTGTTGCAGGGTGTGCTGCACTGATCGTTCAGTTCCGGATTTTAGTTGGACATCGGATCCGCACGGGGTGCAAAGCACCGCACGTCCGTGCGTCACCGGGATTGCATTGCACGCCGAGTTGCACACTCGTTCACTTCCGGGCTGACTTTCATTTGTCGGAGATGCACGGTCGTGCATCAGGTCGCACGACCGTTCCACTCGCCCATGTCAGTTTTCTAACAGAATGTTCGCAGCTTCGTCGTTTTATCCGGAAAGTCCTCGTTTTCACTATCATCTTGTCCGGTATGCTGTTTTAGGCCTGTAAACAAAAGTATACCTAATTAAGTATCCGAATGACGGTTTTACGGCCGAAAACGCATAAACTGGGGATAAAATAGGGGACTAAAATATGTGTAAATTAGCGAATATCAAATCTCTCCACACTTGAACCTTGTTTGTCCTCAAGCAAGCTAAACTAAAATGCCATAAAAGATAGAATCAAACAAAAACGATAATTTACACACTATTTTATTGAAAACAACTATAAACGGTTAGCCCGTTTTTCGAAAGACAACATCAAAAGACTCAAACCCAATAAGCATATGCAAATATATAGCGACAACCAAAAAGTCGTGACTTCACATTTAATTGACTCAACATGTTAATCTTCACACAACTCACAATGTTCACACACACTCGGTTTTATTTATGAAACATACATAAAATGTGTAAGTGCAAACACTCAATGCCTCGTCAATGAAATGTGT
Organism: Helianthus tuberosus; assembly: GCA_030545235.1. NCBI lineage: Eukaryota > Viridiplantae > Streptophyta > Magnoliopsida > Asterales > Asteraceae > Helianthus > Helianthus tuberosus. The sequence continues at coordinate 78,870,045 of CM060380.1, forward strand.
AATATCATAAGCTTGTCATAAGATCTCGTCTCCACCCACTAACATGCGAAAAAGTGTAAATCAAGAGGTCTTTACGGGTTGTAACGTTAGGCTTGGGCGAAGGGTATGGAAATGAATATTTAAAGTGGCGAAAACGGTTAAAACTCGGTAGTAGTGGTTAACTAGCAACAAACAATACAACTATACAAACAAATGCCTTAAAAAGGCGACTATTGCGCAATCGAGCTCATCAACGAAATTTTAACATTTAAGCATTCAAAATTGCTCGATTTTTGTCAACTTCACCCTATTTTAGGGTGTTTTATTTTCTGTGTTTTTTTTTACAAACTAATTATACAATAAACTAAAACAAACGCTAGTTAAACGATTATTTTGACCGAGTTTCAACACAAAAAGGGTTTAAAACATAAAAAGGCTAAATTTGGCTAAGTGGGCGATAATATTGGGTAGACAAAGGTAAACGGGAAGGCTCGACATGGTTAATCCTAAAGGGTAACGTAGGGTAAACGGGAAACACAACACAAAGAAAAAGGTTTACAACAAAGGGGTGATCTAAGTGCCTCTATCACTTCTACACAATTCCGCAAGTTCATGGTCTTAACAAGCATACTAGTGACAAGTTCTAAATTACACATAACATCCGGCTCACTCCTATATCCGAAATGAACAAATATATAACAATATCAAGGCTCAAATATGCTCACGTAACGGAAGGAATGGGTAAAAGTGTGAAAACTATCATGCAAGTCTTTCTTTGTTTGCCACGCTTTACGGTTTCCTTTTTCAAAAATATTTTGCTTGTCGAGTTTTTATCAAGTACGAAGCTTTCTAAAACACAACTAACCGGTTTATTTACTAAATATAAATAGAAAACATATATTTTTGAATGATTTTTCTGATTTATTTTTTTAGAGGACAAACAAAGTTAACCCCCTCCCCACACTTGAACTTCGCATTGTCCCCAATGCGAGACCCAAAATATAGAGAAAAGGATAATAGTACTCCCCTCAAGATGATGTCTGATGAAACGAGACTTCCAAAGCTGTATCTGTCATGTGCTCCAATCCAAGATATGTCGGATCTGCAAGTATGTCACATGTACACCAAAACAGAACAGAAACAGAATAAACATAAATAAACCATAATGTACATAAATATAAGACTAACATCCAAACAAATACAAGACATAAAATAAATTGTCTGAAAATAAAATACAATCCGAGGGTGTTTGAAATACTACCCAAAATGAACACCCTAAATAAAAAGTACTGAAATAAAAACAACCATCAACTGTCAACACCACTGCCTCCTAATCGTCATCACCATCATCATCTCTTGTGAAGGACGGGCCCGCATCACCATAACCAGGTGGGTTCCACGGTGGGAACTGTGGGGGATGCTGAAAGTAGTCGGGATATGCGTAATGCATCTCCCCGAATAGGTATGAAAATCCAGCACTCACCCCCTGGTACAAACTGTCCTGGTTCTGCCTAAGCTGATCCTGAGTGGCCCTGAGCTGATCCTGACTAGCCCGGATCTGGTCCTGACTAGTCCTAATCTGGTCGATGTAAGTCCCATGTTGCTCCTGCGTAACTCGCATCTGTTGGAACTGCTGGTAAAACTCTGGCCAGTCCTGATGCTGGTGGTAATCATGGTGCTGCGGCGAATGTGGTGGTGTGTGTGGTTGGTGCTGCTCCTGCTGCTGAACTGCATGCTGCTCCCCCATTTCTACATCCTCATCTTCTTCCTCAGGTGGAGGCAATGGGTTCCAGACCTCGTTGTTTAGACCTCTCAATCTATCCCCCCGATCCAACTCAACAATCAACCCCATGGCTTTCAATGACCGAATATCCACATACACACCATCGGTCACATGAGTGAGACTCTCAAGCACCTCATCAGTCATCAAGCCTAAGTTGTAGGATATTTCGGTCACATATTGACCGCCATGAATCTGACTGTTTGGTGTCCTCCCTGAGCACTTCACAAAGTATTCAGCCATCCTTGCGGCTAGGTTGATGTGAAATTGGTCAACCAGGGCGTATAGAAAAATCAAATCCGGTGTTGGACAGTTCCCTAAACTGTCCATGCGGCCGCAAATTGTGTGGCTAAACACATGATGCATCACTCGCACCAAAGGGTCTTTCAACCGTGACGCCTTAGACATTCTCGGGTCGTAAGGGTCACCAATAGCATTTTCAGCCCAAAATGCATCCCTCGCTTGATTATCCGTGAAGGTAAACTGATCCGTGAAGACATCGGAATCCATGTCTTCTCTTGTGTAAATCCGGAGCCTCCTACCCAATCGACCCACCGACCAACTATGCCATTGTCCACCCAACCTGAAGGCTATCCGCTCCTTGTAGCGGAATTTGGGCCTTCTATGAGCAACTGGTTTTTCGTAGGCATAAGTGGAGAAGAACTCTATTGTCAGCTCATGGTAGACGGGTCGGTTGATACCGATCAGATTCGCAAGTGGGATAGTGAGCATGATGTCAAGTCTGTCATACTGATTTAGCTCCCTCATTTCCCAATCCAGCCACCGGGGGACTCCGAATTGCCCTCGCCTTGCCCATAAGGCGTCACGTCTCGGGATACAAAGAGCTTCTCGCTCATTATCGGGGTCAAAGTGCAGGAAAGGATGATCCATCTGTATGAGGAATATTGTTAGAAAGACGGGAACAGGAAAAATTTCAATAAAAAACAGCCGAGCAGACAGTTATGAAGATACTGTGTTCCTGATCTGGGCCTGTCGCACGGTCGTGCGATGAGACGCACGGTCGTGCGACGAGACGCTCGGTCGTGCGTCACCGAGAACAAGCAACAGTTGGCCAAAATTGTCGTATCTGCACGGTGTGCGACCAACGGCACCACCGTGCATCACCGAGCCAACAGCAAAATATCGAAAACAGCCGGAAACGCACGGACGTGCCTCAGGGGAAATGATCGTGCGACTTGATTTTTCTGCTGATCCTAACCCCGGCTCTGAATAGCCTGATTTTTCAAAAATCAACAAGTTTTTATACAAACAGGGGTCGGAAAAACAGCCGGTTGTTCATGATACGAATGAATCTTGCAAGGGTTAGGGTTTCATTTGTATTTATGAAGAGAACCCTAAAAAGCCTTGAAGAAACGGATGAAACTAACCTAGAAAGCAAAGAAACATAAAATCTACAAGTAGGAACGTACCGTGCGAAGAAGTGTGAGAGATCGTGCGAAAAACCGTGCGATTTTAGGTGATATCGCTCTGGAACGGCCGCAGATGGTTAGGGTTCGCGAATGAAGGGAAAAGAAGCAGATGGGGGTTTTTATAATGTGCAAAAGACCAAACGGCCCCTGCCTCTCGCACGGTCGTGCGACAGCTCGCACGGTCGTGCGCCACCTACATTTTTCAAACCTGCAAGCTTTTCTCGGAGATGCACCGGGGGTGCGACTCACCGTGCCGCCTAGCTCGGAAACGCACGGTCGTGCGACTAGTGGAACGACCGTGCAACAGCTGCAGATCAGAATTTTCTGCAGAAGCTATTTCCAGCAACTGTTTTGGACGTTTTTCGCCATTTTTTTTAACACGCCAACTGTTTTAACAATATTGCAACACAGAACCTTCGCTCGGCACGTATGAAAATTATACAAACTAACGGAAACTACCTAACATACCTAAATTACGCTAAAACAAGAAAAACACCTAAAAAGACAATACTACCCCTAAAGCGCAAAATACGCTCTTGCTACATTTTTTATCACCGAGTCAGTAGCGTAGACTCATGCTAAATTTTTGTCGGCGAGTCGATAGCAAGACTCATGCTAAATTTTTGTCGGCGAGTCGATAGCAAGACTCATGCTAATTTTTTGTCGGCGAGTCGATAGCAAGACTCATGTCCCCACACTTGTTACATGTGCGGGCCATTACCATGCCCCTTCGGATTCTGCTCGGTATTGCCCGGAAGACCACCTGGGGGTCTCTCCGACATCATTTTTGCCAATTGGCCCACTTGATTCTCGATGGTCTGAATGGAAGCCTTTTGACTCCGCATTTCTCCTTCGTTGACCAAGAACCGCTCCTTATGCTGCTGATATCGTTTCTCAGAAATTTGATTAGCACAGTTGGAGTTGTTCAACAGTTGTGCCATCATTTCCTCTAGCTTTGCGTTGCTTTGAGAGGCGTGTGGCTGGGAACTGCTTCCTGAGCCTTGATTATGATATTGTGGCTGGAAGGATTGACCTTGAGATTGTTGTGGTGCGGGAGCATGTTGAGCATATCCGTGTGCGTTCTGGTTCCCAGAACCAGATTTCCACCCAAAGTTTGGGTGATTCTTCCACCCTGGATTGTACGTGTTGCTATAGGGGTTATTTTGGGGCCTGATTTGATTGCCCATGTAATTCACCTCCTCGTGTCATGTAAACATAACACCCTGCTCACACGTACCTTGCACGTGTGCAACCCCGCACAGATCACATGATGGTGATTGAATTCGTGAGACATATCAATTCTTGCTGCCAAGGCTCCAATTTGTGCAGTAAGAGCCGTATATGTATCCACATCATGAACTCCGGAAGTGGATGATGTCTTATTCCGCGCTCCACCGTGGTGAGAACTTGATTTCAACGCAGCTTTCTCTATGATCGCGTAAGCTTCAGTTGGTGTCTTTGTTCCAAGATCGCCTCCTGCATACACGTCTAAACGCTCATGCGAGTCATAATTGAGTCCCTGATAAAAGGTCAGTACTAGTTGCCTTTTGGACAACCCACATCAATTAAAAGATCTCTAAACCTCTCCCAAGCTGCATGTAGAGATTCCCCGTCGTCTTGCTTGAACGTTATGATACGGTTCCTCAATTTAGTCGTCTTTTCTGGAGGAAAATATTTCTGCACAAATAGTTCTGCCATCCCGGCCCAAGTGGTGATAGATCCTGCCGGAAGTGACAAAAGCCAAGCACTGGCTTTGTCTCGCAATGAAAACGGAAAGAGCCGCAAACGGATCGCGTCCTCAGAAAAGTCTCCTATCTTGAAAGTCGAGCACACCTCGAGAAACTTTGCGATGTGCCGACCCGGATCCTCGTGATCCTTCCCATCAAACTGCACCGAGTTTTGTATCATATTGATGATGCTGGATTTTATCTCGAAACTCGGTGCTGCTACCGTCGGTCGAGTGATGCTCGGTAGCAAGCCTTCTCCTCCAGGCTGGTTTGTTTCATTCAAAGGTCTGTCGTCGTCTGCCATGGTTGCGTTTCCTGCTGCCCCTGAGCCCTCGGCTACAGCGGTTACCACCTGCTCCTGCTCACCAGCTGTGAGTAGCAGCCCAACCGCACGAGATCTCTCACGAAGACGTCTCCTCAGATCACGCTAGGGTTCGTCTGACGGCTCAACAGGATCGGGAGCGGGTGTTGAGAACATCAACCTGCAAACGAAAATTTGACACAATGAATATTTTATTAATGTAATAATGCTGTCCCCCTTTTTTTTGTTTTTGAAAAGAAACAGAATATTATTTTAAATTGGCTGAAAATTTTATAAAAATTCGAAAATGGGCCCGAAATTTTATAAAAATTAAAGCAATAAATAAAATCGAATCGGCTAATACAAAAATGATTTTAAGGTTCCGAAAACCCAAAGAATAAATGAATAAATAAATCCGGACCAAATAAATAAATGGAACAAAAATATACATGTATACAAAAGAATCACGAAAACGAATAAATCGAATTAAAAGCAAGAAATATTAACAAATAAATAAACAAATAAATAATCAAGAAAATATACACAAATATTAACAAGTATATACACCGATAACACAATGACTCGGGTCGTTCCTAAAGCTCGACATTTCCCCGACAACGGCGCCAGGTTTCAAGCCGGGCGTGAGGAAGGGGAAGCGAGCTGACATGGCGGGCTGTGAATGGTCAATTCAAAATAGCCGTTGGGATAGCCGTTGGGGGCATGTTTAAAAAAAATTCCTTTATAAATACCTTTCCATATTAAACATTTTTCTCACACAATATCAAACACAAAAACCACAATCTTGCCATGAGTTCTTCAAGTTATAGTGAATCGTCATCATCATCTGACGATGGTGCGGAAATATTTCTACAAACGATCGCGGCGGTGGTGAAAGCTATCATGGAAGACGAAGACGATGAGGAAGAGACTCAACAACCTAAACGGAGGAGAAGGTACATCGCTCGTGAACGGCACACCGCTAACAATTTGTTGGTAAGCGATTACTTCTCAGCGGAACCTAAGTATGATGAAAAAATGTTTATGCGTCGTTTTCGTATGAGTAGAAACTTATTTTTAAGGATATCTAGAGATCTTGAGGAGAAGTATGTTTATTTCCAACAAAAACCCGATGTAACCGGGCAATTAGGATTTAGTACGTGGCAAAAGGTCACGACCGCACTTAGGTAGTTAGCGTACAACAATAGTTCGGACATTATGGATGACTATTTAAAAATGTTTGCACGTGTAGCTAGAGAAAGTCTTCACAACTTTTGTTCGTGTATTCTAGAACTTTATAGGAAAAGATATTTGAGAAAACCCTCCTTCAGTGACATGCAACAAATATTGGAACATCACGCAGATTATCATGGGCTCCCCGGGATGCTCGGTAGTTTAGATTGTATGAAATGGGCTTGGGAACTTTGTCCTACCCAATGGCAAGGCGTTCACACTAGTGGATTTCATGGGATGCCAACCATCATGCTTGAAGCGGTTGCGTCCCAAGATCTTTGGATATGGCATGCGTTCTTCGGTATGCCAGGTTCACATAATGATATTACCATCATAAATCACTTGCCCCTTTTCAATGATCGGGTAAATGGTATAGGACCCAAAGGAACTTTCTTTGTAAATGGGGTTGAGTAAGTGTACGGGTACTACCTAGTTGATGAGATTTACCCAGAGTGGGGGGTTTTCGTAAAATCGTTCACAAGACACGGTACCACAGATCCAAAGAGATTAAAGTTTAACAGGGTCCAGATGGCTGCACGTAAAGACGTCGAGCGAGCATTCGGTGTTTTGAAGAAAAGGTGGCGAATATTGGCAATGCCTTGTCGACTATGGGACAAGGATCAGATTGGAAACGTGATGTACACATGTATCATTCTTCACAACATAATTTCGGAGGATGAAGGTAGAGCGGTCGTTACCTACTATGATGACGATGACCCCCAACCAGGTAACGTAACAGACGAAGATAAAGCGGCAAATGAATTTTTGATAAAGTCAAGGGATATACATAACAACCTTCGATCTGATTTGGTGGATCATGTTTCAATGATTCCTGGGTTCGAAACCGACGAAGACGACGAAGAATGATAGTTTTTTATTTTGATAATTATTTTGTATGTTTATTTTAATAATTATTTTGTATGTTTATGTAGTTTTTAATTGCTATAAATATATATATATATATATATATATATATATATATATATATATATATATATATATATATATATATATATATATTAAAAAAAACTGATGTGGCTTGGCCACGCCAGCCAAGCCACGCCCACCATACCCCATCCAAAGTCGGTTTATGATTTGAGTTTTGAAAATCCACGTGTCAACTCATGCCCCAACCTAAGCTCAACCCAAGCCCCACCATACCCCACGGTCTAACAAACATTTGAGTTGTACAGTGCAAGCCTTGATTCACATCTCTTAAAAAAGAACAAAAAAAGAAAAATAAAAAAAGGGATAAAGCATGGAAAGAAAACGTTTCTTGCACATACAACTTTTGTATTTTTCGTACCATGAGTTATTTACTCACATGTTTAGTGATGTTAGCACATCATACCCAATGTTTTCATATAAAGTAAAATCTTTTGTGGAGACCATATACATTACTAAAAATCACAAGGGAAGATTATGATAAAGTACAGATAAAGTTACCAGATGTACAATCATTTGTTTATTTCTCTGAACCTTTCTTCTCAAAAAAGGTACCCATTGGTGGTACACATACTACATGTGTAAGAGCATTCACATCCATTCCACCAAAATATGTGAGTGAAGTTTTTAGGCTAGTGGGTATGGTGATGGACCATCCTTGGAGGATTATCCGCCACGTAGGCGCCACGTCATAGTCCTCCCAAGGATGGTCCATCCTCCAAAACTAAAGGGCATGGGAGGATGGATGGTCCTAGTCATAGTCCTCCACCACTTTTATGTTTTTTTTTTTTTTTAATCTTCAACTTTTTTTTTAACATTTAACAAATAAAGTAACAAAATATTTTCATTAATATTAAAAAACATTACATAAACTTAAAAAAAAAATTAAACTTAAAAAAAATAAATTTAAAAAAAAACATAAACTTAAAAAAAATAAACTTAAAAATATCCTAATATATTAAAATAAGCTACTAGTCTTCGTCTTCCATGTTGTGGCCGGGTTCGTTTTGAGCGTTGTTCCAAATGTACTCCACCAAGTCCGCTTGTAGGTTATGATGTGTGTACTCGTTACGTAGAGCGAACATGTTCAAATCTTGTTGTTCCCCACTAACTGGAACAGAATTTCCAGTAGACGCGTTTTCGTCGTACTCGCATATCGCTCTACCTTCGTCTTCAATGACCATGTTATGAAGGATGATACAAGCGTACATAATGTGTCGTAACCTCTTTGGTGTTTGCGAACGTGCTGGATGTTCAATGATGTGCCATTTTTTTGTAGAACACCAAAAGCCCGTTCAATATCTTTTCTCGCACCTTCTTGATACTTCGCAAACTTTTTTCTTTTGTCGTCTGTCGGGTGCGGAATAGTTTTAACGATTGTCGAGTACTTTGGGTATATCCCATCGGCTAGGTAGTAACCTCGCCTGTATTCCACCCCTGAAACTGTAAAGCTTGTGTCTGGACCTGTACCCGCCACTACATCCTCAAATATCTGTGACTGGTATATGATGTTAAGGTCATTGAGCGAACCAGGTAGACCAAAAAAAGCATGCCAGATCCAGAGATCCTGTGACGCAACCGCCTCTAGAATAATAGTCGGATGTCCATGATCTCCCCTAGTATACTGACCTTGCCAGGAAACTGGGGCAGTTCTGCCACGGCCAGTGCATGCAATCAATGCTCCCGAGCATTCCAGGGAAACCGTGTCTCTGTTCGTGTGCTTGATATAATTTTTGAACGTCGTTTGCATTCGGTTTCCGCAGGTATCGCTTGCTATACAATTTGACAACCCATTCGCAAAACTTGTGCAAACATCGACGTGCGGTTCTTTCAGACATCCTAATATACTCGTCTAATGCATCGGGTGCGCAATCGTACGCAAGTTGGCGAATGGCCGACGTACATTTTTGTAAATTACTGAAACCCCTTTGGCCCCTAGTGTCGTTTCGCAATGTAAAAAACGGATCAGACTGGGCCATGTCGCCTGCAATACGTAAAAACAGTGGACGACTCAAGCGGAACCGACGTCGAAAAATCTCGGCTGGGTACACGGGTTCGTCGGCAAAATAATCGGCTACTAGTTTATCGTGGCCGGCTATAAATTTAAAACGAAACATAAATGAAATTAATTATAAAATACATTTTCAAATCTATATAAAACATAAGGAAAAAAAAGTAAAATACCTTCTTGGTCTCGGTTATATTTTGCTCGTCTAGTTAGCCGTTTGGACGACCCTTCATCAGCCACCATGAAGACCTGAGCCGCGTTCATAATCATGTTGTGCATAATACCACCCTCTTCCGAAGATGATGAATACCACGTAGACGAAGACGATGAAGACATAGTAGAAATTGAAGAAATGGGAGAAGGTGAAGACATGATAATTTTTTATAGAGAGATGGGGTGCTAGCGGGTAAAAAATGGTATAAAAATATATGAGTTTTTATAAAATGGAAGAGGGGTTATAAAATGTGAGAGAGATGTGAGATTGTAGTGGGTGAAAAGTTGTGAAAAAATGTGTAAAAGAGGTGAGTATTTATAAAAGTGGGAGCGATTTGGGTGTTTTTTTGGAATTATTACCGTTTGAAAATATAATTTAAATTAGAAATTAATTTTTTTATAACGGTTACTTTTGGTCTTGGGCCCCACACTTTTGGACCGTCGCAATCGGCGAGAAAGGGACGTTGAGAACGGGACGTGGGGGGGGGGGCGGCACGGTGTTCAAACCGTCGCCGATCCAAGACGAACTGGGGACGACCCCCATACCGTGTAGCCTTATAATATGAAAAGTATAAAAAGTGGTTGTGAGTGGAGGAGAGATAAAAGGTAATGATAAATGTATAAATAAATATTACTTAATTGAAAATGAGAGAGAAAATGTAGTGTTTTTTAGTGTAATATAGGGTAAAAATATGATGAAATGGATGTGAATGCTCTAAAGCTAGGGTCAAACCCTACATTAATTACCTTGTCTTTATATGACTTTTACTATTCTGAAAAAAAAAAGGAAAAAAGCTAAGTCTTTGTCTTCCTAAGGTGACGTAACCTTACTTTTTGAAAAAAAGAAAAAGAGTAATGATGTCTTACTCTTACCAATGTAAAATAACAATATTTTACTAGTACCAAGTCCTTCCTCAGGTCCTTCCTCAGGTCCTTTCGCGGGGTCCCTTCCCTTGGCCCCTTCCTCAGATCCTTCCACATTTCACAGGGTCCTTCCTCAGGCCCTTCTACCAAGTCCTTCCACAGGTCCTTTCCCCGAGTCCCTTCCCCTAGCTCCTTCCTCAGGTCCTTCCACAAGTCCTTTCACCAGGTCCTTCCACAAGGTCCTTCCACAGGTCCTTCTTCAGGTCCTTTCACCTGGTCCCTTCCTCAGGTCCTTCCACAGGTCCTTTTACCAGGTCCTTCCACAAGGTCCTTCCCCAGGTTCTTTCGCGGGGTCCTTTCCCCTGGCCCCTTCCTCAGGTCCTTCCATAGGTCCTTTCACCAGGTCCTTCAACATGGTCCTTCCCTATGTCCTTTCGCGGGGTCCCTTCCCCTGGCCCCTTCCTCAGGTTTTTTCACAGAGTCCCTTCCAGAATCCTCCCTCAGGTCCTTTCATAGGGTCCTCCCTCAGGCCTTTCCGACATGTCCTTTTCTAGATACTAACACAAAACACTTATGCAAGGCCCTCCTTCAAAGTTTTGCGTCATGCGCCACTTTTAGACACAAATTTATTGTTCCCATTACAACGTTGTTAGGGTACGTTGGCTACCCCCGTTAATAATATGATGGTCACACGTCTTCACAAAATAAAACATGAGGCACAAGTGCTTATACACATAGTGTAACACGTTTAAGACATAAAGAAATTGATCCTTGGTATGACTTACCTTTTGAAAGTGTTTTCGTGGCAAGTATCGAATCATGAACATGAACAACACAAGAAGCTATTAGTCATGACCTGCGGGATAAGTCGACTAAGGCTAATATTGGACCAGATGATGTGCACCAGAGAAACAAGGCATGATCTTTGAAAAGGTACTGAAGAATAGTGATCACCTTAAACATCCTTAAACAAGGATATAGTTTCAGCTAAGAGGAAAGTGACACAACATTAGTGAAAGCAAGAAAAACCTTTATGCAACATCGAACTGGGGGCTGGTATGGTACAACACCATCATTACATAACATCTAATGGAAATTTATCGACGTCCTCATGTCAAGTGGTTGGTCATAAATAAGGGCTCTATATTTCTTGTAGGCATTGTTCATCCGAATTTTGCAAACCTGTGGTTATTCTCGTTCAGCAAGAATCACAACCGATTGTCTAGATGGTCAGACTAAAGGACAACTTACTTTATAAGTCCAGTGTCACCAATTACGACCGACAATACTGAGCTAAAGAGCTAGCAGGATATAACACCATCGGATTCACCCTCCCAAGAAGGGATTAAACCCCCTCCGTAAGTTCTCATGTCCGAAGATCTCTACAACAAAAAAGAAGAAGAAGAAGAGAAGAATGTCCTTCCAAAAGCTCATAGAAATGAAGACTTCTTTTATGAAGAAATATTGATACTTATACCTTCTTTTAAAGGAAGAACTACATTCCCCCGGTTGGGTGCTTGAAGAAAGGAACACAACTTAATATTTAGTTCCCTCGCCAAAGGAAAAAAGAATCTCTACTTCTGAGCTACTTTATTAGTTTCTCCTAAAAAAGGAAGGGGGCATGGACTGTCTTACTAATTCCTCGCTTGAAGAAAGGAAAAGAATGGGCAGCGTATTTGGCTCCTACCCTGAAGGAAAAAGAATCCATGGACTGCCTTACTAATTCCTCCCTTGAATAAAGGAAAAGCCTGGGCAGCGTATTTAGCTCCTTCCTTGAAGGAAAAAGAATCCATGGACTGCCTTACTAATTCCTCCCTTGAAGAAAGGAAAAGCCCAGCCAGCGTATTTGGCTCCTTCCCTGAAGGAAAATGAATCCGTGGACTACATTATTCATCCTCCACTTGAATAAAGAAAAAGCCTGGGCTGTGTATTTGGCCCCTTCACCGAAGGAAAAAGAATTCGTTGACTACGTTATTAACCCTTCACTTGAAGAAATGAAAGGCCTGGGCTGCGTATTTGACTCCGATCCTGAAGGGGAAAGATTCATTGGACCACGTTGTTAGTCCTTAAAGAAAAACCGAACATTGCTTCCTTGAAGACCAAAGAATCATTGGACCTCGTTGTTAGTCCTTATGGAAAAACCGGACGGTCCTTCCTTGAAGAAAGAAGAATCCTTGGACCGGATTATTAGTCCCTCCCTTGAAGAAGGAAAGAACCTAGGCAGGACATCTAGTTCCTTCCTTGAAGAAGGAAGAACCCCCTTCTGCGAGCCGCTAGTTCAGTTTTTTCCATGGAGAAAAAATAATCCGCGAGATAAGTTCCCAACACTTATATTCTATACTTTAGATGGAAGTAAGCTCCTTCCATCAGCTCCCATCTCCAAAGGTTCCACAGGAAAAAATAAAGAGAGGGAAATCTTAACAAGTACATCTTCACTTTAAGGGGAAAATGAGGTCCTTCTACGGTCTTTCGTGCTCAAGAAACCCTTATCAGCTCGAACAAAACGATATCCTCTCCTAAAGGCTAAAGTGTTTCGATAGTTACTTCCATCAACAAGAAAATCCCCACTTTTGTAGGATAAGGTGCCTCAACAGTCCCTTCCAAGAACAGGAGCGTATCCTTTCCATGGAATCAACTCCTGGAAAAAGTTCCTTCCAAAAAGAGAAGAATATCCCATTCTACGGGATCAAGCATTTTAGAAGTTCCTTCCATAAACAGGAACATATTCCTCACTCGGGATTCAGTCTTGAAGAAACTCCTTCCAAGAATAGGAAGATATTCCCTCCTACGTAATTAGATATTTCAGAAGTTTATTTCTTAAACAGGAGCACATCCCTTCCAAGAAGAAAAGATATCCCATCCTATGCGATTAGGTTTGTCAGAAGTCTCTTCAACGAACATGAACGTGTCCCCGCCATTGAATTAAGATTGAAAAAAGTTCCTTCCAAGAATAGGAGGGTATCCCCTCCCGTGAGATTAAATATTTCAAAAGTCTCTTCATTAAACAGAAATGCACCCTGCTACGGGACCAAGTATTGGTGAGGTTCCTTCTAAGAACGGGGAAATACCCCAGTCTCTGAGATTTGATATCTGAAAAAGCTCCTCCTTGAGATTTCGCACCCGAACAATCTATTCTCTAAAAGAAAACAAAGGGGGAAGAACCCGCTTGACAATAGACTTCAAATCTGAAGAATCCTTTCCTTGAAAAGAAAAGATCTTCGCGACAGGTCTGCGTTTTAGAAAGTATCCCATCAAAGAAGAGGAGCCCCATCTCGGGGTTACACATGTTTGAAGAAGTCTCTCCAAGAGGAGAGGGTGCACTTTCCATGGGCACCCATACTTAGAGAATTACAACATCTCTCCAAGGGTGGAAAGAGCCCTTAATAAGGACTCATAGGAAGGCTCCTTCTACATAACAAGTGTTTCTAAAGGGCTCACAAAACCTCTCCAAAAGGAGAAGATGCCACCCCTTCTCGAAGAACAAAAGACCTGAACGGTTTAAGGACCCTACTAACGGGTCGAACACGATCATTTAGGCAGACGTGCCAGGCGATCTTACAACAAAATGAACATGTACATAGGCATACAAACATGTCGCGTTAGTCTAAACAAGGAAAAGCCCGGCCGTGGGACTAGGAGTAAGTCGACTACGTCCAAACAAAATGCCGAAGCAGGCATATGAAAACCCGAGTGGCCTGGACGCCATTGGGTAAAAGGTCCATCAAAATCTTTAACAACTTAAACAAGTTACAAAGCGGGCCTATGCAAAGCCTTCACAACTTGAACGAGTTACAAAGCGAACTACAAAAAGCTTTAACAACTCAAGCAAGTTACGAAGCAAACTTATAACTCAAGCAAGTTACAAAGCAAACTTGTACAAAGCTTCAATAACTTAAACAAGTTACAAAACGGGTCTACACAAAGCTTTAACAACTTAAAAAGTTACAAAGCGACCCATAGAAAGCCTTAACGGCTTAAACATGGTACAAAGCAAATTCATGAAAAAGTTTTAAACAACTTAAGCAAGACAAAAACCCTCATCGGAGGAACGCCAAACAGAAAGTATGGCACGGAAAATAAGGCATCGCAACCGACGCTCTTGGAGAAAGTACTCTAGAACGAGTACCTTGATTGAAATGCCTTTAAGAGGGACATGGAAAGATAGTCTAAATAGCATAAATGCTCGCGAGAAAAGTATTCTCAAACGAGTACATTGGGTAAAGTGCCTTCAAGGAGGCATAGATTGAAATACGGTACCGAGCTACCCTACTTGTGGTGTCACCTTGCTGTCTTGAATGCTGAATGCAAGGTCACGCCAAGGACAACAAAGTAGATTGGTTTGACATAACGCGCCTTAGACTATATTTACTCGATAGATAGGGGTGACAGTTAAAGGGCGGATAGCGACCCACCTAGATTTTCAGGGACCAGAACAAGTCTTGCGCCCATCCATAAGTGAATGGGCTTGGACTAGGGATGACTTGATGACGAGGGTCCCCGCTTGGGCTCTTCGTTTGGGCTCACCATCTTAGATTAATGATTGGGCCTAAGCCCATTCAGGTTGTCACACCCCCAAAATACCACATGCGAAAACCCCCGCGAGGCGTGTGACGTACCAGGATCTAGCTACCAATCACATTGAACTCATAACAAGATTTGAAATAAAAGCTTTCATTAACATAAAGTGTTACAAAAACATTAAATGCAATTCATCGTGTTCAGCGGAAGATAATACATGTTTAACTAAAACCCAAGTGTATGAAATCATCTAGTCTCGTTTCAAGTTTCCATGTTCCTCGACCCATGACCACTCCAGCATCCCAGACAACAAGTTCCACATCCCCACGTATCAATAACCTGCTAGCATGCACACACGTGTATCAGACAACGTTGGTGAGTTCATAGTTTTACGAAAACGTTAGTTACCAAGTGCTTAGTTCTGTTCATTGATTACAATGTTGATAATACCTAGAATACAAGACGGCTCAGATTTATTTTGCCCGTTCCCCAATGCTCCTATCAAAGCATTGGGCATGACTGAGTCATTAGTTCACACCCGTCCTCTCAGGTACGGGGTGAGGGTGCCAAACCTAGATAACGCTACCAACTAATACTCCGTTACCTCTCAGGTAACAAACAAGATGGGACTTAAGGGTGATAGGATGAGTATATTATCCAACATTCCAGATTTTACCCACAAGACATATTCCTCTTAGGAATACCCATTTAATTTACCCAAAACCTATCCCTCTCAGGGATACCCAATGACTGTCCCAACCACCGGGACGCATGCTCAAGAGGAATGAACTCACCTTTGATTTGCTCGGTATATTAAATTACCCGTCCAAGTTGGTCAACCCAAACCCTACCATGATTACCAAACAATATCAGTTTCACAATCAATCAAGTCACATGTTTGCACACAGTAAGTCACGTTTGGATACACAGTTTGCATCTAGCATTAAGATTATTGTTATCATGTGGCAAGTACTTAGTTTTCGTATAAACCCACATCCCATGTGCAAGTCATATAATTAGCATTTAACAACGAATTCGCTATTTACACGAGTCAAGCCAGTTCCTCATTTCTAATTGCTATTGATAACATGCAATACACGTAGTCGATTAAACAGAACCATTCATCATTACATGCATCAACATTGTTCAACTATTCTGTCCATTTACAAATTTGCAGCAACTCCACGAAGAACCAGTTCTTCGTGGAATGCCTTCCTGGCGAAAGACCCTAATGGCGAAAGACTGTTCTTCGCCGAGAATGCATGTGACGAAGGACTCTAGTGTTTCATCAAAGTCTGGTCGACGAAGGACCATGTTCTTCGTCGAGCCGTGTCCTTCGTTGAGATGTCTTTCGTCGCTGTACATAACAGTCTGTTACAGTTTTTCCTTAATCTCAGCCGCAACATACGCTAACACTTTGACAGTTTCTCAATCAGATCAAATGACAATTTCTGTTCATGAATATACATTAGCCAACCTAAAACATAACAAGTTTCATCATACAAATCATGCTTAAACATCATTAACCCTAACCATTTGTTACTACATGACTAATGATTACCATTACACATAAAATTCTAATCAGGCACTTATACAGCCGATTATCACAGAGTATTGTGTTCACAAGATCTAGATCCTATCGTGAATTAATCCTCATATTCATATCAAATCATCACACAGAACGACTATCCTATTTTATCGTTCCAACACATCGTCTGTTTAGCACACAACAGTTTAATACCATTACACCCTAAGCAAGTATTGTAAAGGAACATAAATCATTCGATCAATATCTCACTAACCGTGACACGAGAGATTAGATTACTCGAGATGGAAAAGATATGCTTCGAGACTTCCTAGTGCCGTCGCATAGAGAACAAGAAGAGAGGATTTAGGGTTTTGTTTTTCGGCAACTGATTACAATACAAGAAGTTATACAACACACAGTTGGGCCGCGAAATATACTGCGCTGAAGGCCCTTTTTCGGCGAAAGACGTGCTCGGCGAAGAACCCATTCTTCGTCGAGTTTGAGGGTGGCAAGGTGAACATGTGACGAAGAACCTTATATAAACTATACTTAACACTACTCGTTTAATATTTAACAACCAAGCATAAAACATTAATCATTCAGATAACTACACACGACACCATGTAAATCAAATTATAAAGACAGGATTGTGAAGTCAGTGATGTGTATAGGGAAAGACCTTGAAATCTTGGGTTGTCACACAGGTCTTCCTCAGTATGTTTAGTTGGTTCGAGTGGGCCATGTATTGATGAGCCCATTCTTGGATCGGCCCATTAGGGTTATGGCCCGAATGTCTTACTATATAAAGAGAAGCTCCTTCTCCCAAAAGGGGCAGACAACATCTCCCACAACTTGAGGTTACTTCTTCTTCCTCTTTCCTCCATATTGCTCCTGCTCCTGCTCCCTCTCTCTAAACTACACCCTTTACTTGCACATACAATTATCATTGTCATACATGATACTGAATTGAGTGTCGGAGTGCCCTCGGGGTAAACCCCCTCGGGCCCTCTAACTAGATCTTCAGGTAGTTGCAGCCCAAGACCCGACACCCCACAAGAGGAACCATCACCATGACGATAAGATGAGGAATCTGAACCGGTACCTACCGAATCTAAGGTTAGTAGCGCCAAGCCGTTTTGATCATGGATTCGACATTATAGTCTATGTCTTGGTCGCATGGCATCAAACTTGAATAACTACAACATCTTTCTCACATACTATGATATTCTCGCATTAGAAAAAAGAGTAAATTACAATTTTTGCCCCTGTGGTTATATCACTTTTACTATATTAGCCCAAAATAGGATTTTTTTTTACATCTGTGCCCCCATGGTCTCTATAACTAACTATTTTAGCCCTTGAGTATAACTCCATCCCTTACCCTGGTTACTTATTTGTCACATGCAAATCACATGATGGGTATTGTAACACCCCATGTTTTCATAAGTCAAAGTCAAGGTCAAAGTCAACGACCGGTTAAACGGATTTGACTTGTAGAAATTTCTTTATTTTATTTGTATTATGTGGAGTAAGTGTTGTTAATTACAAGCCACCGACGTATTATTCAATCGACTAATCGACTGTGAATTATAGGAAGTAACAATGCGATAAAGTTAATCAACTAACAATCAAGCTATGCTAATCAATCGACTCCGAATCACAACTCGGTCTATACTTGTTGGTTATGGTGATACGTGTGTGTGCTTTATGTGTTACTTGTGCATGTTTATTTATGTTGTGTTGTGGTAATCAATCGAAACGCAATCTAACTCGAAATGCAATCGAACTCAATCGAAACTCGAAATCGAACTCGAACACGAATCACAATCGAACTATGATATTTAGTAGTTGGGACTAAAAGAAATTTAACTAGGAAACCCTATTGTGTCGAACTGCTCGCAATCGAAATTGAAACGCCAAAAATCGTCACGTCGAACATTCAACCCAGTGCCATCCGGCCGGATAGCCATCCGACCGGATAGCCCCTTATCCGCAGATCAGACGCCATCTGACCAGGATGTCATCCGACCGGATAAGCCATCCGAGCGGTGTGTCATCCGATAGCCCTTTCCTCTTTTGGAATCCTATAAATACCCCTGTCATTGTCATTCTTTCTACTTTTGGAAACCCTCTGTCCGAACAGCTCGTGCTCCCCACCTTTTCTTCGATTTCTCTCGATCAAGGTAAGATCTCGTCCTAAATCTTGTACTTTCTTGATCTACACGCACTCCTACACCTTTCTATCTTTTAAATCTTAACTTTTAACCGTGAAATCATTAGATTTCGGGTGTTCTAGGATGATGTCATCATTGTTCTTCAAGAACTTCATGTTTTGACCTCAATCCACCAAGAACAACTTAGATCTAACCGATTTCCACAAAGATCTTGTAAAGATCTCGACACAAGTGTGGTGAAAGAGGATTGAAAGATGGTTTTTAACTTTCTTTCAACTCTTTTGCACTCAATGTACTCAAAGCCGATAGGATCCGACCCTGATCTAGTCTTCTACTCTATCGTAGTGTTGTACTACCCCAAGATCCAGATCCTACCCACGAGACTACCGATTTCGGGTTAGTCAAGAACAACAGTCTCGAGCCGGTAACCGGCCGGACTAGGGTGATTCCTGGTCGGGTTGGTCATCTGGGTCGAACTAGGGGTTCTGTTGGCTAACACGTTGTCACAGTGTCTCGACGTAATGACAAACCATCAAAACAACCAAGTGTAGGACCAACGGAACAACCGTAATGGATTGCTACCCGACCGGATTGCTGTCCGATCGGATAGGTCATCCGAACGGATTACCATCCGAACGGATCACACTTGGGTCCCACCTTTGAAACAATCTTATCTGAAGTTTGAGTATCGAACGAATTGCAATCCGATCGGACGACCATCTGACTGGATTACTCTTCGGATCATGAGATACTAAGACTTTAAAGACTTAAACAATTTTCAACATGTTCATTAATAGGGTTGCCACCCGATCGGATCGACATCCGATTGAGTGACGCTTTTGCTGTGAACTTACCTTCACAAAGTAATCTCACCAATGAGTTGCCGTCCGACCGGACCACCGTCTAACCGGATGACCATCCGAACGGATTGTCATCCGCACGACCCACCATCCGATTGAACGACTTGATGGATAAAGATACTTCAATGCTTTCAAAATGCTACAACGAAAACTTCAAAAGTCAAGCCATCATACACAAACACATTCTTCTTATAGGAAGAAACAATCCACTCGAATCGTCATCCGACCGGACCACTGTCCGACCGGATGACCACCCGAACGGATTGTTATCCGCACGGATTGCTGTCCGATTGGATTACCATCCGATTGAACCACTATCCGACCCTTTCACACTTTGTGACGTTTTACACATCACTTATCGTTATGCTATCAAATCTATTCAGGCTAACCTTACTCGCTAAGCGCTCCCTTCAATCCATTCACCGCTGTGAGTATATTCGATCCCTTTTTGCTTTACGCACTTTTGGGTGTTACATATGTTACGAATATTCAAACTACAATCATCACACTACTCAATACTTTTTGAACGCTGACCGTTAATGCAGGTTATACGTGACTTATGAATGCTTGTTTGTTATGTTTACACATGGAATGCTGTCTACCTGCCTTAGCAACGATAGTACTATAGTTTGGACTCAGCACCCGTTCACACGGGGGTTGTTAAGGACCATTACTTGCATGGATTACGGTGGTAATCATGTATTGCGAACTGCCTCGGGCAGTCAACCCGCAGTCATTGGTATCGATGGATCTATGTCGATAACTAACGTGCTTCATTTCACTATGTGTACGTGCTGGTTATGCGTAAACGAATTCAAACTCTATATGCTACTATCAAACTTGTATGCCCACCTTTACATTTTATGTATTGACTTTATTTTAACGTATGTGACAGGTGCTTAGGACGCACACTTGGTAGGAATTTGAAGCTAGAATAAAGCTTTAGAGCCCAACAAATAGTTGTCTGTAGTGGTCAAACTAAGGGTCTCTAGAAGCAGATAAACAATTGCTGACTATTTTAAATCTGAGTTGTCAGAACAGAATATTTGCCTGGATTTATGTCTGTAATAATTATTTTACTGTTTGAGATACGGTATGGGACGTATTATTTAAATTAAATAGTATTGATAATTGTTATGGAAACTTCTGGAAAATCTGTTTCGCTCAGTGCCATGCCCTGATGATTCCGCCATCGGTTGGGGTGTGACAGGTATTTATGTAATTTCTCCACCCCTTTAAATCTAATTTCTATCTTCTGCACATCATCATCTTCTAACCCAAATCTTCAAGAACACATCATCATCTGCATCTCTTTATCCTCCCCCTCTTCACTTTCTCAAAACCCTAGCCGACTCACACACTCTATGATGGACAAACATGGCCTTTGATTGTCAAGAACTCTTACGATCAATCTTGGATCCCGAGACGACTCACACACTCTATGATGTACAATGGATGATGGTGGTGGATGATGGTGTTGTGATGGTGGTGGGTGAAGTGTGAGAGATGTGGTGTGCCAAGGGATGCCTTTGAAGTGAACCAAGCACCCCTATTTATAGCCTGCACAGAAGCCTGGACACGGCCCCGTGTCCGCTGGACACGGCCCCGTCTCCACCCTTTGTCTCTTTCTTCATTAATTACAATTTGTCTTTAGTAGCTCCACACGCCCCCGTGTCCGTTGGGCACGGCCCCGTGTGCAGAAGCATATCTGTACTATCAGATTTGGCAAGATTCTGCGTATCTTTGCGTTGACCACGGCCCCGTGTCCGCTGGGCACGGCCCCGTGGTGGGTGTAGAAGCTTCTATAGGTTTGTCTTTTGTGCCAAGGCTGACCATGACCCCGTGTTCGCTGGGCACGCCCCGTGTTGAGCTGGACACGCCCCGTGTTGAGCTGGGCACAGCCCCATGCTCAGCTTTCTTCTTGTTTTTGCTATGGGAGATGCTGTCGAGGAGTCGGGCATGCCACGTTTCTTCCTTTTCTTTGTATTTATGTTGGTTTTGAATGTATATTTGTTCCTTTTGTTCGTTTAATCTCATTTGACCCTGTAAATTCAAAAGGAAGACAAAAACACACTTTTTCCAACATTAGTACTAAAAAATATTTAGTTTTATGCCTTATTTGATGTAATTTATATGTTGTATTTTACACACATCAAATACCCCCACACTTGAATCTTTGCTTGTCCTCAAGCAAAACTCTTTATTATGTGGCTTACACACCCAAATGGAATGGGTAGAAGAGAAGTTTTGGGCTTATCTTGAGTGTCGGGAATCCAAGATCTTTAATGGGTTTTATTTTTATATTATTTACAATCCTATTCGTTATGATTTATTTAGAACGTTTCATAAGAGAAATTACTTATATGGGCATAACATGCCTTTTTAAAATTCCATTTATATACAAGTTCACATACCTCACGGGGGATCACTCAACACTCGGCCGAAGATGTATTTTCGTGAAACACTCGAGAGCGGCATGGAACTTACTCCTACCATATGCTTGCCAAGCAATCAATCCTCCACCTTTTTAACTATATACCTTTGTAAATATCAAGAGGACTTTTGGGTGAAGGGTTAGGCTTGGGTTAAAGGTAGGTGGTTGGGTTAGTGGTTAGTAAAAAGGGCTAAAAGCGTAAAAAGCGTCGGTTGTCGTGAATCTTTTTTTTTTTTTACATTTATTCAAACTAAGCATATTCAAACAAGATTTTTTTTGAGGAACTTGTTTGGTTATTGCAAAATTCTCTCTCTCTCTCTCTCTCTCTCTCTCTTTTTTGATAAGGAATGTCACATGAAAAACCGAGCTTTTTACTAAAATAAAGGGTTTAAAATGAAAAAGGGTTTTGGTGGGTAAAATGATGTTTATTTTGTGGGTTAAGAAATAAAAAGGTTTAGGCTCAAAGGGGTTAATTAGGGGGATTTTGGGTAGGTGGTAAAAAAAAGAAAAATAATGGTGTTGAAAGAAAAAGGGTTAGTCCTAACGCCTCCATCATTTACTTACTTGAGTTTAAGTTGGTAAGGACCGGGAATGTATCGTCATGGCAAGTTTTAGAGTCGTAAGAAACCAAGCGGCTATTCAGACAAGAAACGAAAAATGAGCATTTAGTTTAAAGATATGTATTTATATGCTCAATAAAGGCTCAAAACTCACTTTTGTGGGAATGGGTTTTTATGTGATCAAGTATATATAATCAAATTTTAACTAGGTTTGTCATGCCGTTTCATAATTTTCTTATGTTGGTTCTTTTTATCACGACGCTATCGGTTGTAAATTTGTAAAAATATAACCTTTTTAGAACCTGAAATTCCCAAATTAAACCTAGACAAGTAAAAAAAATGAAAAAATTTTGAAAAAATTTGGGGTGATTAGCGGTTCCAATAGAGTTTTGTGTAATGCTTGTAATTAGGACTTGTGAGATTCAAGGTTTTAGCATCCCCCCACACTTAAATTACACATTGTCCTCAATGTGTCCCAAAAATAAGTTTTTCGGTTGATTAAAATGTGTAAAAGTGGGTTAAAAACAAGATTTTATGTTACTGGGTAGCTGAACACGGGGTGGTGTGGGCTGAGCACGTCCCCGTGTCCAGACTGCTAGTACCAAAAGTAAACAGAAGGCTGGGCACGGGGGCGTGTTCAGTGAGCACGGCCCTGTGTCCAGTTGCCTGAACTGGGCATTTTCTGTAGATTTTCGGGCACGGGGGCGTGTTGGGTTGAGCACGGCCCCGTGCTGAACTTGCTGTAATGAAGAAAAATTGTCGGGAGGCTCTGTTTTTGTGCATGGGGTGTTGGTTCAAGCTTCCCTTAATATCCTTCACCATCCTGAGTGTGTTTTTATTCCTGAAAAGTAAAACTAAACTAGAAAACATAAAAGTTAATCTAATCTAAAACTAAGGATAGTTCCGCGGAATGCCTCCGTGGTGCGCCACATTTATAAGGGTCCTTGGCTAGACCCACCTTATCGGGTGGTTCTGGCTCATCTTCAATTAGGGGGTCGTCATTCCCGATTGGATATTTCATTGAACGCTCAAGATCGACACTTTTTTTAAATGCCCCTAATTGAATAGATAGATTATTGTACTTCCGGTTTTTCAAGGCTTCGTGTGTTTTTACAAAAGGTCGTCCCAACACTAGAGGAGCGTCATCAAGGATGACAAAGTCGGTTGGGATTACCATTTGATTTGTTTGAACCAAGACATCCTCAACTATATCGATTGATTTTATCACTTTCCGATTAGATAGAAAAATGAGTATTTGAAGTGGAGAAAAATCACTAATACTTAATTTTTCGAAAATATAGTTGGGCATTATATTAACACAAAGATCTTTATCAATCGTTATATTACTAATAAAGGAGTTTTGAAAAAAACATGGAACCGGTGTAATGTTGATTTCAAATGGGTCTTCTTTTATTAGCGAAGTTTGATCATTTGTTAAGTTAATGCTTACTGTTTCGTCAATTTTAGTGTTAGTGTTTAACTCTTTTAAAAACTTAGCATGAGTGGGAATTAAACAATGATTTTCGAAAGAAGGTGACAAGAGATTAATTTCTTTAAAATTAGACCCTTCTTGAATTTTAACGTTATCACACTCTCCGTTTTCGTTGTTTAACTCATGTGCCGGCTTTTCACTTATTTGTTCTTCCATTTTTACCTCTTCAACTATTTCTTCGTTATTATTACAAGTTAATTCTTCTCTTGCGCGGGACTCCTCTTCCCTTGCGCGAGACTCTTTTATGTAACGTTCAATAGTTTTAAGATGTCCTAGTATCTTTTCGGTTACTTCGGTGATAGAGAAAGGATCGGGATCCTCAAAGCTTAAATCTGGTTGTTCGATCCTTGGTTCCTCATAGTACTCATATGAAGTAGATGGTTCACACTATTGTTCTTCATTGTAAGTACATGATGGATAAGGGTCGTAATTTTGTTCTTCATAATACTCATATGAGGTGGGTTGTTCACGCCATGGTTCCTCATAATAAGCTAATGAAGGTGGTTGCTCATATCTTGGTTCCTCAAAGTATGAGTATGGAGGCTCATACCTTGGTTCATCAAAATATGAGTATGAGGGAGAAGGTTCATACCTTTGGTCTTCATAGGTTGTGTATGAAGTCGATGGCTCGTACCTGGGCTCCTCATAGTAGGTGTATGAAGTGGATGGTTGAAATAAGTTACAATATTGAACCGAGTGCGGGTTACCACAATTAGTACAATAGTCTTCCCTATAATCATCCTCCTCATAGGTGTAGTTGTAGCCTCCTGAGTATTGATCCATAAAAATCACTCAACAGACCACAACAGAGTCTCGAGACCAGAAAACAAAAATAAAAACGGGAACAGAAGCTGGACACGGCCTCGTGTTCAGTGGACACGGCCCGTGTTCAGGGTCTGTATCTGGGCGTTTTAATTAAAAGTTACTGGTTTTATGCGACACGGGGGCGTGTTCAGTGAGCACGACCCCGTGTTCAGACTCTGTATCTGGGTGTTTTATGAAAAATATGCAGCACGGCCCCGTGTTCAGGCTACTGTAAATGCAATCTAAACTAAAATGCAGAAAAATGTGCACGCGTTTTGAAAAAAATTTGAAAAACTGATTAGGCCGTCGATTTTAAGCTTTCTTAAAATCCTTGTGTCCCCGGCAACGGCGCCAAAAACTTGATGCGGGTTGGTGTGTATATGGAATTAAGTATATTTTAAGCCCTTTTTACACGTTTGTCAAGTTTTAAATTTATAAAACATGATATTTTACTTACACCAAACACACATATGGGCAAGTGCACCCATCGTGAGCGTAGTATAGTGTTGGTAAGATACCGAGGTAGTCCAAGGACACAAGAGCTTTTAGTACCGGTTTATCCTTAACGTCTAATCAAATCAAAAGGTTAGAAAAAAAGTTTTTAACTTAAAAAAAATAAAAACTAACTAAAATGTTGAAAAATAAAATAAAAATAAAACAGATAGACAAGATGAATCACTTGGCTCTGACTCGTGTATAGTGTAACCTTTGATTATTTCCGCACTTTTGCACTTTTTAAGAGATTATCTTAGTTATTGTAGTAGGCCCCTCTTTTGAAGGTGACGTTACCCTCAACCCAGCAGTTTGAGTCAGCAATGATACAATCCTAAAGGGTCGGATTATTGAAAGATAATTAATTAAGTTATTAATGCATATTGTGGTAGGCCCCTCTTTTGAAGGTGACGTTACCCTCGGCTAAGTAGTCTGAGTCAGCAGGGATACAGTCCTAAGTAGCCGGGTTAAAATATTAATAGTAGTTTAACTTATGAGGGTATCAAAGAGTTTGGACCCCCGCCATCAAATACCGGTGGATATTGAAGGAGGTCCTACTAAATTTGACCCAGGTCCTTTGTAGGATCTATACACTGAACAATGGCAAGACTCTTACCAAACCGTTCCCTTAACCCCCGACCAGGTAGCCAACATACCTCCATATAGACCGTGGAGATATGAATGGTGAAAATCTTTTATTTTATATAGACAGTAAAATAATGCCAAGACACCACGGACAAACGATAAGGAAGAATCATCTTCAACATAAGAAATTAGTTATTAAAGTCATTAATACATAACCAAGTAAAAAGTGCGAAAAGATTAAAAATAAAAAGTATTACACTAGACACTTGTCTTCACCAAGTGATGTAAGAGACTTAGGCAAACATGGCCTTTGATTGTCAAGAACTCTTGCGATCAATCTTGGATCCCGAGACGACTCACACACTCTATGATGGACAATGGATGATGGTGTTGTGATGATGGTGGGTGGTGGGTGAAGTGTGAGAGAGGTGGTGTGCCGAGGGATGTCTTTGAAGTGAACCAAGCACCCCTATTTATAGCCTGCACAGAAGCCTGGACACGGCCCCGTCTCCACCCTTTGTCTCTTTCTTCATTAATTACAATTTGTCTTTAGTAGCTCTATACGCCCCCGTGTCCGCTGGGCACGGCCCCGTGTGCAGAAGCATATCTGTACTATCATATTTGGCAAGATTCTGCGTATCTTTGTGTTGACCACGGCCCCGTGTCTGCTGGGCACGGCCCCGTGGTGGGTGTAGAAGCTTCTACATGTTTGTCTTTTGTGCCAAGGCTGACCATGACCCCGTGTTCGCTGGCCACGCCCCTTGTTGATCTGGACACGCCCCGTGTTGAGCTGGGCACAGCCCCATGCTCAGCTTTCTTCTTGTTTTTGCTATGTGAGATGCTGTCGAGGAGTCGGGCATGCCACGTTTCTTCCTTTTCTTTGTATTTATGTTGGTTTTGAATATATATTTGTTCCTTTTGTTCGTTTAAGCTCATTTGACCCTGTAAATTCAAAAGGAAGACAAAAACACACTTTTTCCAACATTTGTACTAAAAAAGGTTTAATTTTATGCCTTATTTGATGTAATTTATATGTTGCATTTTACACACATCAAGCCCGAGCTCGAGCCTGAAATACAAAGCTTGTTTAGGCTCGCGAGCCTAAACGAGCCCATACAAATATTTAATTTTTTTATATATAATATATTAGTAATGATGATAACATTGATGAGAGAGCTAGAGCCGAGCTTTGGCTCGTTTAAGTGATGTTGAAGTGAGCTCGAGCCGAGTTTTTAGCTCGTTTAAGGTTGTTCTCAAAATAGTTCGAGCCGAGCTCGAGCTTTGGATTTTACTCGCGAGCCGAGCTCGAGCTCAAAGAAGTAGGCTCGAACCGAGCCGAGCTCGGGCTCGAGCTTCATAAAAACCTAACGAGCCGAGCTCGAGCCTGGTCGAACTCGGGCTCGACTCGGCTCGTTTACATCCCTAAGCACGACACTCAGATCACCATTGAGGGCAAGGTGTATTTGATCCTAATCCCTGATTTCCCTCCTTGTTCTTTCTTGAGCTAGACTATAATAACCACTAGAACTAGCTTTTGAAGACTCACCTTATGTTGATGTACCCTGAACCATGCAACATGCTCCACCTCAAACTGAACTTCCAACTTAGATAGTCGACTACCCATAGGTTTTCTAGTCACATCTAATATAATTATATTTTCCAATAAAATTTTGAATGAGAAATGAACGTACGGTTTCATGGAACAGATAAAAAAATGGTCTTGCATGCGATGGAAAATTCTCTTACTGATATTGAGGCACTAGTGAGTAATGACAGATTCGATAATACAAATCAAAATCACCCCATAAATTAGTAGAATTTGCTAAACGAATTCCTCTTAGGGAAAGTTTTACATACACACACATACAACTGCTGCTGCTGCCGCATGCGACTTCCCAAACGCCTTCATCTTCCTTTTCTAAATTTCTTCAGCTCTTGTTGAATCAGTCTGGACCTCTGATCCCGGTCTGCTTGCAGAAAAACTTGCATTGTCGTCTCGGAATGCTTTAGAATTTGTTCAATATCAACAACATCGACGAGAGTTATCTTTTTATCATTATATAACAAGTCACAAAGAGCCGCTACTATTTCCTTATCCAAAGCTTCCATATGCGAAGGCACTCCTAAAGAGGAAGCGCGAGCTAAGCGTGGCTGAACAATATCATTGCTACCGGAACTGCTTCTTGGCGAAGTCTCTGATTCTGGGAATGATGTCAAGCCATTTAAAACTGGCCTTTCCTCCGGCGACACAAGGCGAGGATTCTGCAAGCCGCAAAATGTATATGAGCTTCACAAAAAAAAAAAAAAAAAAAAAAAAAAACAGTTCAAAATCAAAAGGAAAACAGTTTAATTAAACATAAACGACGGTTGAGAATTTTGTACTCCTATAGTCCTATTGAGATGGGATATATATTGAAATCTATGGACTTGCATCAAATATATGAAAACTTACGTCTTTTTGTTCAGATCGGCGCTTCATTGTTCGTCTTCTTTTTGTTTGCTTCATCTATAAAAAGAGAAAAATAAAATAAAAAATCACCAAGCCCTTAAGCAGTGTAACCCTTAGCAAATTGGTCTTAGACCTTAATACTATTTAAAGGAGTTAATAGAATTAAGGTATAAGTTTTAATGGCCTGCTATCAAATGTAACACGAAAACAATGTTTTGTTAAGCTTTTTATCTAAAACGCGTTGGTTTGTACTTACTACTAATTGGATTTTGTTGTACTAAACTTACATATGCCAGGGGCGAAGGTTTGAAGGGGCCGCGGGGGGGGGGGGGGGGACTTTTCGCTCAGTAGTGTTATGTATGTAGCTTTCGTATGGAAATTTTTGGGTATATACGTTTTCGACCCCCCGGTTCTATACGTTTTCGACCCCCGTCGGAAATCTCAAGCTTCGCTGCTGATGTATGCTATTTTCAATATTATTACTTAAGCCTTTAATTAAATTTTGGAATATCTTCTTAACTTGAAACAAATGTTCATAAAAATGTTAAAATTTTCAGAACCATGGTGTTACATGCATTCACATCATGATTATCAAATATGGGACTTATAGATGTAGAGAAAATGCATATGCGCCAATGATCTCTAGATCAAGTGGTGGAGGGCTTGCATTTCTCTTGAGAGGTGCAGGTTCGACTCCCACTTGGTGCAGAGTGAGGCACAGGTGGGCAATGATAGGAGACCCAGGAAAACCTAGGTTGGATCCTTGTGCCAAACGGGTTTTACCGGTAATTTCATTGTTGTGCCTACGGTGGGTGGGCTATCGGGTTTTCCCCGAAATTGGTGGTGGACTCGGGTTACTCTCAGAGTACTCCGTTTGTCCAGTGGGTGTCCGAGAGTGCTCGAGATTGATTCTGTTAAAAAAAAATGCATATGCTCTCTTAAGGCTAAAGCTACCCTAACCATAACCTCTTCAAAAACACCATATGTGTAATATGTCTAACTAACAATCCAGAAGACACCAACCCTCATCTTTGATTTAACACCATATACTAACAATCCATATATGTCCAGTCCAAACAACCAAAAAAAATATACAAGTACTTACGTTTGTCGAACAATCTGAGCTTACTTCAACATCATAGCATTTCTTCATTGTTCTCATATCAAAATTAACGAAGAAATGGAGGCTGGTTGTGGGTTTTATTTTATATGAGCTTCTGGGGCGTATCCAACAAGCTTGTGGGATATTATATATTTTCTTTTAAATTGTTGTAAAAACTTAAGGAGAAAGATAAAAAAAAACATGATTTTATATTTATTTTCTTTTATTTTGCTGAAAATAGTAATAGTTATCTTCTTATAATAAAATTTAGTGGGATATTTTAAATTGTTGGAGTTTTATAAATACGTTGTAACGTTATGTTTAGAGTTTTATAAAGTATCATAATTTAAAATCTATAAGTGAGAAAAAAAACTATTGAGTTGAAGATAACTTTAATTAATCGTGTTATGAATTTACATCGAGATAGATGGGAAACAGGCAACAAGCTGCGCCGCTACCCCACTTTTGAATAACAAAACTAAGTCTTTTAGAAACTACGTTCATAGATCTCGGGGTTATAACATTACTATGCATGACCCTTTGAACTCGACTAAGTAGGTCCACAGTCTCTGACGCCAGGAAACCGAAAGTATCAAATGCAAATGGGATAAACACGTGCTGGCATCGATTTTGGTATCGAATACCAATATCGATTTTCAAGATCATAAAAACGAATACCAGTATCGATTTTGGTATCGATTCATCACAGTACGATACTGACACTCAACATAGCTTAGGGGAGGGGGGTGGTCACTAGTGATAGAATTCTATCACTCTCAATATCCAATCAACTCATGCCATGTCATCACCCACTATTCTATCACTAGTGATAGAAATGTAGTGGGGGTGGTCACTAGTGATAGAAAATAACTATTTAAAAATAGCTAACAAAAGTTGAGGGGCTAATTTGCACTTTTCATCAAACTTCAATTAATTCAATTACATAAAGGATGAAACAATCTCCGCAAAAGATTCCATTTTCAACGCGTTAACAATTCAACGAGTTTTAAAATTAACGCGTGATACATATAGGGGCGGCGGTGTTCGCGGTGGTATAACGCGTGATGGGGGGGCCATCACGGACCACCCCGCCTGGCCTTAGGATATCATAAAAAAAAACTATTTTGTTTTAAATATACTCCGATTTAATAAATTTTAAATCGGAATTTCGAGAAAAAAAATAAACACATCAAAGTATTCAGCTTTGTAAAAAAAGCTAACAAACACTGGTTATTAAAAAAAATTAAATGGTTAAAGACAATTATTATTTTTGGTATAAGCATGAAATGAAATAAAAAAAATAATACATTTTCGCTGCTTATACCGAATATACATGTATATATAATATGTTTTTTAAGCCATAGTTTATTTGATAGTACCTTTTTATAAGTCTATAATGAATCATTCATCACATCTACTAAATGGAATTACCTGAGTCTACTAATATTACATAATATGTCAATTTCAGTCTATTCAAATAAAACTTACAAAATTAAAACGGGTAAAAATGTGTGATCACCTCCCATCATCAATGTGTGTCGCCATCACTAACTAGTCCCTGCCACCACCGTCACTGCTTCTCCAACCGCCATTTTCGTCACCACTGCCTCTCCCACCACTACCCCTTTCTTGGTTGCCATCACTTTACCATTTGTCGATGCTAACACCATTGATATTGCCGCTCGTCACCACAAGCCATCATAAAAGCAAAAAAATAGTGAGTGTCCCCGCTTCTATACCTATCATTTTTCTACAACAATCCATTCAAGATGAACACATTTTGGTTAGTACTTGTTTTTGTTCGAATCATATTGGTTATATTTTTAAGTAAGCCTGTTTTGACCCAAATTCATTTCAAACCAAACCAAATTTGGCTAAAGAACTCATTTCGGCACGAACCAAATTTGGCTAGAACCCATTTTGACCCGAACCAATTTAATATATTTTTTAAAGCAGTGACCCTAACCTGTTTGTACCTGAACAAGATTTATATTTTTAAGACGTGTTATTTTTATATAAACCAGTTTGGTCAACCTGTTTTGACTTAGTATCCAACCCGAAAATTTTACCAAACTTAGTTATTAAGGGGGCAGGGCGCAATGCGGCAAACCCATTCAGGGTTCGAAGCCATGCGTCTCCGCCGCCAGTGGCGGAGCGGGGGAGAGTCATGGGACCAATTTTTTTTCTCATATCTCTATGTTTTGGGTTATCTGTTCGGGTCGGGTCAAACAATAATAACTCCAAATAAAACTACATAATCTTCATTCATTCAAATGAGGCGTTCTTACACATAAAAAACGCTAGATATTCTTTAACAAAAATAAAGACCAGATGCGAGATAAATGTAAAGTATCTGGACGAAAAATTACAACTCAGCCCAACAATCTTTAAGATAAATGGTAAGTACCTTTAAGACCTTTAAATTAAAAAGAATCCTCAACTTTGATTTATATACAAAATAGTAACAAATTTTACTTAAAGTTTATAAACAATTATAAAACTTACTAATAGCCTGTTCTTCACATTTTTTAACTCAATACGAAAATATGTATAAATATTTTTGACAATAAACTTGGTAGGGGCAGGGGATTTTTAGACAAAATAATTTGTGAGGGCAGACCTATATAATTTTAAAACTTTCGGATGAAAAATCAGAAATATTACACTTCTAACCGAAACATTCGAGGCCCGGGTGCACCGCCCGTCCCTTAAAAGCTACGCCACTGAACGCCACCACCCTCTAGGATTGCACTTGTGGTTTAACACTAGGCAAACCTTAAGGTGTGTGTGAGGAGGTGGGACCCATTTGCTTTTAGAGTGTGTGTGATTGATGGGTGAAGTAAAAAGGTAGGGTTTATGGTTCTAGGGTACGGTAGGCGCTACAATGTTTTGATGTTTTTGGGTATTTGGGTGTAAAATTGACACGATAGTACAAAATTGGACGGAGCTAGACTAACACCCATGCCTCTTCTACCCTTACATGTGCATACTAAAAAAGATTAGTTAATAATGAAAGAGCAATTGATGATTATACAAGTACTGATATCATAATTAAAATATCGTTTTATCATACAAAACGATTCTTTTAACTTCCAATACAAACAATATAGCCTAATTAGCCTAATATAAGAAAAAACAGTTCACATTTCCAAGATTAAAAGAGGCAATAAAATCTGACTGACTTTGCATTGCATCTGCCCATTTGTTATTGGTGGCTTGGTGCCACAACTTAATATAGCATAATGTACAACCTCTTTTATCTTCTCACATATAAGAGAAGTTTATTATTTGGCCACAAGTCCACTGCCTTTTTCGTTTATAAATAACTGTTCTGTTGTGTAGTTTTATAAAATCAGAGTTTATCAGTGAATTATATATTTATATGTGGATGTGGTGAGATTGTCATAAATTGTTTCTTCAAGGAATTTCATTTTTATCCATTGTTTTGTAGATGAGAACACACATGTAGAAACTTGATTAAACCTTCTAATACACTGTGCTTTGAATATATTTCAACGAGACGTGTATGCTTTATTTATTTATTCTATTGTATATTTGTTAAAAAAAAAACATGTTATTTCTTATTATAAAGCATAAGAACATCCAACTCTGTTTTTTTGGGTTGTTCGACAACAGGTGACTCGCGCCGCAACGCGCGCGACTATAAACCTAGTAAATGTTAATTAAAAATATCGTTTTATCATACAAATCGATTCTTTTAACTTCCAATACAAACAATAAAAGTTAATTAAAGATGTCGTTTTATCATACAAAACGATTCTTTTTAACTTCCAATACAAACAATTAAAGTACTATGAACAAAATACTTTTATTATTTTGACTGCAAAGCTTTTTATATCAACCGACGTAATGGAATAAAGGTTATATGGCAAAGTTATTTTTATAGGTGGACTTGAAGTACCAAAACTAAGTTTTCACAAATATCAATATTCATTGAAGAGGCTAAAACAATTCATCTCTACTAGTCCATCATTCACGTTGATCTTTACAATTTCCATATTTTTTTAAACGGTCAACGAATCCTCTAAATGAGCTACTGGCGAAATTCACCACATCAGGATACACTTGCCTCCGAACTAGGAAAAACCCTCAACTAGGGCCGGAGCCCGTGAACATTCGCCCGAAGGCACAACAATGTGATGAGGTAAAACCCGCCCAGTTCAATAATCGAACTAGCAATCTCAACCACTAGGTAGAACCCTCAACTAGGGCAGAAGCCCATGAACACTCGCCTAAAGACACGACAACACGGTGATATAAAACCCGCTCAGTTCAATGATCGAACTAGGGATCTCCGCCTAGTCTCCCATCATCACCAAGTGCCATAGAAACTAATGGGGAGGGCAGGAATCTAACCCGTGTCACTTAGAATATCAGGTCTCTCTCTTACCACTTCACCACCAGCTCATTGGCTTATTATAGCCAAATAATTTACTAAATCAAACTAGTTATCTTTTAATTTCATATTATTTAATATGTAAAAAAAATTCAAAGCTTGTATTTTAAAAATTTTATAAAAGTTCAAGATAAGGTTTAAAAAAAAAAACATTATAAAAAGCAAATAAGAAAATCAATAAAAAAACATAAAAAAGGGAGAGGTACCCAACCTCCAATTTCCATTCATTCTTCTTCTCCAGCTGAAAGTAAAACAAGAAAAAAGAAACCGATCCCATCCGTCACCACGGATGCCCCCTACGGACTCCTCACGGTCACCGGCTCCGAGCCTAGATGGACGTTCACGGACGCCGTGCAGTCATCACAAACGCCATTGTAGCCTTGTAGGTGAACTTGGTAATTGATTATTAAAAAGCAAAAAAGAACAAAGTTCCAAGTATTAATTGACAAACACCATCGTAGTTGGATGGCGAATTTAGCTACTAACATAAACCGTCAGGAGTCGAGTCACGACAGCAGGAAGTAAGAGAAGTTCAAGCCACAGACCGCACCCACACCCGCACCATTGTCAAAAGCAGTCCTCCAATCATCCTTTTACTAAAACAGCTTGTCAACTTTCCTGAAACAAACAAATTCATATCTTATGGAAATTTAAATTAAACAATAAAGAGAACCCATATTTGGAACTATTTGTCAAAAAATGCTTATTCTTGCAATAATTACTTTGGATTTTTCACCAGAATACAGCTGTGTTTTAGCTCTAACAAGGCAAACAGGTAAAATAAGATAACACAGGTCAAACAGGTAAAAATATACCAATTGTTTATGTAGAAAAAATGTAACCATTCTTGTAGAGAAAGTGTTTCCAGTCAACTTAATCTGAGTATT
This sequence comes from Helianthus tuberosus, assembly GCA_030545235.1. Taxonomy (NCBI): domain Eukaryota; kingdom Viridiplantae; phylum Streptophyta; class Magnoliopsida; order Asterales; family Asteraceae; genus Helianthus; species Helianthus tuberosus. The sequence goes on from CM060380.1 coordinate 78,904,824, forward strand.
TAAATCTATACAAAAATACCCGTTTGGTGATTCTGGTTAGGTTTTTTCACTAACGAGTCAAGGAGGTAAAATAACGTAAGTCATACGGATTGAATTTCACCCAAAACTGTATTCTTACTCATAAAGCACCCTAAATCAACGTATTCATAATCTTTTTCCACTAATTATTTATTAAAAAGGCAAAAATTACGTACAAAAAGTGTGACCCGTAAATAATAGTCATTTGACCGAACATTTTTTGACCCGTTAGCCAGCCCATTATTTCACCATCTCTTACACATTATCATAATCTCATTATTACCTCGAATTCTGCATCTGATTCAAGTAAAATCTTCATTAATCAATCATGTTCTGAGTGCATAAGAACATAACTGTCGTTCGTGTTCCCACCAGGGAGCATGGTAGAAGCAGGAATCGGGGGCATTTGGTTTTTCGAATCAGATTTTCGAAGTTGCGCATGAGATTCAGCTTCTTGTTGGAACATTTTCACGATTTCTTGTAGCTCAAGTTTTCTGACCTCGACTTCCTCTTCAATGACGGGATTTTTAAGTCCAAGGTAAAGTAATCCTATGAAAATTAATATGATGCCTAAAAGGGCGAGAATACAAGAAAACAAAAGAAACGCAAACGGTGAATTTTCTGAACCGGGGATCCCGTCCACGTTTATACCAAAGAGACCCGTGATTATTGAAAGGACAAGACCACAGCCACCGAAGACTCCTAGGTTGTGCGTCACACGTAGGCTTTTGTCCTGCAAAGTTACAAAATTACATAAACATTAACTGATATTAAACGCCACCAGGTAACCAAAACCATGTGGAATAACAAAAACGACCTTGATTTCATGAAGATAAAACGATTATAATTTATAACACATTGACATGTAACAAACTAGAATATTATATTTTTGAGTAAAATGCCATTTTCACCCCTGGGGTTTGGCCAATTTTGCGACTTTCGTCCAAAGGTTTGTTTTTCCGCATCTAAATCCAAAAGGTTTGAAATCTTGTCATTTTCATCCGACTCGTTAACTCCATCCATTTTTCTCCTTTAAGTCAAGGGTATTTCCGTCTTTTTGGTTAATTTAAAGGGCAATTTGGTCTTTTTCAAGGACATTTGGTCTTTTTACATAAAGTGAAAAAGACAGCCCTTTAAGTTGGCAAAAAAGACGGAAACACCTCTAACTTAACGGAGAAAAATGGATAGAGTTATCGAGCCGGATGAAAATGGCAAGATCTCATACCTTTTGGATTCAGATTTGGAAAAACAAACCTTTGGACGAAAGTCGCAAAACTGGCCAAACCTTGAGGACGAAAATAGCAGTTTACTCTATTTTTTAAAAACTTATTTTTGGTCGTCTTGCATTTATTTGTGGGTCAACCCACGAACAATTTTTTTTTTTCATTTTTAAGAACTATCTAAAAAACTATTGTACATGCAATTGCAAAAATTATACCAAAAAATCCAAGTTTTCCTGATAAAGAGGTTTAAGGCGTATTATATATTTAAATACACTCTGGATGACGGTTTTTGAACCCGTTTCATTTTCAATTAAATCATCTAGAAGAACCCATTAAACATGTTCAGAGATAAAAATAAATAAATAACCCAAATAACTGGGTCAAAAATGCCACCTTTAATGCATATGAGAAAAAAAAAAGGCATACTTGTAACCAGGCGCGGACCGTACTCTGCATGACATCTTGTACGGTAAACAAACGTCCCCGTACAGCTTCTTGTTCCTCAATCATTTGTCTAGTACTCTTTGTAATCCCTTCAAGCAAATATTTTGCTGTGTTGCCTTTCAAATGCTGAAGGAGCTCAAAAACAATCTCTTCTCTAGCATGTAGAGACCACTTTACCCTTATAACCTTCAAGGGAAGAACACAAAACAATAATAATAATGATAATGATGAAGTTAGACAAGAGAAAATACTGAACAAATCGACAAACATAGATGGTAAGCATTGGGTGGGTATTAGGGCTATTCATCTTATCCGCAACCCGAAACCCGGCCCAATTTTAAAGCCACCCAAACCCGAATTAGAGAATACCTGAAAAACCCGAACCCAACCAACCTGAACCTTCTATGGGTCGGTTATTGGGTCACTTTTTCCCGGCCAAAAACCAGAACTCGAGCCGAAAACCCGGAAAAAAAAAACCCAAACATTTCTTGTGTTCTTTTATAGATGTATTTTGGTTTTGAGTCTAGTATTTGGAAAATCAAGTTTTTAGACTTTTGAACATTATAATATCATATTGTCAAATTACGTTTGAATTTTGATGATATTTTGTAAAAAAAATTATCTTCATTTTACATCTAAACCCGAAAACCGAACAACCCGAACTTTAAATGGGTCGGTTATCGGTTCACTTTTTCTGAGCCAAGACCCCCAACAATCTGACCCGAAAAACCTGAAACCCGAAGAACACCCCTAGTGGGATGGCTGGTTGTGCAACGGGTCAAAATGGGTTTGGGTTGAAAAATGCCATTTTCAATAGGAGTCAAAATGGGTTGGGCTGACTTGACCGGCAAGCACGTGTTGTCCAATTAAAAAAAATTATGCAAATTATTAGTGCAATAACTATCGTTACCAAGACAAATTTACTATAGTGACAATCTAATTTAAGAGTTGTGTGCTTTAAAATAGATGTAGGATGTCTTTCAACTTGTTTGATGTATTCCGTCTTAACTAATACATACAAATAAACTTTGGATAAATTTATGATACCTGTGAAGATAATCTTCTGATTTCTTGGTTTAGTATAATGCTGAATAGATGTAAATCCTCGTGGTTTCTCCTGATAAAATGAAAGAAGATGGAGTTGTTAATACTTTTTTTTTTCAATTGTGGAAAATGATTCGCATCAAGTTTTAAGAACCTGTTCATAAACTTCAGTTCAACTTCATCTGCTGCTCCAAAGATGTATTTCCGAAATAGTCTAACAAAGTTACAAATCAAAGATTACAAAAATATTATAAAATCAAAAAACTTAATAGCCATATATATTAGAGTAAAATGCCATTTTCGGCCCTAAGGTTTGGACACTTTGTCTAAAAAGACAGTAATACCCCTGACTTAATGGAAAAAATGGATGGAGTTAACAAGTTGGATGAAAATGGCAAGATTTCAAACTTTTTGGATCCAAATGCGGAAAAACAAACCTTTGGATGAAACTCGCAAAACTGGCCAAACCTCAGGGACAAAAATGGTATTTTACTCTAGATTATATTACACACGACGTATCAATTACCAAGAACAATTGAAAAAATGGGAGGTGAATAATGATTTGTACACTACTATAACTGCCATGTACGACATAGAACATTAAATTAATTATGCTATATCAGTGTGTGTGGTTTATGTAATTATGTTGTACAATGGCGTCAAAAATCACCTATCATCCCATCGGGCAAGGCGGCATGCTAAGAGTGCTATAACTTCATGAATAGTTTGCGGTAGACTACTACCTCCTGCAGCAAGCAGCTCCTGTTGAAGCCGTCCACATGTTAAAAGAAAAACAATCAAATCGAACAGCTTCTTCAGGCATGAAACAAAAACTTTAAAAATATAAAATATAAAACTTGAAGGTATCAATAAGGTTGAGTAATAGGTCGAATGTGTGCGGTAAAATAGGTCATTTAAAAGTATGACCTGACAGTTGACACAGGCATGGTCAAGTTGGATTGACCCGCTAACACTTTCTTCTCTGTTTTATGAAACAGTTATAGATATCAGATATCCAGATGCATTAATTATGATTGCACAAACAATTTTGTTTAAATAATAATCTAAATCTCTGAACAAAACAAGTTATGGAATGCATTAAAGATTAGGCGACTTTCAGCCTGTTCGACCCAATTGACCCTTTCCCCGTTTAGCTAAATATATTATGAGTAAAATGCCATTTTCGGCCTTGAGGTTTGGCCACTTTTGCAACTTTCGTCCAAAGGTTTGTTTTTCCGCATCTAGATCCAAAAGGTTTAACATCTTGCCATTTTCATCCAGCTCGTTAACTCCATCCATTTTTCTCTGTTAAGCAGGGGTATTTCCGTCTTTTTGGTTAACTTAAAGGGCAATTTGGTCTTTCTTACTTTATGTACAAGCATTCAAAATACCCTTACTAAACAAAAAACAAAACAAATAGGCAAAAAGATAAAAAAAAAATACCCCTAACTTAACGGAGGAAAATGGATGCAGTTAACTAGCCGGATGAAAATGGCAAGATTTCAAACCTTTTGGAACCCGAAATACAAACCTTTGGACGAAAGTCGCAAAACTGACCAAACCTCAGGGACGAAAAATGGCATTTTACTCATATTTTTATTTTCACAGGTTTAAGATAAACACAACCGAAACCGACACTAAACAAACCATATACAGTGACAGTTGCACAAAACAAACCTGGACTTCTGAAACTCCTAGGACATTGATGTTTGTGGCATCACCTTTGACGTGCAACGCAGTAACTAAAAAGTTTTGAGCTTGCCATGATCGTAGGACAACCGGAATGTCATCTTCTTCAACATACGGGTCACCGGCCGACTGCCCTAAAAGTTCGAATAACAGTCCACCAGCAACCCTAACGGGAACCTGTGTAGACCCTAAAAACCATGAGACTATATCATGAAAACATAAGAGCACAATGTATTTTAATATAATAAGACAATTCGCAAACAACATGCATAACTAAAGAATTGATATTTACAAGACAGAAAATCTGGATGCTACTTGCAAAAAAGAAAGTAAGAGTAAAATGCCAAAATCGTCCTTGAGGTTTGGGCACTTTTGCCTGTTACATCCAAAATAAGAATTTTTTGTAACTGGACCCCTGACGTTTCATTTTCGTTGCCATTTCCATTCAAATCATAAACCCAGTTAAAATGTATGGTTAACACAAGGATGATTTTGGCAATTACGTTAACTCAGAGACGATTTTGGCAATTTAACCATTTATTTTTTTGTTTTTTAATTTTCTTTTTTATCTTTTAATAAAAAGAATAAAAATATAGTGAAAGTTTAAAATACAAAAGGCTCTTAACGTGCGACGGTACGCGACCACCAAATAACGTGAGTGATTAGGGTTAACCAACCCATGTATAATTATGCAAATAACGTGCGTAATTATGTATTATAACGTGCATATTTTAAAAATGAACATGCGTAATTCACTTCCCCTATAAATATAATATATATACATATACACACATTTATATATTGGCACACTAGTTACCAGTTAGTTATACTTATTTCAAATTATTGGACAAAAGTGAAGACGGTTAGTTGACCCGGCGCGCGCGCCCTTTCGCCACCTCAACCAAATTTGTATATTTAAAAAAGGTATAAAATATAATTACCTCATAAAGTAGATGTTTCATACGCTCACTTATAAGCTTGCTTTCATCTCTTAAAGCAATACTGATAGCAGGATGTAACCATTTTGAGTTACTTAACCATGTTGTAACAGAAGGGTGTCCTGCATCAACATGACACCACCACGTGGGCCCCGCAGGCCGCTCCCAGTAAGGCGCAGCAATATCAGCAACCGTAACTTCATTATCACTAATTTGAAACTCTGTACGTTGAGCTTCCCAACACCCGTCCACTTGTATTGTCTCCACAAGTTGATTAATCCTGGACCACCCGATCGGTACCCAATAATTTGCGGTATATATATTATCATTAACACGCGGCTCGTCTAAATTATCGATCCCGGTTTTAAATCCTTGCTTTTTCCACCCGATTATATCTTGTGGCCTGCACTTTTTATGGCTACGTTTAGCTTCAAAAGCACAAATTAGTCCGTCGGTCCACATGGCACAATCCACTGTGGCATCCTTACCGGCTTGATGCTTCTGATTATTAAACTTTTTCATATTGTTCATGTATGCGCATACATCACCAGCTATCTAATCATCGAAAGTTTGAAATTCAGAAACGAAAGGAAACAAATCAAGATCAATTTGTTGATACCGCCCTATATTACCGACTTCCTAGCAAATCGTTATGAGAACGATAACCAGATACTAATAACTTTTGACGTAACTTCAACAACTTCATTGAACTTTGTAGCAAATAAAAAAACCTTAACCGATTATGAAAATCTACACAACTTCAAACACAATCAACTTCAACTCAAAAGTCAAAAACTGTGCAATTCATTACGAGAACGATAACCGGATACTAACAAATTTTGAGACAACTTCATTGAACTTTCTAGCAAAAAAAAAATAAAAATAAATAAAAAAACCTTAACCAATTATGAAACCTACACAACTTCAAACACAATCAACTTCAACTCAAAGTCAAAAACTGTGCAATTCGCTACGAGAACGATAACCGGATACTAACAACTTTTGAGATAATTTCAACAACTTCATTGAGCTTTGGAACAAACCGAAAAAACCTCAACCAATTATGAAAATCTACACAACTTCAAACACAATCAACTTCAACTCAAAGTAAAAAACTGAGTAATTCGCGATGATAACGATAACCGGATACTCACAACTTTAAAAAGCCTGAACCAATTAAGAGAGTGTTTCGGGTTGAGTTTTGAAGGAGATTTTTAGATTATTGAGTTTTGAAATCGTAAATAATCAGTTTTGAGTGTTTGGGTAAAAAAAATTGATTATTTGTGTTTAGAAAGTTACAAAACGCAGTTTTCCAAAAGCAGCCCCCCCCCCCCCCCCCCCCCCCCGGCAACAAAACGCAGTTTTCCAAAAATTGATTATTTGCGTTTAGAAAATGATTTTCACTTGTTTATTTTTTTTAATATATATTTGCCAAACACTCAAATAGTTGATTATCTGATTATTGTGATATCAAGCAACATAATCAAATCCAAACACTATCTTTCAACAGCACGTTTTGTTACTGTTAATTATCTGATTCTGATTATTCAAAACGCATAATCTATTTTCAAAACTCAACCCCAAACACCCTCTAAGAAAACCTACACAACTTCAAAGTTCAAACACAATCAATTCAACTCAAAGTAAAAAACAGAGCAATTCGTTACGATAACTATACGAAGACATTTCTAGCCCTAACATTGCGATTCTTCACAATATGAAATTATGAATTCTGTAACCACAAAATTGTTATTAATTTCTCAGCACAAACAATTTATTCGTAATCAGAAAACTGTTTGCATACTAGAATTTCACATTTGCTGTAAATTAACAAGCAAATTCGTTCACGTAGCGTTATTAAATGAAGTTTCTAGAATCAATAGGAATCACGCAGCGTTAGAGATGATGATGATAAGAAATTACCGATTTGAGAATCAAAATGTAGAGAGAGAGAGAGAGAGAGAGAAGAGAGCGTTGTTCGTGATACGTGAATTTGTGAGGCAACTCTGATAACCGTCACCCTTGTATAATGTGTATACCCAAAATCTTCTCTTTGCGAAAGAGATATCTCACCTTAAGAGCCCTAATCCTATTCTCTTCATAATATGTTGTCTTAACCGGGTGTACGCTGCCGTTAGAGTTTGGCTAACGGTGTTCCCCGGGAAATCTTAAACATAGAGCCCTAACCTCACTCTGGTCAAACTATATTATCTTAACCGGGTCCACACTGGCGTCAGAGTTCGGCACTTCGGCTAACGGTGTTCCCCGGGAAACCATACCACCCACTACTAGTAGCAGGGGCTTGCGCCGCCACAGAGAATCTCTCTGGCGTAACGCACGGTGTACTAAAACCTGGGGTGGCTCTGGCTCGAACTCGTGACCTAAGGTCTGAGATAACGAGACTTCATTGTCTTTATCCACCAAATGTGACACTAATAGGGATTGAACTTGGGCCTCCAAAGAAAACCCAAGTCTTTCCAACAACTAGATCACAAGTGATGGATAAAATCTTGTGCTATTGTTTAAAAAATTATACATAAATAAACTTTTAAAAAAGCAAAAAGTCTATTTAAAAATACAAGGTTTTACTAGATATGAGCTAGTTTTTGTCATGCTGGGGCTGTAAATGAACCGAACGAACACGAACAAGGCCATGTTCGTGTTCGTTCGCTAAGCAAATTAACATGTTCATGAACTGTTCACGAACGCATAACGAACATAAGTTTATGTTCGTGTTCGTTCGTTAAGAAAATCCAGTTGTTCACGAACAGTTCGTGAACACTGGTCTCGAACACAAACGAACACAAGCAAATAAAAATGAATGCAAACGAACATTTAATTTGATAATAAAAAAAATAAAAACATTGTTATCCTTAAACATTGGCTATAAGTAGTTTAATACAACCATTAAATGATAAATCAAAACACAAGAAGTCTACTACACTACCAAACCAAACGATGAATCATGTTTAACTAACTTAGACTTAATTATCTCCAAAAATGTCTTCGAATGTCCAAAGTTTAGCTAACTCAGAAAAAAAGGGGTTTCAGGTTTTCAGTATGTTTATTTAAAAGGATTATTATTTATTATTTTTTTAATATAATCAAACCAACACAAACGAACGTAACCGAACATATTAACGAACGTTCACGAACGCAATCGAACGAACGAGACATGTGTATGTGTTCGTTCGCTAAACTAAACGAACTTCTGCCGAACGGTTCACGAACTGTTCGTTGAACGTTCAGTTCATTTACAGCCCTACGGATTTGGTTCGTTAGGCTACATCTAAACTTTTTTTTTTAAACTTTGAACAATGTACAAAAAAATTATTTTAAATATTGAGGACTACCGACTATATAGTAAGTTTTAATATTTAAGAGTAGTACTTTATTAAATTTTGATGACTATATAGTAAGTTATAGTGTTTAAGGATATTAACATAAATTATTAAAGTTCAGGGTTCTACTTAAGACAGTTCAAATTTACTAAAAATACAAAATAATGCGAACTAAATTGCTTCAACATGGAATCAAATCCGTGTCTAATGGCTTAGAAGCTACATTCTTTTCTACCACATCACTCTCATTCATTGTGTTATAATATTTCTCCGCATTCATATATATTAACGTAGTTATGGAGAAAAAACAAAAAAAATTACTTTATTGGGTGCCATGTGGCACCCACCGGTTGGACAACCGCCATTCATCACCAGTTACTATCCCCGCCCATTTTGTTTATATAGGTAAGGCAATAATTAGACAAAGAAGTTTGTTTGGATTCGTCCGTTTAACTTTAGTCAAAAAAATGATCAAGTATCAACAGTTCGGGGACGAAAACCTTTATTTTTGTTCATTCATTTGGAAATTTAGTGTATCATGTGCGTTTAATTTAGTTTGTTAATACCATAAATGAATACAAGTGAACATAAACGAACACACGATCACCTATATAGCACGGGAATGGGTACGGGACTGGGGTACGGGGAACGACAAAACTCAAAAATCCAAGATACGGGTACAGCAAAAAAATATATATATAAAAATAGCTATTTATAACTTATATATATACATATAATGTTAGTTTTATACTTTTTATGTAATAATTATAAACTTAAGGACCAAATGTAAACTAGTGAAAATAAAGGGGTTAAATGTTAAAACACACAAACTAATTTTACACTTTTGTGTAAATTTTTACAAGTTTTAGGGAATAAATAGAAACTAGTGAAATATAGAGGTGCTAAATGTCAAAATACATAAAGTTATAAAACCCTAAAGTCTTAAACACGCTCAGCAGCCGTTGCCCACTATCTTCTTCATCTTCTTCTACTCTTCATCTTCTTCTTCCTGGTTTCCTGGAATTTGAAAGTTTTTAAAACCCTAAAATAAAAGGAAACGTTTGGTTGTCGTCCCTGAAACGTTTGGTTACCGTCCCCCAATTTCAAGATACGTTTTTGAAACGTCCCCAGTCGTCCCCACGGCGTTTCCATCCCCAAACCGTCCCCGGGACGGGTACTAGAGGCTCATAGTCGTCCCCATGCTTCATAGACGATCACTAACAAACATAAATAAACAAACACAGACGAACATATACAAACACAAATGAGCACGGATGGAATATAAATGACAGTATCTGAAGTCCAAAACCATTATCATAACAAAGTCCAACAATATCTAAAAAACTAAAAGTAAATAACATTATCTAATAAATTTAAATTAAATGAATATTTAAACAGGCATAAATGAATCAACATAAACGAACATAAATAAGCATAAATGAACTAACAAAAAGAAGATACACAATCATAAATGAACGGACATGATATAACTAAATGAACAAAGAGCTTTATTCATGTTCAATCGTGAATTAAATAAACGAACATAACGAGCTTTCATCAAATGATCCACACTTTTGATCCGTGTACATGCCTACCCTGTATTACTTGAACTTGATTCTAAGTCTTCACGAACGATTACGAGAACTTGATTCTAAGTTGTAAGAAATTACATTTGATTCATTTTTTAACCCACATTAATAATTTTGTAAGATGTATAATAACTACTTTACCCTGTCTTACATTTTAGTTAGAACGCATCATATTCAGTTATAAATCATGCATGTGTATTATTCTAAAGTTAGTTAATCTTATTTATAACAATCATATATATAAAACATCATAAAACTTGGAATAACACCTCAAATTCTAAAGCAAACTGGGGCGGACCTAGTAAGAAGGTTAGGTGGGCGGGCGCACCTTTGAAAAAGTTTGTATATTTTATAGGGCAAAATCCCGCCCACACCTCTTGAAAGTTTGGTTAAACCTCTCAACCCGTACCCCTTGAAAATATTTTCTAGGTCCGCAAGTTAAAAATAAATACAGATTACTAAAAGTTTTACACTAATGAAATAGAATATGGACTATTGACCTAGGCTCAACTTTTGTAGTGTCGAATTTCTTAAAAGAGTTGAACTCATAACAAACTTACAACTCTCAACGAACGGTATACAACTCAAAAACTATAACAATTAGTGCCGGGAAAGATTTTTGTGACTTTAAGACATGCATAATGTTATATTATAAAATAAATTTAGCATCATATATTCTCATATAGTTTCATATCTACATATTTATATATTGTATTTAGTAAAATATGTAGATATGAAGCTATATGAGAATATATGATGCTAGTTGTTTTTTTTATTATAAATATAACTTTATGCATGTCTAAATTTTTTTTCATCTTTCTTATCTTGTATGGCCATAAGGGGAGTGGGGGTGGACACGTGATGGCCAAATACCACGAGTGATAGCATGCAACATTCCACCGCCATCAACTAATTCCACGCGTGATAGCATGCAACATTGCAATTTCCGTGATTTTTTTCACGCCGTGATAAATGGAAGATGTGAGTGGGTGTGAGGGTTTATTGTTGGGTGTTGTGAGTGATGACCATTGCCACTAAAAAGGTTGTGAGTGATGGAATAATGATTGATGACATGGTGTAACTTGATTGGATGTGAGTGATGGAATTTTTGCAAGTGATAACCACCCCCTCCCTCTAAGACACCTGAACACTTTCTATTTAGACAGATTTGATCATACAAGACCAAGGATGACATAATGAATCCAACACGAATTAAGTTTACTAATACATGGTACATGTATATGTAGATTGACCAATAAATCAAAATAACTTAGGGGTGTTTATGTTCTAGTTCATTCGGTTAAAATTTTTTTTTGATACAATCGTTAACTATGGCTTTGAAAAACAACAATCCAAACCGGCCAAAATGGTTTTTGTTGAAACTATAAAAATAATAAAAGCGTGGTTCATTAATATAATACACATACATAATCGCTCATACCAAATCAGCAAAAAAGAAAGAATAAATAACGAATACTAATTAACAAGTGACTCGAAGTTACAAACCTGCATCCGAACCATTAAACCATTAAAACCAAACCATGCACCGAACGCTGAGTAAATAGTTAGGCCGGTTTTAACTCGTTTGAACTTTGAACAAGCCTAACGGATGTAGACACGTAGTGGGGAACAATATCTTTTGGTACTGTTATGATAAGTATAATAGAATGGGAATCATCCTAAAAGGTGTTTATTCTAAAGAGTTGTGGGCATCCTTCTTTTGACTTGAAACCCAAGAAAACTAGGTTCCAAACTGACAGATAGTGTACTAGCTAGGTTGTTTGTTTAACTTAGATACATAGATATCAATGTATGTATGTGACAGTTATCATTTTGTTTTTGACATAAGTGTCGAGATTCCTTGGAAACTAGCGTGCTGCGTGCGTACATAGATTGATTAATATTCTTTGACATCTGTATATATGCAGATAATTTAGAGTTTATCAAAAGGAATCATAGAGTTTAAGGATGACTGGAAGACGTAAATAGGTTGTTATATATAAGAGGGAAGAACTCAAGATCTATCGATCGATCATAGATAGACGAGGAAAACTAACATGGGCCTTCAAGAGCTGATGCTGCTTCTGATCTTGATCCTCTTTTCCTTTTGTTCTCCTGCATCATTTGCTCCAACTAACTTGATTCCTGGTTCTCTCTCTCTCTCTCTCTCTCTTAACTCTCTTTCAACTCTCTCCCTATATATATACACACACACACAATGTCACACATAGAGGATGGAGGGGTTATTTCATAACCAAGTTTTATGTTGATAACTGTGAAAACACGTATAATGTACGTGTAACATGTAGTGCTTTAAATATGATAAATAAGACAGTTAGGTAACTCTGATTATTATTTATGCGCTATGTACAAGTCCATTTTACGTTTCACGCAAGTCTCAACATATTATTGGTTTTGAGATGAACAGACCTATGTAATATGTATATATTCTGGCAGAGGTGATACTGGATTTGGCTGTTTTGACTTTTGAGGTAAAACCTGTTGGTATTAGCCTAGCCTATTAGGCCTGAAAATTATTAGGGGTATGTATAATGACAATATATAAAAAAATGATTTTAACTTTGGTTCACTATTAGTTTAATAATACCTTCCAGAATTTCTTTAATATTTTAGGAAATATATAAATTTTAAATGTTATAAAATTTCTCCATTTGATTGAAAAGTCTTGTTTGCTAATTCCTATTATGTTGTAGGTTTTCAAATATATAATGTGTTGTGATCATTTTAGAAAGTAATGTGTCAAAGGGGGTTAAAAGTGAACAAAAGTATACTTTAGTAGTTTAGTGTATACAATCTTCTTGATTATATTATTCTATATATATATATATATATATATATATATATTTGTTAATTACAATAAAAATATTGTTAACATAACCACAACACATTATATATTTGAAAAAATGTTAGACAAACAAAAAGTGTTTGTAGATCAACCGTCAATGTTAACCCAACATCATGGTCTATTTGACCCGTATTAAAATATGACCCTTTTCAACTCAAATTTACCCTGATTTGACATGTTACCTGATTTGACATGTAGCATGTCAACTAAAACATATACACTTGATAACTTGAATGGGTATTGTTTGTTTTGTAGAAAACACACGTGAAAACAAGGGAGTTAACGGGATAAACGAAACCAATACTACATTTGGTAGTAACGGCGCAATGGCAAACCAAAGCAAGTATACTACTGCTCTTAGACGAGCGGGAGGTGGTGGACGATCAGGCGGAGATGGCAGTCAGTCCAACACCTCCCCACAGGGCGGCGGCAATGGACTAGTTCCTGTATATGCCGCCGCGGGTGCGGCAGGGAGCCGCAGAAACCACAAAGGTGGTGCTACAACTTATACACCGTGCTGGAAAGGGGGGTTGGCAATGCTCGTCGCCACGTCAGCATATCTTTTGATGTATATCCCTATTTAAAAAAAGCAAAGATGAAGATGACATAAAAGATGCAATATCTGTCACACCCTGTCTTTTGCGGAAGCGTATGATGTGTGACTGGTTTAATATCATTGCATTCAATCGTAATAAACAACTACATGATCAAAACGATGTTCATCCATTCATGAAAATTTGAGTATTACAAATACTTGTTATTTAAGTTTTAAAAACACAACCTTTGTCTAGGTTACAATTCAACAAAAGTGGATGACATCTAAACTTGAAGTCTACTTCTAGTTACGACACCCGCGCCCAAGATCCATCCTGTCACCTGAAATACATGTAATTTTGGAAAAACATCAACAAAAGTTGAGCGAGTTCATGCGTTTTGCATACCTTGTATGAAACATGGTATGCATCTTGTATAAATAAAGCATTCTTGGGAAATAAAGTATTCTTGTAAAATAAAGTATTCTTGTGATACAAATCTTGTACCAATAAAGTATTCTTGTGATGCAATTCTTGTACCAATAAAGTATTCTTGTAAAATCTTTGAGAGACTTCAAGGCATGTGAGGACATGAGGAGTACTTGTTATGACTCCTTGAGGACATGGGGAGTACTTGTTATGACTCCTAGGGAGCATTCGTAATGGCTCATAGGGAGCACTCGTAATGGCTCATATCCTTGTCGATTTTCCTCGACTGTGTCGATTAACCTCGACTGTGTCGATTACCCTCGACTCTGTCGATTAGCCTCGACTGGGACTCCGAAGCACTACTAGGTACTAGTTGTGACCATGAGTGGGGTTCGGCCGTACCTGTTAGATCTAACCCTCGTCCCTAATTATGTATTTACAACTTGGTACTAGTGTTCACCAAGAATTTATGGCATTTCAATATTAAGTCTAAGCTCACATGATCTAGTATTTCATAGGCATTTCTTAAAACGCATCATACTTGGTACTCGTTCTCACCAAGGGTGCTTCTTGTTTTTGTATCACACCATTTGTAAATATGGTAACATTTGTAACATGTATCTCACCCCCGAGAGTTATAAAACCAAAAACAGTTAAAGAAAAGGGGGAGCATGAACTCACAACTTTGCGTTCATGCGTCGTAAACTTCACCGGATTTGCCTATCTAGCGTCGTGACCTAAACGTGTTTATTAACGTTAGTCACTAGACTTGTATCGCACAAGTACAAGTCACTATCTTTTGTATATGCGTTCTTGTGTTAAAAATAATTTATATTTTAAACTATGTATCTTACTTATATTATTTTTCTCAAAAATAAATATAAGTATCTTGTATTTTGCACCCGAATTATGTATTTTGTCCAAGTAATATATTTTCATAAATATATCTTCTTGTTTGTGTCTAAGCATGTTGTATGTGTATTTTTGTATTCTTACTCTTATAATTATTTAGTGTATTTTCAAGTCCTAATACACTATTCATGTATAATACATACTACATACACTTAGCACAAAATTTAGTGATCAATAAATACATATATTTTTCTCAAAAATATACATACTTAATATCAATTTTAATCTTGAAGAAATCATTATTTCTTAACACAAAAATTGGGGAAACCTTGGTAAATGTTTCTAGATACATTTTTAGGGAATAAGTTTCTCAAAAACTTATATTTTTCTAAGTGTCAAAATTTATAAAAATTTTGACCGAGTTTCCCCTAAAAATAGAGGTTTCCCATGTTTTCAAAACATGTGTTTATTTTCTTTTAAATCATCATCAAGCATCAACAACTTATTCAAGTCTTACTACAAGTCAAAATCATGTATATCACACTATATCATGAACTTGAAGTTCTTGTAAAAACTTGTAGTAACTTACCATGTTATTTAGTGGGTTTAGTTACCCCTAAAAACATAGTTATTTCTTTGTAAATCATTCTCTTGAAAGATTTAGACATTTACAACTTGTCATATGATTTTTCTAAAAGTATTCTTTTTGTGTTTTTCTTGTTTCATAAGTGTTTATACACTTGTTTTTCTAATAAAATAGTGTAGGTTTAGGTAAAAACCAAGATCTTTTAAAAATCACATTTTAAACTTGGTTCTTTTGGAAATCCACTCATGAATCTTAGATTCACAAGGTTTACTAGCTTGCTTTGTTTAATATTTTTCCAAGAAACCATTCATTCATCAAGTTCATATCTTAACAAGAGGATGATCATCTTATGTTAGCACATAATCATCCTCAAACTTGTTAGATCATGTGTTTAATCACAATCTAACAAGCTTCATGTATTGATCAACGTCAATATTTCTAGTATTCACAAGCAAACATTACACATCTACTAAAAATATTATTTCATCCATTTTTCATCATGTGCAAGCTTATGTTCTTTAGTGTTCTTGTCATTTACATCATGTTACATCTTTTAACCAAGCAAAATAGAAGTAAACAAGGGTTTAGATGATCTTACTACTAGCTTAAAGCTAGGGAAGAAACAATGAGGAATATGGAGTGGATAATAGCACACGAGAGAGGTCCTTCAAGATCCGTTGCTTGCAACCTTCCTAATTAGGCCCGAGACACCTTAGAATCACCATAGATTGCTTGGGAATTAGCAAGAAAAATTATGGTAGTGTGGGGGTGTTTGGGCCGTAAGCTTCAAGGGAGGGAGAGGAAGAAGAAAGTTGCTTGAATGGAACTCATGGTTATGGGTTATGGTCTTTTGGTTATAAGGAGATTACTTCCACCATTAAGGAAAGCATATGGCATCTTGTTGGTATATTCCTAGACACAATCTAATAAAATATATCAAAGAAATCAAATGTGGGAACTATGTCCCCTAACCGGTCATCAAAGTGGGGGGGGGGGTCTAGTTGGATCTTGATGGTT
This sequence comes from Helianthus tuberosus, assembly GCA_030545235.1. Lineage (NCBI taxonomy): Eukaryota > Viridiplantae > Streptophyta > Magnoliopsida > Asterales > Asteraceae > Helianthus > Helianthus tuberosus. The sequence goes on from CM060380.1 coordinate 78,921,393, forward strand.
AGTTACTTGGTTAAGTTGAAATGTAAGGGTAATAGTTAGTGTTTTAGTGTTTAGTGATGTAATATAGTGTTTAGGGTTCATAACTAGCTTCATAACACTAAAACAATGCTTCTAGTGAAATTTTGGTGTTCCGGGTAATGTCCGGTTGTTCGGTTAAATACCGGTTCGTTTAAGTGCTAAATTGCATCGTTTAGTGTCTTTTATGTACCCCTTTTGTACCTTTCCAATTCCCGACACTCAGGAAAATATGTTGGATCAATTTGTCATATTTTTGCATGAAACAATCTTGTTACAATGCTGAATTTTGCTGAATTGTATGAATTTCAGCATTTAAAGTGTGTTTCGGGTGCTTTTTAGTGCGTATTTTAGCTTCCGTAATGTCTATAAATAAACCCTTGTATGTACTCTTGGGTTTTAATGTATTCTTGTCGTGGGACCTACACCTAGGCTCCAATTCTATTGTTTAACTGCTTTCTGCAGAATTGCTGACACAAAGTGTCTTACCGGTGAGTTTACTAGTATTTCTGACGCAACGCTGTGTAAAGAAATTCTTGTAGTGTAAACGTGCATGAATTCACTTGCATGGAATTCAGAAATTTATTTGTCTGGTAATGGTGCCGATTCTGTTCTGTGTATCATTAGAACTACCTCGTGTTGCATGCAGCAACGAATAAAGTCTTGCATCATGAAATGCCATTGTATGTATATAACGGTAATCAATAATTCATTTGTCTTGTAAACTAGATCATGCACAATTATTTAAGCACAGATTACTGTTCAATTAGTCTACGGAAAAGTGACGGTTGTCATAGTCTCCCCTCGTTAAAAGAATTTCGTCCCGAAATTCAAGCGATGCCATCGGTCGCATGGGAGTTGTGAATCAAATATGGTCACTTAGATTTATGATTTGTCTTTATGTTCTCATGTCATGTATTCTATCGTACTCAAGTAAATCAATTATGTCTTTTCTGTGTCTTGTGGACTCTTGGTCCGAAACCTCAACAGGTTTTATAGTATTTCTTGTCGCGTGTCATTGACGTGAATCTTAATTATGGGAACAACGACTGTTCCTTGAGTCAGACTCCTCTAAAGACTAGACACATGAATGCGTCGCGATCATTACTGATCTTTTCCTGGAAGTTTCATCTTGTGTGCAATGGTTCTGATCTCTACACCGGGGATTCAACCTTTTCGTTTTCCAAATCACACTATGCCTTCTCTAGGCGAGGCTCCCATTAAAGTCTGACTTCTTGTCTCAAATTCTTACGATTTCTGCCACTCATCGGCGCAATCTTTCTGCATTCCACGGCTGTCTCGATATGATCACATATCTGAACGATTTTGCCTCTAGTTTTTCCTGGACCAACTCGGGCTAGTAGATTGTTTATCACCGATCTCCGTTCCACATGACGGGGATCGACTTATTATGTTCTATCTGAAGCTTCACACGAAGCGGTTTAAATGGCAGTGTGATAAATACTGTTGTAGGAAGACTCCACTAAAGGCAAGTGAGTGTTCCAACTTTTTATCAAAGTTTATCACACAAGCACGTATCGTGTTCATACAGTCTGCATCGTTCAGTAGCTTAGTTTAATGTTCAAGTTTTTTTTTACGATCAACGGTGTGCTGCAACCCTTGTGTTCAGTAAAGGTTGTGTAGCATTTTCTTTCAGGTAGTGGGGTCAAGTTTGCGGCGCGCAATTACTGTATCTAGCTCAAGGTTTCTTCTTATGATTCCTTAATCAATGTGCCGCGTATGCAATGTTGTGGTCCCGTTGCATCGACGTACGATCGAGACTTTGTCGAGAAGCGTCACATAATTGCAACTCTAGCTCCTCAGCTCTTGGTTGCAGGGTTGGCATGAATCTCGTTCTTATCCACCATGTATCTTAAAGTTCTCACTTCGCGAATTCGAAATCCGCTTTTCGTCATCTTAGCATATAACTGTTCTTTTCTCTAAGAGTTGCAAGGTAAATTGCAACTGTTGCTCACGACCTCCCTTGGTCGTTGGCCATATAAGAATGTAGTCAATGCGTATAATCATGATTTATCCAGGTATGGCTTACACGTTCGATTCATGAGGTCCATGAATATTGTTGATGCATGTGTTAAGCCAAATGGTACGACAAGGAACTCGTAATGCTCGAAGCGAGTCCTAAAGGTCGTGTTAGGGATATTTCCTCTTGTATTCACAGTGGAGGACATCTTGTCCTCATGTTGATCTTTGAGTGGTAACTATAACCTGACGATTTGTCTGTTCATGTTATCAGTCCTTGGCAGAGGATCCTGATTCTCAATTTAAATTTATGCAAAGTGGAGTCTTTCAACTTTCTCCTTATGTCCTTACTAAAGATGTCATGTCCTTAATTTCCTCTGTCTAGCAGCTCTTGCAGTTATATCGGAAGCTCGTACTTCGCGGACGAAGCTAGTCGGTATGGTGTCATTTGGTACTGGTGCCACTCCTGGCACGAGGTTCCTCTTGTCGCTTGTGGATGTATGCCTGGCAAGTCCTCAGAAAAGGCTACTGGAACTTCTTCCATAACGGGGATGTTCTCAGGCTCTATACTTGGATATCCAATCCATGCTGACTATCATATTATGACTTCTCAAGTTAATGGTAACAGAGGGTTTCGGCCTTCTGAGTTCCTAAATACAATCCTTATTCGCTTTGTCTGCTTAAACTAGCCTTTTATATGCTCATTTCTAAAGAATATGGGACGTCTATTTTACTCGAAACTAGGCCAAGCAGTTTCTTAAGTTCTAAGCATCCAAGGTTAAAGTTGATGCCAGTATTAATCCAAAAATGGATGCATAAGGTTGGTTAATGGGGAACGTACCCGTAACCGCATCTGGATCCTGGCGTGCGTTACGAGTTTCGATCGTGAAACCCTTTCTTGCTTGTTTCTTTCCGGGGCAATCTTTCCTAAAGTGCCCTGCTACACCACATCTGTAGCAACCTGGTATTCTCTTATTTCTTCCATCCGGGTCCTTCGCCCAACAGGCGTCCTTGCTGTGCCCTTCTTTTCCACACTTTTCGCACTTAGGCCTTAGATCTCGACCTTCATGGTGAAAAGTGCATTCCCCGCACCTCGGCTTAGTCCCCGAGTAAACCTTACCACCAGCCTTATTAGCGGCTCCATCAGTTTTTCTGCCATGCGGCGGATTCACTTTCTTTCTTTTGTTTATTTTAGAGCTTCCATAGCTGACTTGTGTACCCACCATTAGGTTTGAAGACTTCCTCTTCTTATTGCCTGATGACTCCACATGAGTCTCTTTCTTGTTATCCTCAAATTCCGAAAATTTTCCCGCACGTAGAGCTTCTTCAGTAAGCGTAAAGCTTAAATCGATAGCCTCTGTGATGGTTGGAGGCCTTGAGGTAGTAACCAAGCTCCTAATTTGAGGTGCAAGTCCCCAAATGAATCGTTCAATCCTTTTAAATTCCGGTTTGACTAAGTAGGGGACGACCCTAGACAAGTCATGAAATCGCTGGACGTATACAGGAATCTTCGGTCCGTCCATTTTCAAGTTCCAGAACTCCACCTCGAGCTTCTGGATTTCAGCCCTAGAACAGTATTTCTTTTCCATCATTTCCTTGAGCTCGTCCCAGCTCAGTGCATAAGCAGCATCTGCACCAAGGGTCTGAACCTGAAGGTTCCACCAGGAGAGTGCGCCATCCAAAAACAACCCTGAGATATAGGTAACACTCTGTTGGGGCGAACAGTTACTTATTCTTAGAACGGAGTCAGTCTTTTCTGCCCAACGTACAAACGCAACAGCACCTCCTGTGCCGTCAAAGTTCAATGGCTTGCAGTCCAGGAATTGTTTATAAGTGCAGCCAGTTGGAGGGTTATTTCTGGTAGTGCCACCGCTGTGTTCGGAGCGGAGGGCTTCATGTCGTGCAATTGCCTGTGAGATTCGTTCTTGAAGCTCAGCTTCTGTTCTTGGTAACGTACTGGTGTTTGTGTCACGTCTGGGCGGCATTCTCTTCTGTCAAAATGGTATGAAGTAGGTTAGACAACATTCCAATTGTCTATGAGGTACTTAGCATCATAAGCCATCATGTAATCACCCAATTTCACATGTATATATACTCAATGTATTAGCGAGGAAACAATTACTGAGCCTTCACATAGGCTTGCTAACTTGGCTTATTGTTTGTAATAAAATGAACTCGAGGTTACATCGCCTCGATCATTTAGGTTTCAGTTATTTCCTGCTATATTAGCTTTATTGATGTGTATATTTTCCCAGAGATGGGGTTATTCGTGTAGAGGTGATAGAGAGTGTAACGTTGCTGAATCTTTTTGAATGTTATTCCTCTTCTCTTGCTTAAATATTGTTTCTCAAACGTCTCGTACAGGAAGTAGGCCAAGTCAGGCACGAAGTAGGCAAGACAGCTTTCCTACTTTATAAAGTGCTAAAGCACTGGTCTAGGTTTTGTTCTACCATTTAAAGGTGTGAACACCTAGAGTTTATTTTTGTGCAGTGATCGTTAGCTTGGCCCGCAGAGTCCACCAGGATTTCTGTGCACTACAAGTCGTTATTACGTGGGCCCCCGTAATAATAAATTGTCTTGCACAGTTACCCCAATTTTCTCTCGTCCAAGCAGATGATCAATCAAGGAGGGGACACTTCTGTCCTTATACCTCTGTCATGGAAAGGACCTTTGCGATGGTCCACGCGCGAACACTCGTTATCGTTACGCGCGAACAGGCACGATGATAGGAATAAAGAGAATTCCTAGTAGTTGGAGGGGCACCTTCAAGATGAATACTTCATCTTCCTTTTCCGGTCGAGTATGTCGTCAATCTTGCTTCACATAAGCCGCAGGGATCTCGTCCCGTTGATCAAGAATTCATTCAAGGTTGTCGCCTCTGCCTCGTCATCATCACTGTAGTTAGGCACCTTCATGATTGAGAGGGAAAAGCAGCCATCTCCTACGGGAGCAAGCTCAGAATCTTGTCTGGTAACCACTCAAGCTATGAGCTTTGCAATGGACGCGAGGTCGATAGCTTCATCGTGCGAGTTATGTATGGTAATAGGAGTCGGAGTCGAACGTATTTTATTCACGTCAATAATCATTCCGTACATTTATTCGTATATATGTATCGATAAACAAATATGTTACTTAGCATAAATAGGCATTTCGATGCATCATATCATGTATAACTCTCGTTTCGGGGGGTCATTTTTCTAGTTGTCGATTCACGACAGAAACACTACTTGGTACTAGTTATCACCAAGAGTGTATTTTATTTTTGCCAAGTCTATCTCATATAGACTATGCCTTAATTGGCACCTTATCTTGAGGGTATTCCCTACTAATGTCCTTGCCTTGTCTCTTTTTGAAAAGTTTTTGACTCGTGGATCTTGGCGCTTACGTGAATGCAATGAAAACCTTTTTGTAAAAATGTTTTCGTGAGAGAACTCTTGTGATTGTAGTCTAGACTCGAGAAGGAATCCTAGTTCACTACAATCGAAGCTCTGATACCAAACTGTCACACCCTGTCTTTTGCGGAAGCGTATGATGTGTGACTGGTTTAATATCATTGCATTCAATCATAATAAGCAACTACATGATCAAAACAATGTTCATCCATTCATGAAAATTTGAGTATTACAAATACTTGTTATTTAAGTTTTAAAAACACAACCTTTGTCTAGGTTACAATTCAACAAAAGTGGATGACATCTAAACTTGAAGTCTACTTCTAGTTACGACACCCGCGCCCAAGATCAATCCTGTCACCTGAAATACATGTAATTTTGGAAAAACATCAACAAAAGTTGAGCGAGTTCATGCGTTTTGCATACCTTGTATGAAACATGGTATGCATCTTGTATAAATAAAGCATTCTTAGGAAATAAAGTATTCTTGTAAAATAAAGTATTCTTGTGATACAAATCTTGTACCAATAAAGTATTCTTGTGATACAATTCTTGTACCAAAAAAGTATTCTTGTAAAATCTTTGAGAGACTTTAAGGCATGTGAGGACATGAGGAGTACTTGTTATACCTCCTTGAGGACATGGGGAGTACTTGTTATGACTCCTAGGGAGCATTCGTAATGGCTCATAGGGAGCACTCGTAATGGCTTATATCCTTGTCGATTTTCCTCGACTGTGTCGATTACCCTCGACTGTGTCGATTAACCTCGACTGTGTCGATTAGCCTCGACTGGGACTCCGAAGCACTACTAGGTACTAGTTGTGACCATGAGTGGGGTTCGGCCGTACCCGTTAGATCTAACCCTCGTCCCTAATTATGTATTTACAACTTGGTACTAGTGTTCACCAAGAATTATGGCATTTCAATATTAAGTCTAAGCTCACATGATCTAGTATTTCATAGGCATTTCTTAAAACGCATCATACTTGGTACTCGTTCTCACCAAGGGTGCTTCTTGTTTTTGTATCACACCATTTGTAAATATGGTAACATTTGTAACATGTATCTCACCCCCGAGAGTTATAAAACCAAAAACAGTTAAAGAAAAGGGGGAGCATGAACTCACAACTTTGCGTTCCTGCGTCGTAAACTTCACCGGATTTGCCTATCTAGCGTCGTGACCTAAACGTGTTTATTAATGTTAGTCACTAGACTTGTATCGCACAAGTACAAGTCACTATCTTTTATATATGTGTTCTTGTGTTAAAAATAATTTATATTTTTAACTATGTATCTTACTTATATTATTTTTCTCAAAAATAAATATAAGTATCTAGTATTTTGCACCCGAATTATGTATTTTGTCCAAGTAATATATTTTCATAAATATATCTTCTTGTTTGTGTCTAAGCATGTTGTATGTGTATTTTTGTATTCTTACTCTTATAATTATTTAGTGTATTTTCAAGTCCTAATACACTATTCATGTATAATACATACTACATACACTTAGCACAAAATTTAGTGATCAATAAATACATATATTTTTCTCAAAAATATACATACTTAATATCTATTTTAATCTTGAAGAAATCGTTATTTCTTAACACAAAAATTGGGGAAACCTTGGTAAATGTTTCTAGATACATTTTTAGGGAATAAGTTTCTCAAAAACTTATATTTTTCTAAGTGTCAAAATTTATAAAAATTTTGATAGAGTTTCCCCTAAAAATGGAGGTTTCTCATGGTTTCAAAACATGTGTTTATTTTCTTTTAAATCATCATCAAGCATTAACAACTTATTCAAGTCTTACTACAAGTCAAAATCATGTACATCACACTATATCATGAACTTGAAGTTCTTGTAAAAACTTGTAGTAACTTACCATGTTATTTAGTGGGTTTAGTTACCCCTAAAAACATAGTTATTTGTTTGTAAATCATTCTCTTGAAAGATTTAGACATTCACAACTTGTCATATGATTTTTCTAAAAGTATTCTTTTTGTGTTTTTCTTGTTTCATAAGTGTTTATACACTTGTTTTTCTAATAAAAATAGTGTAGGTTTAGGTAAAAACCAAGATCTTTTAAAAATCACATTTTAAACTTGGTTCTTTTGGAAATCCACTCATGAATCTTAGATTCACAAGGTTTACTAGCTTGCTTTGTTTAATATTTTTCCAAGAAATCATTCATTCATCAAGTTCATGTCTTAACAAGAGGATGATCATCTTATGTTAGCACATAATCATCCCCTAACTTGTTAGATCATGTGTTTAATCACAATCTAACAAGCTTCATGTATTGATCAACATCAATATTTCTAGTATTCACAAGCAAACATTACACATCTACTAAAAATATTATTTCATCCATTTTTCATCATGTGCAAGCTTATGTTCTTTAGTGTTCTTGTCATTTACATCATGTTACATCTTTTAACCAAGCAAAATAGAAGTAAACAAGGGTTTAGATGATCTTACTACTAGCTTAAAGCTAGGGAAGAAACAATGAGGAATATGGAGTGGATAATAGCACACGAGAGAGGTCCTTCAAGATCCGTTGCTTGCAACCTTCCTAATTAGGCCCGAGACACCTTAGAATCACCATAGATTGCTTGGGAATTAGCTAGAAAAATTATGGTAGTGTGGGGGTGTTTGGGCCGTAAGCTTCAAGGGAGGGAGAGGAAGAAGAAAGTTGCTTGAATGGAACTGATGGTTATGGGTTATGGTCTTTTGGTTATAAGGAGATTACTTCCACCATTAAGGAAAGCATATGGCATCTTGTTGGTATATTCCTAGACACAATCTAATAAAATATATCAAAGAAATCAAATGTGGGAACTATGTCCCCTAACCAGTCATCAAAGTGTGGGGGGGGGGGGGGTCTAGTTGGATCTTGATGGTTAGTTACTTGGTTAAGTTGAAATGTAAGGGTAATAGTTAGTGTTTTAGTGTTTAGTGATGTAATATAGTGTTTAGGGTTCATAACTAGCTTCATAACACTAAAACAATGCTTCTAGTGAAATTTTGGTGTTCCGGGTAATGTCCGGTTGTTCGGTTAAATACCGGTTCGTTTAAGTGCTAAATTGCATCGTTTAGTGTCTTTTATGTACCCCTTTTGTACCTTTCCAATTCCCGACACTCAGGAAAATATGTTGGATCAATTTGTCATATTTTTGCATGAAACAATCTTGTTACAATGCTGAATTTTGCTGAATTGTATGAATTTCAGCATTTAAAGTGTGTTTCGGGTGCTTTTTAGTGCGTATTTTAGCTTCCGTAATGTCTATAAATAAACCCTTGTATGTACTCTTGGGTTTTAATGTATTCTTGTCATGGGACCTACACCTAGGCTCCAATTCTATTGTTTAACTTCTTTCTGCAGAATTGCTGACACAAAGTGTCTTACCGGTGAGTTTTCTAGTATTTCTGACGCAACGCTGTGTAAAGAAATTCTTGTAGTGTAAACGTGCATGAATTCACTTGCATGGAATTCAGAAATTTATTTGTCTGGTAATGGTGCCAATTCTGTTCTGTGTATCATTAGAACTACCTCGTGTTGCATGCAGCAACGAATAAAGTCTTGCATCATGAAATGCCATTGTATGTATATAACGGTAATCAATAATTCATTTGTCTTGTAAACTAGATCATGCACAATTATTTATGCACAGATTACTGTTCAATTAGTGTACGGAATGTACGAAAAAGTGACGGTTGTCACAGTCTCCCCCCGTTAAAAGAATTTCGTCCCGAAATTCAAGCGATGCCATCGGTCGCAGGGGAGTTGTGAATCAAATATGGTCACTTAGATTTATGATTTGTCTTTATGTTCTCATGTCATGTATTCTATCGTACTCAAGTAAATCAATTATGTCTTTTCTGTGTCTTGTGGACTCTTGGTCCGAAACCTCAACAGGTTTTATAGTATTTCTTGTCGCGTGTCATTGACTTGAATCTTAATTATGGGAACAACGACTGTTCCTTGAGTCAGACTCCTCTAAAGACTAGACACATGAATGCGTCACGATCATTACTGATCTTTTCCTGGAAGTTTCATCTTGTGCGCAATGGTTCTGATCTCTACACCGGGGATTCAACCTTTTCGTTTTCCAAATCACACTATGCCTTCTCTAGGCGAGGCTCCCATTAAAGTCTTACTTCTTGTCTCAAATTCTTACGATTTCTGCCACTCATCGGCGCAATCTTTCTGCATTCCACGGCTGTCTCGATATTATCACATATCTGAACGATTTTGCCACTAGTTTTTCCTGGACCAACTCGGGCCAGTAGATTGTTTATCACCGATCTCCGTTCCACATGATGGGGATCGACTTATTATGTTCTATCTGAAGCTTCACACGAAGCGGTTTAAACGGCAGTGTGATAAATACTGTTGTAGGAAGACTCCACTAAAGGCAAGTGAGTGTTCCAACTTTTTATCAAAGTTTATCACACAAGCACGTATCGTGTTCATACAGTCTGCATCGTTCAGTAGCTTAGTTTAATGTTCAAGTTTTTTTTTACGATCAACGGTGTGCTGCAACCCTTGTGTTCAGTAAAGGTTGTGTAGCATTTTCTTTCAGGTAGTGACGTCAAGTTTGCGGCGCGCAATTACTGTATCTAGCTCAAGGTTTCTTCTTATGATTCCTTAATCAATGTGCCGCGTATGCAATGTTGTGGTCCCGTTGCATCGACGTACGATCGAGACTTTGTCGAGAAGCGTCACATAATTGCAACTCTAGCTCCTCAGCTCTTGGTTGCAGGGTTGGCATGAATCTCGTTCTTATCCACCATGTATCTTAAAGTTCTCACTTCGCGAATTCGAAATCCGCTTTTCGTCATCTTAGCATATAACTGTTCTTTTCTCTAAGAGTTGCAAGGTAAATTGCAACTGTTGCTCACGACCTCCCTTGGTCGTTGGCCATATAAGAATGTAGTCAATGAGTATAATCATGATTTATCCAGGTATGGCTTACACGTTCGATTCATGAGGTCCATGAATATTGTTGATGCATGTGTTAAGCCAAATGGTACGACAAGGAACTCGTAATGCTCGAAGCGAGTCCTAAAGGTCGTGTTAGGGATATTTCCTCTTGTATTCACAGTGGAGGACATCTTGTCCTCATGTTGATCTTTGGGTGGTAACTATAACCCGACGATTTGTCTGTTCATGTTATCAGTCCTTGGCAGAGGATCCTGATTCTCAATTTAAATTTATGCAAAGTGGAGTCTTTCAACTTTCTCCTTGTGTCCTTACTAAAGATGTCATGTCCTTAATTTCCTCTGTCTAGCAGCTCTTGCAGTTATATCGGAAGCTCGTACTTCGCGGACGAAGCTAGTCGGTATGACGTCATTTGGTACTGGTGCCGCTCCTGGCACGAGGTTCCTCTTGTCGCTTGTGGATGTATGCCTGGCAAGTCCTCAGAAAAGGCTACTGGAACTTCTTCCATAACGGGGATGTTCTCAGGCTCTATACTTGGATATCCAATCCATGCTGACTATCATATTATGACTTCTCAAGTTAATGGTAACAGAGGGTTTCGGCCTTCTGAGTTCCTAAATACAATCCTTATTCGCTTTGTCTGCTTAAACTAGCCTTTTATATGCTCATTTCTAAAGAATATGGGACGTCTATTTTACTCGAAACTAGGCCAAGCAGTTTCTTAAGTTCTAAGCATGCAAGGTTAAAGTTGATGCCAGTATTAATCCAAAAATGGATGCATAAGGTTGGTTAATGGGGAACGTACCCGTAACCGCATCTGGATCCTGGCGTGCGTTACGAGTTTCGATCGTGAAACCCTTCCTTGCTTGTTTCTTCCCGGGGCAATCTTTCCTAGAGTGTCCTGCTTCACGACATCTGTAACAACCTGGTATTCTCTTATTTCTTCCATTTGGGTCCTTCGCCCAACAGGCGTCCTTGCTGTGCCCTTCTTTTCCACACTTTCCGCACTTAGGCCTTAGACATCGACCTTTATGGTGAAAAGTGCATTCCCCGCACCTCGGCTTAGTCCCCGAGTAAACCTTACCACCGGCCTTATTAGCGGCTCCATCAGTTTTTCTGCCATGCGGCGGATTCACTTTCTTTCTTTTGTTTGTTTTAGAGCTTCCATAGCTGACTTGTGTACCCACCTTTAGGTTTGAAGACTTCCTCTTCTTATTGCCTGATGACTCCACATGAGTCTCTTTCTTGTTATCGTCAGATTCCGAAAATTTTCCCGCACGTAGAGCTTCTTCAGTAAGCGTAAAGCTTAAATCGATAGCCTCTGTGATGGTTGGAGGCCTTAAGGTAGTAACCATGCTCCTAATTTGAGGTGCAAGTCCCCAAATGAATCGTTCAATCCTTTTGAATTCCGGTTTGACTAAGTAGGGGACGACCCTAGACAAGTCGTGAAATCGCTGGACGTATTCAGGAATCTTCGGTCCGTCCATTAGGCCTGTTGGTATTAGCCTAGCCTATTAGGCCTGAAAATTATTAGGGGTGTGTATAATGACAATATATAAAAAAATGATTTTAACTTTGGTTCACTATGAGTTTAATAATACCTTCCAGAATTTCTTTAATATTTTAGGAAATATATAAATTTTAAATGTTATAAAATTTCTCCATTTGATTGAAAAGTCTTGTTTGCTAATTCCTATTATGTTGTAGGTTTTCAAATATATAATGTGTTGTGATCATTTTAGAAAGTAATGTGTCAAAAGGGGGTTAAAACTGAACAAAAGTATACTTTAATAGTTTAGTGTATACAATCTTTTTGATTATATTATTCAATATATATATATATATATATATATATATATATTTGTTAATTACAATAAAAATATTGTTAACATAACCACAACACATTATATATTTGAAAAAGGTTAGACAAACAAAAAGTGTTTGTAGATCAACCGTCAATGTTAACCCAACATCATGGTCTATTTGACCCGTATTAAAATATGACCCTTTTCAACTCAAATTTACCCTGATTTGACATGTAGCATGTCAACTAAAACATATACACTTGATAACTTGAATGGGTATTGTTTGTTTTGTAGAAAACACACGTGAAAACAAAGGAGTTAACGGGATAAACGAAACCAATACTACATTTGGTAGTAACGGCGCAATGGCAAACAAAAGCAAGTATACTACTGCTCTTAGACGAGCGGGAGGTGGTGGACGATCAGGCGGAGATGGCAGTCAGTCCAACACCTCCCCACAGGGCGGCGGCAATGGACTAGTTCCTGTATATGCCTCCGCGGGTGCGGCAGGGAGCCGCAGAAACCACAAAGGTGGTGCTACAACTTATACACCGTGCTGGAAAGGGGGGTTGGCAATGCTCGTCGCCACGTCAGCATATCTTTTGATGTATATCCCTATTTAAAAAAGCAAAGGTGAAGATGACATAAAAGATGCAATATCAGTAGATAGTTGTGAAAACATGAATTGGTACAATGTATGTGATGATCTAGATTAGGTTAATTTGTACATTGTGTAAACATGCGTGTTTAAATATTCAAGCTTTTGCATGTCCACTGTGCTAAATATATAGCATCAGTTTCTAATTCATAACATGTGTGTTGAAAAAGTAGTGATAATGGAAATATGAGCTGGGGAGGACCTAGGTGAAGCCTAGGGTGGGCGGACGCACCCACTGAAAAAAAAAATTAGTGTAGTTTTTAGACAAAAAACCCGACCGCACCCCCTGAAAATATGCTTGAACCATTCATCCGCACCCCCAACAAATAATTCTTGGGTCCGCCATTGAATATGAGAGCCATGAGCAACTCTTAAATATGGTTTTTCACTAACTTTGGATACAAATAATTATATGCCATGTTTATGTAATAATATAGTTATTAATAAATGAGTTTGTGTTGTGTTCTATGATGTGAGAGCTTCGTGATGAATCAAAACGTGTGCAAAACAAAACCCAAAAAAAGATGAATGAGATATTATTAGTAAATTGTTCGTCACTAGCAACTTCCATTTTTGACAAAAAGACTGATTTTGGATTCATCTGAGCCGTCCATTGCTGGCAGTTATTTGTGAGATTAAATCTCAGCCATAATAGCCACTTAGGTTATAGACTAGGATATGTTTGGCATGGAGCTTTTAGGGGCTTTTAGGAGCTTCAAGTTTTAAGCTTTTAAGAAAAAGCTCATACTCAGTAAAAAGTCTTGTTTGGTTGAAGGAGCTTGAAGCTTTTAGGTTAGCAGCTTGAAGCTTTTGGTTGAACGCTCCTAGTAGTAGCGTTTAGAAGGAGCTACAAGCTTTTAGGGAAAAATGACTATTTTAACCTCTAAAGATAATAAATTTTTTAATGCACAAACTTTTTAAATTTTTAGTTATGTCCATTTTGGTCATTTTATATATTTTATTAAAAGTTCCAGCTACTCTGCCAAACACCAAATATATCTAAAAAGCTACAGCTACTAGCTACCAGCTTCCAGCCACTAGCTACCAGCCTCCAGCCATCAGCTACCAGCTACTTTTGCCAAACATACCCTAGGGGTCAAGAGGAATTATCTCTTGTAGGGATAACAAGGTTCAATCCTTGGAAGGTGTAAGTATTTAAGGAGAAAATAATATGTTAGGATGCTAGGGAGCTTCCAGTCAACCATTTTTGTTGTAGTGATGGTTCTTCTATATAACTATAATTAGCAACCTTATTTTTTATAGGTTTGACAAAAATTATAATGTTCAAAATATTGTTTAATATATTTTAATTGTTATCTACTTAAAAGATACACTATTGTTGATGAAAACCCATGACTTGTAGTTACTTACATCAAAACTAAATAACCATAGAAATAATGAATATAAATAAACTATGATTATTGTGTATACTACATTAAAATTTATAAAATTATTATTATTGATCAATAAAATCAATATCTGTAAAAAAGGGAGTGTCAAATTCTTTTATGGTAAAAAATTCATTTATTTCCATTATTTTGAAAGAACAAGAAGAAAACAAAGAAAACAGAGGATCTGTTGAATTTCAAGTAGTAAGTTTCACTTAGCCTGATATTGGTCTTAGTTGATGCAACCTATATCAAAACCGAAGCTCATGTTTACCACACGTCTTTGTTGTCATTGATTCATAAATACTCAAGCCAACTATTCAGTCTCCATCTATTCTTGATCACAAACTAAGCAAGCAAGCCAGATTAAATTCATGACCTTGATTACGACATATCATACTATATCTTTACATTTCACTACTCAACATTTTTTTCTCGTGTCTTATTCCACACGAGTATCCATCCACAATTCCACACACAAGGTTCATCACAAACCAGACGAGAAGATGTAAACAAAATAAACATCATCAGGTAAATCCAACCTAATATACGCTTTCAGAAACAACTCTCATAAACGATAATAACATTTATTACATATAACTAACTAAAATCTAGGGACATATTTATCTTATCCTAAACCCCAAGGACTAAACATCCAACTTTTAAAACACAAGAGAAACAATTGACACTCGAACAATATTCCAAGGACTGTACACATACATAACTACACTAAATCAAAATCCCCAAAACCCTCAAAATCTAACACAAATCGAATCAAAACTCTAACCCTAGAACCGATCGATCATGGCGGCGAGGAAATCAACCGGAGATGGAGTTCTCGCTAGGGTTTCATCAACAATATCCGAATCACCGATCGTTTACAGAGGTAAAAGAGTCGCATCTGACGCCGGATTTGTGGCCAAAAAGCTGTTGAAGAGCACCGGTAAGGCGGCGTGGATCGCCGGAACGACGTTTTTGATCCTTGTGGTTCCGTTGATCATTGAGATGGACCGTGAGGCTCAGTATAACGAGCTCGAGCTTCAACAGGCGAGTTTGCTCGGTACTCCTGCTGTTGCTGCTCCGCAGAAGTGATTTGTCGAAAGCTAGGGTTTCAGGTTAGTGATTGAATGATTGATTGCGTTTTTGTTGTGATTGGTTGGTTAATTGATGTGGCGTGTTGGAATTTTGTTGATTATTACAGTCGATAAGATGTATGTATGTATGTATGTATGTATGTGCATTATTTAGTGAATCATAAGATTGCCATTCATTTGATGCCGCTGATGTGGTCTCAGGTTAGTGATTGATTATGTTTTGTGGATTTGATTGTTGAATTGTTCGATTAGGTTCTTGTTTTTGAGAGTTTTGTTATGATTGATTGAAAAATTGATCTGTTGTATTGTTGAGATCTCATATGAGATCTCATCGCTGCAGTTGATGCGCACATTACATGATTTGTGTGTGTGATGTGGTCTCATGCGGTGTTGTATGCAGTTAACCTATATTTGAACAAATTAGACTGTTTGATGGCAATAGGTTTGTTTTTCTGAGTTTTTTAAATTTGATTGAACAACTCTGACTGTAGGTTGAACAAATCTGGCCATCGATTGAATAATTAGTTTGAGTATTTTAGCAAACCAGATCATCGATTGACCAAACCTGACCAGATACGTTAACAAATTAAATTGTTATCTATAAATAACCTTTAGTATTTTAAAAAACCAACGCCTCGCATGTGTGATCACTTTAGCATTGCGCATTTGCTTTTGATAACAAAACGTATTGGAGCACCATGCTACTTTTAAAACCATGCTTGTAATAGAAGTTCGCACATTTTGGAAACTTAAGAACTAAGAAGAAATTTTGGATAATTATGTATGCATTTAGAGTTTTACTGATTCTAGAGACATTGAAGTATCTTACAGTGATCAAATTCAGTTTTCTTGGCGGTTTATCTCTTTTGTTACAAATTCAGGTAGCGGCGTACTTGTTTTTTTGAAGCTAAATCATGGTTTTCGTGTGTCCAGACTAGTTTAATGCATTAGACAGACTTTTAGTTCTTTTTTTTAGATTTGTGAAGTTGTCCTTTTTTGGTTGGAGTACTATTAGTTTTTTAGCTAATCAGATGCAGAACTTGATTAGATCACCGAATTTATGTCGGGAGTGTGTTTGGTTTCTAGATTACAGTTTAGATTCCAATTTAACAATGCGTAGCTGGTTTATCAAAACATTGCTTTGTCAACCATGGCTCGCTTCTGAATATTGTGCACTTTTAACTTGTGTTTTGGATGCGGTTAATATACTAACATTTTAAACGGAGGCTGAATATGTGGTGCTGGTGCATCATTGAAATTTGATCTGATTTAGTTGTGCACAATTGTAGATTCATTATACACCATGTATTAATGTTTTTTATGTCTAGATGTATAAGAGCTATGAGTTTGCGACACTAGGTCAATTGTTATCTTGGATCCACTCTTTGATTAACTATGACAAATGGCTCCAATAAAACTTAGTAAAGCTGAAAACTCTATAAACACAAAAGGGTTTATCTTGAATCTTGATCTCAAATACTTTCCATATATATGCGTCGAGGCTTGTTTCTACACGTGTTGGTAAACTCAAATGTTCTTGCACGTTAATCAGCATGCAATTGTGCATTAATGTTTTGTTTCTGTTTATGTTTTTTGTTCGTATAATGTTAATTAATTCTTTTTGATATAGGTAATTTACCTGATGGATCAAAATGTCAGCAGAAACAATCAAACAACAAACGTGAGTTTATTCACCATTGAAAAGTTTTAGGACCAACTGGTAGAAAGTTTTTTGTTCATCTTATGAGTTTGTTATTTTGAGATGTTTTCTTGAACTTAAGACAGTGAGTGTGCTTCATGATAATATGATATGAATGAGATTTTTGACAACATAAAGTGGATAATATTTTCCTCAACATGCTTGCATTTCGAGGTTGTTTTTGTATATTCTGGTGTTGATTGTTTCACTTTTACTGTGTTGAGATAGAATAGAATAAATCAACCAACTTTAAAATGTGTTGGATTGCAGCTTCTAGTACATGTGTTCCAATTCCGTTGGCTATGTAGTTCGCCTATCCTTAAGCGGGCTCACGTGCTAGCTATATGAATGCATGTTGTGCCGTTGTGGACGCCCTTAAGAGTGCAACCTCTATATGAATTAGTTTGGTTTTGTTTTTTTATTAAAATGATTTGTGTTAGGTTTGGAGCTTTTACTTCTTCGATCACCTTCGAAGCTTAGAGCTTTCACTTCTTTGATCACCTTCGAAGCAGAGGGCATCTTGTTGTTGAAGATTGCATCGTTTCTCGATCTCCATGTGCTCCAATGGTCGTATAGACTATAGCCTGCATAGTATACTTTCGAACCTTTGACCCTCCGGTTATGTCGTTTAAGGTCAGGAGGTCTTCTATATGAAAAGCATTAAGAGTCGGTTCACGCCACCATTGCATAATAACATTCCATACCATAAGAGAAATGACATCCCGTGAATAAAGAGTCTTCTATATGAAAAGCATAAAGAGTCGGTTCACGCCACCATTGCATAATAACATTCCATACCATAAGAGAAATGACATCCCGTGAATAAATGTTCCGCCGACTCCACAACCTCTCCACACAGCCTACACCAGGGCACCCGAACATGAATATTCCTGATTCTTAGCGCTTCCGTAGTCGGTAAACGATCGAGAGGAGCCCGCCAAGCTACAAAACAAACTTTCATAGGAACCCATTTATTCCAGATAAACTTGAGAGGAGTCTGCAGCAGGTTAACGTCTTCCATCTTCCGCATCGAGAAGAAATCTGAGTCGTTTAAAATTAAAACCCAGCTCCAAGAATCTGCAACCTGGCCCAAAGAACACACCTCTAGCAGACCTAACAGGCCCAACAGTTCATTATTTTCAGCTGCTGAAAGATTCGCCCAAACCCAATCCCAAGAAAACGACCGACCCGTTGAGCTAGGCTTGAGCCTATCCGCCACTACACACCCTTTTGATTTCTCAAGCGCAAACAAGAGTAGTGGTGCACAAAAAACCCGAACCCAATAAAACCCGGAACCGGGTATTATAAAACCCGGGTTTTTTATACCCGAACCCAAACCCGACCCTACCCATAGGGTAGGGGTTGGGTATGCGTTTCTGTTTTAAAACCCGAACCCGGAACCGGGTTTATTTATATCCGTTTTCAACCCGGGTTTTACGAGTTCCGGGTTTCCCAATACCCTGTTCAGGTTTTTTCGGTTTTTTATGTTTTTTCGAGTTTTGTACCTTGGTAACGGCCATATAGCCGTTTGAAAGTGTATTATGATCATTTGTTTGGTTTACATTGTATCTCTATACCCTATAAAAGGGGTCTTTGATGACGAACAATAAACGAAGACGATCAAGTTATTCGAAGCTATCTATGTTCATCATCTTA
Organism: Helianthus tuberosus; assembly: GCA_030545235.1. NCBI lineage: Eukaryota > Viridiplantae > Streptophyta > Magnoliopsida > Asterales > Asteraceae > Helianthus > Helianthus tuberosus. The sequence goes on from CM060380.1 coordinate 78,940,027, forward strand.
TTCGATCCGGTTCAATGATTATTTAGGTGTCATGTATTTCTATGTTTTATGAAATAAAAAGGTTTTGCATTTTATATTTCTATGATTTATCCAAAAAAAATGGAATACCCGAGGCATACCAGAACCCAACCCGATCCATACCCGACCCTACCCGAACCCGAAAATAGGGTATTATAATACCCGGGTATTAGAAAACCCGACCCGAACCCGGGTATATAGGGTATACATTTTTTAAATAAAACCCGGACCCGACCCGGGTATTGTCAATACCCGATTTTGTAGAACCCGATCGTACCCGAACCTAGGGCTGTTCAAACTGCTCGACGATCGCTCGAAAAATGCTCGTTCGATTCCCGCTCAGTTTGTAAATGAGCCGATCGGATCGGTTCGATTCAAATTCAATCCGAGCATGAACATAGCTCCGCTCGCTCATCGATCGCTCGGTTTCGCTCGAATTATTTTTATTAATAATTAATATATATATTTATATTATAGATTTTATAGATTAAAAACCCAAAAAAATATAATAGCCCAAAAAAAAGTAAAAGCCCAAATAACATTCAACCCAACTTAATATTTAATATATAAATCTAAGTATCTAACCCTAAATCTATTCCTAAATCTAATATTCCCTAATCAGTCGTTCTTCAAATCACCGCTCTTTATTCTCTAATCTCAGACTCCGACTCTCACTCTCCGCCTCTCCGGTCTCCACAGTCACAGTTTCCGACTCTCTAATCTCCGCTCTCCAATCTCCGACACACATATCGCCGCTGTCTCTAGTCTCTGACACATTGTCTGCAATCTCCAGTTCTTCGGACGGTCTTCAATCTCCAGTCTTCAATCTGCAACAAGTGAGTCTAATCTGCTTCTGTTTTTTTAAACTTGTTTCAGTCGTATGTTAAATCGTTTTTTTAAACTTCTGTTTTTTTAATCTACAACAAGTGAGTCTAATCCAGTCTTCTGTTTTTTTTTTGAACTTCTGTTTTTTTTTTAATCTGCTTCTGTATGTTTGTGTATGTTAAATCGTTTGGTATGTTATGTTTCTGTTTGGTATGTTTGTTATAGTAGTTATAACAGTTTGGTATATTATAGTAGTTATAATCGTTTGGTATGTTTGTTATAGTAGTTATAATCGTTTGGTATGTTATAATCGTTTGGCCGTATGTTATCGTTTGGTATGTTATCGTTTTAGGATTTGATAAAAACCGAGCGAAACCGAGCCGATCGATTCAAATTCAATCCGAGCATGAGCATCACTTTTGCGCTCGGTTTTACAAATTTGATCCGCTCGGATCGGGTCGGTTCTAATTCAATCCGAGCATGAGCAGACCCTCGATCGGATCGGATCGGCTCATGAACACCCCTACCCGAACCCGATTCCATACCCGGAACCAGGTATTCAGAAAACCCGATTTGTGCACCACTAAACAAGAGCGGACAGAGCAAACGAAGTGGTTTATTCCCAATCCACACATCTAACCAAAATAGCACAACCGAACCATTGCCCACCAAACCCAATATGTAGTCCGATAGGCAAATATTTCAAGATGAGAGATCGCCTTCAATGTTAACAATTTGTTTCCAAGTCCCAACAATAGAGAGCTTTCTTAGGATGAAATCCCACGAACGTGTACCACTATGAACCGCCCACACCACTTTTCTCCAAAGTGCCCCTTGTTTCATCTTGACGCGCCACCACCATTTCGCAAGCATGGCGACATGGCGACATTTGCTTTGGCAAGCAATCCGATCCCAACCCTAACTTGGTTAAATGGACGGTTAACTTTCTTCCAAGAAATCCAACTCATTTTATCCTTTTCTTCACATCCACCCCAAAAAAAAGCTCTTCTAAACCTTTCAAGGACTTTTATAATTTTTACCGGTGCCCGGTACAAAAAGTAGTAATAGGGTTGTAAACGAACCGAACGAACACGAACAAGGCCTTGTTCGTGTTCGTTCGTTAAGGAAACAAATGTGTTCACGAACGGTTCATGAACACTTATCAAACGAGATTTTATGTTCATGTTCGTTCATTAAGGAAATTAGCGTGTTCGCGAACGGTTCACGAACACAAACGAATGCAAATAAATTTGGAGAACGATACGAATGATAAAGGTAGATGGCCCAGAGAGTAGCACGGAGTAGCACTAGAACTTGATTCCCTTATTGTGGAACGGAGGTCGATTGTATTCGCCATTGTAAATAATAAGAAAGGAAAGTGAAATGGTGCATAAAAAGGTGAAAGAGGGTTTCCTAGTTTAATTGTTAGGGTAATAAAATAAATAAAAGTGTAATAATATAAAAAGTATAGATAAAATATATTAAAGTATAAAAATCTTTAATTAAAACACAAACAAACGAACATAAACGTACGCAAATGAACGAATGTTCACGAACACGTTCAGGAACACCTTACCGAACGTTCACGAACACAATCAAACGAACGAGACCTCTGTTTATGTTCGTTCATTTAACTAATCGAACGAAATTTCTTGTTCATGTTCGTTCGTTTATTAAACGAACGAACCTAAACGAACTTCCCGCCTAACGGTTCACGAACTGTTCGCTGAACGTTCGGTTCATTTACAGCCCTAAGTAGTAAGATGGGAGATTGGGAGGGCACTAAACACCGATTTAAGCAAGGTAAGTGGTAGGTTTACGGAGAAAACCTACAAACTCCCAAAAATACAATAGAAGGAGAGAGACATGAAACTAAATTTTCATTCAATAATATTCTGCTTTTTTTTTTCATGAACTCCAAATGATTCTTAAATACAAGAATTGTAAAGTAACTGAATAAACGTGCAAGAGAACATGGAATTATGGAATGCATGAAACAACTAAAAGTGTGGAAAATAATCAACTAAAACAAGGCTATTTGGAGATGTGGGTTTCAACGTGGAACATGAGACCATAACGTGGGTTCGAGTCGTATCAGTAAGTCACCCCCAATGGATAGTTGAGGAGCCTTCCAAAGAGATAGCCGCTTCCGAAACTTATCAACAACCGATTCCCAACTTTTTTACCAAATTCATTTTACCTCCCACCGGAATCCCAAGGTGAATGAACGGGAACTTACCCGCTTTGCACCCAAGCGTCAAAGCCATGGCCGACACCTCCCCATTCCCCACGCCGATACCGAACACACTACACTTATCAATATTCATCTTCAACCCAGAAACGAGATTAAAACATCTAAGGATGCTCTTGAGCATAAGCACGTTCCTAGATGACCATTCCCACAAAAGAGCACGTCATTGGCGAATAGGAGGTGGGACAACAAGGGACCATTTTGGGATATTTCCCTACCGAGCACGCCTTTTTCATCATACAAGTTAAACCCTCCATAGCAAGGATAAAGAGATACGAAGAGATAGGATCATCTTGTTTAAGGCCACGAGAGCATACAAACTCCCCGGTAGGAGATCCGTTTAGGTGGGCCGACGAGCGCTACATAGATATAATTGCTGAAATCCACTTCCTCCATTTTTAGGGCATGTTTGGCTAAGCTTATTTAAGTTAAAAATGACTTTTGGGAAAAGGACTTATTGACTTATGACTTTTTGAAAAGGAATTTTAAAAAAAGTGTTTGGATTAGCTTATGTGGTAGGAAAAACCAATAAGTCAATAAGTTGTTTTTTAAAAAGTGTTTGGCTTAGCTTATTGATGTAAAATGACTAAAAGCTAATAAGTCAATAAGTTAGTTCAAAAAGTCACAACATTCTAACTTTTCAAAAATGACTTTTTGATGACTTTTTATCCTTCTCAGAAAGTCATTTTGAAAAGGACTTTTGCATTTGCCAAACACTAAAACTCCTTATTGGCTTTTTGATTAAGTCAATAAGCCAATAAGTTGGTTGGAAAAGCTTAGCCAAACATGCTCTTAATAAAAAAATTCAAAGGGCGGAGGGAAAATTCAGTTCAATAATTAGTTTATATACCAAAGGGCATTTGGTCTAATGGTGTAAACGTGTTGAATAAGGCCATGAAAACGGACAATTGTACTTCCCTTTAAAAAACTGCTTAATTACATATTTACTCAACTTAAAATTAAAATTGCATATATCTCCTGGGTGAGGATCAAATAGGAAGTTTATTTTAGCTTGGAAGTATAGGAAGCAATAGGATTAGGACATGTGGCAAAATTTAAAATAAAGAGGAAGGATATTTTAGTCAATCTTATCCTTTTCTTCTTCCTTCTTCTTCCCAGTAACATCAAAACCCACCATTTTCAAAACCCACCATCTTCAACCATTTCTTCACTTTCTATCTCAATAATCACTACATTATAGTGCGATTTTCGTCACCAATCAATGATTCAAACACCCGATCAACGTGCTCTTCAGATTTTTTGAAGAAAACCCAGTTTAATTTCATACAAAATCTCGTTTTTTCCGGTGATTTTGAAGATAATCACTCGATCCATTCGATTCGATCTCTGATAAGTGTTTCAATCATTCAAATTTCGTCAATCGTTGAAGAAAACGACTTCGATCCATGTAAGAAATTCTTTAAATTCATTTTTATTATCTGGGTTTTTGATTTAGTCATTGCGTTTTACGATCTTGGCGGGGGTCCGGGGGCAGCGCCTAGGGGTGCAAACGAGCCGAGCAGAGCCCGAGCTCGACCAGGCTCGAGCTCGAGCTCGTTTAACATATGAAAGCTCGGCTCGATTCGAGCTTTATTTCTGAAGCTCGAGCTCGGCTCGATGGTAATTTTTCAAGCTCGAGCTCGGCTCAGGCTCGACTCGTTTAGTATTTATTAATTAATTTATATTAGTTATAATTATTATTATACATATAATTTAGTTATTTTTTATATTTATATAAATGGTAATTATTATTATTATATAAATATATGTTTAATATATTAATAAAAAAATATATAAACAGAAAGCTCGATTAGGCTCGCGAGCCGGCTCGAGCTCGATAAGTGAAGCTCGGGCTCGGGCTTGTTTACTAAACGAGCTTGTTTTTAGGCTCGAGCTAGAGCTCGTTTAAGCTCGGCTCGTTCGAGCTTTTTTTCGAGCCGAGCTCGAGTAGCTCGGCTCGTTTGCACCCCTAGCAGCGCCCCTGGTAACAGGGTCCCAGGGGCGGCAACCCTTGGCAGGGTCCAAGGGGCAGAGCCCCTGGCTGGGGTTGAGCTGCCATTGCGTTTTACAAATAAGACATTTCTTTGTGTTTTTTGTGCATTGCGTTTTAGGTAAAACACATTTTTATGTGTTTTCAGTCCATTGCGTTTTAGAAAACAGACATTTTAAGTGTTTTCTGGCCATTGCGTTTTACAAATAAGACATTTCTTTGTGTTTTTTGTGCATTGCGTTTTAGGTAAAACACATTTGTATGTGTTTTCAGTCCATTGCGTTTTAGAAAGTACACTTTCTTTTGTGTTTTTAGGCTATTGCGTTTTAGAAATAAGACATTTCTTTGTGTTTTCTGGCCATTGCGTTTTACAAATAAGACATTTCTTTGTGTTTTTGGTGCATTGCGTTTTAGAAAAATGTCATTTTTTAGGTTTTTTTTTTCATTGCGTTTTACGCAACTGGGTTTTAAATTTTTGTTTTTTCGAAAATATAGCAATAGTATACTCGTTTTAAAGATAAAAAAACGCTCGTTTTTTTGGTGCAATTTTCATAAAAAAATAATGTCGTATGAAAGAGTTATTAACGTTTAAAAAATGGGGGGGGGGGGGAATTGGAGGAGAGAGAAACTATTGCCTTGGATTGACTAGAATGCCCCTAAACAAACTCACGCGCATCTTTTCTTCCCTTCAATTTCCCTCATTTAATCTTAGCCCTTGATTAACTAAATGGATGGTCAAGATTACTTCCTAGCCTTCTTAGCCAAATAAACTTCCTATTATATCCTAACCCTATATCTCCTTTCTTAACTATTAAAATTGCATATATCCCCTTCCTTAACTAATAAAATTGCAAATTTAGCCATTTTGATTTATTTCATTAAAAACAAGTTCTATAATGACTTTTTTACCCTTCTTTTATTAAAACGCTCTAACCCTTGGACCCTGCTACCAGGGGCGCTGCCCCCGGACCCCCGTCAAGATCGTAAAACGCAATGACTAAATCAAAAACCCATATCGTAAAAATGAAATTAAAGAATTTCTTACATGGATCGAAACCGGTTTCTTCGACGATTGGCGAAATTTGATTGATAGAAACACTTAACAGCGATTGAATCGAACGGATCGAGCGATTATCTTCAAAATCACGGGAAAAAACGAGATTTTGAATGAAATTAAACTGGGTTTTCTTCCAAAAAAGCTGAAGAACACGTTGATCGGGTGTTTGAAACATTGATTGATGACGAAAATCGCACTATAATGTAGTGATTATTGAGATAGTAAGTGAAGAAAAGGTTGAAGATGGTGCTTTTTGAAAATGGTGAGTTTTGAAGTTACTGGGGAGAAGAAGGAAGACGAAATGATACGATTGTCTAAAATACATTTTCTCTTTATTTTAAATTTTGTCACATGTCATAATCCTATTACTTCTTATCCTTCCTAGCCAAAATAAACTTCCTATTTGATCCTCACCCTTAAAATAGATTCATTCACTTATCAAATAAATTAAGTTAAACTAGATAATTTGAAAATATAATCGAATTACACTCGTAACTATAAACCATGGATAAACACTAAAACAAGAATTTTTTTATAATATTAAAAAAATCTATACAATATAATAAAAGAAACCAACTTTGGGACACGTGTCACTCATTGAAGGCGTCTACATTTTAATTTCCTGTATTTTCATATTTATCTTATACCAATTAATTACATAATAAATAATCAATTAATATTAATTCTTATCTTACTTTGAATGTCGGATAGAATCATTCTATTTAATCTAATAATATATTATCTTCAAATTTAAATTATAAATTAAAGATTTTTTAAATAATAGCACAAAACAATAATCTTAAGCTTAAAAAACAATAATACGCTCATATAAAAAATTTAAAGTACAAACAAAATATACAAAATAACTTATTAGACATTAGATCAAACTTTAAAAAGCACTAATTAGGAAGAGAAGCTTATAATATAATTCTGTTTTAGATTTTCCAAATTGGGGTTCTAATCAATTCGAATTAAACTTAACCAAGTTTATGACTTGATTCGAATTAAACAGAACCAAATTTATGCTTTTTTAAACGAATCCAATATAGTATAGATTTGCCCCGCTTGCGGTATGCGTATATAATGTATATATGTGTGGACGCTCGGAGGGCAAAAGTGAAATTGCACTAATTTTAATATTATTATACTAAGTTCGTGAAAATAACGCTATAAGCGGAGGACGGTTAATCATGCATCATCATCATGTGGTGGCGTTGATAGTAGAAAGACAAAAGGGACCATGCACTAATCGGTCTTTGTCCCGATTGTTGAGTGTTATGTGCCTTATATCCAAGGCTTGATGCAAAACTACTATCGAGCCAGGGCTCTCACTGAAAGCAGTCTCTCTATACCTAAGGGGTAGAGGTAAGGCTATCTACATCTTACCATCCTCAGACCCTACCTTAGCTTTGCTATTGGTGAGATTTACTGAGTATGATGATGATGATGATAATGATTTAGTATATATAATTGGATTAATTGAACATGTATAATACACGGGGTTTATAAAGATATAACTTTTTTATTATTTAGTTTATAAAATTAAATTTATCCAACCCGTGTAATATACAAGGTTACAAAATTACATTTATTTAACACGTGTAATACACATTGTTTTTAAAAATATAACTTTTTTTATTATGTAGTATATATAATTAGATTTATTCAACCCGTACAATACACGGGTTTTTATTATTTGGTATATAAAATTACATTTATTCAGTACAATACTACAATACATGGGGTTCTTAGAGATATAATTTTTTTATTATTTAATATATAAAATTACATTTGTTCAACCCGTGTAATAAACGAGATTTTTAAAAAAATAATTGTTTTAATTTAGTATATAAAATTACATTTATTCAACCCGTGTAATGCACGGGGTTCTAATCTAGTATTAAATATATTCTAATTTGAGGTTATAATCATTATCTTGCGAAGATAAAAACAATCCGATCAAGGATCACGATCTTAACATGTTTAATTAACATAATAATTTCATTATTTTTTCATCTATTCATTAAAATATTTAACATTTTTATATAAGACACGTTAAATTGAGTTTTAGCTAAATATTTAACATTTTCTATATAAGACACGAACAAAAATTGAGGTTTAGCTAATATTTGGTAATGCATGAAAATAGATTCATTCCCTTATCCAACAAATTAAGTTTATCTAATTATTTTAAAAATATTATTAAGTACACTTGTAACTATAAATCAGAGATGAACACTAAAACAAGAAATTATATAATATTAATTAAAAATTATTAAATATATTCCCAGAAAACCATTCATGTGACAAAAAAAAAAGATTAGGAAAAAAAAACGAAAATAATCTTATTTCACATTATTCCATACACATAGTACCCATAAATCGTAATATTTTTCAATCTCATGAACACACCAATTTGTGTTATCATCAAATTCAACTCACATGTTTCTTCCTCATCAAACACAATCCACGCACACAGAAACTCAAAATTACCTATAAATACAAACATTATTATAGCCTTTATGAGACTTAAAAAAAATAAAAAATAAAAACTCACTTGGTGTTCTTGATTTCATCATGTCGAAACACACCTACACTAGTCTCAAAGAAGTGATGAAGAACAATGGCGCGTTCACTCCAAACCCGAGGTTTAGAAACTACTCGTTCCATAGAGGAAGGCCGGAACTTCAAGAGCTCTTCACCAACATTCCGCTAGGCAATTCGGTTGTTGAAGATCTTACGCGAACTAGCGAACCGGGTGGCCTAAAAAGCTTGTTGAGGTCATGCTTTAGAAAGGTTAAAGAATGTGTTTTATGTGTTGTGTTGTTTGTTAGGAAGACACTTGGTGTTTGACTTGAAAGCCCAAGTCAGTGGAGAGTTGAAGTCCAGTTTGTGTGATGTTTGTCTATAGACTATGGTTCTACAATAAGTTGTTGTTTATATTTTTTAATAAGTAATATGCAATGTATCTTGGATTGTATGAGTTGTTTATATATTTTTATAAATTAATATGCAAGAAATCTTGGATTCTGTTACGGTTTACTACTTATAGTTTTAATTATTTGAATTTACTATAGTTGTTTTCCGTTATATAATAGTTGATTTTGCCATCTTTTACCTTATTCGTCGTACCAACACTAGAACCGTCGACGTTGCCTATAAGAAACTTACCGTTTACTACTTATAGTTTTAACTATTTTAATTACTATAGTCGTTTTCCATCAACGTATAATAGTTTATTTGCCATCTATTACCATACGATTCGTCGCACCAACACCAAAACTGTCTACTTTGCCTATAAAAAATTACCATCTGACTTCTCATACTAACACTAAAGCCGTCTACTTTGCCTTAAGAAGCGCCCACTATGTTTTCTATCATGTGGGTGGAGAATTCTAGGTCACTCGCGTTTTTGTTTGGACTAATTAGTTAAGGTAGTTGGAACGACACTGACTACAATCTTATAAAATAGCGTTGGTGGCGTTGTAAAGTTTCATCATTTACCCGACATAGAACTTGAGTGTTCGCCGGCATCAAAATTGTTGAAATTCTTCTATGTCCCGTGATTCGGTATACCATAAATAGAAAACAAGATTAACATAACCGCTACTTGGAAAACCACATAGATCCGGTTCTTGAATATCATCTTTTTTTTATTGATAGTGGTTTAATATGTACAACGAAAACTATAAGAAAACCAAACTTGAGAGTAATAAGGTGCCGTTTGGTTTACAGAATATCTTTAAAAGAATTAGAATTTGTGAACCAAACCGGGCCTGATGTTTTTTAAAAACTTTCAACATCCAAAACCGCCACAAACTATTTGCCAGATAATTATGATAGTAGTAAGTATGGATGCCCCAACCATAAGCTTCATTTGTACATTCTGCAGCCACATTTTCCTTCTCAATTGCCTTCCCTGTATATGAAAGCTGTCTGCCTGCATCCAAATGGGCGGGTCGGGTTAACGGGTCATATTGCCAAAACGGTATATATTTACGGGTCGAAACACTTTATGCCCAGAATTACTGTCTTTTTAAAAAACCATTAGAAAGAAAAATATGATTACAGTGACGGATAACGAACGTGGAAACAACTCATGTCTTCAACATTTTTCGTCATTTTCCAGTTAAGCCAAATACATGTGTGATGATGAAGATGCCCTTTAATGTTTTTAAAATATAATATAAAGTATTGTATCGTGATATCAATAAGCAACAATTATATGCTTAAAAAATAAGTTTTTTTTTTTGTCATTTCACGACACTAAAATACCTTTTGAGATGAACAAAAGTACAAAACTGAATACATACTTTGCAGACCTATAAGGTAGTTTCAATATAGCAGGTGGTTAGTGATGGTAGAAAAGTTCGAATCCGATGAGAAAACTTGAAACCCCTAACATTCGAAACGGGGGTATGCGCCCGAAACCAATCCCATACTTGTTTACCCATGTCATGAATGCAGTACTATACTATATAATCTTGAAAAAATGTAAATAAATGTATTTTGAAGTTGTAGTTGAGCATTTAAATGAGTCGAAAACGGCAACTCTAGTTTTTTTAATGGTAGATAACTAGGATATATGATCTTTTCAAGAAAAGAATGTAAAAATGTTACCTGAAATTGAAGGTTTTCGGTCTTGTCAACTAGTAACTCAATCTTCTCCCCACGATCCAAAACCTGTAACAAAGAAAGAACACGTTCCATTTGACAGAATCCATGATGTTACATTTTTAGAATAATTTACCAAAATACGTTAAGGTTAACGTTTGATTTCTACATTGCTTTCACTGTCGGTGACTACTCCTTATTACTAAATTCATATAATTTATTTTAACTACACTGATACGTAACATAATTTTAGGTTACTTTTTTGTATTATACAAACATAAAGCTCAGTGCCCCTTCAGAGTGTAGAGGTTTAAAATACCTATTTAGCATAATGCATAATTGCATATCTATGCCAATTCTATGTTGAAGAGTGAACATCATGCATATTAACTGATATACTGACAGTACCTCTCACATATCTCCTTCTATTGAGCCACTTGATAACAGAGGTTATGTAGAGCAAAAAAAAAAGATCCTATATTTTGTGTACTATACGTATTCGATACTCGATAGATAATTATGTCTCATAGATATATTCCATAACTTGAAGTGATGCAGGTACGGAAGTGATCAAGTGGCTCAAGAACAATTAGATCATCAAAGACGATAATCGAACCAAAGGTGCCAAGAACAAAGTTCTTTATATTCAATAATCAACAAAACTTATCTAAAACATGAACCCTAGATCCTAATTTATAATGAATGAAAAGTGATAAAACTAGGAAATTTAAATTAGTTTGGGCTCATATCCAGATGCTCCTCCATCATTAAGGTTTCTATTAGTTCAACCCTTTTGTTGTGCTTTGTACTACAATTCCGAATAACCACTCTTTCAGGGACCTATAACTTTTTATATATTTAGAAACAAGCGTGTTGGCCAGATTCAGGCTATCGTGCATTTGAAACATTTATTTATTTATTTAAAGTCCATTAATTTAGCCTTTTTGCTCTGCGCTTGTCGATCTTGTCTTAGTGTATCGGTTAAGCATCTCAAGGTTTATTAATTATAGGGTAAACAAGAAATTATAAAAGCAAACGCACAGTTGGTACAGTCCATGAAGCTATTGAAGCAATCTTTACTGGATCACTGACGATAAAGATGATAAAGATCTGCCCCGCATAGTATTACAACCATAATTCTACTCATGTTTTTGTTAAGTTTGTTACTTTCCTAGTTTATCTAGTAACCTGCGTTATTTAGATTCTTATTCATGATTATCTACTTTGCTTTATATGGGCGCGTATTTTGCACGAATGGGGGTGTTACCTCATGATGATACACAACAAGTCAACAACACAATTATATTTTCCTTAAATCTGATTACATTTCTGGTGTAGATCAGTACTTTCTATATATACATTTGGATTAGGAAGTTTCCATGCATTAGATTCTATGCATTCAAATTAGGAAGTTACAATATATCACTATCAGAGTATTATGAACTTGCAGATAGGGGCTAAGAATATATATATATATATATATATATATATATATATATATATATATATATTTAATGGTCAACTTTTATTTAAGAAATTAAAAAATCAATTGATCAATCGAGTGTCATGGGAGAGCGACTCAACTCTTGAAAATACGCCAAACCGTCGACCATTTACTGTTTTTTGTGTTAGATTTTGACCTAACTTGCTTTTGGATTTTTAAATAGTATAATATGGATAAGATTAGAAGAAGAAGAAGAGACCCTTAGGCATCTGGATATACAGGTACTGATAAGTTGTGTAGTTACTTCGCCGAATTATAACTCTTTTCATCCACATTGAAAGGTAAAAAGTTTCCAAATACATTAATATTTGCTTATTGTACTACCAAAACAACATGCATATATATATTTATAGGTAAAGAGTACTGTACAATATTGCTTATCGTACATTACGTACGCTACAATCTCAGCCGTCAGATCATCTTCCCGCATTTTAAAATCGCATGTTTTTTTTTATAACAATTTCGCATGTGATAATTTTTGATGAATTCGCATGTTTTTTTGTACCAATTTCGCATGTGATAATTTTGATGAAATAGCATGTTGTATTTTTTATAACAATTTCGCATGTGATAATTTTTGATGAATTCGCATGTTTTTTTGTACCAATTTCGCATGTGATAATTTTGATGAAATAGCATGTTTTTTTGTAACAATTTCGCATTTGGTAATTTTGATGAAATCGCATGTAGGGCTGTAAACGAACCGAACGAACACGAACAAGGCCATGTTCGTGTTCGTTCGTTAAGGAAATTAACATGTTCGCGAACTGTTCACGAACGCATACCGAACATAAGTTTATGTTCGTGTTCGTTCATTAAGGAAATTCAATTGTTCACGAACAGTTCGTGAACGCTGGTCTCGAACACAAACTAACGCAAGCAAATAAAAATAAACGCAAACGAACATTTAACTTGAAAATAAAAACATTGTTATCCTTAAACATTGGATATAAGTAGTTAAATACAACCATCAAATGATAAATCAAAACACAAGAAGTTTACGGTAAATTTTAGCTAACTTAGAAATGTTTATTATTTATTATTTATTAACATAATCAAATGAACATATTACCGAACGTTCACGAACACAGTCGAACGAACGAGACCTGTGTTCGTGTTCGTTCGCTAAGCTAACCGAATGAAATTTTTTGTTCGTGTTCGTTCGTTAAGCTAATCGAACGAACATAGACGAACTTCCCGCCGAACGGTTCACGAACTGTTCGCTGAACGTTCGGTTCGTTTACAGCCCTAATCGCATGTGTATAATCTGTGTGTGTGTGTTACTGTTCATCTTCTTCGATTGCTGGTCGATCATTGTCAGTCTTCTTCCGTTTGACCCTTACAACTCCCAAATTAGTAGTTCTTATTATCGATATCGCACCAAAAGGAACGAAGGGAGGTTGGGGAAGAAGAATTTCAGGTTTTTGAATTTGATTTAGGGTTTGATTTTGAACTATCATCGGTCAATTACAGAGATTTATGACCTTGCAATGACGTTTTTAACCTTCCTGGTATGATTTAGATATATTAAAATGATTAATTTAATCATTTAAATTAGTTTCGCCCGCGTTTGATCGATTGAAGATCGTACGGCTGAGGGCATCGCGTAGATAATGTAGGATAAGAGGTATTGTACGTTAACCGGCCTCTATATTTATATACAACTTATAAACAAAAAAAGGAAACTTACCTTCTCAATGTTGTCCATCATAATCCCTTTGACCTCAGTAATCTGAGCCTTTAGTTTAGACAGCTTACTGATTTCGTCTGGATGATTTAAACAATAATCCATTTGTTCCTTTATCTTAGGCCTGGTAACACAACACATCGTTATCATTAAACTTGTAACCATAATCAAAACAAACTTAAACAAAATTCCCTAAAACAAACAAAGTCAACACACCCGAATTCTCGGTCAAGATTATACGCAATACTAAACCGATCTTCAAACAAATCATTATCACTATCCTCTGCAAGTGGATTATCATTATCAGTCCCAATACTTCCACCATAAACCTGCTTAAACTCATCCTTCAATCTCTCGAGAAACACAAATGGCACACTTCGCCCCATTGATTCATCCGCAACAACAAGAAAAACTGCACTAAATAAACCCTAAGTTAATCATACTAATTGTACAAAGAGTAAAATGCCATTTCCGTCCCTGAGGTTTGGCCAGTTTTGCGACTTCCGTCCAAAAGTTTGTTTTTTTCGCATCTAGATCCAAAAGGTTTGAAATCTTGCCTTTTCATCCAGCTTGTACATAAAGTGAAAAAGACCGAATTGTCTTTTAAGTTAACAAAAAAGACGGGAATACCCCTGACTTAACAGAGAATAACGGATGGAGTTGACGAGCTGGATGAAAAAGGCAAGATTTCAAGCCTTTTGGATCCAGATACGAAAAAACAAATATTTGGACGAAAGTCGCAAAACTAGCCAATCCTCAGGGACGAAAACGGCATTTTACTCAAGTTTTGTACAGAACTACTTCTGAGCTAAATTTAAGATGTTCATCATACCGAACCCTAGATCAAGCAAGAAGTTGAAGGTGTATCCATCACATGAGTAGGTGTATTTACTGCTGTTAGTAGGTAGTTTCTGTAAGCATTGAACTGCAATTGTACTAACATTCCCTGAGTATGTTGCGTGTTCTGCCAATACAACAGTTCCTTTTGCAACAAAGCTGTAAATCAACCCCTTCTGATTCATCTCGAGATTTGTCCAAAAAACCTAAAAAATTAACCAAATCCTAAACTGATTTCATACCAATAACGAAAATATATTCAACGAATAAAATAAACAGTATCAGTTGTGATTAGGTTACCTGAAACCTATTAATAAGTCGTTTAGAAGTAGAAAAAAAAAAAGAACTGAAATCAACCGCGAATAGATTCACATAGTGAAAATATCAAACTCTAGAGTAGCGAACTTGCTTGAAATGAAGTGATAATCGATGATATTGATAATGCGTGAATTCAAGCTCTAATACGTGAATAGAACTACAGATGATCTCAAGATTTGTCCATGTCCAAAAGACCTTAAAAAATTGCCAAATATAGATCAACTTCATGCTAAAAACAACAATCACCGTATCAAATTACAATATATACAAGAAATAAACAGTATCAGTTGTGATTAGGTTAGCTGAAGCCTATTAATAAGTCATTTCAAAGTAGGAGAAACTAAACGTATCAGTTGAAACTATCGGTTGTCAACCGCAAATAAGTTCAGAGAGTGAAAATATCAAACCCTAGAGTAGCAAATTGTTTGAAATGTAGTAATAATCGATGATAATGTGTTAATTCAAGCTCTAGTAAGTGAATAGATCTACAGATGATCTCAAAATTTGTCCAAAAAAACCTATAAAAAACTGCCAGTTCTAGATCGATTTCATGCCAGAAACAACGATAAACATATCAACTTACGATATATTCAACAAGTAAACAGTATCAGTTGCTATTAAAAAACCTGAAGCCTATTAATAAGTTGTTTCGAGGTATGAGAAACTTAAATCAACCGCGAATAGATTCACAGAGTGAAAATATCAAACCCTATAGTAACGAACTGGCTTGAAATGAAGTGATAATCGATGATAATGTGTGAATTCAATCTCTAATAACTAAACAGAATCACAAATAATCTTGATTCTAGTAATTACATTACAAAGGAATACATGAAAACAGATGAAAATTGAACTAAAAACCTAAAAAATAGCCAAATCTAGATCGATTTCATGCTTAAAACAACAATCAACATATCAAGTTACGACATATTACATGAATAAACAGTATCAGTCAGTGGCGGATCTAGGATTCCGACCAAGCGGTAACGTTTTATAAATAAGCGGTAACGAAATCGAAAAAACGTCAAATTTTTCCAAAATTTACACTAAAAACGTCAAAAAATTTCCGACCAAGCGGTAGCGGAGGCTACCCCTTGTATCAGTTGTGGTTAGATTACTCGAAGCCTATTAATAAGTCGATTCGAAGTAGGAGAAACCGAAATCAACAGCAAATAGATGCAGAGATAGATGCAGAGAGTGAAAATATCAAACCCTAGAGTAGCGAACTTGAGTTGAATGAAGTGATAATTGATGATAATGCGTGAATTCAAGCTCGAATAGAACTACAAGATGATCTCGAGATTTGTCCAAAAAAACCTAAAAACATGCCAAATCAAATCGATTCCATGCCAAAAACAACAAGAAACGTATCAAATTACTATATATTCCACGAATAAACAGTATCAGTTGCTATTAGATTACCTGAAGCCTTTCGAAGCAGAAGAAACGGAAATCAAGCGCAAATGGATAAACAGAGTGAAAATACTAAACCCTAGTGTAGCTAATTTGTTCAAAATGAAGTGATAATATGTGAATAGAACGAAATATGATCTCGAGATTTGTCCAAAAAATTTGCCAAAAACAACAATCAACATATGAAATTACGATAGTTGTTTGGAAGTAGAAGAAACGACAGCAAATAAGTAGAGAGAGTGATAACATAGCTTAAAATTAAGTGAAAATCGGTGTCTAATAAGTGCAGAGAATCAAAGATGATATTGATTTACAGAAAGTAATAGAAGATAACAGCTGAAAATTATGTTGAAAAGTAAGAGAAGAACCTGCAACTCCGATGGCGGATGAAGGAGATCGATCCACAATCTGAATGGATAAGTTTTTGAGTAAATCAATTTCGTCCTTGAGTTTTAACCAAATTTGACATATACATCCAAAAAAGTTTTTTTTTCACCTGGACCCTTAAAGTTTCTAATTTACTGCCAAATCCATCCAAAACCTAACTAATGTTATTTCCAGCTGTTAAATGAAGGGTAATTATGTCATTTACCATTAATTTGTGTTTAATTTTTAATTTCATGAATAATTATTTAACGTTTAAAATGCCCGTTCATTCCATCTCGTACATTCTAATTTCAGGAACCCTAAAAGTTCCCCCATTCATGCGATTCAACCTAATACGATGATTCCAAGCGAAAAAGACGAAGATTGGGGATGCTAGTGTGTACGAGAGCCAGATTCGACCTTCAACCCCAGTGTTGAATATGGTATGTATCCCAATGTTGATATATTTATATCCGTGGCACATTGTGACTCTTTATTGGTCAATTTTACAGCAAATAGGGAAGAGTTCTTCAGTTTAGAATTCCATCATGGAGGAAAGTTTACTGAGTTTACAGATGTTACGGACATCAGATACGAGGGGGGTTTTGTTAGTTTCATAGACAAGGTGAATTCTGACCTTTTCTCAGTTATTATTGTGAATGATATTGTAAGGACTCTCAAAATTATTCTAAAAATACCCGTAAGTATAAACCCGGACCCCTGAAACCTTATCCTACATTAAAAAGCAAGAAAAACAAAATTCTAGGTTTCAGGCGGGCCGCGTAAAAGACAAGGCATGTCTTACGCGGGCCGCGTCAATGTTAAGTTGACCGGATAAGTATCCGGATCCACGTATCGAACCACCTGGCTAACCTACTGATGACCAATCAAGGCTAGTCGCAGACTGGGCGGCCACGCGGGCCGCGTAAAGTTAAGTTGAAGTCTTACGCGGGCCGCGTAAGACCTCAAAATCAGCTATAAATAACCCTTCACTTGCACAGTCTGTTGGTGTCGATTATAACTTTCAAAAACGAATTCATATTACTCTGAAGTCGAAAATAGCAATTATAATAGCGAGGTGCTGCCACAATACGGGGTAATAACTCAATCGCTGCTACGATTCATTGTCCGATCGATTAAAATATCCAATGGATGTTTAAGTGCTGCCCACATTAGGTTATGCTTTGTCATTCGTCGTTAAATCGATGGATGTTTAAGTATCGCACTTTGTCATTCGTTGTGAGGGTTTAATCTCGTGAGTTATCGTAAATGCTGCATTAGTTACTAACCTAGTTTTGTGTGCATTGTTATTTAAAATAGGTTAACAAGGCTAATCAGTAGACTAGACTCTGTCCGTGTTAAATTTGCAATGTGAGTCATTCTCTTTTTATCAAATTTGTTTACAAAAGCATGTTTATTTTCAAGATTATAATTACAGGTATTAAGTCTATGTAATCTCCATATTACAGCCGGTTTGTGGGGTTTTGTATACATTACTTGATAATCTTCGCCATTGGACAACGAGTTAGCCAATGGGTGATATGACCATAGTCACAGAAACGAGTCGAGTGACAAATACCGAGGGTAGTTGGTTGATATAAAAACATTCTAATCGCTCTTAACACTGTAAATTATAACAAATGAGTCATTTTAGTAAATAGAATGATTCACTCAGTATTTCCCGCTGACAAAACCTTTTTCAAACATGTTTCAGGTGATCTGTTGTGATTCAGGAAAAGTGCCGTGATGCACTTCAAGCTTAAGAACGTGGCTCATAATAAAATAAAGAAATCATGTTTTGTAACTTAAAGATTTCTTCGTGAAATCATATGATTGTAAATTACCGGGGTTTTATCCCGAGTTGTGAAATAAAATAATCGGGAAAATGTTAGCTTTAAAAAGATCCTGATGATAAACTTCCGCTGTTAAACTCAATTAAATAAATACCACGGGATTTCTGTCCCGCGGCTCCTGAAACGGGTCAAACCGGGTCGGGGGCCGTGACAGAAAAAAGGTGGTATCAGAGCCACTGAGTTAAGCTAATTAAGTATTTAGAAATACTTAATTTTTCCTGATTATTATTATGTGATTATGTGTTTTATTAACTGACTATTTGTTAGTTACAGTATGGGTAAACAAAAGCTTTCAAACATCTATCTTAAATTAGATAGGTCATCAAATGAAAAAGGAAGTTCATCCCAAACTCCTGAAGAAGGAATATTTGTTCGAAAAGCCCAATACGAGGAACCACTTTCTCCTGATAAAAGAAATTTGATTATTAAAAAAAGTCTGGAGAAATTAAAGAAATCCCGAGAAAAGAAAGTTAAAAAGGAAACCCAGGAATTAATCAGTAAATCACCATGGGAAGACAATTTAGATGAAAAATGGGCGGATCTTTATATGCTTGCCACTGTAGCAGTAAATGCTAATCTTTAGAATACCATGACTCCGTATTAGCAACTTACAAGCTAGAAATATCATCTAGTAAATAAATAAAATTACAATAAAACTTGGTATGTTTAAATTGTCAATTTTTCCTTTGTATTAAATTAGTCACAGAATATGCAATAATATTTGAGGTTTATCTGTAAAATTTGTTATAAAATTTAATTTATTTTTTTTACATATATATTAAACAGCATGAATGAGTTATCTGGAGCCCTAGAGAATCTCAACCTTTACCCTGTAAACATAGAAGTTTCTAAAGAATTTAGTGGGTATTTTCCTGATGTGGAACAACCTATAAAATTCAATGCTCCACCTCTGGAAAAGCCAAAACCTAAGAAAAGAAAGAGATTCGTATGGGGGAGGCGTGTACATAAGAGAAAGCCAGCTAAGAGACTTCCTAAAATAAACAATCCCTTAGAAAAAGGAAAAGAAATTGAAACCAGGGAAAGTTCTTTTTTTTTTTTGAACGGCAAATTTGGATCACTGACGGACCACTGGAGTATCATCGTGCCACCAGCAGAACCACCCGATCATATCCATCTCCACTAGGCGATAATGCCTATACACCAATTCAGGAGGAAACCCAATAAATCTGGGAAAACCCCCCTTTGTGGGAATCGAACCCATGACCTAATGGTCATAAGCCTTATCCCACCACCAAGATACCACTAGGCTATAATGCCAGGGAAAGTTCTAGACAGCAGGAATTGGGGACGGAAGTCAAGGAAGATTCTAGGCAAATGGGAATACAGTTTGAGGAATATTCTAAGGAAATAGAAATGGAGGTTGGAAAAGGTTCTAGACAAACTCAGATGGAAATTGGAGAAAGCTCTAAACAAACCCAGGAAATGACATTTCAGGATGAAATAGATTTTATATTGACAAGCTGTGATACTATTAGGCCTGTCAATAATAATAATTTTTACTCTAATCCTATTGAAAATCAACTTCCTATAAATCTGGAACCAGCAATCCCAGAACCAATAATCCATACTCAACCTTTGGGAATGGACGAATGGTGGACGAATGATTGGCAATTCCAAAACCTGATCAACAGTCCTTATTCCTTTCTTCCTCAGTTCGATCCAGAACCTCTGCCAAATCCACCGATGAGTAATGAGAATATTGATGAACTCCGCCATTTTGGTGAAGAGCTAATGGATGCTGGGAATAGGATCCGAGAGATAGGAGGACAAATTTCATGGAAATATGATGAGAGGGAATTATTAAAGGTGCAAGTTGACGAGGGAGAAATGGGTTATGAGTCTGTGTTTGTATAATAACAGTAATATTAATAAAAATCAGTATGTGTAAAATAAACAATAAAACGGTTGTATATAGAAGCATGATATAATCTATGAAAATTTAGAAAAAAGAATTACAATTTTGATTGTATATTTGTTTACATGATTATGTGCGATTAATTTGGATTGTTTCTTATTCTATATTAATTATTTAAATTAATTATCAGATGGCAAACATTGGTAATGAACCAGTAAATGAAGTAAATCAATCTGAGCAAATTCAGGAAAAGCAATTGTTAAATAGGAAATATATCGAGGATATCGTTGCACAAGGAATAGCCAATGCTATTCCAGCAATCGTTGCTGCTGTTCAGAAACCTGTTAAACCTCAATCAATCATTCCTAGTAAACGTACACAAGGTGACAATTTTAGTAATAGTATAAACGGAGGCGGTAATCATGGTAATAACAATAATGATCTGCAAGCCCCAATTTTCAAGAAAATGAAAACTGCAACACCTGGTTGCACTTACAAAGAATTCCTTGCCTGTAAACCAACTGAGTTTGCAGGTAATGAAGGGGCTATTGCAGCACTGCGTTGGTTAGAGAAAACTAAGGCAGTGATTACCATAAGTAAGTGTGCCGAAGAAGATCAAGTTATGTATGCGTCAAATCTTTTTAAAGAAGGGGCGCTAGAATGGTGGAACACAGTGTTACAAGCTAAAAGAAGGATCGAAGCATATGCCATGAAATGGGAAGAATTTAAGAATCTTGTAGAAAGAAAATTCTGTCCCGAATATGAAAAAGATCAAATGGAAAATAAGTTCCTAAACCATCGTATGACGGGTATAGATTGTCCTGGTTATACTTCGACATTCTTCGAATATGCTAGAGTGGTACCAACGCTGGCTTCGCCAGAACCGGTACTCATTTCTCGTTATATATGGGGATTGATTGGTGAAATCCACAATATCGTTAAAGCTGCGAGACCTCGCACTATTGACGATACAGTGGAATTAGCCAACACCCTAACTGATGAACTAGTACGCACAAGAGATGATAACAGGAAAAAGGAACTGGCTCAGAAAATTACCCAAGGATTTCGTACGGGTAATAATAACAGCTTCAAAAGAAGAGGAACGGGACAATCCTCAACTCTGCCATTCTGCAAGAATTGCAAAAAGAAACATTATGGAAGATGTAGTGTAACCTGTAATTTTTGCAAAATGGTAGGACACCGCGAAGAAGATTGTAGAAAGAAAACAACGATCTGCTATAACTGTGGAGAAAAGGGACATTTTAAACCAGAATGTCCTAAATTAGTCAAACCAGCAGACAACAAACCCAAGGCGACCGACGGAGCTACTAAGAAGAATGTCAGAGCATTCCAGCTGACCACTCAAGAAGCAGAACTCATTCCAGATGTGATAGCTGGTACGTTCTTAGTTCACAACGTTTACGCAAAAGTATTATTTGACTCTGGTGCAAACCAAAGTTTTATAAATACTTAATTCTGCCAAGCTCTTAAGTTACCCTTAACCAACATTAGGCAGATTTTTACAGTCGAAACCGCAGATGGGAATTCAGTTAAAATAAATCAGGTTTTGCAAAAAGTAGAAATAGAACTTTCAGGTCATAACTTTTCTGCAAACTTATTACCTATGAAATTAGCTGAATTCGATGTTGTGTTAGGAATGGATTGGTTAGTAGCCAACCATGCTCGAATCCTTTATGACCAGAACTCTATAGAAATTCAGGCACCTACTGGAGAAGTAATCATGATTACAGGAGATAAACCGCGCAAACCCATGAAGTTCATATCAGTAATGAAAGTTGCTAGTTATGAACGAAAGCAAGGAATAGTATATATGATTTCGGTAATCATTAATACTAAGGGTAAAGAACTTAAGAAAATTCCTGTAGTCTCAGAATACTCAGATATATTCCCAGAAGATTTACCAGGATTACCACCAGATAGGGAAGTAGAATTTAGGATTCATCTAATTCCTGAAACTACACCGATAGCTAAGGCACCTTATCGGTTAGCTCCTACCGAAATGTTAGAACTGAAAAAGCAATTAGATGAATTATTAAGCAAAGGATTTATACAACCTAGCTCATCCTCGTGGGGAGCACCAGTGTTGTTTGTAAAGAAGAAGGATGGTTCGATGAGAATGTGTATTGATTATAGAGAATTAAATAAGATTACAATTAAGAATCGATACCCATTACCTAGGATTGATGATCTTTTCGATCAACTTCAAGGAGCTAAATATTTTTCTAAGATCGATTTACGCTTTGGATATCATCAATTGAAAGTACAAGAAGAAGACATACCTAAAACCGCTTTCAGGACTAGGTATGGTCATTACGAGTTTACAGTCATGCCCTTTGGATTAACGAATGCTCCTGCCGCATTCATGGACATGATGAATAGAATCTGTAAACGGTATTTGGATAAATTTGTAATTGTTTTTATAGACGATATACTTATTTATTCCAAAAGTCAGACAGAACATTGTGAGCACTTACATGCACTCTTAACTTTGTTAAGAAAAGAAAAGCTTTATGCCAAATTCTCGAAGTGTGAATTTTGGCTACAAGAGGTGCAATTCCTAGGACACATGGTGAATCATGAAGGTATTCATGTAGATCCTGCTAAGATAGAGACAATTACCAATTGGAAGGTTCCGTAAACCGCAATGAAAATTAGAAGTTTTATAGGTTTAGCTGGATATTATAGACGGTTTATTAAGGATTTTTCCAAGATAGCTGTACCATTAACTAAGCTAACCTGTAAAGCCGTTAAGTTTGAATGGGGAGCTAAACAAGAAGAAACTTTTAGAATTCTAAAGTAGAAATTAACAAATGCTCCAATCCTAGCATTACCAGAAGGGACTGAAGATTTTGAAGTATATTGTGATGCTTCAAAACTAGGATTTGGATGTGTGCTAATGCAACGCAAGAAGGTAATTGCGTATGCTTCAAGACAATTGAAAAAGAACGAAGAAAACTATACGACTCATGACTTAGAATTAGGAGCCGTAATTTTTGCCCTGAAAATCTGGAGACATTATCTGTATGGTAAGTTTACTATCTATACAGATCATAAAAGTTTATGATATATATTTGGGCAAAAAGAGTTAAATATGAGGCAAAGAAGGTGGATGGAAATCCTAAGTGACTACGACTGTGATATTCAATATCATGAAGGAAAGGCAAATGTAGTTGCAGATGCCTTAAGTCATAAGTACCATGAGAAACAGCGACGAGTTCATGCTCTTAGGTTAAATCTACAATTAGATTTAATGGAACAATTGAAGAATGTTCAAACTATAGCAATCAAGGATGATGCTGAAGGAATGAAAGGACCAATAAAAGAATTAGAACAAGGAGCTGATGGAATTTGGAGATTCCACAAAAGCAGAATATGGGTACCTAAGCAAGGAGAATTAAGAAATAAGATTTTAGAAGAAGCCCATAAATCTAGGTATACCATACACCCTGGAAACAATAAGATGTACCAAGATTTAAGAAAGAATTTCTGGTGGATAGGCATGAAGAAGGATATAGCTAGATATGTCTCTAAGTGTCTTACTTGTTCACAAGTTAAGGCAGAACATCAGAAACCTTCAGGTCTATTACAACAACTAGAAATGCCTGTATGGAAATGGGAACTCATAACAATGGTTTTTGTTACTAAGTTACCCAAAACCAGAAAAGGTAATGATGCGATTTGGGTAATTGTGGATCGATTAACCAAATCATCTCACTTTCTGTCTATGAAAGAAACCTTTAGCATGGAAAGATTGGCAAAGTTGTATGTAGATGAAATTGTATCTTTACATGGAGTTCCACTCTCCATTGTATCAGATAGAGATAGTCGTTTCACTTCTCACTTTTGGACGAGTTTCCAGCAAGCAATGGGAACTTGACTAAATCTGAGTACCGCATATCATCCACAAACAGACGGACAAAGTGAAAGGACGATCCAAACTCTAGAAGACATGCTCCGAGCATGTGTGATAGATTTTGGTGGAAATTGGGATGATCACTTACCTTTAATTGAATTCTCCTATAACAATAGTTATCATTCAAGTATTGAAACTGCCCCATTCGAGGCACTGTATGGAAGAAAGTGCAGAACTCCAGTTTGTTGGGCAGAAATAGGAGAAAGTTAATTATCAGGTCCGGAGATTGTGCAAGAGACAACTGATAAGATCACACAAATCAAGGAAAGACTGAAGACGGCTAGAGATCGTCAAAAGAGTTATGCCGATAATCGATGCAAGCCACTGGAATTTCAAGTCGGAAACAGAGTAATGTTGAAAGTTTCTCCTTGGAAAGGAGTTGTTCGATTCGGTAAGAAAGGAAAGTTAAGTCCAAGATACGTAGGACCATTTCCAGTAATCCAACGTATAGGACCAGTTGCTTATCGGTTACAACTACCAGAAGAATTAGCTGGAGTACATGATGTATTTCATGTATCCAATCTCAAGAATTGCTTATCAGATGAATCTCTGGTAGTACCTCTCCAAGATATAGAGGTAAACGAAAAGTTAAAATTTATTGAGAAACCTCTTCAGATAGAAGACCACAAGATCAAGTTTCTCAAACACAAACGACTAGTACTAGTTAAAGTTACATGGGATTCAAAGAGAGGACCAGAATACACTTGGGAGCTGGAATCAGAAATGAAGCGAAAGTATCCTCACTTCTTCCGGTAAATCTCGAGGACGAGATTTTAATTAAGGTGGGGAGAATGTAAGGACTCTTAATATATTCTAAAAATACCCGTAAGTATAAACCCGGACCCCTGAAACCTTATCCTACATTAAAAAGCAAGAAAAACAAAATTCTAGGTTTCAGGCGGGCCGCGTAAAAGACAAGGCATGTCTTACGCGGGCCGCGTCAATGTTAAGTTGACCGGATAAGTATCCGGATCCACGTATCGAACCACCTGGCTAACCTACTGATGACCAATCAAGGCTAGTCGTAGACTGGGCGGCCACGCGGGCCGCGTAAAGTTAAGTTGAAGTCTTACGCGGGCCGCGTAAGACCTCAAAATCAGCTATAAATAGCCCTTCACTTGCACAGTCTGTTGGTGTCGATTATAACTTTCAAAAACAAATTCATATTACTCTGAAGTCGAAAATAGCAATTATAATAGCGAGGTGCTGCCACAATACGGGGTAATAACTCAATCGCTGCTACAATTCATTGTCCGATCGATTAAAATATCCAATGGATGTTTAAGTGCTTCCCACATTAGGTTATGCTTTGTCATTCGTCGTTAAATCGATGGATGTTTAAGTATCGCACTTTGTCATTCGTTGTGAGGGTTTAATCTCGTGAGTTATCGTAAATGCTGCATTAGTTACTAACCTAGTTTTGTGTGCATTGTTATTTAAAGTAGGTTAACAAGGCTAATCAGTAGACTAGACTCTGTCCGTGTTAAATCTGCAATGTGAGTCATTATCTTTTTATCAAATTTGTTTATAAAAGCATGTTTATTTTCAAGATTATAATTACAGGGATTAAGTCTATGTAATCTCCATATTACAGCCGGTATGTGGGGTTTTGTATACATTACTTGATAATCTTCACCATTGGACAACGAGTTAGCCAATGGGTGATATGACCATAGTCACAGAAACGAGTCGAGTGACAAATACCGAGGGTAGTTGGTTGATATAAAAACATTGTAATCGCTCTTAATACTGTAAATTATAACAAATTAGCCATTTTAGTAAATAGAATGATTCACTCAGTATTTCCCGCTGACAAAACTTTTTTCAAACATGTTTCAGGTGATCTGTTGTGATTCAGGAAAAGTGCCGTGATGCACTTCAAGCTTAATAACGTGGCTCATAATAAAATAAAGAAATCATGTTTTGTAACTTAAAGATTTCTTCGTGAAATCATATGATTGTAAATTACCGGGGTTTTATCCCGAGTTGTGAAATAAAATAATCGGGAAAATGTTAGCTTTAAAAAGATCCTGATGATAAACTTCCGCTGTTAAACTCAATTAAATAAATACCACGAGATTTCTGTCCCGCGGCTCCTGAAATGGGTCAAACCGGGTCGGGGGCCGTGACAGATATGCTGGTATCATTAGGCTACTCAAAAGAAGACATAGTCACTTATCATTTTAATGTTCCTGGAGAAGACCTGGTAGTAGGTTTAAGACCTTTAGGCACTGATAGTGATGCACTGAATTTGATCAAACATTCTGAGAGAAGTAAAGTGATAGAAGTATACGTTGAACATTTAGAAACACATCCAAGGAATGCTGTAAGTGATGAGGATGGATAGGTAACACTAGAGCCTGAGCATGAGAGTGAGATTGAAAAAGAAAATGACCCTGATTATAGAGTAGATGAGGATTACATAGTGGAAGAAGTGCATGTAGATGACCTTACTGAATTTTTAGCTTTAGTGGAGCATGAATCAGCTGAAAATGAGGATGTTCAGCATGATCATGAGGCACAGGCACCAAAAAATGAAGTAGATGAGGAGTTTGAAAATCAATCTGATAATAAGAATGACACACCATTAGAACAGGTTGTTAGGCAGGTTAGAAGGGAGAAAAAGAAGTGCCAACTGTCTTTGGATTCTCCATTTTATGTTAGCCAGGATTTCAAAGATAGAGAGGAGATAACTAATCTAGTAAAATCAGATGCAATGTATTCAAGGAGGCAACTACACATTTCAAGGAATGAGTTGTCTAGATTTCAGGTTGTTTGTATGGGTGGGAATCTTGATCTTGGTAGTTGTGGAAGTAAAGAGGAAAGGACAAAGGTGGGTGAGGATCTTGTTAAAGCCAAATGCAAGGCACATGGTGGGACCACCCAAAGAGAAAAAGGACAAAACAGGAAGTTCAGATAAGTTGTCCAAAAAACCAAGTGTAGATGAGGGTAGTAGTGTAAATAAGGCAGTCAAGAAACCTAAAAAGAGATACCCACCTGCAAAGTGTCCATGGACTCTATTAATATCCAGAAAGAAGAAAACAGAAGTTTGGGTTGTAAAAACATTTATAAATCAACATACCTGCTTACACACTAGGGTTGTGAACCTCGGCACTGTTGGATGGCTGGGCAAACAGATTGAACCAACAATTATAATCAACCCAGGCATACCTCTAAGGAGTCTTCAGGATGATCTGCAGAAAAACGAATGAGTCATTTCATTCCTAAATTTGTTACACATTCATAATACATATTACAATTAGAGTCATCGGGTACAAGAAGCAGATTCCCTAATCAATAAACTTCATCTTGCACTTGAACACCAAGACACAAACCAACAACATTGTTTTCAGAAGCTTATTCTCATTCTTCAAAGTCCTTGCAACATCTTCTAGAATCCTATTTCGTTGAGTCAACACCCGATTACGTTCATTCAACACCCTACTGTTTTCTTCAACCTGGTTCAGTGTGTTCATTAAACCTTGTATAAAATCATTGGCATTTGGAGACACTGCTTCTTGTGCCCAACAAACAAACCCACAACTTCGTCCCTGTTTAATTAATTCCCCAAATTAGGTTAACAATAAACAGATCAGTTGGGGCAAAATTTGATGGCATACCTGTCGATTACAACAATAGAACTGCCTTCCGGGGTTCGTTTGTGTACACGAAGTTCGGACTAGGGTTGGGGCTCCACAGTCACATCGCACCATCGTTCAATTTGGACCTGCAATTTAGTGGGTGGTTTTTTAGGGTTTCCAGGTCTCTGTAATGCTTATAAAGATGGAGGGAAGACCAGAGAAAAAATTATAAATGAAATAATAAAGAGAAATGACATAAATACCCCTCCATTTAAATAATTATAGATGAATTTAAAAAGGTAAATGACATAATTACCCTTCATTTAACAGCTGGAAATAACATTAGTTAGGTTTTGGATGGATTTGGCAGTGAATTAGAAACTTTAAGGGTCCAGGTGATAAAAAAAACCTTTTTGGATGGATATGGCAAATTTGGTTAAAACTCAAGGACGAAATTGGCAATTTACTCTAAGTTTTTTTATAAACTTAAAATTAAAATATTTGCTACTTGTCTATAACTATTAACTATTGTAAAAAAATGTTTTAGTATTTTTAATTGTTGTTTTTCTTTTAATCCTCTTCGTTTAGATTATCGATGTGTAACATGTCAGTCCGGATGGAGGGATGGTGTTTTCGCTCTCTCGTTCTTTACAAATTATTCTGTTGATCGTTGAGTTGTCTCTACTGTCCCGCTCTTCACCTTTGGCATTTATCGACGTGGATCTTCTATCTTGCTCTCCAGGCTCCATACAGTCCACCCTTAGACTATCCGGTGTGGAGAGGTTTGAAGAAGGAGCATGAAGGAGAGCGTTTAAAAAATAATGATAAACAATTAAAATTCAAACAAACAATCAAAACAAAACCAAACAACAACAACCAACAATAGATCACCACGTCATCAACCACCAAGCCCCCACGCGCCTTGCCCCACGCCACCCCACGGGGTAGTGTTTCGGTATGGAGAGGGCTTTCACGCCAATTCCTAGCCCCCACACCGTACGATCTTAAGAAAATATATGTGTTAATTAGTTTGTAAGTGTTATCTTCTAAGCAGTTAATGCGGAAAAATATCGGTTATCGGTCAAGGACCGATATTTGAGATATCGTTTATCGCGGTGAGATATAGGTGAGATATCGTAATTTATAATATCATTCATAAATATATATATATATACTAGAAGTCTAGAACTTATATAATATTAATAGCAAAATAAAGAAGTGTTCATCAAAAGGTGGTAGAAAGTCTAGATGTGGGAATGAAAATCTCAAAAGGTGGTAAATACTTTGTCCCACATTGGTGTGGAACAAAGTGAGTGGTTGTTTATAAGGTAAAGCATTTACTACTCCATTGTAGCTTTATGACATGTTTTACCACAAGTCCTACCCGCGCACAGGGGGGGTGCAAAAAAATGAGTTTCTAAGCTGGAATTTGGTTGAACTCGTGCGTGCTCGCACGTCCTGCGGACACGAGTGCAGCTCCAAAAACCTGGACCCGAATCTCGGCGAGACAACCAATATGAGATATGCAAAATATCGGCGCTATATCAGTATTTATCGCCGATAATATCGCTCACCGAGATGCAGACCGATATGGCACACCGATATGTTGGGCTAGGGCCGATACCTATCGGTGATATAGCACCGACATATCGCCGAGATTAACTGCATAGGTTATCTTAAAGACGTTTAATACATCATCATCATCATCATCATACTCAGTAAATCCCACCAATAGCAAAACAAAGGTTGGGTCTGAGGAGGGTAAGGTGTAAACAGCCTTACCTCTACCCCGTAGTAATAGAGATGCTGCTTCCAGTGACACCCCCAGCTCGATATTAGTTTTGCATCAAGCCTTGGACATATAGCACATAACACTCAACAATCGGGACAATTTACTTATTCAGTTTAATACATTTAAATAATTTAACAATTTTCTCTAGATATGATATGACTATGAAACTACGTTCTTTATCTTAGTACTAGATTTGGAAAAATACAAAAACAGACAAGAGTCCTCAATAACTACAAGATAAGTCCCTCCATAGTGGTACGCGACATAACGTCAAACCGGGCTATAGCGCCCATCGCGCCACCGCACACCGCCCCGGGCGGTGCCATACGACAGATTCCGGCCTCCTCTGTGAAAATTATAACGACCCCATACAACGGATTCTCTCACATATATATATCTATGTGGGATTAGGATCAAGAGTGAACAACATCTTGAGAGTGAACTGAGTGAACTAATCTTGGCCCTTGAACATTTTTTAGATTAAAAGGGTAAGACTGACATTACCCAATTATGTTTAATTAAAATCCCTTAATTTTCTCATCTATTAACTCTCTTTCTTTCTTTCTTTCTCTCTCTCACTCTCTCATTTTTAATTATTTCTCCAGTATTTCTTTATCCATAGATTTTATTTTAATTTTAACTTGAATATTGTTTTTCTTTTATTATCCGTATATATAGATATCATAATACATTGTTTTTAACTTTTTATAATTTTCAATAAACATTAAAAAATTTCTCTGAGATTAAAATTGCAATTATTTTTGGGCATGAATTTTTTTTTTTGAATATGTGATGAAGTTATTTATTTTTGCATACATGTGATATGTTTCATTTTCATTAATTTCATAATTTTTATATGAATCTACTCGTGTGCATGCCTAATATACTATATGTTGTTAATATACACATATGTAACCATTTCTGAATATAATACATAGATGTATAAAAGACCGTACACATGTGTATAAACTAATAGCTGTGTATCTTGTATAAACTGATAGTTAGCGAGACTGTACACATGTGTATAAACTAACAGCTGTGTATATGTATAAACTGATACTAGCGAGACTGTACACATGTGTATACACTAACAACTATGTATCTTGTATATATGGAAACTAGCGAGATTTTAGGGATTTTGATTATATTATTTAATAAATGCAATTTACAGAAGACACGCATACCCTTTTGTCATTTATTTTAAAGGGGAGTGACAACATTATAATTACAATCTTTCCATTGTTTAAAAATCTCTAGATGATGTAATCCAATGGCCCAGATTAGTTCACACAGTTCACTTTCAACCTAGTGTTCACTCTAGAACCCTACCCTATCTATGTGTGTGTGTGTGTATATATATATATATATAAAACTGCACGAGTGTAACCATACTACACACCTATGTGATATAACCCCCCTCTCTTACGCAAATGTCACGTGTCGAATAACCCCACATGATTAGGGGTGAAGAGGGTGACCACTACACATGACCTAATGGTTTTAAAAGTAGTTTCAAGATCGTGAGTTCACCGTGGGCAGCACAACTAGTGTAGTACTGTTTTAACTTTTGTACCATGAATCTTAATGCACATGTTGTTCATCTCGGACACAAGATCTTTATGGAAATATGAAGTTCCTTTTAACTAGGAATGCAACCCGTCGCGATGCGACAGGGGCTAGATTTACATTTATATTCAGCCGGTTATCATTGTGTCACATCGATATGGTTAATTACATAAGCTAAATGTAACACCCTAGTTTGAAAACAAGATTTCTATATTTATTTAGCAGCGGAAATTTGTCCCTAAAAATATTTAACAATTTACATTTAATATCAATTGCTAATTGTATTTATTTAAGACTATTAACTAGGTGTTACAATCCTTCCTTGAAGAGTGTTCATAATCTGCTTAATAAACCAACTAATCCTTGCCAACTTGTACAATCTAAACTTCAGACTCTCGATCTTCAATGTTATAAATTTTGGCTTAATACCTGTATACCTGAGAACACATACAACACATCATTAGCAAATTTAAGTGAATGGTATATCACATGTATCCCATTATAACTAAGGAAATATACGCCTAACCTTTATCTCTTATAGCAAGTTACATTCAAAATCATACAATTATTCCTTACCACATTTGATAAAACTATTATGTCCAAAATCAGTCCTTAGTCTCCTCATCAAACCTGCAGCTTCATACTCAATATGTAATCATACTATCCATAATCAAGTTGGTCCATACATTCTAAGCATATTTGCAAACAATCTAATATCATATTTATTTGGTTGAATTACCACTAATACATCCAACTAACTTGGTCAAAACAAAACATAACACATGGATCAGAAAACCAAGTACACTTCCTACCAACACCTCATAGGTTTAACCCATGTAAAAACCTATAATCAATCTAGAACGTAGACAACTACTAGATGAGTCTTAAAACCCACTTTAAGAATTACTACAGTAGGATTCTTCGATCACTTCCTTACTTAGCAATGAACAACAACCGCAATAGCGTACAAAGTATATAACAAGACAAACAATGTGATTTAACATCCCCTATACAGAAGAATTAATGTAAGACCCATAACAATATACGAATAAAACATTTATAAAAGTTTGCATTTAACATTCAAGATATGATAATGTAAAATAACGCTAAACATAATTCATAGTTATTTCAGACTTAAAAGTATTCAAAGGAGTTAATCTAACATTTAACAATGTTTAGAACATCCAAAACTATTAAACAAATGCGGAAGCTTCGATGTTATATATGTTCGGTACTTCAACGAGCTTGATCCGATCCTTATTCCACATATTAGGGGACCTAAACAACATTTAAACACTTTAAATGTTAATAATATAAGGGTTAGAGGTCAATTTATACTCGGGAAATAATACCCCTATAAAGCGAAGCTCTGCCTCGTTGTAAGTATTATAATCCTATTTGTTACCCTACACGATCGATCTAGGGCTCCGTAACGCCTTTCAAGGCTTTGCCTGACTCAATCGTTGGAGTTCTGTCTCGTGTTACACCCGATTGATCTAGGACCCTGTAATGCATGTCAAGGCTCTGCCTGACTCAGTCATTGGAGTTCTATCTCGAGTTGTACGGTTAATATGATTTGGGTTATTTTTCCAAAAAGTGTGCATTATTTAATTTTAATAGATAATAACCAGGAGATACACCAGGAAGCCTTAGTTTTACTTAAGTAAACAAAGCGAGTACATTCTCTTTTTGTCACCTTTTTGTAAATTACTTTTGTGAGTCAAAATGCTTTACCAAAACCTCAAATGTTTTAAATTACACGTAACAGTAATTGAGTATTTGTGATTCTACAACTACAACTGGTATGTTGGGGTTTTGTATACATCACTTGAAACTCGTTACTATCGAAATAGTAGCATGACCACAAGTCAGGATTGACAATACCAGAAAAAGGGGTAATTGGATAGATATAAGCAAATGTAATTGCGGATGCCCTCAATACTGTAAAGTGATAAAACTGTTTTGATTAAACTGGGATGCACTCGCCAATATTTCTTGTTGATAAAACTTTTTAAAACGCGTTTCAGTAACTTAATGTGAAGCTATTAGAAGCCAGCTGGAGAGCACTGAAGGCTTGGAAAAGTGGCTATAAAAGTTACATAAATAAAAAGGAGTTTTGTCTTTCGATAAACTAGGGTTTATCCCTATAAATATACTGTAATGAAAACTTGGGTTTTGTCCCATTTGTTTACTATAGAAGTTTGGTTTTTAACTCTGATAAAATATTTCCTAACTACGGTCCTGATGAAAGTTTTCTGTTGCATAATTAATAAACACCGATACCACCCGCTCTGCGTGCTCTCGCGGTGCCCGCCTCTCGGGGCCGGGGGTCGGGGGCTGCGATAGAAGGTGGTATCAGAGCTACAACCACTGGTTTAAGCCAATGAAGTGTTCTGCTGACACTTAAATTCTGTGTTAGGAAATAATTTATGTGATTATGTGTTTTGTGTTATTTGACAATTTGTTAGTTTACAGTATGAGTGAGCAAGGTACATCTGATGCTTATCGTCACTTAGCTAGTTCACCAAAAGGTGAAGGAACCTCATCTCAGCCAAATCCCTCAGGATACTCAGCAGATACTGAGGAGGAATATTTATTTTTAAGGCACATTCTGAGGAACCTTTTACTTCTAAAAATAGAAGATGGTTTAATAGGGGAGCACATGAGAGAAGAAAGAGGATGAGGAAATTACAACAACAAAGAGCGATAATAAAAGCCAATAGGGAAGTGAATGCCCAAACCCAGGAAGCAGTCAATAGACCACCGTGGGAAGAGGAACTAGATAGACAGTTGGCAGATTTCCATATGCTAGCCACTACAGCAGTAGACTCGAACCTAAACCAAATAGCTAAACCACCACTGTTACCCTTATTCCCAGATCAATAAATGCTAGAACCCAACCAGGAAGACCAGTTTCCTATCTCAGATGTTGGCCCCTATGAGATTCCCAGAATTCCCCCACCAAACCCCATAGCTCAGTACACCGACCTTAACCCTTTAGACCCATTTTGGAACAGTGACTGGTGGAAGCAGAGTGTAATAAGTAACCCAGACCCTTACGGACACCCCATACCTCAATACCCTGACCCAGAACCAGTACCATTACCTCCCATGAGTGAAGAAAATATGCATGAACTTCGCCAATAGGGCGATGAGTTAGTTAAAGAAGAAGATAGAATTCGTCAAATAGGAGAAAAGCTTATGTGGAAGCATGTCGAGCGTGATATACATGATTGGATACACGATACCTAGAATAATACCTAGATATATGTGTAATTTTATATTTTGATAAAAAAATATAGATAGACTAAAATAGATATCGATGTATAACTACTAGCGTGTTTAATTTCAGTTGTAGTTTGTAACCGACGCATATATATAGATATATATGAAAAGAGTAAAGTCGCAATGTTCAACCTTTTTGATTAATGTGTTTGTATGATTATTTGTATCAACATCTTATTCTGTGATAATTAATACCTGATAAGTGTTTACAATTCAGATGTCAAAAGAAGTAAATCAAGAAAACCAGAATAATGAGAATAACGGAATCCAAATAGATAACAGTGCCATCCAACATATAGTAGCAAAAGGAATTATAGATGTTATGCCTTATATTATCAAGACTGTTAAAGAAGCTGAAAATAATAAATATGCAAATGGAAGTAAACGCCACCACACTGAACCAAGTCACAGTGTGAACGATAATAATGGACCTATAATCCAAGCTCCAATTCCTAAAAGAAGAAGAACCGTCTCTTACGGTTGTTCTTATAAAGAATTCTTGGCCTGCAAACCAATAGAATTCTTAGGCAATGAAGGAGCCATTTCAGCCTTGCGCTGGATAGAAAAGACAGAAGCAGTCAGAAAAATAAGTAAATGTGCAGATGAAGATAAGATTATGTTTGCTTCTAATCTTTTAAAAAATGCAGCCTTAGAATGGTGGAATACTATTCTCCAGTCTAGGGGAAGTGACATAGTTTATAGAATGGAATGGACTAATTTGAAAGAAATAGTCGAAAGAAAATTATGTCCTCCTCATGAAAAGGAACAAATCGCCAATAAGTTCCTAAATCTTAAAATGACTGGAATAGACTGCAAAGGTTACACTACCATATTCTTTGAATATGCTAGAATAGTGCCAACCTTAGCCTCACCTGAGCCAGTGTTAATCTCCCGTTACGTTTGGGGATTAATTAGTGAGATTAGACACGTAGTCAAGGCAGCTAGGCCGCAAAACATAGAAGAAGCAGTAGAATCAGCCAACACCCTGACTGATGAATTGGTACACACACAAGAGGAAAACCAGAGAAAGAACTTAGCTCAAAGGCTTACCTAGGAATTCCGCTACGGTAATTTCAACAGTGGAAAAGGAACAGGTTCTTCCTCTGCACCTTACTGCAAGACTTGTAAAAAGAAGCATTATGGGAGATGTGCGAGGTTTTGAAATTTTTTGCAAGAAGCCCGGACATAAGGAAGAAGAATGTCGATCGAAATCTAGCAATAGGATATGCTTTAATTGTGGAGAAACTGGGCACATCAAACCGAACTGTTCGAAACTAGCTCTAGCAGCAACCAACAAAGCTAAGACAGCTGAAGGACCTAAGAAGAATGCCAGAGCATTCGTTCTAACAACTGAAGAAGATAAGATGATTCCAGATGTGTTTGGCGGTACATTTTTAATTAACGAAATTTTGGCAAAGTATTACTTGACTCTGGTGCAAACCGAAGTTTTATCAATACTTCTTTCTACAAACTTCTCAATCAACCATTAACCAAACTTCGACAAGACTGTCTGGTGGAAACGGCAAACGGAGAATCCATTAAGATTAGTGAAATCTTGCAGGGAGCAAGAATAGAAATTCTGAACCATCATTTCCTTGCTAACCTTTACCCAATATCTAGTTGGATTCGATGTTGTGTTAGGAATGGATTGGTTGGTAGCCAATCATGCTAGTATTTTAAGTGATCAAAAGTCAATGCAAGTAAGTACACCAAGTGGTAAAAAGATCACAATCAAAGGAGATAAGCCAACCAGGTTGACAAAATTAATCTCTACGTTGAAAGTTGCAAGTTATGCAAGGAAAGGAGCAATAGTGCATTTGATTTCCCTAATCATTAACAATAAAGGAAAAGAATTAAAAGATATTCCTATAGTATCTAAATTCTCAGATGTTTTTCCAGAAGAGTTACCTGGATTACCGCCTGATAGATATGTTGAATTTAGAATTCACCTAATACCAGGGACGGCACCGATTGCCAAAGCACCATATCGATTAGCACCAACGGAGATGCAGGAACTGAAGAAACAATTGGACGAACTTCTTGACAAAGGTTTTATACAACCTAGTTCATCGCCATGGGGAGCGCCGATTTTATTTGTTAAGAAGAAAGACGGATCAATACGTATGCGCATTGATTACCGAGAATTGAACAAGGTTACGATTAAGAATCGGTACCCACTACCGAGAATCGATGATCTGTTCGATCAACTTCAAGGAGCTCAATTCTTTTCAAAAATCGATTTAAGCTCAGGATATCATCAATTGAAAGTACAGGAAGAGGACATTCTTAAAACTGCTTTTAGAACAAGGTACGATCATTATGAATTTACCGTCATGCCATTTGGTTTAACCAATGCCCCAGCCGCATTTATGGACATGATGAACAGGATATGTAAACCATACCTGGATAAATTCATAATTGTCTTTATAGATGATATTCTAATTTACTCTAAGAGTAAAGAGGAACATGCAGCGCATCTACTTACTCCTCTGACATTATTGAGAAAAGAGAAGCTTTATGCTAAATTCTCAAAATGTGAATTCTGGTTACAAAATGTGCAATTCCTTGGACATTTGGTTAATCATGAAGGAATTCATGTGGATCCCACAAAGATCGAGACGATTACCAAATGGAAAGTCCCTGAATTACCAACGGAAGTAAGAAGTTTTCTTGGACTGGCAGGATATTATAGACGATTTATCCAAGATTTCTCTAGGATAGCCATTCCATTAACTAAACTGACCTGCAAATCAGTTAAGTTTGAATGGGGACCAAAACAGGAAGAAGCCTTTAAGATTCTTAAGCAATGGTTAACCAAGGCACCCATACTCGCATTACCAGAAGGAACTGAAGACTTTATAGTCTATTGTGATGCGTCTAAGTTAGGATATGGATGTCACACCCCAACCGATGGCGGAAACATCGGGGCGCGGCACTAGGCGAACCAGATTGCTCAAGAGAATCCATAACAACTATTAAATGGCAATATTTAAAAGGTTCATTGTCCAATACCAATAAACAAACATTCCACAAACAGTTATCACAGAGTCAAATCTCTAAAACAAAACAAGTCCGACAACCTAGATTTTTATTAGATGAGTTTCTAGACTGCCTATCTTGATTTCAGCATAACATTCCTGTGACACTCTAGGTTTTCCCGAGCTAACACCTTGTAATTACTTAGTGCGTATGAATATATATATATGTTATTAAATGAAAGTTGCGTGATTATTTTGATGATTCTATGTGATCCTTGCACTATGATTGTATAGGTAGTATATATATATAGGTATGTGTGTGTAGTGGGCCGAGACCACGAAACCCGACTCGAGACCCCCCCCCAGTCTCGAGTGAACAGTGAACGGTTGGGCCATATGGGCCGCATCTCCTTAAGCCCGTGAATTGGGCTATAAAACCCTCACATAAGCCACATTATCCTACTCTTTGGACACTCAAACCCACAATCATTCACTCACTCCCACACACTCTCTCTCACCCTCTCAACAAAAACCCTAACAATCAAGCTCACCTCCTCTCCTCTCCCTCTCTCGGATCAAACCGGCGACAACAAAAGGGGCTCTCGGATCATCTCGGATTAGCTTGAGATCACCACTCGGAACTTAGTCCATCAATCCCTCATACTCTTTCATCTAGCCGGTTAGTTTCCTTTTAGTTGTTTGGCCAAAAATGATGATTTATGAATACAAATTGTTAAGGTATTTGAATGATAAATGATGGATGAAATATGTGATAAATGATAAATATGTTCATGTTTTGATGGGAAATTGTTAGATAACATACAAGGATTAGGTAGGATGAACATATGCATGTGTTGAATATGCTTGAATGTTGTTATGAATATATGAAAAATTATGTGTTGATATGTATGTTAGATTAAGGAAATCGAGGATGCTGATTTGAGTATATGTTAGAATAGGATTGTTTGAATAATCATGTTATAATGAAAAACCCTAAGAACAACATGAATGTCATGAAAATATTTGAAATATGCCTTGTTTGATCTATTTTGAATTGCATTTAGACAATAAAACATGTTTAAACATTCTGGTTGGTTAGTACAAAATCTCATGAAATTGCAATCTCATTGGTTAGTACATCAGAGGTTCTAGAAGGATTCTTGTGCACGTATCCGAGGTTGCGACTCGAAACCCCCGGTTGCGACTCGCAAACAAAACATGACAACTCGAGACTACGGCGGTTGCGACTCGAAACCAGACCATGACAAGTCGAAACCTCCGGTTGCGACTCGAAACCAGACCATGACAAGTCGAAACCTCCGGTTGCGACTCGAAACCTCCGGTTGCGACTCGAAACCAGACCATGACAAGTCGAAACCTCCGGTTGCGACTCGAGACTGTGTGTTCTCGAGTCGAGACCTCCTGGTCTCGACTGGGCTGCTTGTCTCCGTTACTGGGCCAAGGACGTGTGGGCTGCGC
Organism: Helianthus tuberosus; assembly: GCA_030545235.1. Classification (NCBI taxonomy): domain Eukaryota; kingdom Viridiplantae; phylum Streptophyta; class Magnoliopsida; order Asterales; family Asteraceae; genus Helianthus; species Helianthus tuberosus. Next base: position 78,979,251 of record CM060380.1, read on the forward strand.
ATACCGTTCTATTTGGATTCTGTGAAGCTGTTAACTGTTAGTGTGATCTGATAGGCCCAATAACACTTATGATTTGTATGATAGTTGTTGATGTTCACTATTTAACTGCTACATATCAGAATAGGCCCGATAACTTGCTGGATGATCATGTGTTGTGTATGCTACGTGTTAGTTATGTGTAGATTATACGTGAATACTTGTACCCCAACTTGACCTGTATTGGTGACCATGCTAGGACGTGGTGACCAACGGGATTGACCAAGTAAATAATCTACCGAGCAACCCAAGGTGAGTTCACAACTAATAAAGCATGCGTTCCCGGTGGTTGGGAAACGAAAACTTAAGCAACGCTATCCCCTCGTAAGGGATACAAACCTACTTCTCTCCCCTTAAACGGGACTTTTAGTTAAATTACTGTTTATACTGGATGCAACAAGCAACACTAAACAAAACTCTATCACTCAAGTCCTCACTTCTTAATACCGATTAGTCGCCGGGGTCAGGCGAACGGGTTATTAGTTGATAGCGCTATTTAGGTCTCACCAACCTCACACCGTGCCCGCGTATGGGATCGGGCGTGAACTAATGTACTCTGGCAACCGTCAATGATGATAGAACATTGACAAACGGGGCACACTACGGAAACGTACGGATGAATAGTATTCGGTATTGTAAAAACGGTTTAGTCGCTTACTTGTGGGGTAGCTCCCCATCGCATGTATAAACGGATAAATTAACTGGTGAAACAAGTTTTTGGTAATTAAAACTGGACAACTCGTGAACTCGCCAACATTTTGTTGATACCCTACTGCATGCTTTGCAGGTACCCAGTGACTCAGGAGCTTGCAGCTTGGGAAGTGTAGTGGTCGCCTAAACCCGCGTGTTGGGTTCTAAATAATTTGAACTATGAACTTTGTTTAAAACTATTTTTCCTATGCTTCCGCTACTTACTTAACTGTTATTTGAACCTAAACATTCGAACTTTAAACTATGGTGTTTACTAACCATTATGGTTGGTGATCATTCTTACTATTATCCAATGCTCAGTATAATTGGTGGCTGGATCCTGGTCAGTCACGCCTCCAAGCGGTAGTACTCCGCATGTGGATTTTGGGGGTGTGACAGATTGGTATCAGAGCCATTGGTTATAGTGAACTTGGTTTTAAAAAGGAGAGTCTTTTTGAGAAAAACCAGACTATAACCCGTGACTCGTGACGACACTACACTCCAAGGGCAAGACTCGGCATATTAGACCTCATAGCTCGGACTTGTGTTTACTTGCTTGTTTATCTTATATTGACTGCTCTACTATACATACTAGTGTGCCTAATTAGATAGATACACATCTCTCTTCTAACTCATTCTCGCTACATTACGACATCACACTCATACTGTGTTTTCTGGTTATGAAGACAATGAGTGGACGCGGAAGAGGAAGTGTTAACATGACTCAGGCTCAATTCGCTAACTTGCTCAACACGGTGGCTGCAGCTTTCGCAGCTCACCCTGGAGGTAAACTCGTTACTTTAGGATGTTTAGATCCTACCCCCACATCGTCTTTCCACCTCTAAACCTATTCGCTTCACTTCTCGCAACAGGTCAGCCTGCGCCGGCACAGCCACGTGTTTGTACTTTCAAAACCTTCATGGATGGCAAGCCTCTCCCTTTCAACGGCACTGAGGGTGCCATAGGCCTTCTGCACTGGATTGAAAAGGCCGAAGCTGTCTTCGCTGTCTGCGAGTGTCCCCCTGCTAACTGGGTTAAGTACGCAACTGGTACGCTAGAAGGAAACGCGCTTTCATGGTGGAAAGCACAGATTCAAATGCTTGGTCTGGAAACTGCTAATGCTACTGCATGGGAAGATTTCAAGGATATGATCAAAGAGGAGTACTGTCACAGGGATGACATCCACAAACTCGAGAACGAGTACTATGCGCTCAAGATGGTTGGATCAGAGATTGAGACCTACACTAAGCAGTCCAACGACTATGCTGCACTTTGCCCAAACATGTCCCGACCTATGTATCGGAGGATCGAATTGTACATCAAAGGCTTGGTCCCTGAAATCAGAAGTCATGTGACCTCAGCCAACCTCAATACCATACAGCCCGTGGTTCGTCTTGCTCACAAACTCACCAATCAGGCTGTGGAAGAGGGCAAGCTGCCCAAGAGGATCAGTGCTACTACTGGCACTTCTAGCGATAACAAACGAAAGTGGGATGGAAGTCAGGGAAAGGATGCTAACCCCACTCAGGCCCCAGTTCAACAAAGGAAGACTGAAAGCAACAAGGGCCCTCAGCAACAGGGTGGCTATCGAGGAAACCACCCTAAGTGTAACAAATGTAGCCGACATCACAGTGGGCCATGTGGAAAAGGTCAATGTCAGCGATGCAACAAGATGGGGCACGAAGCCAAAGACTGCCGAAGCCAGTTCCCAGCTAGGCAGAATCAGCAACAACCACAGCAACAGCAGCAACAAGGAAACAACCGTGGATGCTTCAAGTGTGGAGCAACGGGGCACATGCGAAAGGATTGCCCTGAACTGAATCAAAACAACAACAATCAGGGTGCTGGGAACAATAACAACAATGCTGGAAATGGTGCTAGAGGAAAAGCTTTTGTGATTGGAGCTGGGGAAGCAAGGAATGACCCCAACGTTGTGGCGGGTAAGTTCCTACTTAATGATCGTAAAGTTTCCGTATTGTTTGATTCCGGAGCAGATGCTAGTTATGTATCCCTACGTATTAGTAAGAAACTTAAGCTCACTCTTACGCCGCTAAGCTCTAAGCACACCGTTGAAATAGCTAATGGTAGAAACCTCGAGGCCTCACATGTAATTCGTAACTGCAAATTAGAGTTGTCTGGTCAGACCTTCTGTATCGATCTCTTCCCCATCATTCTTGGAAGCTTCGACGTCATTGTTGGTATGGATTGGTTATCCAAACATCGCGCTGAAATCCTCTGCCAAGAGAAAGCTATTCGTATTCCCCGTCCCCCTGGCAAACCTCTTATAGTTCAAGGCGACAAGAGCGGAGAAGTCACGGGCATCATTTCATTCTTAAAGGCCCAGAAGTGTCTACAAAAAGGGCACACCGCTATCTTAGCACTCGTTGCCGACACACAGAAAATGGAAAACAGGATTGAAGATTTTCCAGTTGTACGTGACTATCCTGAGGTATTCCCGGAGGAACTACCTGGACTCCCTCCTCACCGTCAGGTCGAATTTCAAATCGAGCTAGCTCCCGGAGCAGCGCCTATAGCTCGTGCACCTTATCGATTAGCCCCCGCGGAGCTCAAGGAGCTTTCTACTCAACTACAAGAACTTTTGGACAAAGGTTTTATCCGTCCTAGTTCATCACCCTGGGGAGCCCCAGTGCTCTTCGTCAAAAAGAAAGATGGCTCATACCGAATGTGTATTGACTACCGCGAACTTAACAAGGTTACCATCAAGAATCGTTATCCACTTCCCCGTATCGACGACCTGTTCGACCAGCTGCAAGGGTCGAACTATTATTCCAAGATCGATCTGCGATCGGGTTATCACCAGCTGAGAGTCCGCGATGAGGACATCTCTAAGACTGCTTTCAGAACCCGCTATGGTCACTACGAATTCCTTGTCATGCCCTTCGGAATGACCAACGCACCTGCGATCTTCATGGATCTCATGAACCGAGTATGCAAACCCTACCTCGACAAGTTCGTAATTGTGTTTATCGACGACATCCTAATCTACTCGAAGAGCCAAGAGGAGCATGAACAACACCTACGTCTTATTCTCGAACTCCTCCGCAATGAGCAACTGTACGCCAAATTCTCGAAATGTGATTTCTGGCTTAGAGAAGTCCATTTCCTTGGGCACATCGTCAATCAGGAAGGGATTCATGTTGACCCCGCTAAGATTGAGTCCATTAAGAATTGGCCTGTACCTAAGACTCCGACCGAAGTTCGCCAATTCTTGGGATTGGCAGGATACTATCGAAGATTTATCAAGGGATTCTCTAAGATCGCTCAACTACTTACGACCCTCACTCAGAAGGGTGTTGCTTACAAATGGAGCGATGCTCAGGAATCTGCCTTCCAGGAACTAAAGAAAAATCTTTGTAGTGCTCCTATTCTTTCCTTACCTGAAGGTACCGACGACTTTGTTGTTTACTGCGATGCTTCTATTCAAGGGCTTGGATGCGTGTTGATGCAACGCGAGAAGGTTATTGCTTACGCTTCGCGACAACTCAAGATCCACGAATGGAACTACACGACGCATGACTTAGAATTTGGAGCTGTGGTCTTCGCGCTCAAGCTTTGGAGACACTACTTGTACGGCACCAAGTGCACGATTTACACTGATCACAAGAGTCTCCAGCACATAATGGAACAAAAGGAGTTGAATATGCGGCAACGCCGATGGGTCGAGCTCCTAAATGACTACGAGTGTGCAATTAAATATCATCCAGGCAAGGCTAATGTGGTAGCCGATGCCCTCAGCAGAAAGGAGACCAAACCCAAGCGTGTTCGTGCCTTACAGCTCACTATCCACTCGAACCTCCCTAATCAGATTCGGAATGCTCAGGTTGAAGCATTGAAAGCCGAGAACATCAGGGCTGAGTCCCTACGAGGATCGAGACAACGATTGGAACAAAAAGAAGACGGTGCTTACTACGTAGCCGGACGCATATGGGTTCCGCTTTATGGAAATTTACGTGACCTTGTGATGGATGAAGCCCATAAGTCCCGTTACTCGGTACATCCGGGTTCAGATAAGATGTACCACGACTTGAGGACTACCTATTGGTGGCCTGGCATGAAAGCCCACATAGCAGCCTATGTCAGAAAATGTTTAACTTGTGCAAGAGTCAAGGCTGAGTATTAGAAACCATCAGGCCTACTCCAGCAGCCAGAGATCCCGCAATGGAAATGGGAGCAGATTTCCATGGATTTTGTTACTGGCCTGCCTAGGTCTCAACGCGGAAATGACACCATTTGGGTAATAGTGGATCGCTTAACTAAGTCTGCACACTTTTTGGCTATCAAAGAAACAGACAAGTTCTCTACCCTAGCAGAGGTATACTTAAAAGAAGTGGTTTCAAAGCACGGAGTGCCTACCTCTATTATTTCTGACCGAGATGCACGTTTTACTTCGGAATTGTGGCAAGCTATGCACAAGTCCTTTGGCTCGCGTTTAGACTTGAGCACCGCTTATCATCCGCAAACGGATGGGCAATCGGAACGCACCATCCAAACCCTCGAAGACATGCTTAGGGCATGTGTGATTGATTTTGGCAAGAATTGGGAAAAGCACCTACCGTTAGTAGAATTCTCCTACAACAACAGCTACCACACCAGCATTCAGGCGGCACCCTTTGAGGCATTGTACAGTCATAAATGTCGATCGCCTCTCTGCTGGGTGGAGGTAGGTGACAGCCAAATCACAGGCCCGGAACATGTAGTCGACACCACAGAAAAGATTGCCCAGATTAGGCAACGCATGGCGGCAGCTCGTGACCGTCAAAAGCACTACGCTGACAAAGATAGGAAACCGCAAGAGTTCCAGGTTGGTGAACGGGCTCTACTTAAGGTCTCACCCTGGAAGGGTGTGGTTCGTTTTGGAAAACGGGGCAAGCTTAATCCAAGATATGTCGGACCCTTTGAAGTTACCGAAAAGATCGGTACGGCCGCTTACAGGTTGAATCTGCCTGAAGAACTGAGTGCTGTGCAAAACGTCTTCCACGTGTCTAATCTGAAGAAGTGTCTATCAGATGAAACACTCATCATTCCTTTTAAGGAACTCACTATTGACGAACAGCTACACTTTACTGAGGAACCGGTTGAGATCACGGATCGTGAGATCAAAACCCTCAAACGTAGCCAGATACCTCTCGTGCGAGTTCGTTGGAACTCACGCCGTGGCCCAGAATTTACCTGGGAGCGGGAAGACCAGATGAAGCGCAAGTATCCCCAGCTGTTCCCAAATGAAACCCCCAGCACTGAAGCTACAACTGAATTTCGGGACGAAATTCCAAACTAACGGGGGGATGATGTGACATCCCGTTGAAACGTTCGTATTTACATTAGCTTGTCAGTGGCTGCCTTAACTTTCGGGACGAAAGTTCTTAAAACTTGGGGATAATGTGACACTCTAGGTTTTCCCGAGCTAACACCTTGTAATTACTTAGTGCGTATGAATATATATATATATGTTATTAAATGAAAGTTGCGTGATTATTTTGATGATTCTATGTGATCCTTGCACTATGATTGTATAGGTAGTATATATATATAGGTATGTGTGTGTAGTGGGCCGAGACCACGAAACCCGACTCGAGACCCCCCCCAGTCTCGAGTGAACAGTGAACGGTTGGGCCATATGGGCCGCATCTCCTTAAGCCCGTGAATTGGGCTATAAAACCCTCACATAAGCCACATTATCCTACTCTTTGGACACTCAAACCCACAATCATTCACTCACTCCCACACACTCTCTCTCACCCTCTCAACAAAAACCCTAACAATCAAGCTCACCTCCTCTCCTCTCCCTCTCTCGGATCAAACCGGCGACAACAAAAGGGGCTCTCGGATCATCTCGGATTAGCTTGAGATCACCACTCGGAACTTAGTCCATCAATCCCTCATACTCTTTCATCTAGCCGGTTAGTTTCCTTTTAGTTGTTTGGCCAAAAATGATGATTTATGAATACAAATTGTTAAGGTATTTGAATGATAAATGATGGATGAAATATGTGATAAATGATAAATATGTTCATGTTTTGATGGGAAATTGTTAGATAACATACAAGGATTAGGTAGGATGAACATATGCATGTGTTGAATATGCTTGAATGTTGTTATGAATATATGAAAAATTATGTGTTGATATGTATGTTAGATTAAGGAAATCGAGGATGCTGATTTGAGTATATGTTAGAATAGGATTGTTTGAATAATCATGTTATAATGAAAAACCCTAAGAACAACATGAATGTCATGAAAATATTTGAAATATGCCTTGTTTGATCTATTTTGAATTGCATTTAGACAATAAAACATGTTTAAACATTCTGGTTGGTTAGTACAAAATCTCATGAAATTGCAATCTCATTGGTTAGTACATCAGAGGTTCTAGAAGGATTCTTGTGCACGTATCCGAGGTTGCGACTCGAAACCCCCGGTTGCGACTCGCAAACAAAACATGACAACTCGAGACTACGGCGGTTGCGACTCGAAACCAGACCATGACAAGTCGAAACCTTCGGTTGCGACTCGAAACCAGACCATGACAAGTCGAAACCTCCGGTTGCGACTCGAAACCTCCGGTTGCGACTCGAAACCAGACCATGACAAGTCGAAACCTCCGGTTGCGACTCGAGACTGTGTGTTCTCGAGTCGAGACCTCCTGGTCTCGACTGGGCTGCTTGTCTCCGTTACTGGGCCAAGGACGTGTGGGCTGCGCATACCGTTCTATTTGGATTCTGTGAAGCTGTTAACTGTTAGTGTGATCTGATAGGCCCAATAACACTTATGATTTGTATGATAGTTGTTGATGTTCACTATTTAACTGCTACATATCAGAATAGGCCCGATAACTTGCTGGATGATCATGTGTTGTGTATGCTACGTGTTAGTTATGTGTAGATTATACGTGAATACTTGTACCCCAACTTGACCTGTATTGGTGACCATGCTAGGACGTGGTGACCAACGGGATTGACCAAGTAAATAATCTACCGAGCAACCCAAGGTGAGTTCACAACTAATAAAGCATGCGTTCCCGGTGGTTGGGAAACGAAAACTTAAGCAACGCTATCCCCTCGTAAGGGATACAAACCTACTTCTCTCCCCTTAAACGGGACTTTTAGTTAAATTACTGTTTATACTGGATGCAACAAGCAACACTAAACAAAACTCTATCACTCAAGTCCTCACTTCTTAATACCGATTAGTCGCCGGGGTCAGGCGAACGGGTTATTAGTTGATAGCGCTATTTAGGTCTCACCAACCTCACACCGTGCCCGCGTATGGGATCGGGCGTGAACTAATGTACTCTGGCAACCGTCAATGATGATAGAACATTGACAAACGGGGCACACTACGGAAACGTACGGATGAATAGTATTCGGTATTGTAAAAACGGTTTAGTCGCTTACTTGTGGGGTAGCTCCCCATCGCATGTATAAACGGATAAATTAACTGGTGAAACAAGTTTTTGGTAATTAAAACTGGACAACTCGTGAACTCGCCAACATTTTGTTGATACCCTACTGCATGCTTTGCAGGTACCCAGTGACTCAGGAGCTTGCAGCTTGGGAAGTGTAGTGGTCGCCTAAACCCGCGTGTTGGGTTCTAAATAATTTGAACTATGAACTTTGTTTAAAACTATTTTTCCTATGCTTCCGCTACTTACTTAACTGTTATTTGAACCTAAACATTCGAACTTTAAACTATGGTGTTTACTAACCATTATGGTTGGTGATCATTCTTACTATTATCCAATGCTCAGTATAATTGGTGGCTGGATCCTGGTCAGTCACGCCTCCAAGCGGTAGTACTCCGCATGTGGATTTTGGGGGTGTAACAATTCCAGCAACCTACCACATACGTTAAAATAAAAGTCAATACATAAAGTAAAGGTGAGTACACAAGTTTACATAGATAATAGCATAAAAAGCATTTACGCATAAACAGCATGTAACACGTAACGGGTGAAGCATGTAACTATCAACAATGATACAACCTAACCACGAGACTACGTTGTAGAGTATGCGCGACACATGTTCATCGAAGCGAAAACGTGAAGTGAAGTAAAGTAATGTGATCCCTAGCAACCCCTGTCACACAGGTGCTGAGTCCAAACTAAAGTACTATCATTGCTAGAGGCGGTCTAGTGTAACACTGTATAAGCATAGTAACAAGCATTCAACAAATCACGTATAGCATGCGGGAGCAGTTAGCATTTATAAAGTGTTTACGTTGTGTGTTGTGTTTTGATATGGAACGTATGTAACACCCAAAAGTGCGTTAAACGAAAATGGGTTCGAGTATACTCACAGTTTGTGTTTAGTAAGTAAACACAATCTGGATTGGATTGAAGGGAGCGCGTTGAGTCAGCCTGTGCATGGAAATAGAAGCATAAGTCTTCCTTAGGGCTGTACGGTTGAAATAAGAGTGTCAGTGGGGTAACAGTGAGTTAAGTGTTCAACAGTCTATCCGAACGGATGGGTCCCGTCCGGACGGATGGCCATTCGAATAGGATGTGGTTGTTTTTCAACAGTTAAAATTTGAAGTTTAGTTTAAGCGTTTAAACAATGGAAATTATCAAGGTCAGGTCATCCGGACGGATGATCCGTGGTTGAAGTTTTGTAAAATTTTCTAACTAAAAGTTTTGAGTTAACGGAGACGGCGTGACGACGTGTCAAACAACGGAAAAATACCAAGTCCAGTTCATTCGGCCGGATGGGCCTAACCCATTCGAACAAACATGCTGTTCTTGATGAAGATTCATGTTTGACCTGGAAATCTTTCATAACTTAGTTGAAAAGTGTGAAATGCCTTTAGATCTGGAACCATTCTTGATTAAATGGTGCTCCACAACAGTTTGCCTAAGCAAAATGAGTGGATACCACCTTCAAGAGGTCCAAATCAGATGATTTCGAGAAAAATTTTAAGTGTGTATGTGATTTTGTTGAAGAAGATGGTGTAGAAGTGAATAGGGATGAGGATTGAGGAAGATTTGAGAGAAAAAGCTTACAAATTAGCCTTGAATCGCGTCTGATTCTTGGGGAGCGGATGAGAGTGTCAAAGTGTTAGAAGGAGGGTGTACGGCTAGTATTTATGGTGGAGAGGCGAGGTTTAAGTGTCACACCCCAACTTATGGCGGAAACATCAGGGCGCGGCACTGAGCGAAACAGATTGTCCAGGAGAATCCATAACAACTATAATTACCAAATATTAAATGTTACGTCCCATAGCCTAACATATGAAGTAAAACAGTTATTACAGACATAGTGTTCTCAAAGACAAATATTGTTCCGACAACTCAGATTTTATTTAATTCCTTTCTAGACTCTCCTAGTTTGATTCCATGACATCCAGCAAATAAAAGCATCCTAAGCACCTGTCAGATACGTTAAAATAAAAGTCAATACACATAGTGTAAAGGTGAGCATACAAGTTTAATTGCATATAGTAGCGAAAGCGATTTACGCATAACCAGCATGTATCACGTAGTAATGTGAAGCAAGTAGGTTATCGACAATGAAATATGCACAGACGTGACTGCGAGTTGTAGAATGCGTAACACATATCACCACTGTGACACGTGAAGAAAAGCCCTTAATAACCCCTGTCCGCGACAGGTGCTGAGTCCAAACTATAGTACTATCATTGCTAAGGTGTCAGGCAACAATCACTGTGTAAACATAACATACAAGCATTCATCGAATAACACGTATAACATGCGAGAGCGGTTAGCATATAGAAAGTGTTTGCGTTGTGTGATCGATGTGATTTGATATAAGTAACGTATGTAGCACCCAAAAGTGCGTTAAGCAAAAAGGGATCGAGTATACTCACAGATCGTGTTTAATAAATAAACACAGTCTTGGATTGAAGGGAGCGCTTGAGAGATTAGCCTGATCAGAGAACGATAGTGTAAGCGTTGAACAGTGCGTTAAACAGCGCGTCGAAGAGTTTGAGTGACGAACAGTGATTCGGTCGGAGGGTCATTTATTTGAGAGGGATGTGTTTGTGAATTGTTTGAACTTTGAAGTTTTCATTATAGCATTTTGTAAAACGTAAAGTGTCTCTACATATCAGGTTATCTGGTCGGATGGTCATCCGGATGGATGACCGTTCGGTCGGATGGCCATTCGTTTGAAACACTGATATACTTTGAGGTTTTGAAAAATAGATTAACTGTGGAATTCATAAGGCAAGTCACCTGGTCGAATAGTCATTCGATCGGATGATGGTCCGATCGGACGGCTATCCGTTTGAGCAACCTGTTTCGTTCGATGAACTTGTAAAATCAGTTAAGTTAAAAGTTTTGCGGTTTAGCCGAGACGGTATGATGACATGTTAAACAACGGAAATCTCATCAAGTCCAGCTCATCTGCTCGGACGTGAACCATCCCGTTCGATCCGAACCAACTGTTCTTGATGGTGCCTCATGTTCAACCCGTGAATCGGTCGTCTGATCCGATAGGAATCCATTCTCGATCCGACACTTCACTAGAGAACGAGTAGAAGGTCCGAACGAGCTCAGATTCTATCGGGTTTGAGTAAAAAATGAAGAATGTTTGAAGAAAAGTTTGAAACTCTTGAAAAATGTTTAGATTTAGGTGAAATCAGTGTTTAAACATTGTAGAAATCCTTTAGATCTGAGTTGTTCTTGGTGGAATGGGGTCACACTTAAGTGTTCATGAGAACCCATGGTGACGTCATCAAAGAATAGCTCAAATCAGGTGGATTTCATGGTGAATTTGTGAGATTTGTTGGTGAAATCGATGGGAAAGTGTGTATAGATTGAGGAAGTACAAGATTTGAGTTGAAAACTTACAAGAATCGCGAGGAATCGAGAGAAAGGAGGCTGAGAGTGCACTGGATCGGAGGGAGCTATCACATCAGTGAACAGTGATGTGACAGGTGAGGTATTTATAGGGGAATGAAGAGAAAGGCGGTGCAAGTTATAGGATCGGATGGCCATCCGATCGGATGGTCATCCGGTCGGATGGATGACCATTCGATCGAAGGGTCATTCGATCGGATGGCTCGAGTGAGTTAGTTTCCGACTTCCGTTTCATGCGTCGAGCGTTGCGTCGCGTTTGAGCGAGTTGCGAATAAGCGATGCGATAGTATTAAACAATAGTTACACAAATAACATAACTAACATTTAACATAAAAGTATAACTTATTTTCGAGTCCGCGATGCGACTGCGTTGTGATAGAGTTGCGATCGCGTTTGCGATTATCACCCCAGAACATAAATTAGGCACACACAAGTAAGCACATAATAACGCACACACATAGAACAATACCAATACTGCGAGTCGAGTTGCGATGTGATTAGCATTAAGTAGATTAGCGTTTTACTTGCGTTTATCGCATTGTTACTTCATATGTTACAAATCGTAGAACAAAATAGCGTAAACTATAATATCGATTGTTGGGGGTTGAGAGTACAAGCAATAATTAAGTCAGGAATGACAGATCTGATTAGCAATCTTTTCTTCCTTTGACTTCAAAAGTCGGGTTGTTATAGCCTCCCCTACTTTAGGGAATTTCGTCCCGAAATTAAGGCGCAGGCGTAATGAATAGCTGTAGATACTTAGCCTTCATATCACTCTCGAGTTCCCAGGTGAACTCGGCGCCGCATTTGCCTTCCTAGAGAACCTTCACTATAGGAATGCGTGAGTGTCAATTTTTCTTGGTTTCTCGATCCATGATCTCGACTGGTTTTTCCACGACGTGTAATGTTTCGTCCACTTGTAGATCCTCAAGTGGTACATGTAAATTCTGCTCGGCTAGACACTTTTTGAGGTTCGAAACATGGAAAGTCAGATGGACGTTGCTGAGTTCCTCTGGTAGTTCGAGTCTGTAGGCCACTTTGCCAATTCTTTCCAGAATCTTAAAGGGTCTGGCATATCGAGGCGTGAGCTTTCCTTTCTTGCCGAATCGGACCACCCCTTCCAAGGTGAAACCTTCAGGAGTACGTGATCACCAACGTCAAATTCAAGGGGCTTGCGGTGTCTATCGGCGTAACTCTTTTGACGACTCCACGCTTTCAATAGATTGTCTCGTGTTTGGAGGATCTTGTCAGTCGTTTCTTGCAATAACTCAGGACCGGTAATTTGCGCATCCCCGATCTCGTGCCATACAACACGCAATCGACATTTTCTTGCATATAATGCCTCAAATGGTGCCATTTGAATACTAGAGTGATAACTGTTGTTGTATGAGAATTCGACTAAAGGTAAATGCGAATCCCAATTACCACCGAAATCTATAACGCAAGAGCGAAGCATGTCTTCAAGGTGCGAATCGTGCGTTCAGTCTGACCGTCGGCCTGGGGATGGAAAGCGGTACTTAGATTAAGAGTAGTACCGAGAGCAGATTAAAATGTTCCCCAAAGGCGCGAGGTAAATCGACCATCGCGGTCAGAGATGATATCACGAGGTGTCCCATGTCGACAAATGACTTCGTCGGTATAGATCCGTGCTAATTGTTCTACCTTAAAGTCTTCTCGTATCGGCTGAAAATGAGCAGATTTAGTAAGGCGATCAACGATAACCCAGATGCTATCGTGACCTGATGTCGTGCGTGGAAGTTTGGTAATGAAATCCATGGCTATACTTTCCCACTTCCACACTGGAATCTCGGGTTGCTCGAGTAACCCCGAGGGTCTTTGATGTTCGGCCTTGACCTTCGAGCAGGTTAGGCATTTAGAAACATACACCGCGATATCCTTCTTCATCCCAGGCCACCACTACCTGGATCCGAGGTCCTGGTACATCTTGTCGGCACCTGGATGAATCGAATACCAGGACTTGTGAGCTTCGGTCATCAAAATATCCCAAAGGTTGTTGCGATTAGGAATCCAAATGTGGTCGTGATAGTGAAAGATATCATTGGATTTGATTTCCAATTGGCTTTTGGAACCAAGTATTCTTTCTTCTCTCGCGGTATTTTCAAGAAAAACAGCGTGTTGCGCGTCGCGAATGAGAGCTTTGAGGTCGTGCTGGGCTTGAATATTACGAACGCTATGCAAATAGCTTCGTCGGCTTAGAGCATCGGCAATGACATTTGCTTTGCCTGCGTGGTAACGAATCTCACAATCGTAATCGTTAAGAAGTTTAACCCATCGGCGTTGGCGCATATTCAGTTCCTTCTGGTTCAAGATGTGTTGTAGGCTCTTATGGTCTGTGAAGACCGTACACTTGGTACCGTAAAGGTAGTGTCGCCAAATCTTTAACGCAAAAACAACTGCACCTAGCTAGAGATCGTGAGTTGTATAGTTCTTCTCGTGGATCTTAAGCTGACGAGATGCGTACGCGATAACCTTGTCCCCTTGCATAAGAACACAACCAAGACCAAGGTTGGAGGCATCGCAGTAGACTACGAAGTCATCGTTTCTATTGGGTAATGCGAGTACAGGAGCGTCGCAAAGCATACGCTTGAGGGTTTGAAAGGCTTCCTCTTGTTCGGCTCCCCAAACAAAAGGTATGTCCTTATGCGTCAGGGAGGTAAGCGAGGCGACGATTTTAGAGAAACCTTTAATGAATCGGCGGTAATAACCCGTCAGTCCGAGAAAAGAGCGAACATCGGACGGGTTTTTCGGTGTAATCAAACTCTTAACAGCTTCAATCTTCGCGGGATCGACGTGAATACCTTGACTGTTGACAATGTGACCGAGGAATTGAACCCCCCAGCCAAAATTCACACTTAAAGAACTTGGCATAGAGTCGATTCCCTTGGAGTAATTCGAGAACCAAACGTAGATGTTGCGCATGTTCGGCTTTCGATTTGGAATAGAGAAGGATATCATTGATAAACACGATGACGAAGCGGCCGAGAAAGGGCATACACACGCGATTCATCAAATCCATGAAAACCGCGGGTGCGTTGGTAAGTGCAAAGGGCATAACAACAAATTCATAGTGGTCGTAGCAAGTGCGAAAAGCGGTTTTAGGTATATCTTCCTCCTGGATTCGTAACTGATGATAGCCAGAGCGTAAATCGATATTGGTAAAACACGTAGCTCCTTGCAATTGATCAAACAAGTCGCCGATTCAGGGCAGGGGATAGTGATTCTTGATAGTCAGCTTATTGAGTTCCCTATAATCGATGCACATCCGGAACGATCCGTCTTTCTGTTTGACGAAAAGGACAGGTACACCCCAAGGAGAGGTGCTAGGGCGAATGAAGCCTTTATCAAGAAATTCTTGGAGTTGACTCGAGAGCTCACGCATTTCAGACGGAGCGAGTCGGTAGGGAGCTTTAGCAACAGGATTTGCTCCAGGAATGAGATCAATACGGAAATTGATATCACGACTCGAGGGTAAACCAGGTAAATCGTCAGGAAAGACATTAGGAAAATCACAAACTACAGGCACCTTTTCCATTGTCTTCTCTTCCTTTTCCTTCTCCACTACTACGATATGTGCCAAGAAATCTTTGTATTCCTTTCAGAGATACTTGCTTGCTTGGATACACGACATTAGTTTAAGATCCTTTGATGAGACTTCGCTGTATACATAGAGTTGGTTGCCATTAGCAAGGGAGAAACAAATCATTTTATCGAAGCAAACGATTTCAGCACGATTTTCGCGAAGAAAATCCATGCCTACTATGATATCAAAACTACCAAGCTGCATCAGAATAAGATCGATAGGGAAGACGTGATTGTTGAGTTCAAGAGTACAATCACGTAGAACATAACTAACAGTGACGGTTCTTCCAGTGGCAATTTCTACATCGAACGTCGTTGGGAGGTTGGCGCGTTTACGGTTTAGGAGTTTCTCGAATTCAAATGACACAAAACAGTTATCGGCTCAAGTATCAAATAAACACGAAGCATATATACCGTTGACAAGAAACGTACCATTAACCACCTTGTTGTCAGCTTGGGCCTGGAGGACATTGATGTTGAAGGTTCGTCCGCGGGCTACTGGCTATTGTTGTTGCTGCTGCTGAGGTTGCTGCTGTTGATGTTATTGCTGCGCTGGCTACTGCGCTGGCTCTTGCTTCACCACTCGGTTCGGGCAGACATTTGCAAAGTGGTTAGGATCACCACATGCATAGCAGGCTCTTGCGTGAGCTGGAGCTGCTTGTTGTCCCTGAGGAGCGGGAAGAGGATCTGGCAGTGCAGGAGCTTGAACTTGAGCTTGAGCTTGAGCTTGGCGAGGACCAGTATGGCAGTTCGCAGTAAAGTGGCCATAAAGGTTGCAGTGAACACAAAATCGACATGCGATCCCAACAGGATGATGGTAAGTACAAGTAGGGCATAGCGGGTGCGGACCAGTGTATACACGTTTTGCAAGAGGTGCATTGGTCAGCGGTGAGAGGAGCGGTTGTGATAGCACAGTTCTTGTTGTTGTTGTTCTTTCGCTTGCGGCGTGAAGATTTCGAGTTTCAGGAGCGGTGGGGGAAGCAGTAACTTGGTGGAGACTCTTGGTGGTGTTTTTGAAGTAACCAGCCCTAACTCACTTGTCATTGATTTCTGCAGCGAGTAGATAAGTCTCTTCGATGGTTGTCCTCTTGGCGGCTTGCACAAAATCAGCAACACAATCAGGTAAAGCACAGATATACTTCTTGATAGGGATGTCGGGAGTAGAGACTTGGCTGGGATAAATGATGCGAAGCTGCTTAAAGCGAGCAGTAAGACCAACATTTCCGCCTCTTTCTTGCTTAATGTTCCAAAACTCGTCCTCCAGCTTCTTCTGGAGCTCATGCGGAGGGCAGAATTCCTTCATCATGATTTCCTTCAATTCCTCCCAAGTGAGCCCATAGGCTGTGTCGTTCCCTTGCCTGTTCCTTTCGGCGGTCCACCAATCCAGAGCCCTGGACTGGAAAACGCCAGCTGCGTTGACAGTGCGGAGGTTATCGGGACAACCGCTTTGGCGCAGAGTGACTTCAATCGAATCGAACCATTGAAACATGGCGCTGGGCCCGTCTTCACCAGTGAAGTCTTTGGGGCCGCAGGCCTTAAACTGCTTGAAGCTAAAAGTAGACTTAGGCGAGTCAGTCCTAGATTCCTCAGAGGACTTGCTGCCAATCTCATGGATTTCGCTGATGATTTGCGGAATGACCTTAGCCATTTGTTTGACGACTAGCGATGCAATACGTTTGTCAGCGTGGTTGCGGCAGGCAGCGCGAGAAGTGTGCGAACCAAATGACGTCATTGTCTGCAACAGACATCGTCATAGGATTCAGACGGGATTTTGATTATATCGCGTCATATAGTGTTTCACCAAAAGCTACTATATATATAAAGCACAGGAACACGTCTACACATAGGCACATAATCACGTAGGCACATCATCCACATAGTCACGTAAACACATAAGCACGTAAGCACAGAAGCACGTAGTTCATGTAAGCACATCTTCAAGTATATTTTGCACGTATTCACCTACATATTTCGCATGTATTCACCTATCTTTCAAAGCTGCGATCGCGACCGAGAATTGCGAGTGCGAATAGCGAGTAGCGATTGCGAATAGCATAGCGAGTAGTATAGCGTGCGATTTGTTAGCGTTTTGAGATAAATGTATAGTGCGAGTTGTGCGTGTTGATTAGTGCGGTGAGCGAAAAGCGAATAAATCTCCAAAACCGAAACGTATATAAACACATAAAAACCACATAAAACACATAAATTGCATAAAAGTCACATAAAATCGATAATAGAGTCAGCGGGTTGCGAGCTCAGAATTGTAACACATAAAGCGTAAAATCAGCGATTGCGGGCTTGAAATAGATTGTCCTGGGTGATAGACATCGACTACCCAAAGTGATTCGACTATTCTCAAGGACCTTGAGTACATACTTTGGCCTTCTGGACTGTGCGCTCGCCTCGATCTGGGCGAATGGCACTCATCCTTCCAGTTACAGCGTGAATCGAGTCGGTGGAATCCATCGAAACTTTGGTGAGAGTTTTCTAAAACCAAATAGAGAGCGGAATCCGTCATCAAGATTCGGGTTTCACCCCTAACTTAGCGACTACATTCCTGCTTGTGTGATAGGATCACGAGATAGAGATAGGGAGATCTGCGTCAAGGTATGGATTTTACTCCTGAATCAACGTAAATTCTCGTGTTTATAATAAAAATCGCGTCGAACGAGCAGTCTTATCGAGAGTTCTTGGTTTTCACGCTTATTCTCGTCAAGATCGCTAGAGTGTTTCAAAAATTGTGGGTGTATTGTGTCAGCTTTTAGGAAAAGCTATGTAGTTTTCAGCGAGTTCGAGCAAGAATATCGAGTAAGCAAGTACAAAACCCCTACTGGGTTTGCACAAGTCGGTCTGTTGGTACTTAGACTATCGACTAGGTCAACTCTAAGACATCGACCCAGACTAGGTCGGGTCTTGCCTAATTCCCTATAGTTATGGCTCAGATACCAATCTGTCACACCCCAACCGATGGCGGAAACATCGGGGCGCGGCACTGAGCGAAACAGATTGTCCAGGAGAATCCATAACAACTATAATTACCAAATATTTAACGTTACGTCCCATACCATAACATATGAAGTAAAACAGTTATTACAGACATAGTGTTCTCAAAGACAAATATTGTTCTGACAACTCAGATTTTATTTAATTCGTTTCTAGACACTCCTAGATTGATTCCATGACATCCAGCATATAAAAGCATCCTAAGCACCTATCACATACATTAAAATAAAAGTCAATACATATAGTGTAAAGGTGAGCATACAAGTTTAATAACATATAGTAGCGAAAATGATTTACGCATAACCAGCATGTATCACGTAGTAATGTGAAGCAAGTAGGTTATCGACAATGAAATATGCACAGACGTGACTGCAAGTTGTAGAATGCGCAATACATATTACCACTGTGACACGTGAAGAAAAGCCCTTAACAACCCCTGTCCATGACAGGTGCTGAGTCTAAACTATAGTACTATCGTTGCTAAGGTGTCAGGCAACAATCACTGTGTAAACATAACATACAAGCATTCATCGAATAACATGTATAACATGCGAGAGCAGTTAGCGTATAGAAAGTGTTTGCGTTGTGTGATCGATGTGATTTGATATAAGTAACGCATGTAACACCCAAAAGTGCGTTAAGCAAAAAGGGATCGAGTATACTCACAGATCATGTTTAATAAATAAACACTCTCTTGGATTGAAGGGATCGCTTGAGTGATTAGCCTGATTAGAGAACGATAGTGTAAGCGTTGAACAGTGCGTTAAACAGTGCATCGAAGAGTTTGAGTGACGAACAGTGATTCGGTTGGATGACCGTCCGGACGGATGACCATTTGGTCGGAGGGTCATTGGTTTGAGAGGGATGTGTTTGGGAATTGTTTGAACTTTGAAGTTTTCATTGTAGCATTTTATAAAACATAAAGTGTCTCTACATATCAGGTCATCCGGTCGGATGGTCATTCGTTTCCAACTTTGGTTCATTAGTTAAGCGTTGCGTTGCGTTTACTCAAGTTGCGAGTGAGCGTATAAGCGTTGCGTTGATAACCACATAAGATTCAACAAATAATCACACAAATAACACACATAATATAACTAAATCCGCATTTTGAGTCTGCGTTGAGTTTGCGTTGTGATAGCGTTTAGTCTAAATAAGCGATGTAATCAAGCGATAAAATGCATTTAAGTAGTAAGCATTATAAAATAGCATTGTAATATGCGTTTAAAATGTGTCAAAAATGAAAGAAATGATAGCAATAGATAACGATCCGGAAAGTCGGGTTGTTACAGCCTCCCCTACTTTGGGAAATTTCGTCCCATAATTAAGGAGCAGGCGTAACAAAGAGTTGTGGATATTTGGCTTTCATATCACTTTCGAGTTCCCAAGTGAACTCGGCGCCGCGTTTGCCTTCCCAGCGAACCTTCACTATGGGAATGCGAGAGCGTCGAAGTTTCTTGGTCTCTCAATCCATGATTTCTACAGGCTTTTCCACAAAGTGTAGAGTCTCGTTTACTTGCAAATCTTCAAGTGGTACGTGAAGATTTTCCTCAGCTAGGCACTTTTTGAGGTTTGAGAAGTGGAAAGTCGGATATACGTTGCCGAGTTCCTCCGGTAATACGAGTCGGTAGGCCACTTTGCCAATTCTTTCCAGAATCTTAATGGGACCCACGTATCGTGGCGCTAGCTTTCCTTTCTTGCCGAATCGGATCACCCCCTTCCAAGGTGAAACCTTTAGGAGTACGTGATCACCAACTTCAAACTCTAGGGGCTTACGGCGTTTATCGGTGTAACTCTTCTGACGACTCCGAGCTTTCAAGGGATTGTCTCGTATTTGGAGGATCTTGTCAGTCGTTTCTTGTAATAACTCAGGACCGGTGATTCGGGCGTCTCCGATCTCGTGCCATACAATAGGCGATAGACATTTTCTACCATATAATGCCTCAAAGGGTCTCATTTGAATACTAGTGTGATAACTGTTATTGTACGAGAATTTTACTAAAGGTAAATACGAATCCCAATTACCACCAAAATCTATAACACACGAACGAAACATGTCCTCAAGGGTGCGAATCGTGAGCTCAGTCTGACCGTCAGTCTGGGGATGAAATGCGGTACTGAGATTGAGAGTGGTACCAAGAGTGGCTTGGAATGTCTCCCAAAGACGCGAGGTAAACCGACCATCGCGGTCAGAGATGATGTCACGAGGTGTCCCATGTCGACAAATGACTTCGTCGGTATAGATTCGTGCTAATCGTTCTACCTTAAAGTCTTCCCGTATCGGTAAGAAGTGAGCGGATTTTGTAAGACGATCAACGATAACCAAATGTTATCGTGACCTGATGGCGTACGAGGGAGTTTCGTAATGAAGTCCATGGCAATACTCTCCCATTTCCACTTTGGGATTTCGGGTTGTTCGAGTAAGCCAGAGGGTCGTTGGTGTTCGGCCTTAAATTTCGAACAAGTCAGACATTTCGAGATGTACATCGCGATATCCTTCTTCATTCCCGGCCACCAATACCTGGAACGAAGGTCCTGGTACATCTTGTCGGCACCGGGGTGAATAGAGTATCGGGATTTGTGGGCTTCAGTCAGCAAAATCTCTCGGAGATTATTGCGACTAGGGATCCAAATACGATCGAGATAGTGAAAAATACCATTAGGTTTATTCACTGTTTTCGGTTCCACCGATTCTTTCTTCCTTCAAAGTGTTCTCAAGAAAACATGCGTGTTGAGCGTCGCGAATGAGGGCTCGAGGTCGTGTTGGGCTTGAACGTTACGAACACTATGTAAATAGCTTCGTCGGCTAAGAGCGTCAGCAACGACGTTTGCTTTGCCTGGGTGGTAGCGTATCTCACAGTCGTACTCGTTGAGAAGTTCAACCCATCTATGTTGGTGCATGTTTAGTTCTTTCTGGTTCTAGATGTGTTGTAGGCTCTTATGGTCGGTGAAGACCGTACACTTGGTATCGTAAAGGTAGTGTCGCCATATCTTTAATGCTAAAACAACTGCATCGAGTTTGAGATCGTGGGTTGTGTATTTCTTCTCGTGGACCTTGAGTTTGCGAGACGCGTACACGATAACCTTGTCTCGTTGCATAAGAACAAAACCAAGACCTAGGTTAGAGGCATCACAATAAACAACAAATCTTCGTTTCCATCGGGTAGCACGAGTACGGGAACGGGAACGTTGCAAAGCATACGCTTAAGAGTTTGAAAGGCATCCTCTTGTTCAGTTGCCCAAACAAAAGGCTTGTCTTTAAGCATTAGGGAGGTGAGAGGAACGACGATTTTAGAGAAATCAGCGATAAATCGACGGTAATAACCTGCCAATCCGAGAAAGGAACGAACTTCGGACGGGGTTTTCAGTGTAATCCAGCTCTTAACTGCTTCAATCTTCGTGGGATCGACGTGAATTACTTGACTGTTGATGTGACCGAGGAATTGAATCTCCTCGAGCCAAAATTCGCACTTGGAGAATTTAGTATAGAGGCGATTTCCTTGGAGATGCTCGAGAACTAAACGAAGATGCTGCGCGTGTTCGGCTCTCGACTTTGAATAGATAAGGATGTCATCGATAAAACCAATAACGAAACGATAAAGGAAAGGTTTACACACACGGTTCATCAAATCCATGAAGACCGCGGGTGCGTTTGTGAGACCAAAAGGCATGACCACGAATTCGTAATGGCCATAACGGGTACGAAAAGCGGTTTTAGGGATATATTGCTCTTGAATTCGCAGTTGATGGTAACCAGAACGTAGATCGATCTTAGAGAAACAGGTAGCGCCTTGCAGTTGATCAAATAAGTCGTCGATTCGGGGTTGGGGATAACGATTCTTGATAGTAAGCTTGTTGAGTTCCCTATAATCAATGCACATTCGAAACGATCCATCCTTCTTTTTCATGAAGAGGACAGGTGCGCCCCATGGAGATGTGCTAGGGCGTATGAAGCCTTTATCAAGTAACTCCTGGAGTTGGCTAGAAAGTTCATGTATTTCGGACAGTGCGAGGCGATAAGGGGCTTTAGCGACAGGATTAGCTCCAGGAATAAGGTCGATACAGAAATCAATATCGCGGGTAGGGGGTAGACCGGGTAAATCGTCAGGAAAGACATTACGAAAATCACGAACCACAAGTACCTTTTCCATCGGCTTCTTTTCCTCCTCCGCTACTACAATGTGAGCTAAGAAAGCCAAGTATTCCTTGCGGAGATACTTGCTTGCTTGAATATACGACATAAGTTTCAGTTCTTTCGAGGATACTTCGCCATAAACACACAATTGATCACCGTTTGAAAGAGGAAAACGGATCATCTTTTTGAAGCAAACGAATTCAGCATGATTTTCACGAAGAAAATTCATGCTTAGTATGACATCGAAGCTACCAAGTCGCATAGGAATGAGATCGATCGGAAAGACGTGATTGTTGAGTTCGAGGGTACAATCACGGAGTACGAAGCTGACAATGACGGTTCTTCCGGTGGCAACTTCAACGTCGAAGGTCGTTGGGAGGTTATCGCTTTTACGTTTTAGGAGTTTTTCGAATTCAAATGACACAAAACAGTTATCGGCTCCAGTATCAAATAAACACGAAGCATAAATACCGTTAACAAGGAACGTACCATTGACAACGTTGTTGTCAGTCTGAGCCCGACGGACGTTGATAATGAAGGTTCTTCTGCGGGCTGCTTATTGTGGCTGCTGCTGTTGTTGAGGCTGCGGTTGCGGTTGCTGTTGTTGCTACTGTGGTGGTTGCTACTGATGCCGAGGCTCTTGTTTCACGACTCGATGCGGGCAGACGTTAGCAAAGTGATTAGGGTCACCACAAGTGTAGCAAGTTCAAGCATTTGCAGCGGGTGCTGGAACTGCTGGGTTACCATGGATAGCAAGGGGTTGAGCTGGTGGTGTTGGAGGAGCTTGAGCAGCTTGCTGGCGGGGGCCTGATCGGCAGTGAGCAGTAAAGTGCCCATAGATATTGCAGTTTGCGCAGAAGCGGCAGTTGACCCCTGCCGGATGATGGTAAGTGCACGTAGAGCACATAGGGTGGATACCAGTGTACGCACGCTTGGCAGGTGGTAGTAGCATAGTTCTTGCTGTTGTTGTTCTTTCGCTTGCGGCTCTGGCATGAACGCTTTGAACCTTGAGATGCTGCATTATCGGTAGCGGGAGTTGCAATTGCTTGATTGAGACTCTTGGTCGAGGTTTTGAAATATCCAGCCAAGACTCGCTTGTCGTTGATCTCAACTGCGAGTTGATAGGTTTCCTCAATAGTAGCAGGTTTTGCTGCCTGAACAAAGTCGGCTACACAATCGAGGAGAGATCGAATGTATTTCTTGATTGTCTTATCACGCGTGTCCACCTGACTAGGACAGATAATACTCAGCTGCTTGAAATTGTAGGATCGTTTTCAGACCCGAACGAGTCGATCAGAAGAGTTTTGCTCAGTACGAAAGGCGGAAACAGACGTACTGAGGTCAATTCAGCTAGAATAACACTTTAAACTGTCGTTATATTGATTTCACAATGATTTACAGCGAGACGACACTTCGGCAGCACTTCGTTGCTCTGACCGGAATTGTTACATGACTTACTCAAACGAAATCAGGCACAAGGGTATATATAGGTGATGTAATTTCGCTTGAACAAGCTTCAAGCGGAATTAAGCTTCAAGCGGAATTAGGTTCAAGCGGAATTAGGTAGTTAATTTCGCTTGAAACTGCCATGACACTTTCAAGCGAAATTACCTATCAAATTTCGTTTGAACATGCCACTCACCCTATATTTGACATTTTCCTCGTATTTCGTGCCCTGATCTATCTAAATACAAACAAGACTCGATACAAGACGAAGTCGACAGACGCATGCACTAACAGACTCCCCCTCGAATGTTGACGAGTCTTAAAGTGTCGAGTCTTCGCATCTTCAGTCTTTATCAGTCCTCTCGAACTCTTTGAAGTATCTTGACACTGTAAAGCATCCTCAATCTCTCTCTTCTCATCTCTTCCTCGAATATTGATAATCTCCAGGATCTGAGTCTGGCTCTCAAGCTTTCTAATTCTCTTGATCAGATCTCTTGAATCCTTAAGTTCATCAACATCAGTAGTTCCAGAATCGTAACCTGACTCACACTTTCTACAGGTTCAGAATCGATTCCTAGCTCTATCCTGCACAAAAACTCTACCTAACAATAAATTTCACAAATTTAACAATTTGACAAATTTATAAATCACTTGCACGTATCGTTTTCTCATCAACAATTTATTTTTGGGTAGATTTATTTTATAACATATTTCATTTCAAAATCAATTTTCCCAACCCAATTGTCATCATGTTCAGCACTTGGAATTTTGAAAATCAGCTCTCCAACATCAGTTGTCGAAAATCTTTTTGTATTTTTCAAAATTTATGCTAAAACACACTAAAATCTTTTTGGATTTTTGAATTGAAATGAAAATGCAATAGAGAAATATTTACAGACAATATTTTTGTGAGTTTGTGTAAGAGGATCATATCAGATTTTGACAAGTCACAAGTACCGTTGAGCTTAGTTACACATTAAGAATTAAACAATTCACTTAGATTGCCGATATACTGATCCACTTAAATTTTCACACAAATTTCAACTGATTCAGGATATGAATTAGGTGTATTAAGAACTTAAACTCATTCATGTGTCCCACCTCTTGAATATACTCCCGTATCCAGATCCCAATATTCAGTCTTACAAGTGAGTATACCACATATGATATCTGTAAGGGGTTAAATTGCGAAACCGTGAGAGCTCAGGTCAGAACTTCCGTTCAGCAGAGAGATGACGGCTCGACTTTTGTGGGTCCCCTTTAGAGGATCTTTTTTACAACATCATTGATTAGCAATTTTATTGTCTTATCATTTTATGCTGAGGGCGGCGCTAGATTTCAAGCAAGCATAAAGTATTCTCCGGGGACTAGGCCATTGCTTCCGCAAAATCAGAAGTCCCGGATAATACCCCAGATATCACTGAGCATAAAGACCTAGTATCTCAGAAAGAGGGACCTTTCAAACGAGATTTCAGGGGTTACCTATATATCCAAGTAGTGTTCCCCACAAAATAAGCAAGTTTGAATTGAAGTTTATATCCCGAAAAAGTTTACTAAATGTGTAAAAACCTATCGGCATATCATCAGTGAGACTGTTTAACACTATTTAAAAATTACATTTCTTAAGCATACTGTAACTGTATACTAATGTACTATCATTTCCTCTTCTTTGACACAAAAACTCATTTTTCATTTTATCATGTTTTTTGACTTTTTCAAATTTTCAAATGTTTTTGGATTTTCTGAAATATCTACTCCCCCTAAAATGCAAACACATTTAAAGAAATTTGAAAACAAACTGTACAAGTAACGTGACAACCGATATCGAATCGCTTCAATTCGCCATTCACTTGGCATAAACAATCAGAACTCCCCCTCACAACAAACTATTTTCCCATTGTGATTTCAAAACACTTAAGTTTGTTTTAATCAAATGGTTTTTCCGGAAAATAAGTTTTGTTGATTAATTATATCTTTTGTAGGTTAGGGGTTCATCATATTGTTTTTCAAAATACCACTTGTAAGAAAGATAAATCAAGTACAAGTTAATGTCCCTGATTAATCTTGAAAATTAAGTACCACCTGTAAGAATGATTCAATCAAGTTCAAACTAATGACCTTGATTAACCTACTTATAAGATCACAACCTCTTTTTCAACCACATGGCTTACCAACCAATACCACATGTAGGTTGAATTCTCAAGATGCCGATACCTACTCCTCACTTACCAACCTGGGAGTTCCGGCAAGTCATACTAGTGACCAATTTTCAATTTTCAACAAACAATATAAGAATGATGCCGATTCCTGCTCCGCGATTACCAACTTGGGAGCTCCGGCAAGTCCAGAATTTTTACTGTTCGTAGTAGGTACCATCCCAGTCACAAACCAGGGATGATACTTTACCTTGCTTCTTTGTTTTCTTTTCGTAAAATTCCTTGACTCCCTTGACCTTCCTGTCAATCATTTTTCCAAAAATATTATGAACAATAGAATTAAATGCTTTTTCAACATCAAAATCTTTCTTTTCAGAAAAGAATTGATTTGAAATCTCAACTTTTCCAACTTTCTTCTTAAAATTTTCAGCCTGAAGTGGTGGAAAATTCACATCATCCACAGTCGGCACTGATTTTTCACTTTTAATCTCAATTTGTGGCTCCTCTGATTTTGTGGAATCAGATTCATCGCCAGAAGATAGCTCCTCTGATTTTGACGAATCAGAATCATTGCTTGGATTGTCCTCTGATTTCTTAACAACCCATTTTTTGGTTGTCAAGATTTGCCCTTTTCTTGTAAAATCTGTTTGAACATTCACCAATTTCAAAGGTTGAATTTTTGAAAAGTTTAGTTCTCTCAATTGGTGGTTCAAACTCAATCTCTTTATCTTTCAGTTTACGAGAAACTCCCTGTTTTGATTGTATTGCCTTGGAACAATTCTTGGCAATATGACCAACAGTGTTGCATTGGAAACAGGTTCTCGTTTCTTTCATCTGATCAGCAATCTTCATCTCTTCTTGCTTCTTCGCAAGGAATTCCTTGTTTGACTGATTTCTGAATAGATTTTCTTTCTCTTCTTCAGATGATGTACCTGAAACAAATATCATTTTTGATTTAAAATCTTGAACATATTTTTCATTTTTATGATTTTCTGGTGGAATAAATCCTAATCCTTTCTTTTTGTAATTACCGTTATGGTTTGGTTTCTTGTGAAAACCAGAACCAGAACTGTAACCTTTTTTCTTGTTTTCTCTTTGTTGAACTCTTGAGGTGTATTTTTTAGGGTTTTCATTAAGATTCACATCTTTTATTTCAGAAATATTAATTTTTGTTAATTTGAAAACCTTTTTGATCATGTCAGGTTTGACACCTCTTATTGGAAATTCCTCATCAGAATATAATTTGTCGGAATCATTCAATGTATAAGCAACTTTGAATGTTTCGTCATTCAAATTAGATTTTCATAATAGGAATTCTTTATTATAAACCCTTTTGCCCTGTTTGACGGATTGACTTGGAATGCTGGACTCAGATTTTGACTCTGACATAGACTCCGAATTTGACTCCTCAGTTTCATCTTTATCCAACACCTGATCGACCACTTTCTTTATTAACTCGGACTCATGATCAGTGTCAGATGACGTAAACATGATATCAATATTATCCGGCAAGTTAACTGA
This sequence comes from Helianthus tuberosus, assembly GCA_030545235.1. NCBI lineage: Eukaryota > Viridiplantae > Streptophyta > Magnoliopsida > Asterales > Asteraceae > Helianthus > Helianthus tuberosus. The sequence goes on from CM060380.1 coordinate 79,006,666, forward strand.
AGACTCCGACTCCCACTTTACGTATGTTGCCTTTTCGACTCTTTCTGAATTTGGATTTCTCGGAGAATATCCATTTTCAAGCGGGGGTGGACACTTGTTGTAACTGGCACCTTGTTTCTTACCAAATGTCTTTGATTTAGTATCCTTCTTCTTTTCTTTCTTCTTTTCAGGAGTCTTTTCTTCAGAAATCTTTTGTTCCTCAGTTACTTCATCATCCTCAAATGCCTTCATTCCTTCAACAGTTGGATAAATCCTGTCAGTGACATAAGAAGTACATGAGTAACTTTTTAACAAACGGCTTACTCTTTCTGTTTCAATTCTTTGAGTTTCCAATTTTTGTTCCAGCACAGCACACTTCTCAATGTAGTTGTTCACACTTTTCTGCTTTATCATGAAAGCTCCTTGAAGTGTCTTCATGGCTGTTGCTTGTTCTTCACTTGATTGATTATACTGATTCATTGCTTTGTTCAGAACATCGTAAGACTCCTTTAGCCTATTCATGTTGTTCATCAACTCACTGTTTTTCTTCTTGATAATCTCACAATTCTCACAAATCACCGGAACATTTTTAGCGTCAGCTTCTGCATCAACTTTGAACTTTGGAACCTCCTTTATTTTTTTCTTTATCACTGGAACAGCTTCATTATCACTGCTGACCGGTGTTTTAACCTTTTTCTTTTTCTTTTTAGCTTTATCGTCATCACTATCACTTTCTTCCATCATTTTAAAGTGAGCTGCCAAACTTCTTGCATAATACTCTCTATCATCATCACTATCTTCTTCAACTCGAGCAACAAACGCTTTTTGATGTGAAGTTTTGTTTGGATCATAATCATCCCAACTAAAACCTTCCCAGTTAAACCCTTCTGGTAATTTTTCATCATCTTGGTTTATCAGGCATGCTTTGTTATCAGCTGAGATATATTTGTCCCAACTGAATCCATTTGTTGTCTCTTTGTCATCCTGATTCACCATACAAGCTCTCTTTGAAGATTCTTCAATCACTTTCCTTCCATGTGCCACTTGTGGTTCTTGTTGTTGTTGTGCAACTTGATGATAAATGGCCTTCCGGTAGTAATCATTGTTGTTGTTGAACGGGTTTTGAGCTCCACTTGCTTCGCGGTTTTTGCACTCCCTCTTGAAGTGTCCTTTTTCCCTGCAACGAAAACAAGTGACTTTAGATTTATCAAAACCTAAAGTAGAAACATTAGCTTCACGTAAATCATCTCTTCCTGTGATCTGCTTAAATTTCTCAGCTCGTCTTAACACACTTGCCAAACACCACTTTATGTCCATTAATTCCATCTCTTCAGCATCAATCTGATCGTAATCCTCTTTAGTAAGCATTGGATTCCCGATCCGACCTGCAACAAAACTACCATAGGATTCCAACATAGTTCCCAACAAAGACATGTGACTCTTAGCAATTTCTGCTGAATAATCCTCATCATTCTCCAGATTCAGTACAATGTTGCATTGTAGCTTCTTGCCATTCTTGGTTGTTGAAACGTTCGGATCAAATGAAGGATACGATGAAAAACTTATGTTGCTGTTTGATCCTTTGGATGAACTTCCTGATGGACTCTTAGCATTGAAAGCAGTTTTGATTTTTGGTGACATGTTGGTGGATTTATCACTGACACCGCCTTTGTAATAAAGACCAATGTCTTGTTCACCATCGAAATCTTTCATTCTTGAGATCTTCCTTTGTTCCATTTCCTGAGCTTCATTCTTTTCAATAAACTTGCTCAATGTCAAACTGCTAAACCCTTTCTTGTTCCTCAACATCATGAGATATGTACCCCAAGTCTCATATGGCAATGCATCAGCTAGCTTTTCAATCAACTCCTCATTATCTTTTTCGATGCTCAACCTCTTCATGTTAGCTAGCAAATTGTAGTATCTCTCAATGATTTGCTTTGTACTTTCATTTTTCAAACCACGAAACAGATCATACTCTTTCTTCAGAAGTGATTTCTTGTTCTTGACCATCTCTTGACTACCAACAAACTTTGATTTTAACGCTTTCCAAATCGAATAAGAAGTTCCATTGTGTTGCAATAAAACCAAGATATCTTCTTTCACAGCTTGTTGTAGCAGACTTAGCATCATTTTTTCATCTTTGTATTTCTTTCTATTTTCGGCACTTAGATCTTTAATTGCAATAATCTCTTCGTCATCATTCATCGGGTCTAACGTATTTCGTCTCGACACATTCCCAAGCATCCAGATAATTTGTTTGTACCCAATTCTTAAACCGTCCTTCCCAACCTTTATACTCCTCGATGTTCATGAGCTTAGGCGGTTTTTGCATTGTTCCCATTTCATTTTCCAACATCGTGTTCTGTACAAGAGTAATCGGGGTAACTGGAGTAGCGAATGCGTTGTAAAAATCCTCTTCCATGATTTGGTTTTTCAAAAATTTGTCGAACAGTATTTTCAAGCGGAATCACAATCTCAAGCGAAATCCCTTCCAAACGGAATAACACAGTTCAAACGAAATCTCCTTCAAGCGAGATACCCTCTGAAGAGAAATTACCAAGTTCAAGCGAGATTACTAATTTCGCTTGAACACACACCTCTTACAAACGGAATTAAATTGAAGCGAAATAAGCAAGTTCAAACGAGATCCCTCAAGCGGAATAGCACCTTTAAGCGGAATCACTTATTCCGTTTGAACTTTCAAGCGGAATTAACCAAATCTCAAGCGAAATAACTGGTTTCAAGCAGAATTACGAGCTAATTCCGTTTGAAGAGCTGCTGATGTCATCATTCTTGTCACACCCTGATATTTCCACGTATTACCGGTGGGCCCGGTAGGGGAGTATCGTGACGTAGTTGATATCGTTATAGTCAAACAACACAATATTTAAATGCACAACGGAAGCAAAAGATAGATATATTTCAACCGAATATAATTGTAATATCAAGTATCACAAATAGTTGAAAGTAATCCACTTGTGGATCAAAATAAAATAGAAAGATTTGTTTAACAGTTTTGACATCCAAGCTTGCGAGACTTATTGTGGACGCTAGGAGAAAGCCAGCCTAGTTCGCGTAGTACCTGCACTTAACCTTTTTGGGAAAATACGTCAGTTTACACGGGTAAATACAATTAACTGGCTCATTTTGATAAGGTTTAATAAAAATTGATTTGAATGCGCGTGGCACAAAGCTTTTTATAACTTGGGATAATTATTTGAATATAATCTTGTAAAAGAATTACATGTTCCTTTTGAGTTCAGTAGCCCGGTCCGTAGACCGGGTTAAAGATCAATAGACACACCACATTATTTATTTAGGCACTGACGGGTGTACGCCTACACCCCGTGCTTAGGTCGTGGCCATTTCGTAAAATGATGCCAAGGATATCCGGGACATGGTCATTAACCCCCTAAAGGCTTTAAGCAAACAAAACATTTCAAAATGGAGCATATCAATAGTTTAACCTCTATCCGATCAAAGATTCAATGCCCGACCAAGCGGTATTTTATATACCATACCCCAAGCCCGTATAGGGAAAATAAGTTAAAAGTATTTACCTTTGCAAGTATCAATCACAATTAGCAAGTGCGTGTAGCTTTTACCGGGTCTCCTATTCTGGAACGAAGGTTTATAATAACTTATTAGAATCCTAACGGGTCTTTATTTAAGCCTAAACTTAGACCAGTTAGTTTTAAGGAAAGATACGGTTCAAACGCATGATTAAGCGAAGACCGGAATAGAATGTGTTTTAGACCCGACAAGTTTGAAGACTTGTATAATATGGGTAAACTAAACACATTCTATATTTTGAGATAAAAACGATAAGGTTCGACCCGTTTCGGCTAATTTATGCAAACTAGTTACATAAACCGAACCGAATCGCGCAAGAGGCGGGTAACCATGAGAGTCATTTACAGGTTTCCTAAGTTAATTTGCCTTAAAGGGGTTGTGATATCAGTAGGATACCTTCCATTATGCCCAAAACAAGTTTAACCTTAATTTAAGCCTCATAGGGGTATTTTGGTCATTTTAAAGATTATAAAAGAGATTAAATGAAATTCTGAGATTCGGGTCTGAATAAATCAGTAAAACAACTTAACTTAATAGGTCATATCAGTTGGTGATAAGTCTTATATGCCAAAATGGTTTTAAACCCATACTAGGTGTTTAATACGCTTAAAAAGTCATTTTAAGCGATTTCCGGGTTATATAGGAAATCTGAGTTTTCTGATCAGGTTATAAAGTTCAAAATACTTCATTTATTATATAAAATCAGTAGCAATTGTATTGGTGTCAAAATATTATGTAGAACTCATTTTATACACAAAAAGGGTATATTCGGTATTTACCGAATCAAGGCCATAACCTTAGGTTATAAGCAGGTTAAAAATAATTAAAAATCATAAAAAATCCCAGAATATTATATTACATCAGTGGGTAAAAGGTTTGGTGTCAAAAATTGGGTTTAGATAGGTTTTATGCTAATTGTGCCGTTTAATTAACAAAAAGCTTTTTAAGTGCGCTATTGAGCATAACTCCTAATCTAGACCTCTAACTGATATGAAATTTTAGGGACATGTTTACAATTCAGCAACAAAGATTATTATCCTCTCACATATCCAAAATTCTAGTTTTATGGTAAAAAGGGCATTATGGTCAACATTAGGGAATTAACGGAGACATGTAAACGAATCGGTCAAACAACGAACCAACCACAAAGGGTTATACTATCATGTAACCTGGTCCTAAGGAAGCTCTAAGGAATTTCCAAATCATACTAAATCGGGTCAGAACTGAAGTCAAAGCAAAAGTCAAAGTTTTGTGACTTTCGGTTCCGAACCGGGTTTAAACAGAAAATTGTCGGATCAAACAAGCTTAGACCAGTTCTTATACTTATTACCAAGTTATATGAGGGATAAAATAGGTTACACGTCTTATACATTGCTAATTACGTGTTAATTTGCAAATTTAGTTTTGTTGACTTTTTAATACCAACTTTGACCCGACAAAAGATCTAGTTAGAGCGGGAATCAGAGGGTGCCCTTTTAAGGGTTTATTGCCCACATAATTACCAACTTATAACTACTTTTAATTTGACAAATCACTGGACCATTAGTGATTAATCGATAAGTCAAACCTTAATTACAACGGTTTGACTTTAAGCTAATTAACTAAGTAAAACACAACTAAGGAAGGTTGAAGATACTTACCAAGGTACTAATTTCGAATAGGGATGACTTGGGTCTGCTTTTGAACTCCAGAAGTCTTCAAAAATGCAGATGGAATGAATACAAGAATGTTGCAAACATTGTGGGACTTATATAGTGCTTTAGGTTGCTCATGATCATGCCACACAAGTCTAGCATTGTTCCCAGATCATTTACAAGTGCCCCTAAGCCTAAAAATCAGTAGGGGTCGCGCATGGAAGTGGAAAATATCTTCCTAAGTCGGTTACAATGAACCTAGCAGACATTAGCCAAGTTTTTCGACATCAGAGGGCCCCTCGCGTCACGCGTAGGTACCCTAGGGGTCCTACGCGTCGCGCGACGCCCCCTCTGATCCAAATCAAATTTTCAGATTTTTATGTTTTGGTCCTTGGTCCATATAGAGTTGTTTCGACTTTATTTCTTGCATTATGAGCCCTCTAAATTGATTTCCAAGGACTCCAAGTTATAACCAATCCTTGTGAAGCCCTTGTTTAACTTTGTTATCACCCGAAAAGTCATAAACTTCATCGTTGATGCTTTTAACCCCTCGTGTGCGAATTTTATCATAACTTTCTTATACGATAATGAAACTTGGTGAAATTTTTATCGTGCATTATAGTGAGCATAATTAATCGTTACAAAGCTTCGGGTTTGCTAAAAGGTCACTCATAGGTATACTTTAAACATGTTGACACATTTAACCCCTGTATTTTGAAATCTCTCACTTTCATTCACAATTAGCTTCGTATGATCCATGATTCTTTCGTTTAAGGGTATAAACATCGTGTAGGGTTATTGTAAAGTGTATATATATCCATTGTTGACATTTTGAACCCTTACATTCACATACTTTCCCTGTTTGTCAACTTTAGTCCTTCTAGAACATTCTTTCACACGTTCAAAACTTATGACACGTGTCAACACATTATAGGACGTGAATTTTCGAGGTGTCACATCCTCACCCCCTTAAAAGAAATCTCGACCTCGAGATTTACTGAAATAAATGAGGGTACTTTTCTTTCATTGTGGATTCTACCTCCCACGTGTACTCGGGACCTCTACGGGCATCCCATTTAACCTTTATGATCGGTACATGTTTCCTTCGAAGCTTCTTAACCTGTCGATCCTCGATCGACACAGGTTTTTAAACAAACTTCAAGCTCTCTTCTATGTGCACATCTGTATGTGGTATGACTAGTGATTCATCAGTGAAACACTTCTTCAGATTGCAGATGTGGAATACATTGTGAATACCACTGAGCTCTTCAGGTAATTTTAACTTATAAGCCACTGATCCGACACATTTGATGATCTCAAATGGTCCTATGTATCTGGGGCTTAACTTGCCTTTCTTGCCAAATCGCATCACTCCCTTCCAAGGTGATACTTTGAGCAACACCTTGTCACCTACCTCGAATTTCAGAGGTTTACGCTTTAAATCTGCGTAGCTTTTCTGCCTATCCCTGGCAGCTTTTAGGCGATCATGAATCTGGACAATCTTGTCCGTCGTTTCAAAGACTATTTCAGGTCCTGTCAGTTGGACATCTCTAACTTCTGCCCAATAAACGGGAGTTCTGCACTTTCTACCGTACAAGGCCTCGAAAGGCGCAACCTTAATGCTGGTATGGTAGCTGTTGTTATAGGAGAATTCGATTAATGGTAGGTGGTTATCCCAACTACCACCTAAGTCAATCACACATGCACGAAGCATGTCCTCCAAAGTTTGGATGGTACGCTCACTCTGCCCGTTCGTCTGAGGATGGTAAGCCGTACTGAAATTTAAGCGCGTGCCTAAAGATTGTTGGAAACTTTTCCAAAAATGAGATGTGTATCTAGTATCTTTGTCAGAGATAATAGACACAGGTACGCCATGTAGAGATACAATCTTATCTACGTACAATTGGGCTAACATGGAGGAGCTATAGGTCTCCTTGATGGGTAGGAAATGTGTTGACTTAGTCAGTCTATCTACTATCACCCATATAGTATCATTTCCTTTCCTTGTCTTCGGCAATTTGGTGATGAAATCCATTGTCACCATTTCCCACTTCCACGTGGGAAGTTCAGGCTGTTGTAGTAAACCTGACGGCTTCTGATGTTCAGCTTTGACTTGCGCACACGTCAAACATTTAGCTACATAGGTAGCTATAGACTTCTTCAAGCCTATCCACCAAAAGTTTGCTTTCAGATCCTGGTACATCTTATCAGCTCCAGGATGAATGGAATATTTAGAATTGTGGGCTTCCTGGAGAATAACATCTCGAAGTCCTCCAAAAACTGGAACCTATATTCGTCCATTCAACCTCATAATTCCGTCCTTGCCATAGGATAACTGTTCTTCAGTTACTCCTAGCTTTTCATTAGGATAGTTAGCTTCCAGTACAGCTTCTTTCTGCGCAGCTAACAACCTTTCATTCAAACTATTCTTTACCTCAATGCTCTTGGCATTGATTCTTATAGGCTTCACCCTTTCCTTTCGACTCAAGGCATCTGCGACTACATTCGCCTTGCCAGGATGGTATCTTATCTCACAATCATAATCGTTCAAGGTTTCCATCCATCATCGTTGCCTCATGTTTAAGTCCTTTTGGTTAAATAGGTGCTGGAGGCTCTTGTGATCAGAATAGATCACACACTTGACACCGTATAAATAGTGCCTCCAAAGTTTTAGTGCAAATACAACGGCACCCAACTCCAAGTCATGGGTGGTGTAATTCTTCTCATGCACCTTTAACTGACGTGAAGCATAGGCAATAACCTTGCCTTTCTGCATAAGCACACATCCCATGCCAGTGTGTGATGCGTCGCAGTAAACCACGAATTCTTCGGTACCTTCAGGCAATGTCAGTACAGGAGCGTTGCTCAACTTCTGCTTCAATATATCAAAAGATTCTTGCAGCTTGGGTCCCCAGTTGAACTTAATATCCTTCCTAGTCAAGGAAGTTAGGGGTGCAGCAATCCTTGAAAATTTTTCAATAAAGCGCCTGTAGTATCCTGCTAATCCCAAGAAACTGCGAATTTCTGTGGGCGTCTTCGGCTCTTTCCAATTCATGACAGCTTCAACCTTAGCGGGATCCACCTGGATTCCGCGTTCACTAACCACATGTCCAAGAAATTGGACTTAACGAAGCCAAAATTCACATTTAGAGAATTTGGCATAGAGTTTCTCCTGCTGAAGTAGTAAAAGAATACATCGAAGATGTTTCTCATGGTCGGCCTGATTCTTTGAATAAATCAGAATGTCGTCAATGAAGACGATAACAAATTTTTCCAAGTATGGTTTGCAGACACGGTTCATGTGATCCATGAATGCCGCTGGTGCATTAGTGAGCCCAAAAGGCATCACTAGGAACTCGTAATGACCATAACGAGTCCTAAATGCAGTCTTGTGTACGTCCCCATCTCTAACCTTCAGTTGGTGATAGCCTGACCTTAAGTCAATCTTAGAGAAGTAACTTGCCCTTGCAGCTGATCGAACAGATCGTCGATCCTGGGCAATGGGTACCTATTCTTGATAGTGACCTTATTAAGCTCATGGTAATCGATACACAGACGCATCGATCCATCCTTCTTCTTGACAAATAAGATTGGTGCTCCCCAAGGAGACGAACTAGGTCTAATGAAACCCTTGGCCAGTAATTCATCTAGTTGTGCTCTCAATTCCTTCATCTCTGTTGGTGCCAACCTATAAGGCGCCCTTGCTACTGGTTCTGCTCCAGGGATGATGTCAATTCTGAATTCTACTTGCCTATCTGGTGGTAAACCAGGTAGCTCTTCAGGAAAAACTTCAGGGTATTCAGAAATGACGGGAATATACTCAATCTTGGGCTTCGGCTCATCCATAGTCACTTGTGCCATGTAGATGACACAACCCTTCTTCAAACACCTAGAGGCCTTGAGCATAGACACTTGCTCAGGCAGTCCATACTGGGTATCTCCCTGAATGGTAAGTGATTCACCAGACGGAGTCTTGATCACCACTTGCTTCTTATTGCAGACAATCTGGGCCTGGTTATGAGATAACCAGTCCATGCCTAAAACTATGTCGAAACCGGATAACTTCAAAGGAAGTAGGGACAAAGTAAAAGAGTGGTTCTTAATGGATATGAAACATCCCTCTAATACGGTTTTGGCGGTTTCTAAGGTGCCATCTGCTAACTCCACCTCATATTTCACACTTAGGGTTTTAACAGGTAAATTCAGTAACTTACAAAACTTATTATCTACAAATGATTTATCAGCTCCTGAATCAAATAGCACTCTTGCATAAACATCATTTATGAGGAAGGTACCTGTGATCACATTGTCGTCCTGCACAGCTTCCTTTGCATCCATCCTGAAGACCCTAGCATTGGTCTTCTTCCCTTCCTCAGCTTTCTTTGCATATTTTGGGCAATTTGTCTTAATGTGCCCTTTTTCGTTGCAACTGTAGCACATTGCGTCCTTCAGTTTCTTGCACTCTAGGGTCTTATGTTCCAGGAGATTTGCCAATCCCACAAGGCCTCGGCTGAGATTGGGATTTTGAGTCAAGTCTGCACCTCCCAAAGTGGTGCTTCTGACAAATCTTACACTTGGGCTTATCTCCGGATTGATGCCCATCCTTCTTAGAACCAGACCCCTTCTTGTGTTCGTTGTTTCCCCGGTGCTTCTTGTATGAACTTCGTGAATTGTCATCTTCACGCTTCCTTTTCTCGGCATCCGTGTTCCTCAGCGATCTCTGTCTGAGCGCGTCCAGTGTGAGGGACAAAGATATATCAGCTACAGATCCGAAAGTAGCTGGCCGAGAGGCTTTTACACTTGCCTTGATCTCTGGGGCTAAACCCCCAATGAAACGAGCTATTCTTTTGGGTTCCGGGGTCACCAGATAAGGAACCAACCTTGACATTGTATTAAAGCTCGTAAGGTAAGCTTGGCAATCCAGATTCTTCATAACCAAGGATAAGAAATCAGATTCAATCTTTTCTACCTCATGCTGAGGACAGTAGTTCTCCCTGATGAGGGTAACAAATTGTTCCCATGTCATATTATACAGTGGAATCTTCCCAGTAGCTTGAATCAACGATCTCCACCAGGCTAAGGCCTCACCTTTGAACGATTGAGACACAAACTTTACCACATCCTTATCAGCGCACCCGCTGATATCAACCACGGTGTCCATCTCATCCAACCATGTCATGTAGTCTATAGCTCCTTTCTCCCCAGTGAAATCCCTGGGTTTACAGGAAACAAAATACTTGTAGGAGCAACCCTTATCACGGGGTCCTTGATTCAGTATTATCCTTTGAGATGGGACACTTTGCTGATTAGAAGAGTGACGAGAGTCATCATCTTTCTTTGGTTCTTCCTTCTTGGAGGGTGGCTTGCTGTGAGCCTCAGAATGAGTCTTAGGCTTTGAATGCGGTGTAGATAGGGTCCTACTTCGAGTCCCGCTATATTCATTATACTGCCGCTCTATGGCCTTCGTAACAGCGTTGTCTATTAACGCTTGCAGTTCAGCACCCGCTATATTAAATCGGGCATCATCCTGATTCCCCCGTGGGTGACTGTTGATCTCATCCGAGTCAGCCATTGTATCTTGAACTGTTACATAAGATATTGACAATAATTTATTTAAGAGTTTATTATGTAATTGTCTTTTATGGCAATTCATTAACCATGGTAAACACAGACCATATTTGGTTAATTTATTAATCATGTTTATTTAGGATTTTTATTTTAATTTATCCTAATTATAAAACAATAACAGTTTTATTAGTAGCACAAAAGGCCAAGTCACAAGGACATTTTTAAATCATAAGCCATGATTTCGGAGAATCAAGGCATTAAGGTTTGAACATAGTTCATTACCTTTCTTTGACAGGGAGTCGTAGACTACTACTGTCTTTTGTCTTATATGATAATGAGTAGGGCCCGTAGGCACTATATTACCAATGGATGGTCAATATATGATCATCTTAAATGATGATTTAAACCCATGATTTATAGATCATTGAGTTGGGTTAGGAAATCTTTTGAAGAATCCTATTATAAGAATGACGTGTGTGATTTTAACGAATCACGTCTGCCAGGAGCGTTAACATGTTTTCAGATGTTAACAGGGATCCGAATCTTTTAAACAGGTCTTACCATCTTGGCCAAGTCTTATAATGACATGCAGACTAGGCTATACCTTTGAGATTCTTATTTAATATATAACAGGCAGATTTATTTTTTTTAAAAGGAATGATTTTGATTTATTTATTTCATGTATAATATATTCATGCATATAATGACAAAATGAAATTTATAAACTTAACATTCCATTAATTATTAAAAGGATTACACATTGCCCTAAACGGGACTTTTAACAGAAACTATTTGCCCACGCAGGGGCTAAACCGATAATACAAGTCCACGCAGGGACCAAATACTAGAATAGATGTCCACGCAGGGACTAAAAAGACAAGTCCACGCAGGGACTAAATACACAGATAAATGTCCACGCAGGGACTTGATTGAAATAGGAAATACAACAACACATATAGGGATTTAATGATCCCTCTTCTTCTTCCCCTTTAACAAGCTTGCTAGGCCCTTGAGGAAACCCCTGTTGTTCCTGCGTTCTTCTTGGAATTCATGTTCCACCCGACTTAGTCTTTGGAGGATTTCCTCCTGTTCCGGCGGGGAAAATCGTGGTGGCTGCGACTGTTGCCGAATCGGTGGTCGAGCAGGTACTTGATATCCATGAGTTCGATATCCCACTCCCTAAGGGGCTCCATATGGTCCTTCGGGATGAAGAGTGTTGTAGTTGGCCGCTACTAGGTACGAGTCGGCTTCAGCATAGTTATAATGAGTGTGAGCCGGCTGCTCAAACGGATTATACGCCGTTGAACCAACGTATGCAGGAATCGGGTTATCAAAACCCAATGGTGGCGGCTGTGGTGCAACTGGTGCAGAGTTCACCTCTGGAATTGGGTTTGATGGCCCACCCATTTGTGGGTCTTCATGCAGTGGCGGGTAGTGACTGCCACTGAAGTGTCGAGGGGTGCTAAAGTGGAAATCCCCTCCTCGCGCGGATATTCTTACGCCTGTTCTCCTACGCCTTGGTGGTTCTGGAGGTGCTTGATGAACTGGCGGCGGTGGAGGCGGTGGCGTGACTGCCACGAAACGTGAATCCTCGAAGGGATCCTGCTGCTGTTGTTGTTGTGGGTTATGAGAGGGTGTAAAGTACCACTCATATTGGTTAAATCTCCCTTGATAACTGTCTGGACCACCGTAGGGTGATCCGTGAAAGGATGATCCATCAGAGATCTCGATGGGATGGTTGGGGGTCCCGGTTGCAGGCTCGACGGGATCCGTGTCCTCGTCCATGTCCATTGCATTGTCTCATGAGAAGTGGTCCTCCGGTCCCAATGGGTTACAAACCCACTGGTTCTTGAATATAGTTTGCCGGGTTAAACCGGCCCTGAAAGATAGGAGTGGGGTCGCCAAAGGAGTGGTGTGAAAGGGATCGCTGGAGAGGTATATATTAAGGTTGTGGGTTATCGGGCTCGTTTTCTGAATGCGGTCCAAAGGAGTGGCGATAGGGAGGTGTTGAGCTGTGCGAAGTAGATCGTCTGGCGGGCTCCAGATGGGTCCTCCAGTTTTGTTGCGGATCGGCACTCATAGAAGTGGAAGGAGTTCGCCGGTGTGAAGGCCCGGCCTCGTGATCGTTGGTGGCGGTGATTGGCCCCTTACCTCTTCCGCGGAATCTTGGCGGCATTGTTAAACCTGTCAACATAAATAAAGATAACAACAAGAATATATATAAAACAAAGTTAAAATTAAAAACAAATTTGGATTTGTCCTAAGTTCTTTGTCTAGACTCGAAAATTTAGGAATGTGCAATTGTGTCTTTGAGATTAAACACAAAAGGCTAGTGTTAAATTCACTCAATGTTGGCTCTGATACCAACCTGTCACACCCCGATATTTCCACGTATTACCGGTGGGCCCGGTAGGGGAGTATCGTGACGTAGTTGATATCGTTATAGTCAAACAACACAATATTTAAATGCACAGCGGAAGCAAAAGATAGATATATTTCAACCGAATATAATTGTAATATCAAGTATCACAAATAGTTGAAAGTAATCCACAGGTGGATCAAAATAAAATAGAAACATTTCTTTAACAGTTTTGACATCCAAGCTTGCGAGACTTATTGTAGACGCTAGGAGAAAGCCAGCCTAGTTCGCGTAGTACCTGCACTTAACCTTTTTGGGAAAATACGTCAGTTTACACTGGTAAATACAATTAACTGACTCATTTTGATAAGGTTTAATAAAAATTGATTTGAATGCACGTGGCACAAAGCTTTTTATAACTTGGGATAATTATTTGAATATAATCTTGTAAAAGAATTACATGTTCCTTTTGCGTTCAGTAGCCCGGTCTGTAGACCGGGTTAAAGATCAATAGACACACCACATTATTTATTTAGGCACTGACGGGTGTACGCTTACACCCCGTGCTTAGGTCGTGGCCATTTCGTAAAATGATGCCAAGGATAGCCGGGACATGGTCATTAACCCCCCAAAGGCTTTAAGCAAACAAAACATTTCAAAACGGAGCATATCAATGGTTTAACCTCTATCCGATCAAAGATTCAATGCCCGACCAAGCGGTATTTTATATACCATACCCCAAGCCCGTATAGGGAAAATAAGTTAAAAGTATTTACCTTTGCAAGTATCAATCACAATTAGCAAGTGCGTGTAGCTTTTACCGAGTCTCCTATTCTGGAACGAAGGTTTATAATAACCTATTAGAATCCTAACAGGTCTTTATTTAAGCCTAAACTTAGACCGGTTAGTTTTAAGGAAAGATACGTTCCAAACGCACGATTAAGAGAAGACCGGAATAGAACGTGTTTTAGACCCGACAAGTTTTAAGACTTGTATAATATGGGTAAACTAAACACATTCTATATTTTGAGATAAAAACGATAAGGTTCGACCCGTTTCGGCTAATTTATGCAAACTAGTTACATAAACCGAACCGAATCGCGCAAGAGGCGTAACGGGTAACCATGAGAGTCATTTACAGGTTTCCTAAGTTAATATGCCTTAAATGGGTTGTGATATCTGTAGGATACCTTCCATTATGCCCAAAACGAGTTTAACCTTAATTTAAGCCTCGTAGGGGTATTTTGGTCATTTTAAAGATTATAAAAGAGATTAAATGAAATTCTGAGATTCGGCTCTGAATAAATCAGTAAAAAAACTTAACTTAATAGGTCATATCAGTTGGTGATAAGTCTTATATGCCAAAATGGTTTTAAACCCATACTAGGTGTTTAATACGCTTAAAAAGCCATTTTAAGCGATTTCCGGGTTATATAGGAAATCTGAGTTTTCTGATCAGGTTATAAAGTTCAAAATACTTCATTTATTATATAAAATTAGTAGCAATTGGATTGGTGTCAAAATATTATGTAGAACTCATTTTATACACAAAAAGGGTATATTCGGTATTTACCGAATCAAGGCCATAACCTTAGGTTATAAGCAGGTTAAAAATAATTAAAAATCATAAAAAATCCCAGAATATTATATTACATCAGTGGATAAAAGGTTTGGTATCAAAAATTGGGTTTAGATAGGTTTTATGCTAATTGCGCCGTTTAATTAACAAAAAGCTTTTTAAGTACGCTATTGAGCATAACTCCTAATCTAGACCTCTAACTGATATGAAATTTTAGGGACATGTTTACAATTCAGCAACAAAGATTATTATCCTCTCACATATCCAAAATTCTCGTTTTATGGTAAAAAGGGCATTATGGTCAACATTAGGGAATTAACGGAGACATGTAAACGAATCGGTCAAACAACGAACCAACCACAGAGGGTTATACTATCATGTAACCTGGTCCTAAGGAAGCTCTAAGGAATTTCCAAATCATACTAAATCGGGTCAGAACGGAAGTCAAAGCAAAAGTCAAAGGTTTGCGACTTTCGGTTCCGAACCGGGTTTAAACAGAAAATTGTCGGATCAAACAAGCTTAGACCAGTTCTTATACTTATTACCAAGTTATATGAGGGATAAAATAGGTTACACGTCTTATACATTGATAATTACGTGTTAATTTGCAAATTAAGTTTCTGTTGACTTTTTAATGCCAACTTTGACCCGACAAAAGATCTAGTTAGAGCGGGAATCAGAGGGTGCCCTTTTAAGGGTTTATTGCCCACATAATTACCAACTTATAACTACTTTTAATTTGACAAATCACTGGACCATTAGTGATTAATCGATAAGTCAAACCTTAATTACGATGGTTTGACTTTAAGCTAATTAACTAAGTAAAACACAACTAAGGAAGGTTGAAGATACTTACCAAGGTACTAATTTCGAATAGGGATGACTTGGGTCTGCTTTTGAACTCCAGAAGTCTTCAAAAATGCATATGGAATGAATGCAAGAATGTTGCAAACATTGTGGGACTTATATAGTGCTTTAGGTTGCTCATGATCATGCCACACAAGTCTAGCATTGTTCCCAGATCATTTACAAGTGCCCCTAAGCCTAAAAATCAGTAGGGGTCGCGCATGGAAGTGGAAAATATATTTCTAAGTCGGTTACAATGAACCTAGCAGACATCAGCCAAGTTTTTCGGCATCAGAGGGACCCTCGCGTCACGCGTAGGTACCCTAGGGGTCCTACGCGTCGCGCGACGCCCCCTCTGATCCAAATCAAATATTCAGATTTTTATGTTTTGGTCCTTGGTCCATATAAAGTTGTTTCGACTTTATTTCTTGCATTATGAGCCCTCTAAATTGATTTCCAAGGATTCCAAGTTATAACCAATCCTTGTGAAGCCCTTGTTTAACTTTGTTATCACCCGAAAAGTCATAAACTTCATCGTTGACGCTTTTAACCCCTCGTGTGCGAATTTTATCATAACTTTCTCATACGATAATGAAACTTGGTGAAATTTTTATCGTGCATTCTAGTGAGCATAATTAATCGTTACAAATCTTCGAGTTTGCTAAAAGGTCACTCAGAGGTATACTTTAAACATGTTGACACATTTAACCCTGTATTTTGAAATCTCTCACTTTCATTCATAATTATCTTCGTATGATCCATGATTCATTCGTTTAAGGGTATAAACATCGTGTAGGGTTATTGTAAAGTATATATATCCATTGTTGACATTTTGAACCCTTACATTCACATACTTTCCCTGTTTGTCAACTTTAGTCCTTTTAGAACATTCTTTCACACGTTCAAAACTTATGACAGGTGTCAACACATTATAGGACGTGAATTTTCGAGGTGTCACAATTCTCAAGCTGTTTTCAAGCGAAATTACAGTTTTTACCTGTTTTAGATCGATTTTAGGTCTACTTTTCTCAAGGATTGGTTAAAACAGTATTACACACAATATATTTGAAAATCAAGATATTTTGACTGTGAAATCAAGTTTAATTTAAAAAAGAAGGTGTAGAAATCAGAATTTGCAGTCGAATTGGTAAGAACTCTTCTTCCTGAGCTCTGATACCACTTGTAGGATCGTTTTCAGACTCGAACGAGTCGATCAGAAGAGTTTTGCTCAGTACGAAAGGCGAAAACAGACGTACTGAGGTCAATTCAGCTAGAATAACACTTTAAACTGTCGTTATATTGATTTCACAATGATTTACAGCGAGACGACACTTCGGCAGCACTTCGTTGCTCTGACCGGAATTGTTACACAAGGGTATATATAGGTGATGCAATTTCGCTTGAACAAGCTTCAAGCGGAATTAAGCTTCAAGCGGAATTAGGTTCAAGCGGAATTAGGTAGTTAATTTCGCTTGAAACTGCCATGACACTTTCAAGCGAAATTACCTATCAAATTTCGTTTGAACATGCCACTCACCCTATATTTGACATTTTCCTCGTATTTCATTCCCTGATCTATCTAAATACAAATAAGACTCGATACAAGACGAAGTCGACAGACGCATGCACTAACAGAAATGAGCGGTGAGACCAGCTTTGTCACCTCCTTCTTGCTTGATGTGCCAGAATTCATTCTCCAGTTTCTGGACTTCATGAGGAGGATAGAACTCCTTTATCATAAGCTCCATGAGTTCCTCCCATGAAAGGCCATAAGCTGCATCGTTACCCCGCCTGTTACCCTCAACAGTCCACCAATCCAGCGCTCTGGACTGGAAAACTCTGGTAGCATTCACTGTGCGGAGATCTTCTGGGCATCCGCTTTGATGAAAGGTGACCTCGATAGAGTCAAACCACTGGAACATAGCACTGGGCCCATCTTCACCAGTGAAGTTTGAAGGACCGCATGCCTTGAATTGTTTGAAGCTGAAAGGAGTTCGAGGTGCTTCATTTTTCGATTCGACGGATGATTTGCTGCTGACCTCATTGATTTCACTGACAATTTGAGGTATAACCTTGGCCATTTCCTTGGCTACAAGTGAAGCAATACGCTTGTCAGCATGGTTTCGTCGGGCAACGCGTCGAGTGTGGGATCCAAATGACGACATTGTCGGGTGCAGATTCTGCAGCAGACGTCGTCATATGAATTAGACGAGATTCGATTATATCGGGTTTTGAAAAGTTTAGCATTCGTAAAACATACTTTATTATTATTATTATTATTATTATTATTTAAATCTTAGTAACACGTCAAACACACAGGAACACAATCATGTAGACACATAATCCATGTAAGCACGTATACACATAGGCACATAAGCACCTACGAGCACATAATTCACATATTTTGCTCATATTCACCTACATGTTTTGCACGTATTCACCTACATATTTTGCACGTATTCACCTATCTTTCGAGAAAAAGTTTAAGTGTGTGTGTGATTTTGATGAAGAAGATGGTGTAGAAGTGAATAGGGATGAGGATTGAGGAAGATTTGAGAGAAAAAGCTTACAAATTGGCCTTGAATTGCGTCTGAGCCTTGGGGAGCGGATGAGAGTGTCAAAGTGTTAGAATGAGGGTGTACGGCTAGTATTTATAGTGGAGAGGCGAGGTTTAAGTCGGTGGCGAATGGCAGTTGTTCGGATAGCTCCATCCGGTTGGATGGTCATCCGCACGGATGGTCATCCGGGCGGATGTCCATTCGGACGGAAGGCCATTCGACGGCCGTGTTTCCGCGAGTTAGTTTTCCAACTTTGGTTCGTTAGTTAAGCGTTGCGTTGCGTTTAATCAAGTTGCGAGTGAGCGTATAAGCGTATAAGCATTGGGTTGATAACCACATAACATTTAACAAATAATCACACAAAAAACACACATAATATAATTAAATCCGTGTTTCAAATCTGCATTGAGTTTGCGTTGTGACAGCGTTTAGTCTAAATAAGCGATGTAATCAAGTGATAAAATGCATTTAAGTAGTAAGCGTTATAAAATAGCGTTGTAATATGCGTTTAAAATGTGTCAAAAATGTAGTTTAACCCATGGCGTTAATCGAATCCCAAGAGTACAAGCGTTTACGAAAGAAAAGATAACGATAGATAACGATCCAGAAAGTCGGGTTGTTACAATGGATGTGTGTTGATGCAACGTCAAAAGGTTATAGCTTATGCTTCTAGACAACTTAAAAAACATGAAGAGAATTACACAACCCATGATCTAGAATTAGGAGCTATAGTTTTTGCCCTTAAGATTTGGAGACACTATCTTTACGGAAGTAAATTTGTTGTCCTCACAGATCATAAGAGTTTAAGGTATATCTTTGGGCAAAAGGAATTCAATATGAGATAGAGACGCTGGATGGAAATTCTTAGTGATTATGATTGTGATATCCAGTATCATGCTGGAAGAGCTAATGTAGTTGCTGATGCTTTAAGTCGAAAGTATCATGAAAAGCCGAAATGAGTACGCTCTCTCAAATTAAATCTGCAGATAGATTTAAATGAGCAAATTAGAGAGGTACAGGAAACAACATTCAAGGACGATGCTGAAGGTTTAAAAGGAATGATTAAGGAATTAGAACAAGGATCAGATGGAATTTGGAAGTTCCATAAGAAAAGTATGTGGATGCTTAAACAAGGAAACATACGCCTCAGAATTCTAGAAGAAGCTCATAAGTCTAAGTATACGATGCATCCCAGAAGTGATAAGATGTATCAAGATCTACGAAAGAATTTCTGGTGGATAGGAATGAAAAAGGATATAGCAAACAACGTTGCTAAATGTCTAACCTGCTCACAAGTAAAGCTGAACATCAGAAACCCTCAGGAGTATTACAACAATTAGAAATGCCAATATGGAAATGGGAGTTGATAACAATGGATTTTGTTACCAAATTACCCAAGACACGGAAAGGAAATGATACAATCTGGGTGATTGTTGACAGATTAACCAAATCTACTCATTTCTTACCAATGAAGGAAACTTTCAGTATGGAATAGTTAGCCAAGCTATACGTAAATGAAATAGTTTCATTACATGGAATTCCTTTATCTATTGTATCTGACAGAGATAGCCGTTTAATTCTCATTTTTGGACAAGTTTCCAAAAAGCAATGGGAACCAGGTTAAATCGAAGCACAGCTTATCATCCACAAACGGACGGATAAAGCGAAAGGACAATACAAACAATGGAAGATATGCTTAGAGCCTGTGTAATCGATTTCGGAGGAAATTAGGATGATCATTTACCATTAGTAGAATTTTCCTACAATAACTATCATACAAGCATTAATGTTGCACCTTTTGAAGCACTTTATGGACGAAAGTGCCGAACTCCAGTCTGTTGGGCAGAAATTGGAGATAAGTAATTATCTGGACCAGAGATAGTACAAGAAACAATAGATAAGATAATTTAAGTCAAGGAAAGACTAAAAGCCGCACGAGATTGTCAAAAGAGTTATGCAGATAATAGACAAAATCCTTTGGAATTTCAAGTTGGAGATAAGGTATTGTTAAAAGTTTCTCCATGGAAATGAGTAGTCAGATTCGTTAAAAGAGGAAAGCTAAGCCCCAAGTATGTTGGACCTTTTGAGATTATTCGAAGGATAGGACCTGTAGCTTATCAGCTACAACTGCCAGAGGAAATGGCAGAAATACATGATGTGTTTCATGTATGTAATCTGAAAAAGTGCTTAGCAGACGAATCATTAGTGATACCTGTTAAGGACATAGAGGTAAATGAGAAACTTAAGTTTATTGAGAAACCCATTCAGATTGAAGATAGAAAGACCAAGAATCTCAAACACAAGAGACTAGTTCTGGTCAAAGTGACATGGGATTCCACTTTGAGTCAGAGATGCAGAAGAAATACCCACACCTGTTCCAGTGGACCTCAAGGACGATACTTGGGAACTTGAGTCAGAGATGCAGAAGAAATACCCACACCTGTTCCAGTAGACCTCGAGGACGAGATCTAAAACAAGGTGGGGGATGATATAACAACCCTCCTAGAACCCTTAACGTGACCCTAAACATCCCTATCATACCTCGTATACGCGTTAAACTACCCTAAATATCTTAATATTTATAAAAATCAAGAAAAACAAAATCTGGGAGTCGCTAGCAGGGCGCGACCCCCTTAGCCACATCTGTCGCGGGCCGCGACTGGCTTGGATTGACGGTCAAGGCATTTCATCACGTGTCCCATGCGTGTCAAGGCTAGTCTGCTGACTAGTCAAAGCTAGATCCTAACCTACCCTCCTCGCGGGCTGCGAGAGAGTTAGGAGTCGAGAGCTCATTTGATTCTCGTTCAAAATTCTATTCTCTCTCAAACTTTCTGTAAGACATTATACTCGGGAAATAATACCCCTAAAGCAAAGCTCTGCCTCGTTGTAAGTATTATAACCCTATTTGTTACCCTACAAGATCGATCTAGGGCTCCGTAACGCATGTCAAGGCTCTGCCTGACTCAATCGTTGGAGTTCTGTCTCGTGTTACACCTGATTGATCTAGGACTCCGTAATGCATGTCAAGGCTCTGCCTGACTCAGTCATTGGAGTTCTGTCTCGAGTTGTACGATTAATATGATTTGAGTTATTTTACTAACGTGTGTGCATTGTTTAATTTTAATAGATAATAACCAGGAGATACACCAGGAAGCCTTAGTTTTACCTAAGTAAACAAAGTGAGTACATTCTCTTTTTGTCACCTTTTTGTAAATTACTTTTGTGAGTCAAAATGCTTTAGGAAAACCTCAAATGTTTTAAATTACACTTAACAGTAATTGAGTATTTGTGATTCTACAACTACTACCGGTATGTTGGGGTTTTGTATACATCACTTGAAACTCGTTACTATCGAAATAGTAGCATGGCCACAAGTCAGGATTGACAATACAAGAAAAGGGGTAATTGGATAGATATAAGCAAATGTAATTGCGGATGCCCTCAATACTGTAAAATGATAAAAATGTTTTGATTAAACTGGGATGCACTCGCCAGTATTTCTTGCTGATAAAACTTTTTAAAACGCGTTTCAAGTAACTTAATGTGAAGCTATTAGAAGCCAGCTGGAGAGCACTGAAGGCTTGGAAAAGTGGCTATAAAAGTTACCAAAATAAAAAGGAGTTTTGTCTTTCGATAAACTAGGGTTTATCCCTATAAATATATTGTAATGAAAACTTGGGTTTTATCCCATTTGTTTATTATAAAAGTTTGGTGTTTTGACTCTGATAAAATATTTCCTAACTACGGTCCTGATGAAAGTTTTTTGCTGCATAATTAATAAACACCGATACCACCCGCTCTGCGTGCTCTCGCGGCGCCTACCTCTCGGGGCCGGGGGCTGCGACACCCACATTGTAGAAAAGAAGGGCAAAGGCCTAAGCATAAGTGACGTTCCTGTTGTACGTGATTTTCATGATGTGTTTCCCAATGATCTTCCTGGTCCGCCTCCTGCTCGTTCTGTCGACTTTCAAATCGATTTAGTGCCTGGCGCTAAGCCTGTCGCTAAGTTTCCTTATCGTCTAGCACCTTCTCAGATGCAAGAGCTTTCGAGCCAACTTTAAGAGCTTCATGATAAAGGATTTATACGCCCTAGTACTTCTCCTTGGGGCGCTCCCGTTTTATTCATCAAAAAGAAAGATGGATCATTCAGAATGTGTATTGACTATCGTGAGTTCAACAAGCTTACTGCCAAAAATTGATATCCTCTTCCTCGTATTGACGATCTCTTCGATCAACTACAAGGCACGACTTGCTTTTATAAGATCGATCTTCGTTCTGGATATCATCAACTTCGAGTCCTCGAGGAAGATATACCCAAAACATCCTTTCGTACGGGTTATGGTCATTATGAGTTCATGGTCATGCCCTTTGGTTTGACCAACGCACCTGCAGTTTTCATGGATTTGATGAACCGCGTGTGTAAATAGTACTTAGACCATTTCGTGATCGTCTTCATTGACGATATTCTCATCTACTCCAAGACTCAAGAAGAGCACGAGCGACACTTACGTCTTATCCTTCAGCTTTTATACGTTGAACGTCTTTACGCCAAGTTCTCTAGATGTGAATTTTGGTTGAAAGAGGTTCAATTCCTTGGTCATTCAGTCAACGAACTGGGTATTCACGTTGACCCTGCAAAGATCGATGCTGTAAAGAACTAGACTGCACCTAAGTCTCCGTTTGAAATTCGTTCGTTTCTTGGTTTGGCTGGTTATTATCCTTGTTTCATTTATAACTTCTCGAAAATCATCGTTCCTCTTACCTCCTTGACTCAAAAAGATAAACCTTTTGTTTGGGGTCCTGAACAAGAGGAGTCTTTCCAAACACTCAAGGACAAGCTTTGCAATGCTCCTATCCTTGCTCTTCCCGATGGTAACGATGACTTTGTCGTGTATTGCGATGCTTCAAACCTTGGCCTTGGTTGTGTCCTTATGCAACGAGACAAGGCTATCACTTACGCGTCAAGGCAACTCAAAATACATGAGAAAAACTACACTACGCACAACCTTGAACTTGGCGCAGTTGTTTTTGCCTTGAAGATATGGTGATACTACCTTTATGGTACTAAGTGTGTGGTCTTCACCGACCATAAGAGCCTTCAGCACATCTTCAACCAAAAAGAACTGAACATGCGTCAACGTCGTTAGGTAGAGTTGTTAAACGACTACGACTGCGAAATTCGCTACCATCCAGGTAAGGCGAATGTAGTGGCCAATGAACTTAGTCGTAAGACTTATGTCAAGGGTATTCATTGTCTCCAACTCGTTAACAATATTCAAAACCGCATTCGTGAAGCTCAATATGCATCCGTTAACGAGGGTAACCTCTACAACGAGATGCAATGTGGTGCTGAAGAAAGTCTTGTGTCTAAATCCGATGGTATTCTATACCATCTCAATCGTATCTGGATTACTAATTGTGATAACCTTCGAGACTTCCTGATGAAGGAGGCACACAAATCGAGGTATTCTATTCATCCTGGTGCTGATAAGATGTACCATGATATACGTACGTCCCATTGGTGGCCTGGAATGAAGAAAGATATCGCCTCCTTCATTTCAAAATGTCTCACTTGTTCGAAGGTTAAAGCTGAACACCAACGTCCCTCTGGCTTGCTCGAACAGCCAGAAATTCCCATCTGGAAATGGGAGAGCATTGCGATGGACTTTATCACCAAGCTTCCTCGTACGTCTTCTTGTCATGATAGTATTTGGGTAATCATTGACCAATTGACCAAATCCTCTCACTTTCTCCCCATGCGTGAAGATTTCAAAGTCGAGAAATTGGCTCGTATCTACACGGATGAAATCATTTTTCCTCATGGTATCCCCATTGACATCATTTCTGATCGTGATGGTCACTTTACATCTGTAAGACCCTAACATGTAATATTTTTAAATCGACGCAGCGGAAATACGAGCCTTAAAATTTCTTTCTTTAATAAACATATTTCTAACATAAAAGTTCAGATGCAAAATATTAAACATTTACTGGAAGGGATTTACAATATTCAATTTGTATTAACGCTTCGAAGCAATACATATTTCGAATTATTTGACCGTTCTTTCCGTACAACCCTTGCTCTTGACTCGATCTACGTCCGCTAAGCTTCGTTAGTAGTAGAAGGAATCCGTGTGGTACCTGTGAACATCACATAAAACTTAATCATTAGACATTGACAACCTCATATGACACTAATCTCACACAATTAACTTTCGTATAACATTCGACTATTCTCTTGAAGTCTCTCGTTCCGAGTTTAGCTTCAACTTCATAAGAATCCGACATTCTCATTCCTGCATTATATTCTAAACTCAAGTGTATCGTTAGTAACGTTAAATCTCAATACATCTAAATTATGCATTCGTACAAACATACACACGTACATACTTACACCCATACACGTTTACATCCCTACATATATTAAATATACTTACAATCATGTATTCATACCTACGTGTATCGTACATATTCTTGTATGCCAAAATACATATAACACGTGCATTTAAAGTCATATTCCCTTAACCACCTCCTACTATTGTACTATAAACATACGTAATAATTCACAAGTAAGCATTCTTATGAACAAGTTTTATCATTTCATCCGTATAACACATTCAAACACATTTCCTCTCACCTTTTAATTATTTATAAGATCCACACTTTTACATGAACTTGAGTGCATAGTTATCTATTTTAATAAGGTTAGTGCTTTCTTATGTCTAACAAGGTTTACGGAGCCTTTCGGAAGCTTTACGGAGCACCCGGACGGAAATGAGTTCAACCGAGAGCGCTACATGGCGAAAACAGAAAGCAGGAAACGGAGGCACCGTCGGCGACGCCTCACCAGGCCGTCGGTGACGCCCTCTAGTTTTGTCTGTCGGGAAAGAGGTCCGTAGACAGGAGATTAAGACGTCGGAAGCACAGAACCAGCCAAGCACCGTCGCCGACGGTCCTTTGGGGGTCGGCGACGCCCCTTCTGCATCCCAGACGCTTATTTCTATTTTTTTGGCTATTGGGATAGATTATACTCGCACCACGAACGTTCCAAACGTATAGTAACATCCTTACAAGGTCTCAAATCATACCAACACTTTCCCCATGCCTTGATGGTCGAAACCTTACCTTACCCCACTTCCTAGTTTTGACCCATTTGATCTTTATTACACACTTTCCGACTTAGTTAACATTTTTGACCCATTACCACAAAACTAAACTTAGTACTTCATTTGATCTTACATTCTTGCATACCTCACTATTCGTAACATATGACAAAATGAACAAATCTTTTTAAATACTAAAAAGAGGTTCGGAACTTACTTACACTTCATTACGTTATGACAACAAGACCTCATTTGACCCATTCGATCTACTTAGCGAGAATCATCGTTTTCATTCAAACAACTCCATGTTTGACTTCGCATCATACTCAATTATCTAGAACGATACCTTATTTAAACAAGCTAAGAAGTGAAATCGGAATCACTTACCTTGAGCGACCAAGTTCAAGCATAGGTTCCATGCTTACTTTTGACCCGTTAGCCTCCGTGCTTGAGTCCGTAGATATGTTATTTATCCTCACATGTCAATACATTAATATCCTTGTTAGCATACAAGACCACACATAACATCAATCACATTAATCCTATGCTCAACATTTGACCTTCATTAGTCAATTTCTAACAAACATAAAGCATATACTCAAAGTCATATCTTTTCAAGCTTATATAATTTATCATGTCATTACACATTCATACATTGATCTAACTACGTCCCATATGACTTTTATAATCTTGCAATTGTCAACCATATTCAAGTTAACAATTTAACGTAATCTTAACATCCTTCTTTACTAATAAATCACTCTACCTTTAGTGCACATCCATATCAATTCACCATTAAACCTCTAGACCAACACATGACGTTTACCACATCATTTAAGTACGAAGTTCAACTTATAAGCATACCTTTTATCAAAGTTGTTTTATCAATTAAAAACCCATATGTATTTCAATCAAAACGCATATTTCATGTTAACCTATCGTTTATCACTTCATTATTACATTTTATACTTTTCCATCCATCATTATACACAATTCATCTAAAATCATCACTTAGGCATTTCATCATACACTTGGTGGGCGTACCGTTAATTAAGCATAGTGTACAAGTATCATTTGCATAACATGACCAATCCATATCAATATCATCAAGAACATCAATATTCAATAGAATTTCACATAACTTCTCTTCTAATTCAGCTCAAACTAACAATTTATCATTATAAACAATCATCATACATTCCCTCATCCAATTTCACACTTTACAACTCATATTCATTCTACTCTAAGTGGGTTTTCACTCCCAACATTGATTTAATCGATTTCAAGCATTCATAATGTTCTAGATGGTGATCTTAGCTCAATATCATACTAATTTCATATAAACACATGGAATTTCTTGAAACCCTACATATTCAAGATCATCAAACTATCAAATTCTTCTTACCTTAAGCTTTAATAGGCCTAGATGATCAAGAAATCATTGACATGCATGAGATTCAGTCACGATTAGGGCTTCAATTGGCTGGATTTCTGTGGTTAGAAGCGTTTCCCCTTCTTCTCTGGCTCTGGGCGTCGAACACACACACATGCACCTGATGTGTGTGTGTTTTAATTCTTATTTCATTTTTATTCATCTAGCTTTCTTAACCTGTCACCTTTAGTCCCTTGAGTTTAGTGTGGTAATTGCTTAGTCACAAACTTTACTACTATTATCTAACTTGTATTGTGACCAAGTTAAATAACATATTTGTCACATTTTATCTCGTATTCCATGAAATCTCATTAGTGAGTTAAGCGTTCGGGTTTTGGGGCGTTACAAGTCTACCCTCCTTAAAGGAGGTTTCGTCCCCAAAACCTTTCTCATTCCTACTCTTACCCTTCTATTGTACTCATTCACTGGGCACACTACCACATGATTCACTCGGGGTCTTTGCAAAAGTCTTATTCATGAATAAATATAATCGTACGCATTGACCCTATCATCTTAAATTAATAGTTTACTTTCATAATCACACAAGGGTCAGGGTCTGATCCAGAGCTCTTATTAGTGTCATTTACTTTATAATGATAGCCCCTAGCGTATACCATCACTAGCGTTTCATTCATCGAATTTATTCCAGTTGTATACAATTATTAATCGTGCAAATCCAAGTCTATGGCTTGTTTCTAACTTTCTATTTAAGCATATTACATTCATATATTTACTAATCGAAATAAATCGATTTATTTCATACTACTCATACACCATATGCTATCTTTCATTTTGTTCACTATGAGCCATCCTAAACATTCCATTACTATCATTACTTCCGTTTACCTTTAAGCTCATAGGAGGGGTCGATATATTACCATACGCATACTATAATCATTCAAGGACTTATTATTACAACTAAAATCACCCTTCTTAAACTTACTTATCCGTACTTAAATCACGAAGACTAAGCATTATTTCCATGGTTACTATTGCTATTTATGCCATGCGTATCTTTTCTACAATGCCTTGTTCAAATGAACATGACCAACAAGCCGAGCATCAAAGTTAGCATTTCTTAACGATACTTGCCGTCTCTTATATTCTATCAGAATTTCCACAGTTACGAGCATTCAAGTTCAATACCACCCGACGATCATTACGAACATTTTGAAATGCACTCCACATTTTGCATTACGGTTTGTATATATACATTCTATTCTAACACACCCATCTCTAGTTGAGTCATAACCTCCTATTAAAGTTACAACCCTTTTTGTACATACCTGACGGAAGTAGATTCCATTGATTCGGTATCCTTATCTTACGATGATCATTCCTTCCCGATTGGTGACATTGCGTGTCCATTCATCAAGCTCACCTATGAGTACAAAACTTAACATATCAAAACATTTACTACCGAGTTCAAATGGCGATCGCCATCTGACCCGTATGACCCATTTATCCTTTCTACCATTCTTGCATACAACGCATTTGCATAAATATATTCATATATATATATATATGAAAGTTTAAACATAATTTGAATCATATCAGTTAAAGAATATTTACTTGTTTGGTCCGTAATTACTTACACATTCGGATATTTTCATTCCTATCATTCTTTTGTTCATTTGCTTTACATTTACTTATATGACTTGTTTGACGCATACATGGTCAAGCTATCGACTTCTTCTTATGTAGACTAGTCTCGTCTTTTATATCTTAAATCTGCTTCGCGGATTCGAACACATTATTCATACCTTTCGTACCTTCTATGTTTTGAATCCGTCTCGCGAATTCAAACATTGCATTCACATCTTTCATTCTTTGAATCCGTGTCACGGATTCAAACATTTCATTCATGCCTTTCGTTCCTTGAATCCGTCTCGCGGATTCAAGCATTGCATTCATATCTTTCATTCTTTGAATCCGTCTCGCGGATTTAAACATTGCATTCACATCTTTCATTCCTTGAATCCTTCTCATGGATTCAAACATTTCATTCATACATTGTTGATCCGTACTTTCTTACGGATTCAACATTCTTCATTCTTATCATTCGCACTTTTCACTCTTACGTAGTACTCTCAATCTCCCGATAGTCTTACTACCCATTTCACCCATACGCCCACCTGCTACCCAATTCTAACGGACATACCTGTAACAATTATCGCGGTCTCACGAACGTCATACGTTTCTTGTGTACTGGCCAGGTACACAATCCACGTACTAGTTTCGTGCCTTCGCGTAATCGCCACATTATGTCCGAAGAATTAAATTTCGACACGTGTTACATTTTTAAAACTGCTTTACCATGTCGTTATTATATTCATTTAAAATTTTCTTTCACTTGCTTAATTATACCATTTCATACATCCACGCGTTGAGTTTACGTACCAAGGGTCAATTCATCTTATTACTTGCCTTGATGCCTGTCCTAGACCGCATTCATGGATCTTCCCTTCCGAACAATTGCGCTTACCCTTCACATAACATACTATTAGTTCCCTTTAAATACATAATCTTATACATACTTACCTTTGCTTCTACCTTTAGATCTTGATCGAGTCTCGGATTGTATGAGTTTCTTGTTACAAGAGCACACGGGTTTGAGTTCAAGTATTCATCTCCTCTTACTTGATTTCACTCAACCCATTGCTCTGATACCAACTTGTAAGACCCTAACATGTAATATTTTTAAATCGACGCAGCGGAAATACGAGCCTTAAAATTTCTTTCTTTAATAAACAGATTTCTAACATAAAAGTTCAGATGCAAAATATTAAACATTTACTGGAAGGGATTTACAATATTCAATTTGTATTAACGCTTCGAAGCAATACATATTTCGAACTATTTGACCGTTCTTTTCGTACAACCCTTGCTCTTGACTCGATCTACGTCCGCTCAGCTTCGTTAGTAGTAGAAGGAATCCGTGTGGTACCTGTGAACATCACATACAACTTAATCATTAGACATTGACAACCTCATACGACGCTAATCTCACACAATTAACTTTCGTATAACATTCGACTATTCTCTTGAAGTCTCTCGTTCCGAGTTCAGCTTAAACTTCATAAGAATCTGACATTCTCATTCCTGCATTATATTCTAAACTCAAGTGTATCGTTAGTAACGTTAAATCTCAATACATCTAAATTATGCATTCGCACATACATACACACGTACATACTTACACCCATACACGTTTACATCCCTACATATATTCAAATATACTTACAATCATGTATTCATACCTACGTGTATCGTACATATTCTTGTATGCCAAAATACATATAACACGTGCATTTAAAGCCATATTCCCTTAACCACCTCCTACTATTGTACTATAAACATACGTAATAATTCACAAGTAAGCATTCTTATGAACAAGTTTTATCATTTCATCCGTATAACACATTCTAACACATTTCCTCTCACCATTTAATTATTTATAAGATCCGCACTTTTACATGAACTTGAGTGCATAGTTATCTATTTTAATAAAGTTAGTGCTTTCTTATGTCTAACAAGGTTTACGAAGCCTTTCAGAAGCTTTACGGAGCACCCGGACGGAAATGAGTTCAACCGAGAGCGCTACATGGTGAAAACAGAAAGCAGGAAACGGAGGCACCGTCGCCGACACCTCACCAGGCCGTCGGCGACGCCCTCTAATTTTGTCCGTCGGGAAAGAGGTCCGTAGACAGGAGATTAGGACGTCGGAAGCACAGAACCAGCCAAGCACCGTCGCCGAGGTCCTTTGGGGCATCGGCGATGCCCCTTCTGCATCCCAGACGCTTATTTCTATTTTTTGGCTATTGGGATAGATTATACTCGCACCACGAACGTTCCAAACGTATAGTAACATCCTTACAAGGTCTCAAATCATACCAACACTTTCCCCATGCCTTGATGGTCGAAACCTTACCTTACCCCACTTCCTAGTTTTGACCCGTTTGATCTTTATTACACACTTTCCGACTTAGTTAACATTTTTGACCCATTACCACAAAACTAAACTCAGTACTTCATTTGATCTTACATTCTTGCATACCTCACTATTCGTAACATATGACAAAATGAACAAATCTTTTTAAATACTAAAAAGAGGTTCGGAACTTACTTACACTTCATTACGTTATGACAACAAGACCTCATTTGACCCATTCGATCTACTTAGCGAGAATCATCGTTTTCATTCAACCAACTCCATGTTTGACTTCGCATCATACTCAATTATCTAGAACGATACCTTATTTAAAGAAGCTAAGAAGTGAAATCGGAATCACTTACCTTGAGCGACCAAGTTCAAGCATAGGTTCCATGCTTACTTTTGACCCGTTAGCCTCCGTTCTTGAGTCCGTAGATATGTTATTTATCCTTACATGTCAATACATTAATATCCTTGTTAGCATACAAGACCACACATAACATCAATCACATTAATCCTATGCTCAACATTTGACCTTCATTAGTTAATTTCTAACAAACATAAAGCATATACTCAAAGTCATATCTTTTCAAGCTTATATAATTTATCATGTCATTACACATTCATACATTGATCTAACTACGTCCCGTATGACTTTTATAATCTTGCAATTGTCAACAATATTCAAGTTAACAATTTAACGTAATCTTAACATCCTTCTTTACTAATAAATCACTCTACCTTTAGTGCACATCCATATCAATTCACCATTAAACCTCTAGACCAACACATGACGTTTACCACATCATTTAAGTACGAAGTTCAACTTCTAAGCATACCTTTTATCAAAGTTGTTTTATCAATTAAAAACCCATATGTATTTCAATCAAAACGCATATTTCATGTTAACCTATCGTCTATCACTTCATTATTACATTTTATACTTTTCCATCCATCATTATACACAATTCATCTAAAATCATCACTTAGGCATTTCATCATACACTTGGTGGGCGTACCGTTAATTAAGCAATATGTACAAGTATCATTTGCATAACATGACCAATCCATATCAATATCATCAAGAACATCAATATTCAATAGAATTTCACATAACTTCTCTTCTAATTCAGCTCTAACTTCACACTTTACAACTCATATTCATTCTACTCTAAGTGCGTTTTCACTCCCAACATTGATTTAATCGATTTCAAGCATTCATAATGTTCTAGATGGTGATCTTAGCTCAATATCATACTAATTTCATATAAACACATGGAATTTCTTGAAACCCTACATATTCAAGATCATCAAACTATCAAATTCTTCTTACCTTAAGCTTTAATAGGCCTAGATGATCAAGAAATCATTGACATGCATGAGATTCAGTCACGATTAGGGCTTCAATTGGCTGGATTTCTGTGGTTAGAAGGGTTTCCCCTTCTTCCCTGGCTCTGGGTGTCGAACACACACACACACACCTGATGTGTGTGTGTTTTAATTCTTATTTCATTTTTATTCATCTAGCTTTCTTAACCTGTCACCTTTAGTCCCTTGAGTTTAGTGTGGTAGTTGCTTAGTCACAAACTTTACTACTATTGTCTAACTTGTATTGTGACCAAGTTAAATAACATTTTTGTTACATTTTATCTCGTATTCCATGAAATCTCATTAGTGAGTTAAGCGTTCGGGTTTTGGGGCGTTACAACATCTCATCTTTGGCAAACTTTTCAATCCGCTATGGGTACTCATCTTAACCTTAGCACCGCTTTCCATCCTCAGTCTGACAGACAAACCGAGCGTACTATCAAAATTGTAGATGACATGCTTCGTTCTTGCGTACTCGATTTTGGTGGCAACTGGGATATACACGTGCCTTTGATCGAATTCTTGTACAACAACAGTTATCACGCGAGTCTATAAATGGCACCTTTCGAGGCATTGTATGGTCGTAAGTGTCGTTCGCCTATTTGTTGGCACGAGATCGAAAAAGCTCAAATCACCGGTCTCGAGCTTATACAAGAGACAACGGACAAGATTTTACAGGTTCGAGACAACTTGCTGAAAGCCAGAAGCTGACAAAAGAGTTACGCCGATAAGCGTCGCAAACCTTTGGAATTCGAAGTAGGTGACTTTGTGCTTCTAAAGGTATCCCCTTGGAAGGGCGTAGTTCGTTTTGGAAAGAAAGGGAAACTCGCACCTCGGTACGTAGGTCCTTTCAAGATTCTCGAAAGGATTGGCAAGGTTGCGTATCGACTGGACCTACCTGAAGAACTCAACAACGTTCATCCTGTCTTCCACGTCTCAAACTTGAAAAATGTCTAGCTGAAGAAGGACTTCAAGTCTCACTCGAAGATCTTCAAATCAACGAGACTTTACACTTCGTGGAGAAACCCGTTGAAATCATGGACCGAGTAGTCAAGCAATTGAGGCGCAGTCGAATTCATATCGTTAAGGTTCGATGGGAAGGAAAACGTGGCGTGGAGTTTACTTGGGAACTCGAAAGTGATATGAAGGCTAAGTATCCGCTTCTGTTTGTTGCATCTTCCTAAATTTCGGGATGAAATTTCCTAAAGGAGGGGAGACTGTAATGCCCTGGTTTTTCGTACTTTCCTTAATTAGAAAGCTTGTCTTGTATTTCTATTTTTGGAAATCTTGTATTCCTTGTAATCGTATTTTGGTTGTAAAATCCGAGACTTGGATCATAAATAAAATTTGTTATTTCTTACAATTCATGCTTTAAATGTTCGTACATGTTCATACGTTTGAATTGATTATACATGTGATATTTTGTTTGTAATTCTTGAAAATGTGCGATAAACTTGCAAATACGTGACATACATGAATTATACATCATTTGAACGTATACGATACTTATTCACAATTCATATACTTAATCATACTTGTTTATACTTGTTCTTATGTTTGAATTACATAAAAATCCCTGATAATATGCATTTCATACCTAAAACATATAAAAAACATAATTAGGTTAAACATAAGGGACTTAAATTCCCAAAAACCAAACTTGTGGCCCGGATACACTGGCTCGCGGCCCACGACCGAGCCCTCCCATCTCTCTCGCACCCCGCCAGAAGCCCCGATCCGCAGAATGTTTGTTTCCAGCTCGTGTATTGGGTAATTGTGTGTTAGTTTAGTTGTGTTTTCTCATTAAAACACCACCTAATTCAACCCTAACCTCAACTATAAAACCTAGCTCATTCCCACACTTCTTCCACTTTGCAAACACCTCATTCTCACTCTCAAATAACTCTAAATCAGCTGAGAAAGTCAGTTTCAAGGCAGAAACATCTAAGTGCAAAAGTGAGTTAAATCTCACTTTTCTTCTATCTTTCTTCACTTCTTCTTCCTCAACAAAGAATGGAACACCTCTAGGAGTGTTTTCACAGGTTTTCCATGGAAAACCAACGTGAAACATCACCATTTTTTAGGTCCAACTTTCTGTTTTGGAAGAAAACTTTATAAAACATTCTTTAAACTTGTGTTTTCTTCAACAAACCTATATTCTTATGCTTCTAATCAAGCCTATGATTAGTGAGCTTAAAAAAGGTTGTTTCATACAAAATCGGAGATGTTTTATCACTCCAAACTTTCTGTTTTGAAAGGGTCTTAACCCACAAGTGTTATATCTGATGGAGAGGGTGAAACCCGAGCTCTAAAGTGGTTATTTTGTGTGTTTCGTTCGTTCCATTTTCTCATAATTGTTTACAACTCTAATTTACATTTGTTTTTCTAATAACTCTCTTAATCAGCAAAAAGCAATTAGTTTAGACGTAGATGATAATTAAAACAACGAGCTTTCATACTTTCCACTGATTCCCCGTGGATTCGACACCCTACTTGCCCTTTACTAGTAAAAGGTGAATAGGACACTTTACTTTATTTTTTGACCGACCTTACGACATCGATCAAAATGGCGCCGTTGCCGGGGAATCGGTGCGCTTAGTGTTTAGTAAGTTGTTTTTCTTAAAAAAAAGTTTAGAAAAAACAAAAAATCCAAAAATATCTCTTGTAGTTTTTAGTTTTTTAGATGTTAGTTTCTACGCGGGTGTTTTAGTTTGTTTATGCAGGAAGTGAAATCTTTGGGTCATGGATAGAGCTCATCAGTCATGCCCTTGTTGTGGGAAAATTCACATACATGAAGATTGCCTAGTGTTTTGGACAGACCTAGTGTTTTGGAAAGAAAAATTGATGTCTGGGTACAAGGCACCTTCAGATCAGGGACACTATCAGTCAAATGTTAACCACATGTATGAGCAAAATTTGGATTATGATGACTACGGATCCGAGGTGGTGCCCTCTTCAAGATACCAAGAAGATTATGATGGTCATCACCATGACTACTCTGAGTCAACATACAATGATTTTAATATGCGTAATCAATGGTGTAATCGTGGTAATTACCAAAGGAGTTCAGATCAGCGACACCAAAGTCAAAATGATTGTCCAGGTAAACATCAAAATTCTAAACTTGATGAAATCATGGATAATATGATGGAGGTGGCACAAGAGAGCAGGTTGAGAACTGAGGCTATGGTCCAACGATCAAATCAAATAGACGAACAAATTGCAACATTGAAGGTTGTGGAGGATAATACCACATCCATTCCAGCATTTGTTGAAGAAACACAAGAAATATCATTTCTGGTTGATGAAGATGAAGAAGAGGTTGAAAGTCTTCCTGAACTTGAAGTTATATGTTTAAACCTACATGAAGACTTAGCACCTACTGAAGAACTAGAGACTGATGTAGTCCAAGTTTATCTCGAATCGCTGCATAATTTGATTACTCCAACTAACAACGTTGGGGATGATGGCTCGAGTGGGAATAAGAGAAAGGTGAGTAGAGAAGACCTCGGACAAGGTATATTGAAGTGGCTAAGCAGTGATCCAACAGACGTATTCATGATAGGAAAGAAGGTGAAGACTCGACATGTCAATTGTCGAACACACCGTGGAAATTCGGCAGGTAAATATGGATTTCACTGGTTCTGTACTGATTCAACAAATATTGTTGGCACAAGAGAGCAAATAGGAAGTTGGAATGTCAATCACCGAGCATATGCAGGAAACTCAGTGGGTAAATGTTCACTGCGACCACCATAAGGGTATATCAGGTACGGTCTGGCTGAAGACCTATAAACTTAGCGCTCTCGGGAGGCAGCCCGAGGATGTAGAGTAGTGTATATTTGTTTTGTTTTTGCGTGAGTATTTTTGCAGGTTACCAGGTTATTAATCTCTACGGGATGCAATGGTCCAAGTGTGGGGATGTTTGGTTAAGTCCCAACACGTTCTAGTTGCAGTAGCGGACAATGTACAAATTAGAGTTCAGTCAGAGCTGTCCATACTCAATCTCCATTTGGTCGGGGATGATCTGAACACTAATTGTAGAGATTGACCCGAGTACTTGTGGACATGGCCGCGAATGAAATGCTATACGGTCGTGGTGGAACATGGCGCACGAGAATTCTACGTTTTAAACCAGGGGAGTCTGTTCCACTTTTAATATTGCATTTTTATTGCATTTTTATTCGTGTTCTTGGTGGTGTGAACGATTATGTGTTAGGTAATGTGTTTATGTTATTTGTGTTAGGAAAGGTCGCTCATGATGTTTGTTAGTTGGTATTCCCGGGTTCTGTTTTTGTTAAACATGGTACATTGGGGACAATGTCGCCCAAGTGTGGGGATATGGGAACCCGGGAAGGGAAGGTTTGGGACAAAGTTTGAAAGAGGTTGAAAAGTGATTGAAAACGATGAAAACTGAAAAAATTGAAAATTTTGAAAATTTTGAAGAATTTCATCGCTTTAAGTGAGCTAAACGGATATGAAAATCGAACGTTTCAATCACTAATGGGTTCCTTGCCGGTAATAAACTAACATAGACCCTTGTCATGGTCGTTCCTTTAAGTTTCATGAGAGTAGGTCCGACAGGTGTTTTTAGGATAAAAGAACTGAAAAGAGATGTCTATTTAGGGGTAACATGCTTTAGATTGTATATGCTACGTATCGGCAGCCTTTTTATCCTTTCTTGGTGAGAATTTTGAGCCTGTAGAATGATAGAATGATTCACCTTATGACTTCATTTGATGAGAGCAGGCCACATGTTATTCTGTGTTAGAACTTGTATGATTTGATACAAGCTGAAACTGTGGTTTGACATATGCACGTAAATGATAAAGGCATTAGGATATCCCGTACACCCGTTGTGTTTGTTTCATGTTTACCGAACCATTACCCTTAGTAGCCATGTTGAGCCTATTTACCTTTCGTTTGTCCACCTAATGTGAATTGTTTGATACCGACCGTGAATGACAAGTTTTGAATTATGAAAAAGAAAGAAAAAAAAGAGAAAAAAAAGAAAAAAAAAAGGAAAAAGAACAAAAAGAAAGTTTCGGGAATAATGTTATATTGTTTTGGGTAGAAACCAACCCAAAAGTGCGAGTTGTTATGTGTGTTGCAAATAAAGTTGTCACGGTTTGGTCGTTTGTTTGTTCGCCACGAAAAATATATAAATATAAGCCAAAAATCTTCCTACCTTTAGCCTAGCCCAAAACCGAAAGTCCTTTTGATATGTGTCGTGTTACATGATACAATGGAGGTGTGATTGTCTTACAAGCCTATGATTACAGAATTTCATGTTAGGCTTTGAGTGTTATACATATTAGCACATTACATGCTAGTTCAGTTTTTAAACCGAGAGGAGAGTTTATTGTGAGAGGCGTGTAGCATGTGTATAATCCTAAGCATGTTAGTTTTGAATAGACAAGTCTTGTGTTTTATAAATTGCATCAATTGCTTGTCGGACTGTCAATCTTGATTGTGTCAGTCTATGGAACGGGTATGACTTGGGACTTAAATTGTTGCATCAGTTAAGGGGTTTAGAGGTGTTGTCACTATGGTGAGTAGTTCCGTATCGGTTTGCTTGAGGACAATCAAAGGTAAGTGTGGGGATGTGATGGAGAGGGTGAAACCCGAGCTCTAAAGTGGTTATTTTGTGTGTTTCGTTTGGTTTTAAGTGATTGTACGCGCTAAATAAGATAACTATGAGAAATTGTGGTTTGTGCAGGTAATTGCTTAATTCGAGGAAGTTAACACGGTTAGAGTTGAAGTGGAATGTCCGATTTTGGCGAATGTAGCAAACGGAAGTGTTCGGATGCATTTGGGGTATAATTTGATGGTTGTTATTATAACTAAAAGAATCAACATCACATGAGGTAGCACTTCTTGAGAACCATATGTGGCAGTATATTGGCTGACATCTTATTAAAAAATTAACTTATCATATCATCACTTTGGACATAAAGGCTTCTCCTCTGTGATCGATATTGGCAGCAAGAACAAAGTCAACAACATTGATCATTATCATCACATGCATGAAATTTTGAAAGAAAGTCTTAAGTGGAAAGTATGATTATAATATTCATTGAGGCATGCACAAACAAAAGAAATTAGGGGATCATGCATGGTGCTCACATGAAACAAACAGCATGTACACGTTGTGGCTTAGGATCTGAACATCATCATTATCATCGATTTTTGGAGGACAATAAGACACTTGTTGGCAGCTTTAGTTGAAGACATCATCATCAAAATAAACAGCAACATCCACATGGGGTTTACGAAGTGGACACGCAGCTTACGGAAAAAATGGCAGCAGCAAGACTATTTTTGTGGGCTCTCAATTCAGCCAATCTCATCATCAATATCACTTATCATCTCTCGACAATGGGCCCTTCTTGAATCACTATGAGCAGCCAACATTAATTATGTTGGGCTCTTAAAATCGGCCCAAGACCATCATCACGATCGGGGGAGGAAGATATCATAGGGAAGTTTGGCTGCTGTTATGGGGAGAGTCGGGATCAATTGGAGGCAGCCGTACACCACTTTCTTAGCTCTGAAGGCATCATAAGATCATTATTATTCATCACACAGTTCCTGCACAACACCAATCCGAATCATGATGAACTCAACCTTCGCCCAAGCTTCGGAAGATTGTACGCACATCATGAGCAGCTAGTCATCCCATGACCGTCTTCGGGAATAGGGTTTATGTACGAAACGTTGGGTTGTTTATTGCTATGACCGTTTGGATTAGGATTCGATTAAACTTTCGGTTAGTCATTCCTATTGTTTCTTGTTTTGATTAAACAACTTTTTATTATCGTAATCCTTCTTGTTCATCAATTATTTGGTTTGTTCATCAACAACCGGGATTAAATTCTAGGATGTCATTGTTTTAAACCTTTAATCATTGAACTGGATTATGTTTATGAAATCTAAAGTTGGTGATTAACTGGATTACTATTCATTTGCATCAATCCTTCGGTTTCGATCGTGGATCATTGCAATCAAATATATTGTCCGTTAGTTATTTATCAAACAAGTTTTACAAATCATGTCTATGGATTTCCAATTAGTTATAATTAAGTAATCCGATTTTCTGCATAACCTGAAAACCCGGAGATTGGTCCATTTTCTCATAATTGTTTACAACTCTAATTTACATTTGTTTTTCTAATAACTCTCTTAATCAGTAAAAAGCAATTAGTTTAGACGTAGATGATAATTAAAACAACGAGCTTTCATACTTTCCACTGATTCCCCGTGGATTCGACACCCTACTTGCCCTTTACTAGTAAAAGGTGAATAGGACACTTTACTTTATTTTTTGACCGACCTTACGACATCGATCAATATCCACCAAGCTTGTTCTTAAAACAAGACTTGTGTTGGATGTGTGTGATTATTTGAAGCCTTGGCTTCCTACCTTCAAGCCACCACCTCACTTGACGATTTGTCTCTTGAGTAGTTAGTTCATTTCATTTTCATTTTATTGTATTCATGACCATCCTTGTTGTTCTTGTAACAACTTGTGCATTGGTGAATCTACGAAAGAGGTCTTAAAGGAAGGATTATCCTCCTAACTCCATGCATGAGTTATATGAAATCCTTGAAATACTTGTTGGAATATAATTATACAATACCCTGTATAGAACATATATAATATATATAATAACCGAACCCTTGATGATAATCAAATGATTATTCATCAAGGTACTAAGTTACATTATCTAAATACTTAGTTTCTCGTTACGATTCTAATGGGCATTTAAACCCATGAAATAATTCTAACCCATACGAGTTTTATAGTATAAAAAACGAGTATTAAGTACTAGATGATTATTTTCTTATATACTTACTTTCGTATATTTAAATTCCGAATCCTAATCCTCTGTTATTATCCGAATACTCACACACCTATGTTTCCTCGTGTAGAAGGACTCGGTTTTCCCCCCTCTAAACCAACAACTCTTCACGGATTAACAAGTGGAAGCTTGCAACACCGTGAGTACACTCGACCCGTTTACTTTTAAAACACTTTGGGTTGTAACATGTTAATATACAAAACTCACAATTACACACTTAAACATGCTTTTATGCTCAATCCGTATACATGCTACTTGTCATACTTAGGTTCATGCTAGATTCATACTTTGCTTCATGTCATTAACTTAGCTAGCTCGAGCTTAACATATATAGCGCTATATGAGTAGCACGCCTCCCGTCAGAGTCTTGTTAAGTCTTTTATTCATAAACTAGTCTCGTTACTTTTGTAGCGAGGGACACTTAATTCTTGTGGACACTTGAGTTTGAAATTTAATATCGCATGCTAGTTTACCTTGAATACAATTACCATGTGGATTTGAGAAAATGCTTTTATACTTATGCTATATTATTACAAACTTGTGTACTCGCCAATGCTTTTGCATTGAACCTTTATTTTAAACAAGTTACAGGTTGATTTTGATGCCATGATGAATCTAGTAGGGATGACTAGAAACAGGCCCAAGATACTAGATTTGAATATGTTTTGTTATGTTATTGTTGTTGTATTTTGTTGTTTCCATGTTGTACTTGTACTTTTTGTTGTAATTGACAATTTATGATTATCAATGAAAATGGTTTTGAATTAATTATTGTCGCAAAATAGTGTTATGTGTGATGAGCAATCTATTTGTCTCACTCCGATGATTCCGCCATCGGTTGGGGTGTGACAGGAATTGTAAAAACCCTCAGTAAAACCGACACTCTTGAATATTTCCGACACCCTAGTATATTTTAAAAATGTCCCAATATGTCTTTAAATACATCCCATATGTGAAAACCGAGCCCGAATTACAGTATAACATTAAAAATAAAATATAAAATCTGAATTTTAAGCTGAGGCGGGCCGCGTAGACCCACCCCAAGCCTTTACGCGGGCGGTATAGAGGTTGGAACCTGATTTCGTTAGTTTTCTTAAGTTCAGGCGGGCCGCGTAAGACCCCGTTTAAGTTAACGCGGGCCGCGAGAGATCAGGATAGTGGCGCAGCCCGGTGATGACACGTGTCATCATCGTGGTGGGTCTAGATCATGACCGGGACAAGCTATACGTTTGACCAGGGTTGACGCGGGCCGCGTAACCCTTGTCTGTTCTTTACGCGGGCTGCGTGAGGACCAGATTTCAGCACTATATAAGAAAGCAACGAGTTTTCGTTTTCTGTCGCTCATTCTTTTCTTTCTTAAACGAATTCTAAAGTAGTAGAAGTCATACGCGGGTATTATATCCCCCTAATTAGCGAAGTTCTGCTCCGTTGTAAGTATTATAACCCCGGTTTCGTACTAGATACGCTGCCCGATTGATTTAGGGTTCCGTAACAACTGTCGTGGTTCTGCCCGACGTAGTTGTTGGAACGCCGTCTCGGGGAGGATATCATTAATATTTTCAAAGGGTTATGATACTAACCAATGTACATTTGTGTAAATTATAGATTATTCCTAGGAAACCCTTACGCGAAGTCTAAGATAACAATGTGAGTTTATCCTCTTTTGATAACCTTTTTGTAATACTTTACAAAACCTTAAATGTTTTACAATGTGATTAAGCGGTGATTGAGTCTTTGTAGTTCTTCAATTACTGTCGGTATGTTGGGGTTTTGTATACAAAATTTACTACATTGTGAGTAGTAAGTCGGGGATGACAGTACGTTACCATTGGACGACGAGTTAGCCAATGTGTAATATGACCCACAAGTCAGGATTGACAGTACTGAATGAGTAATTGTGTAGAAATAAACAATGTGATCGCTCTCAATACTGTTTTAATTGATAAAATGTTTCTTGATTAAACTGGGATTCACTCACCAGTATTTCCCACTAACAAATGTTTTTAAAACGCGTTTCAGGTAACACAATGTGACAGCCAATTAGTAAAAAAGCCAGCTGGAGAGCACTGAAGGCTTGGGAAAAATGTGGCTATAAAAGTTACCTAAAAGACGATGTTTTAAATTCAATAAAATAGGGTTTATCCCTATAAACGTGTTGTAATAAGAAACTTGGGTTTTACCCATGTGATTATTAATAATAAATATGGTTGATTTACTCTGATAAACATTTCCTAACTACGGTCCTGATGTAATTTCCGCTGCCAATTTAACAAGCTGATACCACCGAAACTCTGAGTTCGCGTCTGCCCATTCCCGGGACAGATAAGGGATCAGGGGTTGCGACAGAAGGTGGTATCAGAGCCTAGCCACTGGTCTAAGCCAAAGAAGTATTCTGCTGACACTTAAATTTTAAACTTGGTGTTAGGAAATAAATTACAGAAATACGTGCATAACTGTATTTATTGTTACGTGTTATTTGACTATTTGTTAGTTTACAGTATGAGTGATCAAGGACCCTCAGACATGTGTCGTCAGTTGTCTGATTCACCTAGGAGTGAAGGTACCTCTTCACAGCCTGCCCTTTCTGAGTATTCTGCTGATCAGGAAGAAGGGATGTTTGCTTTTAAAGCTCAGTCAGAAGAGTCATTCCCTCATAAGAAACGAGGATGGTTCAGTAAGGAAGCCTTTGCACGTAGGAAAAGAATGCGAAAGTTGCAACAGCAAAGAGTTCTAGCAGCTGCTAAGCGAAAGACAAATACCCATACACAGGATATGCTTAATAGAAGCCTAGCTAATTTCCATATCCTAGACACAACTGCTGCTGACCCTAATCTGGAGCAAACAATAGCACCCCAACCACAATTGCAATTCCCTGACCAACCCATGGAGATAGAAAACCCTGAAAACCAAGTGGAAATGCATGACTTCAACCCAGAGGAAATCCCTAGGGTACCAGCACCAAATCCCCTAGACCCAAATTACGATCCTTGGTGGGATGACGTTAGGGACTATGTGCGACGTTACCCGATTCATGAAGACACACCTATACAGAACATAGGAGCCTACCCAGGTATGGACCCTTTAGATCCCTATTACCATGATAACTACATTAGGGAAATCTTAGAAGATCCTTACCGATTTCAGGCACTTTCACCCCCATATCAGGAACCCGCACCCCAGATTCCGAACCCAGTCCTAGAACCTGCACCCCCAATGAGTGCAGAAAACGTGCAAGAACTTAGGACTTTTGGGGAGGAAATTTTAGAAAGCAGTGAGCGAATGAGACAGGTGGGAGAGCGACTCGTCTGGAAGTACGACGAGCGCAATATGGATTTCTGGATGAATCCATATCCGTAGATGTGATGGTGAGATGGTAATAGTAATAATAATATTATATAATAAAATAAAAATAAAATAAAATATGTGTGTACGGATGCCTATTACTATTAGTGTGATTCTATTCTGTTGGTATTGTAATTTTTATTTCAGTACTAGTGTGTAATAGATATATAATAGTATATGGAAATAGAGTAAAAGTCGCAATGATCAACGTTTTTGGCTAGATTGCGTGTCATGTGATTAACTATATTAAATATTATCTTGTGATATTAATATGGGGTAAATGTTTAAAATTCAGATGGCCGACGAAGGAAATTAAGGAAATCTGAATAATGATAACCAGAGTAACATTAACATGGTTAATGAGAATCCAAGCATCAATAACAATGGAAACCAAATGGATAATAGTGCTGTTCAGCATATAGTAGCACAAGGAATCATAGATGCAATGCCATTTATTATTCAAACGATTCAAGACGCGAATAATAAAAGTAAGCATAGCAGTAAGCGACCCATCGAACCCGAAAACAGTTTAAACAATGGACCTTTACTTCAGATGCCCATTCCCAAAAGAAGAAGAACCATGCCTTATGGTTGCTCTTATAAAGAATTCTGGTCTTGTAAACCAATGGAATTCTCGGGCAATGAAGGGGCCATTGCAACCCTACGCTGGATAGAGAAAACTGAGGCAGTCTTAAGAATAAGTAAGTGTGCTGAAGAAGATAAGATGTTGTTTGCTTCTAATCTGTTTAAGAATTCAGCACTAGAATGGTGGAACACTATCCTCCAATCAAGAGGAAGTGATAGAACTTACATTATGGAATGGGAAGAATTTAAGAACAAGGTAGAAAGAAAATTCTGCCCACCAAATGAGAAGGAACAGATAGCAAACAAATTCCTAAACCTTAGGATGACTGGTGTGGATAGTAAGGGATACACTAAATTATTCTTCGAATATGCTAGAATAGTGCCAACTCTTGCTTCACCAGAACCAGTATTGATCTCTCGTTATATTTGGGGATTAATTGGGGAGATAAGACACGTAGTCAAGGCATCTAGACCTCAAACCATAGAAGAAGCTGTAGAACTAGCAAATACCTTGACAGACGAATTAGTCCGTACCCGAGAAGAGGATCAAAGGAGGAACCTATCCCAGAAGCTCACACAAGAATTTCGTTCTGGAAATTTTAATCGTGGGAAAAATGTAGGTTCTACCTCTGCACCTTACTGTAAGAATTGCAAAAGAAAGCATTCAGGAAGATGCTCCATATACTGTAACTTTTGCAAAATATCGGGACACAAGGAGGAAAATTGCAGGAAGAAAGCTAATAACAGGATATGTTACAACTGCGGAGAACAAGGTCATATCAAGCTTAATTGTCCGAAATTAGCTCCAACTACAAACAACAATAATACTCAAAATGCTAGAGCATTTGTTCTGACTACAGATGAAGCTAAAATGATTCCAGATGTCATAGCTGGTACGTTTTTAGTTAATGATATTTTTGCTAAAGTATTATTTGACTCTGGTGTGAACCAAAGTTTTATTAATACATCCTTTTGCAAATTTCTAAATCAATCATTAACTAAACTACCACAAGAATGTCTAGTAGAGACAGCTAATGGAGAAACCGTTAGGA
Source organism: Helianthus tuberosus (assembly GCA_030545235.1). Classification (NCBI taxonomy): domain Eukaryota; kingdom Viridiplantae; phylum Streptophyta; class Magnoliopsida; order Asterales; family Asteraceae; genus Helianthus; species Helianthus tuberosus. The sequence continues at coordinate 79,051,443 of CM060380.1, forward strand.
TTTCTGAAATCTTGCAGGGAGCAAGAATAGAAATTTTAAATCAGAAATTTATTGCAAATCTTTATCCCATGAATCTGGCAAGATTTGATGTTGTTTTAGGAATGGATTGGTTAATAGCCAACAAAGCCAGTATTTTATGTGATCAAAAGACAATTCAAGTAAATTCACCAAAAGGAAAAAATGATCACAATAAAAGGAGATAAACCATCTAGATCCACAAAATTCATCTCTATGATGAAAACTGTAAGTTATATAAGAAAAGGATCATTAGTGTATTTGATTTCTATAATCACTAACACTAAAGGAAAGGATTTGAAAGATATTCCAGTAGTGTCATAGTTTTCAGATGTATTTCCAGAAGAATTGCCAGGGCAACCTCCAGATAGAGAAGTTGAATTCAGAATCCATTTAATACCAGGAACAGTACCGATTGCCAAAGCACCTTACTGTTTGGCACTTGCAGAAATGCAAGAATTAAAGAAACAATTAGACGAATTGTTGGAGAAAGGATTTATACAACCAAGTTCGTCGCCATGGGGAGTGCCGATACTGTTTGTTAAAAAGAAGGACGGATCAATGCATATGTGCATTGACTACCGTGAATTGAACAAAGTCACGATTAAGAATCGGTACCCATTACCGAGAATCGATGATCTGTTCGATCAACTGCAAGGAGCTCGATTTTTCTCTAAAATCGATTTAAGGTCAGGATATCATCAATTAAAGGTACAGGAAGAGGACATTCCTAAAACCGCATTTAGAACAAGGTATGGACATTATGAATTTACTGTCATGCCATTCGGTCTAACCAATGCCCCAACCGCATTTATGGACATGATGAACCAAATATGTAAGCCATATTTGGATAAATTCATAATTGGTTTTATAGATGATATTCTCATTTATTCTAAAAATAAGGAGGATCATGCAAAGCATTTGCACACACTTTTAAGTTTATTAAGAAAGAAAAAGCTTTACGCTAAGTTTTCAAAGTGCGAGTTTTGGTTAGAACATGTACAATTTCTTGGACACCTAGTCAATCATGAAGGAATTCATGTGGATCCCACAAATATCGAGGCAATTACTAAATGGAAAACCCCTGAATCACCAACCGAGGTTAGAAGTTTCTTAGGATTGGTTGGTTATTATAGAAGATTTATTCAAGATTTTTCTAGAATAGCAATTCCCTTAACTAAGCTAACCTGTAAATCTTTTAAGTTTGAATGGGGATTAAAACAAGAAGAAGCATTTAGGATCCTTAAGCAAAGATTAACTAATACACCCATATTAGCATTACCAGAAGGAACTGAAGATTTTGTAATCTATTGTGACGCTTCCAAATTAGGTTATGGATGTGTATTGATGCAACGACAAAAGGTTATAGCTTACGCATCTAGACAACTTAAGAATCATGAAGAGAATTATTCAACCCATGATTTAGAGTTAGGAGCTATAATTTTTGCTCTTAAGATTTGGAGACATTACCTTTATGGTAGTAAGTTTACCATATTCACTGATCATAAGAGTTTAAGGTACAATTTCAAACAAAAGGAGTTGAATATGAGACAAAGACGCTGGATGGAGATGCTTAGTGACTATGATTGTGATATCCAGTACCATGAAGGAAAAGCAAATGTAGTGGCAGATGCTTTAAGCCGAAAGTATCATGAAAAGCCAAAAAGGGTACGTTCTCTTAAATTAAATCTACAAGTAGATTTAAATAATCAGATAAGAGAGGCACAAGAATCAGTAATCAAGGATGATACTGAAAAATTAAAAGGTATGCTAAAAGAATTAGAGCAAGGAACAGATGGAATTTGGAGATTCTATGAAAAGAGAATGTGGATACCTAAATTAGGAAACCTACGTCACCGTATATTAGAAGAAGCCCATAAGTCCAAATATACGATGCATCCAGGAAATGATAAAATGTACCAGGATTTAAGGAAAAATTTCTGGTGGATAGGAATGAAAAAGGACATAGCAGCCTATGTTTCTAAATGTTTAACTTGTTCTTAAGTCAAAGCTGAACACCAGAAACCCTCAGGTTTGTTACAGCAATTAGAAATGCCAGTGTGGAAATGGGAATTGATAAAAATGGATTTTGTTACCAAATTACCCAAAACAAAGAAAGGTAATGATACAATCTGGGTGATTGTAGATAGGCTAACCACGTCAGCCCATTTCTTACCAATGAAGGAAACTTTCAGTATGGAACAACTAGTTAAATTATATGTAAATGAAATTGTTTCTTTACATGGAATTCCTTTATCAATTATTTCTGATAGAGATAGCCGATTTACCTCTCATTTTTGGTCAAGTTTCCAAAAGGCTATGGGAACCAAGTTAAATCTAAGCACAGCTTATCATCCTCAAACCGACGTGCAAAGCGAAAGAACAATTCAGACGATGGAGGACATGCTTAGAGCTTGTGTAATTGATTTCGGAGGTAATTGGGATGATCACTTACCTTTAATAGAATTTTCTTATAATAATAGTTATCACATAAGTATCAATGCTGCACCATTCGAAGCACTTTATGGACGAAAGTGCCGAACCCCAGTCTGTTGGGCAGAAATTGGGGAAAAGCAACTGTCTGAACCTGAGATGGTGCAAGAAACAACTGATAAGATTATTCAAGTTAACGAACGACTGAAAGTAGCACGTGATCGACAGAAGAGTTATTCTGATAACCGACGCAAGCCATTGGAATTTCAAGTAGGAGATAAAGTATTGTTGAAAGTCTCTCCTTGGAAAGGAGTAGTAAGATTCATCAAATGGGGAAAGCTAAGTCCCATGTATATTGGACCTTTTGAGATTATTAGAAGAATAGGACCTATAGCCTATCAGCTACAACTGCCAGAGGAAATGGCAGGAATACATGATGTGTTTCATGTATCTAATCTCAAAAAGTGTTTAGCTGATGAATCATTGATAGTACCTCTTAAGGATATAGAGGTAAATGAACAACTCAAGTTTGTAGAAAGGCCTCTACAAATTGAAGACAGGAAAGTCAAGAACCTCAAGCATAAGAGATTAGTTCTGGTTAAAGTAAAGTGGGACTCCAAAAGAGGACCTGAGTACACACGGGAGCTTGAATCTGAAATGCAAAGGAAATATCCGCACTTGTTCCAGTAGATCTCGAGGACGAGCTCTAAAACAAGGTGGGGAGGATGTAACAACCCTCAGTAAAACCAACACTCTTGAATATTTCCGACACCCTAGTATATTTTAAAAATGTCCCAATATGTCTTTAAATACATCCTATATGTGAAAACCGAGCCCGAATTACAGTATAGCATTAAAAATAAAATATAAAATCTGAATTTTAAGCTGAGGCGGGCCGCGTAGACCCACCCCAAGCCTTTACACGGGCGGTATAGAGGTTGGAACCTGATTTCGTTAGTTTTCTTAAGTTCAGGCAGGCTGCGTAAGACCCCGTTTAAGTTAACGCGGGCCGCGAGAGATCAGGATAGTGGCGCAGCCCGGTGATGACACATGTCATCATCGTGGTGGGTCTAGATCATGACCGGGACAAGCTATACGTTTGACCAGGGTTGACGCGGGCCGCGTAACCCTTGTCTGTTCTTTACGCGGGCCGCGTGAGGACCAGATTTCAGCACTATATAAGAAAGCAACGAGTTTTCGTTTTCCGTCGCTCATTCTTTTCTTTCTTAAACGAATTCTTAAGTAGTAGAAGTAATACGCGGGTATTATATCCCCCTAATTAGCGAAGTTCTGCTCCGTTGTAAGTATTATAACCCCGGTTTCGTACTAGATACGCTGCCCGATTGATTTAGGGTTCCGTAACAACTGTCGTGGTTCTGCCCGACGTAGTTGTTGGTAGGGCTGTAAACGAACCAAACGTTTGGCGAACAGTTCGTGAACCGTTCGGCGGGAAGTTCGTTTGTGTTCGTTCGTTTATTAAACAAACGAACACGAACAAGAATTTTTGTTCGTTTAGTTAAATGAACAAACATAAACAGAGGTTGCGTTCGTTCGTTTATGTTCGTGAACGTTCGGTAACGTGTTCGCTTGTGTTCGATAGTTCATTTGTGTTTTTTGTTTTTATATTTATTTAAATATATCAAAATTCTGACAAATTAAATATCTAATAAGTGTTAGTGTATTGTATATTCTGTTCATGAACGATTGTTTGTGTTCGTTTGTTTCCATTTATGTTCATGAGCATTAGTTTGTGCTCATTTGTGTCCGTCAACGTTCGTTGCCTAAAATTAACAAACAAACACAAACGAACACGAACAAGTTCATTTCCTTAACAAACGAACACAAACATAAAATCTCGTTCGATAAGTGTTCGTGAACGGTTCACGAACACATATATTTTTTAACAAACGAACACGAACAAGGTCTTGTTCGTGTTCGTTCGGTTCGTTTACAGCCCTAGTTGTTGGGGTCGTCTCAGGGAGGGTATCATTAATATTTTCAAAGGGTTATGATACTAACCAATGTACATTTGTGTAAATTATAGATTATTCCCAGGAAACCCTTACGCGAAGTCTAAGATAACAATGTGAGTTTATCCTCTTTTTGATAACCTTTTTGTAATACTTTACAAAACCTTAAATGTTTTACAATGTGATTAAGCGGTGATTGAGTCTTTGTAGTTCTTCAATTACTGCCGGTATGTTGGGGTTTTGTATACAAAATTTACTACACTGTGAGTAGTAAGTCGGGGATGACAGTACGTTACCATTGGATGACGAGTTAGCCAATGTGTAATATGACCCACAAGTCAGGATTGACAGTACTGAATGAGTAATTGTGTAGAAATAAACAATGTGATCGCTCTCAATACTGTTTTAATTGATAAAATGTTTCTTGATTAAACTGGGATTCACTCACCAGTATTTCCCACTGACAAATGTTTTTAAAACGCGTTTCAGGTAACACAATGTGACAGCCAATTAGTAAAAAGCCAGCTGGAGAGCACCGAAGGCTTGGGAAAAATGTGGCTATAAAAGTTACCTAAAAGACGATGTTTTAAATTCAATAAAATTGGGTTTATCCCTATAAACGTGTTGTAATAAGAAACTTGGGGTTTACCCATGTGATTATTAATAATAAATATGGTGGTTTTACTCTGATAAACATTTCCTAACTACGGTCCTGATGTAATTTTCGCTGCCAATTTAACAAGCTGATACCACCGAAACTCTGAGTTCGCGTCCGCCCGTTCCCGGGACAGATAAGGGATCGGGGGTTGCGACAGGCATCTAGACAATCATTCGTGTTAAGTTGATGAAACGCATATTTTCACTGCTGCACTTTTTGTGCAGCAGCTGTTATTGCCCCATTTTCACCCCTGTACAATCTGAATTAGTTCAACATGTTCAAGTATAAATGCCATAGCCTCTGATAGCTTTCCAACCATATATCTTACGCCTTAAACTGAGTTGTTGTTGATTTTATATGAATTTTTCAAAAACAGGTCAGCAACATAAATTCTTTCAATCGGCATTGCTGAAAGTTCTGAGTTGTTGCTAAAAACCATGTATTTTGACCCGTTTAACATTCAAACCAAGTCATTATGTTCAAACATGAAATGGAATAAAGTCAATGGGCTTTCTAAGCATATAAGTCTCATATTTACATGAAATTTCTATGATTTTACACGAATTTTCTAAAACAAGGTAGCAACTAATTCAACTTCAACAAATTCTAACTTTCACCTTCTTAGAGGCATTTCTACAAACACTTGGTGTGCATCCTAGTAAAAGATCCATGTCAAACATACATAGCCTACTTAATTCCACCATTATCATTCATGAACCATGATTATTTAATATTATTAACTAATTAATCTTTATTAATCATTATTCCAACATATTAGCATAGAAACATAAGGAAATCAACAAGAAAAAGCTTGCATAATTTATGGTTTCATCAACCAATGACATGTCTAGAACACATAATAAGATCCACATTTAGATTTGTGGGGTCGTATAATCATACCTTGGTTGAAGATACTTATCCATTCTAGTTTGTAGCTCAAATCCAACATGCATTATCAAATCTTTTAGATTTCATCTATGATCTTATGTTAGATGTGGGTGTATAAGAACCCTAGCCAAAAGTGGATATTCCAGTGGTTGAAGAAATTAAATGTAAAAAGAAAGAGTAAATATATAACCGCTAACACCCAAGGCTGTGAACTACAACTCTTACTATGAATAATTATTAGTTCATAGCTTTACCCAATCTGACCCAGTATGTCTTTACCATATGATCACTTCACCATTCCTTGTTCATGTAATTTAAAGATTGAAACCAAATTAAATATAAACCAAACCTGAGGTTCCAGTGGTTGAAAAACAACATCGTTGCGAGCTTTTATGTCATCCAAAATAGGTGCACCCTCCATTGTATACAATTAAAAATAGGTGGATGAGGTCATTTCGGTAGTCATTTAATAGCTACATCAACACCCCTGCATCAAACCATCATCTTTTAACATTCAAATTTTGATAACTAGTACAATATTAACCACAAAGTTAATTAAATCTAGTACTGATTGGACCAACCCAATCGTACCGAGACACCCTAATCGCACCATAGGTACTGAAACAATACAAGCAATCAAATCCATAACACCTACAAAATTTACATTGAACAAACTGATTTCACCAACAATGCTCATTAATCTCATATTGAACGAACCGATAACACGTCCATCTATCTAGCGCTTCCTCGACGAGTTCTTTTGTTGCACCTCAAATCTTTTAATCAGATAACCTCGATTGAACACCAATTCTATAACACAAACAACAAGAAAAAACTTGTCCCCATTCAATTTATTCAAATCTACTCCACAACGAATGTTGAATGGAATCACATAAAAACTTGTCAAACCATTCGATTAAGTAAAGAACTTAGAAAACCTAACAAAATCCCTATAATCACAACAACAAAAAAACAGGAAAAAATAAATCATTACAGAAATATTAAAGATCATACTTTTTAACCAAGATAAATTGCTTCTCTATCAACGGATACAGAATCACTTAACATGGATCTGAGAAAAAACACAAAAAACATTAGTGTCAAACATCATAATAATCACAAGAAGAAACCATTAACGTGGATGAGAGAATCGACGGAGAAGAATGAACGATTTAAGGTTTTCTTTTGATAATATAGAGATCGAGTAAAACCATGCTAGATGTGATTTAGGTTTTTATTGTGATGGTGTTGAATGAAATGAATGAATGATTTAACAAATTCAAATCGACGCAATAACAACACAATAATTGGTAGGGATGAACGATGGAGAAGATTTGCACGAACGAAAGCAAATATGTGTATTCATTTCTAGAGTTGTTGATCGGCGTTTGATCTCTTCGGTTGAGATGGAGGCGATGATTGATCTAGAGGAGAAGATGGATGAAGGAGAGGCCAAGGTTTAGAAAAGTATTGTGTTTGAATGTGGGGTTTGGAAAATTAGGGTTATTAGTTTGCTTATATACTTGGGTCAAACAATCGGGTTTGATAAATCTCGTGGTACCCATATAAAAATAAAAATATCTATCATTTTCCTGCCCAAACCACAAAATTGTTGCACCAGGAGGTGATAAGTGTCTCAAGTCGTATTTATTTATTATATATAATATAACTAGGTTAGAGCCCGCGTGTACACGCGGTTTAACAATCATTTCAATTTGCATCATAGTAATAAATTAAAAAAAACCAACATTGAATTTATCAAAAGGTTTTTCACAGATGGTATAAGACTATTAGGTGTGGGGCCCATCCCTGTAGGCTCATCCCCACAATTGCTTACGTGGACGCGTATGTGACGGATCATCCTTTGAGAACTACGCTCCTCTACATCCAATAGCCTTATAGTTGTGCGTTGACTACATATTTTAGGTACAGAACTTGAGAAATTAAGAAAGTCAACTTAATTTATCAGTGAATTTACCAAATGGAATGAGGGTTTTCTTTAAAAAAGGTGTGTTTGCAAATGGGTATGTGTTTTCTACATGGGCAAAACTTTGTGAAAAAACATTTCATTTACTAATGGAGTTGAAAAAGGTGTGTTTGCAAATGGGCAAACTTTGTGAAAAAGCCTATAAATATATGATAGTTGAACCATTAGCTAATGCGCCTAACCCGTTACCCGCCCATTTTGCCACCTTTAAACCTGACCAACCTCTACTTGCTTACCAATACATTTCATTACAAAGGACTCTACAGTATTGACTGTCACCCGTGAGGTCTATTTTGATTTAACAATCATATATCTCTCTTGTCATGATAAAGGAAAAGTCGAACACTTAAACAATAATCAAACACTTCTGCACCTCCTTTTGCGGGAGGCTTTCATGGGACTGAAAAGTGAAAAATATACTTGAATGATGCAAAAACACCTTTTCGGTCATTAAAATGCAACCATACCATGATTGGAAAATTTTCCACAATCAAAGCTGCAATCCAGCTTTAGTAAAAAAAGGTAAAACTTTCAGGTTTGTTAAATTATGTTTCAATATATAGGTATTAACTCATTAAAGGCCAGAGTAAATTCTTGTAGCAAGCATGTATTCATTTTAATATTTGAGGTTAAAATTGGGCAGACCTTGAAACAAAATTTCAATAGTAGTTGTGAACTCATAAAGGTATCATCCCTTAAAAAATTCCACGTATTGAGCATCCTGAGGCGAAAGTGTCTAAATAGTCTAAATTCTTGAACATTGCAGAAAGTTATACTAAACATTACCTGTTTATAATCCATAGCTTTTTTATACACAATTTCTCACAAAATTCTTAGAAATGATAGATTTGATATCATGACATTTTATCCCTAAATTTAATCTAAGTTGAACTAAATCATTTCATAGCAAAATATTAGCCTCTGTAGATTCTATTACATGTCATTTTACCCCTAAAATCAATCTCAGATAAGCTAAATCATCCCAACACAGTTATAACTCCATGATGCATTTATGCACAATATACATTAATACATATGATGTAAACTAAATTGCTAATTGTTACCTAACCGCGTCCTATTTGAAGCACACTGTTACATGATATGAAAACTCAAAGCCCCAAATAAACACCTAATTCTAGATTCTTGAACCTCAATAATCACCTTGAAACCTAAAGCCCCAAATTATCACCGGATGCACAAAAACAAAACATATAAAAAAAATTCAATAAGTTGATAAAGATAGAATATGAGTAATCCCATAAGCTAACTCACCAAAATAAAAAATTCACTAAATCCGTATGGACATCATACCAGCTCCCTAATTCGCTCCACGCGATTAATGGTCACGCGACTTTAGTCATCCGTATGGTCATCATACTAGCTCTCTAATTCGCTCCACGCGCTGAATGGTCACGCGACTTTAGTCAAAATTCTAGACATTATACATATAATAAAAAACGCATCAGCTAAAAGTTAAACAAATTAGTCAGTATGAATTTATTGCAAAAAGACACCTAATAAGCATGAACCTTTGATAAAAATCATTACCTGATGGGAGTGTATAAAATAAAAAATTTAATTTAATTTGATCCATGTGGTCATCATACCAGCTCCCTGATTCTCTCCACACACTGAATGGTCACGCGACTTTAGTCATCCGTATGGTCATCATACCAGCTCCCTAATTCGCTCAACGTGCTGAATGGTCACGAGACTTTAGTCCAAATTCTAGACATTTGGTCTTTTTCGGATAGCCCAAAGGAGTAGAAACTATACATTAGAAACTAAACACATATATGAAAAAAAATATATAATTTAATTTGATCCGTATGACCATCATACCAGCTTTCTATTGGTATGCCATTATGAACTTGAAATCCAAATACCTGAAACAAATAATCATGAAGTATAATTAATCGTGAAGTATAATGGGCCTTTTATGTAGTTTAAAACATTATAAAAATTTCTACAGTGATGTCCTCTTTTCAAATTTCAAACAATACTACAATATCATGTCCTCTTTTCAAATTTTGATTGTAAATTCGTGGAGATGACATGAAGACTATTCTACTGAACTTGTTGTTTTAACTGAGTATGTGGTATGTTTTTTCCCACCCACTGATTAAATAATTCCTTACTATTGAAGATTTAGCTATTTACTAATCACATTATAAGACTTCAAACTGAATAGTCGGCTGTACACAGAGGTAGCATTTTCAACCCATTTACTTATGAATGGGTCAAAATGGTTTGTGTTTAATCTGAAAGGGGTCAAATAAAATTAGCTAAAACGGGATTGGTTCATACGGCTGTACACAGAGGTAGCATTTTCAACCCAGTTACTTATGAATGGGTCCAAATGGTTTGTGTTTAATCTGAAAGGGGTCAAATAAAATTAGCTAAAACGGGATTAGTTCATATAGTTTATAAACTGGTCAGACGAATAAGAATCATGCAAAGTCTATTTGAAAATTAAAATGAAGAGTTTAAACTATGATTATAATTTTAATCATAGGAGTGGGGGACATAGTTAGCAACTTCTCTTTACCGGAATTAGCACCAGCTTTGATCTTTATAGGTAGTAAACTGCAAGCCTGTAATAACAACCGGAAGTAGTTTGTTCATCATTAAGGCTCACTTCCAGGCTCAACCTCATTACTATTAACACAAATCTGACATCCTTCCACATTTCAATAACCTTAAATCAAAACAAACGGCATGGATTATACTCAAAGAATGAACAATACCTTAACCAAACTAAACACAAAGGACAAAAAATTGAACTAACCGATGAACGACGCAGAGGAATTCCAGGCGATGCAAGTCATGAGCTGAAATAACATCAAAACAACAACAATAAGTTACAAAAAAGGCTCTAATCTTTATTATATCAACTACACAAAATGGAAAACAACTTCAATTCAAAAATCTCCAAACCTTTATCCTTTAATCATCTGCCATATTATCCTGATTTAACCTCCAGACTATCTATATGCAAGAAAATAGAACTTTGCCGAAAAAAGGTCCGACTTACCTTAGTCACCGGTAAACTGCTTGTAGTTAATCGCGGTTGTTCATGATCGTACACCACCACCATCACTGAATGTTGTCGACCGGAACCCTAAATGACCACAAACCGCCTAATCTCAATTCAAAAACCTTTGATAATTCCAACTAATCTCTCCAACTATCTGTGTTTCATCTCTTCACCGTGTTCAACCAGCATTTCCGGTGTCTAGACTACCACACACTGACGACCGTCATACTTGACGGTGAAACCATCAGCCGCCACCGCCTTCTACCATGGTTTCCACCGTTAAAAGCACAACATAATCACCACCGGTCTGACGGGACGGCTAGGGTTTTGATGAAGGATTGTATCAGAGGGAGGGAGGGATAAGAGAAGGAGTATACGAGAAGGAGAGGTAGATTCAGATCTAGGGTTTTACAAAAGGAATCGTACATAGTCGGGTCATAATAATAGGAAACGGATCCCGTGTCAACCCACATACAAAAATCTTTTACCAGAACTTGACACGTGGATAGAAGAAAGGAGGAGGCTGCATTTGCTGACACGTGTCCTAATAAAGTTTTCCTTTATTATATAGGAAGATAATAGATTTGATTAAGTTTATATATTTATAGTTTATTTGATTAAATTTAATTACAAACTAAGATATTGAATTGTATTATATAGTTTTTTTTTTTTACTACCGAGTAGTTAACATGGTTTAGAAACATTGTATATTGATGTGTTGTAAACACATTCTATTATCTTTTGTATTTTTGTAGAATTTTTATTAGTTTTTGTGTCGTTTTAGGTTGTTTAGCTTGTACTTAATAAATATAGTGTTTTGTAGGTGAATGGATGCAAAGGAAGCTTGAACAAGTTAATATGGCGAAGAAACGTTTCCAGAGCATCACGACTCGCATGGAATTTAAATGAAATCTTAAAAGTCGGTTGAACTATTAGAAGGTGTTATAGTCCATACTGAAGATACATGTCCGAGACCGGACATGATCCCTGGGACGAACCAGACCCCACTAGGACGGACATACGAAACATGTCCGATCCATATCAAGAACCTCCGAAGACGAACCTCCATTCAAGTGCGTCTAGACGGATGATGTCATCTCAGTTGACTACTATAAATACCCCATCAAGTACAAAGCCAAGTACGATTTTCTGAACCTTCGTCCTTACTTTCTCTCTCTACTTTCTCTCTCTACCAATACTTATCCTCACGCCGGAGGGTGGTCGCAGAGGGGCGCTCCCATCTCTGCGGCGAGCCTAACGGTTTTCTGTTTTGCAGGACTGTTCCTCAAGTTCTCTCACAAGATCCAAACCTTCGTTTACAGGCTCCGGCCTAAATACGATTCTTTGGTTCTTCAATTGGCGCCATCCGATCTCAAAGCTCTTAGTCCTTCACTCTGGTGAATTTCTTGAGCAAAGAACTGACAAATGGCGGCCTCAGGTTCTGTGAATCTGGGATCTACAACTGTTAGTACACAAACTACAGCACCAGCAAGTACCGTTTCCATAACCTCAGCTGCTTTAAGTTCAGGACCGGGAACAACCTTTCCATTTGTTCTAATCCCTACTTCGCAAACATCTGAGTTTGATGCGGAGTTTCTCTCAAAAAATGCAAGTCTTCTGCGACGATTGAAAGCACAACAGGCTAGAGATGAACAAATCCTCGGTTTACGAACCAGGTTGTTTCAAGAAGAAGCTCCGATAAGGACCATGGGTCCTACAATGTTTACCCCTCCTGCTTTTTCCACAGTTGTCACCTCGGAAATTTACACTGGGTACGTCCAGGGTTCGTCCGGACCATCGCCAGCAATGGCAATACGAAACGAAGCACAGATGGACGTAGTTAATGATCCGGAACTCACCAAACCATATCACCCAGTTTCCATGACTGCCAAGTCAAAGTTCAGCGCTCGCATCACACATGCCAAGCTTCCTCCGAAGCTCAAAATGCCCACTACAGTAAAAAAGTATGATGGTACAACTGATCCAGATGATCATATGTTCGATTTCGACGGAGCCGCACGCGTAGAACAGTGGCCGATGCCAGCGTGGTGTTTCATGTTCGCGCAAACACTAACTGGAGCTGCTCGAGTGTGGTTTGATGCGCTGAATGAGGGTGAGATCAACGATTTTGAAGAGTTCCGAAGATTATTTCTCCAAAATTTTAGCCAGCAAAGGCACTACTCCAAAGAAATCACCGAAGTTCACAACATTCGGAGAAAGGATGGAGAATCTTTGGATAGTTTCATTGACCGGTTTAACCGGGAGAGTATGCAGATCAGCGGAGTAGTTGATCAGCTGAGGATCTCCGGATTCTGTCACGGAGTCCGGAACAATCAGTTGGTCGAAAAATTACACGAAAATCTCCCAAAGACAATGGAGGTACTCATGGAGCGAGCCAGAGCTTTTGCTCGAGGTAAAAATGCATGTAACCCAGCTCCGGAGTCAGATCACAAGATGTCTTCTTGGAAGAAAAACGGTGGGTCGGTGTTTGATAAAACCCCATCTGGGAATAGGGGACGGTCTCACCCCTACAGCAGGAATGACAGACCTCCGCGCGAAAGAAGTTCCGGGTCAAGGTTTTACAACTTATCAGATCTTTCCAAAACTCCCAGTGAAATTCTCAGTGCGGAAGGGGCAAACTTCCCTGCTCGGCCAAAACTCCGAAACCCGGGTGATAAGAATTCCAAGAAGTACTGTGATTACCATCATGCTCGAGGTCACAACACAGATGATTGCTGGTCCCTGAAACAAGAAATAGAAAAAGCAGTACGATCCGGAAAGCTGTCGCATCTAGTGAAAGAAGTGAAGGAAGGAAAATCTTCGGGAAATTCGGGAGATAATCCGAACAACCAGCCAGCGATTTGTATGATCAGAAGAGCAGATAATCAAGGCATCAAGCGATCCAGTCACTACATGGCCGCTTGGATGCAGCAACCCATTGCTTTTCCTCCTATCAATCCAGAAGAAATCAAGGATGGACCAATCATAGTGTCTGCAATCATAGCAGGTCACAAGGTCCGGAGGATTTATGTTGACAGCGAAAGTGCCACCGAAATCATGTATAAGCAGTGTTTTCAACAGCTAGCTCCACAGACCAAGGCAAAATTAATCCAAGTTTCAATGCCGCTGGTAAGTTACTCCGGAGAGGTGGTACAGCCCATAGGGCAAATTACTTTGCCAACAACGTTAGGAGACGGAAGTTTGATCCGAACAGTCAGCTTGACGTATCTGGTAGTAGAAGCAAGGCCTGTCCATAATGTTATTCTAGGGAGGCCCGGTATGTGTGCCTTTGGTATCATCAGTTCTACCATTCACGGATCGTTAAAATTCCCCACCGAAGCAGGAGTGGCAACTCTGCACTCCGAATCAACGATCTGCATAGCCGAAATACGACAAAGCAAGGGTACTGACAAGCCTCCGAATCTTCTCACAGAAGAATGGGCCATCCATCCGCACTTCCCAGAGCAAAAAATTGCAGTCGGAGCTCAACTTCCTGAGCGTACTAAAAAGAAGTTGTGGAAACTCTTATCTAATTCTCTCGATGTATTTGCCTGGCAAACATCCGACATGGTGGGAGTTCCTCGATGTTTGGCTGAACATAAGCTAAAAGTGTCGCATTCAGCAAAACCAGTAGCTCAAAGAAAAAGAAACATGGCCCCAGCTCGAAATAAAGCAATCTCCGAAGATGTGCGAAAGTTGTTAAGTGCTGGAATCATCCGGGAAGTACGCTACCAGACCTGGGTTTCTAACCCAGTGATGGTAACCAAGAAAGATAAAACCTGGAGAATGTGCGTAGATTTCTCCGATTTAAACAACGCATGTCCGAAGGATTGTTATCCCTTACCGGAGATCGATCTAAAGATTGACTCCCTTTCCAGCTTCCGTCTTAAATGCTTCTTGGATGCATACAAAGGCTATCATCAGATACAGATGGCTTTGGAAGACGAAGATAAGACAGCGTTCGTAACCAATGAAGGGATTTTTTGTTATACCAAAATGCCGTTTGGATTGAAAAACGCCAGAGCCACGTATCAGAGGTTGATGGATAAGGCATTTAAGGACCAGATCGGAAGGAACTTGGAAATTTATGTGGACGACCTGGTCATAAAAAGTCAGGCCGAAGATAACATGATTGACGACATACTCGAAACCTTCACCAGGCTTCGGAGTATCAATCTTAAACTTAATCCCAAAAAATGCTCCTTCGGCTTAGAAGAAGGGAAGTTTCTCGGAGTATGGATAACCCAGTCCGGAATCAAGGCACATCTAGACAAAATCAAAGCGGTAGTCTCCATGCAACCTCCCAAAACTGTCAAAGAAATTCAGTCGTTAAACGGAAAGCTCGTTGCTCTTCATCATTTTATTTCAAAGGCGGCTGATCGCTCTATTCCTTTCATGAATGTGTTGAAAAAACGAATGGGAAAAGGCCAAATAGAGTGGACACCGGAAGCCGATTCGGCATTTCAGGAGCTGAAAGTCTGTCTTGGATCCTTGCCCACCCTAACCGCTCCAATTACCGGAGAAACTGTCACGGTGTATCTCTTCGCCTCTCATTTTGCTATAAGTGCAGTGCTCGTAGTGCATCGGAATCAAGCACAAATCCCGGTCTACTACGTAAGTCGCATCCTGAAAGATTATGAAACCCGGTACCCGATGATCGAAAAGTTAGCACTTGCTTTGGTACATGCCTCTAGACGCCTCCGAAGATACTTGCAAGCTTTCAATATAGAAGTAATGACTGATCTCCAGATCCAACAAATTCTTAGAAAGCCAGAGGTCTCCGGACGTCTCACTAAGTGGGCAATTGAACTCAGCGCTTTCGATATCACCTATCGTACCAGAGGACCGGTGAAAGGCCAGGCGGTGGCAGATTTCCTCACGGAGGTTCCGACCGGGGAGAGCACCAAAGAAAAATCCACCCTACCAAGGGTATGGAACTTATATACGGATGGAGCCTCCAGTAAAGAAGGGTCGGGGGCAGGTTTGATCCTTATAGATCCAGAAGGGATAGAGTACACTTATGCTTTACGATTCGAGTTTAAAACTTCAAATAATGAAGCAGAATACGAGGCTCTCCTTGCAGGTCTCCAAACCGCGGCCAAAGCCGGCGCAACCTCCGTACTCGCACATGTTGATTCATTGTTGGTAGCTAATCAAGTCAGTGGAGAGTACGAAGCATGAGAGGATAACATGGTTCGGTATCTCCAGCAAGTTAATAGTTTAATCTCCTCTTTTGACTCTTGCAAGATAGTTCACATACCGCGGAGCAAAAACAAAAAGGCCGATGCCTTGAGTAAACTCGCATCCGTAGCATTTTGTCATCTATCCAAAGAAGTCTTAGTTGAAACCTTGCAAGCCCCGGCCATCCAGCAGACGGAGTCGGTCATGTCAGTCTCTGTGATAGAAAAATCCTGGATGACTCCGATTGTGGATTACTTGAAAGAAGGAACGCTCCCAGAAGACAAAGCTCAGGCTCGGAAGTTAAAGGTCAAAGCGCTGCAGTATCAGATCCACGACGGGCAACTTTACCGAAAGACCTTTTTAGGTCCGCTCTTAAAATGCTTAACGCCAGAAGAAGCCAGCTACGTCATAAGAGAAATCCACTGGGGAATATGCGGCATTCACGCCGGACCAAGGATGGTTATAGCTAAAGTAATGAATGCCGGATATTTCTAGCCGGGTATGCATCAAAGCGCAGTGAACGAACTTCAATCATGTGAAGACTGCCAGCGGCACGTTCCCATTAGCCATCGAGCCAAGAACAACCTCGTTCCGGTAACATCGGCATGGCCTTTCCAGAAATGGGGGATTGACATTGTGGGTCCTTTCCCTGTTTCCACCGGAGGGGTAAGGTTCCTGTTGGTTGCCATTGATTATTTCACAAAATGGGTCGAGGCCAAACCCCTCCGGACCATCACAGGGAGCATGTGCTGAGGTTTGTCTGGGAAAACATAGTGTGCAGATACGGAATGCCGATGTGCATAGTCAGTGATAACGGAAAACAGTTCACCGAGAAACCATTCAAGACATGGTGTGAAAGAATGTGTATTGAACAAAGCTTTGCTTCGGTTTCCCATCCCCAAGCCAACGGGCAAGTAGAAAGAGCCAACCGCAGCATTGTGGAGGGCATTAAAAAACGCTTGGGGAAGGAAGGCGTCTCATGGGCGGATAAACTCCCGCACGTCCTATGGGCCCACCGAACGATGCCGAAGACGAGCAATAGGGAAACTCCCTTCAGCTTAACATATGGTACCGAAGCAGTTATTCCCGCTGAAGTAGGGATACCTACTCCCCGCATGCAGCTGAGTCAAGAAGAGAACGAACAGGAACTCCTTCTGAACCTGGATCTAGCCGAAGAAAGGAGAGAGCTCGCGGCGATCCGAGAAGCGAAATATAAAAAAGAGTTGGAAAAACATTACAACTCAAAAGTGAAGGGGGTCCGGTTCAAAGTCGGGGACTACGTCATGCGGAGTAACGAAGCGAGTTTAGTAGAAGGCACCTGAAAAATGGCACCAAAGTGGGAAGGTCCTTACCTGATTAACACCGCAGGAAAGGACGGTGCATACACACTCAAGAAAATGGACGGAACCATCATACCTGTTTTCTTTAAGAAGTTTCTTATTTTAAAATAAGATTGTAATACGGAAGCCACGGCCTCCGTCACTCTTTTTTATTTCCTTGTAAAGCGGATGGTTTTTCCCGCACTGAACAATTTATAAATTCCAAGAACCGTGGAAGGGCTTACCCACGGAATACACAAAATGTTTTTTACTATGTGATAATCGGAGAAATATAATTCCGAATATGAAAAACAGAATGATAAAATTTTCTATCATCAAACAACGTTGCAACACAAGTATAATCCTCGGCCGAAATAGGGATGCTAACCCTAAAAGGAAGGAATGAACTGGTTTCGTTCGTATTCTTCCCTTCATTTAAAAATTATCCTGGAAAATTAAAACAAATCGGATCCGTATTTTAAAATGAACGTTCTGAAAAAACAAGAAATGTAAAACACATAACATGGACGCATGAATAAACAAGTGTTTACATCAAAAAACTAACCGGACTTGTATAAACCGGAAGTTACGAAATTGTACACAGGATAATTGTTCAAACATCAGTAAAAACATCATTACATTCATCCAAAACAAGGTGCATGCCCCAAATTACCGGACATATCCACCTTCCGAAAAACTAAATCAATTTTAAACTTCCAAGGTGCATACCCCAAAGAGCCGGGCATGTCCACCTTACTTCTCCAAAGAGTCATTCACTTGCAAAACGGAGAGCTTTCTTAATTTCCGAAAGAGGCGCGTTGATAAGCTGCTGAAGATCTTCTATCACCGGAAATGTGAGAGTATCAAAACAAGCAACCGCTGTTTTTAGATCCTCCGTAGCATTGCGATTTAACAACAGCACATCTTTGTAGGGGGTTCTCTTCTGCAAAGCATGCACGTAACCAGCATGCAGACCAGAGTTGATACCCACGACACTCATCGCGTTGTTAACCGCGGCCACGGCAGCAGTCATTTCCTTCCCCTTATGGATGTTTTTGGCCAAAAGCTTGGCTCCCTCCGAAAGCATCCAAACCTTCGTCGCTTGAAGATCTTCCACTTTGGCTTTCAGGGAAACATTCTCCACCCTCAATTCTTCTTCACGCCCTTTCATCTCCTCAATACGGTCCTTTAAATCAGCTTCACCTGATTTAAGCGCGTCCCGCTCTGGAAAAAGTGTTAGAAAAACAGGAGAAATAAGAAACAAATTAAACCAGAAAAAGGACGTACCAGCCATCATGCTCTTATAAGCAAGACGAGCCTTACTAAGAGATTCCTCCATCTTCGCCAAAACCATCTTATGCTCTTCATCCTTCTGTTTCATCGATTCAGAGAACGCCTTAAACTCCGAAGAAATCCTATCCCTGTCTTCCGCAGCAGCAGCAGCAGTCGCTTGAGACGATTGATTCTGGGCAGTCAAGGACTTAACCTTCTCTTGCTGAGTCTGAAGATCGTGGGTCAGCTGGGTAATTTTCTTCTCTGCATCCGGAGACCTTGAAACCTTCCGCTTCAAAGAGCGAGTTTCTTTCTCCAAATTCTCCCTAACTGATTCCGCTTCTACCCATCGACGATAGAGCTCCGTCACAAAGATGTTTGATTGGGCTTGATTAGTCAAAACCGCAGCCCCTAAATCTGGGTTCTTCATCTTCCGACTCCTTGCATGATCTATCGGAGTGTTTATGTTGAAAAGCATAGTCCTGGCAATCAAAGTATCCATCACCGAGTCTTTATTCCGGATGTCCCAATCAGGAATAAATTTTTCTTCGGCAGTTGCTGGGTCAATCTCTATATCATCCGAAAACAAATCTGCATATCGAAAAAAGGACATCAACTCAGGTCCGAACCAAGATGAGGGAAGCGAAGACACTTGATCTTCCTCATCATCTGCCAAACAGTCCGGACCCAAGGATGAGCCCAAATGCGTACCTGAAAAAGTCACCACCTTCGGCTCACTATGAGCTTTTCCCTTATCCGTAACCACCGGATTCTCCATTTCCATGCTCTCCACCTCACTATCAGGTACGAAGCCACCTGAATAGACAGGAGTCGGTTTATTACGAGCCAATGCGGCCTCCTCCCTAGAGAACTTACCTCCGGTAAGATGCTCATCCAGCTCTTCTATTACGTTACCTTCGGAATGCGAGCCCTTCTTTGTTTTCTTCGACTTTGGCAATGGAAGAGGATCGGTGGAAAGTATCTGTAGCGGTTCATTCTTCCTCTTACGAGATCGAACCTTCAGGTCCGCACCCAGTTCAATGCCTTTGCTTTTTAAAGAAGAAGGTCGATATTGGAGGGACTGATCTAAATCACGTACCTCCTGATCACTATCAACATCATCAAGGAACGATCTCTTGCCAGACTGGGATCCGGACGAACCAACGGCTTCTTTCGTCGATTTTGAAGTGGAAGAAGCAGTCTCCGCAGCAATTTGTTCGGGCATGTCTTGAGGAATGGAAGAAGTTGCTTCGGCAGCAGATGGCCCGGTCACGTTCGGATCCACCGGTGGACGGATCGGATGAGCCGAAGATGCCACCTGCTTCATCAACGGAACATCCTCCTCCCCTTGTACCTCAAAGTCAAAATCTAAAACATCCGTGTTCGGAACCTTTAAAGCATCAAGAAGAGACATCGCAGCACCTGCATTCCAAAAACAAAATGAGAGTTAGCAAAAAATATAAGTAATGGTGCCGAAGGGGACGTAAAGGGCCGCAACTTACGATCACGCTTTCGGCGAATAATCGGCCAATCCCTATCCCCTTGGGCCCAGGAAAAACTAACTCGACCTAACCAAAGGAAATGCTCGGGAAGAGGACGAATGGGGGATTGATGCTCAAATAAGGCACAGACTAAATTCTCGTTAAAAACAAAGTCTTCACCAAGATCAAAGGACATCGTCTGGTCTTTGAAACGCCACCTCATGTCCTCCGGCAGACAGCGGTCATCTAGCCAGAAAAAATTGTCCTTCCAATTTTTTAAACTAGACCGCTCATTGGAGGACGGGGAAGGGACGTTCTTCCGGTGTGCAAATGTATACCAGTCTCCAGCCGAGATAAATTTGTAAAAATATCGAAAAACGTTTAGGTCCGGTTTCTGATCTAGGGCTCGGCAAGAAATTTCAAAGTGATTGATGCGGCTAAGATCAAACGGGTTAACCTGACAAATATGAACCCTAAAAAACTGTAAAACCCTAATCAAAAAGCGAGAGAAAGGAACCCTATAATTCGCGAAATTGCAGACGCGAGTATAAAAGGGAAACTTCCCTTGACGGAACGGATATATGGCTTCCCTTTCGGAAGGAAGGATCGGGTGAAGATCTAAAGGAATCCTATAGTCTCTAATGAACTTATCCAACTGACGTTGGGTAAGCACGCTCACGCTCTCCGATAGATTGTCCTTACCAGGAGCCATACCTTTAAAAAGTAAAAAAGGAAAGGGACGCACCTTTCTTTGAAGAAGAAGAGGAGAGTAAAAAGGATAACAGCAGAGAAGATGAAAAAAGAGAGGAAGAAAGGGTAAAAATGAAGTGGTAAAAACCCAATTTATAGAAAAAGTAAGTCGGTTAAGGGGCCATCATGTCAACCGTCACTTCCCACGATTCCCAACGCAGGGTTTGCTACCGTCACCAGTAGGTGACTGACGGTCAAAACAATGAAGGTCACCCACACCATTCAAATAATGCCACGTCATCAATTCAAGACCACTCCAGCGGCGACACGTCATCCGAATAGGACAAAAAGCTTGAAATAATAGTTTGCTAAGTCTTTACAAAGACTTACCAAACTGGGGGACTTGAAGATACATGTCCGAGACCGGACATGATCCCTGGGACGAACCAGACCCCACTAGGACGGACATACGAAACATGTCCGATCCATATCAAGAACCTCCGAAGACGAACCTCCATTCAAGTGCGTCTAGACGGATGATGTCATCTCAGTTGACTACTATAAATACCCCATCAAGTACAAAGCCAAGTACGATTTTCTGAACCTTCGTCCTTACTTTCTCTCTCTACTTTCTCTCTCTACCAATACTTATCCTCACGCCGGAGGGTGGTCGCAGAGGGGCCCTCCCATCTCTGCGGCGAGCCTAACGGTTTTCTGTTTTGCAGGACTGTTTCTCAAGTTCTCTCACAAGATCCAAACCTTCGTTTACAGGCTCCGGCCTAAATACGATTCTTTGGTTCTTCACATACTATAGAAATAAATATTATATATCATAAATAATTCTCCATGTATATCACAATAAAAGACATGTGATAAAAGAGGAGGATAACAATTAAAGAAAAGGAATCTTGTCAAGGAATTAAAATACCATACAAAAGAGGAGGATAATAATTCTCCAACACAATGAATGGGCCTTAACATCGTTTGGTAGATGTGGGCTGTCAAGATTCAAAAAGGATGTGTTGCGAATAAAAAAAGGTGGGTGGGCAAATTGCGAATCAATATCAGGGTAAGCAACTGTTTTGCGAATTATTATTGGGGTAAGAAAGAGACCTACTGCCGTATAAAAGGAAGATATTATTCTACAGCTGCTGCTGCCGTACATCGAACCAGAAAATACGAAATAATGGTTGCAAAAGAGAAGATTTAGCGTAACGATTCAAAGCTTGTTCGGTTAGACTTTGTTTTTCTTATTATATTCGGTTTGTTTAGACTCAAATACTTGAACAATGTTTCCTAAATTTATTTGCTTTTAATTTGTGTTTTATAATATTATGAACATGCTTGGCTAAATTTTCTTTGCTACCTAGGCTATGGATAATATTGAAATAAATTCACTACCAGTTTGGATTCAGAATGAGAGAAACTAAATTGTTCTTGATTGAATTGGTAAAGAATTCGATACATAACTAATACATATATACGAGGGGCTTCATAAGGATAACCGTCTCAACTTAGGTTAAGAAATATAATAATAAAGTGTTAGGTATTAAATAGTAGAGGGTCTAAACTGTAAGTGTTCAATAGTTTAGGGTTATATTTGTAATATGATCATATACATAAGCAGGAGTCACTAATGAGAATGGTATCGATGATTTGGGAATTTTCTTCTTCCTCTCTGTGTTTCTTCTTCTCATTATCGATCTCACTTTGATACGTAACAATGGTATCAGAGCTTTCCTTCCTCTTGACCTGAGGGTTGGGAATCAATCAGATTCAATTGACAGAATCAATTAGGGCAACATCAACACAAACGTTTCCAGAATTAGGGCAACAACAATTAACAACATTCCACGATTGTTTGAAGCAGTGTTCATCATCAGCAATTCACATAAACCATAAAGAGGCAACGACCAAGAACTTAGAAATTCAAGGCAGGAATCAACAATCGAAGGTGGCAACTCAGAAATTCGGTTCAACTACATAAACAACAATCAATCTTGGATTTCTACAACAACAAAAAGAATGGTGTTCTTGTGTTCGTGTGGGGGTTTGGTATGGGAGAACAAAGTTCATGCCTGTGGAACTATTAGGTGTTCTTGTGGTGGGATGAAATATGAAGGCAGGAGTCATTGTTGTGGCTACATACCGGATTATTCAAAACCACCAACTAATTGGGAACTTTACACGGGTTACAGAAGTTTGAATGAATGGACAGGATCACCAACATGGGGAAAACGAAGCCCTACTTTATTCGGAACCAATAATCAAGAAATAAGAATTCTAAATACTTCATCATCCATGGAAGAGATCAAGAACGTCCAGCAAACAGGTTCATTTGAAGATTATTGTAACTCAATTGATTTCCTTCTTACGAAAGTGATTCTTAGTGAGGATTATGCTACAGAATTATTTGTGAGGGGTCTCAAATCTGAAATTAGGAGTTGGGTTCAATTCTTGAGACCTAAAACACTTGAAGAGGCTTATAAAAGGGCAAAGGTACAAGATGATTTCCTTAACATTTGCTTTCGCAATAAAGAATTAAAAAAGGTAGAAGGTCAATCTTTTATACAAGCCAATTGTGAACACAAGGTGTTTGATATAATGTCTGGGAATGATAAGGGTGAAACAAGTGAAGATATGGGTGAGGATTTAGGGAAAGATTCAATGGAAATTGGCCAACATGAAATGGGTTTTTCATGTCAAGATTCATGTGTTAGTAAGCATATTGAGAAATCTGAAATTGGGCATGAGATTCAAGAAATTAGTACGTATGAAAATGATAACGTCATGTTTGAAAATGAAATAGGTTCTTTAAATCAAATTTTGAGCATTCAAGAATCAACTACTGAAGATGATTTTTTAAATCAAGATATGGAGGATGTAATTGAAGTGAATGATGATGATGTTAACAAAGCTGGAAAAATACTAGTTGTCATATCCAAAACTAAGAACATGATGGGTGAAGATATTAAGAAATATCATTGGCTGCCTTTAATAAAAATCAGGGATGTGGTTGATATTGCTTTTATTAAACCTAAGGAAATAGGACGGTTAGATATTGATTCGACATTTATGGAAATCTTTGAATGGAAACCAGGTTGGCAATATGGTTGGGTGGAAATTTTGAGCATCATTCAACATAATTCAAATGCATTTTCTACCCTTGAGAAGTTAGGAATTGATTTTATCCAGGTGGAATCTAGTGATTTTGTTGATGTTTTTAATAGTCAAATTAAACTAGAATATTTCAACATCCAAGATGGAGGTTGCCATGCTTATTGGGTTGGCAAATTGATGTTTAAATACAAAAAAATGGTGCCGCAAGAATGGTTAAAGGGAGTCATACAGGATAGTAGGAGTAGCTTGAGGCAGAATTCTGGTGGCATAAAAAGAAGTGTCCTGTTCACAATGGTTAATGGAGAAGAATTAGTCTATGTTAACTGGGACATGAGATCTGATAAGGAATTTCTGTTTGATTGGAATAGCTCACAGAAGACCGTTAAATCCCCTGTACCAAATAAGGACGCAAAACTGGGGTGTTCAGATGTTTTGCAAGATGACTCAGCAGTGATGGGTTTGATTACCTTGTACCAAGTGATGGCCAACTACAATTGTAAAAAGTGTGGTTTATCATCTTTTGAAACTGTTTATGAACATGCGAAGGAGGTTTCATGTGTGAAGGACTTTGAAGTGAAGGTTAGGAATCCATGTGAGATTGGGAAAATTGCTGAAAATGAAATTGGCATTCCAAATGACTTCATGTTTGTTGTACAATTAACTCTTGGTAGATTACCAATGTTAAATGTGATAAAGATTGTTGTTGGTGCTGAACATACAGTGGGTGGTGATGTCACACCCCAACCGATGGCGGAAACATCGAGATAGAGCATATAACGTTCCAAATCGTTCATAGAGCATACAAGAATAACAAGTAATTCACATTAGTTTCATGCTTGATCAAGGATTGAGTATGTTTAATTTAGTTTAAAAGTTGTTTGCATAGTTATACATGTTGCATCCCAAAATGTAAAGGGGAAAAAGGGATCGAGTATACTCACATAATTGCTAAGTCTTCCGATTATCCGATTGTTGACGAGTGAAAGGGATTTGGAGGATGGAACACCGAGGTCACCCTATAGGGGCAAGTGATGGTGCATGAGTAACGGAAAGGCGATGAAGGATATGAAGTGAACACTAAAGTATATCTAGTCGATGGATAAGTATATATATTTTATATAGTTTAAGTAATAATCTAAATTAAGTTTATCGAAAAATATTATGGAAGTATCGTCAAAAATAAATGTTCATTTATATCTATTTTATAAAAAAAAATTAATCGAATTTTATAGGTTCCGTTTTATGAATTTAACGCGTTTCGTGTTACCGATTTTACGAAAAACGGGCAGAGTTTCCTCTGTTTTTGAACGATCCCGACAACACAAGTTATAATTTTTCTAAAATTCAATAATACTACAATAACAACATACAAATAATCTTTTGAAAAGTTTGACGATTACAAAACAATATATAAACTATGATTCTACGGCTTAAGCTCGGTTTTACGCTAAATAAAATATATGTAAAACAATAATAAAAAAGGAAAAAAAAGGAAATTATACCAATCTGACTGCTTTGACTTGCTGTTGACTACGTTTGACCGGACGGAAACTGACCCGAACGGGACCAAGCTGACTTGCTTTGACCAGTCAATCTGAGCCATTGACCAGCTGACTAAACTTGACCATTGACCCAAAACCAAAACGAAAGCATCCCGAACCAAGATTTTGCACCCGAAACTTCCATCGGTTACCAAGCCGTACCGCGTCGCGAGACCCGAACTGAAACCCAAAATGAATCTGACAAAATCAAGCGTGTCTCGTGGTCTCGAACCCATATTCTGAACAGTACCGAACCCGGAAGCTCGAGACAAACTCGAATCAGAATCATACCTGCTGAATAATACCCGAAAGACCCGAATCAAACATCCGGTTCCCGAAATTGCCGCTACCGTCGCCGGGCTTTACTTTCGCCGCCGTGAGTGGCGTTCGTCGCCGGTGATGTCGGTTCGCAACGGAGAAGGTGGGGAGGGGTGCTTTGTCGATGGGATGAACTGCCAGAGAACCGAATGACCAGCAGCCGGCTCCTCCTTGGCTGCCAATGTTCAGTCGAAATGGTGAAGGTTATAGCCGAGAGATGTGTATTGTCGGATGCGTCATCGCTGGCCGGTTAAACATCACCGGAGCGCCGATTATCGCCAGATTCCAGCGATCATGTTTGAGGGAGAGAGATATTCACAGTGGGTGTGGGTGTGTGTGTCGCCGGTGAACGAACCGGTCATCGGAGTCCGTCGAGAGGAGAGAAAAAGATGGTGCTAGTGAAGAAGGGGGTGGCTGGTCGGCATACTAGCGCCGGCTCCGCCGGTGGTCACACCGGAGAAGAAACGAGAGAGAGTAGGTATGAGATGGATCAGGGTTATGTTTAAAAATGAAGATGAAAGGCATGTGTTTTCTATTTGTGTGTTGAATTTTGTTGGAACTTATGAAGTCTCCATTCTTGTGGGTGTATATACGTGCAGACAAGAGAGAGATGATAGGGACAATACATAAATAACGGTTGTTTATAAAGGAGATTAGGGTTTGGCTCAATATTTATAATTAGGTTAGGTTAGTGGGCTTTGGGCTAAGGCCCAAGGCCCACAAGCCCAATCTCTGTATTTAAGTGGCCCGTTTTCCTGTTCGGTTTTTAACTACGAATATATAAAAAAATAATATAAATAATAATAATAATAATAATAATAATAATGATAATAATAGAATACGGAAATACGAGGCGTCACAGTCTCCCTCCTTTAGGAAATTTTGTCCCGAAATTTATACAGAAGGAAGACTTGAAAGGGTTTTGGCAAATAGAAGAGGATTGTTTAAAATTGAGGCTTTGGAGTTTGAGACAACGAAGAATAATCGAGGTATAAGGGTGAACGGTTGATCTACTTACGATTATGAGTATAAGAATAGCATAAGTATTGAATAGACGAAAGCAGTGTGTTAAGAATGAGGTCTCTTCGTGGATAATCGGATATAATGCGTTTGTGAGTTGTTTAAAGTTTGTATTAGGTCCAAAAGGCCTACAAAACACTGAATTTCTCATGGCACGTTTTACAAAAGTTTGGTAACATGGTGAAAACACTTATATATAGGAAGTACCAACGGCGTATCCACCATGTTTTGACCACGTTACGTCTGTTTCGTATTCGGTGTCATGTTACATCCCGTGTCTTACCATACACAATAGTACACTCTATGGTTTCTCATACGCCCATCACTATAATCCCGTGTGCACCCGCGATTATATTGATCGTCGCATGATCCGCATAGCTTGTACTAGTTGTGTATGAATTAAGGTATGCATAAATTATGAAAATAAGACTGCGTGTGAAAGAAATGTAGCATATAAGCATGTTTGTGTTCCAAATAGAGTAAGATCAACGTAAGCGAATCCCTCAGGTTTCGCTCGCGTATGGGTGCGAAAGTATAAATCTTGTGTATAAATGAAGCATAAGCATAGCATAAGTTTAAATATGAATACACACGTGAGCATAAACACAACACGCATGGCATGAGTATGAGAAAAAGGATAAGCATAATGTGTATGAAAAATAAGTATAAGTGTGAGTACGAACATGAGTATAAGTATAAACACAAAGCATATGAGTATGAATACGAGTATAAGTGTGAACATAAGATGTATGAACGTGAATATAGGTGTAAAACATGAAGGTTTAAGTATGAATAAAATATATGTTGTATGCATATAAGTGTAAACAAGGTTGTATATGCGTAAATGAGAACATAAAATGTATGAACATTAATATGAATGTAGTATAAACATGAATGTAGTATAAACATGAATGTAAGTGCATCGTAAATGTATAATTGTGGGTGTATGTATAACGTAAAACGTATGAATTTGAATCGTGAGTATAACATAAATGTGTAAGTGTGAACATTAGTGAAGACATAAAATGTATAAGTATGGATGTAGGAAATAATGATTTTGTTTATAGTATAGATCAAAATACATGAGTTTGTGCGCGTAAAAGATTAAAAATTTTGAGTATGGAAGAAAAGGGAATGAGTGACGCGCGTGAGACTGTCGTGAGATATTGACTAAAACGTGTAATATGATATGCATATATAGTTGTTTGCGCAAAAGTTAAAATAGATTGAGTTGTCACGAAATATAGACTCTAGTTTGTGAATGTAAGCGAGTATAAAACGTTTATTGGTTGTGTGGAAAGTACTTTGTAAAGGAATGGAAGTGCTACTGCGGTTTTAAAAGGGTTTGCATAAGTTGAAAATTTGCCGGTTCTTATGAAGTTTCCTTGCCCACGTGTTTTGAATTTAACTGACGTATCGAGTGAGGTTTTGAAAAGTTCTAGAGATTAATAAGTTTGCATCGTTTAAAGTAACTTTGTGTTAGAAAATTTTGAAACTTACAGCTTCTTGTGAGAAAGTTGATCCCTAGAAAAAGGAATTTGGTGCATGAACTTAGTGATTGTTGAAAAAGGTTTCATTGGTTTTGAAAGGAATTTTAGTAAATAATTGAATAATATTGGTAATATTTTATAGGTGTGTGCGAAAAAGTTGATTTGATTCTCAATTGAGAATAACAATCTCTAGTTTAATGGTGTGAGAGGAGCGTGTTTCAATGTTTACGTTGATTGGTGAATTTGTGGGCAACGGATTTATTAAACCGACTAGGCTGACAAGTAGTATTTCGTGAAATTTTGAAGACCGAGGAACACACGTTTATGGTAACATTAAAATTTTTGTGTATGCTAGTTATGTGAAAATATGTTATAGAATAAGAGGTACGTTTAAATAAATGAAGCATTTTGAAATACATGATAAATGATTTAGGTATAAACATGATCGTGTTTACATAATATAGCCTATTAAAACAAAGCGTTGGTAACGATTACCTAAGTAAGGGAATCACCCCTAACTTGTTGGTGAGGTCGTTGCAAGGTGAGAAAGAAGCGGAGTTAATCGTCAAGGTAAGGAAATCACTCCTATCTCGATGATATGTCTCTGCTCGTTATTACAAAGGCGTAAATAAAATTACGTGAAATCATGCATGCTTATAATGTATAATCGTATGAAAAGTAAGAGTATGATGTTGCGCAAAAATGAAATCTCAAAAAATTGTTCAAAATTGACAAAAGATCGAAAATAATAAAGCGTAAGCTCGAATAAAACTTGGATGGTTCCAAACGGAACATTGACTAACCAAAGTGGTCGAAAGATCTTTTGAAATTGAGAAACATGCTTTGGCCTAATAGGTGGAATACTCTCACCGATATCTCGGTTAACGGTATTCACCCTTCCAGTTACTACATGTTCCTAATCCATCAAAAATTCGAGGCTTGGCGGGATTTTTGAAAATCAAGGAGCGGAACTAGTCGACAAGGTGCGGGTTTCACCCCTAACTTGACGATTTCGTACCCTAAGGGTGGTTGGCACTCGTCGAGTCAAAATTAAATTTCGATACGTTGACGAAGGTCCAAGAAAATTTAAATTTGAAATTTACATTAAGATGTGGATTTCACTCCTAACTTAATGGTGAATTTCATGCAAAAATAGAATCGAGCGAGATGAGAGTCATTTACCAAATTGTGGGTTTCACGCCTATTTTGGTAAACTATTCTCGTTTGTGTAATATGAGCGTTGTCAGATTCGGAATAATCGAGTAAAATGCATGAGGGAAAGAGTATGTTAAAGGAATAAACAAACAAACATAAACGCACAATGAAGCCTATCAAGAATAGCACATAATGAGTGGGACAATAAAACATGTATTAGCACAAAATAAAGCAAGTATAGCATGTCAAGTGTTAACACATAAGGGACATATATGCTTAAAAGATCAAAAGAGAATAAATAAGAGCAAATAAAGTAGCATGCAAGTAGTTTCGAGCAAAACATTAGAATAAAGCTCTAAAACTATAGACTAGGTTAAAGCATTCATACTTTTCCTAATTCCCTATAGTTATGGCTCTGATACCAATCTGTCACACCCCAACCGATAGTGGAAACATCGGGATGAGACGAAGTGTGTATAGATTGCAAGAGACTTCATAACACTATGTGACAATATTTAATTAAATTCAAATTTCATTGCAATTGCTAAATCGTCATACAACATTTAAAATAGAAATAACAACATTGTTCAAATCTCAACATAACATCAAAAGATAAATAGATTAAAGGTGTGTATCTAGTCCACCCTAAACTTGTTTCATCATTCATCCAATACTTCAACTATCAACCTGCAACATGTATTAAAATAGAGTTTCAATGCAAAAGCAATGGCGAGTATACAAGTTTGTTTAAATAGCATAATAGAATAAAAACTCAAATCCAACATGATTCATAATATGTGATTACTAGTATGCAATTTTGGCGTACAATATGATCAAACCCTAGAATACAACGCATAAATTAGCCTAATCCCAATAGTTTAGCGGGGTGGTAACTTAACAATACCCAATAGAATAGCGGGCGGGGAGTTAATCCTATAGCGCTATAATTGTTAAGGTGGGCGAGCAAAGTTAATGAGCATATAACGTTCCAAATCGTTCATAGAGCATACAAGAATAACAAGTAATTCACATTAGTTTCATGCTTGATCAAGGATTGAGTATGTTTAATTTAGTTTAAAAGTTGTTTGCATAGTTATACATGTTGCATCCCAAAGTGTAAAGAGGAAAAAGGGATCGAGTATACTCACATAATTGCTAAGTCTTCCGATTATCCGATTGTTGACGAGTGAAAGGGATTTGGAGGATGGAACACCGAGGTCACCCTATATGGGCAAGCGATGGTGCATGAGTAAACGGAAACGCGATGAAGGATATGAAGTGAACACTAAAGTATATCTAGTCGATGGATAAGTATATATATTTTATATAGTTTAAGTAATAATCTAAATTAAGTTTATCGAAAAATATTATGGAAGTATCGTCAAAAATAAATGTTCATTTATATCTATTTTATAAAAAAAATTAATCGAATTTGATAGGTTCCGTTTTATGAATTTAACGCGTTCCGTGTTACCGATTTTACGAAAAACGAGCAGAGTTTCCTCTGTTTTTGAACGATCTCGACAACACAAGTTATAATTTTTCTAAAATTCAATAATACTACAATAACAACATACGAATAATCTTTTGAAAAGTTTGACGATTACAAAACAATATATAAACTATGATTCTACGGCTTAAGCTCGGTTTTACGCTAAATAAAATATATGTAAAACAATAATAAAAAAGAAAAAAAAGGAAATTATACCAATCTGACTGCTTTGACTTGCTGTTGACTACGTTTGACCGGACGGAAACTGACCCGAACGGGACCAAGCTGACTTGCTTTGACCAGTCAATCTGAGCCATTGACCAACTGACTAAACTTGACCATTGACCCAAAACCAAAACGAAAGCATCCCGAACCAAGATTTTGCACCCGAAACTTCCATCGGTTACCAAGCCGTACCGCGTCGCGAGACCCGAACCAAGACCCAAAATGATTCTGACAAAATCAAGCGTGTCTCGTGGTCTCGAACCCATATTCTGAACAGTACCGAACCAGAGGCTCGAGACAAACTCGAATCAGAATCATACATGCTGAATAATACCCGAAAGACCCGAATCAAACATCCGGTTCCCGAAATTGCCGCTACCGTCGCCCGGCTTTACTTTCGCCGCCGTGAGTGGCGTTCGTCGCCGGTGATGTCGGTTCGCAACGGAGAAGGTGGGGAGGGGTGCTTTGTAGATGGGATGAACTGCCAGAGAACCGAATGACCAGCAGCCGGCTCCTCCTTGGCTGCCGATGTTCAGTCGAAATGGTGAAGGTTAGAGCCGAGAGATGTGTATTGTCGGATGCGTCATCGCTAGCCGGTTAAACATCACCGGAGCGCCGATTATCGCCAGATTCCAACGATCATGTTTGAGGGAGAGATATATTGACAGTGGGTGTGGGTGCGTGTGTCGCCGGTGAACGAACCGGTCATCGGAGTCCGTCGAGAGGAGAGAAACA
This sequence comes from Helianthus tuberosus, assembly GCA_030545235.1. Classification (NCBI taxonomy): domain Eukaryota; kingdom Viridiplantae; phylum Streptophyta; class Magnoliopsida; order Asterales; family Asteraceae; genus Helianthus; species Helianthus tuberosus. The sequence continues at coordinate 79,083,470 of CM060380.1, forward strand.
GATGGTGCTGTTGAAAATAATTTAATCAAACAGTTAATTTATTAATTACCGAGTTATCAGCCAAACCAGTTTGTTCCAACTTGAGCAAACTGATTAAAGAAAGGTAGAAGGAGACTGTCCCGTTGTCGGACGAATTTAAAGAACATGCAAAATTAAAAACAACCTGGCGATTGAGATCAAAGATCCTTAAACGAGAAACTTGAACTGCACGGATGACTCCTGTCCTTAAAGGATTTTGCGCGCTCGTATTGCTGTGAGCTGCAGCATAAACTCCCAGGATTTAATGCAGAACTGATCTGGTATTCCAACAGCAATGGAAACCAGAAAACGCAGAAGCTGGAACGAAAACAGAATCACACAATAGAGAGAGAGAGAGCTGCGAAAATTGCCAGTATAGAATGGGTAGAGGAAACCTTTATTTATAGGTTATAATCATACTAGAGAATGAGAAAAATAGGGAGTAGGATTACCATCCATAACCAATTCAAATTCCTCAATATATATCTGATACGAATTTGGTTTACTAGATAATTATCCTTATACGAATTCGATTTTCTATGGGATAACCCCCACTGTTTTCGAATCCATCTCTATCTCCTTCTTATCTCATCTCATTCGGTTTACAGATCTGACCCACCTGAAACCGAACCTTAGCTAAAAATAAAAGCTCCTCAGCTCCTAGCGACGATGCGTACGTGCGAAGTGCAAAGTGTGCCTCAAACGCGCCTATTCGCGCCTCAAACGCGACCATTCGCGAGCTCGCGGCTCGGCTCGGCGCGCGTGTGGGCTTAGCCCACTTCTCAACCCATTTATCACTATGGAAGCCCATAAGGGGTAATCCCTTATAAACCACTTAAAGTTCACTCCCTCCACCAATGTGGGATGGAGGAAACATACCAACTTGTATGTTTACCTCTTTAATATTTCCAACAATCCCCCACCAAGTTGGAATGTTTCCTTTCACTTAGACTAATGATGTCACTAGGTGTCACTAAGATTAAACCCAGTTTATGTTTATAAACAAGAAGAGACAGATTAGATGGTGTCCTATGGAATTAAACCATTAACCTGATAGCCCCCTTCGGTTTACCCCCACACATCACCAGCTGACTTTGCGTTCTCACTGAGCGCGAATATGGCCGTGCGCTATAAATCCTTTTCATGACCCTTTAGAAGATAAACCACTAATCTTCACTCGAGGCGGCACCACCCCTAGATCATATAGGCAAAGTTTTACATCATCCACGTTGCTTGGATGCCTCCAAAACTTTGTTAAGAGCATAAGCCCACCCTTGTTCTCGGCAACGACGTACTATCATACCTCACATGGATCTATCAAATTTGATAGTACCTTCTATCGTTAAGTGACTTCGTTTTTACCCATTAAACTTGAGAAATAGGAGCACTAAGTTCAAGTTGGGTTTCCATCACTAACGATTCTATTGTGGTTTTAGACCCATGTCTCTCGCGGTATTCACAACCAAATCTCTCGTCAGAGGTTTAGTAAACGGATCTGCCAAGTTTTTACTTGTCTTGACATAGACAACCTTGATGGTACCACTTTCAAGCAGTTGTCTCACATAATTGTGCCAAAGACCTATGTGTCTTGACCTCCCATTATACACTGCGTTGTATACTTTAGATAGTGTGGCCTCACTATCACAATACATGGGAATAGACGGCATTGGAACATCCCACAGACGGATGTCAATAAGTAGATCTCTAATCCACTCCGCTTCCTTGCCAGCCGCAGCTAGCGCTATGAACTCATCTTCCATAGTTGAGTGGGCAATACACGTCTGTTTCTTGCTCGCCCAAGAAATTGCTCCTCCTGCTAGAGTGTAAATCCACCCACTTGTAGATTTTGAATCATTGTTGCGATCAATCCAGCTTGCATCAGAATAACCTTCAAGTATTCTGGAAGATGACGTGTATGTCAGTTCTAAGTTACTGGTCCTTTTCAGGTATCCAAGTACTCTGCCCACTGCCTTCCAGTGTTCTGTCCCTGGATTAACAGTATACTGACTCAGTTTGCTTACAACAAAAGCAATGTCAGGACGAGTGCAATGCGTTGCATACATCATACTTCCAATAGCACTCGCATACTCCAGTTGAGCCACTGCTCTTCCAGAGTTCACATTAAGTTTCACACTTGGATCAAACGGAGTATTAAACTCTTTAATATTTAAGTGTTGAAACTTAGTCAGAATTTTCTCTATATAATGAGATTGACTAAGAGATATCTGACTTCCAGTTCTCTTCACCTTGATCCCAAGAATGGTATCAACTTCTCCTAGATCTTTCATCTTAAAGTTCGAGGACAAATATTTCTTAGTTTCAGAAATACCTTCAAGGTGAGTGCTAATGATCAACATATCATCACCATAAAGACAAATCACGACTGTATAACCGGGTTCGCATTTAGTATAAATACATCTATCAACACTGTTGTGTCGAAACCCGAAAGCAGTCACAGTAGTGTCAAATCTCTCATGCCACTGTTTAGGAGCTTGCTTCAAACCATACAGAGATTTAATAAGTCTACACACTTTGTTCTCTTGTCCAGGCATCACAAACCCTTCTGGTTGCTCCAAATAAATCTCCTCATTTAGATACCCATTTAGAAATGCTGTCTTTACATCCATTTGATGAATGTACAGCCCTTTCAAAGCAGACACCGCTATTAGAGTTCTAATAGAACTTATTCTAGCCACAGGTGCATAGGTATCAAAATAGTCGATCCCTTCTCTCTGCCTATACCCTTTAGCAACTAATCTCGCTTTATAGGCAGAGATGGATCCATCTGGATGATACTTCCTTTTGAAAATCCATTTGGATCCAATAGGTTTCTTTCCCTTGGGTAGATCAGCTAACTCCCAAGTTCCATTTCCCATAATGGAATCCATTTCATCATTGACTGCCTCCTTCCACAAAGGGGCATCTCTAGATGACATTGCTTCGCTGAAAGTTTTAGGATCATCATCCAAATTTACAGCGAAAATGACCTCTCTCGTCACTTTCTTTTGAGTTCCTTCAACCAGGTAAGAAAAGAAATCATCTCCATAACTTTTCTCTTTTCTAACTCTAGTACTTTTCCTTGGTTCTTCAACTATTGGTGAGGGTTGAACCCTTTTCTCAGAAGTACTAGAAGTTGTGGTGCCATTTGAGTTTTCATCATCTCTAGAAAACTTGTTCTCAAAGAATTCCACATCTCTGGATTCTACAACTATACCTGATTCGTCATCCAACAATCGGTAAGATTTACTATGCGAAACATATCCAATGAATACACTCTTGAAAGCTCGTTCTCCCAGTTTGAGTGTCTTTGGATCAGGTACGCGATAGTAGGCAAGACACCCCCAAACCCTCAAATGCTCTAGGTTTGGTTTTCTTCCTTTCCACAACTCATATGGACTTGTAGGTATCACACGACTAGTGATCCTATTGTGAACATAACATGCGGTTAACACAGCTTCCCCCCACATATTACGAGGTAGACCCGATTGGTTTAACATACAGTTAGCCATCTCTACCAAGGTTCGGTTCTTTCTCTCAGCCAAACCATTTTGTTGGGGAGTATAAGGTGCAGTTCTCTCATGTATGATGCCTTCTTCTTCGCAGAATGCATCAAACTTTCGGTTAAAGTATTCTCCGCCTCTGTCCGAGCGAAGAATTTTAATGTGTTTCTCCTTTTGTTTTTCGACCTCAGCCTTATATATTTTAAATGCCTCAAAAGCTTCGTCTTTTGAATGCAACAAATAAACATATAAGTATCGGCTCGAGTCATCGCAGAAAATGATAAAGTATCTCTTACCCCCACGAGTAAGAACTCCATTCAGTTCACAAATATCTGAATGAATTAGTTCTAGTAGTGATGTATTGCGTTTATGAACACTTAGAAAAGGTTTCTTTGTGAATTTTGATTTAACACAAGTTTCGCATTTTTCAAAGTCTTTATCTTTTAATTTTAATAAACCTTTAGTTTTCATTTTTTTCAATGTTTTTAATATTTGTATGAGCTAAACGTTTATGCCATAAAGAAATTGAACAAGCGATATAATCAGAAGACATAATTTCATTCAAATCAAAACCAATTGCATTACATTCACCAATACTAGAACTAACACTACCACCACTATCACTATCACTTTCATTCCCAAACCCATCAATCACTGAAACGCCCCATTTCATCCGAATCTTCTTCATCAATCCCATCTTCAGCTAAGTCAAGACGATACATTCCACCCGTGTTCTTTGCTTGACCCACATAGATGTCATTTAGAGAAAACTTCACGCGAAGATTCTTGATAACCAGCTTGTAACCATTCCGATCAAATTTATCAGCAGAAACCAGACCCTTGGTGATACCAGGAACATGCAACACGTCCTGAAGGGTAACCACTTGACCATCTCTAAAGTTTAGTCGCACTGTGCCTTTACCATGTACTTCTACACGATGTCCATCAGCACACACCACCACTGTTCCTTGAGGAACATGAGCATAGGTAAGAAACGAGCCACGATTCCCACAAACATGAACAGTTGCTCCAGAATCCAAGAACCATCCTCTACATGCCACAATGCGTGTATATTGAGAAAGCATGTTAACTTCACCAAGACCCACACTGGCCACTAGATTGGTGACTTTCTCAACATCAACAGCACTTGTAGAACCAACCGTAGATCCAGATTTCCTCTGAGAGCACTCTCGTGCATAATGCTCTATTTCTCCACAAACATGACATTTACCAGACCTCTTTGGTTGATTGTTGTTAGTGTGTTGTGTCTTCTTGAATTCTTTTTTCTTTGGTGCGGTAAACTTCTTATTCTTTGATGCCCCTTTTCCCTTTTGACCAGATCCTCCAGCAACATGATTTACACTCGATCCGACTTTACCTCTTTTGTCCCTGTTGTGCGTTTCCTCCTCAATTCGAAGGTGCTTCAACAGTTCATCCAAAGAGTAGTCCTCAGACTTGTGCATCATTCTCTTTGAGAAATCTTTCCAATTAGGAGGCAATTTTGCAATAATGACCCCTACTTGAAATATTTCTGGCAGCGGAATAGAAAGTGCAGTCAGTTTATTAACAAGAACTTGGAGTTCATGCACTTGCTCCAGGATTGACTTGTCATCGACCATTTGGAAGTCTAAGTACTTGGCAATAAGGTATTTGTTAGTACCTTCTTCATGAGCCTTATACTTATCTTCCAAAGCTTTCCACAATTCTCTAGCACTTTTTACCGGCGCGTACAAGTCATAGAGACGATCCAAAAGAGAGTTTTTGATGTGGCCCAGGCAAAGATCTTCAGCTTCCTTACGGACAAGTCTTTGCTTTGCCAAATCTGCATCTGGGAGCTCTCCTGCCTCACGAGGAGGGTCATCAGGAATTGCAGGCAAATCAGGATCAAGGATATAGTAAAGTTTCAGCACAACTAGCATGAACTTAACCTTGTCCGCCCAGCGGGTATAGTTCTGACCATCGAATTTGTCCAACTTGACAAACTCTTGATTCATGAATCTCAGATTGGCTGTTGGTAGTTCAGCGTCCATTAATTCTGGCGATTAAACACAAAAATAAAATCCTTTAAGATTGTTGAAAATAATTTAATCAAACAGTTAATTTATTAATTACCGAGTTATCAGCCAAACCAGTTTGTTCCAACTTGAGCAAACTGATTAAAGAAAGGTAGAAGGAGACTGTCCCGTTGTCGGACGAATTTAAAGAACATGCAAAATTAAAACCAACCTGGCGATTGAGATCAAAGATCCTTAAACGAGAAACTTGAACTGCACGGATGACTCCTGTCCTTAAAGGATTTTACGCGCTCGTATTGCTGTGAGCTGCAGCGTAAACTCCCAGGATTTAATGCAGAACTGATCTGGTATTCCAACAGCAATGGAAACCAGAAAACGCAGAAGCTGGAACGAAAACAGAATCACACAATAGAGAGAGAGAGCTGCGAAAATTGCCAGTATAGAATGGGTAGAGGAAACCTTTATTTATAGGTTATAATCATACTAGAGAATGAGAAAAATAGGGAGTAGGATTACCATCCATAACCAATTCGAATTCCTCAATATATATCTGATACGAATTTGGTTTACTAGATAATTATCCTTATACGAATTCGATTTTCTATGGGATAACCCCCACTGTTTTCGAATCCATCTCTATCTCCTTCTTATCTCATCTCATTTGGTTTACAGATCTGACCCACCTGAAACCGAACCTTAGCTAAAAATAAAAGCTCCTCAGCTCCTAGCGACGATGCGTACGTGCGAAGTGCAAAGTGCGCCTCAAACACGCCCATTCGCGCCTCAAACGCGACCATTCGCGAGCTCGCGGCTCGGCTCGGCGCGCGTGTGGGCTTAGCCCACTTCTCAACCCATTTATCACTATGGAAGCCCATAAGGGGTAATCCCTTATAAACCACTTAAAGTTCACTCCCTCCACCAATGTGGGATGGAGGAAACATACCAACTTGTATGTTTACCTCTTTAATATTTCCAACAGGTGCTAGTGAAGAAGGGGGTGGCTGGTCGGCATACTAGCGCCGGCTCCGCCGGTGGTCACACCGGAGAAGAAACGAGAGAGAGTAGGTATGAGATGGATCAGGGTTATGTTTAAAAATGAAGATGAAAGGCATGTGTTTTCTATTTATGTGTTGAATTTTGTTGGAACTGATGAAGTCTCCATTCTTGTGGGTGTATATACGTGCAGACAAGAGAGAGATGATAGGGACAATACATAAATAACGGTTGTTTATAAAGGAGATTAGGGTTTGGCTCAATATTTATAATTAGGTTAGGTTAGTGGGCTTTGGGCTAGGGCCCAAGGCCCACAAGCCCAATCTCTGTATTTAAGTGGCCTGTTTTCTTGTTCGGTTTTTAACTACGAATATATAAAAAAAGAATATAAATAATAATAATAATAATAATAATAATAGAATACGGAAATACGAGGCGTCACAGGTGATGTGTTTTATGGTTCCGATTGGGGAAGATATAGATATATGAGTTTTATAATATGGACGCATCAGAATTTAATTTTTCAATCGGATGGTTATGATATTTGGATGGTTCTAAGGCTTGATGTTACTACTGATGAAATTCTTCGATATGATACTAATATTTTTAACGAATTCGAGCAGTTGAGTTGGACATATCAGATAAAAAGCATGTTGTTGATTCCATTTGCACTTGGTTATACAAAGGAATCTCATTCAGATAAAGTTGCACAAGACTTTTCACAGTTTGGATATCATAGTTTTGATTAGATATTTTTTTCGTTATAATGATTTTTGGGGACAAAAATCTGTTGAGGGGAGAGTAATGTTAGGTATTAAATAGTAGAGGGTCTAAACTGTAAGTGTTCAATAGTTTAGGGTTATATTTGTAATATTATCATATACATAAGCAGGAGTCACTAATGAGAATGGTATCGATGATTTGGGAATTTTCTTCTTCCTCTCTGTGTTTCTTCTTCTCATTATCGATCTCACTTTGATACGTAACATAAAGTTACATAATTTACATATTTTATCTATACTAAACAGATATAACATAATCTAGCTTATAATCCTTGTTCGTCTAATACCCTCCCGTAAGCTAGATCGCAGCGATGTGCAGAAACTCCTTTAAACGCAGAAAATCCTTTGGTTGCAGAGCTTTAGTGAGGACATCGGCTATTTGATGTTTGGTTGAACAATATCGCACTTCTATATCATTATTCTTGATCAAGTCTCGAATGAAGTGGTACTTAATCCTTATATGTTTACTCTTGCCATGAGATACTGGGTCCTTGGCCAAGCATATGGTTGATTTATTGTCGCAGTAAACTATCAAAGGACAGTCAGTCTTTTCTTCCAATTCATCCAGAATTCCTTTGAGCCAAAGTGCCTGACATCCAGCCACAGACAATGCAATATATTCTGCTTCCGTTGAAGATAAGGCTACCACCTTTTGTTTCTTTGACTGCCAGGCCACAACTCCAGATCCGAAGTGAAACACATACCCAGATGTACTCTTACTGTCATCGATATTCCCTGCATAATCACTATCACTAAAACCAATTAATGAACCTTTGCCTCCTTTTGAATAAATCAGCCCCTGATCCAGTGTTCCTTTTATGTATCTTAGGATTCTTTTCCCAGCTTCCTAATGACTTCTCTTGGGTTGTTTCATGAATTGGCTTATTTTGTTAACCGCGAACATAATGTCTGGTCTTGTATTAGTTAAATACATAAGGCTGCCAACTAATCTCCTGTAGATGCTTGAGTCTATTTCGTCATCGGGATCTTGCTTGGATAGACGTAAACCATACTCCATTGGAGTTGAAATAGCTGTGCAATTCGCCATGTTGAACTTGTCTAACAAACTTCTTGCATATTGTTGTTGTGAAAGAATAATGTCTCCATTTTTAAATGAAACTTCCATTCCGAGAAAGTAGTGCAGAATTCCCATATCAGTCATTTCAAATTTTGTTTTCATTGACTCCTTAAAATGATTTAGCATGGTTAAGGAATCACTAGCTATTATGAGGTCGTCTACGTACAGGCATATTATGATCTTCACATTCTTGGATATTTTGATGAACAAGGTATGTTCATAGATGCACTTCTTAAAACCACGTGATGTGAAATATCCTTCTATTCTACTATACCATGCTCTCGGGGTTTGTTTTAAGCCATAAAGAGCCTTTTTTAGTTTACATACTTTTCTTTCTTCACCTTTTGTGACATACCCTTCTGGTTGTTCGATAAACACTTGTTCCTTTAAGTTGCCATTTAGAAAAGCTATTTTTATGTCCATTTGATGTAAGTGCCATCCATGATGTGCAGCTAATGCTAGTACAAGCCTGACTGTATCAAACCTTATTACAGGAGCAAAAACGTCTTGATAATCGATACCGTATTTCTGTTTGTAACCCTTTACCACCAATCGTGCTTTATGTTTACTTATTTTGCCATGCTCGTCATATTTTGTTTTATATATCCACTTCACTCCGATAGGAGTTTGATTCTTTAGTGGATCCACCAATTCCCAGGTTCCATTCTTTAGTATTGATTCCATCTCTTTATCCATGGCTTCTTTCCATTTGTTTTCTTTATATGTTACTGGATCCGTATCAGCAAAGAGAACAAAATTCACTACATTATTGGTGTTACCTTGATCTTTATTATATAGTTCATCAACTTTTGCCTTTGTGAGTGGATTCGATTTGTGATATACATCAGCAACTGTTCGAGTTCTTATGACTTCATTTTCCAAAGAAGACGATGAATATGCATCTTCATTCCCATTTGTATTCACCTCGTTGTCGTAGTTGCCAAATTGATTTTCATTCTGAGCACTTACCTCTGGAGTTTCCGGTTCACGAGCACTCACCTCTGGAGTTTCAGGTTCGTTTTGATCTTCCACCACCACTCTTCGAACATCATCACCTGTATTATTAACTTCTATATATGGCATTTCTTGACTCCCTTTGTCTGTAACCCAATGTTGACTTTCATTGAATATAACATCTCTACTTATGATAATCTTGTTTGTCACCGGATTATACAATTTATAAGCTTTGCTATTCTCACTGTACCCAACAAAAACGACTCGTTCAGTTTTGTCATCTAACTTGCTACGTTGCTGTTTTGGAATGTGTGCATAAGCAATGCAGCCGAAAACTCTAAGATGCTCAACGTTAGGCTTCCTTCCACTCCAAGCTTCTTGTGGTGTCATACTAGGTACACTTTTGGTGATTGCCCGGTTCAATAAATAAGTAGCACATGCTACAACTTCAGCCCAATATGTATTCGGTAGATCTTTCATCTTTAGCATGCTTCTACTTAATTCCATAAGGGTCCTATTTTTCCTCTCGGCCACACCGTTCTGTTGGGGTGTATAACTTGTGGTAAGTTGATGACGTATTCCATTCTCCTTGAGAAAGTCTTGAAATTCATGACCACAATATTCTCCACCTCTGTCTGTTCGTATACATTTTATCTTGTGATCTACTTGATTCTCCACGAGTGCTTTAAACGTTTTAAAATAACTTAAAGCATCGGATTTGAATTTTAGAAAATACACCCAAGTTTTTCTAGAGAAATCGTCTATGAAGGTAATAAAGTACTTACAACCTCCTATAGATTGAGTCCTCATAGGACCACATATGTCCGAATGAATGAGTTGTAGAGGTTTCTTAGCATGCCATATTGCCTGTTTAGCGAATGGTTTCCTAGCATGCTTACCGAAAATGCATTCTTCACAAACGTTGTGTGACTTAGTGATTTTCGGTAAACCTTTCACAACTTCATTCATACCCATATCATATAAAGTGTCAAAATTCAAATGCCCATACCTCAGATGCCATAATGCCGAAGATTCTGATGTTGTCATGTTGTATACCCGAGATGTTAAGTCATGGTTCATGTTCAGGGGAAACATCTTATTTCCGGTCATTTTTACAGTTCCAATGCAGATTCCAGGGTCTTTAATCGTGCATTCCTGATCACTAAACCTCACATCATATCCCTTTTGAACTAATTAACCGATACTCAGTAAGTTATGTTTTAATCCTTCCACATAAAATACATTTGGAACTCGTCTTTCTACCCCTTTAACTTTAATGATTACCTCTCCACAGCCGAGTACATCAAGCCATTTATCATCTCCAGTTCTCACTTCTCGCCGTTCCGATTCATTTAAACTTATGAATAGATTCTTATCACCCGTCATGTGATTGCTGCATCCACTATCTAAATACCAGCAGTCGTTCTTTATGACCTCTTCTACATTGAATATCATGAACATAGTTTCATCATTTTCGTCTTCTGCTTCGTCTTTGTGAAGAAGAACATTACCCGATCTGTCGTTTTCATCTCTTTTATTGCAAAATCTTGCCGTGTGTCCTAACCTCTGACAATTGTAGCACCGAATCAATCCATTAGATCTTCCTTTTCCTTTACCGCGTCATCTGCCTGTATTTTCAGATCTAGATTGTCTAGATCGATCATAGTTATGGCTTTGCACTTGAAAGGCCCGCTCCGTTGGTGCATCATCATACTGTTTTAATCGTAATTCATGTGATTGAAGAATTCCAAGTAACTCCTCTGTGGAGATTGCATTTAGATCCTTGGATTCTTCTATGGCTACTACCACCGACTCGTATTTCCTTGTCAGACTTCTGAGAATTTTCTCTACAATACGTTGTTCCTCTATTCGTTCTTCATTCAAACGTAATTGATTAACTATTACCGTTATTCGATTAATATAATCTTCTATTGATTCACTATCTTTCATTCTTAGTGCATCGAATTCACATCTTAGGGTTTGCAATCTTACCGTTTTTACCCTATTCTCGCCTCTGTACGCTTTGTGTAGAACTTCCCATGCTTCTTTAGAAGTTTTGCATGTTGCCACGCGTTCAAACACTGTCTCATTAACAGCCTGAAACATGATATGCAACGCTTTCTTGTCTCTTTTAATCTTTTCTTTCTGAATGTTCTGTTCGTTTTCTGATGCGTTTGAAGGAATTTCTGTATATCCTTCTTCCACTGTCGTCCATAAGTCTTGTGATTCCAGTAAGACTCTCATTTGTATATGCCAGTGATAGTAATTTTGCCCCAGTAATTTTGGAATCTGGGTTTGAATTCCTCCGTTGGTCGTCATATGTTAATATCTTCTGAATACGTAGGGTTATACACTTGATAATAATTTGCAGAATTTGTAATTGTAGATCGGTGGCTCTGATACCACTTTATTGGAATAAATTCACTACCAGTTTGGATTCAGAATGAGAGAAACTAAATTGTTCTTGATTGAATTGGTAAAGAATTCGATACATAACTAATACATATATACGAGGGGCTTCATAAGGATAACCGCCTCAACTTAGGTTAAGAAATATAATAATAAAGTTACATAATTTACATATTTTATCTATACTAAACAGATATAACATAATCTAGCTTATAATCCTTGTTCGTCTAATAGATAATTGTTAGACTTGTTCACAGTTCTTGGTTTGAATAGTTATTGTTTTGGATTTATGTTACGGTAAAAGTGCTTTTGGCATGGTTCTAATATGCATGAGTATTTAATAATTGATGGTTTATATTTGTTCCACCTTTTCTTGGTTGAAAATTAATTGTGTATTGATTGATTCTAGGTTTAGGTGATTTTGTTAACTTTTTGTTTTCGACTACATGTTGTGGTTGCTAGACGTAGTATAATTGAAGTTCATGATGTCTTCTATCACCGCAGTTTATCCGCACCAGTTTCTTCCACCTAAACAAATGGAGAACGGCGACCACAAAGAAGTCCCCAGCGAACGTATGATCAACAAACATCACTTATTATATTTATTTATCCTTTAGTCAGTCAGTTTTCTATTAATTCGATTTTCGTGTTTCAGATTGCCCCGGGACACAATCAGAAGATGCCGATGCGTGTGCCGGTTGCCCTAATCAGGAAGCCTGTGCTTCTGCTCCTCTTAATGGCCACCCCGATCCAGGTTATTTACATGTTAATTCTTGTGGTTTCTCATTCATATCTGATTACTGCATGCATGTATGTTTACCACTACCACATATTTTCTTTATTTATTTATTTTCCATTAAACTTAGTTTATTTTAGAGTAGTAGTGGGTTAGTAGTTGATTGTTAGTGGCTTTTGTACTGAGTAATTGGTTAACACTAGCTAGTTAATGAAAATATTGAAAATGTCTCTTCTCCTTCTTCTGTTAACTTCTTTGGAGTTTGACCTGCTCAAAGGGTTAGCCTAACCCACTTAACGGGTCTGTGTCATTGTTGATGGCGAATAGCGGACAAGCTATCTATATGCTACGCAACTATAGCGACGCTTGCTACTTCATGTGATAAAGGGGTAGGAAAAAACTATATTTAATACACCAATTATGTATAAAGGTGATAGCACTACTCTCAAATAGCTAAAATACGCTATCACTAATCATATAAATATTTGCATTCGTTCTTGAAGAAGGACGATTACAATAAAGTGTCAGGAGAGAAACGGGTAACAAGCTGCGCCGCAACCCCACTTTGAATAGCAAAACCGATCCTACTAAAAACAAAGTTAAATAAAAAATTCTTTATTGTTTTATTTTTTGTGGGACAGATTTGGTTGCAATTGCAGAAAGAATGGCTACAGTAAAGCACAAAATACTAATTCTATCCGGTAAAGGCGGGGTCGGAAAGAGCACATTCGCAGCCCAGCTCTCGTTCGCCCTCGCTGACATGGACTATCAAGTTGGTCTACTCGACATTGACATATGCGGGCCCAGCATCCCAAAGATGCTCGGGTTAGAAGGCCAAACAATTCACCAAAGCAACCTCGGTTGGTCCCCCGTCTACGTAGACTCCATCGCAGTCATGTCAGTCGAGTTCTTGCTCCCCCCTGACGCCGACGTTACTTGGCGGGGCCCACGAAAAAACGGCCTCATAAAACAATTCCTTAAAGAAGTTTATTGGGGCGAGCTCGATTTTCTAGTGGTGGATACTCCGCCCGGGACGTCAGATGAACACATCTCAATCGTTCAGTTTTTAAAAGAAACGGGAATTGACGGTGCGATTATAGTCACGACCCCGCAACAAGTTTCGTTAATAGATGTGAGAAAAGAGGTGAGTTTTTGTAAAAGAGTTGGGATTCGGGTTCTTGGGGTGGTTGAGAATATGAGTGGGTTATCACAGCCCGTTTCGGATTTCAAGTATCTGAAACGGGCCAAGACCAGGAGAGAAGAACCGGAGGATGTTACGGAGTGGGTGTTAGCGGTTTTGAGAGAAAAAGCACCCGAATTGTTGGGTTTGGTTGCGCTTACCGAGGTGTTTGATAGTAGTGGTGGTGGTGCGGCTAAAATGTGTGTCGAAAAGGGTGTCCCGTTTCTTGGGAAAGTACCGTTGGATCCGCAGTTATGTAAGGCTGCCGAAGAAGGTAAATCGTGTTTTGATTGTGACGAATGTTGGATTAGTGCTTCTGCGCTTTCTGCGATAATAAACAAGTTGTTGAAGGATAACGCGATGGCATGATCGTAAAACGATGTAAGCTTATAGTACTTTTTCGAGAATTTGGATGCGCGATTTTTGTTAAGTGAACTTCTACAGACTTGGGTACTACTTACAAGTTTGGTTTAGTTTATTTTTGTCAAAATTTATTTGGTTGTAAACAGAGATTTTTTAATATGCATTTAATTTAATGAATTGTTTTAGTATTCAAAGATTAATTAATAAATTAAGATATTATCTATAAAAGATTTATTGGCATATTCGTCAAGGGTGAACGTATCTTGTATGTGAACTCTCTCTCGTGGCTCTAAGGTGTAAAAGAGCCAAATCGCTAGTGGAGTATCTGTGACCCGTTCATGAAAAACTCGAATTGACCTGATCTTAAACGAGTGGGTGTAAAAGAGTCAACCCGCTAGTGAGCTATTTGTGATCGGTTCACAAAAAACTCGAGTTGGGCTGATCTTAAACGAACTCAATGATATATTGGAGCTCATTGAACAAATGAGCTCGAGCTTGAGTTTGTGTATAAAGTTTTACTGCACTCGTGAGGGTGTTATTATCTATATGGTTTTATTTAACATAATATGTTTATATTAATTATTATTCTTATAATATTTCTTTTAACATAAATCAGAAAAAAAATATATGTAATTATAAATGTATATATATAAGTACATAATTAATAAATAATAAATAAGGCCAGTCTTACTCGAGCTCAAGCTTGAAACAAGCTCACAAGTTTGAGCTTCAGGGCTGGCTCTAAGAATTCGTGTACCCTGTTCGAGCTCGAAAAAACGTGTCCTTAAGCCTTAACGAAATTGGGTATTCGGCTCACTAAAGGTCTAAAGCTAATGCCAATGAGCTAATAACTAATCTAAACCATAAAAATAGTTTTGTAAATAGGCCTATTTTGGTGTTTGTATGGGTATACCCTATTAATTTATTTTTTTTAAACATACACATCGGATTTTTTTAAAATAACGTGTCGTTCGAAATATCGGGCTCTGGCTGGTGGTCCTCCCCGCCCACCCTTAGGGCTGCCCATGTTGAGCTTCATAGGTACAGCTTGAAACAACTCTGGCTTGTGCTCGATTTCTCATAACTTAAACGATACGAGCTCAAGTTTTAGTGGACTCGGGCTCAACTCGACTTATTTACACCCTTGTGCCTTATCAAAAACTAACGCCTTGAATAGTCTTACATTTTTAAAACGAATCGTACAAATGAATTCATAGTTGACATTCTTCAAAACTGTTTGAACCAAGAAGATACATTACAAAGCAATGTAGTGAAGTAACCAAGGGGCCTTTGACTGCTTTATATAATATGAAAATAGGCAATTCCAAAGCTGTTCGACCCTTGAACTTGGTTATATATACGACATTCATATGATCAAAATTTCTATATAAAAATTAATAGTTGACATTCTTCAATACTTAACCAATTAATGTAGCAAACGGGGTCACTTTTTATATAAAAATTAATACCAAACGGAGTCACTTTTTATATAAAAATTAATACCAAATAATAACGACATCCTTGTTATTAACATGAGAAAATAAGTAGTACAAACACCGTAATACAAAATAACATAAACTATGAAATAACATAACAATATGTCAATCGATTCAAACAAATATCTTTAAAAGATAAAGTCTTCAACTTGTTCTTCAGTAAGGTATTCTTGTAGTCTCCTTAGCAAGATTTTCAAAAGATAGGGAGTAATCAAATTTGTGCTTGAACAAGGCCTTCTTGTAGTCTCTCTCTTTGGCTGTAAGAATGAGCATACTAATGTTGACGGTTGAGGCTGAGGCTGAGGATTCGTGTTCAACACGGGCCCCTTAAAACAGATTGCGCGCCTCTATTTAAGACAATGCGTCTGTCTCCCACGATACAAGAGCCGAAGCAGTCTGTACTGCCGGAGAAAGCCATGCACTCCAGGTACACCGGGTAAATTATAGTGTTAGAACTTGTGTGACAAAAAAAAAAGAAAAAAATGCTCGGATAGTCCCTGTGGTTTGCCCATTTTTCACTGTTAGTCCCTAACTTTCTAAAATTACACCTATAGTCCTCAAGTTTTTGAATTTTGTTCCCGGATAGCCGCTGGCGTGGATGAGGGTTAGTTTTTGGTGTTAGGTGAGTATGAAATGACAAGAATGGCTTACTCAAATTTTGAGTTTTGCATATCGAGTTTTATTGGACTCGTGAGCCTTAATGTGTTTATTGTCTGTATAAATATTTCTAGTTAATATATTATAAATAAATATATTTACATAATATATTATGATAAACTAACTAAACTATGTAAATACACACGTATCTATACTATATAATAAAAGAAACCACTTTAGGGACACTTGTCATTATATTAGGCAATCTCTTATCGATAATTATTATTTTAGTTTAATCTCTTCTAATTAAATATAGATAACCCTCCTACTAAATGTTATTTAGTTTAATATCTTATATATTATAGATAACCCTCTACTAAATATTATTAGTTTAATATCTTATAGATAAATATTATTAGTTTAATTTCAGTGAGTTTATATATTCATAAATCTTAAGTATAAAATGACTAATTTCATTCTTCCATATTTAGACCATGCACACTTTACTTTGTTATTTCACTTTACTCTTTATTTAGACCATATACTCTACTTTAGCTCAATTTCTTTATAGTCTATTCGGTTAACTTTATACTCAGTATTTCATATCCACCTCTCTTTTTGTAGTGTTGTTTATCACATTTGTAGCGTTGGTTATCGATCCATGATATGAAAACAAATTATGTTATCGATTGAAACAACCTATGATGTGAACATCTATATCTATATCTATACTTTATATAATAAAAAAACCAATATGTGACACGTGTCATTCATTGGAGGCACCTATTTTTTGGGTTTTCCTCCTTTCTTTTATATTTATTATTTAGTATATAAATTAGATTTTTTTACTATTATTAGTATTTTTATTATTTATCAAATATATTGATTACTTAAAATTTATTTATATATAAGACTTTATCCAGAATTATATTTATTTAATACACTATTAATCCAAATATTTATTTAATATACTATTAATCTAAAATTACATTTATTCAACTCGTGTAATACATAGAGTTTTTAAAGATTTAACTTTTTTATTATTTGGTATAGAAATTACAATACACGTGGTTTTTAAAAATATAATATTTTTTTTATTATTTAATATATAAAATTACATTTATTCAATTTATTCAACCCGTGTAATAAATGAGACTTTTAAAGATATATTGTTTTATTATTTAGTATGTAAAATTACATTTTTTGTCAACCCGTGTAATACACGGGGTTATAACCTAGTACATACATAAACAATTATAAATGTAAATCAATAGTAAAAACGAAGTTGGACTTAGTAGAGTTTGAGATTAAAAAACTACTCACAAACCAAGCTTAAGCTTTAGAAATACAGGCATATAGCTAGGCTGGTTAAACTTAAGTGAACTCGAACTCAACTTGACTTAACTCGACTCATTTACACCTTTACATGCCCCGGCTTTCAAAAATTAAATGTGAAGTGTCTTGCAATTTAGACAAAAACAGCATACAAATGGGTTCATAGTTGACACTCTTCAACATTGTTTTAATCAACAAGATACACTACAACGCAATGTAGTGAAGTAACCAAGGGGCCTTTGTTTGACTGCTTTATATAATATGAAAATTAGACAATTCCAAAGCTGTTCGACCCTTTAACTTGGTTATATATATGACATTTATTTGATCAAAATTTATACCTTCAAAAAATGGCACAAAATCTACAAGTTTTGTTACTACTTTCACTTTCAGCCGCCATTCTTCAAGTATCAATGGCAGGAGATCCGGACATTCTCACGGACTTTATTCCGCCACCGTTCGTTGGTGGTCCGCTTGATGGGAACTACTTCACATTCACCGGAATGAGAACACTTGTGGATGCACCATTTCCATCCACATTCAAAGTCTTGAAAGCCACCATGGCTGAATTCCCGGCTCTTAACGGTCAAAGTGTTGCTTATGCTGTACTCGAGTTCCCTGGCAACACGGTTAACCCACCCCACACGCACCCACGGGCTTCCGAGCTCTTGTTTGTGCTCATGGGCTCATTAGATGTCGGTTTTGTTGACACGACTAATAAGTTGTTTACACAAAAGTTACAAGAAGGTGACATTTTTGTGTTCCCTAAAGGACTTGTGCACTTTCAGTTTAATAGTGATGCTAATAATACCGCTTTGGCATTGTCGGCTTTTGGGAGTGCGAGCCCGGGGACTGTATCGGTTCCAAATTCAGTTTTTAATTCGACTATTGATGATAACGTGTTGGCGTTATCGTTTAAAACGGATGTTGCTACCATTCAGAAGATCAAATCCGGCCTTTCGGGCTAGATTAAGTTGTTTTGGTTTTTTGTTTGTTGACAATGTTTTTTTTTTATGATTTGGTGAATAACTTTCGATGTTAATCTGAGAGACCAATGACGGAACTTGAATATTTAAATTCTCGGGGCTTTTGGATTAGGAGGAGCCCAATCAAATAGAGATAATATTATTCAAAGCTAATCGGCTAAAATATACATTTCTAAGGGTAAATTGGGGGGGGGGGGGGGGGGGGGGGTTGGGGTTAAAGGTAGTCTTAATCTTCAAACAGACCCATTGAATGCAAACACTTACAGATTCTTACTTGATCACTTCCAATTGCACCTTTAACACTTCAAACGCATTTGAATAGGTACAAGACATTATTTGAAATCAACATTAACCAAATAAACTAACCAATTGGTCATTCTAGCGTTTCAAGTCAAATTTGGTATAAAAACACCAGTGTCACCAAAAATCACCATTATATCCCTTGATTCAAACTCATTCCAATAGTAGTTTTAGGGGCTGTTTGGTAGCCTCTGAATGATCATTAAGAGACAACCACTTAATGGAACCATTAAGAATTTTACTAATGAGAAGGTAGAAGAATGTGACATGTGATGATTTACCATTCAGAGGTTACCTCTTAACCATTCAGACTTGAGGTTACCTCTTATTCATTCAGAGGTTTTAAACCATTAAGAGGTAGCATCTGAATGGTCATTAAGAGGCTACCAAACAGCCCCTTAGTTACTTCCCATCATTTATTTACATTAAATCAATAACTTCACAATAAAATATGTGGAAGATCAATTTTAGTAAGTTTTCCTAGGTCACATATAGCCAATTTCTCGATTAGACAATGTATGCATGATGAATGGATTCCAACTATTTAAAAACCATCAAATATGATGTTTCTACATCTATAGATGTCATGGATACTATAATTCCCAAAAAAAAATAAAAAAAATAGGTTTTGAGTATAAAACCCACCATTACCCTAAATCATCATTAATATCTATTAATAATAATATCTATTACCTACATATACAAAAGGAAGTTTGAGGGAATAGTGTCACGCAGCTGCGTGGCGCTTCCCTATTCGACCAACCATTTTATTGTTTTATATTCGTTTTAAAATTACGGTTTCGTCCTTAATTTAAAATATAATTACGTTTTTGCCCTCACTTCAAAATAAAATTATGTTTTTGTCCCTCGCTTAAAATTACGATTTTGCCCTCGGTTCAAACTTATGATTTTATCCCCAGATTACAATTACATTCTTCGCCCCAGATCAAAATAAATTTTTGCTTTTGCCCCAAACTAAAAATGATGATTTTGCATTTTCGCCCCGTTTCAAAAATTATGATTTCGCCTTCAGTTTAAAATTATGTTTTTGCCCGGTTCAAAATAAAAGTATGCTTTTGCCCCCCAACTCAAAATTAGGATTTTGCCCTCAGTTCAAAATTTTGATTTTGCCCCAGTTCAAATTAAAAATATAGTTTTGTCCCCAGCTTAAAATTATGAATTTGTCCTTAGTGCAAAGTTATATTACGATTTTGTCTCTGGTTCAAATTTATAGTATTGCCATCACTTTAACTTTTGGCAAATAACGATTTTACCAAAGTCAACAAATACAACTTTACCCTCAGTTCAAATTACAGTATTGCTATCATTTTAGTTTTTTTAGCAAAACTATAAAAATGTTTTTTTTATTAGTTGACTGGATTTAATTTTTTTCCATCTCAAGAAGCTGCCTAACACTCGCTCATAAATCCTGACAAACTACAGTTTTGCCTTGAGCTCAGAACTACGGTCTTGTCATTGTTTTAGTTTTTTTTTCTAACAAAACTATAATAGTGTTTTTTTAATTGGTTGAGAATTACGGCCATCGCCCCGCAACGCGGGCGGGGCATTAGCTAGTTAATAATACAAGTGAAATGAATAGTGTTATGAAGAGGTGATTTAAGTTGATTAGACCTGGGCGGTCTCAGCCTCATCACATACGCGTCGTTTCACCTGGAGGGGCAGTGTAATGCCTATAAAACACCGCCCATCTTTGACACACTGAGGGCATGTTTTGCTAAGTTTTTTGAAACAACTTAATGACTTATTGGTTTTTTTGAAAAGTCATAAGCTTCAAAATGTGTTTGGCAATGAGGATGTATGTGAGGGGAAAAGTGACTTTTCCAAAAAGTCATAAGTCACTCTTGAATCTTGATAAGCTAAGCCAAACATGGCCTCACTTTCTAGAATCCAGATGAGGGTTTTTTTAAGAGAAGGGGGTACCAAATCACCACTGTCGTTCACCATCTCGAACCACCCTCCTCTGCAAAATTCGTCCAAACTTTAGCAACCAACTTCGTGCACAAAAAAAACCGATTTCTCTCTCATTCATGATAGGTTACGGCAGAAGCTAGAGGAGGCAGAGAGGATATACGTAATTTCTGGATGGTTTGTTATCCAGAGATGCATTCACTTAATAACATAATCCAACACAAAGTTCCAAAACAAACCCATAGAAACATAAAAAAGGCCATAATGGTCCTTGTTACATTTAAACTGAAAATAAACATAAAAAAAAGAACTTGAATCGTATCAAGACTCCCTCCTTAGCCACTTTTGTCCTCAAGAGTGAGATCGTTGAAATCCGGAAAACGCAGCTTCAATTCATCCAAGAACTCCCACGTAGCGTCTTGAGTTGTTTGATCCTTCCATTGCACCAAAACTTTCATAGTCGCCCGATTACCTCTTTTAACCATCTTCTTGTCCAACACGGCCACCGGTTGCAAATTAAACCGAGCTTCACTAGGCAAGGGTATGATCTTCTTTGGCGGTCCACACGGTCCTTTAAGCAGCGAAACATGAAAGACCGGGTGGATATGGGCTTCTTCCGGTAAGTCGAGCCGATAAGCAACCATTCCCACCTTTGCTGTGATCAAGAACGGCCCAAAGTACTTTGGCGTGAGCTTCGAGTGCTTGTGTACTCTCAATGAATTCTGCATGTACGGCTGCAACTTGAGGTATACCCACTGACCCGGTTCGAACTCCCTTTCTGACCTTCTTTTATCGGCTTGCTGTTTCATACGGTTTTGTGCCTTCAACAATGACTGTCTAAGTACCCCGATGGCTGCCTCACGATCCTGCATCACCTCGTCGACTTCATTATCCACCACATCCCTCGGAATGTAAGGTATATGCAACGGCGATTGATACCCGTACAAGGCTTCGAATGGAGTACGGCCCAAAGATGAGTGAAACGAAGTATTGTACCACCATT
Source organism: Helianthus tuberosus (assembly GCA_030545235.1). NCBI lineage: Eukaryota > Viridiplantae > Streptophyta > Magnoliopsida > Asterales > Asteraceae > Helianthus > Helianthus tuberosus. Next base: position 79,105,144 of record CM060380.1, read on the forward strand.
CAGCCGTCGAGACCCACTTGACCCACGTATGCGGACTCTCCATCACCATGCACCGTAAATACCCTTCTAGACACCGGTTAACCACCTCGGTCTGGCCGTCCGTTTGAGGATGGTAGGTTGTTGACAACTTTGCCTCGATACCCTGCAACTGCAAAAACTCAGTCCAAAAAGAACTCAAGAAGATTGGATCTCGGTCAGAAACGATAGAGCTTGGGCACCCGTGCAACTTATACACATTGTCAAAGAAAACCTGTGCAACCTCCTTAGCCGAGTAGGGGTGACCCAATAACATAAAGTGGCCATATTTCGTGAGACGATCCACTACCACAAAAACAGTGTCTTTACCCTTAACCCTCGGCAGTCCACCTATAAAATCCATCGAAATATCCGAAAAAATCATCTCTGGTATCGGTAATGGTTGCATCAGTCCCGGTGATGCCACATTTTCACCTTTAGCTCACATGCACACGTCACAACTTCGCACAACCCGTCGCACCACCTTGTTTATACCCTTCCAAAAAAACAGCCCTTTGACCCGTTGCACAGTCGCTCGCACCCCCGAATGCCCCCCTACCGGTGATTCATGGCATAGTTTTACCATTTCCTCAAGTAGGGTGCCATCGTTACCAACCACCATACGGTTCCCGCGTGACAACCAATTCAATTCCATTTGTACTTCGCATGACTGTCGCCCGCTTCGACCTTGCTTATCAACTGTTGCATATCAATGTCATTTTTTTGACTTTCAATTATCCTGTTCAACAATAACGGCTCCAATTGTGAGACGGCTGTAACGAACAATTCTGACCCTTGCATCCGTGACAACGCATCGGCCACCACGTTTTCCCGACCTTTTTTATACTCAATAGAGTAATTGTAACCCATAAGTTTCGCTAGCCATTTATGTTGTAAAGGGGTGGTTACCTTTTGAGTGAGTAAGTGCTTGAGACTTTTCTGATCCGTACGAATGACAAACGGCCCGGTAATAAGGTAATAATGCCACTGTTTCACTGCCAACATGATAGCCAATAACTCCTTTTCGTAAACCGAGAGCGCGTTCTGCCTTGCCGATAAAGCCCGTGATAAAAAAGAGACCGGGTGCCGTTCTTGCATCAATACCGCCCCTATTCCTCCTGCCGAAGCATCAGTTTCAATTACAAATTGTTTGGTGGGATCGGGTAAAGTTAACACCGGTGCCAACACGAGTGCACTCTTCAGGCTGTCGAAAGCATATTGCGCTTCCTCTCCCCACTTGAATGCATCCTTTTTCAATAGATCAGTGAGTTGCCTTGCAATCATTCCAAACGAACGTATGAATCGCCGGTAGTAGCCGGCTAGGCCCAAAAATCCTCTAAGTTGTTTGACTGTTTTTGGAGTTGGCCATTGTTGCACCGCTTCAATTTTTTTCGGGTCCGTGCTCACCCCTTCCTTCGCAATAATATGACCCAAATATTCAATGGCTCGACCTCCGAATACACACTTCGATTCTTTAGCGAACCGTTTATTAGCTTGCATTATGGAGAGGACTTGTTCCAAATGTTTCCTATGGTCCTCCTCGTTATGGCTATAGACAAGGATGTCGTCAAAAAAAACCAACACTCCTTTCTGAAGCATGGGTTTAAAGATGTGGTTCATAAGAGCCTGAAACGTCGCCGGAGCATTTGTCAAGCCGAAAGGCATGACAAGGAACTCATAGTGGCCCTCATGTGTACGAAATGCCGTTTTCGGAACATCTTCGACTGCCATTCTAACTTGGTGGTACCCGGACCATAAATCTAACTTTGAGAAAAAAGAGGCTCCCGCTAACTCATCTAACAGTTCATCAATAAGCGGAATAGGAAACTTATCTTTTACCGTTGCTTCGTTGCGACGCCTATAATCCATACACATTCGCCATTGGCCGTCTTTCTTTTTTACGAGAACTACCGGGGCTGCAAATGAACTTTGAATATTCTGAATTATTCCCGAATCCAACAGTTCCCGAGTGGTTTTTTCAATGATATCCTTCTGTACCGCCGGGTACCGATACGGCCTAACACTAATAGGAGTGGTGCCCTCCTTTAAAGCTATTCTGTGATCAAACGGTCGAGTGGGCGGTAACCCCGTGGGCACTTGGAAAAAGGATGCAAACCGAGGCACTAACTCCTCCCTTCTCTCGGTTCCCTCATGTCCACCCGGAACGTTCACCACACGAGAGTGGTAATTATCCCCCTGTTCGCCATTGGTCAAGTGTAAACTAAACAGTTGTAAATCCCCGGCTCGTGCATGTTTACCCACCTTCTCCAGAGAACACACCGCGAACAAATTATTTTGTAGTCCTTTTAACTCATAACCTTTACCCGCTAGTTCGAACTTCATCGTCATTTTTTTGGAAATTCCATAGGATGTCGTTTAACGGAAGCAACCATTGCACCCCTAGAATCATGTCATAACTTTCAAGCGGCAATAAAAGTACCTCGGTTGTGAACCAGTTTCCTTGCATGTTCCATTGGAATTCCTTACACACCTGCGTACTAGTTAGTTTTTTTCCATCCGCCACCCCTACGGTCACTGGTGCTATCGATGCAACCTCACACCCCAGTTTCTTGGCCAGCCGTTCTTTAAGAAAATTATGTGTCGATCCCGAATCGATAAGTATGTGGAGTTGGCGAGTACCCATCGACCCATTTACCCGCATTGTCGAGTACGACGGGATGCCGGTTAAGGCATGAATCGAGATCTGATGATCCGTCTCCTCTTCTTTGTCAGATTCCCCTTCCTCTACGGATTTCTCCTCCTCCTCATCCGCTTCGATGATGTAAAGTTGCTTACGGGGTTTCGCGCACACATGACCCGGTACGAATTTTTCGGTGCACCAAAAGCACTCCCCTTTCGCCCTTTTCTGTTCTAATTCCTTGCTGGTCAAGCGACGTTGGTTGTTAGCCGGCCGCGAGTTTACAGTTGATGCTCGGTTCGGTGTGGGCAAGATTGGCAGTTTAGCGGCATTAGTAGGTGGTGTGATTTTTGAATTGCTGTTGTTCTTTGCGGTTCCCCCGCTCCATTTTCCGGGTGCAAATTTCTCCTCTAAGGTTTCGTTATTGAGGGCTTGGGTTTTAGCCAATCCATACGCCTCATGCAACGTACGAGGTTTAAACATTTTTGCTGGTCCCTGAATGTCTGGTTTGAGGGCTTTGATGTATAAGCTCACGGCTTGGGTTTCACTCAAAGTAACCTTGTTCAATAGCGAGTCAAAGGCGGTGTTCAACTCCTGTAACGATCCGGTCTGTTGTAATGACGCCATCTCTTCCAATGGGTCTTCAAACAACGCGTCAGAAAAGCGCGCAGAAATTGATCTAACATAGTCCGGCCAAGCAACCTCGGCCACAGTGGCGTTCCTTGTTTTCATATATGCGCGATGCCATTGGAGTGCGTCACCCTCCAAATGAACCGCTGCACAACGAAGCTTGGACTCGTCTGGTGTATCATCCATTGTGAAGAAGTGCTCGCAATGGTAGACCCAACCCTCCACATCTTCCCCTGAGAACTTAGGGAATTCGATCTTACCAATACGAAACGGCTTTGAACCACGTGAATCGGATTCTGGACCAGAAAAAGACCCGAAAGAACTGCCCGATGACTGAACCGATTTGTCACGAACAACCTTCAGGATCTCCTCCTGTTGCTTCGATGCTTGTTCCTGTTGTTTCATCAGCGTGGATAGAGCGGCCTGGATATCGGTGATTGCCTTGTCGTGGGACTTCAAGGTGTTATCGATCTCTTGATTACGAGTTCTGGCTCTGATACCAATGTTACATACCAAACAGGAGAACACAACCCAAAAGACTAGTCTGGTGGGTGAGAGAGCCCATTTGGTATATAAACCCCACATCAGTTGCCCATACAATCGATGTGGGACAAGTCCCATACCTTGCAATGATATTAGTCCATAACAATCGACCCTCCTTAAGGGCCAACGTCCTCGTTGGTCACGGCCATGTTGGTCACGGCTGGCTCTTTCCAGGCCACTACTCCATGGGCCACCACTCCGAGCCTCGTTGGTTACGGCCACGTTGGTCACGGCTGGCTCTCTACAGGCCACCACTCCGTGGGCCACCACTCCGAGTTCTGGCTCTAATACCCTTGATAGGTTACGGCAGAAGCTAGAGGAGGCAGAGAGGATATACGTAATTTATGGATGGTTTGTTATCCAGATATGCATTCACTTAATAACATAATCCAACACAAAGTTCCAAAACAAACCCACAGAAACATAAAAAAAGGCCATAATGGTCCTTGTTACATGCAAACTGAAAATAAACATAAAAAAAAAGAACTTGAATCGTATCAATTCAAATCGGCGATGGCAATAAATCAGTAGTCAGTGGTAAATTCTTTCATTATGATCATTCTCTCTGTATTTCGATCTGCTTTATTATGATTTTCGTTTCACCTCTTTTGCTATTTTTAGGGTTTCATCATCTAATTTGTGAAATTTGAGCATACAACTGTTAGTTGTTTGTCAAACTACTTTATGATGTTAATAGGTGTAGATTGGATTGATTTTTGTTGAAATATGGTGCGTGTAACTTCTCCGTTTACTGAATCATGAATAGATTTAGTTCACCTGCAATTGTTGTGGGAGTTTGAATAAGTAGTTATGGAGCCCTAGCTCTTTGAATCAGAGGTTTATTAGGTTTTTTTTTTTTTTTTTGAAATATGTTGATCTTTTTTATTTAGATTGAGTTTTCCAGACTTATGGAATTATGATCATTGTTTGAAGTCAAATATGTCTCTTTAGCACCAGCTAGGTCCTTATACAAACTCATAAGTTAGGAAAAAAAAAAAGAGTTTTTCCTTTTTGGTATGTTGTGCTTTGAACATTTAGTTCATTTCATTGATACTTTTACCAATCAAATCACATCTCTGACCAATTAATAAACCTTTTTTTAACAGCAGACCAGTTGATAAACTGTCGCAGCATACTCTGCTACAAATTGCTAGGATACACTACAAAAGACTATTCTTTGAATCATCGCTTTTAATATTTTTTCTGCGTTCTGATAATCCCCTTTGATTTGATGAGCCTACCCCACATTTACTTAATGATCGTAAGCTTCCTTCAATTTCATAGGCAATTTTATAGTCCCTTTTTTATTTACCCTAAATTTTTCGTTTGATTGAAGCTATCAACTAGAGTTAGCAATCGTTATACAGTTTATGTGTTTTAATTACTTCATCTTTTCCTTTCTTTATGGTGAGGGTTTCTAATGTTAAAATATTGAATACAGTTTTTTTTTTTTTTGTAATAAATGATTATAATTAATATTAAAACAGAGAGATGTGGGATACATCAATGGAAGGTCTATTGAGCTTGGTCCGCAAGACTGCACGTCATCTTTTACTTAAGGTAATGCAGGATACCAAATCATCAATAAATAATTAGAAAGTTTCTGTATATGCGCCCAGATGGATGAATTGGCATGCTTTGAATGAGGAATGATAGCATTAGGGTCATATGATTATGGTCCTGATGATTCCAGCAAATTTTTAAAATTTGACACAAGAGGTATTGTGTTAATTCTTCACCATTAATAATAAAAACAAGTTCTTTTAAGGATTGTCCTTGGTTATAAAAAATCATTTGCACCAGAGGTGTGAGGTGGTCGGGAGAACGCCTCAGGGCCTTGAGATGGCGCTTCATACACATTACGCCGAATTTAGGGCCCGTAGAAGGCTAACATGTAAAAACAACCAAACGGGTGAAGAGATTTTGAATGGTTACTTGATAAAAAGGTTGATGTAACACCCTTATTATTATTTAACGGTTTTCGTATAAATTATGAAAATAAACGGGTAGTTATGATTTCAAATACATTGAAAATACGGGTTCATTAAACTTTTTACAGAATTAAAACTATACAACATATCATGTGAGAGTTCGTCATTTAACATAACAACGATACATAGTGCGGAAGCTTATTTCTTGATCGTGTTCGGTTCTTCGTTGTGCTTGATCGCCCGCCGGTGCTAAAATTATACCTGAAACTCATAAAACATGAGTTGGATTAGTCATACGTAACTTAGAACGTATTTAAACAAGTCCGGGAAGTGAAACTGGTTAAAATAAAAATTTTTCGCCAAAACAGGGCTTTTCGCGCCACGCGAAGGAACCAGGTTGCTCCCTCGCGCCACGCGAGGGAGACAGTTTTCCAGCAGCTCTGCAGCTCAGTTCAGCTATGCCAGTTTTCACGGAAACGGCCATAACTTCTTCGTTATTGATCCGTTTTACCCGATTCTTTTTCCTACGCGTCCGTAATTTAATCCTCCATCTTATGGAGTTAAAATCCTACATCCAACATAAGAAATTTTGAGACTTATAAGCCTTCGACTCGTTACCTTTTTACCGAATTTTAACCCGTTTATGCATTTTATCAACCAAATGTATTTGTTTGATTCCTATATCTCATACACTTCTTCAAATTAATGTTACCTACCATATTAGGTTCTAATCATAGGTTTATTACACAATTTAAACCCGTTTTCGCTCGTATGCTTATTTTGACCCGTTAAGGGTATTTTAAGCACTCTAAAGCATGAAATCGCTTTCATTCATTTCTAGCATCTTATTCCTACATTTCTTATCAAGTGATCTTCCACTACAACTATATGTGTGTTGGGTTTAATGTGGATATCTATATGTTCCGAGTTTTACCCCTCGGATTATCATTTTACGGCAAAGATTCATATAAAGTCTTTCGACCCAAGAATTTACATCTTTCACTACCCATACTCATTCTAAGCATTTATTTAATCCTAAAACTCGTTTCCAAACCACCTTTAAAGGTCGTTCGTTCGAATTAGCTTACAAGGGCAATTTGGTCAATTTTCACCCTTCTTTTACTACAAGGACCTTTAAATACTTGTTTGACTCAAAATCCAACCTTTTTACTATAATTCTTGTTTGTAAACCCATGTGCTTCAAAAACACTATAATCTTAACTTAATTTATTCGGTTTACCTAAAAGATAACCGAATATCTATATTTTAACCTTGACCAACTCTTATGGAACACCAAATTCTACATGATGAGTTGTGTTATTATACATACCTGGCTCGGATCAATATATTGACCCGTTTCAATACCTTGCCTTAGTGGCGGCTAAACGATAGCGCCGTAAACATCCATGTGCTATTTATTCCCTAAAAATCATACCACTCGACAACCCGTTAGTTGATATTGTCAAAGGGTGATAATTTCACCTTTTGACCCGTTTGATCTAAATGACCGATTATATTAGCGAGACGACATGTATTTTCATCTCGACTATATGACTCGCTCCGATTCACATCGTGCGGTCATTTTACCTAAAATACATTTCTTAACACCTTTTGGCCTATTAAGGCTTACTTCATAAGTGTCCTTTAAAACCAATAGTTATGGTCAATGCGTGACCAATTTACCGTTTTACCCTTATTATTTGTTTTGGTTTACCCTATAAGGTAACCATTTAAAAGTTCATTTTCCATTTGTCATAAAATGATCGAATTACCGATTTAACTCCTTTTAAACCATCAACATGGTTTCTTGTCATGCTCGACTATCTTGTTCCGTACGTCTACTCGCCGGAACATCATACCTCAACTATGTATTTATCTTATTCGTAACTAAAACGATAAGAGAATATTCTAAATATAAGACTAGTGTAAGCCATACTTACCTTACTTCCAAATTATGCTTTTCCGTCATTCCTGCTTCGTTTAACCCGCTTCGTTTCCAAGCTTTCACCTAGCTTGTTAATCGTCAAACTATCATTGTAAATTGTAAGATGGTTAGATTAGTCATAATTATTCACGACTATTCCATCTCACTTATTTCATATGTCGAAACTACTATTCGACTTCATGATTAGTTAACTTAGCTTATTAAAGTTAACTACTTTAAATCACAAGGTTTACAACATTAAGTCTAAATCAACACAATATTTAGAACCCTTATCACTTCATATTACGCGTAATCGCCATATCATTCAAATACGCGTTTTCGTTCTAATTTCAACACTTTAGTTTTCATTTAGGCATTTTAACAAACACCTAGTGTGCATAATTTTACATATTTACTAACTAGTTATCTTTACCATGGTTAACATCAACACATTCAAACCTCAAGTCTAGTGTTCATGAATTACATCTAGAACTTATATCATAACCTCAATATTCATCAATCTTACATTCTAATCTGAGTGTTCATCATATTAACATAAAACCCACTTAGCACATAATAGGGTAATTACCAAATCCCTAGTTTTGACAACAATTCATCAAATTTTCTACTAGGGTTTGTTTCTAAACCAAGATATAATCACAATAACACTCATAGAATCAATATTCATTCCAGAATTTCGATTATGATTGTTCATCATAATCTCAAAGTATCACCAAATCATAAATTTCAACATACCTTGTAATCCCCATGACTAGGTGATCACGAATTTGTGTTCATGCATTGATTTGGCTCTTGATTTGGGCTTCAATTTGATCAATTTGTTGAAGTTAGGGTTTGAGCTCTCCTGAGCTTTCTCCTGGTCGACCTCACACACGCACACACTATGTGTGGTGTGTTTTTTTTTATTTTTGTTTTTAATAACCAAACTTTTTCCAAATATCTAACTTTGGTCCCTCATGTTTCGTTAATTATTAAGTAGGTTATAACCTACTTATTTACAATCCATATTCCCTCTTATTAACCGGGTCAAACATTCCTAGTTAGCTTAGCGGGTTCGGGAATATTTATGACTAAGTTTATTTTAGGTCCCGTTAACTCAGGCCTTCTAAGCTTTTATTTCTTAAAAGCTTTTATTCACTTTTTATTTATTATTAGGATTAATTATTTAAATCCTAAAATTTACCGGGTAAATTTTTACCACTAACGGTATTTTACCCGTCAGTAATATTAACGTGGTTTGATTACCAAACCCGTTTTTTGGGTGTTACAGTTGACATATATAAGAGATGAGAGATGCAACTTTTGGTTGTACATAGAGCAACGTTTCGCGTCGTGAAGCTCTTGTCTCGTGCCTCGGCTTTTGGGGCCTAAACTCCTCAAAGCGCCTCGCCCTTGCTAAAACCAAGGTATTGTTCAAAATAATTGTTAATATTTTCTTTTTAAAGTCTTAATCCAGAGTTACTTTTTTTGCATATAAACAGTTGTTATACAGTTTGATATCCCTAATTCTCTGAGGGCAGGTTAGTTATCCGATTTATTCCATTATTTTATTATATATTATGGTGAATTTTGTTCTTTTCTTATATTTTTTTAGTTTTTGGGAGTTTTTTTCCCTTCTTCTTTCTTATATCTTAGTGTTACCAATAATATTGTAGGACATGATCGTGGGCACATCATGGAACATATTCAGGCCAGAGACAGTCGAGTCTCTTTTCTTATCTCTGATGCTTGACTGATAAGACTATAGGGTATGGTCATGATCCTCATGACCACCATGACCCTCCACCTAGGTGTCATGCCATCCATCTCTAATCCAGCATCCAAAACCACTACCTTAAGGGTGTGGTCATGACCTAAACCACTATCCTCTTTATTTTTTTTAATTTTTTTTTGTCTTAAAACTATCAAATGGGAGGGTCGTGGTTGCCGTGGTTTAATGCTGGCGAACCACCATGATTTAATTGGGGGGGGGGGGTGTAGCGCATGAATAATGGTCCTATGTGGCAAATCGTGACCCACAATGACCCCCATACCCCTTAGCCTAATATCAAGAATGATACAGCTAAAACTTTCTGAATTGGCAACCGTTTTTTTTTCCTGTAAAATGTATAAACATTAAAAGCCTTAAGCCGATAGCGTTACTGATGACTTGGGTGTCAGACCTTCACTTACCTGTTATGCTAAAGATTTGGCAGTATTTTACTCACTAATACAATTAAGTAGCTTCAAAAGCACATAAATACTAAGGCTTATTAACAAAACTGTTATAGGTATTACTTGATTAATTTATTGCTTCTGTTTATAAAAGTACCTGCAACTTCTTTAAATCGCATTGATTGGGGCCCGGAAAACTTAACATAGTTTCCATATATTTGTGTCATGATGTTATTTTGTTTAATAGTGTAGGGATTCTGTCTGTGTTATCGCTGTACTAATTTGCATTGAAGTATTAAGGAATCGTATCCGAAGTGATAAGTCCAATTAAGATAATGATAATGCAGTCGGATTGGAAGTCATGAGGTCAGATGACCATGGTAAGGTACGTGAATAGGAGGGTGTGGTGCATGGTATGGGGAGGAGTTGTAGTTCCTTCGGATCATTTTCCATAGCTTAAGAGAGAATGGAAATGTGGCTTAAGGAGACCTTTAGCTTCAGACTATATATTCACCTTTTAGGTTGCTATATGTAATATATTTATTTTGGATTGTGTAAACATAACACTTTATTTTGCTTTATCTGTTAGTTTTTTTTGACATTCCTGCATCAATTTGCAAGTATACACTTAGGAATTTGAATGACATCTTTATTATAAAAGAAGTTCACTGTAACCTATTAATAAAGTGACTTCACAACGTTTGCAAATCTTATCCAAACAGAAATCACGATCATTAATCATTGCGGTTTGATAACAAACCAGATTATTCATACCTAAGAAGACTTTTCCGGGAGCTCATCATTCGAGAAGGTTTCTTATTGAGTTTTGAACATGGACCAACTGCGCGCCGCGAAGTGCGCGGGTTTAAAACCTAGTTTTCTTAATTATGCAACTTAGTTTAAATTAATGAATCTAATGATTAATGATTCTAACTTATCATATTTTTTTAAGGGTGACTTTCTATGTACAGGACCTAGTGGTCATTGGGATCTTGTCAAAGACAATCTCCCGTCAGCCCCGCCTTCCGGACGCGATGTTCTATCGGGCCCCGGCCGTCGCGCAAACTGACCTTCGCCCGGAAACCATACTGCCCCCACACGAGAACCTCGTTGGGGTAATAGCTGGGTAAAACCGGGTTGCCCTCCGGATCGAACCATGCCTCGGTAGGATACGATCCATCATTGGGACATCCCCCCTCCCAAATAGCCGCAGCCGGGAGTCTAACCGGCAACCTCACAAGGAGGAAATCGGCCCAACCAACCACATGGGAACCAACTGGGCTAGGAGAGGGGATTATTCTAACTTTTCATATACTACTATTACTTCATAGGTGGCACATTTATAGAGATAAACATATTTGAACTGGGATTTTCTAATTTTAACCTTTTACTTCATAGGTGGCACATTTCCAACTTCTTTGGTTTTTTTTAACGAGAAATAATCTCACATGTAAACACATTCTTTTTGGGACTATATCCAAGGTCGACTCCTTGACCGCCATGAGACTGTGTCCTCTGATGCGCGGGAACCGGATGAAATCCATAACACCCCCTGCGCGCGCGCGCGTCAGGTTCGAAGTGGGGATTAAAGCCCCGATTCGTCCCTTCACCCAAATGTCCCTCGAAAATGGCCCAAGCGGAAATTGAACATGCGTCTCCACTAAGGAGGACATGGCTTTTAACCACTGAACCAACATCTCAGAACATTCCTTTGGGTTTTTAATTTATATTTTTAAATGACCATACAAGTTCCTAATACTTTGTTCAAATTGCTCTTTAACCACCAAATTAACATTCTACATTTTTAATCTTGAAGGGGTATGGTCTCAAATCTCGCGAGCGCCATATGCGAATGGGACCATGTCACACCCTCAAATTCCACATGCGGAGTCCTACAGCGAGGCATGTAACAAACCAGGATCACAATCATTAGTCATATTGAACAACCACTATACGAGTATGGTTTCAAATCTCGCGAACGCCAGATGCGAATGGGACCATGTCACACTCTCAAATCCACACGCAGAGTCCTACCGCGAGGCATGTGACAAACCAGGATCACAGTCATTAGTCATATTGAACAACCACTATATGAGTTTAAAAATTTCCTTGTTTGCTCATTCATGAGAAAATATTGTTTACACGATTGAGTTGCGGAAGCGTAAATATTATAAAATCAAATAGCTAATGTAACTAAAGCTGAGTCTAAATGTTTGATAAAATCAATGCGACTCCATGATGCATGTTAGTCCTGATGTGTGATACCTTAGCGACCTGAAAAAGACATGTGAGAACAAGTGTCAAAACAAAGGCCAGTGAGTTCATAGGTTTTATCATATAGTAAAGAGTTTCACAGTTTCACAGTTTCATACATTAGCAGCAATGTTATAACTGTAGGTAGCTAACCTAAGCGTCATGTCACTAGGTGTTTGCAACTGAAGCTGACTGTGTTATGCATTGTTTGCCTTGTTACCATGTCTATCACTAACAATGGTGGAATGTTAGGCATGTTTTACACCTGTTCGACCTTTACCAGTCGGGTTAGCGCGACTAACCCATGTGGGACTTGTCAAACCCAGTAGTACTACTAAAAATTCTCTCGCTATCCAATACTAACGGTTCGATAATGTAAGGACTTAACTTGCGATATGTGCACTTTCGTGACCATAACTGATATAACAAAAACCCTAATTATTGTTGTATTACTTTACCATAATATGGCATGCTTTCTCCCTTGTTTTAAGTAAATGGGTCGTGAACTCACCTTAGAGTGCGTGTTTTATCCGAAAGTACTATGTGTCAGCAACACGAACTAGCATGGCATGCCAATATTCACCAAGACATCCCCAATAATTTAGCACATCATAAGTAACCAAAACTACGGTAAAGTTGTTTTCACATGTGACCGGACTCTATCGATACACTAAACCTATGACCTGATGGTATACTCGTTACCATGAGTAAGTTAATGTACTCTCATAGGCGTGTATAAAAATATACATAGATTAATACAAAAATATGTATATAATTTAATATGCATGGATATATATATATATAGAAAGTGTAAAATACAATTAGGGTTAATGTGCTACCGGTACGACCGTTATATATAACGTGCATGATTTTTGTTGTATATCGTGCGTGATTTTTTTGTATAATATAACGTGCGTACGACCGGTAAATAGCCTGGGATTGATAAATTTTGTCCAATTCATTTCAATTTTCTTTTCTTTTCGTTTCAGTTCAAATTGGCCATTGTTAGGTCAATTTCATCGAATTGGGTCCAAATTCATCGTTGATTTTGAAAAGTTTCATGATGTGCGTGAAAGTGTTATATATATTAGGTGTATATTTTAAGCCCCTTTTAACACTTATTTTTAGCCAAGTTTTAAATTTATAAAACACGATATTTTACTAACACTAAACACACATATGGGCAAGTGCACCCATCGTGAGCGTAGTATAGCGTTGGTAAGATACCGAGGTCGTCCAAGGACACAAGAGCTTTTAGTACCGGTTTATCCTCAACGTCTAATCAAAATAAAAAGTTTAGAAAAATGTTTTAAACTAAGAAATATAAAAACTAACTAAAATGCTGAAAATAAAAATAAAAGAAAAACAGATAGACAAGATGAATCACTTGGTTCCGACTCGTATCTAGTATAACCTTTGATTATTTCCGCACTTTTGCACATAATTAAGAGATTATCTTAGTTATTGTAGTAGGCCCCTCTTTTGAAGGTGACGTTACCCTCACCCCAGTAGTTTGAGTCAGCAAGGATACAATCCTAAAAGGGTGGATTATTGGAAGATAATGAATTAAGTTATTAATGCAATATTATGGTAGGCCCCTCTTTTGGAGGTGACGTTACCCTCGACTAAGTAGTCTGAGTCAGCAGGGATACAGTCCTAAATAGCCGGGTTATAGTATTAATAGTAGTTAACTTATGAGGGGATCAAAGAGTTTGGACCCCCGCCATCCAATACCGTGAAGCATTGAAGGAGGTCCTACTAAATTTGACCCAGGTCCATTGCAGGACCTCTAAACGCTGAACAATGGCAAGACCTTTACCAAACCGTTCCCTTAACCCCCGACCAGGTAGCCAACATACCTCCATATAGAACGTGGATATATGAATGGTGAAAATCCTTTATTTTATATAGACAGTAAAATAATGCCAAGACACCACGGACAAACGATAAGGAAAGATCACCTTCAACATAAGTAACTAGTTATTAAAGTCATTAATACAAAACCAAATAAAAAGTGCAAAAGATTAGAAATAAAAAGTATTATACTAGACACTTTGTCTTCACCAAGTGATGTAAGAGACTTAGGCAAACATGGCCTTGATTGTCAAGAACTCTTACGATCAATCTTGGATCCCGAGACGACTCACACACTCTATGATGGACAATGGATGATGGTGGTGGATGATGGTGTTGTGATGGTGGTGGGTGGTGGATGAAGTGTGAGAGAGGTGGTGTGCCAAGGGATGAGTTGAAATGAAACCAAGCACTCCTATTTATAGGCTGAACAGGAGGCTGGGCACGCCCCCGTGTCCGCTGGACACGGCCCCGTGCCTGTCTGACACTCTCTCTCTTCATTAATTGTAATTCGCAATTACAATTAATGCGCCTGCAGTACTTTCGCCACGCCCCCGTGTTCACTGGACACGGCCCCGTGGTGGGCAATAGAAGCTTCTATAGATTTGTCTTTTCTGCTGCTTCTTGGGCACGGCCCCGTGCTGGCTGAGCACGGGGCGTGTTCAGTCTTCTGCCTTCTCTATTTTGCTTGGGAAGATGCCGTTGAGGGGTCGGGCAGTCCACTTATGTTCCTTTTCTTGTATTTATGTTGGATTCAGCTGTCTTTTTGCTTCTTTTGTGTTTTTGAGCTCATTTAATCCTGAAAATACAAAAGGAAGACAAAAACACTCTTTTTCCAATATTAGTACTTAAAAAGGGTTAGTTTTATGCCTCATTTGATGTAATTTATATGTTGCATTTTACACACATCAAATACCCCCACACTTGAACTTTTGCTTGTCCTCAAGCAAAACTCTTTAATATGTGGCTTACACTCCCAAATGGAATGGGTAGAAGAGAAGGTTTAGGGCTTGTCATAGAGTGTTGGGAATCCAAGATCCTTTTGGGTTTTATTTTTATCTATTTACAATCCTATTCGTAATGATTTATTTAGAACGTTTCATAGGAGAAATTACTTATTTGGGCATAACATGCCTTTTTAAAATTCCATTTATATACAAGTTCACATACCTCACGGGAGAAATCACTCACACTCGGCCGAAGGTGTATTTTTTAGTGAATCACTCGAGAGCGGCATGGAACTTACTCCTACCATAAGCTTGCCAAGCAATCAATCCTCCTCCTTTTTAACTTTTATACCTTTGTAAATATCAAGAGGACTTTGTGGGTTAAGGGTTAGGCTTGGGTTAAAGGTAGGTGGTTGGGTTAGTGGTTAGTAGAAAAAGGGTGAAAAAGCGTAACAAGTGTCGGTTTTCGTAGGACTTTTTTTTTTTTTTTGTAATTTTTATTTTGATGAAGCTTTTATTCAAACAAAGTTATTTTTGATGAACTTGTTTGTTTATCTTTTGCATCATCATCAACACACAAAAATTTATTTTTTTTATTATTATTTTTTTTTATCATACAGAAAAACCGAACTTGTTACTAAAACAAAGGGTTAAAAATAAAAAAGGTTTAGGTGGGTAAAAGGGTTTTTGGTTTGGGTTATGAAATGAAAAGTTTAGGCTCAAAGGGGCTAACTAGGGGGATTTTTGGGTAGGTGGTAAAAGAAAAAGAAAAATAATGGTGTAGAAATAAAAAGGGTTAGTCCTAATGCCTCCATCATTTACTTACTCGGGTTTAAGTTGATAAGGACCGGGAATGTATCGTCATGGCAAGTTCTAGAGTCGTAAGAACCAAGCGGCTATTCACACAAGAAACGAAAAATGAGCATTTAGTCTAAAGATGTAAATTTGTATGCTCAATAAAGGCTCAAAACTCACTTTTGTGGGAATGGGTTTTTATGTGATCAAGTATATATAATCAAATTTTAACTAAGCTTGTCATGCCTTTTCATAATTTTCTTATGTTGGTTCTTTTTATCACTACGCTATCGGTTGTAAATTCGTAAAAATATAACCTTTTTGAGAACTTGAATTTCCCGAGTTAAACCTAGACAAGTAAAAAAAAAATGAAATTTTTGAAAAAAATTTGGGGTGATTAGCGGTTCCAATAGAGTTTTGTGTAAGGCTTGTATTTAGGACTTGCAAAATTTCAAGGTTTTAGCATCCCCCCACACTTAAATTACACATTGTCCTCAATGTGTCCCAAAAATAAATTTTTAGGTTGATTAGATGTGTAAAATGGTGTTAAAAGCAAAGATTTATGTTACTGGTAGTCTGGACACGGCCCCGTGGGGACCGGACACGGCCCCGTGTTCAGGTGCCAGTAACAGAAATTAAAGAAAAGAAACAGAAGCCTGGACACGGGGGCGTGTCTGGTGAATACGGCCCGTGTCCAGTTACCTGAACTGGGCATTTTTCTGCAGGGGGTTCAGCACGGGGCCGTGTTGGTTGGGCACGGCCCGTGTTGAACCTTCTGTAATGGAGAGAATTGCCGGGTTGCCTTGTTCTTGTGCATGAGGTCATTTTTCTCGTTCCCCTTTTCACCCCTTACCACCATGAGTGTGTTTTATTTATTAAGAACCATCCAAACTTTAAAAACCATCATTTCATTGCATTCATAGAGAGACCTTACATAATCCTAAATTAAGATTAAACTAGATACGAAAATAAAGAAATATTAAACCATGGAGTTCTAGCCTCTACTTTATTTTAATTAGCAAAATTTCCAAGAAGCGGCTAATCTTGGTTAGACAAGGCCTTTTAGAACTCCTTCTCCCGGGTGCGGTTCTCCTCATATGTCGGCGAGCCACTCTTCCACCTCCCTTGGAAGGAGAAAAGAAGGCTCATTGGCATTGGGTTGAGGAGTTTCGATTTCCACCGGGATCTCTTGTTGGTGTTCCACGGGAGGTTCCGCCGGAAAGTCTTCCCACCCGGTAGGGTTGTTAATTCCGAGCGCCAGGTTCCAATCCTGTTGAGGGAGGGCTGGTTCCATCGGGGGTGCTACAAGAATATTTAACCTCTGGTGCAAGAGGTTAATTTCTTGGAAGCTGCTTTCGAGTCCCATCGTAAGATCGTTAATACGGTCGATTAGGACCTCCTCTACTGATGTCATTTCGTCGAGAGCCTCCCTTAATGCTATCACATAGTGCACAAGTGTAGCTTCAATGGAGGGTCTCCTTCCTCTTCGGCTGTTTGATGAATGCACAGAAGATGTTTCGCTGTTTTCACTCGACATCCTACGAAAAATAAACTGAAAAATAGTTTATTTAATGAAACAGTGACCGGACACGGCCCCGGGCTCATTGAGCACGGCCCCGTGTTCATCTTTCTGCAGAATTTTGGAGCAAGGAAACTTGGAATTTTAAGTTATTTTCTGAACTTGTGGGGTCTTTTTAGTCGTTAATAACTTAAAACAATGTTACATAACATATTTTTACCAAGATTCCTTGAACAAAACTCATTAATCCTTACCACAAAGTTGGAAGAATTCAAACTTTTAATGGTAGTTCTTGGAGAAAGATGGAGAAGAAGGAAATGGCTAAAAGAGGAAAGGACAAGATGGGTTGTTGGAACCTTCTTTTAGACTTACCTAGGATAGTTGAGAGAAGATTCCTTCAAATCTCTGTCCCAAGTTGGTCCAAATGTGCAGAATTCTTGGCTGCATTTATAGAAAACGACAGCATCCTGGACACGGCCCCGTGTCCGTTAGACACGGCCCCGTGTGCAGGTGGAGTTCTGACACAGTTTGTCCGTATTCTGACGTACTGATCAGAAGGGAATCTTTTGGTGGACACGGGGGCGTGTTGGCTGGACACGGCCCCGTGTCGAGGAACTCTTTTATGAAGTTGTCTAGTTTTTTAAGGAACTCACTAGTATCGGGTGGCTCCTGATTGGTTGGAACAACCCCAAAGTGCCTAAGATACCTTAATTGTCCTAAACTAAGGCGAGAACGCAAGAGGTTGTCGGTGAGGGTAATTCCTATTTTCATTCTAGGTGGACAAGTCCAACCCTTTTCCGGGCTCTTGTTAAAGAAGGTGTATGCCGAATCGCTCAGGTCTATGTATGCACCGAACGAAGTCGATGGGGAGTCCTTCACGGCACAATCGGCACAGGGACGACTATCGTCCAAGTCTTTGCTAGGTACGAAGGTATTTTTGGGAGCAACGAGGTTGTCGGAATGCGGTTCCAGCATTTCTTTATGGTCATCTTCTTGGGGTGGATCAATAAAGTCCTTCCTAAGTTCTTTTAACCAATTTAGAATTAGCTTTTCTAGTTGAAATAACTCGTCAAGGAGCATTTCCCCTAGAATATCTGGCTGGGCGCATTCGAGGGAGAGATAGGGCTTATTTTTACTTTCGCCCCTCTTAAGGTTATAAGAAGTCGGTGGGTCCATGTAGTGGGGCCTATAATTTAGAAAGTAGCATTCTACTTCTTCATGTTCGCCACCACATAATTGACACCACGTACCATAAGAGTGCCGAAAGTAAAAACAATCACCATCACTCATGTTTATGTCAGAAATTACCAACCGCCGGGATCTAACGGTTCTGTTTTCAGTAAGTGAATCTTGGGCATGGGGGCGTGTTGGGTGAGCACGGCCCCGTGTTCAGCTTACTGTCTGACTTAAAACAGGATTGCCAGTTCCAATGATTTAGCACGGGGGCGTGTTCAGCGGGCACGGCCCGTGCTGAGCTCTGCAGAAGCTGAAAAACTAAGAAAATCCTAAAAATTAAAAAAAAGAAAAATAAAAAAAATGATTAGGCCGTTGATTCCTAACTTTCCTAAAATCCTTGTGTTCCCCGGCAACGGCGCCAAAAAACTTGATGTGCGTGAAAGTGTTATATATATTAGGTGTATATTTTAAGCCCCTTTTAACACTTATTTTTAGCCAAGTTTTAAATTTATAAAACACGATATTTTACTAACACTAAACACACATATGGGCAAGTGCACCCATCGTGAGCGTAGTATAGCGTTGGTAAGATACCGAGGTCGTCCAAGGACACAAGAGCTTTTAGTACCGGTTTATCCTCAACGTCTAATCAAAATAAAAAGTTTAGAAAAATGTTTTAAACTAAGAAAAATAAAAACTAACTAAAATGCTGAAAATAAAAATAAAAGAAAAACAGATAGACAAGATGAATCACTTGGTTCCGACTCGTATCTAGTATAACCTTTGATTATTTCCGCACTTTTGCACATAATTAAGAGATTATCTTAGTTATTGTAGTAGGCCCCTCTTTTGAAGGTGACGTTACCCTCACCCCAGTAGTTTGAGTCAGCAAGGATACAATCCTAAAAGGGTGGATTATTGGAAGATAATGAATTAAGTTATTAATGCAATATTATGGTAGGCCCCTCTTTTGGAGGTGACGTTACCCTCGACTAAGTAGTCTGAGTCAGCAGGGATACAGTCCTAAATAGCCGGGTTATAGTATTAATAGTAGTTAACTTATGAGGGGATCAAAGAGTTTGGACCCCCGCCATCCAATACCGTGAAGCATTGAAGGAGGTCCTACTAAATTTGACCCAGGTCCATTGCAGGACCTCTAAACGCTGAACAATGGCAAGACCTTTACCAAACCGTTCCCTTAACCCCCGACTAGGTAGCCAACATACCTCCATATAGACCGTGGAGATATGAATGGTGAAAATCCTTTATTTTATATAGACAGTAAAATAATGCCAAGACACCACGGACAAACGATAAGGAAAGATCACCTTCAACATAAGTAACTAGTTATTAAAGTCATTAATACAAAACCAAATAAAAAGTGCAAAAGATTAGAAATAAAAAGTATTATACTAGACACTTTGTCTTCACCAAGTGATGTAAGAGACTTAGGCAAACATGACCTTGATTGTCAAGAACTCTTACGATCAATCTTGGATCCCGAGACGACTCACACACTCTATGATGGACAATGGAAGATGGTGGTGGATGATGGTGTTGTGATGGTGGTGGGTGGTGGATGAAGTGTGAGAGAGGTGGTGTGCCAAGGGATGAGTTGAAATGAAACCAAGCACTCCTATTTATAGGCTGAACAGGAGGCTGGGCACGCCCCCGTGTCCGCTGGACACGGCCCCGTGCCTGTCTGACACTCTCTCTCTTCATTAATTGTAATTCGCAATTACAATTAATGCGCCTGCAGTACTTTCGCCACGCCCCCGTGTTCACTGGACACGGCCCCGTGGTGGGCAATAGAAGTTTCTATAGATTTGTCTTTTCTGCTGCTTCTTGGGCACGGCCCCGTGCTGGCTGAGCACGGGGCGTGTTCAGTCTTCTGCCTTCTCTATTTTGCTTGGGAAGATGCCGTTGAGGGGTCGGGCAGTCCACTTATGTTCCTTTTCTTGTATTTATGTTGGATTCAGCTGTCTTTTTGCTTCTTTTGTGTTTTTGAGCTCATTTAATCCTGAAAATACAAAAGGAAGACAAAAACACTCTTTTTCCAATATTAGTACTTAAAAAGGGTTAGTTTTATGCCTCATTTGATGTAATTTATATGTTGCATTTTACACACATCATTTCATCAAAATGATGACTCGAAATCAAACCGTGGAACAGAGGATGAAGGAACATGACCAAGCTTTGGTTCAAGCCGTAGAACAGAGGATGTAAGAACATGACCAAGCTATGATTCGATTGGAGTTAGTGGTCAGTAACAATGGTATCAGACTATAGAATAGGGGATGTGATTTTGAACTAGGAGTTAGGGCATGTGTGATTATGGGTATATAACGTGCGTGATTAATGTTTTCAATGTGCGTGATTAGGTTTTTGAGTTTAATAATGTGCGTGATTTACAAATGAACGTGCGTAATTATAGGTCGTACCGGTCGCACGTTAAGAGCTATTGTATGTTAACCTTCCTCTCTCTCTATATATATATATATATGTGTGTGTGTGTGTGTATACCAAATATATATATATATATATATATATATCTTTATAACTTTAAATGTTATTACATGTAGTCGAACGATAAACCAAGGGTTATACTCGTATCTTGTTTATTTTTGTCAAGATAAATATAAATACATATATATTTTTATTATGTTTCGCACCTCGTATTAAACGTTCCAAACAACTATAAGTGATCATACGTATTATTGTTTTTAAAATTAGATTTATAAGCTTATTCTGTAATTTTAGATTTTTTTACGAAAATCGGGCAGAGTTTCCTCTGTATTTATAAAATCTCGACAACACAAGTTATCAACAAATCTCAATAAGCAAGTGTCTGAATAATATCAATGTATTTTTGTAATTATAGTGTCCAAATCTATATATCAATTGTCAGAAAGTTAAATTAAATATCTCGGTTCAAGTTTATATGTTAAATATATTCTACAAGATATATTTCCATACAACTTGAATGTTCAACGTTCCGCTTATAAATAATACATTTACAATTCAACAATTTTGCTAGTTGTGTCGGGTTCTAGAGCTCGATTGTGCCACACACGTTAAACCTTATTTAAACAAATCTATACACACACACACACACAAATAGATAGTCGGGTATATACCTCCCTGAATGATATGTTCGTTAATCTAACAAGCTGCCTTGCCTCAGCTTACGTGTTTGACCGGAGCTGGCCCACTTGACTACCGGTTGACTAGTATTGGCCGGGTTTGACTGAAGTTCATTACGTTGACCCAACTTTGACCTGACTTTCGGCCATAACCCAACTTTGACTACCGGTTGACTAGTACCACCTTCTAAGGCTCTTAGGGTAGGACCCAAAATTGTTGATTGCATCTTCATTGGGTATGCGCATCAAAGTAGTGCACATTGCTTTCTTGTACATGAGTCCAAGAATCCAGATGTACACGAACACACTATCATGGAGGTGAATCCTAACGTTGTTTCATACTTTGAAAATGTGTTTCCTTTGAAAGGACAAACACATGCAACATCATCAACACCTAATTTTGAAGTAGGTGAAAGCTCATCTACACCAGTTGATGAGGTAATTCATGATAAGACACATGAACGACCTGAGGTTGAGGAAAGGTGATCGTAGGCGAAGCAAAAGGCCAAGGGTTGAAAACTCCTTTGGTCCAGACTTCATTAGCTATATGGTTGAGGGCGAGCCCAATACATATCGCGAAGCGGTTTACTCTTCAGAAGGACCTCAATGGAAAGAAACAATAAAGAACGAAATTGATTCTATATTGAAAAATCATACTTGGGAGTTAGTAGATCTTCCACCTGGTTGCAAACCACTTGGATATCGTTGGATATTCAAAAGGAAGATGAAAACTGATGGAAGTATTGATAAATACAAGGCTAGGTTGGTGATTAAAGGATTTAGACAAAAAGAAGGTCTAGATTACTTTGATACCTACTCGCCTGTAACACGCATAACCTCCATAAGATTGGTTCTTGCAATAGCGGCTTTAAGAAATTTGGAAGTTCTCCAAATGAATGTTAAAACCGCATTTCTAAATGGCGATTTAGAAGAAGAGATTTACATGGAACAACCTGAAGGTTTCTCCGCCCCAGGTCAAAAGGGTAAAGTATGTAAACTCGTCAAGTCTTTGTATGGTTTGAAATAAGCACCAAAGCAATGGCACCAAAAAATTGATTATGTCATGATTGACAATGGTTTCAAAATCAATGAGTGTGACAAATGTGTTTATTTCAAAGACACAAATGAAGGTTATGTGATTTTATGCCTTTATGTAGATGATATGCTTATCATTGGGAGTAATGATAAAATCATCAAAGCTACTAAAAACATGTTGAAAGCGAGATTTGACATGAAAGACATGGGTTTAGCGGATGTGATTCTTGGAGTAAAGATCATAAGAACCCAAGATGGTCTAGTCTTAAGTCAATCTCACTATGAGGATAAGATTCTTGAAAAATTCAACTCTGGAGATATGAGTATAGCTCAAACTCCAGTTGATACCTCCCAACATCTCATGAAAAATAGAGGAGAAGGAGTTGCTCAGTTAGAGTACTCAAGAATTATTGGCAGTCTAATGTATCTAATGACATGTACTAGACCCGACTTGGCTTACTCGGTGAGTAGGCTAAGTAGATATACTAACAATCCAAGTCATGAACATTGGAAAACTATAACAAGGGTGCTTAGATACATAAGATACACAAGAGATTATGGACTGCATTATACCCGACAACCATCAGTGATCGAAGGATACACTGATGCAAACTGGATATCGGATAATAAATATTCCAAATCAACAAGTGGTTACGTGTTTACACTTGGAGGAGCTGCTATTGCTTAGAAATCTTCCAAGAAAACGGTCATAGCAAGATCCACAATGGAATCCGAATTTATCGCCTTAGATAAGTCAGGAGAGGGGGCGGAATGGCTACGTCAATTCGTGGAATATATTCCAAGATGGCCAAAGCCTTTGCCAACCATATGTACACATTGTGATAGCCAATCAGCGATTGGTAGAGCTCAAAACTCGATGTACAATGGCAGATCAAGGCACATTCGACGTAGACACAACACGGTACGACAACTACTCTCAACGGGTGTTATCACAATTGACTATGTGAGATCAAAAGATAACATTGCGGACCCATTTACAAAAGGCTTAAGCAAAGAGTTAGTTGAAATGTCGTCAAGAGGAATGGGACTAAAGCCCGTGGTAAATGGGAACATGAGGGAAACCTAATTTAGTTGACTGGAGATCCCAAGATCTAAGTTCAATAGGACAACTTAATCATATTACCAAAACGGAGTCACTGTGGGAGAGTACCCCAAACCAAATAAAAGGGAGTTATATACTTCCTAGTCTATTCCAATCAGTGACATTGAAGTGAGGCTAAGCATATTAAGTATAACAATTTCGGGAAATCAAATAACCATGATGCTTTTAATGATTTATGGGAATCACCTATGTGAGAGAGAAGTAGGGTCGCTTCGAATGGCTTTGTGGGGTGCGCAATCCTAGAGCTCTCGCAGAACGGGGCTAGTGTTCCAGGACCATAATAGGACACGACAATAAGGGGTTGGCCAGACTAGGAAAAGTATTGTGTGAAGTATATTGTCTCTTACACAAATGGGGGTATGTTCAAGGATATCACGTCTACAAACCGCTAGTAAGCTAAGTATGCTTCACAAAAGAAGGTTCAAAGGTTACAACCTACCTATCTTGCAATACTCAACTGTCGAAGTGTATCGTTGAAACTTGTAAGGAAAGATTGATTTCCATTCATGTGGGGGATTGTTGGAAATTTTGTGAAAATAGCATTTTTCACAAATATAGGAAATGCATTTTTCCTATTTTTGGACTAGAAATAAATATAACAAACTGAGCTGTTTTGATATATTTATTTGTGGGTTTGTGTTCTATGTTGGAAGAGCTTCGCAACGAACTAAACCACGTCCAAAACGGAGCTAAGATATCGATGCTCAAAGTTTGGTGTTTGAAACATTGAATGCTGAAAAATTGGGAAAGTGGCACCTTGTCCCACATAGGAGGAGAAATGAAACTTAAAGGGGTATTTAAAGTGGGAACTCTCCATCCTTATTGTTTCATAGAAGCACACACTAAGTATACTCACGAAGGGTGCGGAGCACCCTAACTCGCAATCGAACTCATGCGCGCGTAGCGTGGGCGCAATGTGGCACTTTGATGGCGCACTTTGCACTTCGCACGCTCGCAACGCCGCGAGTCGCCTTTGTATTTTTTACCGCGTGCGCGTGGTGAAGTGTCACACCCCCAAAATACCACCTAGGGAATGTCCCTGTTAAGCATGTGACTTACCAATAACGAGCCACTAATTACATTGAACGCGTACAAGTTTCAAAATAAAATCCCTAATTATTAATGTAAAATACCATCAACGAGTTTAAATGAAAACCAACATGTTCAGCGGAAGCAAATGACAAACCAAATTTAAACAGTTTCAAACCAATATATAGTATCAAGAAATCAATAACATGAATCCCTCCAGTCGACCCATGACCACTCCAGCTACTCCAGACAGCAAGTACCATTGCAAGACATCTAACGACCTACAAGCATGCAAACAAGTGTGTCAGACGACGCTGGTGAGTTCAAAGTTTTGTTACCGAGTTTAGTTACCAGATATATGTATAAAACAGTTTAACAATATGATTTGATGTTGTTATTAACTCGATTACCGAAATGGCTACAAGATGTATTTGCCCAACCCCAATGTCTCTATCAAAACATTGGTCATGCTTTAAGGTAATTAGTTCACGCCCGTCCTCCCCGGTACGGTGTGAGGGTGCCAAACCTAATAGCGCTATCAACTAATAACCTCATTGCCTCCCTGGCAACTATCGGTAGATGTAAGGGGTCTTATGTGATAGAAATGAGTAATAACAAATATCCCATTAACCTGACGTTCCTCCTTGGAACGTTACCCGATATCCCTCCCCGGGATGCATGCTTGAAAAAGAGCAGTGAACTCACCTTAGGTTTGCTCGGTAGAATTAATTACTTGTTTATCTCTGTGAATTTCCCAACCCTAGTATGGTCCCAATGACAGTCAGTTCCGTTTACACAGAAATCACTTATTCCTTGTATATATATTCCACAGATGGTAAACACGTATGACACAATTTATCGTACAAATAACATGATACACACATTAACAGTTCACATCTCATTCAAAGGAATATGCATATAAACCTAACACATAACATCCCATATTCACTTTGGTTACTACATCTTGTGCTGAAATTGGATATGGTATGTCACCACTTGGCAGCCCATTTCGGATCTCCAACATGACCCAGCCCAACTACTATTAGGCCCATTTAAATAAAGTGAGGCCCCTATATATTGTATCGATGTAAGTGGGTGCATGTGGCCCACCTTACCCCGGCCCAGCTTACTTAGCATGACCCGCCAATAAATTGCACGACCCACTACACAACATATATAATTCAGTATGGTTATGACTATTATGCCATGTAATTTTTATGGTATGATCAGTGAGACAACCTTGACTATACTTCAAAGTGTCAAATAACAAACATCAAAGTTCACTTCAAATTAATATAACATAATCATCATAACATAGACCAACAATACTCAAAATATTCATATTGTTAGTATCAACTACCAAACCCAACTGTATTTATCCTATGCTACCCGCACACTATACCCGGCCCAACAACACGAGGCCCAAACCAATTAATAAGGTTGTATGATGGGGCTGGGCTTGTGTGATTTATTGTGGGCTTATAATCAGATTATATTATAACTTAACCTCATTCGCAGCCCAATTTAACATAACGGCCCAACTGATTTGTAACCTCTATCCTATGCGTGGCTATATGTAATCCCTTTGACATACAACCTGTTTGTGTAAAACGTGACCCTCAGTTTGGATATATTACAACTTATAAACATTACAGCCATATGTATAACAATACTTAATCAACCAATTATTCAGTCACTTATTCATACTCAATTAATCAATGCTAAACCCTAGTTTCATGCATGAACAATCATGTGTACGTATTAATCACAACAGTTTGTATCCACCCATTATTCATTAAGCTTTCAATTAATATTCCAAACAAAATACTACACACATAAATCGCAGATTGATAATCAAATTGGTGATGAGCATACTAACCAAAGAATCGAGTTTTAGCAATACGGAAAAGACAAGTTTCGCACACAAGAAAAACTTCGGAAGCAGGGTAGTCACCGTCGATCCAAGAAGGGAAGAGAGAAGTGTTAGGGTTTGTTATGATTCCTCAAATCATAATTTACGCATACTCCCTTACTTGTATACGTAATTCATGATGAGTTGGGCTATGATGTTATCGGGCTTAACATTAAGTGTGGGCCGAAGTGATTTAGGGATAACATACTAGTTTAAAAGGTGTGCGGCCCAAACAGTTAAAGTGTGTGTGTGTCCAACTACTCGCGGCCCAATTACCCATTCAAGCATATTCCAATCCGTCTTACGTTTAACGAGTTTCACATAGCTGAGAGTGTTTAAAATTTAAACTAGCAAAGAACGTAAGAAGGGAAAATAATGAGAAATCAGGATTACAAGATTTATCGGCACAAACCTTGAAAGTTCGGGTTGTCACATCATCCCCAACTTGAAAGAAATTTCGTCCCGAAATTTGATAAGTAACCCAAAACAGTAAAGTGTTCAATCAGGATGACTGTGGGTTTTCCGCGGGTACCACATCATCCCCAACTTGAAAGGGAATTTCGTCCCGAAATTCGCCAGTGATATCAGAAGTTGATACAACCGTTTGAACAACTGAGGGTACTAGAGCTTACTCCGATCATTGCGTTCTTGTGTTCCAACGAGCTCTCATGACTGAAATTCGGCTGTGTTAATGAACTTTGACTTCCTGGTCCATGTTTTCAATGGGTTCTTGAACCAACTGCATCTTGTCGTTAATCTTAGGGTATCACAAGTGTTACATTGAACAACCGCTTCTTTTAGATTCGAGACACCAAAGATATCGTGAATGCTACCTAATTCGTCAGTTAACTCGGGTTTGTGAGCCATGTCGCTGATTCGTTCAAGCAATCCGAATGTCCTAACGCATCATAAACTAAACTTGCCACGTTTTCAATAGCGTACCGCACCCTCCCAGGGTGAAACTTTCGATTATGACACGTTCGCCTACAGCGAACTCCCAGTGTTTCCTGACAGTCACGCGTTGTCGTCAACAATATCTGATCTAGGCAGTCTTCAAAAGTTTCGAGCACAAGTCCTGGATCTGTGATTAGGTTGTCAACCACCTTAATCCAACAAAGAGATCGGTGTCACCATCCATGCAATGCCTCAACAGAGCTGTCTGAATACTAGAATGGTAACGGCTGTAGTAGAACTCACCCAAAGATAAGTGTCCTTCCAAATGTTTACTAGAGTCAATCACGCACATGCTCGCAGCATGTCTTCGTTACTCTGTGTCTAGACGTGGGTCAATGGTGTTGTGTGTCGCCTGTCATAAATCAGGTACAGATCAAAATCATAGATATAGGAGTTGGCACCTCGTGCCTAAATAGCCCAGGTGATATTGTTTCTATTTCGGGTGGTAGGTAGACTAGCGACAAAATCCATGGAAATTTATTCTCATTTCCATATAGGTGTTGCGGGTTGCTGACACTCCACCTTGACGTTCAACCAAGTCAACCATCATTCACATATGTTGCTGGATGGGCCTTCATGCCCGATCCCCAGTACAAGATTCATAGATCCTTATATCTCTCATCAATACCCAGACGACTAGAATATCGAGGCCGACGCTTAGCTCAACACTAATCCCCTACAGTTGCTGATTAATGAGATCCACATTCGGTCCAAGAGGTAGCGAATATCGTCCGACCTGCCAAAAGTTGCTTCTCCATGCCCCGCATGGGTTCAACTTGAAAATTCTCTTCCTTTAGTTCTCCAGTTTGAACAGAGCGAGTCTGATCAGGTGAGTTAGAGTCGATAGTGAGCTGCAAAGCTCGAGTACATTCAAGTTTTGCAGTCGTAATCACCCAAAAATTCCATCCGGCGATGCCATTAATTGATTTTAGCTCTTTCGAAATCAGGGTACACGGGAGGCTCTTGTGATTGGTCTAAATGGTGCAATTGGTACCGTCCAAGTAATGCCTCCAACTTAAATCCAAAAACCAAGGTTTCCACTGCAGGTTGTATGTCGTGCAGTTCCTCTTTGTAACTCCATTACATAAGTCATCACTCTCTCGTGTTGCATCGGTGTGTAACTGGAACTCTGATTCGAACCATCATGGTATACCACTAGATCACTCGCACTCTCGGGTAAAGACGATGCTCAGTGCATTGCAGAGCTGGGATTTGGAAGCTGAAAAGATGTCCCCCTGTTTTGTCTTCCACGAACACAGCACCCTGCTGTGCCAAAGAGTTTAAAGCTGCGCGATCTTCAAAAATTCAGTGATGAATCTGCAATAATATCCAGCGAAGCCAAGAAATTGTTGTATCCCCGAAGGAATCTTTGGTGTCGATTAGTTTCTAACCAAATGGATCCTAGCAAGGTCCATGTGCATTCCCACTTCGTTAGTTACATGATCAAAATGCATCTCTCGAATCTAGATGTTACATTTAACAAGACCTCGTACGGAGTGACTCCTTCCCCAGGAGCTCCAAAATAAGATTCAAATACCACCAATGATGTTCCTTTCTCCTGGAATGATTTAAAACGTCATCATTAAACATGATTGATTCATGTGATCCATAAGACTGCTGGTGTGTTGATTAACCCAAGGTTATGGAATACGAAGTCGCAATGGCTGTACTGCGTTCGATGTGCCGTTGTAGGATCATTCTCCCCTTGGACCTCTATCTGATGATAGTTTGTTCGTTAGCCAATCTTCGAATAGGAGCTTAACTCTCGCAGCTGGTCAACAGGTTGTCAATACATGGTCGAGGCAAATGGTTCTTGACTATCACCTTGTTGAGTTCTCGATAGTCAGTACACATACGAAAAGTCTTGTCTTCCTGGACATAACTGGGGCTCCCCCTTAAAGCGAAAACTAGATTCGACAAAACTCCTGTCCAACAGTTCCTATAGCTAACTAGACAGTTCTTGCAACCCTCCTGGTGCAAAACGGTAAGGAGTACGAATAATCAGGGCTGCCTCTGACGTGAGATAGAACTGAGATTCTGCCTATCAGTTGTGGAGGTAAACCTGAAAGTTCCT
The DNA here is from genome assembly GCA_030545235.1 of Helianthus tuberosus. NCBI lineage: Eukaryota > Viridiplantae > Streptophyta > Magnoliopsida > Asterales > Asteraceae > Helianthus > Helianthus tuberosus. The sequence goes on from CM060380.1 coordinate 79,134,814, forward strand.
CGGGTAGCACACTGAGTGTAATCACGAACAATTGGTGGATCCTCGATCCTCTTTTCCTTAGCCTTAACATCAGTAACGGTTGCTAACGTTGCGGTGTAGTCCCTCCGTAGACACTTCCGGGCCTTCATTGTTGATATGATGCTAACCTTTACACCCCTCTGACACTTCAAGGTATAAAGTGACGCAAAATTTCCTTCCCACAAGGTATATCCAAGCGATACCCAGATAACCAATCTACACTACTGCTGCATCGAGTCCATCAAGATAGCTAAAAAAAGAAGGTCGATGCCGAACACTTGTCCCACAAGGTCGAGTTTGCATCCCAATGAACATACATGGCTTCAATTGACTTGCCGTCAGCCGGTTCCATAACAGGTTTGGTTTCGAGAAGCATCAGGGTCAATCAGAATAGAGACGAAGCGATTAATTACCAAGAACGTGCAGGCCACCTTGTTGCTAAACTCCTGGCGTCGCCCACGCCAATTCTAAATGCCCTTCCACGAGCGTCATTTCCAGTGTTGTTTTTGTTACGAGTACTACCGCCGTTCCCTTGGTTGTTGTCGTCTTGATTCTAGCAACGGCCAACCCATGTCGTAAGTTCCTTCATTTCCCTACTGTAGGCCATGATTACAAATACCTAGATGTTGTCGTGACTATTGTCTCTAATGTCGTTGCTTAAAACAGAGCCCTACGATCTTTCACTAACCAAGTCCATCCTTTCACATTCTGTGCCACTTCCTAAAGAGCTAATCACGGTGCTGGTAGTCACACATTCCATACTATATTCCGTTGTCATCGCTCATGCCCCGATTGATTCGTAAGAGTTGACTCCCATGAGTCGCTGGCTAGAGTTGAAGGTTCAATTGGAGTCAAATTGCTGTTGTTCGTTGCTGGTAATCCGGGCCGTCCCAATACTGAAGTCGGTAAAGTACTACGTTCACCCTCTTGTCCATCGATCCAGCAAGTTGATTGAACGATACACGATATGTTTCCAGAATGCTGCAGGAGTGATCGCACTTCGGGATTTAGGACGTCAGTGGGTTAGGTTCCAACAAACGAAGATAGGTGGGGAAGGTAATAACCAATCATTCGACACTACAACATCCAACTCAGGGACGTTCGTACAAGCACCTAACATTCTACACAGTTTGCTAGGCGTTCTTATGGGTGTTCAGGTAATATTTGATAGCATCGGGATTTGTAAGGGTTCAGTGGGAAGTGAAAAGTTCATGTTCAAGTAAGAGTCAATCACTGCTATGACTTCTATAGACTGTGGTGTCACATCTATCAAATAACAGAGCGGAACCCCTTCTTCACTTGTTAAGCCTCACTGGGACTCGCATGCACCCCACATTATTATTATGTGTGCACCCACAATAATATTGTGATTTGCATGCTCATCTCAGCTCCTCCTAACTCATGTCAAATGGTTCCTCAAACTCGAGTAGCAAGCAAAGAGCATTACGAAACGTAAGTCATGAATGTTTAGGGAAATACCACCCTATCAGTCACATAACACATGCAAGTAATACATGAATTCATACTGTTGTGCTAAATGTGCAATCACATGCAATATCATATTTATTGTGTTCACTATCTATGATGTGCAATGAGTAAACGATAGACGAACCTTGATATCTGGAGCCGAGTGTCATGGTCGTATTCTTGTTGTCAAAACTGATCGGTTATAGTCTGGTGTTATAGAAAACGTTTTAAAACCAAGTTCACTATAACCAGTGGCTCTGATACCAAACTATCACACCCCCAAAATACCACCTATGGAATGTCCCTGTTAAGCGTGTGACTTACCAATAACGAGCCACTAATTACATTGAACGCGTACAAGTTTCAAAATAAAATCCCTAATTATTAATGTAAAATACCATCAACGAGTTTAAATGAAAACCAACATGTTCAGCGGAAGCAAATGACAAACCAAAGTTAAACAGTTTCAAACCAATATATAGTATCAAGAAATCAATAACATGAATCCCTCCAGTCGACCCATGACCACTCCAGCTACTCCAGATAGCAAGTTCTATTGCAAGACATCT